>CM061134.1:91579081-92987925 GCA_030789695.1 Scilla litardierei
TCTAGGCAGAATAGATCGGGAGGGCGATCGGCGATTGGTGGATCTGCGGGGTTTGATCGGGGAGATTTTGTGGGAGGTCGGCGTTTGGCGGAGGATGTTGGAGGGGGCAGGGCTCCTGAGGATGGGTGGGTGGAAGTCCGGCATGGCCGTCCTCGGCTTGGAAGGACTAGGCTAAATATGGGGTGAGGCTTTGATTCTAGAAGGCCTCCTGTTGGGCGCTATCGACTGGTGAAAGCTTCGAGTGATGCACGTTTTCTGTTCGCTAATAAGCCGCAGAGGCCTGATTATAGTCCCCCTAGGCCTAAGGTTCCTCTCACGGTTAACACTGATGCAGTAAAGAGGTCGTGGCTTGATGTTTGCGCGGAACGTCGCTCCTATGGGGCGGGACTCGCAATGTCGTTAGTGCCTCCTATAACCCTGGAGGATGGCTCCACCCGAGCCAGGGTTTCGGGGTCATTGGTTGAGCGGGGGGCTGAGATGTGGAAGAACACTCTGGTTGGCTATGTTTTAGGCGACACCCCATACTATGGCCAAATTGTTGCGTGGATGGAGAGGCTTTGGAGGCTTAAGAAGAAGGTGCAAGTCTATTCCAAAGATAATGGGTTCTTTTACTTCAGGTTTGAGTCGTCAGAAGAATGTGAAAGGATTCTTAGAGGGGGGCCCTGGCTTTTTGATGGAAGATTGATCGTTTTGAAGAAATGGAACATGAATCTTCGTCATGATAGAGACATTCTCACTTCGGTACCGGTGTGGGTTCAGTTGCATGGGCTTCCATTATATATGTGGAACTTGGAAACACTTAATATAATTGCCTCGGTGATTGGTACCCCTATGAGCTTGGATAGAGCCACGACAAACTTAGAGAGGATATCCTATACGCGGTGCCTGGTTGAGGTGGATGCTTCTTCATGCTTACGGAAGTCTGTGGATGTGGAGTTAAATGGGGGAGAAATTATTACACTTGAAGTCAAATTTGAAGGGGAGCCACCGAGGTGTAGTAAGTGCGTTTGTTTTGGACATACTGATGGCCAGTGTCCCGGCCCTGGCGAGCCCCCTTCAATCCAAGGAGATGGAAGTACGGCGGAGATGGGGGAGCATTGCTCGGAAGAGGCTTTGTCAGCTCCGATCGTTGTGGGGTTGAATGGAGGGCCTCAGGCCGTTGCGGTTGTGGAGAATATTGCGGCCCCTGATGTGGAGAATACGGTGGCCCCTGCGGATCAAGGAGGCAACGGTGAGTACTCTGCCAATGTAAGGGGGGGTCATGTGAAGTTTCGCAATTCGGCTGTGGGTGAGAAGTCGCAGAGTACGCCTGAGGGAGCACCTGTGTTAGGTGTTGGAGAGGCATCCCAGAACTCGCCTGTGGTAGCGACTATGGCAGCGCCTGTAGCGAGTTCTTCCACATCCCAGAACTCACCTGTGGCAGCGCCTGTGGGTGAGGGCGGCATTGCCGCTAGCCAGGACCCGGTAGCTGAGGGGCACCGTACGGTTGATAAGGTGGCTGCGGTCTTGGATGCCAGCACGGATGGCAGGGAATCTCCTGATAAGGTGAGGGGGGGCTTCACAGCCATCACTTCTTGATTGCCATTTGGGGGAGGAAGTGGATCTAATTCCAAGTGTGTTGGCGATTGACAATCCTGTTTGGATCGTGGAGGAGAGCAATCTTACGCGGGCAGAGGAAATCAGGAAGGAGAGGAAAAAAGCTGAATGCACGGCTGAATCTAGTGCTAGGTGGAGTGCCAGGATTCAGAAGTGTGTTCCCAAAAACACGGTTAGTTAATGACGATTTTCATTTGGAATACAAGGGGTTTGAATAACCCGGTACGTCGGCGTGATCTTAGGGACAGACTCACCACCATTAAGCCATCGGCTACTATTCTTTTGGAGACGAAGCTTAGGTCTTTGGCAGCCATTAAGGATTCTCTTTTGCCTAAACACTGGATCTTTTTTGACAACTTGGACAAAGCACATGGTGGCAGGATTGTGATGGCTTTGGACCCAGCGGTTTGGAAGGCCTCCCTTGTTTCTTCTTCTGATCAGCATGTCACTCTTTCTTGTACTAACTCAGGTGGCCTCGGTTGCGCTATTACTGGAGTGTATGGCCGTAATACAATGGGTGAGCGTAAGGATTTATGGGCTTCGCTAAAAGGTGATGAGTCTTCTATGAATAAAGGATTGTGGATGGTCTGTGGGGATTTTAACTGTGTACTTTCTGCTGCGGACAAAATTGGGGGACGGAGGTTGGATCAGAAGATGCTTTTTGACTTCAGTGAATGTATTAGTTCCTGCCACCTCCTCCTGCTCAAGAGCACCGGGTACAAATTTAGCTGGTGTAATAATAGAGTGGGCGATGGAAGGATCACTGCTCGGCTTGATAGAGTTTTCATTAATTGTAACTGGCTCAGTCGTCTCCCTGATTCGTTTATGGAGTATTTGGACCCTATTTCTAGTGACCATTCCCCAATGGTTGTCAGCCTACATTCTCAGGTACATTCAGAACCCAAGCCCTTCAAATACTTTAATTACTGGAGCAAATGTCCTGGGATTTCTGAAATTGTGGACGGGAGTTGGGAGTGCTATGTGGCAGGTTCATCTATGTATTGTGTGGCAGAAAAACTAAAGAAGTTGAGACCTTTACTGCGCAAGTGGGCTGCTAAATATAATGCGAGTAAAATGGTGAATGTGAGCCGTGCCAAACTGGAAGGTATTAGGAAAAATCCGCTTTTGACCACTGTCGAATCTTTACAAGTTCAGGAGCAGGATGCGATGAAGGAGTTAGCTAGTGCTATGAGTCTGGAGGAGGAGATGATCCGGCAGAAGAGTAGGCAGAATTGGATCTCATTGGGGGATCGCAATTCTAAATTCTTTTATAATGCAATGAACTCAAGAGAAAGCTACAACTGTTTGTCACATTTGGTGGATGCCTAGGGGAGTAAGACTGGCTCTTTTGAAAAGCTGAAGAAGGAAGCTGTTGATTACTATGTGGGGTTATATAACCAAAACCACTATGCTTCTACATTCCATCCTATTACCCCCAAGCGTATTCTTACCGAGGAGGCTTCCACCTGGTTGACCAGAAGAATTTCAGATGAGGAAATCAAGAATGTGGTATTTCAGATGAACCCTGATAAGGCTCCTGGACCAGATGGGTTTAATGCCCATTTCTTTCAACGCTATTGGTACATGATTGGAGAAGATGTGACTCGGGCGATCAAGTCTTTCTTTGCATCTGGCAAGCTTCTAAGGCAAGTTAATCACACCCACCTCACGCTGGTGCCTAAGAATTCTAATGCTTCCTCTCTTAATGACTATAGGCCTATTGCTTGCTGTAATGTTTTATATAAAATTATCAGCAAGATCATAAGTAACAGGCTCAGGGTGGTAATTCATGAATTAATCTCGCCTAACCAGGCGGCCTTCCTTAAAGGGAGGCTCTTATCGGATTGCTCCCTTATTGCTCATGAGCAGATTAGAGACTTCAGCAACCCTATGGGGGGGAGGGCTTGCCTTAAGCTGGATTTGAGGAAAGCTTTCGATTCTGTGAATCGGGAGTTTATTCTACACTTTTTGGGTCAGATGGGATTTCCTATTACTTTCATAAGGTGGATAAGAGAATGTATTACCTCGCCTACTTTTTCGGTGATGGTTAGTGGTTCTCCTGTGGGGTACTTTGAAGGCAACAGGGGTATTAGGCAGGGGGATCCTCTCTCCCCTTACCTGTTTGTTATAGCTATGGAAGCTTTCTCAATTATTATGGCTAAGGCTCTTGGCAGTGGGGCTCTTCAGCCAATGAGACGATCATCCTCCATTTCTCATCTTCTGTTTGCTGATGACTTGCTAGTATTTTGTAGATCTAATCTTAAATCCTTCAGGTGCATCAAGTCATTGCTTCATGACTTCAATAACCTTACAGGGTTGCAGGTGAATTGGGAAAAGAGTAGGGCAATATTTAGTAAGGGCACCAAGGACAGGTCTTTACTTGCGGATTGCTTAGGTATTCAGATTGCCACCACTCTTACTACCTACCTTGGTCTGCCTTTGTAATCCAAATATCCCAAAGCACCCATGTATGGCAGATTGGTAGATAAGTGCAAGAAGAGGCTTATGGGTTGGACGTCATCTAGGTTATCTATTGCTGGACGGATTGAACTGGTTAAGTCGGTCGTTTATGGCATGGTGGCTGTCTGGATGCAAGCCTACCATATGCCATACACGGTTGTGCGAGAAATATCATCACTTTGCAGGCGGTTCATTTTGGGTTCCTCACGTGCCTGGTCTTGGAGGGATATCTGCGTCCCAAAGACGGAGGGTGGAGTGGGTATTCGGTTGTTAGAGGATCTCAATGTGGCATCTGGGATTAGGCTGACGTGGCGGTTCCTTACTTCCACTAGCTTATGGGCGAAGCAAATGAGAGTCAAATATGGAGGGGCGGATGGGTTCTATGCGGCAAAGGGGTTATTGACACATTCTGGCACCTAGAAACATATGTTGAATTGTAGGGAGGCATCCAGTAAGCTCATCAGGCGGGTTGTGAAAGACGGACGCTCTACCCTTTTCTGGCACGACTCCTGGCTTGACTGCGGACCCTTGAGAAACCTGGCGGCAGTTCCTGCTAATTCCACTATGAAAAGTGTTAGAGATTACTGGGTACAAGACACTTGGTTGAATGATCCTGCTATTGGAAATATCCGGCATCACCTAGCTAAAGTGGTCCTTGTGCAAGGCTCTGATACCTGGCGCTGGGTGGCCCATTCTGCAAATGGATTTCAATCCTATTCGACTGCTGGTAATATGAACCCCCCTTGCATTGTCCAACGGGTATTACATGTAGGCATGGCTCCACGTGCTGTCCACATGGGCAGGGATCCATGAGCTGGATGAATTCACAGGCTGTAATAGCCTCCGCTGGTTGCTTGCGTCAGCCGACAATCTCCTCTGGCCGAAGGCCTTCTACAGGGAGCCCCACTAGCCGTATCTTCCCACAGGCTTTATTTGCTGATGCTGGTGATTTCAAGTTTAAGGCGGCCTGGGAAGGGGTCAGATTGAGGGGGGAGCCGTTCCGATTCCATAAGTTGGTATGGTTTCAGGGGCATATTCCGAAGTGGGCTCTCACTCTGATGCGAGCTTTCAGGGGTAAGCTTCTGACAAGGGATATTATAAGTAGATGGGGTTTGAATTCGCCGCTTAACTGTGCTCTTTGTGGTGAGGATATTATGGAGGATATAAGCCATTTATTCTTCGCCTGTCCCTACACTAGTTACATTCTTAAACGAACACTGCTCAAGTTAAATGTCACTCGCCATATTGGTACTTCCCTGGCTGATATAGGAGAATTTTGCTTGTTGAATTTCGGGGGTAAAAGTGCTCTGTGCAGATTAGCCAAAACTGCTCTCTCTTCGATGGTCTGGCACATTTGGCACGAGAGGAACTGTAGAATTTTCGAAGGTAAAGTCAGGGGTAAAATGGAGATTTTTGAGGTAATTTCGGCGGATATCAGAATTGCTATGATGGGCCAGGATCCAGCTTCCGCTGAGGAGGAAGCTGTCTTCTCAAATTGGGAGATACGTGATTTGGGCTAGGCCTTGTTTATGTGTTTTATGAGCTGTGTATAGTTGGCGTAGACTGTAGATTCTTTAATAAAGAGTGACGGCGCTTGTGCCCTCTCCTCTTTTTATTGAATCTTCATATCTACGTACTATATTGTTGTATATTTCTGTCTATCAATAAAGATTTTCTAACTTTCCAAAAAAAATATATATATATTCGTACTTTTCACAATATATTCGATTTTCGTATATAATTGTGGATTTTCAGGAACTTTTGAGCGATTTGGAGCAATTTTAGCACATGGACACATCCGAGTTATCCGCAGCGCCAATGGCGAGGTTCGATAGGTGTTTGACGAGGTGGAGAAGAAGATTGGAGGAGGAGAAGAGAAAAAGAGGAGGGAGGGAGGGAGAGAGAGAGAGGGAGAGAGAGAGAAGCTCAAAGAAGAAGCTTATGTGCTGGTTTACTCGGTCGAATGCATCAGCACTCGACCGAGCTGACCTTCAACGGAAAAGAGCTCCTTTAGTAGATGTGCACAAGTCACTCGACCGAGTAGAAACGTCACTCGGTCAGATCAACTGCGACCAATTCCAATTCCTATTCGAAGTAGGAGAGTACAGAAGTGACTCGACCAAGCACTTAAGCCACTTGGTTGAGCTGAAGCCCGATCAGAACAAAGATTTTCGAAGGCATCCTTAACTTACTGTAGCTCGACCGAGTAGGCCAATGCTCGACCGAGTACCGCAACTACTTGGCCGAGTGGAATTTATTTCAGAGCAGCACTTTGAACCTAAAGAAGCAGCACTCAGTGACTCGACCGAGCACGATGATCACTCGACCGAGCTGCCTGTATATGAAGCTGAACCAAGAAAGGAGAAGCGGCTGACCATGTCACCACTCGACCGATCGGTGCCGCTACTCGACCGAGTAGGGCGCTGCAGCCCAACTGAAAGGGGGCCCAAGAAGACCTTTCTCGAGATTTTTGTGGGATCCATCCCCATTATATTTAAGCATAGTTTTTACCCTAGTTTTGTTGGATACAATGATCGATGACTTCGTGTTTGATGATAACAAACGTGTGTGTGAACAATTTGATGTGTGTGCTAAAAGTTTTTCAGGGGTGGCAAGCTCGTAAATACTCAAAGGATGACCTAGTTAAAGTGATGGGTAAAATTGCTACACAAATAAAGACTTGGTCAAAGATGGAGAGATAAGGAGAGATCCCATTCATATCAAAATAGACTGAACCAAACTCATGCAAATCAATTTGTGATTAAATAAGATCCAACTCAAATCCCATTGCCATTCAAAGTCAAATTCTATTGCAAACCAAATTCAAACTCCATATCCTATTGTGATTAGAAGAGATATTCCATATGAATATTTCAAATCCTATTCCAGTTAGGATTCCATCCAATCTCCTTATTCTATGGTATTCTACTTGAGCCAAAGAGATCTCCTCCCATCTTATATAAACCCACATCCAAAGGAGAGAAAAATTGGAGGCTACACAAAAAGGAAAAACCCAAGCATCCATACTCCATGTGGCCAACACAAAAGGATACCCCATAGCTGCAAGTTGCCACAGCTTTTTTCTTCCTCCATTGCGCAACATCCAAGCCTAAAACTTCCCTTATTGTGCAACACTATAGAGAGACATCTCGTCTTCATTGGCGCAAGCAACTCCAAAGGGATTCTCCATTGTGAAAGCTCACCAAGAAAGATTCATCTCTTCAGTGCGCAAAGAATACTAAGCTTCCATCTTCAACACCCCCTTGCAAGCAAGCTCTTCCAAGCATCTTCTTCAACCATAGCCTCAAGGTCCAAGATAAGCTCCTTCCTCCACCTTTTTCGCAAGGGACCAAGGATCCATCTTCTCATTGCGTATGCTACCAAGCTTCCTCCAATATTATCGCAAGTCATCTCCTCAAGGCCGCAAGTTGAAAGCTTCATCCATCCTACAAGGCCGCAACTTTAAAGGGGTCCTTCATCTCAAGGCCGCAACACCCAAGAGCTAAATCTAATCCATAGGCCGCAAGTTTCAAGGATGTTCTCCTCCATAGCCACAAGATTTAAAGCCAAAGAAGGAGGCCGCAACATCTTGGGGGTGTCATGACTTGAGATAGACGACTATAACTTGTCAGACTAGTTCTGACCATGCGCTGATCGACAGAGACGACGACACAGACATGAATTGAGATTTTCTAAACTCTTTGTTATTTTATATTCGTGTATTGGTGTGTTGATAATTGTAGTTACTTATTCATTCTTTTTGGGTTTCATCTAGTCGGTGCTACACAAGAGGGTCTTGAGTACTAAGGGCTAGACAAGAGGGTCTTGACTAGTCAGGGCTAGTCAATAGAGAGCGTTTACTAGATTAACAGTGTTTGGCACATTGGTGAGTGTGGTACGAACTTGGTGAGTGTAGAGTCGATGCTCGTAGCTCTAGAGTTGTACCATTGACATATTAATGCTAGTATCTTCTTTGGGGCTAGAGTAGGTCGTTGGCGGCGATCGAACTAGGGTAAATATATCTGTGCACTCTGTGATTGCTTTTATTTACTTTGCATCTGCCTATCTGTACTGAATCACTGCCTGTGTTCTCAAAGATTTTTTTTAGCCTATTCATCCCCCTCTAGGCTTAGATCCAGATCCAACAAGTGGTATCAGAGCAGCTTAGATGATCTAGTCTAGAAATCATGAATGCCCCAAACTTAGTTTTAGCTGAATGCATGCCTATAGAACGACATCCTCTATTTAGTGGGCATGATTATATCTACTTGAAGGCTAGGATGAAAGTTTATTTATTATCCGTAGATTTTGATACCTGGCAGATTATTGAAAATGGTATACTAAAATCTCTAAGCCTGAAAGTAATGTGGATGCTAGAAATGTGTGTGCTATGAATGCTAAAGCAATGAACATATTATTGTGTGGTTTAGATAGAAAAATATTTAATCATATCTTACATTACTCTTCTGCACAGGATATATGGAGGACGTTGAAGACAACATATGGAAGCGAGCAATCTTTCAGCAGCAATGAAAAGAGAACACAAAATAAGAAGTGAAAGGGAAGAAAAGTTCTTTTAAATAAAAATGATGCTTGTGTGTCTAAGAATATTAGTGAGAATACTACTAATAAAACTCTTTGTTTTAACTGCAGGAAGCATGGACACATTATGAGGAATTTCCCACAATGAAAGAATAACACTGCGGAGAAGAAAGGAAAGTCTTTGGCAGTGACGTGGGACGATGATAGCGAGGATGAGACTGAGGAGAGTACTCATACATCCCTTTGCTTGATGGGAAAGCATGACGAGGTAAAAACAGGATATAAAGCTGAACTTATAAATATCCATGGTCAAATGAAAGATAGAAATGATGATTTAGAATCCACTTTAGATTCCTACAGAAATGCTAACTATGAACTGCAACAAGAAAATTGTGACATGTCTATAGAAGTTGATAAACTGAAAGATAAAATTGTTTCATGTGAATCTACTTTAAATTCCTACAGAAATGCGAATGGTGAAATGCAGCAAGATAATTGCAACATGTCTATAGAATTTGATAAAATAAAAGATAAAATTCTTGCTTATAAATCCATAAAATTGTTGCTTATAAATCCACCATTGATTTGCTGAAAAAGGAGAAATCTAGCATGCATGATAAAATTGAATGCCTTAATTGTCCTACTTTATTAAAAGAGAATGACATGTGTAAAGAAAAATTGGTTAAACTAGGAACTGAAAATAAAGAGCTTATTGAAAAGATGTGCATGCTAAAAATGCGCTTAAAGGAAAAATGATCGATTTTGAAAAGAAAGCTAAAAATGAGAAAAAGAATAAAGAGGAAATAAGAAAGCTTTCATTAGTAAATGCACTTTGCTTGTGAACAAAAATACTTATTTGAAATCTAAATTCACGAACCTAGATTGACCATTAAGAAATTTTGTGTGGGGAAACAATCTTTGGATATAATTCTTGGAAACCAAATACATGGAAATAATAGGCGTGGACTTGGATATGATTTGAAACATGTTGAAAAGTCCAAATATAGGAAAGTTCACATTGAGACAACAAAAACTGGAAATATTCATGCAAAGTACATTGCATGTGGTTGTGTTGGTCATACCTCTTATTATTGCAAATGTAAGAACAAGAACATTAAATTCAAGCAACTATGGCTTCCTAAAAATTTGTTGACTAACATGAGTGGACCTTAAGGTATGGTTTCTTCTTTGAGCATAGTGAATATCTTCATAGCTTTTTGTGTGCTTGATTTTTTTTGTGTGCTAGGCCATTTGTTAGGATGCTGTAGTTCTTGATAAACACAGAACACAAAAAATTGGAAAAATACAAAAAGCTATAAAAATGGTGTTTAATGTGTATTTTTCTTTTGAATCATTAAATTGGTATTAATGAATGACATTCATATCCATGTAGAAATTGATGTTTTATTGTTATAGCTACATGTGCATGTTTGATTTTCTAAATAACCATGACATGTTCAATGATTAGAATTATTCGATTTCTATAAATACACTTTCACTTCCACAAGTATTAAATGTTGTTGTACATTTGGAGATATCTTTTATGAAATATTGGAAAGTGAATGTAGGATGAAAAATAACTGAAATATAAGGGATATGATGTGTCTTACCTTAGATAAAAAATAGAGCTCAAAAGAATAGTGTGTGTGTGTGTGTGTGTGTGTGTGTGTTGAAAGGTAATTGATTTCATCAATATAGTCAAAAGAAACAACCAGCTAGGCAGAATAAGGAGTACATGGGGACCCCAAAAACCTAGAACCCTAGAAACCCAAATCTAGCTAAACCCAACTGCAACCCACACATACAACCAGACCAACCATCCACCAGGGCATTATTGACAAGACAAGACAAAAACAATCCCAACAAAACATACTCCAAGATCGGAGAACAATCCAGGAGTTTCAGGTCATGTATTCGCGTGATACTTGCCCCACCATGAGCCGAGAACTCTTGCGAGAAGGAACTGACACCTGGAATGGCTTCTTCTTCACAGAAGCAGCAGCCAGTTGCTCCCACTCAGGATTGTCGGTGACAAGTGGAAAGGGTGGCAGGTTGTCATCATCATGTCAAGAGTCGTCGAGGAGCGATGAACGAGGATGAGTGATCCCAGCCATCTCCAAAGGAGCGGGGTGATCCTCAGAGTGAGGAGCCGATGATGAGGCCGGTGTCGCCATAGTAGCATGCAAATAGTCACATTAGGAGAGGCCATCCCCCAAACATCATCCCTAATAAGGGGAGCCGAAGAACAAGCTTCCCAAGACGAAGATGTGTTGGATAAAACGATCTATGAACTTCGTGTTTGATGATAACAAACATGTGTGCAAGTTTTGATGTGTGTGCTAAGTGTTTTTAGGAGTGACACGCTCGTAAAATCTTCAGAGGAGACTAAGTCAAAGAGATGGAGAAATTTCTATTCATATTACAAAGTGATAAGGAGAGAATCCAATGGAGATCTATTTAGATTGTTTCATATCAATTGTGGACTAATTCAAATCCCATTGCCATACCAATTCCAAATCCCATTGCTAATCTAATTTGTATTGTAATGAAGATCAAATCAAATCCCATACAATCCAATTTCAAACTCAATCTCCTATAATTATGGGATCCATCTATAGCCAAACAAATCTCCACATACTCCTATATAAACCCCCATCTCCGAGAAGTTATAAAATGCAGCCAAAGCTCAAAACAAACAAAAAAATCGGCAAAACCCTAGTTCCTATCTTCCAAACCGCAAGCACTCAATTGCTCAATCCTCAAAACTTAAACTTCCTCATCAATTTCATCTTGCCGCAACTTCCAATTCTCCAAGCCAACAACAACAATTCAAGCTTGTTCCTTTTGGGAGAAATAATTATTTGGTCAAAACAAAAGTGTAGATGCAAATTCTTTAAACCATATGGGATTGGATGCATGACATTAAGCAAAGGTTAGTGAATCCTTTTTAACTAAACGAGAAGATAATCTTTTTTTGTGGTTGTTTGCAGGGTCATCAAGTACACAACATGCACAAAATCAAAGGGACAATCCGAACAAATTTACAGCCGCAACCTTTAACTAAGGGAGCACAAGCCGCAAAGAGCACAAGCTGCAATTCTCACAAGCCTTCACAAAAGCTTTGATAGATCCTTTGTGAGGTTCCCTATCAGGTCTTCCACCTTTCATCTGTGATAGATCCTTTGCTTCTTGAATAGCTATAATTTTGGGACGAAAAGAGCTAGGCAGCGCTCTCAAGATCTTTCTGATTTGCTCCAGACTCGAGTATGGCTTTCCAAGAGAAGTAGATGTGTAGAAGATGTCTGTGAACCTTGCAAACATCTCCTTAATTGACTCTGATGTCAGCATGCAAAAGCTTTCATATTCAGTGCTGAGCAATGCAAGCCTGGACTCCTTCACTTGCGATGTGCCCTCATGAGTCACCTCCAATGTATGCCAAATTTCCTACACAGTTTGACATTGAGATATACAGTTAAACACAACTTTATTTAATGAACAAATCATAGCATTCATAGCTTTATTATTCAGAGAAAATCGTTTTTATCAGTATCATCCCACTTATCTTCTGGTTTTAATATTTCAGTATCTTCATTTTTAATGGTGGGAGATTTATAGCCTTTCTCTACAATGTTCCAAACAGCATAATCAATAGAAGCTAAGTATATCCTCATCCTAGTTTTCCAATAGGCAAAATAACCACCATTGAACTTAGGGGGACCGGAGATGGACTAACTCTCAGCAAAAGCAGAATCAGACATACTCATATTCATGGTCAACTAGGCTAGATCCTCTAAACTGGCTCCGATACCACTCTCGTACTAAACATATTGACGTAAGACATCATTTTCTTAGAGATCACCTCACTAAAGAGGATGTGTTTGTAGAGTTTGTTCCCACGGAATCACAACTTGCAGACATTTTCACCAAACCTTTAGCTGAGGATCGCTTTTGTCATCTTCGTCTTGAGCTTGGTATTATTGATATTAATTAGTACGAGATTTCATGCTTTCATATGTGCTAGAACTTTTTCTTGTTTGTGTGCTAGTAGTTGCATTGTTATGTGTGCATGATTTTTTTGTGCTAGCATCTCATGTTTCTTTAGTACTGTATATATAAAAACAAAAAAACCTGAAAAATAAATTAAAAAATTTAGTGCTAATTGTGTATCTTTCTTTTAAATCACCAAAGTTATCGTAATGAATGATATACATATTCATGTAAAAATTGTTGTATTATTGCTATTGCTACATGTGCATGTTCAACTTTCTAAATATTCATGACATGTTCAATGACTCAAATAACTTGATTTCTACACCTACACTTTCACTTCCACCAGTATTAAATATTGTTGCACATTTAGAGATATCTTTTATGACATTTGGAATGTGAATGTACGAGGAAAACTGAATTGAAAATATAAGGGATATGATATACCTTGCCATGGATAAAAATTAAGCATTAAACAAAATGATGATTAAAAGTATAAAAATGAAAACTAAGGATAATTGTTCCATATGAAAAATGGATACAATCCTTGGCAACAGTATTACCCACAAGTATCCAACATAAGTTTTATGGGTAAACTTTAGCGTTGGTGTTTTTACTCGTCATGCAATGCCACCCCACATCTAAGAGTCCACATAGGCTGTGTTTTTGTGTGTGGTATTGATGCGTCCGGAATGTAACACTAGAGCGACCTAGCTATGACGCAAATTACACAGAGATAAATCCCCAGCAACGGTGCCATAAACTTGATCGGCCCGGAACTAACTCTGAAACGATGTCATTTACTGCAAGCGCACGGTATAGTGGCAAGCAAGTATCGAACACGGGGAAGCGGTGCTATACTACCTATCTACTCCTACGTTGAATTAGACTTGCGGGTTTATTGGTGGATGTGGAATATAGAATATTGTAATGGTGATGGATGCGAAGGTCGTGTCACTCGATATCACAACAAGGGATTCCACACAATATAAAAGAATAAAATATAAAAAGACTAAGGCCTTAGGACTTGCCACTAGGATCGTCGGATGTTGACGCTAGGCTAGGACTCTTACATTGTGTTGGTTTTATTGGGGGATTGTAGCATCTAGAAAGTGAATTCATGCGTCTGGGCATCATGAATCTAATGTATCGTATTAGCCCCGCTCTCGCGATAGTTGCATACGATACGTGCATTAAGGATATACAAAGTTCTCACCACTCTCGTGGTTCGAACACTATTAACTCGTATCACTCAGTAGGTTAGAGCTTCAAGATATTTTGTTGGCTCTTATTGACGCAATGGCGGTAGCTGTCAATTAGTGATATAGTTCGTCGGTGGATCCCATCAAGGCACGAGCCGGGCGTGGTCACGTGCCTCGGTTGAAACATGTAACGATTGGTTTTTCATGTATGGATTTTATTATAAATATTTATATATTTGGTTGCTTTCCCTTGTTGAGATTTCCATTTTCGTCTCCGTAGTTTTCATTTTCGTTCGTTTCGTCGTGATTCTCTAGATTCTTCCGTCGGTCAGCGTGTTTGAAGTAAGTCATTCGTGACGGGCTTCATAACATCGATATCTTAGAGTTAGAACGAGCCTAGGAGACTTAGGAAACCATCCTGGAGCATCACGCTCCATTTCAGAACTTTTGGTGCACGTTAGCCGGTATAAGAAGGGGCACCGACCGACTAGATGACGATCCAGTCGGTCGGAAAACCTTCTTGAACTGACTAGCGGGCTTGAAAAGTTATTCAGGAGTTACTGCTTGTCGTTAGTCGGTCTAAGAATGTCGGTTGACCGACTAGGTTGCAAACTAGTCGGTCGGCAATGCTTCTTTAACCGACTAACTCATTTACTATTTTTTGGTATCAGTACTGATTCATTCTTAGTCGGTCTAAGTTCATCTTTCGACCGACTAGTTGTTAAACTAGTCGGTTAAGTTTTGTACTCAGACCGACTAATTCTTAGTTCTCCTGTACAGTCGAGTATTGTTTACTCTTAGTCGGTCTAAGAACGTTAATCGACCGACTAGATGTCCAACTAGTCGGTCAGTAGTTGTTCTTTGACCGACTAACTCTTAGTTCAGGTTTTCGACTGGAGCTACTGTTTACACTTAGTCGGTCTGCGTTGGTCAACCGACCGACTAGTTCCCAAACTAGTTGGTCAGTGGTTGTTCTTTGACCGACTAACCAGTGCTGTAAGCCCTAGTTTTGCCCTAGCCGCCACCAAACTCTATAAATACCCCTCCAAACGTTTTCTTCTTCTTCCTCATGACCTAAAACCCTAATTTCTCCTCTATTGAGCCCCCATCTCCCTCAAACCATTAATCCTTCATCCCAAGCTCATCCTCCATCATCCAAACCCTCCCTTGTCACAACCCACCTTCCATCTTACCCAAACCTTCATCAAACCCCCAAAATCCACATCAAAACCCATTTCTCCATATTTTTCCCTCATTTCCAGATCTGGACCGGATCGTTCTTCCGTTGCCGTGGTTGCTCGGCATCGTTCCTTCGTTTCTTCACGGTTATACTTGATTCCTTTAGTTTTAGCATAACCCACATTGACATTGTGAAACCCTAATAAAATGGATTATTAGATTATTAGGGTTCCATTAAGAAATCGATTTAGAATCGTTGTTCTAATAATTGTTTTGCTATAACAGTGATCCATCCGTAGTTTAGCTTGTGTCGATCTTCATTGCTCGTCAACCCCGGTATCAGGCAAGTGAAACTTGCATCTCTTGATTTGGGCCATGTCTTAGGCCATTTCCCTTGCTTTAGCGTAAAAGAGACTAGGCGGTGAAAGGATAGCCGTCTAGACGCCTTTGCCCTAGCTTGACAACGAAGCTTGGTCCGTCACCTTCATCATGCTTGTATGTCACGTTTAAATTCAATTAACGGTACGCAA
Organism: Scilla litardierei; assembly: GCA_030789695.1. NCBI lineage: Eukaryota > Viridiplantae > Streptophyta > Magnoliopsida > Asparagales > Asparagaceae > Scilla > Scilla litardierei. Next base: position 91,594,578 of record CM061134.1, read on the forward strand.
ATATCTGTTCATGGCATTGCATATTGATTAGTCATCATGATTGCGTAGCACACGCTACAATACTTATATTTCCTGGCTCGTGTTCCAGAAGCGAGCCCTGTAGTTGGAAACCCCAACGCTCGACACATATGGGTGGGGTAAGAGATATGCGGCCACCTGAGCCCCGAGTTTGCCTGATCCGCCACTCCGGCCAGCAGGCGAAATCTCTAGTGCACAAGTGATTAATAGTGATAGGAGATAAGCGGCCTGAGCCACGAGCTGGCCAGCAGGTGGACTCTCTATGCACTAAGTGATAAATAGTGATAAGTGAATCGTGATTAGTGCTTAGTGATTGCTACATCGTGAGTGCGTGACACTCTCTCTTTAAAACTGCTGCATCAAACTAAACTGTCATGTCATTGTTTAATATTACAAGTGCTAGGTTGTTAGTTACTTTCAGTTTCCTTGCCCAAGTCTTTTAGACTTGCTGATATGTGCCCCTTTTCTCTTTTGGGTGACACATGTTAGACTCCGAGCCAGAGTTACTTGCTGAGGGTGAGGTGTTTGCGGACGCCGAGCTTGCGCCCGTGTTGGACGAGGACTTTGTAGACACTGGAGATCAGTCTTAGTGCCTACGTCTAGTTTTGTTAGATTGCTTAGGTTGTCGGTGCGTGGCACCTAGTTTGACACTATGTTATGTTTATGTTTTGTTTGGCCTTGTTCTGGGCCTTTAGACTCTTTCTTTTAGCCTGGTGGCTTTTCTGTGATGTTGAATATTTTGTGGACGAACTGTGGGATTGGTATTTCATATCTGTCTCATATTATTATTATTATTGTTGTTGTTTCGCTTGCAATTACAGGGACCTGCTTATACTAAATTCACGCTTATCAGGCGTGCAGCTTCACAGCTCCACGCTTGAGCGGACCTTCTCACGTCTCGCCTCCATTTTAGGGAAGCGGGGTGTGACAGGTTTTAGTGGTGGCCCATGCAGGTCCATCTGTAACTGTAATTATCGGGATAACGATAATAATATAAGATTGTCCAACAAATAAGTTCGACCTCTGAGCCCTAAGCTATGAGTCTAATTGTTTCGTTTTCTGTGTCATTAGATGGCAGGAAGGCGAATCACCCGTGGTAGTAATAGTGGTGCGCCCCCTCATGACGAGGAGCCTGAGCGGGAGCCCACTAACGGAGAGATGAAACGGACGATGATGCAGATGATGCAAGTTCAGCAGGGTGTGCTTCTGCAGGTACAGAATGCTCCGGTGGCTCGAGCTGCTCGGGTGGTGGAAGCCCCTCGCCCTGAGCCTGGGGCGAAGCAGTTCAGTGAGTTGGGTCCTGCATATTTTGATGGAACCGAAGGTCCACTAGCTGCTGATGAATGGATGGGGAATATCGAGGACAATCTGAAGATGTCCAAGGTCAACGAAGTTAGTTGGGTTGACTTGGCGAAGCGCCAGCTGAGGGATAACGCCAGAAATTGGTGGGATGCTGAAGAGAAGATGTTGGAGGAGCCGATCGTCTGGGCTACCTTCAAGGCCAGATTTGATGGTGAGTTCTTCCCAAAAGCTTCCAGGGAAGAGATGCTGCAGCGTTTTATCGATCTGAAGCAAGGAAGCTCGTCGGTGGACTGGTATCACCAAGAGTTCATGAGGCTGAGCCGGTTTGCACCGAAGATGGTGCAGGACGCTGAGGAGAGAGCTCAGAGGTTCCTGCAGCCAAGAGCCGGGAATCTTATCAGAAGGTTCTGGTAGCAGCCAAGAGGCAGGAGCTGCTCGTGAACCAGAGGAGGGGGTCTATTGTTGGTGCTGGGAAGAGGTCTGTGGAATAGGCGAGAGCTGTGGTTAGACCTGGATTCAGGCCGAACCAGCCTGTTCAGTTTAAGAGGCCAGGAGGGCCTGTTCAGAAGACTTGCCATTTCTGTGGCAAGGAGGGCCATATCAAGGAATCGTGTAGGAGGTTCTTGGGGCAATGTATTGCCTGTGGAGATCCCGCCCAAGCTCTTAGGGAGTGCCCAAGGTTGAAGCAGCCTTGGAGGGCACCTATTGCAGCCCCGCCGTTGCAGCAGAGAGCCCCGGTGCCCGCTGGTCGTGGAGTACCCCTTGTTCCCAAGGGCATGCCTTTTGGCAGGCTGTTCCGTCGAGGTGGCAGGCATTTCTGATGACCGAGGAGGAGATTTTGGCCATGGATGAGGTCATTGCAGGTAACTTTCAATCTAGTTGTTCCTTTCTTAATTAGTTGATTGTTAAATTATGTTGGTTGCTTGTGTATGAATGTTGCTAGAATAAGATTTGATTGATTAGACTGTTTGTTAGGTGTGGTTTTGGTTTGCACATTCCCTGCCCGAGTCCTCTTTGACTCTGGTGCGTCGATGTGTATTTTGGCCCAGAGCTTCGTGGAGAAGCATTCCTTGTCGACGTCCCCTCTCTCCAAGAGTTGGAACATCGTTACGGGGAATGGAGTAGTCTTAGTGCATCATGGGTGCAGCCCTTGCTCTGTGGTGGTTTGTGGATATGAGCTTTATGCTGATTTTATTGTCCACAACATCACCAACTACGATGCGGTCTTTGGGATGGATTGGTGACGTGCGTTTATATTTCATATATTCACGCACGTTTTCTTTTGTGTTTCTCCGTGTTTTTCCGCCGTCTCTTATTCGTTTTCGTGAATTTTCCCGTTTTCTTTCACTTTTCTTTGTTTATCCATGATTGCAGGGGATTGACCACGTAGGGGACGTTTAACGATGATATCCCAAGTCCCCGGAGCAACGGGAGAAGTCACGCGTGATCCAGGGGGTCAAACGCCAAAGAATTCATCTTTCAGCCCCTCACCCGGTCGGTTGGTCATCTCCAACCGATCGGGTGATGCACGCGTGCACCACCTGGTCTCTGCCGCAGCTCATAAGGAAGTCACCCGACCGGTTCACAGACCGGTTCAGCTGGGGGCTGTTCTCTGTTTTCTCGAGCAAAACGCCAACCGATCGGGTGACTCTCACCCGATCGGTTCATCTGTAGCTGAAGATGAAGAGTTGAAGACACGGGCGCCAAACCGATCGATTCACCCGACTGCTCCAAGATCCAACCGGTCACTCAAGAACTCACCCGACCGGTTCATGTGATCAGGTGAAAGCTCGCCGTTTTCTGTTATTATTTTGTAACGGATCAACCGATCGGTTGACAACCAATCGGTTGATGCGAAAGTCTATAAATAGAACCACTAGGGTTCCAGAAACCAGAGCTGCTATTTTTTTACTGTTTACTCTCCTTGTGACGGCTGTAATTGTTACTCTTTTGTAAGTTTTCAGATCTTTCTCAAATTTTAGTATTGTCTTATCTACTCTATTACTTCCGCATTGCAATTGTCCGATTATGATTCCAACGGTTAATTTTTATTTAGATCGCTTTTTCATGGATTTTTGTGAGTATTTCCCAAATCTGGGATTTTGGTGGAAACCCCTTCAGGGGCTCTTCCCGATGCGTCCATAGGGTTAGGAAATCGATAGGGAATAGGAATCTAACGGTTACGCGGGGTGTTTCATTGTCATCGGTGGGAAAAAGACCGCCTTTGACCGTTGGGCCAAGGGGGAATAAACTTGGCGGTTGACTCCCTAGCCATAGCTCACGCCCTTAGCGTAGACGTCGAATCCTAGCACACGGGAGCGGCAGGATGGGACGTTGGGAGTTATCGTTGCGGGCTTAGTGCTCTCGGGATCGATCAGTGTTAATGGACACTGGAGTGCCCACTGATCGAATCCGGGAAGTCCGGCGTATCATCCTGGGCACCGACCGGAATATCGGGCCCATGGGATGCCGGTATCACTTTCAGAGGCAACGTCTCACCATTAGACCCTAATCCCGATCGCTATCCATACCCGTAGGCCGTATCGGCAAGAGTCTCTCGTCGGGTTGGAAACCAAAGTCCCGGGTTTTCTTTCTTATTGTTCATACCCTTTATTTCCTTTCGTGACAACCATCTACCGATTCGGGCTATCTCGCCCCTCGGGGTGATTTATGTCCTACCTGACCCAAGCACAACCTCGCCTCCCTGAGTTCGATATTCCCGCACCCTACACTAACCGTGCACTTGCTGTAAATGACACCGCGCCCATCACCGCATACGGCGGGGGCGCCGGTCAAGTTTATGGCGCCGTTGCCGGGGAGGCAACGTGCTTGTTATTTTAGGATCTCTTGAACCCTCGTGTCTAGCTCACATCCCTACCTCACGATAATTTTCGTATTCTCCTTTTTCTTTTTCTTTTTCTTATTTTTATTTCTTATTTTATCTGTTTCTTTCCCACTTGTCGCTTCACGGGTGTTTGTTGTTTTTCATGCGCAGGAGTTCAAGGAGTCTTGACGACTTGATTCCCCTCGATCCAGAGATTAACGCCACCCTTAGGCGTTTGGCCGCCGAGAAGCGAAGAAGAGAAGATCTCGAATCCATGGAGGAGAACACCCCACCTCACAAGTCTCTGTTGGAATACTCGATGCCATCTATCGAGTCGACTTTCGCTATCTGATCTCCAACTATTGCGGCCCAAAGCTTTGAGCTGAAGCCGTCTCTAGTGACATGGATCCAGCAGGACCAGTTTGCGGGTGCACCCATAGAGAGCCCGATCGAGCACCAAGACTCCTTCTTGGAGAAGTGTGACACCTTACGGATTAATGGTGTCACGACAGAGGCTATCCGTCTGAAGCTGTTCCCCTTCTCTTTGCGAGACAAAGCCAAGCAATGGCTAAGGGGGAAGGACCCCAACACTTTCAACACCTGGGAGAAGCTCTCCAACGCTTTTCTGACGAAGTTCTTTCCTCCGGGGAAGACCATGAAGTTGAGGAGTGAGATCTCCTCCTTCTCCCAGGCCAGCCACGAGTCCTTGCATGAAGCTTAGACGAGATATAAAAAAATGCAAAGAAGATGCCCTCACCATGAGCTTCCGAAGTGGCAGATTATTAATCTGTTCTACAATGGGTTGAGGGATAACCTGAAATCTTCTATGGACACCGCGGCTGGGGGTTCCTTCATATCTAGGAGCGAGGAAGATGCCGGGCATATTCTGGAAAATATGGCATCCAACAATGAGCGGTGGTGTGACAAGAGAGCCACACCAAGATCCGGGGGTATACAAAGAGTCGAGGACGTCGACAAACTTTCAAGCAAGTTCGACTTGCTTTCGACCCAGATCTCTGCACTAATGGTAGGAGCCGATGGGGCCGGTACACAGCAAATTTCAGCGGTAGAGTCCGAATTCTTTGGGGAATTCGACGGTGGTGACATCTCACCACCGTTGGATCAGGCGAGTGCACTATTTTACAACCCCACGGGAAATGCGTCGTATCCACCAAGGACCAATTCCAACCCGGCCTACTCTCCAAACAACCGGAACCACCCAAACTTCAGTTACCGGCCACCATTTCAGCCCTCACCGCCTCAGCAGCCGCAGCAACAAACTTATCAGCCGGCTAGGCCACAGCAGAGCCCGGTTCAGCAGCAACCATTTCAGCAACAACCTCAGCAACAACTTTACGCCCCCAGGAATCAGCAGCCGTTCCAGCAGCAGCAGCAGCAGTATGGCCAACAGAGGGCCGTCTCTCCAGTTGAGGCTCTCTTGACTCAATATATTACCAACCAGGAGAAGATCAACCAAAAGCTGGAAATGGGTTAGCGAACCCTCACGGACCAAGTAACCCAGCTGGGGTTACAAGTGGCGAACCATGCAAGGTCACAAAACCAATTGCCGCCACAACCGGAGGTGAACCCGAGGGGAGCAACCCAAACATCGGCACTCGTGCACGAGCACACAAATGTGTCCGCTATCGTTCTGAGAAGCGGGACACAAATTCCTACTAGAGTGCCCCCTAGCAACCCGGAAGCACCATTGGTCGTTGAGAAACCGATCGAAAAATCAAACGACGCCGGTGCTTCGTCATCAAATCCTATGACTCCGGAGGGAGTCTCTGAAGAAGAGAAGAAGAAGAAGGAGGAAGGGAGCCCGAAAGTGTTCAAACCCGTTGTGCCATTTCCACAACAGTTAGCTCAGGCCAAAATTGATGAGAAATATGGCAAGTTCTTCGCCATGGTCAAGGACCTAAGCCTGCAAATCCCCTTCCTAGAAGCAATCGAAACAATCCCCTCCTATGCAAAATTCCTGAAAGATTTGGTGACTAGAGGGTCTAGAAAGGAGAAAGTAGTGCTGACGGTGGAATGTAGTGCTCTCATCCAGAGGGCAAATCCGCCGAAACTCAAGGACACGGGGAGCTTCTCTATTCCTTGCACGATCGGGGCAGTGAAGATTCATCGTGCACTCGTCGATCTCGGAGTGAGTGTTAGTTTGATGCCCTTGTCGATGTATAGAAGGATAGGAATGGGCGATTTGGAGCCCACCGGTATGACCCTACAACTAGCTGACCGGTCGGTCAAATATCTGGTGGGAATTGTGGATGACCTCCCCGTAAATGTGAGAGGGGTGCATGTGCCAGTGGACTTTGTAGTCATGGACATGCCTGAAGACGCGCACACCCCCATCATCCTGGGACGGCCTTTCATGGCCACTGCTGGCGTTTTAATAGATGTGAAGAACGGAAAACTCTCTTTAAACGTCAGCGGAGAGAAAGTCGAGTTTGATCTGGGGTTGTCCATGAAACACCCCGATCCCCCTGATGACCCTCGGTGTAATTTGCTTGAGGTAGAAGAGGAAAAAGCTACTGAGGAGAGCTCCTGGGAGATTCTCTTGAGAAACCCCCCCGATGACTTGGGGGATTCAGAAGATGGAGACTGCCCCAAGAATAAAGAAGCTGCTGGAAAACCGAGTGCAGCAAGAACGACCCCTCCCGGGTTCCCTAAGGCCTCTCCTGCGAGGAGAATGGGGAAAGAGCCCATGGACCTCACTAAAGACGAGGTCCGGATCCTAAAGAAGATGGCGGGAAGCGCCAACACGAAAGAAAAGCCCCCGGATCCCAAGAACAAGGGGAGGGTAGTCGAGCAAGTATTTCTCCAACCCTTGGGATCCTGGGGCTTTTCTTTCGTGGATGAAATGATCCTGTGGGCCAAACGAAACACTGGATGAATGATGGAGTTAGCTTCAGGGCCCCTACCGTCCCCATCCATGGCAGCGATTGGCTTGTTTACAAGCTACTCGAGATCAGCCGGGCCGGTAAGGGGAAGTTTTGTTGTGGGGGCATCATCACGATCATCTGCTCTCACGCCCAATTCAATATTACCATCCCCAATAATCTTCCAGCTGCCGCAGGACCCTCACATCTTGATATTGATGTCCTGCGGCACATCCACATGATTAAACCCCGCTCGGATGGCCGCTTCATCTTTAATTATGGCCACCCCCAGCCACTTACACCATTCTGCCCAACCCCGCTCGCATGACCATTGACCTTGTGGGAGATTGGACTTTCCCTCCTGATCCCGACTTCTTAGCGGGGTTGAATCGTCCTTTCCTTCCCGTAGACGCCCGCAGACCACCATCCCCTGCCGCCCACTTAGGCGAGCAGGATATCCCTGCGTCTGGGGGAAATTTAGGGGCTGGCCCGAGTCGTCCTGTTTCTGCTCCGGGACCAATCACGTCTGAGCACCTCTTTGCGGCCATTTCTGGCCTTGTCTCTTGTGCCGGCATGACCACTGCCGACGGCACCTCTTCGACCTTACCTGGCGGCACCACCTCTGCCTCGCGTCAGTCTACATCTTTTGGTCACCGTCAGGTATCTGCCCGTTTAGGTCTTGAGAGAGAGGTCGCTGCCCTTCATGAGCTCGCCATGTCCTCTGCTTCCTCGGACCCATCACCATCCTCCTTTCTTCTCACCCACGTTTCCTCGCACTTGAGAGGAACGTGGCCGCCATTCTTTGCCTTCTCACTCATATCCACGGACCACCTCCACCTTCATCGCCTCCACCTTCACCACCCCGACGATCTTCTCCTCCGCCCACCCACACTTCCCCGCATCCATCACCCCCCTCACCACATTCTTCTCCTCCCTCTTCTAATCCCATCCCGGCATCCACTTCATCCCTCCCGACCACTTCCACAGCACCCACTCTACCTCCTCCCTCCTCCTCCGTCACTCCATACGTGCGTCGTAGGAAATTGCCGGTGCGCTCCAGATCCCTCCCACCACCTCCCACTACCGTCACCACCGCATCTTCTTCCTCCATTTCTATTCCTCTCACCACCGCCTTGATCGCCTTCCTACCACCACCACCCACCTCCACCGACACTCCTCCCATTGTTCACACCACCGCTGCCCCTATTCCTTCGCCTCATTCCCCACTTCTCCGCACACCCCCAGCTTCCCCCGACCACCCATCCACACCCTCTTCCGAGGAGGACGATGACTCACCTTCTCCTGCTTTCTGATTTCTCCTTGCTTGTTTTTGACTCCCCCTTGCATATCTCTGGATTTCACTGATCATATCATTTCGTTAGCACTGTCTGGTCTAGCTTGGGGGACGTCTATTTTGGTGTGCTGTCGTGTTTTGTCTGTTTTTCTCATTTTTGTGTGTGTGCTTGTTTTTCATTTTTTGAGTGTCGTGTCGTGTTTGTGTTTTTATTTTTATTTTCGTATTGTTTGATTTTGATTTTGATCTTTCTTTCTTTTTCAGTTTCATCTATGTGTTTTCCTCGTTTTCATTTCTTTTTGTTTCAGTGCGTATTCCCCCCCCCCCATTTTCATTGCCCTCCCGTACTCACTCATATTGCATTGAGGGCAATGCAAACTTCAGCTTGGGGGAGTCGCACTGTGTGCGTCGTTTGAGTCCTTCTTTTTCGTTTTTTGTGTCGTTTTCATCGTGTTTTTATTCTTTTTCTTTTCTTTCTTTTCTTCTTTTTAGCTCTTTCTCCTAGAGATGAATCCTATGATGAATCGCCACAAAGTCACACACACCTAACATTGCATCGATAATCACACTCACTAACCCTAGGATTTCGAGTCCTCTTGCATTTCACGCATCGTGGGTCCACTTAGCTTTTTGTGAGTCGTGTGTCGTGACTAGCATTTGGTGTGCTTCTACCTTGTGATTTTACTTTATATACCTGTCCAGGAATGACCCCTAGATTATCATGCTTCGATTTGAATATGCGGTATTTGTTTCTACTACATGCATGCTATATTTATATCGTATATTTCAATTCGCATGCGTCGGGATTCCACAACTAAGGACTAGGATAACCCATTTAGCCTATGCTCTATTTAGCGAAAATAGTTTCCTTCGCCCGAGTGTTTAGATTTCGACTTCTTTTTTGTTTTTCTTGGTGCAAATCCCCTCATCGTGTACCGTTCTCCCACTTGGGAGAGTACACATGTGTATAGCCAAAAACCCAAAAATCCAAAAAAAAAAGATAAAAGAAAAGAAAAACCCAAAAAAAGAAAAAAAAAGAAAAATTTTGTATAGCCAAAAAGCCAAAAAAAATACAAATACCCAAAACCCAAAAAAATTCCCGTATGAATATTTTTCTACTTGCCGAGAATAAAGGGAAGGCGAGAATTTGCACCGAGTGTCCTACTCCACATCATCTCAACCCCCGTCGTTATCGAAAACACTTGGCTTAGGAACTTTTTAGCTAGTATCTAGGCTATAGTGGCGTGATTTCCTTAACCCTAGTTGTGGAGTCCCCGATGCATGATACGCTTCTGTTCTTACTCTTCTCATGCATGCTTGAACTTATATTCGCCGCTTAATTCAATTCGAATCGATATTTGGGTCATATCTTGGAATTGTGTATATCGAGCCTCATAGCACATCGTAGAAAGCGACACCATTTGCTAGCACACGACCACACTCACTCGCGCTTCACCGTGTGGGCCCACGACGCTTATTTGGACTCGTTTTCCTAGGTTTAGTGGTGTGATTTGGCGTTTGCTTGCTTGGTGTGTCGTTTTTGATTTTGGTGGCTCTGATGGACGATCTAGGATTTAGAGTTTTCTTTTTCTTTCTTCCTCTCTATTTTTCCCTTCCGAGCTCCTACTCTCACTCGTCTTCCTCGAGGACGAGGAAGAGTTCAGCTTGGGGGATTTTGACATGCGTTTATATTTCATATATTCACGCACGTTTTCTTTTGTGTTTCTCCGTGTTTTTCCGCCGTCTCTTATTTGTTTTCGTGTATTTTCCCGTTTTCTTTCACTTTTCTTTGTTTATCCATGATTGCAGGGGATTGACCATGTAGGGGACGTTTAATGATGATATCCCAAGTCCCCGAAGCAACGGGAGAAGTCACGCGTGATCCAGGGGGTCAAACGCCAAAGAATTCATCTTTCAGCCCCTCACCCGGTCGGTTGGTCATCTCCAACCGATCGGGTGATGTACGCGTGCACCACCCGGTCTCTGCCGCAGCTCATAAGGAAGTCACCCGACCGGTTCACAGACCGGTTCAGCGGGGGGCTGTTCTCTGTTTTCTCGAGCAAAACGCCAACCGATCGGGTGACTCTCACTCGATCGGTTCATCTGTAGCTGAAGATGAAGAGCTGAAGACACGGGCGCCAAACCGATCGATTCACCCGACTGCTCCAAGATCCAACCGGTCACTTAAGAACTCACCCGACCGGTTCATGTGATCGGGTGAAAGCTCGCCGTTTTCTGTTATTATTTTGTAATGGATCAACCGATCGGTTGACTTGTCAACCGATCGGTTGATGCGAAAGTCTATAAATAGAACCCCTAGGGTTCCAAAAACCAGAGCTGCTATTTTTTACTGTTTTCTCTCCTTGTGACGGCTGTAATTGTTACTCTTTTGTAAGTTTTCAGATCTTTCTCAAATTTTAGTATTGTCTTATCTACTCTATTACTTCCGCATTGCAATTGTCCGATTATGATTCCAACGGTTAATTTTTATTTAGATCGCTTTTTCATGGATTTTTGTGAGTAGTTCCCAAATCTGGGATTTTGGTGGAAACCCCTTCGGGGGCTCTTCCCGATGCGTCCATAGGGTTAGGAAATATATAGGGAATAGGAATCTAACGGTTACGCAGGGTGTTTCATTGTCATCGGTGGGAAAAAGGCTGCCTTTGACCATTGGGCCAAGGGGGAATAAACTTGGCTGTTGACTCCCTAGCCATAGCTCATGCCCTTAGCGTAGACGTCGAATCCTAGCACGCGGGAGCGGCAGGATGGGACGTTGGGAGTTATCGTTACGGGCTTAGTGCTCTCGGGATCGATCAGTGTTAATGGACACGGGAGTGCCCACTGATCGAATCCGGGAAGTCCGGTGTATCATCCTGGGTACCGACCGGAACATCGGGCCCATGGGATGCCGGTATCACTTTCAGAGGCAACGTCTCACCATTAGACCCTAATCCCGATCGCTATCCATACCCGTAGGCCGTATCGGCGAGAGTCTCTCGTCGGGTTGGAAACCAAAGTCCCGGGTTTTCTTTCTTATTGTTCATACCCTTTATTTCCTTTCGTGACAACCATCTACCGATTCGGGCTAGCTCACCCCTCGGGGTGATTTAGGTCCTACCTGACCCAAGCACAACCTCGCCTCCCTGAGTTCGATATTCCCGCACCCTACACTAACCGTGCACTTACGGTAAACGACACCGCGCCCATCACCGCATACAGGGGGGCGCCGGTCAATTGGCTTGCGAGCTTCTATGCTACGATTGACTGTCGGAGGAAGAGGGTGGTGTTCGAGATTCCCGGACACCCAGTATTTGAGTTCAGCCGTGGCAGCAGTTCGCTTGGTCCTGTCAGATTTCGGGCCAGACCGGTGGAGGTTGTGGCTATGCAGATGGAGTTGGAGAGGCCAGCTGTGGTGCGAGATTTTGATGACGTCTTCCCCAAGGAGATGTCTGGACTGCCACCCGATCGAGCTTTAGAGTTTTCTATTGATTTGATTCCAGGTGCGCAGCCGATTTCGAAGGCACCATACCGTATGGCGCCTACAGAATTGGAAGAGTTGCGGAAGCAGTTGGATGAGCTTATGCAGAAGGGTTACATTAATCCCAGCGTGTCTCTGTGGGGAGCACCGGTGTTGTTGGTGAAGAAGAAGGATGGTTCGCGTCGCATGTGCGTGGACAATCGGGAGTTGAATGCGGTGACCATCAAGAATAAATTCACGTTGCCTCGCATCGATGATATCTTTGATCAGCTGGGAGGATCGAGGGTGTTTTCTAAGTTGGATTTGAGGAGTGGTTATCATCAGTTGAAGGTGAAGAAGGATGATGTGCCGAAGACCGCTTTCAGGACGAATTATGGACACTATGAGTTTGTGGTTATGCCTTTCGGTGTAACTAACGCGCCTGCAGTTTTCAAGAATTTGATGAACCTGATTTTCTATGACCTTCTGGATAATTTTGTCGTTATCTTTATTGACGACATTCTGATCTATTCGAAGTCGGAGGAAGAGCATGCCTCGCACTTGAGGACGGTGTTGGAGATTTTGAGGAAGCATCGGTTGTATGCTAAGTTTTCAAAGTGCGAGCTTTGGCTGGACCGAGTTGCTTTTCTCGGGCATGTGGTGACTGGAGATGGTATTTCAGTGGATCCCGAGAAGATTAGGGCCATCAGGGAGTGGCCTGTTCTGTCGTCTGCGTCTGAGATTCGGAGTTTCCTTTGTTTGGCGGGATATTATCGACGCTTCATTAAGGACTTTTCCCGTATTGCGGAGCCGATGACCAGGTTGACACGGAAGGATGTTGCTTTTGTTTGGTCGGGTGATTGTGAGGATGCCTTTGGTGTTCTGAGAGAGCGTTTGACGTCTGCCACTGTTCTTGCTGTGCCTGATCGCTGTGGAGGATTCGAGATCTTTTGCGATGCTTTTGGCAAGGGTCTCGGTTGTGTTTTGCATCATCATGGACATGTGGTGGCTTATGCGTCGTGTCAGCTCAAGGTTCATGAGAAGAATTACCCGACGCATGATTTGGAGTTGGCTGCCGTTGTGTTTGGTCTTAAGATTTGGAGGCACTTCTTGCTGAGTGAGAAAGTGAAAATCTTCACCGATCACAAAGGCCTGAAGTATATTTTTACTCAGAAGGAGCTCAACATGCGACAACGTTGATGGTTGGAGCTCATGGCGGATTATGAGATTGATTTGCAGTATCACCCTGGCAAGGTGAATGTGGTGCCGGAAGCTTTGAGTAGGCTTCCCGCGGTGATGATGTTGACCTCGCAGTGGAAATTGCAGCAAGATTTTTGCGAGTCTGGAGTGTAGATTTTTCTTCCTGTGGAGGCTTCTTCGTTGATGTACATGCAGGTGCAGTCAACGATCGTGGATCGGATTAAGGCGAGTCAGGTCGGAGATCTGAAATTGGTAAGGATTCGAGGGCAGGTTGAAGCTGGTCTGCGGACTGACTTTTTGGTTCATGAAGATGGCTTGCTGAGGTTTGGAGCCAGGTTATGTGTTCCAGCTGGGGATATCAGAGAGGAGTTGATGGTGGAGGCACACAGTTCGCCGTATTTTGTGCATCCTGGTGGGACCAAGATGTACCAGGATCTTCGTCTAAATTTTTGGTGGCATGGCATGAAGAGGAGTGTGGCTCGGAGTGTAGCCAAGTGCTTGGTTTGCCAGCAAGTGAAGGCGGAACATCAGCGTACGGCTGGGTTGCTACAACCGCTTCCGATTCCGGAGTGGAAATGGCAACACATCACTATGGATTTCGTGACTGGACTGCCTCGGAGTCCGAAGCAGAATGACGCGATTTGGGTGATCGTAGATAGATTGACCAAATCCGCACACTTTATTCCATTCCGAGTGGGATAGTCCACTGAGGCACTAGTAAGGAGATACATGGAGGTAATTTCTTTACTCTCCGTTCCTATTTCCTTCTTCTAGTTTAGACAGTGATGTAACATGAATCGTGCAGGAGATCGTGCGACTTCATGGAGTCCCTGTGAGTATCGTGTCGGACAGGGACACGAGGTTCACATCTCAGTTATGGCAGAGTTTGCAGAAGAGTTTGGGTACGCGTCTGAGTTTCAGCACGGCGTACCATCCACATACGGATGGCCAGTCCGAGAGGACGATTCAGATTTTGGAAGACATGCTGAGAGCGTTCATGTTGGATTTCAAGGGTTCGTGGGAGGACCATCTACACTTGGTGGAGTTCTCTTACAACAACAGCTACCAGGCGTCTATTGGCATGGCGCCTTTCGTCTCTTTGTATGGGAGGAAATGTCGATCGCCATTGAGTTAGGATGACGTTGGTGATTGGGAGCTGTTGGGGCCTGAGATGATTGTGGAGGCTGTGGAGGTCGTCAGGAACATTCGGGAGAGGCTGAGGATTTCTCAGGACCGTTTTAAGCATTGGGCGGATGCAAAACGTCGTCCTTTGGAGTTTCAGCTGGGCGATCATGTGTTTCTGAGGATTTCCCCGAATCGTGGAGTGATTCGTTTTGGGAAGCGAGGGAAGTTGAGCCCGCGATACATTGGACCATTTGATGTTTTGGAGAGGGTCGGTGAAGTAGCCTACCGCTTAGCCTTGCCGCCATCTTTGGAAGGAGTCCATGATGTTTTCCATGTGTCACAGCTTCGTCGATACATCAGCGATCCGTCTCATGCCGTAGATTTCTCGGAGATTGCCGTTCGCCCAGATTTGACGTATGAATAGCATCCAGTACAGATTCTGGACAGGCGTCAGAAGTCACTTCGGAACAAGGTCGTCGATCTTGTTAGAGTGATGTGGCGGCACGGTTCGCCGGGAGAGTCTACTTGGGAGAGAGAAGATGAGATGCGAGTGCGCTACCCACTTTTGTTCCCGGACACGTGAGTGTTGGGAATTCCGAGGACGGAATTTTTCTTAAGTTGGGGAGGATGTAACGACTGGTTTTTCATGTATGGATTTTACTATAAATATTTATATATTTGGTTGCTTTCCATTGTTGAGATTTCCATTTTCGTCTCCGTAGTTTTCATTTTCGTTCGTTTCGTCGTGATTCTCTAGATTCTTCCATCGGTCGACGTGTTTGAAGTAAGTCATTCGTGACGGGCTTCATAACGTCGATATCTTAGAGTTAGAACGAGCCTAGGAGACTTAGGAAACCATCCCGGAGCTTCGCACTCCATTTCGGAACTTTTGGTGCACGTTAGCCGGTATAAGAAGGGGCACCGACCGACTAGATGACGATCCAGTCGGTCGGAAAACCTTCTTGAACCGACTAGCGGGCTTGAAAAGTTATTCAGGAGTTACTGTTTGTCGTTAGTCGGTCTAAGAACGTTGGTTGACCGACTAGGTTGCAAACTAGTCGGTCGGCAATGCTTCTTTAACCGACTAACTCATTTACTATTTTTTTGGTATCAGTACTGATTCATTCTTAGTCGGTCTAAGTTCCTCTTTCGACCGACTAGTTGTTAAACTAGTCGGTTAAGTTTTGTACTCAGACCGACTAATTCTTAGTTCTCCTGTACAATCGAGTACTGTTTACTCTTAGTCGGTCTAAGAACGTTCATCGACCGACTAGATGTCCAACTAGTCGGTCAGTGGTTGTTCTTTGACCGACTAACTCTTAGTTCAGGTTTTCGACTGGAGCTACTGTTTACATTTAGTCGGTCTGCGTTAGTCAACCGACCGACTAGTTCCCAAACTAGTCGGTCAGTGGTTGTTCTTTGACCGATTAACCAGTGCTGTAAGCCCTAGTTTTGCCCTAGCCGCCACCAAACTCTATAAATACCCCTCCAAACGTTTTCCTCTTCTTCCTCATAACCTAAAACCCTAATTTCTCCTCTATTGAGCCCACATCTTCCTCAAACCATTAATCCTTCATCCCAAGCTCATCCTCCATCATCCAAACCCTCCCTTGTCACAACCCACCTTCCATCTTACCCAAACCTTCATCAAACCCCCAAAATCCACATCAAAACCCATTTCTCCAGATTTTTCCCTCATTTCCAGATCTGAACCGGATCGTTCTTCCGTTGCCGTGGTTGCTCGGCATCGTTCCTTCGTTTCTTCACGGTAATACTCGATTCCGTTAGTTTTAGCATAACCCACATTGACATTGTGAAACCCTAATAAAATGGATTATTAGATTATTAGGGTTCCATTAAGAAATCGATTTAGAATCGTTGTTCTAATAATTGTTTTGCTATAACAGTGATCCATCCGTAGTTTAGCTTTTGTCGATCTTCATTGCTCGTCAACCCCGGTATCAGGCAAGTGAAACTTGCATCTCTTGATTTGGGCCATGTCTTAAGCCATTTCCCTTGCTTTAGCGTAAAAGAGACTAGGCGGTGAAAGGATAGCCATCTAGACGCCTTTGACCTAGCTTGACAACGAAGCTTGGTCCGTCACCTTCATCATGCTTGTATGTCATGTTTAAATTCAATTAACGGTACGCAAATATCTGTTCATGGCATTGCATATTGATTAGTCATCGTGATTGCGTAGCACACGCTACAATATTTATATTTCCTGGCTCGTGTTCCTGAAGCGAGCCCTGTAGTTGGAAACCCCAACGCTCGACACATATGGGTGGGGTAAGAGATATGCGGCCACCTGAGCCCCGAGTTGGCCTGATCCGCCACTCCGGCCAGCAGGCGAAATCTCTAGTGCACAAGTGATTAATAGTGATACGAGATAAGCGGCCTGAGCCACGAGCTGGCCAGCAGGTGGACTCTCTATGCACTAAGTGATAAATAGTGATAAGTGAATCGTGATTAGTGCTTAGTGATTGCTACATCGTGAGTGCGTGACACTCTCTCTTTAAAACTGCTGCATCAAACTAAACTGTCATGTCATTGTTTAATATTACAAGTGCTAGGTTGTTAGTTACTTTCAGTTTCCTTGCCCAAGTCTTTTAGACTTGCTGACATGTGCCCCTTTTCTCTTTTGGGTGACACATGTTAGACCCCGAGCCAGAGTTACTTGCTGAGGGTGAGGTGTTTGCGGACGCCGAGCTTGCGCCCGTGTTGGACGAGGACTTCGTAGACACTGGAGATCAGTCTTAGTGTCTACGTCTAGTTTTGTTAGATTTCTTAGGTTGTCGGTGCGTGGCACCTAGTTTGATACTTGTTATGTTTGTGTTTTGTTTGGCCTTGTTCTGGGCCTTTAGACTCTTTCTTTTAGCCTGGTGGCTTTTCTGTGATGTTGAATATTTTGTGGACGAATTATGGGATTGGTATTTCATATCCGTCTCATCTTATTATTATTATTGTTGTTGTTTCGCTTGCAATTACAGGGACCTGCTTATACTAAATTCACGCTTATCAGGCGTGCAGCTTCACAGCTCCACGCTTGAGCGGACCTTCTCACGTCTCGCCTCCATTTTAGGAAGCGGGGCGTGACAAAACCACTAACTCCCCAATTAAGTCCGTAGGATACTCCTTAAGCTAATCGATTCCACCGACCATGGGCACGATCAAGGTACGAGTTCTCCTAGGGATCTTGCTAGATCAACCAAAATACAACCCCTTTTATACCAACGCACCATAAAAATCCCAACTTTGCACCTAAATCCTAAAATCCTAGGGCTAATCCCTTAGCCCTAGATAGAACTACACATGCATCATAGGAAAAACAATAGAAGATTCAATAATAGTAAGAGAATTCATCATAGCATGCATCAAAGAGATATTCAATAATCAATCAATGAGAAGAACTGAAATAGAATTAAAGAAAACAAAAATACTTATCTACATACAAAGGAGGGGCTTAGGGCATAGTGTAGCTCCAAAAGATTGTCTCCACAACTCCCTAAAAACTCTACAAAAAGTATACAAAAATTCCCCCAAAAAGTCCTCTCTAAAAATGACGGCTGCCAATTCCTCCCAAAAACCCTAACAGTTCGGATACAAATACCTACTAAAACTGCTGAAAAAGTGCCACCCGATCGGGTGGAAACAAACAGAGACACTGAACTGCTGAAAATGGGCTCACCCGGTCGGATGGATAGCCCACCCGATCGGGTGGGAATCAGATTCCAGACAGCCCAGAATTTCAGCATACAGCTGCGCTCAGAAAATTCCAGAAAAATGTAGAAAAATCGGATTTGGGCAAGCGACCTATCGTTGGAAAGCTGACGACGATGCCGACATAGAAAAATAATATATCATCCAAACTCCCCTTGGAATGATAGTAGATCTTCAATGAATGCAGCAGCAGTGCACGAAAGGGGAAGAAAAGGTCACCCGATCGGTTGAAGTGTCAACCTGTCGGGTGAGTTCTTCCCCAAAATGACCCGAGGAGATGACCAGATCAGGTGGGAAGCTCCTCTATAAATCCACTCTGTCTCCTCACCACCCGGTCATTCACCTGATCGGGTGGCACAGTGTGTTGCCTGAGTGGGGCGCAGTGTGTTGCCCGGGTGGAGCGCATGACTGATACCATGATACGACCTGGTCGGGTGGCTCATCCACACGATCGGGTGAAGCTCCAAAACTTCAATTCCTCATCTTTGGCCATCGGATCTTTGCCGTATAAGCACACTTTGGTCCCGACATGCAAGGTTGACTTCAGAAGACATCGAAATGCCGACATTTACACGCGTCAGAATCCATGAGTCATGGTATTTTAGAACCATGCTTTCTTCATTCTCCTTTTATTAACTCCTTCTCTCTTGCCCCTTTCTTTCTCCCCGAAAGCTTTAAGTCACCGAATGCGACGCCTCAGGAGTCCCGGTGTCGAAGCACGCACGCTCTCCTCCATTATACTCCAAATCGCTCGATATTCCCTGAAATGCAATCAAACGCTCTTAAAGTACAATAGTTCCAATTATGACATAAAAGCGTATGTAATATGTAATTGAGTAATCATTTTGACGTGTAATCGTATAGATAAAATGTGGAATATAATGACACATCAAAATCCCCCAAGCTTACCTTTTACTCGTCCTCGAGGAAGACTAGTAAGAAGCGAACACGGGAGAGGGATACAATGGAGATGTGAGGCGGTGGTGTGTAATGGAGACAAGGGGTTCAATCTTAAATTCAGAAAATACAAGAACCCAAGGTATGCAAAATCTCGTGAACACACGTCAATATGAAATTAGTACACATATGCACGACAAATAATTAAATCTCGCTCAAATTAAAATAACGTGGATTTCAATAAATGTAATGAACTTGATAAGCAATAAAATGAGAGTGGAGTTATATCATATCATAGTTTATCATGCAATATACTAAGTTCACAGAAATGAAACCAATGTCCACAACTCATTCTTTAAGCAGTATAATATGTCACGATCAAACGTTTTCAAGCATGCGTGGTATTTTGTTATACTTCACGGAATGAATTTAACAAATTCAATCAGGGTAAGGCATCACCATACTACGACCATTTCAAGACTCCTAGAACCCATCAACTTTGCCATGTCTTTGTTCTATATAGAAATGGAGATAAGGATGTGGGATTTTGTACTTTTAAATTGTTTTTGGCTATATGAATATTTCATATACATTTTTCTTTCTTGGTATACACAAGATAACTCAATATATACAAAAGGCGGCCTATGCATCCCAGACCAAACGGTCTTAGGGCATTGGGTTACGAATAACCCATATGGCCTTTTATTCATGATATTTGTTTGATTTTTGCATTTTTGGTATTTTTACAAACTCACGTAAACGCGATGGAATGAAAAATATGAACAAAGATCATTTATTTGCTATTCACAAAAGAAAAAGAAAAAGCATAGAATCTAGACATGGCTTGATTTCAGGAATTCTAATCATCACTGGTTGTCGTGGGGTTATCCTATCTCTTTTGAATAACTAAACATCCACGAAGCAATAGAATTATCAATCAAATCACGTAGTAGTCAAAGGATTTTCAGATTTCATTCATTCATTTTTAGCTTAACTGTTTCGAGAATGTGGTTGTGAAACTATGGATTCTACTATGGGAAAGCATATTAACAAAGATACACTAATCAAGGAATCGAACTCTAATCTAACAAATACCAGAGTTCATAAAAAAATAACTCCACGATATTTCATTGAAAATGAAGCATATGAGACATAAAAATAGAGGTGAACATGGTTCAGATGGAAATTTCGAAGTGTGTTTCACGATGAAGCAAAGTGCATGCACTATGCACTCCCCCAAGCTTAAACATCACATTGTCCTCAATATGTGTATGATATAAATAGAGGACAATGACAAGATAGGGGGGCCACTCAACAAAATTGTTTCTCTCCCCCAAGCTTAAACAACACATAAAAATTGGGGAGAGAGGCGAAATAAGCGCCAAATACAAGGGTGTGCATGGATGATAAATAATGGGTTATGTGCAAAAGATAATTGAGCCATCATATGGGGTGAATTTATTAAACTAAGAAAGCATATAAAATCATATACGGTCCTCTCATTGTCGAGGGGATTCGTGTTTATTGAAAGCATAAAATACTACACTACTAGATTGGTACCACATGTAGCAAAAGGCGGGTCCAATATCTTTGCCGGTGCAGGCAACTGCTCTATCTGCATATTTTGTGGCTCTGCCAGGTGTGTATCTCCACGGACTCCATCAGATTCCAGCAATGCGGCTCCCAGCATCTCTCTAAGGACTGCACCTGTACCTGGAAGAGATAAGCCGCATCAATCTGATGTGGAAATTTTTTCCCTAAAATAAAAGTTTTCCAAAGAAGATCATCAAAAGAAATATGTAAAGTAAAAATAGTAGACGATACTTCCCTGAAAATACATCTCATCTCTCATGTACCACAACAGGAAGCTCCTCATCGTTCGTCTCAGGCTTTTCAGGCAGCTCTGGCATATGAGCATGGGTCTCATCAGGCAACTCCTCCGCATTCTCAGATTCTTCAAGCACGGTCTTGTCCAAGCATACCTCAGGTCCAAAATTGTAAGTGTCCTGTAATAGGTACGACATGTCAAAAAGATCTGAATTAGAATAAATATCAAATGGGATGTATGATTCAGAAATGGAGTGGATAAAAAGATCTCCCTGAGTGGGAGCAGTAAGCTCTGGTGGGTTGTCCTCGGCGTCAGTGGAAGGATGAGGTGTCTGTGGAAGCTCAACTGAAGGTGGGCAGCACTCGGGATCCTTATGAATATCTGTGTCCTCATCCCAATGCACGACCTCCTCGGTGACAAGCTCTGGCTCCGTGGGTATGGAAGTGAATCTGTCGCCCTTGGATGCATCATGTATGTCAGCCGCTGTCTCCTCAGATGTGGACGTATCAATTTCCTCAGTCTCTCCATCAAGCTTATAATATGAAAGGCATTTGTTGATTTCGGCCTTATCTTTCTGCCATCGATCATGTGACTCATTCAACATAGCGCTGATAGCCGTGCTTACCTTACATGTTCCATAAATGCATTGAGTGTCAAATTGAGAGGATCGTCAGGACTCAAGAGACAGACGCGGCTTTCGTAGGGCATATGTCCCTCCTTGTCACAAGACTCGCAGTAGGCATAGCACTCTGAATATTGATCATGTCCTTCCATCTGATAGTATGGGTCCTGTGAATAATATTCGCATTCTCTCATTAGAGCCTCATACTCACTACTACAAAATGGACCTTTAACAGCGCTTAAATAAGGTCTTTAATAGCGCTTTACAAGCGCTGTCTATCTCGCCGCTGCTAAAGGGGGGCTGGTTTTAATAGCACTTTACAAGCGCTGTTAAAGGGGGGCCTTTAACAGCGCTTGTTTGTGCAAGCACTGTTAAAGGGGAGCCTTTAACAACGCTTGTTAGTGTAAGCGCTGTTAAAGGCGCCCTGTTAACAGCGCTTGTTAGTGCAAGCACTGTTAAAGGTGGGCCTTTAACAGCGCTTGTACTAAAGAAGCGCTGTTAAAGGTGGACCTTTCACAGCGCTTGTACTAAACAAGCGCTGTCTATTGGGACCTTAGACAGTGCTTCTTTAGTACAAGCGCTGTTAAAGGTCCACCATGGACATCGCTTGTACTAAACAAGCGCTGTTAAAGGTCCCAAATAGACAGCGCTTGTTTCAATTCATTTGATTGTTTCTTCCTACGTTTTATATTTAAATAGATCCATTTAATGTTCAAAATGCTTAAATAAACCACCAATAACATTAAATTACCAAAATAAATCATTACAAGAAACAATCAAATTAAATTACTTTTATTCAACAATCGCGTAAATTGGACGATGTACATTGATATTGAAAGATGATCCGTAATACAAATAAGAAACATTATCGCATATAAAACTAATCAGTCATTATCCATTAAATCACTCCTTGAACAATACATTTCCCGACATTTCCCGACAAGATGAATTTAAGACGCAACCGTATGCAGCGGCCACTGAAGACACTCGAGCACTAGCCAACGGATTTGAAGCTCCCCCAAGCTTTTGACCAACGCTGGAAATGCTTACTCCGAGTAGCAGCTCCTCTTCAAAATGATCTGAGATCTTGCGACCACTCAAGGTGTGACTTCTTGATTTTGTCCAGTCTAAGCTAGCAGCTTCCTCATTCAACTGAGCTTAAAATAAAATCATCAATGCCATTGTGTGTACATGTGTTCGTCGCTGAATCCTCAGGGGAAAAAAGGAAGGAAAAAACTGAAAAGATAAAAAGAACATGTGCATGGTTACCTGTTTGTTTAGAGCAAATAAGTTTGCATCATGTTCTGAGTATACCATATGAGCCTGATAGTAGAAAAGAAAAAACAAGTAAAGCATGTTTGACAGATTAAACTTGAATGACAAAAAGTTATTAACTAGGCAATCAAAGAAGCAAACAACTCAAGTTGTCACAAAAGTCATTACAAGTTCATGCAATAGAGTTTTCTTGATGCGTTCGTATTTCCGAAATCCGTTAAGATCATCAGTTCGAAGGCGAAACGATATCTCCTCCCCATTATTCTGCAACAGATAAGGGAAGTAACAATGTCAAATGCTTGGGCAATATGGTTTCACTTTTCTCATTTATAATTTCCATTCACACTCTTTCATGTTGGTTAAACTTTGGAGGCTTCATGAATTATTGGATAACCTCAGTTAGAAAGCAGCCATTACAAGTTATATTGGAAAGAATAAGATTTTCGAAAGTAGAATTTATTGAGAATGCATGTGGACACAGACACAGAGGCTACCTGATCAGTGAGAGCCAGATTTGCATCATAGAAAGATTTTAATGTCCCGATGTCTTCCAAATAACCATTAGATAAATATGCCAATAATATAGAAGTAAACAATAAGCGAGGAATGTAAGTGTAGCGGATCATTTGCATTTGATTCCCAATGAATATATGTAGTTTTCCTCAACTGAGTACAGAGAGATGTCATGCTTACAAAATAAGAATAAACAAACAAGAACAGTATACTGGACACTACATATTTTTCCAAGAAATATTCAGTTACCTGCACATTATACTCTTCAGTAGCCATTGGAATAATCTCTAACCCAGTCATTGGCATTCGGATAGTTCTCTCTGAAAAGTTAACAAAGATCAACGTATGTTGGTAATTATTATGAAATCTCAAAGCAAATATTGTCATGCTTAATCATTTGAATATTAAACTGACCCATAGAAAAACAGAAGTAGAATGGTATTTCATTGATCAAGCTCACATAACGAACAAAAGAATATCCGAGAATACCCTTTTAAGAAAATACATTAAAAGCTTCAACAAAACTTCAGTCTTAAACAAATATATTCCCATCGATGCAATGTAAGGAGACTCCATGGCATCTGGAGGAGACAATCCAAGCACACTTGTATCTGTTGATATTTGTCATGCCTAAGAGCCATGACAAGGCTGCACATGTGAGAAACAGTAGCACAAAGTGTTCACAGTGCGATAGCTATGTATGAGCTTTGGGTGAGATTCATTATATGAGAACACATGAATATTATAGAAAGCTTCATACCCTTCTCAATAACCATCATGATTAATTCAGATGAGGAAACCTAATCCTTCCACCATCAATCCTCAACTATTTCACAATCCTGAAAATCTTACCAACGTTCTACTGCCTAATCCTACAGAGCTTGATGTGAATCCATATATGGACTTTGTTACACGGTATAAAATGCTGCAGTAGGTTTAAGTGACGAAAATGGTGGTCCAAGTGCTTAGTTACCTCACATCTGCCCCAAAAAAGCAAGAGATGGTGGTGGTCCTCTGGCCCTGCGATGTCGGTCAAGAAAGTGTATAAAACATGCCAGTAGGGCCTGCATTGTGGTAACGTCAGAAGAGTAAGAGAACGTAATGAAGAATGGCTTCATTAAACACAGATTAAGCAATTCCATCATTCAACACAATCCAGAAGCAATAATTTTGCATTAAGAAGAAGCCAACCTCCTATTTTTGGTAACCATCTCAATTTCCTATCATATCTGGCAAGTGCCAGCGAGTTGATAACAATTAAAACATAAATAACAATGGTATCCCATCATTCCTCCCATAAACAAGTTCAAAATTATTCTAGACAACCCATTCGAATTTAGGATTATGAAATTTCTGACAATGTATCAAAAGCAGGAGTAATCTATTTCATTCATTAACTAACCACTAAATCATGCAGTAGAAAGAAAAACTCTGAGTCTTGTGTATTCTTTCTTCATATGCAAGTCTTTTTGTGTAGGAATGCAAAAAAAAGGTATGTTCATCACAGTATCAGCTACTATACATGTGGATGTTACTGTTGACAGCTGCTCATGATTAAATGGTAAGTAATGATGGATGGAATTTAGTCTTATATACAACATACATTTGGGTATACAAAAAGCAGACATTGACATGTTCATTTGTATATAATGCATTCAGGTTACTGAAAGTGTTTTCCATTAGTCTCAACGGAATTGGTGCTATATTATCCTTTGATTTAAAATATAAAGTGGGAAACATTATCTATCCTGGTTCCACATATCTATGCTTGTGTTTGATAAGTATGTGCACATATGTGTGTGTGCACCACGAAATCCATCTCTCTTTAAATGTACATGTATATCTTAAATGGATGCACATCCAATTATGAATCAACTAATGTTTATTGTTCCTTTAAAAAACTGAACAATCTAAATATCTTGCTTTTAAATTTTCCCACAAAACTGGGGGTTTTAATGCAGTTGTTTTGGAGAATGCTGTCAATCCTGAAATCAGCAAAGCAGAAACATTAAACTATTCAAATCTAGAACTGCCACTTGATAATTTGGCCATTGATAATTTGGCTGCCAAGTTGATCATCATGCATACATCATTAATCTAGAACTGCCACTTAAAGACTAAAATCCAAAGCTAGTATCTAATCACCTTTATTATTAGAGTTTTGATATTGGCATAGTTTCTGGTAGTCAAATGGTAGAACTTCAAATATTTACATGTTACCAATATTCAAATCTCAAGAGTAACAAAGCATATAAGTGTAGCTGATATTCTACCTATGCCATGAAAAATTAGCTTTAAAATTACGCTTGCTTGCTATAATTACACTACTGTTCCCTACACCAAACAAAGATTCCTATTAGACTTAAATTTGTCAAGATAATAATAACACCTAATCTTCTCATTCTCAAGTAATAATTGATTGTTGTCATTACTGAAATCATAAAATAATTTTGTTCGCCTCGTAAACTCATAAAATAGTTTTGTTGTCATGACTCGTTACCGAAATCATAAAATAGTGAACTAACCTTCTGCATTTTTTTCATCAGCTAATGTTATTAGATTAAGAAAAATAGTGAACTAACCTATTTTTTAGTATCATATCATGTGCATAATAAGCTATATAGCTAGTTAGTGTTTCACAGTACAGGTTGTTCTTTTTATTATTTGTTTAATAAGGTGGATAACATTAACCTCCTTTGTCATTGAAAAAAATCCTCTCAATCTAGGTTTTGAGTTCTCGAGTAACTGAATGTCACCATTAACAGTTCAAGAGATACAAAATTATTGAAATACTATATATTTCTGGCACACATGGATCTACGAGCATAAAACGGATCAAATATAGCATATGCGGGCATATAAATTTCTGGCTAATGAATCTATGTTATTTGGCACACATGGATTTTATTTGGCATGTTTACAAACTTCAGTTAGATAATTAATCATCTACATTTAATCCTCCAGTGTGAATTACCATACCTATTTAATGGCATCAAATCCTTTTATGTTTGTTTGGCCTCTTATAACACTTTCTCCTTTTCTACACCTCACGCATAAAAATATGAGATATAATAAAAACAAATTACTTTTGCATAATCAAGTTTTGATTATTGATCCACAACTCACTAACTCATTTGAATTATTTAATTTAAAGGTTGGTGATTTGTTCAGGTTATTACACATGGAGTGGTACTCCGTTCCAAACAAATCTGTAGAATTATAAATCAGAACAATATTGACAATCTAAAAACATCCAAAAACTATAAAGAAATGCAAAATCAATTAAATCCATCCACTTGCTAGTAAAAATCAATACAATCAATAGAAATCCAGAATAAGGGCAAGTCTCTATTGCGGAAGATAAAAAATTAATTTATATTTAATATTACATATTAGTTTTCTATATTACACACGACATATACATATAAAACATCAAAATGATGATAACCACCATACCATATGTAGCATTCCAACAAAAAGGGACAGTTTCAATTTCCATACACTCAAAGCATCGGGAAGCAAATGGATCAAGTGAACATATATGTATTACATGTGAGATCTAGTTTATGACATACCTTCAGCAAAACTACTATTGTTTAGAATGTTAGAGTCATTAAGCCCATCCAAATCATTTTGTATCTTGTTTTTCATCTCTATTATATGTTTGTTAAATCTTATCTGTGTCCAAGGTCATTCATCTCATCCGACTTCCCTTGTTGTTTTCTCCTGCAGCAATTGCTGCAAAAATAAATCGCTACCAGAGTCACAAGTCGCTGATGCATTTAGAGATGGAAATAAGTCCAAATGGAAATATGCCAACCCCGTCAATCTTGAAGACAGAAAAATGGTGAAACTCGGCATCAGTCCTTTTGTGTAAATGGAGAGGTCGACACCGAAGATGTGCTTCTTCTTCCCATCAGAATTATCTCACAGGACTGTAAGCATCGTTACAGGAAATTGCACCATGTATAAGAAATGTTCATGCCATGAGGCATTTCCTTCTTTGTGATGCTGATCTACCCCCTTGTAAGGCTTTGATCAACTGTAAGATAAAGCGTGTATATTATCTACAACATGAGCTATTATAGTGCACCCATGTTTTGTTTCCTGCTTCTTACCTAGCTCATTTAAAGTGTGCATTTGCATAGAATTTTTATAAAGGAAAATATGAATTTTTTGAAAACAAATAATGGATGTGATTTGGTTTAACTAAATTCTTAGTTTTTCAATTTAATTTGAGAACAAAATCTAGGTCAGAATGAAGACATAATTACTTTGCATATCACCAAATGGTTCCTACGGAACTTCCAAAACTTCTCACTTTAAATCAACACTTACATGGGCTTGGATGAACAAGGGAATAGAGTACATGACCACCGAACAAAATCACAACAGCCAACATGCACTTGATCAACTCTCCCTATCTTCTGGAGTTCTCTGTTCTACGGTCAAGACATTAGCATCTGGCATTGGTTCATTGGCAATGGAAGGCCTAATTTTTTCCACAAGTTCAGAGAGATATGACAAATACATGAAGTTTAGTATCACAAAATGAATAAAGTTTTGAGGGCAAAAATAAATCAAAGATCGCTTTTAACCTTAAAATTAGCCATAGTCATCGAAATTCAACTAAATTACCAAAATATAATCCAATTAAGTCAAGATCCTTATACAGTCGGTCAATGTCGATTAAAATTATATTGAATGGTAGAAAGAACACATGGTTCTGAAATTACCTTAATGTTCTTGATGAGGAGGTTGCACTCATTGGCAGGGAGCTCGCCCCAAGAGGTGAACATGTCTTTTGGCACATAGTCGTTCAGACGGTCCACCTGCACCAGAGGTGGCAATGCAGCGGTTGCCTCATCGAAGATCCCTCTTTTCTTTTGATATCCTTTACTTATCCATGCTTAGCAAGAAATTTATTAATTTTAGTTATGCACCTGATTCCCGAATGTTCTAGTTGAAAAAATCCAAAAATTTGCAAAGATGAAAACTTTCTAAACAGAAAGGCACAATCATACTGTCAAGTAATTGAAAACCCTAATTCAAAATCTATGAGAAAAATAAAATACGGGGCAAATGAAAAAATTTAACCTGGAAGCTGAAATTGCCGCCCATGGACACGCAGTGGGAGTCGTCCATCGAAAAATCCCCCAACGAGCCCTAGTCATCATCTGCCTCTCGGACTGATTGAAATTAGAGGCAGATGATGATGGGATTTGCAGACTAGGTCACGCGGATCTGAGATTGGCTTGTAGAAATCGAAGAAAACTGGGCAGCAATCGAAGAAAGTCGAAGGCGATCGCTCGAAGAAATCGCCGAATAATACTTCGCCTCGGAGGAGAGAAGGAGGCGGGGACTGCGCCGCTCCTCCCATCGTGTTGCCGATAGCCTCAAACACTAACCGAGGGGGGGAGGGAGATGGGGGAGGGCTTAGATAGGAAAGGATCCAAAGAGAGGGACATGGTCAACATTATTGGGGGAGGAGGAAAATGCCCGCGCTCGCCCATCCCAGGTATTGAAATAATTTGACATATGACTTTTAACGGCGCTTCTAAAAAGGAGCGCGGTCAATTCGACATATGACCTTTAACAGCGCTTCTAGAAAGAAGCGCTGTCTATTATCTGAATTTTAACAGCGCTTTTATAAAGAAGCGTTGTCTATTATCTGACTTTTAACAGCGCTTTTAGAAAGAAGCGCTGTCTATTATCTGTGCCTCTAATAAACAGCGCTTGCAGAAAGAAGCGCTGTCTATTGTCTGACCTTTAACAGCGCTTGTAGAAAGAAGTGCTATCTATTCTCCGACCTTTAACAGCGCTTGCAAAAAGAAGCGATGTCTATTATATGTGCCTCTAATTAACAGCGCTTACAATTGACAAGCGCTATTAAAGGTGTGCTATTAAAGGTCCTTTTTTAGTAGTGACTGTGCCGAATAATCATTGCCTGAATAATTCCATGATTGATCCATTGTACCTAAATAGTCAAAAACAAACAACCTGGAAAAGATATCAATGGTACAAGACGATAGAGATAATGATAAAGCCGATGGTGGGAAAAAAATATCTCTTTCTTTCTTTCTTTTTTTTTGTTTTTAACGCAATCTAATCAACCTAATTGTGGTAAATAGATAATATGGCGTAACGCCTCCCGACAATGGTGCCATAAACTTGATGCATCCGGAATATAACCCTAGAGCGACCTAGCTATGGCACAAATTACATAGAGATAAATCCCCGGCAACGGTGCCATAAACTTGATCGGCCCGGAACTAACTCCGAAACGATGTCGTTTACCGCAAGTGCATGGTATAGTGGCAAGCGGGTATCGAACACGGGGAAGCGGTGCTATACTATATATTTACTCCTAGGTTGAATTAGACTTGTGGGTTTATTGGTGGATGTGGAATATAGAATGTTGTAATGGTGATGGATGCGAAGGTCGTGTCACTCGATATCGCAAACAAGGGATTCCACACAATATAAAATAATAAAATATAAAAAGACTAAGGCCTTAGGACTCGCCACTAGGATCGTCGGATGTCGATGCTAGGCTAGGACTCTTACGTTGCGTTGGTTTTATTGGGGGATTGTAGCATCTAGAAAGTGAATTCATTCGTCTGGGCATCATGAATCTAACGTATCGCATTAGCCCCGCTCTCACGATAGGTGCATACGGCACGTGTATTAAGGATCTACAAAGTTCTCACCACTCTCGTCGTTCGAACGCTCTCAACTAGTACCACTCTCGTGGGTTAGAACTTCAAGGTATTTTGTTGGCTCTTATTGACGCAATGGCGGTAGCCGTCAATTAGTGATATAGTTCGTTGGTGGATCCCATCAAGGCACGAGCTGGGCGTGGTCACATGCCTCGGTTGAACCCATTAAATCCCTAATTAAGTCCGTAAGATACTCCTTAAGCTAATCGATTCCACCGACCATGGGCACGATCTTAGTACGAGTTCTCCTAGGGATCTTGCTAGATCAACCAAATACAACCCCTTTTATACCAACGCACCATAAAAATCTCAACTTTGCACCTAAATCCTAAAATCCTAGGGCTAATCCCTTAGCCCTAGATAGAACTACGCATGCATCATAGGAAAAACAATAGAAGATTCAATAATAGCAAGAGAATTCATCATAGCATGCATCAAAGAGATATTCAATAATCAATCAATGAGCACAACTGAAATAGAATTAAAGAAAAAAAAATACTTATCTTCGTACAAAGGAGGGGCCTAGGGCATAGCCTAACTCCAAAAGATCGTCTCCACAACTCCCTAAAAACTCTCCAAAAAGTATACAAAAAGTCCCCCAAAAAGTCCTCTCTAAAAATGACGGCGGCCAATTCCTCCCCAAAACCCTAACAGTTCGGGTACAAATACCCCCTAAAACTGCTGAAAAAGTGCCACCCGATCGGGTGGAAGTTCATCCGATCTGGTGGAAACAAACAGAGACGCTGAACTGCTGAAAATGGGCTCACCCGATCGGGTGGATTGCCCACCCGATTGGGTGGGAATCAGATTCCAGACAGCCCAGAATTTCAGCACACTGCTGCGCTCAGAAAATTCCAGAAAAATGTAAAAAATCGGATTTGGGCATGCAACCTATCGTTGAAAAGTTGACGACGATGCCGATGCTAGAAAAATAAGAGATCATCCCACTGGAATGATAGCAGATCTTCAATGAATGCAGCAGTAGTGCACGAAAGGGGAATAAAAGGCCATCCGATCGGTTGAAGTGTCAACCGGTCGGGTGAGTTCTTCCCTAAAATGACCCGAGGAGATGACCGATCGGGTGGGAAGCTCCTCCATGAATGCCACTCTGTCTCCTCACCACCCGGTCATTCACCCGATCAGGTGGCACAGTGTGTTGCCCGGGTGGAGCGCAGGATTGATACAATGATACGACCTGGTCAGGTGGCTCATCCACACGACGGGTGAAGCTCCAAAACTTTAACTCCTCATATTTGGCCATCGGATCTTTACTGTATAAGTGCGCTTTGGTCCCGACATGCAAGGTTGACTCAGAAGACACCGAAATGCCGACATTTACACGCGTCAAAATACATGAGTCATGGTATTATAGAACCATGCTTTCTTCATTCTCCTTTTATTCACTCCTTCTCTCTTGTCCCTTCCTTGCTCTCCAGTAGCTTTATGTCACCGAACGCGGTGCCTCAGGAGTCCCGGTGTCGAAGCACGCGTGCTCTCCTCCAATGTACTCCAAATCGCTCGATATTCCCTGAAATGCAATCAAACGCTCTTAAAGTACAATAGTTCCAATTATGAGCGTACAAGCGTATGAAATATGTAATTGAGCAATCATTTTGACGTTTAATCATATAGATAAAATGTGGAATATAATGATACATCAGGTATCTTGAACTCATTTTTAATGAGATGGGGAAAATCAATCCTAGGTGATATGATGTTATATGGAAATATGGATTGGTTACGGTTGAATCTCTTAAAATTTCTCCTCATGTGCTTCAATTTTAATCATCACACTTACACATTGGTGTCGAAGTCTTAGTTGTTTATTTTCAAGGGATTATGATTTGTTTATTCTATAATAGTATACATACGATTGTTAGTAATGGTTTATAATGGTATCTTTTTGCATGCTATTTGTTTTTGGCTTTGTGATCACACTTTTGATGATAACAAAAGGGGGAGAAAAATTTGAGTATAATTTGAGTATGTGAATGTGGATATTTGTTCAAGGGGGAGCACCAATATAGGGGGATCATGTGTATTGTTAACTTTGCACATTATTATTTGCACATCTTTATATATCATTGCATGTACTTTCACACACTCTTTTTGCATGCTTATTGCTCAAATCTTATACTAAGTTTGTCATTATCTAAAGGGAAGATTATTGGATACAACGATATATGAAATTCGTGTTTGATGATAACAAACGTGTGTGAAAGTTTTGATGTGTGTGCTAAGTGATTTCAGGAGTGGCACGCTCGCAAATTCTTCAAGGAGACTAAGTCAAAGTGATGGAGAAATTCCTATTCATATTACAAAGTGAACTTGGTCAAATATGGAGGGATAATGAGAGAATCCAATGGAGAACTATTTAGATTGATTCATATCAATTGTGGACTAACTCAAATCCCATTGCCATACAAATTCCAAGTCCCATTGCTAATCCAATTTGTATTGCAATGAAGATCAAATAAAATCCCATACAATCCAATTTCACTTCAATCTCCTATAATTATGGGATCCATCTATAGCCAAACAAATCTCCACATACTCCTATATAAACCCCCATCTTTGAGAAGTTATAAAATGCAGCCAAAGCTCAAAACAAAGAAAAAAATCGGCAAAACCCTAGTTCCTATCTTCCAAGCCGCAAGCCCTAAATTGCTCAATCCTCAAAGCTTAAACTTCCTCATCAATTTCATCTTGCCGCAACTTCCAACTCTCCAAGCGAAAAACAACAATTCAAGCTTGTTCCTTTTGGGAGAAATAATTATTTGGTCAAAACAAAAGTGCGGATGCAAATTCTTTAAATCCTATGTGATTGGATGCATGGTATTAAACAAAGGTTAGTGAATCCTTTTTAACTAAATGAGAAGATAATCTTTTTTTGTGGTTGTTTGTAGGGTCATCAAGTACACAACATGCATTAAATCAAAGGGACAATCCGAACAAATTAATATCCGCAACCTTTGACTAAGGGAGCACAAGCCGCAAGGAGTACAAGCCGCAATTCTCACAAGCCTTCACAAAAACTTTGATAGCACTTGCAGCCACAAGCAATTAACAAACCCATCAAAGATCTCAGCCGCAATATTTGACTTCATCTTGCCTCTTGACGGCCAAGCTTGCAGCTGCAACATAGCACTGCTGACCGAAGGGAAGAGCCATGCCAAGCCATTTGACAACCCGTGCTGCTCTGCGTGTCGAATGCTCGATTCCTTTCTTGTCGATCTCTTGCCTACACAAGCCACAAGTTCCATCCAAGAAAGAGAGGCCGCAAGGCTAAATAAACAATCAATGAGGGCTGATGGGACTTCAAAGTCTACTACTCGTGTTAGACCGATCTGACTACGCGCTGAACAACAGAGACTCTACACCGTTACGAATTGAGCAATTCTAAACTTTATAATCTATTATATTTGTGATTGTGGTGTGTTGAACTTTGTAAAACTCTTTAGTATCTTTTAGGGACTTGGCTAGTTGGGACTAGTCAAGGAGAGAGCTTATACTAGGATTGTTATCATTTAGCACTTTGGTGAGTGCAGGTACTGAGGGCCAGGTGAGTGTAGAGTGTGTACTCTAGCTACAGGTTGTACCAGTAACTTTAGTAATCTAGTATTTGCTTTGGGGCTGATGTAGGTTGTTGGGACGACCAAACTAGGGTATATCGCATGTGCATGCTGTGACTGCTATACTTGGCTCTGAGTCTGATTATCTATTCTTTTCTGCATATGATTTCGTGCGGGTTGCACGAGTATTTTTATAAGCCTATTCATCCCCCATCTAGGCTTAGATCCAGATCCAACAAGATGGTCGTGAGAGCTTAGGCCAGTGCTCTGCACCTAAATCTTCTACCTCATCCTCATCAGATAGCAACTCCACCCCTACAATCAACTCACTGACCTTTATCTCTAGCTTCCTTAGGGGAAATAGGCTTAGGATCATCAACACAAGTGTCTCCAACTCCAATATCTATCTCACCAGTACCAACAACGATAATCGGGTCAACCATAGACCCCTCAGGGACAAGTCCACCATCACCCTGCTCCTCTAACACTCCCCTACCCTTAGTAGCATCCATCCCATATTTTCCAAAATCCATAGAGGGGCTAGGCCCCCCAATGACACTGGTGGGCACTAAATGGCAGTATGACCAAATGACAAACACTTGGTGCACCTCGAAGGTTCGCCTTCATACTCAACTGCCAGAGCAAGTGATGATCCGTCTTCAAACAACAGGTTGACTTTTCTAGGGAACGGCAAGGAGGCGTCTACATCAATGAAGCATCGTGCAAATTCAATCCGCTCAAGATTGGCCGTCGCACGATCCATGCAAATAAGGTCACCAACCAAACTGGAGATAATGTTTAGAATCTCAGGCGACCAAAGATTGAGAGGAAGATTGTGAAATCTCACCCAAACTGGGACACGACGGAGGAGATCTCGCTTAATCTTGAGCTCAAGGGACCAGCATCACAGAACTATCAGACGACCATCGAAGAGCCACGTGCCCCCTGTATCACGTTTTCACAATCTTCAGCCCACTCAAATTTGAAGTAGAAGAACCCATTTTCACGGGACAACACCCGTAGGCCTGCCTTCTGATGTGTGTTTATATTTTATATATTCACGCACGTCTTCTCTGTAATTTCCCGTCGTTTTTTGTTGTTTCAAATCCGTTCCTTTGTGTTTTTTAGTTCCTTTTTACTTTCGTTGTGTTTATGTGCTTTTGCAGGATATTGCTAGCGCAGGAGACATACAAGGCCAACATCATGAGTCCCCGGAGCAACGGAAGGTGTCCCACGAGACCCTGAGAGCCAATCGTCAAGATAAACCATGTTTCATCTCTCAACCGATCGGGTAGACAGTTCCACCCGATCGGTTCAGGCGGCTGTATCAGTCCCAAGGAAGAGACAAATCCACCCGATCGGTTCAGTGGTCGGGTGGATGTGACACAGAACGCTGTTTTGAGAGCCAAAGTTCACCCGATCTGTTGACTTGTCAACCGATCGGGTCACCTGTAGCTGCTGCTTCCCATGCTCGAGAATTTGAAGAGTCACCCAATTGGTTCAGCGTTCGGGTGAGATCTATCAGAGCCGAAGACCAAGTTTCCCATCGTCTCACCCGATCGGTTGAAGTTTCAACCGATCGGGTAAATGTCTGATTTTTTCTTTTAGTGGGAATATTCCCTGATATCTTGCCAAATTGTATAAATAGGGCTAGGTTTTCCCAGAAACGTAATCACCATTTTAAGCTGTTTTTAGGGATTTTGGCTGCTCTGAATTTAATTCTATTTGTAAGTTCTTTGATCATTCCTATATTTTGATATTGCGTTTTGCTACAGTAATCTATTGTGTGATTTCCATTTTAATGGCTATAATCTGTTTATTTGCATTTCGTACCATGAATAGAGAGTAGTTCTTCAATCTAGGACATTGGTGGAAGCCCCTTCGTGGGTTCTCCCTAGAACAACCATAGGATTAAGGACCCGATAGGATATAGGTATTTCGATGGTTACGCGAGGACATTGGTGTAAGCCCCTTCGAGCACTTCTTGCTCCTCCAAAACTATTGTATCTTAATGGACCAAAGTTTGTAATTATCGTCGTTGAGTTTTTCACCTCTGTTAAACTCAGCGAAGATATTCTTTGAAGCGGAAGACATTTTACTTTTAAAATGCTGCAAAAGACACAAAAACCAAAGGTTTGATCAAAAACATTGCATTGAAAATTCTTAAAACAAATACAATTCCCACTTGAAATGAGAATAGAATATCCCATTTGGATAGTTCTAATTTCAACTCCCACTTGGAATGATATTTACAATTTGATAAGTTACTTTCGAAAAATATTGAAAATGTTACTCTAGAATCAGAAAGGTCACTATGTTTCCAATCACCATCTAGAGTAACTTTCAATATATCCCCATCACATTATCAAATGTTAGTACTCTTATAATACTTCGCAGCGGAAAAGCGTTTTTAAAAAACATATTTTTCAAAACGTATGAACACGTATTTTTCAAAATTGTATATTTCGACTTAGTACCCTTATGATACTAGCGAAATATTCGGCAATCCCTGGCCATTTGCCGGGTAGAGCCGTAGCCGTGCCAAGGCCGGATCCCCCTTGTGGGGATTTCTCTGCAAGCCACCGTCGCCAGTTCCCGTATGGATCCAAGTGTTCCCTCCTTCAGGGGAATTTGCCACAGAGAATTGCCGTCGGACCCGTAGGGGTTGTCCATGCAAGCCACTGCCATGCATGCCCCCCCTTTCGGTAACGTAAGCCCCGTCCCAAAATTTTGGACAATCAAGGCTTGGTAATGGCCCCATTCCCTCGGTCAAGGGCCTATGCCCTGACCGGGGCCGGCCAACGCCGGCCAAGGGCATAAGACTGGCCAGCCAGGGCCTCTGCCTTGGCCGGCCAGGGACCATGGCCCCTCGGCCAGGCCTCGGCCGAGGCCTGGCCGAGGGCCGGCCAGGGCCTCTGCCCTGGCCGACCAGGGGCCCTGGCCCCTCGGCCAGGGCCTCTGCCCTGGCCGAGGGCCGGCCAGGGCCGGCCCTGGCTCCTGCCAGGGCCGGCCAGGCCCTGGCAGAGGCCAGGGCGCCGGCCCTGGCCACTGGCCGAGGCCGGCCAAGCCCTGGCTACTGGCCACTGGCCGGTCTCCCCCCTTGCATGGGGTGGCCGCATGCACTCCTCCCCCTCGACGGGGTGGTCGTGGTGGTTTTCGTCGTTATTGGCCGTAGCCAACCCCCTCCGCATGGGGAGGGGGGATGCATTGCCTCCATTGCCCATATGGCTATAGATTTCATGTACCAAAATTCATCTTCCCCGATGGGAATAACCACCATCTTCTTCTCCGGTGAAGCACCCGTTCGTCAAGAAAGTAGTTATCCTCCAATGGCCGTGTGCCAAAAAAATAACTTACTTCAAAAAGTTCGTAAACTACGCGCTCCACATGAAGAGAGTGCCCATTCCCTATGAATGGAGACTCAGCATCCATGAAGATAGCGAGTTTGATGATATGAACGGTCGGTTCTTCCCGTCACGGAGAGTTCCTACCATATCCGTAATGGTAGGAGACCCTAACGTGAAAAGAACAACCGCTGCGTTCTCTCCGTCACGAAGTGTTCCTACCATATCCATAATGGTAAGATACCCATTCGTGAAAAAGACAACGACTTGTTCATAGTTTCGACGGGGCGACGGTCTGACCGGAGCGAATCCGTATGGCTCTGATACCAATGTTGGATCCTGTCAAAACAGCGTTGTTAGGATCAAAATAAAGTAGAGACTTACGTTTGCGAATGCAGCACGGTAGTCTCTGAACTTTGCCCTCGGATTCGCCACAACGGTCGATACTTCGTCACGGAGGATCGAAGCAGAGTTTCACTGCCTAAATCTCTAACTAGAAGAGGATTTTAATGAAAGGGAGAAGAAGAACATAAGGATGCCTTATGCAAACTTATGGCATGGAAAGTGTGAATGAATGCCTTACCCTTGGGTCCTATTTATAGGCTTTAGAGGTAGTTATTGTAGGAAATAACTAAATATAAGCTTATTAGCCTATATTAGCACATTCATTTATCTTCTTCTTTATCCACTTATCAAGTGCCATTTTGCACTTATAAAGTGGCTTTTTCCACTTATCGAGTGGCTTTTTCCACTGATCGAGTGGTCCTTTTCACACGAGAAAAGGTTCCCTTCGCGCACGCCTTCGTGCACGCGACATCTGAGGTCCGTATACCCTCATACATCCCCTCATGGGTGTATTTATGTCATCCATATCCAACAAGAAATAATGAAGCTCTCTTCTCAGATATCAATTATTATAAATTTAGAGCAAGTGAGCTAATGGTTCTAGCCAATATCCCAAAGGGTACATGATCGGTTTTCAAACAGATTTTTCTGAGGCTTACACTTCATTATTTTATAGCATGTTACAGCCATAATTTCAACTAGATTAAAACATAAAACTTGTAGACAGGGGGTCAGCTTTCCAAATTGTCCAAGATCACCCTATTTGACCAACTACATTGGAAAATATGGCCTTTTTGGTTATGTAGTACAAAATATGGCAGACTTAGGTATTCCAGCAACAATGTCAGTTTATGGATAATTGCAGTAAGATTTTGAGAAAGAGTTCCTAAAGGAAATTGTAAGTCAACAATATTTGCTTTCAAATCCAAAATTTCAAAAAATCAACACATCTCAGCAAATTGATACAAGCCAATGTAAGAGATACATAGTCTGCCCAGAAACAGAAATATCATGCATGGACTTCAATAAATTTCACACAGTTCCCAACAAATTCAATTTGGGTGCTCAACATGAAAGTTGTAGCTAGTGAAGTGCAGCTTTCAGAAAGTCCAAGTTTGTAGGATTTGCACACTACAGTAAAAATTAGAGCTATATTGGTGACGTGGTGTAAAATATGACAGAAATGTAATGCTGAAGTGTAGGAATGTTTAATCATAATTTCAGGCAGAATCATAGGTAGGAAAACCAACCCCTGATAGTAAATTATCTTGCATTAATGATTAGGAGCAAAAGATCTCTTATTTCATTCTGATATTGTCTCTTTTAATTCAGTGCAGTTTTGAAGCAGCTTTAACTGTGCATAACTTTTACTATAGTTCTTCAAAATTCCTGAAAAAATACTGGAAAGCTTGTTAAATTGTGTACAAAATAATATACTATGAGGGGTTGGTTTTCCTACATATAATTGTAGGCAGAATCATATGTTGTGTTTTACATGAATTATTCAGATGTACAGTGTTCATACATTGTTAGTTCTCTAAAACCATACCATGTAAAGACGACTGAAGTTCTCATCCCAGACATCTGCACAAGTGTATCACACACCTGGATGATGAACTCT
This sequence comes from Scilla litardierei, assembly GCA_030789695.1. Lineage (NCBI taxonomy): Eukaryota > Viridiplantae > Streptophyta > Magnoliopsida > Asparagales > Asparagaceae > Scilla > Scilla litardierei. The sequence goes on from CM061134.1 coordinate 91,633,136, forward strand.
AGGCGTCTGAATAATTCTAGCCGAACTTTTGGTATCTCAACCTCTGCTATCTGACAGAAATTAGACGTCTGATGTTATGATTCCAGACATCAGCACAATGTGTCAGGCGCTTGGATGATACATCAGACGCTTGGTTTATGAGCAAAATTTCCAGTAGCTCAAACTTTGCAGTCAGTCATGATCATGCGTCTGAAGGTGTGTTATCAGACGTTTGTATAGTTGACCAGACAACTGGATGATGAACATCAGACGTCTGGGTATTCGGACCAATATTTCCAGTATCTTAGTTCCTCATTGTCAAGTTTGTTAAGGCGATTGGTGCCGTTGAGCTAGACGTCTAGACAGTGGATCATGCATCTGGGAAGTCTTGTTTAGACACCTGCCAAGTGTCTGCAAGACTGCATTTATGACCCAATCAGAGTAGAACAGTAGGCGTCTGGTCTGTTTACTTTAGGCACCTGGTGACTAGGATTTCTGCCTATTAATAGCTGTTTCCAGCATTTAATACTTGGGATTTTTATCTAATTTTGGACAGTGTTCGATGGTTTATTTATAGGGTTTTAATGTCGTGACTTGAGAACTTCCAAGACCTTGTTGAATACACTCCAAAGTGAATACAAGTCTTTAATTCTTCTTTAGAGCACTCAAGAGCATTCAAAGCCATTCAAGCTCAAGCTCTATGTTTCAACTTGTCTCCAAAGCTTTCAAGATCAAGCTTCTAGCATTCATTGCTTATCATCTTGAGACAAGCAGAAAGTGCTCATTCTCTCATTATTTAAAGCACATCACACACACCTTCTTGCCTCATTCTTAAAGGTATTTTTCTAACCATAGGTTGTGTAAAGTGTTTCATATTTCGGTTCTCTTTCTCTTTGATATTTGAGATATACTCTCGGGTTGTGAGAGTGATCCATTCTCGGGGTGTGGAAAGTGGAAGAAAAAGGTGTATTGGTTTTGTTGGATCTGGATCCTAGCCTAGGGGGTGAATAGGCTAATAAAAAATTCTCACGCAACCCACGAGAAATCACACGCAGTAATGAGCACACCCAGAGTAAAACAGAGACAATCACAGAGTACGCACAGATATACCCTGGTTCGGTCGTCCCAATGACCTCTCCAGCCCCTAAATCAGATACTAGTATTGAATAGTGCAATAGGTACAAAACCACAAGTTAGCATACGCTCAGAGCACCCTCTACGTCTCTACACTCGCCAGGCTCTCAATACCCCACTCACTGTGTTTTCTCTCACTATCAATCCTAGTAACGCTTTCTACTAGCTAGTCCCAAACTAGCTGGGTCCCACTTGTCTAGCCCCAACCAGACAAGTCCCAAAATAGTCCCCAAAGATGGTAAAGTTTTCCCTACGAGGATCTAACACAACAACTACACAAAATAATAATAAATAGAGTTCAAGAATATCAGTTTGTGTAGCGGCGATGTCCTCGTCAATCAGTACGGGTCAGATCTCATCTGACGTAGATGTAGATGTCTCCTCAACACCGGCAACTCAAGTTGTGGCTTCTTGCTCAACAATAGAAGCTTGCGGCAATTGATCACCCTTGAGATTGTGACTTGTGTACTTCCTTTAGATGATGGCTACTTGTATCGATCGGCAAGAGTACGTCACTAGAGATCACTCGGTCAGCAAGCGAAGTTATGGCACGGCCAAGCTCTTGATGATAGGCTATCTCTTCGGAAATTGATATGTAGCCAACCAAAACATTTTGACCATTTGCGTCACTTTGAGGAGCCTGTAAATAGACAAAAGGAACTGTTATTCATGTTAATTACAGAACAAGGTTTTTATCTATCTCTTTATCTTTTCTCTATCTCCCTCTCTCTCCTCTTACTTCACATAATTAATTTGTTGTTAAAAAAATTGACTCTATGAACATGTTGGACGTCCTTGTGGGTTGCAATAACAAGGTGAAGGAAATAAAATTTTGTGTTGATGTATATGCAGAGCTTCCCTTTTGAATTATTACTTAGTGCTTAGAATTCCGTTGTGAATTCGGTCGGCCTACAAATAGAAGGAGCACAAAAAATAATGATGCAGAACTTGAGTTCTTTTTTACCGGCAGAATTTTGGCCGGCTCTTGGAGATTTCAATGATGCGGCTCCCTGCAAAAACACAACCTCACAAAAATGTTAGCACACAAATTTACGCACATGCTCTCAAAAATTGCGGCGCCGGCCTGTGCTCCTCTCCTAAAAATTTTCACGTCTGCTCTTTGATTTAATGTGACTGCTCTCCTTAAAAAAGAATCACAACAAAAAATAAGAGAGAGGTTTCAATGGACATTCGTTTTAATCCCTCTTTGAAAATCAAATATACATTTTGAATTCAGTCCCCTTTGAAATTTTCAAGCACATACCTTTTTCAAATATCCAAAAGATCTTCAAATCCAAAAGCAGACAACGTTTTTTTTTAAAATCACCAAAGAAAAAAAATCAAGCAACAAGAAAATGGGGTCAATGATTTCGGCTCTTGGGAATTATCAAAGGGATCTTGAGGCTGCCAACATAAGAGCACAAAAAAAATTGTTCGGCCCCTTTCTCTTCTGTGATTTTTATGAAGTGTTGACCCGTGGTTTTTTTTGATGAAGAAAAAAAATCAAAACCCTTTGAAATAAATGGACGGCCTCTAATTTAACAACCCTAAAAAAATGTTTTGAGACAAGAACTCAAAATTCCTCTTAGAATTATTTGACGCGGCCATCCCTTGAGAGCTCAGCACATGGAACCAGCAAGGAAATGAAAAACTGAATGATTTTAAAAATAATAAGATTAGAAAAAAAGTTGCGCCCAATCTCTCTGATTATTTCGGCTGCTCTCCCCTTATTCTTGTTGTCGTGCGCCTTTCATCTCTAGGAGGATAGGTTTTTATAGAGAAGAGGAGGATCAATTAGAATCGCATTAATTAAGGGTTTAGGAATTTGAATAGGGATTTAATCACATCTCAATTTGGAATACTAGTAGGAAAAGGATTTGACCAAATCCCAAATAGATTTCATCTCCCTCCATCTTGACCAAGTTAAAGTACTTTGTGTATAGCACTTTGACCAAGTCCATTAGCTGTGTGGATAGCAATTCCTCCAACGGTTGACTAAGTCATCACTTTGAGAATTTACCTTCACACACGTTTGTCATCACCAAACCAAAGATCCTAGATCATTGCGTCCAACATTCTCCCCCTTTTGGTGATGACAAACCCATAAAAGATTTGAGCAATAGATGGGTGTGTGAAGTGTGTGGAAGAGTGTAATGCTATATGATGTATGGATGAGTCATTCAAGCATTACAAAGCACACACAACAAATTGTAAATATAAAAGCATGCCCCCCTTCTCTCAAGCTCCCCCTTCAACATTATTTTTCATTCTCCCCCTTCAACAACCCTTCAACAAATAATACAAAAGCATGCTCCCCCTCTCTCAAGCTCCCCCTTCAACATTATTTTTCATGCTCCCCCTTCAACAACCCTTCAACAAATAATATATATCAAATCTTTCTTTTCTTTCTCCCCCTTTGTAATCACCAAAAGTGGATTAATGAAGTCACAAAAGTATTCCATGCAAAAATAAACCATTATTAAATGTAGCGTGCAATTTGCATGAGTTTTCCACAAAATAGACAATCCAAGCTCATATGATTCCATAACAAGACTTCCCCACCTTAGTGTAAGTGTAATATAGACAATAAAGTACAAGAGGAGATTCAATTTCAGAAAATCAACCAAATCAATCCACATTTTCCAATTTTTCATGAATATCACTAGGATTGATTTTTCCCACCTCATCAAAGATGAGTTCAAGTTACCGAACCCCAAAACATAGCCTTAAAGGACTTTTAAATGTGGGGTGGCATTGCTTGACGAGTTATATAGACCAACACTAATGATTACCCATGTAGCATAAGTTGGATACTCGTGGGTTGTGTATTAGCCATGAAGTGTATCCATTTTTCGTACGGAGCAAATATAGTTTTTTTCAATCCTTTTGTGCTCAATTTTAATTCATGGCTAAACACTTACACTTCATATCCCTTAGAAAATTCAGAAATTAATCATTCCTACATCCACTTTCCATTATTCTTCAAAAGAGTCTCCAAAAGTACTATGAAGTCAAATATCGTTAAAGTGCAAATGTAGGTGTAGAAGTCAAGTTTAAAACTTTTGAGACATGTCATGTCTACTAAAAAGATAACAACATGTTCATGTAGCTACAACAATAATGAATTGACTTCTACAAGGGATAGATTTGAACATTCATACAATACCACTTAAGATAAATCATAAAGGGTATTCTTTTAAGCTCATTTTTTTAAATTTTTTTCAGAAATAAAAACATTAAAAAAATCATGCAAACAAGCACACAAACAAAAAATAAATCAAGCACACAACACAATCTATGAAGGTATGCAATGAAATGCAAAGAGGGATAAAAAAAATTATACCTTCTCGTCGCTATTTGGCTAAGGAGCTAGAAATAGAATGAGACCTTTTAAAAATTTGCTCCTCGCCAAACCTCCATCACACCTACATGAAAGGTGTTAAGTGTGACCTTGGAATCCAACAAGGTCCACTAGTGTTTGCCATTATTGTTTTAGGAACCCACACTTGTTTAAACTTGATATTGGTGTTCCTAAATTTACAATAATATGAAGTGTGGCCTACACTATCACAAGTAAAGGACTTTGCATATAAGTTCTTTGCAATATAGGGTATATTGTGGAATTTCTTGAATTTGGGCTTTTCAACGTTTTTCAAACCAAATCCAAGTCCTCTCTTTTATTGCCATATAATTGATTTTCTAAAATCGTATCCAATGATTGTTTTCCCATAGAGAATTTCTTAATGGCCAATTCAAGATTAGAAACTTTAAATTCTAATAGTTTATTCTCATCCACAAGCAAAGTACATTTACTTATAAAAGCTAACTTGTTTTCCTTTTCCTTCTTTTCAAACTTAGTTGTTTTTCTCTTAAGATCATTATCTAGCATGCAAAATTTATCATTAAGCTCTCTTATTTCATAATCTTTTTCATCTTCAAGCTTCAAAAGATCTTGTTTTAGCATGCTAATATTGTTCATTAATGAAGGACAAGAAAGACAAGGTGCTTCATCATTAAAACTTGATTTTTCTTTTTTCAATATATCAATAGTAGAGTCACGAGCAACAATTTCAATTTTCAATTTTTCAATCTCCTTAGACATATCATATTCAGATTGCTGCATTTCAAAGTTCTCATTTTGATAATCATATATAGTGGATTCAAGCTCTACTATTTTATCTTGCATTTCTTTACAAAGAGTAAGGAGTTCAGCTTTACTACCAGAAATTACCTCATCGTGTATTCCCATTAATGCCATGCATGAGATGGCAACATGATCATCCTCCTCACTCTCAGCTTCGTTGTCCATATCCCAATTTAGCATCTTGGATTTTCCTTTTTCTTCAGCGACCTGAGCTGTCTCATGTGGGCAATCCCTCATTCGATGTCCTCTTTTCTTGCATTTGCATTTAAAACAAGTCATTCTATTAGTAGCATTCTGATCATAAGTTTACTTAGAAGACTGAAAAAAGTTAGAGCGATTAAACCTGGGTGCCATTTCGTTTCTCCCATGCTTGGTCTTGATGAACTTTCTGAAGTTTCTCACCATTAGTGCTATGTCGTCATCATCATCCTCTTCTTCGCTAGCTTTCAAAGCAAGGGGCTTTATGGCTTTCACTGTCTCCTCAGGTTTCTCTCTTGCTTCAACATTTTGCAGTTCCAACTCATGGGACATCAAATTACCAATAAGGTCCTCCACCTTCAATTAAGACAATACCTTTGCTTCCTGAATGGCGGTGACCTTTGGTCTGAAAGAGCTTGGCAATGCTCTTAGGATCTTCCTCACTTGATCGGGCTATCGTATGGCTTTCCAAGCGAACTAGACTTGTAGACTATGTAGGTGTATCTCGCAAACATCTCTGATATGCTCACTGATAGTAGCATGCGAAATCCCTCGAACTCTGCACTCAAAAGAGACAGTTTAGACTCCTTTACCTGTGACGTTCCCTCGTGCGTCACCTCCAACGTATGCCATATCTCCTGCGCAGTTAAACAATGTGAGATTCTATTATATTCAGATTTGTCAAGTGCACAAAAAAGAGCATTCATAGCTTTAGCATTTAAAAAATAAGATTTCCAAACATTCTCATCCCATTTGTCATTTGGTTTATCAATCTCAACACCATCTACTTTAATAACAGGCAGTTTATAACCTTTTTCAATTATTTGCCAAGCTTTTCATTCGATTTTTCCAATATGCATAATCACCTCCATTAAATCTAGGGGACGGGAAACAGACTGACCCTCAGTAAAAGCACTCTCCATATGGTTATTCATGGTCAATCCTTGGCTAGATCTTAAAACCTGCGCTGATACCACTTGTTGGATATGGATCCTAACCTAGAGGGGGGGGTGAATAGGCTAATAAAAAATTCTCGCGCAACCCACGAGAAACCACACGTAGTAATGAGCACACCCAGAGTAAAACAGAGACAATCATAGAGTACAAACAGATATACCCTGGTTCGGTCGTCCCAACGACCTACTCTAGCTCCCAAAGCAGATACTAGTATTGAATAGTGCAATAGGTACAAAACCACAAGTTAGAGTACGCTCAGAGCACCTACTACGTCTCTACACTCGCCAGGCTCTCAGTACCCCACTCACTGTGTTTTCTCTCACTATCAATCCTAGTAACGCTTTCTACCAGCTAGTCCCAAACTAGCTGGGTCCCACTTGTCTAGCCCCAACCAGACAAGTCCCAAAATAGTCCCCAAAGATGGTAAAGTTTCCCCTACGAGGATCTAACACAACAACTACACAAAATAATAATAAATAGAGTTTAGGAATCTCAGTTTGTGTAGCGACGATGTCCTCGTCAATCATCACGGGTCAGATCTTGTCTGACGTAGATGTAGATGTCTCCTCAACACCGGCAACTCAAGTTGTGGCTTCTTGCTCAACAATAGAAGCTTGCGGCAATTGATCACCCTTGAGATTGTGACTTGCGCACTTCCTTTAGATGATGGCTACTTGTATCGATCGGCAAGAGTACGTCACTAGAGAACACTCAGTCAGCAAGCGAAGTTGTGGCACGGCCAAGCTCTTGATGATAGGCTATCTCTTCGAAAATTGATATGCAGCCAACCAAAACATTTTGACCATTTGCGTCACTTTGAGGAGCCTGCAAATATACAAAAGGAACTGTTATTCATGTTAATTACAAAACAAGGTTTTTTATATCTATCTCTTTATCTTTTCTTTATCTCCCTCTCTCTCCTCTCTTACTTCACATAATTAATTTGTTCTTAAAAAAATTGAATCTGTGAACATGCTGGACGTCCTTGTGGGTTGCAACAACAAGTTTAAGGAAATAAAATTTTGTGTAGATGTATATGCAGAGCTTCCCTTTTAATTAAAACTTAGTGCTTAGAATTCTGTTGTGAATTCGGCCGGCCTGCAAATAGAAGGAGCACAAAAAATAATGAAGCAGAACTTGAGTTCTTTTTGACCGGCAGAATTTTGGCCGGCTCTTGGAGATCTCAATGATGCGACTCACTGCAAAAACACAACCTCACAAAAATGTTAGCACACAAATTTACGCACAGGCTCTCAAAAATTGCGACGCCGGCCTGTGCTCCTCTCCAAAAAATTTTCACGGCTGCTCTTTTATTTAATGCGACTTCTCTCCTTAAAAAAGAATCACAACAAAAAATAAGAGAGAGGTTTCAATGGCCGTTCGTTTTAATCCCTCTTTGAAAATCAAACATGCATTTTGAATTCAGTCCCCTTTGAAATTTTCAAGCACATACCTTTTTCAAATATCCAAAAAATCTTCAAATCCAAAAGCAGCCAACGTTTTTTAAAAAATCACCAAAGAAAAAAAACTCAAGCAACAAGAAAATGGGGTCAATGATTTCGGCTCTTGGGAATTATTAAAGGGATCTTGAGGCTGCCAACACAAGAGCACAAAAAAAATTGTTCGACCCCTATCTCTTCTGTGATTTTTATGAAGTGTTGCCCCGTCGTTTTTTTGATGAAGAAAAAAAATCAAACCCCTTTGAAATAAATGGCCGGCCTCTAATTTAACAACCCTAAAAATGTATTAAGTCAAAATCTCAAAATTCCTCTTAGAATTATTTGACGCGGCCATCCCTTGAGAGCTCAGCACATGGAACCAGCAAGGAAAAGAAAAACTGAATGATTTTAAAAATAATAAGATTAGAAAAAAAGTTGCGCCCAACTCTCTGATTATTTCGGCTGCTCTCCCCTTATTCTTGTTGCCGTGCGCCTTTCATCTCTAGGAGGATAGGTTTTTATAGAGAAGAGGAGGATCAATTAGAATCCCATTAATTAAGGGTTTAGGAATTTGAATAGGGATTTAATCACATCTCAATTTGGAATATTAGTAGGAAAAGGATTTGACCAAATCCCAAATAGATTCCATCTCCCTCCATCTTGACCAAGTCAAAGTACTTTGTGTATAGCACTTTGACCAAGTCCATTAGCTGTGTGGATAGTAATTCCTCCAACGGTTGACTTAGTCATCACTTTAAGAATTTACCTTCGCACACGTTTGTCATCACCAAACCAAAGATCCTAGATCGTTGCGTCCAACAGGTTTTACACTTGCTAGGTTTTGGCAAGTAGGTATTATTGGAACACTAATCACTAGCGGGTTGGCTAGTTGGTTTCTGGAGTAGGATTTAAGGGAGTCGTGGAGATTCATTGAATCCAAAACAGGGTAAATCTTGTGTTTGCATTTGCATTCCTGTGTTGTTGCTCTCTCTTTTCTATTCCACACAAAGGTTGCATAAGGGTTTTATAATTTGGCGTAAATTCCTTAGTATTGTAATAAAACACTATTCACCCCCTTTAGTGTTTCTCCATATAGTTTCAGATCCTACAATTCACTTGGCCGAGGTGTGTTGGATATAATCCAATAAAGACAAGCTAATACCGAATGATGCTGCTCGATCATGAAGCTATTAGGGGTTGATAGTCAACCATACCCTAGTCTTCGTAGTGACATAGCCAAGGGTAGTCCCGATAATGTTTATGTCAAGTGGCAGACCACACAATGATGATATTGAACCAGGAACGACAACTGCTACTTGTAGTCATTGTCGTCAGGGGCTATGAGTCCCACATATAGTAGGATCAGGCTGTAGAGTTTCACATATGTTAAGATCCTCATCCAAGTAATAAGAGGAACATGCATATGATGCTTGGAAATTAGTATGGTCGGAATTAGTTGCGAAGAGGATTTCAGTCATTTATGATGTGACGTGAATATTGAGCTTTGAAAATCAGAGAAAATGCCTAAACCAGGGTCCCGTAATGTCCAGGACCCATCTAGCCCAAGCATAACTTAGGCAAAAACCCAAAAATGGACCCATGTGCACCCAAGTGTTAGCCTGGGTGCGCATAGGGTTCACTCTAGACCTAACCCAAATGTACATGGGCTCAAGCCCAGGTGGCACCCGCCCACTTCATGTCGGCTAGGTTCACCTGACTGCTTCGGGTAAGTGCCTGACCCGCGAATGCCCAACCCAGCAGGCGGGCATGCCCAACCTACAGGTGGGTGTGGCCCATAGGTGGGGCCCACGGTTCTGCTTTATGCAGAACATGAAAGTCAATGCTTTGTGCAGTTTTGGGTGTTACTTTGAGGGCTCGTTTGAAGGGCCAAACGACCTCAGAATTGAGCACCAATTATTTCTATGTGATCTCCATTTAATGTTTTTTCAAAATTATATATCATTTTGATTCTTAGGCTTAATGGAGAGGAAGAATCAATTGCTCAAAGTTTAGCCCTTAAAAGAGGAAAAATTTGAGTTAATTTGAATTCTGTTTTTTAGTACCACGTCGGATGTGATACTCATATGAAGGCTCAACTCTCCCTATAAATAGGCAGCCCCTCTTCCTCCTAAAACTTACACCAAGCCTAGATCAATGGAGTTTACCCTAAATTAAAGTGAGCTAACCTTGATCTAAAAGCGACCAAAATTTTCCTTTTCCTCTTTACTTCCTTTTTAGGTTCTAGCAAAACTTGAAGGAAGTTCAGATCTAATCCAGAAGTTCAGATCTAATCCAGAGCTTCAGGCGAGGATTTCAGCTAAGATGAAACTTTCTAGAGCAACTTGTTGCCTCTTGACGAGGCATTGGATCGCTTCGGGTCGTCGTCCCAAGGAAAAGGTTTTGGGACTGCAAAACATTAAGGTATGTATTTATGTTTCATATTTTATTAGCAAAATTAGTAATAGTTAGATTTATCTTTGCGATATATGTTCGTCCTTCTTTTTAGATAGTAAACGATCCTACAAAGGAGCTTTCTTTCCGCAGGGCATTTTCATAAAACGCGTTTTATGATTTTTTTCTTCTTCTTCCGTTGCTTACATGTCTGTTAAGCCTTGGCTGGATGATGGAAAAGACTTATGGAAGCTTGCTCAAAACCCTACAGTGGTATCAGAGCGAGGTTTTACCTATGATGTAATTTGTTTTCTGCTATTCATAAACATGCGTGCAGACAATGTTTGTATTTCTGTTGTGGCATGTAAACTCTCTAGGTTTTCTTTTACTTAGGTAATTTGCAGTGCCTGCGAGCACTGTGTTTTTATGCAATTAAATTTTGATCACTTTTGTATTATTAGTTTTCCAAAGGGGATGCCCTTTTGTAAATGTATAGTAAGTTTAGAGGGCGGAGCTACTCGAAGATTGGTAAGGGCAGGAGATCCATGGAGTTGAGATGGGCCAAAGAGGCGCTTTGTAGGTGTTGCTTGGTGATGGCCGTTCTACTTGGACCTTGGAGTTCCCTTAGTTTATTAGGGTATACTAGAGAGCTTACATGCAAATTCTTTGATGTTTGTAATTTAATTCATGATGATTAAATTGTTATGTTTTTTAGATTTCATGGCATGCCATATAATTTGATATTACAAAGGTCCAACCGTCATTCTACCATAGTTAGCTAACATATGGTGACGATGTGGTCCCATGGCCTTGTGTAATAATTATATGTGCTTTTGGTTTTTCAAAATCGTTTTCAAAAATTACACTTCCCTTATGTTATATGATAACTGAGTGGGATGTATGTGCTGTGAAATTATGGATTCTTAAAATGTTAGGTTTATGAATCGCCTAGAATTAGGATTAACTAATTCAAAAAAACCCATAGACATATCAATGAAGCATTATTTTGATAATCAGCGTTCTTAAGGTATCCGCGAGCCTGTGTCCAGAATTGTTTGGTGTCTAGGCTTGGATAACCTAGTAGGGCTTGCCTGAGCTAGGGATAAGTGATACTACCTGGCCAAGCCTGCCTGGTCGTATTCAACTAGATCAATAGAACTCCAATTATCAATAATGTGAACATTGTTTATATTCTAGTTAATTACATTTAAAATCCTTTTCAGGATTAGCCGTAGCGTTCCTTGCTTTTTGAGATTGGTAACTGAGGATTCCTGTTATAGTTGTTAGGCACACCCAAGCTATAGCTTGGCTATATTTGGGAACCAATTCTATATTACATATGATGTAGTTCAGCTTAACCCAAACTGTCACATCATGAACATAATCGAGCGTCGGTGTAAGTTAGGATGGGAAAGAAAGCAATGGTCCGACTAGACTAGGCATTGTGGTATGTTGGGTACACGCAAATGCCATAAGTGACTAGGGTTAAAACATATAAGGGAATACATATGATGTGATCGATGAGAAGTCATCTAGTGATATGTGCCTTATTTACACATATTTTACACCCTTTCCATGCTCGTTTCATATCATTTCATCCATCGTTTTATGCTATTGTCACCATTTTCGTTTCCCTTTTATGTTTTCTAGTATTTCTCATGTGTTACTGGAGAAATTGGGATTTTTGGGCACAAAACGTGAAGAAAGGGGGATAAAATGGAGCAAGGATCAATTGGAGGGCAAAAGGGAAGGAAATGAGATGAAAAGTGACTCACGCGACTACGTGGATCATTCCACGCAACCACATCAACCAGGGCACCAAGGCAGCCAAGAAAAATGGAGGTGGTAACGTGGTTGCATCGTAAGACCAAATGACCGCATTGCCAGGACATCAGAGCTGCTACAACCTCACTCCACGTGACCGCGTCATCAACAAACCAAATGGCTACATCGCTAAAGCTGAAGGAAGAGAAGATTTCAGACGACCGATCGAGTTAATTTAGACGATGCAGTTGTGTTAGCCCGAGTCAAGTCGGATCCTAACGGTCGCTCAACGCAGCTGTTTTAGATCAGATCTGGGTAGAAGAACCCCAGATGATGCAGTCACATGGCCTAGCCACACGGTCGCGTCACCTGTAGCCTCTTGACCCCCCCTCTTTATGCACTTTAACCATGCGGTCATGTCGTTATTAACGTGGACACGTCCTTCGAGTGATTTGAGCCCGAGTGGGCACCGTCAAGGGGTATTTTTGGGCTTTTGGGAGTTTTTGAGAGGGTATAAATACTTTTCTTCCTCCCCTGTGTGGGAGGATGCCTTTTTGCATACTGTTTCAGAGCTTTTCAGTTGTAATCTCCATATTCTCTACATTCTTTTGATTATTCCTTTTGTTATATTTTAACTTTTAGTTTGAATCTTTGAATAGTAATCCTTCTATAAATTGCTCTTGTGATTGTGGATTTGATTGCTATTGAATCTATGCTATATCTATTGAAATGAATATTATTTCCATAAATTCAGTCGTTTATAATTGCATGGATTGTGAGTGTGATTCATCTAGGGCCAATGGGCTGAACCTCATTGGATTGAATGATGGACTGGTGATTTACTATGAAATTGTTGAGCAATTGAGAATGAGGGGTATGTTAGGATGATTATTGTCAATGTAGATCATATTTCCCCTTCGTGGGTAATTACATTAATTCATGATTGGCGTGGGGATTAATTTAGGGTTTTTGAATACATTGATTATCGCTATCGAATTGCATGATTAACGTCGGTAACCGATTAGAGCCCTCCTAACATAGATTCGAATCCTAATCCACAAAAGTGGCATATATGAGGATTGGGGATATTCATCGGTCATAATGCACCTAGCGCGTATCGATGCACGATTGACGTCGATATTGATACGGGCTAGGTAAGCCTATCATGCACCACGGAAGTTGGGGGGAAGGGTCAATATAAGGGGATATCTTATCATGCACTGCGAAAGCGGGGGATAAGAAAATATCCTTAGCTTAGACGACCTCTCCCGAATCTCAAGAACTTAATGGTCAATTAACACTAATCAATCCTAGTTTAATCCAATGGTGGGGATATCCATGCCTTAGAGCTTTTATTATATATTTTCCCTTAGTCTTTATAATTCTCGATCCCATACTCGAGTGCATAGCTATTAATTTAGAAGGAAACTATTAGCAACAATTGCCTACCAGAGGACGACCCGTATAGCGCTACAACTATACCGTGCGCTTGCGGCTATAAATTTAAAGCCGTCATACGAATTCGATCAAGCTTTTGGCGCCGTTGTCAGGGATGCACGACTTGTTATTAGTTTTTATTCCTTGTTGATAGTTTCGTATTCTTCCTCTTTCTTTTTATCTCTTCTGTTATTGATTTTGGTGCTTTTGACATGTTCTTTTGGTGTAGCTTTTATTGTGTATGCACATGAGATCACATAGTGTATCAGATTTGTATCCATTGGATCCTGAAATCGAGGCAACTGCATGTAGGAGGAACACTGAAAGAAGAAGGAGAATAGCAATTGAGATAATGGCTGAGTAGATTCATAATGCTGATCCAGAGCCTGCTAGGTCCCTCATGGACTTTTCTATGCCGTTCAACAGATCGCCGTAGATCTTATAAAGGCCAGCTATGGTGGCCAATTTCGAATTGAAGCCAGCGTTGATAAGCTTTATACAACAAGACCAGTTTGGAGGGAAGCCCATAAAGAACCCTAATGAACACATGAATACATTTTTGGAAACGATGGAAACGCTAAAAATGAATGGAATCACCTATGACGCCATCAGGCTAAGATTATTTCCATTTTCTCTTCGGGATAAGGCTAAGGACTGGCTTAGAAGCCACGGTCCTAACACTTTCACCATATGGGATGCTTTATCACGCGCATTTCTAACTAAATTCTTTCATTCAGGAAAAATAGTGAAGATGGGGAATGAGATCACAAATTTCACCCATCTTGACTAGGAGTCCTTATATGAAGACTGGGAAAGATTTAAGGATTTGCGTCGCAATTGCTCATACTATGGTGTGCCTGATTGGTTATTGATCCAAGCCTTCTATAATGGACTCTCGCATGAGGTGAAGATTTCGATTGATGCCATCGCTAATGGCGCGATCACGAGGAAGACTCCCACAGAGGCTAAAAATTTGTTGGAAGACATGGCTGCCAACTATGACTCATGGAACAACGAGAGAGCTACCTCAAGGAAAGTAGGTAAGTATGAGCTTAATGAGGTTTCAATGCTTTCAACCAAGTTTGATGCTTTGACAAGTCAATTATATAGACTAGGACTTGGTGCAGCTGATCTTCATACGACGACATTTTGTGAAGTGTGTTGTATATAGGGACACCCCAGAGGAGAATGCCCATCTACCCTCGCCACACCACCGGGAATGAAGATAGAGCAAGCTAATGCTATATATGTAAGCAATCAATGCCAAGGCAACAATTCCTACTCCAATACATTTAATCAGGGGTGGAAGAACCACCCAAATTTTTCATATCAAAGTGGAGGAGTGCAACCACATATGCCATTTCTGCAGCAACAGCAGCCCTATGGACCTCCTCAAAATTTCAACAGTCTAATTAACCATTACCCCTCCCCCTGTTAAATCCAATCTTGAAAAACTAATGGAAATGTTTATTGTAATGCAGGGGCAGAAGGACGAATACTTTCAGACATCTATCCAATAGCTAATGATGGGCCAGAAGTCTGTAGAGACTCAGATTGCATAGCTGACCGAGCAAGTGGCACAACTGAATAGACCACAAGGGAAGATGATGGGCCAAACAGAGCAAAATTCATGTGGGAATGTCAACTCCATTACCACGAGGAGTGGTAAACAGACTGAAAACCTGGTAATGCCAGCTGTCGATGAGAGGGAGCCTATGGTGGAAGTTAATCCTCGCATCGAGGTTGAGCTCGATGATAATGATGTGGTATAATCACCGACTATGGAATCAACCAAGGGAAAGTAAACTGAGAAATCTAATGGAGACACCCCAGTGGAACCTCTAAGAGTTTATGTCCCAAAGGTTCCATTCCCTTCGAGATTGGCGAAAGCGAATCTTGAAGAGAAATACCGGAAGTTATTTGATATGTTAACGCAATTGAATATCTCAATCACGTTCTTGATTGCCATCTCAGAGATCCCATCATATGCTAAATTATTAAAAGAATTGATCACAACAATAGGGAGAAGGGAAAAGGTCATATTCTCCATGATATGTAGTGTAATCCTCCAGAGGAAGAGCGTCGAGAAGTTTGAAGATCCTGGGAGCTTCACCATTCCTTGCGTCGTAGGGAACACGAAAATCAAAAGGGCGTTATGCGATTTGGGCGCAAGTGTGAGCTTAATGCTGCTGGGCATAAGCGAGAGATTAGGGATGGAAGAGCCAAAACCCATAAGAATGACGCTACAACTCACTGACAGGTCCATTAAGTACCCAATTGGAATTTTGGTGGACATACCGGTGAAGGTGGGAGACATGGTGATGCCATGCGTCTTCGTTATAATGGATATACCTGAGGACGCCTGTATTCCCATTATTTTGGGACATCCATTCTTAGCCACTACAGGGGTACTCATAGACATATGGAGGGGGAGGGGAGTTTTCTCTCAACGTCGGAAAGGAGAGAGCTGAATTTGACCTCAAGAAGAGCATGCGAGAATTCATGGAGGAAAACTATGACCAAGTGGATCTCTTGGAAGAAGTGATCGAGGAGACAGAGCTAGAGGATGTATTTTTGAGCTCCACAGAGAATCTTTTGCATGCAAGCTCCAAGCATGAAGAAGATGTCGAGACGATCGCCTTGGCGAGAAAACTTTATGGAGCACCAAGGAAGGGGGTCAAAGAGGAAGACACATGATCACGTCCCATTGACCCCAGAGAGCTGAAGGTGACGGAACAACGTATCACTACATCAAGCAACAATGAGGAGCATGGAATGAGAGTTGATCTCATGCTCTCCACACCCGGAGCCACCATGAAAATTATAAAGGGGGTCGATCTAACGAATTAAAAAAGTGCTTCTTGGGAGGTAACCCAAGTTCTAAACTATTCTAGTTTTTATTTTTACTTTTATTTTAGCTAGGATAGTTCATTTTGAGTGAATAATTGAACCCCAAAACCCCCAAACATTAACTCAATTGATGTCCATTTCAAGGAGAAGCACGCGACCGCGTGTGATACCCCACACGGTTGCGTGTGTAAGGAAATCAAGGGGAAGGCCAAGGCAGGATATCCTGGTGGACATAGTGGTATGGTATATCACACTCAACTGCATCAAGGGAGGCCAAATATGAAGGAGATTTAAGGTTGGGAGATCGAACTCGCGCGCCTGTGTCAACTTGACCAAACGGTTGCATCAAGGGGCAATTTTTCTGGATTCTTGTCTAAAAATCACCATTTTGACACAGTCGTATGGTCTACTCGATGTGACCACATCAACCCACCTTTCTAATCAAAAAATCCCAATTCAAAATCTAACCCACGTGGTCGTTTCGCTCAAACGAAACAACCGTTTTGTCAACCCACTGCCAAGGCCAAATTTCTACCCAAAATGACTCGGTCGTTTCATTCAAGTGACAGCCTGCGTCATAAGCCCAATTTTCTGGGATTTGTGCTCCCAAGTGATCTTATGATGAAACGGTCGCATCACAAGCCCAGATGATGCGACCTTGTGAAGCCCAATTTCAACCCCTTATTTCCCATGTCAATGCGACTGATTTGCAATCCACGTGACCGCGTTACCTCACTCGTGTTGCCCATAAACCCTTGGGTTTGATCTTTCTAAAATGACATGACCATGCGACTTGACAGCATCGCCTGACCATGTCGCCAGCATAAATAACTCAAAATCCGCTAAACGATCGAGTCTTCTCATTTTTCTTCGAACGTTCCGACTTCTTTTCTTCTTCTCATTCCTCTCCAACCACTCGACCTTCCTCAATCCCCATCCCTGGCCGTCATCGCACACAAAAACCCAAAAACCTCCTACGTATTCATCATCTTTGTTCAAACTGGGGAAGTAAAGAAATACTAAAACGGTCGATTGGGGGTTTACACTGAAGTTCACGTGACACGTGCACACTAGCAAGCTTGGGGGAGTTCTCCTGTGGCTCTGGGGCACATCTGCAGCACAACATGGAGCCTCGACCACGTGTGCAACCTCGTTCTCAAACTTAATTTCAATTTTAGCCTATTCTTGAGTTGCTCAATGAATTTGGCAAAATTTGCGTAGGGTCGTGTTGTGCATCTATCACACACACCCCCCATTACATTGCATACACTCTCTCCACACGCTCACAATGTGCCCCTAAAAAGGGTAAGCATGAGGTCTCTGGACCTTCATGAGAGAGGCAAACATGTGCACGCACGTCCACATACATCCCATCTGCATCCACTACCCTACCTGACCAACCTGCCATTTCAACCACTTAGATAGACACCATGGGAATAACCTTGGCTAATGAACATCCACAAAGCACATTCATGAACATATATGGGAGACCCATCGTCCCCATTAAATTTGCAAGCATCCCCGCTCTAAATTCTCTTGGACTCGTTGAGGGTGTCCATACTTTGATGCGTAATATAAGGTGGAGTGATTTCCTTGAATGTAAGGCACACACCTATCCGAGACTCACTCTAGAGTTTTTGAGTTCACTCAAGCACTAGAAGGATGGTTTCTCATTTCACTTGATGATCAGGGACTACAACATGCTCTATGACTCCCTGAACACAATTTTCAATGGCACATCACCATCACTCCTCCAATATTCACACATAATAGCAGAGTCTCCCAAGCCTTTGACCAAGATGCTTTCTGGTAGCAGATTACTGGCCCACATAAGTTTCTCGTCAACAGGGCTAAGCATCCTCAATCATACATCCCTGCATGTGTATAGCCCTTTGTATCATCGCCAACACTATTTTATGTCGATTTGAAACTGGGCAAGTCTCCCTCGACGTGCTCTTCTTTCTTTGGGTAATGACCCAACCTCGAAAATTTCACGATGGCGGCAGTGCCTCCCCTTGTAATACCATTCATGCTAGTTCATTTCTGGGGTATATGTTCTTCCACACTGTCAGTAGCCCCTGTGTCGCTATCTGATGTAGAGGGCTAATCACATTTATTGCCTGCCTCCCTCTTGTATCATTTCAGCCCCCTGATGATTGGATCCCTGTTTTCGGCCCCACCTCACTTGATCTCTCCATCCTCAAGAACATGCATATGATTAAGGATATATGAAATAAGAGATATCATGCTACGGCCCCACTTCCACACAATACATGATCCTTCCCAACCCCTACCATTTCAGGATTACTGCAGATGGAACTGTGCAGTGGAAATTCCATCCAGATCCAGATCTTCATACCACTTCACAGCCCCAGCCTGCACAGATTGCACATGCCCATACAGAGCCTCAGGCCCAGCCTCACCCTGATCCTACACAGATCCCACTTATCCTGACCCATCTTTTGGCACACAGTCAGGTCCCTCAGGCCTCCGCCACATACACTACGTCAGCCTTCCATTTGCCAGTTTCACAGGAGATCTCACTGTCCTAGCAAAGGTTCTAGTAGCACCCCACCTCCACCTGTCTCCTCTATCGAGATACTTGCACTATTGTAGATGGCATCCGAGGACTTCAAGTCCTCCAAGACAAGCACCCTGGCTGGATTTCAGAACACTTTGACAGAGGTCAAATCCTCGGTAGATGGCCTCACATCTATAGTCACGACACTCCAGTCGTAGTTCGAGGTTATCTATCGTTGGGATTATACCCAGGGACACTGTCCCGCTGCTATACCACATCTCCTGCTCATGCCACCCCCACCCCACCCATCTTAGCCATCCATCTCTGCACCTCATATCACCACTCCACCTTGTGCTCCTACACCACCTCCATCACTGATGTGTCCAAGTTTTCCATGTTTTTACCGCATGTTTTCTGGCATTTTTGCCACCCAAAGTTCACTTATATATATATATATATAGAGAATAATGGGTATCATACGCCATATGAGAGGGTCTCTCATATTCCCTCTCACGTAAAGGGGGCAAGTACAACAAGTACAAGCCCATGTGAGCTTGTACTTGCATCCTTTATGTGAGAGAGAATATGAGAGACACTCTCATATGGCGTATGATACACATTATTCTCATATATATATATATATATATATATATATATATATATATATATATATACGTACTTTTCACAGTATATTCGATTTTCGTATAGAATTGTGGATTTTCAGGAACTTTTGAGCGATTTAGAGCAATTTTAGCACATGGACACATCCGAGTTATCCGCAGCGCCAATGGCGAGGTTCGATAGGTGTTTGACGAGGTGGAGAAGAAGATTGGAGGAGGAGAAGAGAAAAAGAGGAGGGAGGGAGGGAGAGAGAGAGAGGGAGAGAGAGAGAAGCTCAAAGAAGAAGCTTATGTGCTGGTTTACTCGGTCGAATGCATCAGCACTCGACCGAGCTGACCTTCAACGGAAAAGAGCTCCTTTAGTAGATGTGCACAAGTCACTCGACCGAGTAGAAACGTCAATCGGTCAGATCAACTTCGACCAATTCCAATTCCTATTCGAAGTAGGAGAGTACAGAAGTGACTCGACCAAGCACTTAAGCCACTTGGTTGAGCTGAAGCCCGATCAGAACAAAGATTTTCGAAGGCATCCTTAACTTACTGTAGCTCGACCGAGTAGGCCAATGCTCGACCGAGTACTGCAACTACTTGGCAGAGTGGAATTTATTTCAGAGCAGCACTTTGAACCTAAAGAAGCTGCACTCAGTGACTCGACCGAGCACGATGATCACTCGACCGAGCTACCTGTATATGAAGCTGAACCAAGAAAGGAGAAGCGGCTGACCATGTCACCACTCGACCGAGCGGTGCCGCTACTCGACCGAGTAGGGCACTGCAGCCCAACTGAAAGGGGGCCCAAGAAGACCTTTCTCCAGATTTTTGTGGGATCCATCCCCATTATATTTAAGCATAGTTTTTACCCTAGTTTTTTTGGATACAACGATCGATGACTTCGTGTTTGATGATAACAAACGTGTGTGAACAATTTGATGTGTGTGCTAAAAGTTTTTCAGGGGTGGCAAGCTCGTAAATACTCAAAGGATGACCTAGTTAAAGTGAAGGGTAAAATTGCTACACAAATAAAGACTTGGTCAAAGATGGAGAGATAAGGAGAGATCCCATTCATATCAAAATAGACTGAACCAAACTCATGCAAATCAATTTGTGATTAAATAAGATCCAACTCAAATCCCATTGCCATTCAAAGTCAAATTCTATTGCAAACCAAATTCAAACTCCATATCCTATTGTGATTAGAAGAGATATTCCATATGAATATTTCAAATCCTATTCCAGTTAGGATTCCATCCAATCTCCTTATTCTATGGTATTCTACTTGAGCCAAAGAGATCTCCTCCCATCTTATATAAACCCACATCCAAAGGAGAGAAAAATTGGAGGCTACACAAAAAGGAAAAACCCAAGCATCCATACTCCATGTGGCCAACACAAAAGGATACCCCATAGCTGCAAGTTGCCACAGCTTTTTTCTTCCTCCATTGCACAACATCCAACCCTAAAACTTCCCTTATTGTGCAACACTATAGAGAGACATCTCATCTTCATTGGCGCAAGCAACTCCAAAGGGATTCTCCATTGTGCAAGCTCACCAAGAAAGATTCATCTCTTCAGTGCGCAAAGAATACTAAGCTTCCATCTTCAACACCCCCTTGCAAGCAAGCTCTTCCAAGCATCTTCTTTAACCATAGCCTCAAGGTCCAAGATAAGCTCCTTCCTCCACCTTTTTCGCAAGGGACCAAGGATCCATCTTCTCATTGCGTATGCTACCAAGCTTCCTCCAATATTACCGCAAGTCATCTCCTCAAGGCCGCAAGTTGAAAGCTTCATCCATCCTACAAGGCCGCAACTTTAAAGGGGTCCTTCATCTCAAGGCCGCAACACCCAAGAGCTACATCTCATCCATAGGCCGCAAGTTTCAAGGATGTTCTCCTCCATAGCCACAAGCTTTAAAGCCAAAGAAGGAGGCCGCAACATCTTGGGGGTGTCATGACTTGAGATAGACGACTATAACTTGTCAGACTAGTTCTGACCATGCGCTGATCGACAGAGACGACGACACAGACATGAATTGAGCTTTTCTAAACTCTTTGTTATTTTATATTCGTGTATTGGTGTGCTGATAATTGTAGTTACTTATTCATTCTTTTTGGGTTTCATCTAGTCGGTGCTACACAAGAGGGTCTTGAGTACTAAGGGCTAGACAAGAGGGGCTAGTCAATAGAGAGCGTTTACTAGATTAACAGTGTTTGGCACATTGGTGAGTGCGGTACGAACTTGGTGAGTGTAGAGTCGATGCTCGTAGCTCTAGAGTTGTACCATTGACATATTAATGCTAGTATCTTCTTTGGGGCTAGAGTAGGTCGTTGGCGGCGATCAAACTAGGGTAAATCTATCTGTGCACTCTGTGATTGATTTTATTTACTTTGCATCTGCATATCTATACTGAATAACTGCCTGTGTTCTCAAAGATTTTTTTTAGCCTATTCATCCCCCTCTAGGCTTAGATCCAGATCCAACAAGTGGTATCAGAGCAGCTTAGATGATCTAGTCTAGAAATCATGAATGCCCCAAACTTAGTTTTTGCTGAATGCATGCCTATAGAATGACATCCTCTATTTAGTGGGCATGATTATATCTACTTGAAGGCTAGGATGAAAGTTTATTTATTATCCGTAGATTTTGATACCTGGCAGATTATTGAAAATGGTATACTAAAATCTCTAAGCCTGAAAGTAATGTGGATGCTAGAAATGTGTGTGCTATGAATGCTAAAGCAATGAACATATTATTGTGTGGTTTAGATAGAAAAATATTTAATCATATCTTACATTACTCTTCTGCACAGGATATATGGAGGACGTTGAAGACAACATATGGAAGCGAGAAATCTTTCAGCAGCAATGAAAAGAGAACACAAAATAAGAAGTGAAAGGGAAGAAAAGTTCTTTTAAATAAAAATGATGCTTGTGTGTCTAAGAATATTAGTGAGAATACTACTAATAAAACTCTTTGTTTTAACTGCAGGAAGCATGGACACATTATGAGGAATTGCCCACAATGAAAGAATAACAATGCGGAGAAGAAAGGAAAGTCTTTGGCAGTGACGTGGGACGATGATAGCAAGGATGAGACTGAGGAGAGTACTCATACATCCCTTTGCTTGATGGGAAAGCATGACGAGGTAAAAACAGGATATAAAGCTGAACTTATAAATATCCATGGTCAAATGAAAGATAGAAATGATGATTTAGAATCCACTTTAGATTCCTACAGAAATGCTAACTATGAACTGCAACAAGAAAATTGTGACATGTCTATAGAAGTTGATAAACTGAAAGATAAAATTGTTTCATGTGAATCTACTTTAAATTCCTACAGAAATGCGAATGGTGAAATGCAGCAAGATAATCGCAACATGTCTATAGAATTTGATAAAATAAAAGATAAAATTGTTGCTTATAAATCCATAAAATTGTTGCTTATAAATCCACCATTGATTTGCTGAAAAAGGAGAAATCTAGCATGCATGATAAAATTGAATGCCTTAATTGTCCTACTTTATTAAAAGAGAATGACATGTGTAAAGAAAAATTGGTTAAACTAGGAACTGAAAATAAAGAGCTTATTGAAAAGATGTGCATGCTAAAAATGCGCTTAAAGGAAAAATGATCGATTTTGAAAAGAAAGCTAAAAATGAGAAAAAGAATAAAGAGGAAATAAGAAAGCTTTCATTAGTAAATGCACTTTGCTTGTGAACAAAAATACTTATTTGAAATCTAAATTCATGAACCTAGATTGACCATTAAGAAATTTTGTGTGGGGAAACAATCTTTGGATATAATTCTTGGAAACCAAATACATGGAAATAATAGGCGTGGACTTGGATATGATTTGAAACATGTTGAAAAGTCCAAATATAGGAAAGTTCACATTGAGACAACAAAAACTGGAAATATTCATGCAAAGTACGATGCATGTGGTTGTGTTGGTCATACCTCTTATTATTGCAAATGTAAGAACAAGAACATTAAATTCAAGCAACTATGGCTTCCTAAAAATTTGTTGACTAACATGAATGGACCTTAAGGTATGGTTTCTTCTTTGAGAATAGTGAATATCTTCATAGCTTTTTGTGTGCTTGATTTTTTTTGTGTGCTAGGCCATTTATTAGGATGATGTAGTTCTTGATAAACACAAAACACAAAAAATTGGAAAAATACAAAAAGCTATAAAAATGGTGTTTAATGTGTATTTTTCTCTTGAATCATTAAATTGGTATTAATGAATGACATTCATATCCATGTAGAAATTGATGTTTTGTTGTTATAGCTACATGTGCATGTTTGATTTTCTAAATAACCATGACATGTTCAATGATTAGAATAATTCGATTTCTATAAATACACTTTCACTTCCACAAGTATTAAATGTTGTTGTACATTTGGAGATATCTTTTATGAAATATTGGAAAGTGAATGTAGGATGAAAAATAACTGAAATCTAAGGGATATGATGTGTCTTGCCTTAGATAAAAAATAGAGCTCAAAAGAATAGTGTGTGTGTGTGTGTGTGTGTGTGTGTGTGTGTGTGTATTGAAAGGTAATTGATTTCATCATTATAGTCAAAAGAAACAACCAGCTAGGCAGAATAAGGAGTACATGGGGACCCCAAAAACCTAGAACCCTAGAATCCCAAAGCTAGCTAAACCCAACTGCAACCCACACATACAACCAAACCAACCATCCACCAGGGCATTATTGACAAGACAAGACAAAAACAATCCCAACAAAACATACTCCAAGATCGGAGAACAATCCAGGAGTTTCAGGTCATGTATTCGCGTGATACTTGCCCCACCATGAGCCGAGAACTCTTGCGAGAAGGAAGTGACACCTGGAATGGCTTCTTCTTCACAAAAGCAGCAGCCAGTTGCTCCCACTCAGGATTGTCGGTGACAAGTGGAAAGGGTGGCAGGTTGTCATCATCATGTCAAGAGTCGTCGAGGAGCGATGAACGAGGATGAGTGATGCCAGCCATCTCCAAAGGAGCGGGGTGATCCTCAGAGTGAGTAGCCGATGCTGAGGCCGGTGTCGCCATAACAGCATGCAAATAGTCACAGTAGGAGAGGCCATCCCCCAAACATCATCCCTAATAAGGGGAGCCGAAGAACAAGCTTCCCAAGACGAAGATGTGTTGGATAAAACGATCTATGAACTTCGTGTTTGATGATAACAAACATGTGTGCAAGTTTTGATGTGTGTGCTAAGTGTTTTTAGGAGTGACACGCTCGTAAAATCTTCAGAGGAGACTAAGTCAAAGAGATGGAGAAATTTCTATTCATATTACAAAGTGGACTTGGTTAAATATGGAGTGATAAGGAGAGAATCCAATGGAGATCTATTTAGATTGTTTCATATCAATTGTGGACTAATTCAAATCATATTGCCATACCAATTCCAAATCCCATTGCTAATCTAATTTGTATTGCAATGAAGATCAAATCAAATCCCATACAATCCAATTTCAAACTCAATCTCCTATAATTATGGGATCCATCTATAGCCAAACAAATCTCCACATAGTCCTATATAAACCCCCATCTCCGAGAAGTTATAAAATGCAGCCAAAGCTCAAAACAAACAAAAAAATCGGCAAAACCCTAGTTCATATCTTCCAAACCGCAAGCCCTCAATTGCTCAATCCTCAAAACTTAAACTTCCTTATCAATTTCATCTTGCCGCAACTTCCAATTCTCCAAGCCAACAACAACAATTCAAGCTTGTTCCTTTTGAGAGAAATAATTATTTGGTCAAAACAAAAGTGTAGATGCAAATTCTTTAAACCATATGGGATTGGATGCATGACATTAAACAAAGGTTAGTGAATCCTTTTTAACTAAACGAGAAGATAATCTTTTTTTGTGGTTGTTTGTAGGGTCATCAAGTACACAACATGCACAAAATCAAAGGGACAATCCGAACAAATTTACAGCCGCAACCTTTAACTAAGGGAGCACAAGCCGCAAGGAGCACAAGCTGCAATTCTCACAAGCCTTCACAAAAGCTTTGATAGATCCTTTGTGAGGTTCCCTATCAGGTCTTCCACCTTTCATCTGTGATAGATCCTTTGCTTCTTGAATAGCTATAATTTTGGGACGAAAAGAGCTAGGCAGCGATCTCAAGATCTTTCTGATTTGCTCCAGACTCGAGTACGGCTTTCCAAGAGAAGTAGATGTGTAGACGATGTCTGTGAACCTTGCAAACATCTCCTTAATTGACTCTGATGTCAGCATGCAAAAGCTTTCATATTCAGTGCTGAGCAATGCAAGCCTGGACTCCTTCACTTGCGATGTGCCCTCATGAGTCACCTCCAATGTATGCCAAATTTCCTACACAGTTTGACATTGAGATATACAGTTAAACTCAGCTTTATTTAATGAACAAATCATAGCATTCATAGCTTTATTATTCAGAGAAAATCGTTTTTATCAGTATCATCCCACTTATCTTCTGGTTTTAATATTTCAGTATCTTCATTTTTAATGGTGGGAGATTTATAACCTTTCTCTACAATGTTCCAAACAGCATAATCAATAGAAGCTAAGTATATCCTCATCCTAGTTTTCCAATAAGCAAAATAACCACCATTGAACTTAGGGGGACCGGAGATGGACTGACTCTCAGCAAAAGCAGAATCAGACATACTCATATTCATGGTCAACTAGGCTAGATCCTCTAAACTGGCTCCGATACCACTCTCGTACTAAACATATTGACGTAAGACATCATTTTCTTAGAGATCACCTCACTAAAGAGGATGTGTTTGTAGAGTTTGTTCCCACGGAATCACAAATTGCAGACATTTTCACCAAACCTTTAGCTGAGGATCGCTTTTGTCGTCTTCGTCTTGAGCTTGGTATTATTGATATTAATTAGTACGAGATTTCATGCTTTCATATGTGCTAAAACTTTTTCTTGTTTGTGTGCTAGTAGTTGCATTGTTATGTGTGCATGATTTTTTTATGCTAGCATCTCATGTTTCTTTAGTACTGTATATATAAAAAAAACCTGAAAAATAAATTAAAAAATTTAGTGCTAATTGTGTATCTTTCTTTTAAATCACCAAAGTTATCGTAATGAATGATATACATATTAATGTAAAAAATTTTGTATTATTGCTATTGCTACATGTGCATGTTCAACTTTCTAAATATTCATGACATGTTCAATGACTCAAATAACTTGATTTCTACACAAACACTTTCACTTCCACAAGTATTAAATATTGTTGCACATTTAGAGATATCTTTTATGACATTTGGAATGTGAATGTACGAGGAAAACTGAACTGAAAATATAAGGGATATGATATACCTTGCCATGGATAAAAATTGAGCATTAAACAAAATGATGATTAAAAGATTAAAAATGAAAACTAAGGATAATTGTTCCATATGAAAAATGGATACAATCCTTGGCAACGGTATTACCCACAAGTATCCAACATAAGTTTTATGGGTAAACTTTAGCGTTGGTGTTTTTACTCGTCAGGCAATGCCACCCTACATCTAAGAGTCCACATAGGCTGTGTTTTTGGGTGTGGTATTGATGCGTCCGGAATGTAACACTAGAGCGACCTAGCTATGACGCAAATTACACAGAGATAAATCCCCAGCAACGGCGCCATAAACTTGATCGGCCCGGAACTAACTCTGAAACGATGTCATTTACTGCAAGCGCACGGTATAGTGGCAAGCAGGTATCGAACACGGGGAAGCGGTGCTATACTACCTATCTACTCCTACGTTGAATTAGACTTGCGGGTTTATTGGTGGATGTGGAATATAGAATATTGTAATGGTGATGGATGCGAAGGTCGTGTCACTCGATATCGCAACAAGGGATTCCACACAATATAAAAGAATAAAATATAAAAAGACTAAGGCCTTAGGACTTGCCACTAGGATCGTCGGATGTTGACGCTAGGCTAGGACTCTTACATTGTGTTGGTTTTATTGGGGGATTGTAGCATCTAGAAAGTGAATTCATGCGTCTGGGCATCATGAATCTAATGTATCGTATTAGCCCCGCTCTCGCGATAGTTGCATACGATACGTGCATTAAGGATATACAAAGTTCTCACCACTCTCGTGGTTCGAACACTATTAACTCGTATCACTCTAGTAAGTTAGAGCTTCAAGATATTTTGTTGGCTCTTATTGACGCAATGGCGGTAGCCGTCAATTAGTGATATAGTTCGTCGGTGGATCCCATCAAGGCACGAGCTGGGCGTGGTCACGTGCCTCGGTTGAAACCTGTAACGATTGGTTTTTCATGTATGGATTTTATTATAAATATTTATATATTTGGTTGCTTTCCCTTGTTGAGATTTCCATTTTCGTCTCCGTAGTTTTCATTTTCGTTCGTTTCGTCGTGATTCTCTAGATTCTTCCGTCGGTCAGCGTGTTTGAAGTAAGTCATTCGTGACGGGCTTCATAACGTCGATATCTTAGAGTTAGAACGAGCCTAGGAGACTTAGGAAACCATCCCGAAGCTTCGCGCTCCATTTCAGAACTTTTGGTGCACGTTAGCCGGTATAAGAAGGGGCACCGACCGACTAGATGACGATCCAGTCGGTCAGAAAACCTTCTTGAACTGACTAGCGGGCTTGAAAAGTAATTCAGGAGTTACTGTTTGTCGTTAGTCGGTCTAAGAACGTTGTGTTGGATATGGAAGACGTTAGTACACCCTTGTGGGGGATGTACGAGGGAATACGGACCTCGAACGTCGCGTACACGAAGTCGTGCGCAAAGGGAATATGTTCCCTTTCGGAGAGGATCTCTAGATTGATGGGAAAGTCGCATTATATGTGCATAAGTGCATGCGACATATGGCTAATAAAGGGGTAATATCTTAAGCTTATATTGTACCATGCATGTGGTATAACTTAAGCTTATAATATGCCATGTACGATGGTACACCTTAGTTAAATTGTTCCAAAGGAACAATTTACCCTAAAATAACTACCTTGTGGGCTATAAATAAGACACAAGGGTTAGCCATTTTCCTTACACTTTGCATGGCATTCTTGCATGCATCTTCATTCTAGCGAAGCTCTGCCGAAATACTTCCTCTCCCTTTATCCAAGTTCTTAATCTAAAAGTAGAGATTTAGATTGTGGATTTAGTAGCCTTACTCCGTTCGTGAGAAGACTCGATCCGTTGTGGTGAATCCGAAGGCGAAGTTCGTAGACTACTGTGCTGCATACGCAAGCGTAAGTCTCAACTTCATTTATCGATCCTAACTCTGTTTTGGCAGGATCCCACATTGGTATCAGAGCCATACGGGTTCGCCCCGGAGAAACTATGAACGAGTCGTTGTATTTTTCACGGATGGGTATCCTACCATTACGGATATGGTAGGAACGCTTCGTGACGGAGAGAACGCAGCGGTTGTTCTTTTCACGTTAGGGTCTTCTGTCATTACGGATATGGCAGGAACTCTCCGTGACGGGAAGAACCGACCGTTCATATCGTCAAACTCGCTCTCTTCATGGATGCTGAGTCTCCATTCATGGGGAATGGGCGCTCTCTTCATGTGGAGCGCGTAGTTTACAAATTTTTGAAGTGGGTTCATTTTTTGGCACACGGCCATTGGAGGACAACTACTTCCTCGACGAACGGGTGCTTCACCGGAGAAGAAGGTGGTGGTTATTCCCATCGGGGAAGATGAATTTTTTGTGCATGTGCACCATGACCAAATGGGTTATGAAGGCCATGCACCCCCCTCCCCATGCGGAGGGGGTTGGCTACGGCCAATAACCACCGCGACAAACCCCTCCGGCGGGGGTGTGCGGCCACCCATGAAAGGGAAAAGGGCCATGGCCGCCCTGGCTGAGGCCAGGGCAGCGCCCTGGCCTCAGGCCAGGGCCTGGCCGCCATGGCCGAGGCCAGGGCAGGGGCCCTGGCCCCGGCCAGGGGCCTCTGGCCTTGGCCAGGCCAGGCAGAGGCCTGGCCGGCCTCTGGCCGAGGCCAGGCCGGTGGCCAGGCCGGCCCTGGCAGTGGCCAGGGCTACCGCAGGCCGTCCCTGGCCGGCCAGGGCAGGAGCCCTGGCCGGGAGTGAAGAAAACCAGATTTTGGTCGACCAATTTTGGTGTTTTGGTCGACCAATTCGGCAAAAGGCCTTGGTTGAACATGAACATGCCAACTAGCCCATACGGGGCCTAACAACAGTCGTCTGCATCAAAATTCTCTCATACGGGGGGAAACGCCTAGATCCATACGGGAGCCGGCGACGATAATTTGCAGAAGAATCCCCAAAAGGGGGATCCGACTTAGGCACGGCTACGGCTCATTCCCGACAAATGGTCAGGAAGTGTCGAATATTTCACTAGTATCATAAGGGTACTAAGTTGAAATATAATTTTTTGAAAAATACGTTTTCATACGTTTTTGAAAAATACGTTTTCATACGTTTTTGAAAAATACGTTTTCAAAAACGCTTTTCCGCTGCAAAGTACTATAAGAGTACTAACTTTTGATAAAGTGAGGGAGAAATATTGAAAGTTAATCTAGAAGGTGATTGGAAACATAGTGACCTTTCCGATTCTAGAGTAACATTTTCAATATTTTTCGAAAGTAACTTATCAAATTATAAATATCATTCCAAGTGGTAGTTGAAGTTAGAACCATCCAAAAGGGATATTCTACTTTCACTTCAAATGGGAATTGTATTCCAAGAATTTTTCAATGCAATTTTTTGATCAAACCTTTGGTTTTATGTCTTTTGCAGCATTTTAAAAGTAAAATGTCTTCCGCTTCAAAGAATATCGTCGATGAGTTAAACAAAGGTGAAAAACTCAACGGCGATAATTACAACCTTTGGTCCATCAAGATACAATACGTTCTAGAGGAGCAAGAAGTGCTCGAAACTCTAAAGAACGTTATGATTGAACCCGAGTTGGGCACTACGGCCCAACACCGACGAGACAAGGAAGCTTTTGATGCTTGGTCTCGGAAGAACAAGATAGCGCACATTACGTTATTAAGCAGTATGGCTGATGACGTAATGCACATCTTCCGAGAACATGACCTAGCCATGGACATATGGTCCAAGCTAGAGGAGAAGTTCGGTGGCACATCGGTGTCCAAACTTCGCGCCTTAACTATAAGGTTCGATACATATAAGAAACGTCCAGATCATTCCATGGGGAAACATCTGCGACATATGGCGAACCTTATCTCGGAGTTAAAGGACGCAGGTCATGTGCTCACTGATGAGCAACAAATCCAAGCAGTCATACGTTCCCTACCAAATGGGTGGGATCAAATGAAGATGCATCTCACTCACAATGAGAGCATCAAGACCTTCAGCGATGTTTCCAAGCACCTCGAATTAGAGGAAGAGCGGCTTGCGGCTGCCAAACCAAGTGCAGAAGTGCACATGGTTGCTAGTTCCTCACACGGGGGAAAGAAACGGAAAAATCGTTCGAAGTTCACTAATGAACGTAATAAGCAACCTGAGTCTACCAAGAAACCCAAACATAAGGGTGGGCACAAGAAATGGCACAAGAAGAAAGACTTGAAGAGGATCAAGTGCTTCAAGTGCAACAAGCTCGGTCACTATGCTCGTTCGTGTACGAGTGGAGGGGACAAGGTAACTTGTAAATATACTAGTTACATATGTGTTTCTAGTTCGATATTTCTTGTGGAATCTAATCCGTTTTGGATAATTGATTCAGGTGCCACCGACCACATAGCAAGGGACAGACGGTCCTTCATGGAGTATCACCGGATACCCCAAGGAACGAAGTGGATCTATGTAGGAAACAACACACGTGTTGAAGTGAAAGGCGTTGGGACTTGCAAGCTAGTCTTGGACAACGGCCGCACTCTCCTACTTCATGATGTCCTCTTCGCTCCAGATATTCGAAGGAATATAATTTCTGTAGTTGTATTAATGGGTCTTGGCTATAACTGGTTTTTTCATGATTGTAATGTGGACTTAAGTTGTAATAATACTCTTATTGGTACTGGGTTTGTATTTAAAGGATTTATTGTAATGAGTACAATGTATGATTCCTCATGTAATGAAAATTTCCTTATTGCAAATTCTAAGACTTATGAGTCTGATGTGAATTATTGGCACGCAAGGCTTGGTCATATTGGACCAACGCGTATGGATAGACTTGCCAAACATGGCCTTCTATCCAATGTTTCAAAGGTTGAAATGTCGACCTGCGAACATTGCCTTGTGGGGAAATCTTGTCGCAAGCCGTTTGGAACTGGCACAAGGGCCGAGGTTCCATTACAGCATATCCATTCGGACATATGTGGTCCGATGAATGTCAAGACAAGACGCGGAAAGTCCTATTTCATCACTTTTATTGATGATTTCACCCGATTCGGACATATCTATTTGATATCCCACAAAAGTGAAGCTTTGGCTTGCTTTAAAAACTATATGAGTTTAGTGGAGAATCAATTAGATCGCAAGATTAAGGTCTTGCGAACCGATAGGGGCGGTGAATATCAATCAATAAGTTTTAAGGAACTTTGTGATGAAAAAGGCATAGTACATCAGGTAACTATGCCTTATACTCCTCAACAAAACGGTGTTGCAGAAAGGAGAAATAGGACTTTAATGGAAATGGTCCGTTCAATGATGGCGCAAGCTAACTTGCCAATCACCTTTTGGGGAGATGCATTATTGACGGCCACTTTCATTTTAAACCGTGTACCCTCGAAATCAGTTAGCTCCACTCCTTATGAGTTGTGGAACCAAAGGTCTCCTGACTTAAACATTTTGAAACCTTGGGGTTGTGCATCCTACGCACATATTTCCTCCCATAAGTATGGCAAACTTGGGCCAAGGGGAAGGAAATGTATCTTTATACGATACGCAGAAAACTCCAAAGGTTATGTTTTTGTTAGTCAGGAAGACAATGGTGGGCTAATTGAGTTTAAGTCGAGGGATGTCACTTTCTTGGAAATCGAATTTCCAAGACATGGCGAGATAAGTCCGGACTTATCTCTATTTGAGATTTATGATCAAGAAGGATTACCTCATTCGAGTGGGAGAATTCTTGGTGAAAATGAAAATACGTTTCAACCTTCACCAATGGATTATACGAATGACGATTATCCTATTTCATACGGGAATAATGATCCAAGTGGGAGCAATTCTAACGACATTCCAAGTGGGAGTGATATTAGAATTGATCTAAATTCAAGTCAACAAGGACTTGAAGAATCTCAAATACGACGTACGAGTCATACAAGGTTGGCTCCTCTAAGATTTGAGGATGAATTTCCGCAAACCTTTATGACTTTACTACAAGAAGATGACGAGCCTGCTACTTTCAAACAGGCCGTATCTTGCCCTGCTAAAGACAAATGGATGGAAGCGATGCAAGAGGAGTTAGAATCCATGAGAGTTAACCAAGTCTGGGACTTAGTTGACTTACCCAGAGGACGTAGAGCTATTGGGAACAAATGGGTTCTCAAGATCAAACATAAGGCTGATGGCTCTATTGACAGATATAAAGCTCGCCTTGTCGCGAAAGGTTTTACGTAACAGGAAGGGATAGACTACGAAGAGACCTTCTCACCTGTTGTTCGTTTTACCTCAATTCGCCTGATTCTGGCAATGGTAGCTTGCTTAGACCTCGAATTACATCAAATGGATGTAAAGACTGCCTTTCTCAATGGAGAATTAGACGAGGAGATCTATATGGAACAACCAACAAGGTTTGTAAAAGAAGGAAACGAACATAAGGTTTGTAAACTTCTTAAATCCATATATGGTCTTAAACAATCCTCGAGGCAGTGGTATATACGATTTCAAGAGGTTGACTTATCAAATGGATTTTCCATGCTTGATGAAGATAACTGTGTATATATCAAGAGGAATAAGAACAAGTATGTTATTATGTCTCTATATGTAGATGACATCTTAATAGCCGGAAATGACAAGGGCTTTGTGATGGATATCAAGGCTTGGCTTTCATCAGTTTTTGAGATGAAAGACATGGGAGAAGCCGCATATATCCTTGGAGTTAAGATTTCAAGGAATCGTTCAAAGAAACTTCTTTCTCTTTCACAGGAGACTTATATAAAGAAGGTTCTAGAACGTTTTAATATGCAGGACTGCAAGTCCATTGATACTCCAATAAGCAAGTGCGACAATTTATGTCTGAAATCATGTCCGAAGAACCAAAAAGAGAAGGAGATTATGGAAAAAGTTCCATATTCCAGTGCAGTTGGTAGTCTAATGTACGCTATGATGTGTACAAGACCGGACATCTGTTTTGCCATTGGAATGGTAAGTCGTTACCAATCCAACCCAGGGCAAGTACACTGGAAAGCGGTTAAGAGGATAATGCGGTATCTCAAAGGAACTGCAGACTTTGCTTTATGCTATCAAGGAGATGCCTTGAGGCTCGAAGGCTACACTGATGCTGATTGGGCGGGTGATCTCGATGAGCGACGATCGACCTCAGGATATGTTTTTCTACTCGGATCTGGTGCAATATCCTGGAGTAGCAAGAAACAATCCTGCATCGCACTTTCAACCATGGAAGCCGAGTTTGTAGCATTTAGCATGGCAGTTCAAGAGGCTGTTTGGCTTAGGAAGTTCTTAGACAGGCTAATTAATGCAAGTGACTCAGGTGCTGTACCTATACACAGCGACAGTCAAGCATCTATAGCCTATGTCAAAGATCCGAAATTCCATTGTAAGACCAAACACATAGATATCCGCTACTAATTTGCAAAAGACTATGATAAGACCAAGAAGGTAGACATAAGGTACATATCTACGCATGAGATGATAGCGGATCCGCTTACGAAGGTGATCCCCAGAGATGTGTTTTACAAACACTTATCATCTCAAGGATTGCGTAAGAGCTGAGTTGTACCAATGTAAATTCCCATGTCTGTAAATGATCAAAATTAATAAAAGAATAAGTTCTTTTTCCAACATTGCATATGAATTTCTTAAGAAATGTTTGTGTACATTTTTGAAATCTCAGCTGAATTGTGTGTATTTCGGACAGATTAAGGTTGGCTCTCTCACATGAGCAACCGCCTTATCTTATCAGATGGATAAGATAGAGATGAGACTAGTTTAAAGTCAAAATCATTAGACGAATGATTTAGAGTCATGACTTTAACAAGATAGTCGAATGAAAGATCTGCATCATATGGATGCTTACAAAAAGATCTGAGATCTGTATCACAATGATATAAAGATCTCATTGGATTTTTTAAATCCTATCTGTCTTATGCAGGATGAGAGTCCGGGAATATTTCATGGGTAGTAAGGGGACTCAAAAGATAGGCACTGTGGTGTCTGATCTTTCATCCGTACAACATCATTAAGACATACTCTCCCTGGGAAAGGAGTGATGTTGTAATACGTGTTCATACCACGTATGCATTTCGACCACTGAGTTAGTAGCAATAGTGTTTGCTATTATGTGAGACTCAAAGGCCATACGGGTCTTAACTCTTACCCTCAAGGACTCCAATTGGTTCCTTTAGATTTGACGAGATGATCGCTATCTTAGCGTGTTACTTATGGGCTATGATAATTCGGCTCGGCGGGGCACGTTAGAAAAGCGAGTCTAGTCAAGATCAGAAGGTTCGCAAGAAGAGGAAGATTGATTTCATATTCGCATTTGGACTTTAATGATTCAAAGCTGGCCAGCCAATTGTAATCCAGATGGGATTCAATTGTTGAATATAAAGTATAAGAAATGTGAAGAAATAATCTAGGGTAAAGCATGCGTTGAACTACTCAACTTTGCACCTTCGAGGTCGTTGTGTATCTCTAACAAGTGCACAACAACAGACTCTACGCGCATGACGGTCGTACGGTCTATTTTTCGGTATGATAGATGAAAGAACTAAGAGAAAGACGTTCTCTTACAATCCCCTCAAGTGTGAGTGGGAGATGTTGGATATGGAAGACGTTAGTACACCCTTGTGGGGGATGTACGAGGGAATACGGACCTCGAACGTCGCGTACACGAAGTCGTGCGCAAAGGGAATATGTTCCCTTTCGGAGAGGATCTCTAGATTGATGGGAAAGTCGCATTATATGTGCATAAGTGCATGCGACATATGGCTAATAAAGGGGTAATATCTTAAGCTTATATTGTACCATGCATGTGGTACAACTTAAGCTTATAATATGCCATGTACGATGGTACACCTTAGTTAAATTGTTCCAAAGGAACAATTTACCCTAAAATAACTACCTTGGGGGCTATAAATAAGACCCAAGGGTTAGTCATTTTCCTTACACTTTGCATGGCATTCTTGCATGCATCTTCATTCTAGCGAAGCTCTGCCGAAATACTTCCTCTCCCTTTATCCAAGTTCTTAATCTAAAAGTAGAGATTTAGATTGTGGATTTAGTAGCCTTACTCCGTTCGTGAGAAGACTCGATCCGTTGTGGCGAATCCGAAGGTGAAGTTCGTAGACTACCGTGCTGCATACGCAAGCGTAAGTCTCAACTTCATTTATCGATCCTAACTCTGTTTTGGCAGGATCCCACACGTTGGTTGACCGACTAGGTTGTAAACTAGTCGGTCGGCAATGCTTCTTTAACCGACTAACTCATTTACTATTTTTTGGTATCAGTACTGATTCATTCTTAGTCGGTCTAAGTTCATCTTTCGACCGACTAGTTGTTAAACTAGTCGGTTAAGTTTTGTACTCAGACCGACTAATTCTTAGTTCTCCTGTACAGTCGAGTACTGTTTACTCTTAGTCGGTCTAAGAACGTTCATCGACCGACTAGATGTCCAACTAGTCGGTCAGTAGTTGTTCTTTGATCGACTAACTCTTAGTTCAGGTTTTCGACTGGAGCTACTGTTTACACTTAGTCGGTCTGCGTTGGTCAACCGACCGACTAGTTCCCAAACTAGTTGGTCAGTGGTTGTTCTTTGACCGAATAACCAGTGCTGTAAGCCCTAGTTTTGCCCTAGCTACCACCAAACTCTATAAATACCCCTCCAAACGTTTTCTTCTTCTTCCTCATGACCTAAAACCCTAATTTCTCCTCTATTGAGCCCCCTTCTTCCTCAAACCATTAATCCTTCATCCCAAGCTCATCCTCCATCATCCAAACCCTCCCTTGTCACAACCCACCTTCCATCTTACCCAAACCTTCATCAAACCCCCAAAATCCACATCAAAACCCATTTCTCCAGATTTTTCCCTCATTTCCAGATCTGAACCAGATCGTTCTTCTGTTGCCGTGGTAGCTCGGCATCGTTCCTTCGTTTCTTCACGGTTATACTCGATTCCTTTAGTTTTAGCATAACCCACATTGACATTGTGAAACCCTAATAAAATGGATTATTAGATGATTAGGGTTCCATTAAGAAATCGATTTAGAATCGTTGTTCTAATAATTGTTTTGCTATAACAGTGATCCATCCGTAGTTTATCTTGTGTCGATCTTCATTGCTCGTCAACCCCGGTATCAGGCAAGTGAAACTTGCATCTCTTGATTTGGGCCATGTCTTAGGCCATTTCCCTTGCTTTAGCGTAAAAGAGACTAGGCGGTGAAAGGATAGCCGTCTAGACGCCTTTGACCTAGCTTGACAACGAAGCTTGGTCTGTCACCTTCATCATGCTTGTATGTCACGTTTAAATTCAATTAACGGTACGCAAATATCTGTTCATGGCATTGCATATTGATTAGTCATCGTGATTGCGTAGCACACGCTACCATACTTATATTTCCTGGCTCGTGTTCCAGAAGCGAGCCCTGTAGTTGGAAACCCCAACGCTCGACACATATGGGTGGGGTAAGAGATATGCGGCCACCTGAGCCCCGAGTTTTCCTGATCCGCCACTCCGACCAGCAGGCGAAATCTCTAGTGCACAAGTGATTAATAGTGATAGGAGATAAGCGGCCTGAGCCACAAGCTGGCCAGCAGGTGGACTCTCTATGCACTAAGTGATAAATAGTGATAAGTGAATCGTGATTAGTGCTTAGTGATTGCTACATCGTGAGTGCGTGACACTCTCTCTTTAAAACTGCTGCATCAAACTAAACTGTCATGTCATTGTTTAATATTACAAGTGCTAGGTTGTTAGTTACTTTCAGTTTCCTTGCCCAAGTCTTTTAGACTTGCTGATATGTGCCCCTTTTCTCTTTTGGGTGACACATGTTAGACCCCGAGCCAGAGTTACTTGCTGAGGGTGAGGTGTTTGCGGATGCCGAGCTTGCGCCCGTGTTGGACGAGGACTTCGTAGACACTGGAGATCAGTCTTAGTGCCTACGTCTAGTTTTGTTAGATTGCTTAGGTTGTCGGTGCGTGTCACCTAGTTTGACACTATGTTATGTTTGTGTTTTGTTTGGCCTTGTTCTGGGCCTTTAGACTCTTTCTTTTAGCCTGGTGGCTTTTCTGTGATGTTGAATATTTTGTGGACGAACTGTGGGATTGGTATTTCATATCCGTCTCATCTTATTATTATTGTTGTTGTTTCGCTTGCAATTACAGGGACCTGCTTATACTAAATTCACGCTTATCAGGCGTGCAGCTTCACAGCTCCACGCTTGAGCGGACCTTCTCACGTCTCGCCTCCATTTTAGGGAAGCGGGGCGTGACAGGTTTTAGTGGTGGCCCATACAGGTCCATCTGTAATTGCAATTATCGGGATAACGATAATAATATAAGATTGTCCAACAAATAAGTTCGACCTCTGAGCCCTAAGCTATGAGTCTAATTGTTTCGTTTTCTGTGTCATTAGATGGCAGGAAGGCGAATCACCCACGGTAGTAGTAGTGGTGCGCCCCCTCATGACGAGGAGCCTGAGCGGGAGCCCACTAACGGAGAGATGAAACGGACGATGATGCAGATGATGCATGTTCAGTAGGGTGTGCTTCTGCAGGTACAGAATGCTCCGGTGGCTCGAGCTGCTCGGGTGGTGGAAGCCCCTCGCCCTGAGCCTGGGGCGAAGCAGTTCAGGGAGCTGGGTCCTGCATATTTTGATGGAACCGAAGGTCCACTAGCTGCTGATGAATGGATGAGGAATATTGAGGACAATCTGAAGATGTCCAAGGTCAACGAAGTTAGTTGGGTTGACTTGGCGAAGCGCCAGCTGAGGGATAACGCCAGAAATTGGTGGGATGCTGAAGAGAAGATGTTGGAGGAGCCGATCGTCTGGGCTACCTTCAAGGCCAGATTTGATGGTGAGTTCTTCCCAAAAGCTGCCAGGGAAGAGATGCTGCAGCGTTTTATCGATCTGAAGCAAGGAAGCTCGTCGGTGGACTGGTATCACCAAGAGTTCATGAGGCTGAGTCGGTTTACACCGAAGATGGTGCAGGACGCTGAGGAGAGAGCTCAGAGGTTCCTGCAGGGACTTGCTTCGAAGCTCCAGAGTTTTGTGACCTCTTCTGACCGGGAATCTTATCAGAAGGTTCTGGTAGCAGCCAAGAGGCAGGAGCTGCTCGTGAACCAGAGGAGGGGGTCTATTGTTTGTACTGGGAAGAGGTCTGTGGAACAGGCGAGAGCTGTGGTTGACCTGGATTCAGGCCGAACCAGCCTGTTCAGTTTAAGAGGCCAGGAGGGCATGTTCAGAAGACTTGCCATTTCTGTGGCAAGGAGGGCCATATCAAGGAATCATGTAGGAGGTTCTTGGGGCAATGTATTGCCTGTGGAGATCCCGCCCATGCTCTTAGGGAGTGCCCAAGGTTGAAGCAGCCTTGGAGGGCACCTATTGCTGCCCCGCCGTTGCAGCAGAGAGCCCCGGTGCCCGCAGGTCGTGGAGTACCCCTTGTTCCCAAGGGCATGCCTTTTGGCAGGCTGTTCCATCGAGGAGGCAGGCATTTCTGATGACTGAGGATGAGATTTTGGCCATGGATGAGGTCATTGCAGGTAACTTTCAATCTAGTTGTTCCTTTCTTAATTAGTTGATTGTTAAATTATGTTGGTTGCTTGTGTATGAATGTTGCTAGAATAAGATTTGATTGATTAGACTGTTTGTTAGGTGTGGTTTTGATTTGCACATTCCCTGCCCGAGTCCTCTTTGACTCTGGTGCGTCGATGTGCATTTTGGCCCAGAGCTTCGTGGAGAAGCATTCCTTGTCGACGTCCCCTCTCTCCAAGAGTTGGAACATCGTTACGGGGAATGG
This sequence comes from Scilla litardierei, assembly GCA_030789695.1. Lineage (NCBI taxonomy): Eukaryota > Viridiplantae > Streptophyta > Magnoliopsida > Asparagales > Asparagaceae > Scilla > Scilla litardierei. The sequence goes on from CM061134.1 coordinate 91,672,684, forward strand.
AGTAGTCTCGGTGCATCGTGGGTGCAGCCCTTGCTCTGTGGTGGTTTGTGGACATGAGCTTTATGCTGATTTTATTGTCCACAACATCACCAACTACGATGCGGTCTTTGGGATGGATTGGTGACGTGCGTTTATATTTCATATATTCACGCACGTTTTCTTTTGTGTTTCTCCGTGTTTTTCCGCCGTCTCCTATTCGTTTTCGTGTATTTTCCCGTTTTCTTTCACTTTTCTTTGTTTATCCATGATTGCAGGGGATTGACCATGTGTGGGACGTTTAACGATGATATCCCAAGTCCCCGGAGCAACGGGAGAAGTCACGCATGATCCAGCGGGTCAAACGCCAAAGAATTCATCTTTCAGCCCCTCACCCGGTCGGTTGGTCATCTCCAACCGATCGGGTGATGCATGCGTGCACCACCCGGTCTCTGCCGCAGCTCATAAGGAAGTCACCCGACCGGTTCACAGACCGGTTCAGCGGGGGGCTGTTCTCTGTTTTCTCGAGCAAAAAGCCAACCGATCGGGTGACTCTCACCCGATCGGTTCATCTGTAGCTGAAGATGAAGAGCTGAAGACACGGGCGCCAAACCGATCGATTCACCCGAGTGCTCCAAGATCCAACCGGTCACTCAAGAACTCACCCGACCGGTTCATGTGATCGGGTGAAAGCTCGCCATTTTCTGTTATTATTTTGTAACGGATCAACCTATCGGTTGACTTGTCAACCGATCGGTTGATGCGAAAGTCTATAAATAGAAGCCCTAGGGTTCCAGAAACCAGAGCTGCTATTTTTTTACTGTTTTCTCTCCTTGTGACGGCTGTAATTGTTACTCTTTTGTAAGTTTTCAGATCTTTCTCAAATTTTAGTATTGTCTTATCTACTCTATTACTTCCGCATTGCAATTGTCCGATTATGATTCCAACGGTTAATTTTTATTTAGATCGCTTTTTCATGGATTTTTGTGAGTAGTTCCCAAATCTGGGATTTTGGTGGAAACCCCTTCGGGGGCTCTTCCCGATGCATCCATAGGGTTAGGAAATCGATAGGGAATAGGAATCTAACGGTTACGCGGGGTGTTTCATTGTCATCGGCGGGAAAAAGACCGCCTTTGACCGTTGGGCCAAGGGGGAATAAACTTGGTGGTTGACTCCCTAGCCATAGCTCACGCCCTTAGGGTAGACGTCGAATCCTAGCACGCGGGAGCGGCAGGATGGGACGTTGGGAGTTATCGTTGCGGGCTTAGTGCTCTCAGGATCGATCAGTGTTAATGGACACTGGAGTGCCCACTGATTGAATCCGGGAAGTCCGGCGTATCATCCTGGGCACCGACTGGAATATCGGGCCCATGGGATGCCGGTATCACTTTCAGAGGCAACGTCTCACCATTAGACCCTAATCTCGATCGCTATCCATACCCGTAGGCCGTATCGGCGAGAGTCTCTCGTCGGGTTGGAAACCAAAGTCCCGGGTTTTCTTTCTTGTTGTTCATACCCTTTATTTCCTTTCGTGACAACCATCTACCGATTCGGGTTAGCTCGCCCCTCGGGGTGACTTAGGTCCTACCTGACCCAAGCACAACCTCGCCTCCCTGAGTTCGATATTCCCGCACCCTACACTAACCGTGCACTTGCGGTAAACGACACCGCGCCCATCACCGCATACGTCGGGGGCGCCGGTCAAGTTTATGGCGCCGTTGCCGGGGAGGCAACGTGCTTGTTATTTTAGGATCTCTTGAACCCTCATGTCTAGCTCACATCCCTACCTCGCGATAATTTTCGCATTCTCCTTTTTCTTTTTCTTTTTCTTATTTTTATTTCTTATTTTATCTGTTTCTTTCCCACTTGTCGCTTCACGGGTGTTTGTTGTTTTTCATGCGCAGGAGTTCAAGGAGTCTTGACGACTTGATTCCCCTCGATCCAGAGATTAACGCCACCCTTAGGCGTTTGGCCGCCGAGAAGCGAAGAAGAGAAGATCCTGAATCCATGGAGGAGAACACCCCACCTCACAAGTCTCTGTTGGAATACTCGATGCCATCTATCGAGTCGACTTCCGCTATCCGATCTCCAACTATTGCGGCCCAAAGCTTTGAGCTGAAGCCGTCTCTAGTGACATGGATCCAGCAGGACCAGTTTGCGGGTGCACCCATGGAGAGCCCGATCGAGCACCTAGACTCATTCTTGGAGAAGTGTGACACCTTCCGGATTAATGGTGTCACGACAGAGGCTATCCGTCTGAAGCTGTTCCCCTTCTCTTTGCGAGACAAAGCCAAGCAATGGCTAAGGGGGAAGGACCCCAACACTTTCAACACCCGGGAGAAGCTCTCCAACGCTTTTCTGACGAAGTTCTTTCCTTCGTGGAAGAACATGAAGTTGAGGAGTGAGATCTCCTCCTTCTCCCAGGCCAGCCACGAGTCCTTGCATGAAGCTTGGACGAGATATAAAGAAATGCAAAGAAGATGCCCTCACCATGAGCTTCCGAAGTGGCAGATTATTAATCTGTTCTACAATGGGTTGAGGGATGACCTGAAATCTTATATGGACGCCGCGGCTGGGGGTTCCTTCATGTCTAGGAGCGAGGAAGATGCCGGGCATATTCTGGAAAATATGGCATCCAACAATGAGCGGTGGTGTGACGAGAGAGCCACACCAAGATCTGGGGGTATACACAGATTCGAGGACGTAGACAAACTTTCAAGCAAGTTCGACTTGCTTTCAACCTAGATCTCCGCACTAATGGTAGGAGCCGGTGGGGCCGGTACACAGCAATTTCAGCGGTAGAGTCCGAATTCTTTGGGGAATTCGACGGTGGTGACATCTCACCGCCGTTGGATCAGGCGAGCGCACTATTTTACAACCCCACGGGAAATGCGTCGTATCCACCAAGGACCAATTCCAACCCGGCCTACTCTCCAAACAACCGGAACCACCCAAACTTCAGTTACCGGCCACCATTTCAGCCCTCACCGCCTCAGCAGCCGCAGCAACAAACTTATCAGCCGGCTAGGCCACAGCAGAGCCCGGTTCAGCAGCAACCATTTCAGCAACAACTTTACGCCCCCAGGAATCAGCAGCCGTTCCAGCAGCAGCAGCAGTATGGCCAACAGAGGGCCGTCTCTCCGGTTGAGTCTCTCTTGACTCAATATATTACCAACCAGGAGAAGATCAACCAAAAGCTGGAAATGGGTCAGCGAACCCTCACGGACCAAGTAACCCAGCTGGGGTTACAAGTGGCGAACCTTGCAAGGTCACAAAACCAATTGCCGCCACAACCGGAGGTGAACCCGAGGGGAGCAACCCAAACATCGGCACTCGTGCACGAGCACGCAAATGTGTCCGCTATCGTTCTGAGAAGCGGGACACAAATTCCTACTAGAGTGCCCCCTAGCAACCTGGAAGCACCATTGGTCGTTGAGAAACCGATCGAAAAATCAAACGACGCCGGTGCTTCGTCATCAAATCCTATGACTCCGGAGGGAGTCTCTGAAGAAGAGAAGAATAAGAAGGAGGAAGGGAGCCCGAAAGTGTTCAAACCCGTTGTGCCATTTCCACAACAGCTAGCTCAGGCCAAAATTGATGAGAAATATGGCAAGTTCTTCGCCATGGTCAAGGACCTAAGCCTGCAAATCCCCTTCCTAGAAGAAATCGAAACAATCCCCTCCTATGCAAAATTCCTGAAAGATTTGGTGACTAGAGGGTCTAGAAAGGAGAAAGTAGTGCTGACGGCGGAATGTAGTGCTCTCATCCAGAGGGCAAATCCACCGAAACTCAAGGACCCGGGGAGCTTCTCTATTCCTTGCACGATCGGGGCAGTGAAGATTCATCGTGCACTCGTCGATCTCGGAGCGAGTGTTAGTTTGATGCCCTTGTCGATGTATAGAAGGATAGGAATGGGCGATTTGGAGCCCACCAGTATGACCCTACAACTAGCTGACCGGTCGGTCAAATATCCGGTGGGAATTGTGGATGACCTCCCCGTAAATGTGAGAGGGGTGCATGTGCCAATGGACTTTGTAGTCATGGACATGCCTGAAAATGCGCACACCCCCATCATCCTGGGACGGCCTTTCATGGCCACTGTTGGCGTTTTAATAGATGTGAAGAATGGAAAACTCTCTTTAAACGTCAGCGGAGAGAAAGTCGAGTTTGATCTGGGGTAGTCCATGAAACACCCCGATCCCCCTGATGACCCTCGGTGTAATTTGCTTGAGGTAGAAGAGGAAAAAGCTGCTGAGGAGAGCTCCTGGGAGATTCTCTTGAGAAACCCCCCCCCCCCCCCCCCCCCCCCCCGATGACTTGGGGGATTCGGAAGATGGAGACTGCCCCAAGAACAAAGAAGCTGCTGGAAAACCGAGTGCAGCAAGAACGACCCCTCCCGGGTTCCCCAAGGCCTCTCCTGTAAGGAGAACGAGGAAAGAGCCCATGGACCTCACTAAAGACGAGGTCCGGATCCTAAAGAAGATTGCGGGAAGCGCCAACACGAAAGAAAAGCCCCCGGATCCCAAGAACAAGGGGAGGGTAGTCGAGCAAGTATTTCTCCAACCCTTGGGATCCGGGGGCTTTTCTTTCGTGGATGAAATGATCCTGTGGGCCAAACGAAACACGGGATGAATGATGGAGTTAGCTTCAGGGCCCCTACCGTCCCCATCCATGGCAGCGATTGGCTTGTTTACAAGCTACTCGAGATCAGCCGGGCCGGTAAGGGGAAGTTTTGTTGTGGGGGCATCATCACGATCATCTGCTCTCACGCCCAATTCAATATTACCATCCCCAATAATCTTCCAGCTGCCGCAGGACCCTCACATCTTGATATTGATGTCCTGCGGCACATCCACATGATTAAACCCCGCTCGGATGGCCGCTTCATCTTTAATTATGGCCACCCCCCAACCCCTTACACCATTCTGCCCAACCCCGCTCGCATGACCATTGCCCTTGTGGGAGATTGGACTTTCCCTCTTGATCCCGACTTCTTAGCGGGGTTGAATCTTCCTTTCCTTCCCGCAGACGCCCGCAGACCACCGTCCCCTACCGCCCATTTAGGCGAGCAGGATATCCCTGCGTCTGGGGGAGATTTAGGGGCTGGCCCGAGTCGTCCTGTTTCTGCTCCGGGACCGATCACGTCTGAGCACCTCTTTGCGACCATTTCTGGCCTTGTCTCCTGTGCCGGCATGACCACTGCCGTCGGCACCTCTTCGACCTTACCTGGCGGCACCACCTCTGCCTCGCGTCAGTCTACATCTTTAGGTCGCCATCAGGTATCTGCCCGTTTAGGTCTTGAGAGAGAGGTCGCTGCCCTTCGTGAGCTCGCCATGTCCTCTGCTTCCTCGGACCCATCACCATCCTCCTTTCTTACTCACCCACGTTTCCTCGCACTTGAGAGGAACGTGGCCGCCATTCTTCGCCTTCTCACTCATATCCAGGGACCACCTCCACCTTCACCGCCTCCACCTTCACCACCCCGGCGATCTTCTCCTCCACCCACCCACACTTCCCCGCATCCATCACCCACCTCACCACATTCTTCTCCTCCCTCTTCTAATCCCATCCCGGCATCCACTTCATCCCTCCCGACCACTTCCACAGCACCCACTCTACCTCCTCCCTCCTCCTCCGTCACTCCATACGTGCGCCGGAGGAAATTGCCGGTGCGCTCCAGATCCCTCCCACCACCTCCCACTACCGTCACCACCGCATCTTCTTCCTCCATTTCTATTCCTCTCACCACCGCCTTCATCGCCTTCCTACCACCACCACCCACCTCCACCGACACTCCTCCCATTGTTCACACCACCGCTGCCCCTATTCCTTCGCCTCATTCCCCACTTCTCCGCACACCCCCAGCTTCCCCCGACCACCCATCCACACCCTCTTCCGAGGAGGACGAGGACTCACCTTCTCATGCTTTCTGATTTCTCCTTGCTTGTTTTTGACTCCCCCTTGCATATCTCTGGATTTCACTGATCATATCATTTCGCTAGCACTGTCTGGTCTAGCTTGCGGGACGTCTATTTTGGTGTGTTGTCGTGTTTTGTCTGTTTTTCTCATTTTTGTGTGTGTGTGCTTGTTTTTCATTTTTTGAGTGTCGTGTCGTGTTTGTGTTTTTATTTTTATTTTCGTATTGTTTGATTTTGATTTTGATCTTTCTTTCTTTTTCAGTTTCATCTATGTGTTTTCCTCGTTTTCATTTCTTTTTGTTTCAGTGTGTATTTCCCCCCATTTTCATTGCCCTCCCGTACTCACTCATATTGCATTGAGGGCAATGCAAACTTCAGCTTGGGGGAGTCGCACTGTGTGCGTCGTTTGAGTCCTTCTTTTTCGTTTTTTGTGTCGTTTTCATCGTGTTTTTATTTTTTTTCTTTTCTTTCTTTTCTTCTTTTTAGCTCTTTCTCATAGAGATGAATCCTATGATGAATCGCCACAAAGTCACACACACCTAGCATTGCATCGATAATCACACTCACTAACCCTAGGATTTCGAGTCCTCTTGCATTTCACGCATCGTGGGTCCACTTAGCTTTTTATGAGTCGTGTGTCGTGACTAGCATTTAGTGTGCTTCTACCTTGTGATTTTACTTTATATACCTGTCCAGGAATGACCCCTAGATTATCATGCTTCGATTTGAATATGCGGTATTTGTTTCTACTACATGCATGCTATATTTATATCGTATATTTCAATTCGCATGCGTCGGGATTCCACAATTAAGGACTAGGATAACCCATTTAGCCTATGCTCTATTTAGCGAGAATAGTTTCCTTCGCCCGAGTGTTTAGATTTCGACTTCTTTTTTGTTTTACTTGGTGCAAATCCCCTCGTCGTGTACCGTTCTCCCACTTGGGAGAGTACACATGTGTATAGCCAAAAACCCAAAAATCCAAAAAAAAAGTGAAAAGAAAAGAAAACCCAAAAAAAGAAAAAAAAAGAAAAATTTTGTATAGCCAAAAAGCCAAAAAAAATACAAATACCAAAAACCCAAAAAAATTCCCGTGTGAATATTTTTCTACTTGCCGAGAATAAAGGGAAGGCGAGAATTTACACCGAGTGTCCTACTCCACATCATCTCAACCCCTGTCGTTATCGAAAACACTTGGCTTAGGAACTTTTTAGCTAGTATCTAGGCTATAGTGGCGTGATTTCCTTAACCCTAGTTGTGGAGTCCCCGATGCATGATACGCTTCTGTTCTTACTCTTCTCATGCATGCTTGAACTTATATTCGCCGCTTAATTCAATTCGAATCGATATTTGGGTCATATCTTGGAATTGTGTATATCGAGCCTCATAGCACATCATAGAAAGCGACACCATTTGCTAGCACACGACCACACTCACTCGCGCTTCACCGTGTGGGCCCACGACGCTTATTTGGACTCGTTTTCCTAGGTTTAGTGGTGTGATTTGGCGTTTGCTTGCTTGGTGTGTCGTTTTTGATTTTGGTGGCTCTGATGGACGATCTAGGATTTAGAGTTTTCTTTTTCTTTCTTCCTCTCTATTTTTCCCTTCCGAGCTCCTACTCTCACTCGTCTTCCTCGAGGACGAGGAAGAGTTCAGCTTGGGGGATTTTGACATGCGTTTATATTTCATATATTCACGCACGTTTTCTTTTGTGTTTCTCCGTGTTTTTCCGCCGTCTCTTATTCGTTTTCGTGTATTTTCCCGTTTTCTTTCACTTTTCTTTGTTTATCCATGATTGCAGGGGATTGACCACGTAGGGGACGTTTAACGATGATATCCCAAGTCCCCGAAGCAACGGGAGAATTCACGCATGATCCAGGGGGTCAAACGCCAAAGAATTCATCTTTCAGCCCCTCACCCGGTCGGTTGGTCATCTCCAACCGATCGGGTGATGCACGCGTGCACCACCCGGTCTCTGCCGCAGCTCATAAGAAAGTCACCCGACCGATTCACAGACCGGTTCAGCGGGGGGATGTTCTTTGTTTTCTCGAGCAAAACGCCAACCGATCGGGTGACTCTCACCCGATCGGTTCATCTGTAGCTGAAGATGAAGAGCTGAAGACACGGGCGCCAAACCGATCGATTCACCCGACTGCTCCAAGATCTAACCGGTCACTCAAGAACTCACCCGACCGGTTCATGTGATCGGGTGAAAGCTCGCCGTTTTCTGTTATTATTTTGTAACGGATCAACCGATCGGTTGACTTGTCAACCGATCGGTTGATGCGAAAGTCTATAAATAGAACCCATAGGGTTCTAGAAACCAGAGCTGATATTTTTTTACTGTTTTCTCTCTTTGTGACGGCTGTAATTGTTACTCTTTTGTAAGTTTTCAGATCTTTCTAAAATTTTAGTATTGTCTTATCTACTCTATTACTTCCGCATTGCAATTGTCCGATTATGATTCTAACGGTTAATTTTTATTTAGATCGCTTTTTCATGGATTTTTGTGAGTAGTTCCCAAATCTGGGATTTTGGTGGAAACCCCTTCCGGGGCTCTTCCCGATGCGTCCATAGGGTTAGGAAATCGATAGGGAATAGGAATCTAACGGTTACGCGGGGTGTTTCATTGTCATCGGCGGGAAAAAGACCGCCTTTGACTGTTGGGCCAAGGGGGAATAAACTTGGCTGTTGACTCCCTAGCCATAGCTCACGCCCTTAGCGTAGACGTCGAATCCTAGCACGCGGGAGCAGCAGGATGGGACGTTGGGAGTTATCGTTACGGGCTTAGTGCTCTCGAGATCGATCAGTGTTAATGGATATGGGAGTGCCCACTGATCGAATCCGGGAAGTCCGGCGTATCATCCTGGGCACCGACCGGAATATCGGGCCCATGGGATGCCGGTATCACTTTCAGAGGCAACGTCTCACCATTAGACCCTAATCCCGATTGCTATCCATACCCGTAGGCCGTATCGGCGAGAGTCTCTCGTCGGGTTGGAAACCAAAGTCCCGGGTTTTCTTTCTTGTTGTTCATACCCTTTATTTCCTTTCATGACAACCATCTACTGATTCAGGCTAGCTCGCCCCTCGGGGTGATTTAGGTCCTACCTGACCCAAGCACAACCTCGCCTCCCTGAGTTCGATATTCCCGCACCCTACACTAACCGTGCACTTACGGTAAACGACACCGCGCCCATCACCGCATACGGCGAGGGCGCCTGTCAATTGGCTTGCGAGCTTCTATGCTACGATTGACTGTCGGAGGAAGAGGGTGGTGTTCGAGATTCCCAGACACCAAGTATTTGAGTTCAGCCGTGGCAGCAGTTCGCTTGGTCCTGTCAGATTTCGGGCCAGACCGGTGGAGGTTGTGGCTATGCAGATGGAGATGGAGAGGCCAGCTGTGGTGCGAGATTTTGATGACGTCTTCCCCAAGGAGATGTCTGGACTACCACCCGATCGAGCTTTAGAGTTTTCTATTGATTTGATTCCAGGTGCGCAGCCAATTTCGAAGGCACCATACCGTATGGCGCCTGCAGAATTGGAAGAGTTGCGGAAGCAGTTGGATGAGCTTATGCAGAAGGGTTACATTAATCCCAGCGTGTCTCCGTGGGGAGCACCGGTGTTGTTGGTGAAGAAGAAGGATGGTTCGCGTCGCATGTGCGTGGACTATCGGGAGTTGAATGCGGTGACCATCAAGAATAAATACACGTTGCCTCGCATCGATGATATCTTTGATCAGCTGGGAGGATCGAGGGTGTTTTCTAAGTTGAATTTGAGGAGTGGTTATCATCAGTTGAAGGTGAAGAAGGATGATGTGCCGAAGAACGCTTTCAGGACGAAGTATGGACACTATGAGTTTGTGGTTATGCCTTTCGGTGTAACTAACGCGCCTGCAGTTTTCATGAATATGATGAACCTGATTTTCTATGACCTTCTGGATAATTTTGTCGTTATCTTTATTGACGACATTCTGATCTATTCGAAGTCGGAGGAAGAGCATGCCTCGCACTTGAGGACGGTGTTGGAGATTTTGAGGAAGCATCGGTTGTATGCTAAGTTTTCAAAGTGCGAGCTTTGGCTGGACCGAGTTGCTTTTCTCGGGCATGTGGTGACTGGAGATGGTATTTCAGTGGATCCTGAGAAGATTAGGGCCATTAGGGAGTGGCCTGTTCCGTCGTCTGCGTCTGAGATTCGGAGTTTCCTTGGTTTGGCGGGATATTATCGGCGCTTCATTAAGGACTTTTCCCGTATTGCGGAGCCGATGACCAGGTTGACACGGAAGGATGTTGCTTTTGTTTGGTCGGGTGATTGTGAGGATGCCTTTGGTGTTCTGAGAGAGCGTTTGACGTCTGCCACTGTTCTTGCTGTGCCTGATCGCAGTGGAGGATTCGAGATCTTTTGCGATGCTTCTGGCAAGGGTCTCGGTTGTGTTTTGCATCATCATAGACATGTGGTGGCTTATGCGTCACGTCAGCTTAAGGTTCATGAGAAGAATTACCCGACGCATGATTTGGAGTTGGCTGCCGTTGTGTTTGCTCTTAAGATTTGGAGGCACTTCTTGCTGAGTGAGAAATTGAAAATCTTCACCGATCACAAAGGCCTGAAGTATATTTTTACTCAGAAGGAGCTCAACATGCGACAGCGTCGATGGTTGGAGCTCATGGCGGATTATGAGATTGATTTGTAGTATCACCCTGGCAAGGTGAATGTGGTGCCGGAAGCTTTGAGTAGGCTTCCCGCGGTGATGATGTTGACCTCGCAATGGAAATTGCAACAGGATTTTTGCGAGTCTGGAGTGGAGATTTTTCTTCCTGGGGAGGCTTCTTCGTTGATGTACATGCAGGTGCAGTCAACGATCGTGGATCGAATTAAGGCGAGTCAGGTCGGAGATCCGAAATTGGTAAGGATTCGAGGGCAGGTTGAAGCTGGTCTACGGACTGACTTTTTGGTTCATGAAGATGGCTCGCTAAGGTTTGGAGCCAGGTTGTGTGTTCCAGCTGGGGATATCAGAGAGGAGTTGATGGTGGAGGCACACAGTTCGCCGTATTCTGTGCATCCTGGTGGGACCAAGATGTACCATGATCTTCGTCTAAATTTTTGGTGGCATGGCATGAAGAGGAGTGTGGCTCGGAGTGTAGCCAAGTGCTTGGTTTGCCAGCAAGTGAAGGTGGAACATCAGCGTACGGCTGGGTTGCTACAACCGCTTCCGATTCCGGAGTGGAAATGACAACACATCACTATGGATTTTGTGACTGGACTGCCTCGGAGTCCGAAGTAGAATGACGCGATTTGGGTGATCGTAGATAGATTGACCAAATCCGCACACTTTATTCCATTCCGAGTGGGATAGTCCACTGAGGCACTAGCAAGGAGATACATGGAGGTAATTTCTTTACTCTCCGTTCCTATTTCCTTCTTCTAGTTTAGATAGTGATGTAACATGAATCGTGCAGGAGATCGTGCGACTTCATGGAGTCCCCGTAAGGATCGTGTCGGACAGGGACACGAGGTTCACATCTCAGTTCTGGCAGAGTTTGCAGAAGAGTTTGGGTACGCGTCTGAGTTTCAGCACGGCGTACCATCCACAGACGGATGGCCAGTCCGAGAGGATGATTCAGATTTTGGAAGACATGCTGAGAGCGTTCATGTTGGATTTCAAGGGTTCGTGGGAGGACCATCTACACTTGGTGGAATTCTCTTACAACAACAGCTACCAGGCGTCTATTGGCATGGCGCCTTTCGCCGCTTTGTATGGGAGGAAATGTCGATCGCCATTGAGTTAGGATGACGTTGGCGATCGGGAGCTGTTGGGGCCTGAGATGATTGTGGAGGCTGTGGAGGTCGTCAGGAACATTCGGGAGAGGCTGAGGATTGCTCAGGACCATTTTAAGCATTGGGCGGATGCGAAACGTCGTCCTTTGGAGTTTCAACCGGGCGATCATGTGTTTCTGAGGATTTCCTCGAATCGTGGAGTGATTCGTTTTGGGAAGCGAGGGAAGTTGAGCCCGCGATACATTGGACCGTTTGATGTTTTGGAGAGGGTCGGCGAAGTAGCTTACCGCTTAGCCTTGCCGCCATCTTTGGAAGGAGTCCATGATGTTTTCCATGTGTCACAGCTTCGTCGATACATCAGCGATCCGTCTCATGCCGTAGATTTCTCGGAGATCGCCGTTCGCCCAGATTTGACGTATGACTAGCATCCAGTGCAGATTCTGGACAGGCGTCAGAAGTCACTTCGGAACAAGGTCGTCGATCTTGTTAGAGTGATGTGGCAGCACGGTTCGCCAGGAGAGTCTACTTGGGAGAGAGAAGATGAGATGCGAGAGCGCTACCCACTTTTGTTCCCGGACACGTGAGTGTTGGGAATTCCGAGGACGGAATTTTTCTTAAGTTGGGGAGGATGTAACGACTGGTTTTTCATGTATGGATTTTATTATAAATATTTATATATTTGGTTGCTTTCCCTTGTTGAGATTTCCATTTCCGTCTCCGTAGTTTTCATTTTCGTTCGTTTCGTCGTGATTCTCTAGATTCTTCCATCGGTCGGCGTGTTTGAAGTAAGTCATTCATGACGGGCTTCATAATTTCGATATCTTAGAGTTAGAACGAGCCTAGGAGACTTAGGAAACCATCCCGAAGATTCGCACTCCATTTCGGAACTTTTGGTGCACGTTAGCCGGTATAAGAAGGGGCACCGACCGACTAGATGACGATCCAGTCGGTCGGAAAACCTTCTTGAACCGACTAGCGGGCTTGATAAGTTATTCAGGAGTTACTGTTTGTCGTTAGTCGGTCTAAGAACGTTGGTTGACCGACTAGGTCGCAAACTAGTCGGTCGGCAATGCTTCTTTAACCGACTAACTCATTTACTATTTTTTTGGTATCAGTACTGATTCATTCTTAGTCGGTCTAAGTTCCTCTTTCGACCGACTAGTTGTTAAACTAGTCTGTTAAGTTTTGTACTCAGACCGACTAATTCTTAGTTCTCCTGTACAGTCGAGTACTGTTTACTCTTAGTCGGTCTAAGAACGTTCATCGACCGACTAGATGTCCAACTAGTCGGTCAGTAGTTGTTCTTTGACCGACTAACTCTTAGTTCAGGTTTTCGACTGGAGCTACTGTTTACACTTAGTCGGTCTGCGTTGGTCAACCGACCGACTAGTTCCCAAACTAGTCGGTCAGTGGTTGTTCTTTGACCGATTAACCAGTGCTGTAAGCCCTAGTTTTGCCCTAGCCGCCACCAAACTCTATAAATACCCCTCCAAACGTTTTCCTCTCTTCCTCATGACCTAAAACCCTAATTTCTCCTCTATTGAGCCCCCTTCTTCCTCAAACCATTAATCCTTCATCCCAAGCTCATCCTCCATCATCCAAACCCTCCCTTATCACAACCCACCTTCCATCTTCCCCAAACCTTCATCAAACCCCCAAAATCCACATCAAAACCCATTTCTCCAGATTTTTCCCTCATTTCCAGATCTGAACCGGATCGTTCTTCCGTTGCCGTGGTTGTTTGGCATCGTTCCTTCGTTTCTTCACGGTAATACTCGATTCCGTTAGTTTTAGCATAACCCACATTGACATTATGAAACCCTAATAAAATGGATTATTAGATGATTAGGGTTCCATTAAGAAATAGATTTAGAATCGTTGTTCTAATAATTGTTTTGCTATAACAGTGATCCATCCGTAGTTTAGCTTGTGTCGATCTTCATTGCTCGTCAACCCCGGTATCAGGCAAGTGAAACTTGCATCTCTTGATTTGGGCCATGTCTTAAGCCATTTCCCTTGCTTTAGCGTAAAAGAGACTAGGCGGTGAAAGGATAGCTGTCTAGACGCCTTTGACCTAGCTTGACAACGAAGCTTGGTCCGTCACCTTCATCATGCTTGTATGTCACGTTTAAATTCAATTAACGGTACACAAATATCTGTTCATGGCATTGCATATTGATTAGTCATCGTGATTGTGTAGCACACGCTACAATACTTATATTTCCTGGCTCGTGTTCCAGAAGCGAGCCCTGTAGTTGGAAACCCCAACGCTCGACACATATGGGTGGGGTAAGAGTTATGCGGCCACCTGAGCCCCGAGTTGGCCTGATCCGCCACTCCGGCCAGCAGGCGAAATCTCTAGTGCACAAGTGATTAATAGTGATAGGAGATAAGCGGCCTGAGCCACGAGCTGGCCAGCAGGTGGACTCTCTATGCACTAAGTGATAAATAGTGAAAAGTGAATCGTGATTAGTTCTTAGTGATTGCTACATCGTGAGTGCGTGACACTCTCTCTTTAAAACTGTTGCATCAAACTAAACTGTCATGTCATTGTTTAATATTACAAGTGCTAGGTTGTTAGTTACTTTCAGTTTCCTTGCCCAAGTCTTTTAGACTTGCTGACATGTGCCCCTTTTCTCTTTTGGGTGACACATGTTAGACCCCGAGCCAGAGTTACTTGCTGAGGGTGAGGTGTTTGCGGACGCCGAGCTTGGGCCCGTGTTGGACGAGGACTTCGTAGACACTGGAGATCAGTCTTAGTGTCTACGTCTAGTTTTGTTAGATTGCTTAGGTTGTCAGTGCGTGGCACCTAGTTTGATACTTGTTATGTTTGTGTTTTGTTTGGCCTTGTTCTGGGCCTTTAGACTCTTTCTTTTAACCTGGTGGCTTTTCTGTGATGTTGAATATTTTGTGGATGAATTGTGGGATTGGTATTTCATATCCGTCTCATCTTATTATTATTGTTGTTGTTGTTTCGCTTGCAATTACAGGGACCTGCTTATACTAAATTCACGCTTATCAGGCGTGCAGCTTCACAGCTCCACGATTGAGCGGACCTTCTCACGTCTCGCCTCCTTTTTAGGAAGCGGGGCATGACAAAACCACTAACTCCCCAATTAAGTCCGTAGGATACTCCTTAAGCTAATCGATTCCACCGACCATGGGCACGATCAAGGTACGAGTTCTCCTAGGGATCTTGCTAGATCAACCAAAATACAACCCCTTTTATACCAACGCACCATAAAAATCCCAACTTTGCACCTAAATCCTAAAATCCTAGGGCTAATCCCTTAGCCCTAGATAGAACTACACATGCATCATAGGAAAAACAATAGAAGATTCAATAATATTAAGAGAATTCATCATAGCATGCATCAAAGAGATATTCAATAATCAATCAATGAGAAGAACTGAAATAGAATTAAAGAAAACAAAAATACTTATCTACATACAAAGGAGGGGCTTAGGGCATAGCGTAGCTCCAAAAGATTGTCTCCACAACTCCCTAAAAACTCTACAAAAAGTATACAAAAAGTCCCCCAAAAAGTCCTCTCTAAAAATGACGGCTGCTAATTCCTCCCCAAAACCCTAACAGTTCGGATACAAATACCTACTAAAACTGCTGAAAAAGTGCCACCCGATCGAGTGGAAACAAACAGAGACACTAAACTGCTGAAAATGGGCTCACCCGGTCGGATGGATAGCCCACCCGATCGGGTGGGAATCAGATTCCAGACAGCCCAGAATTTCAGCATACAGCTGCGCTCAGAAAATTCCAGAAAAATGTAGAAAAATCGGATTTGGGCAAGCGACCTATCGTTGGAAAGCTGACGAAGATGCCGACATAGAAAAATAAGATATCATCCAAACTCCCCTTGGAATGATAGTAGATCTTCAATGAATGCAGCATCAGTGCACGAAAGGGGAAGAAAAGGTCACCCGATCGGTTGAAGTGTCAACCGGTCGGGTGAGTTCTTCCCCAAAATGACCCGAGGAGATGACCAGATCAGGTGGGAAGCTCCTCTATAAATCCACTCTGTCTCCTCACCACCCGGTCATTCACCTAATCGGGTGGCGCAGTGTGTTGCCTGAGTGGGGCGCAGTGTGTTGCCCGGGTGGAGCGCATGATTGATACCATGATACGACCTGGTCGGGTGGCTCATCCACACGATCGGGTGAAGCTCCAAAACATCAATTCCTCATCTTTGGCCATCGGATCTTTGCCGTATAAGCACTCTTTGGTCCCGACATGCAAGGTTGACTTCAGAAGACATCGAAATGCCGACATTTACACGCGTCAGAATCCATGAGTCATGGTATTTTAGAACCATGCTTTCTTCATTCTCCTTTTATTAACTCCTTCTCTCTTGCCCCTTTCTTTCTCCCCGACAGCTTTAAGTCACCGAATGCGACGCCTCAGGAGTCCCGGTGTCGAAGCACGCGCGCTCTCCTCCATTATACTCCAAATCGCTCGATATTCCCTGAAATGCAATCAAACGCTCTTAAAGTACAATAGTTCCAATTATGACATAAAAGCGTATGTAATATGTAATTGAGTAATCATTTTGACGTGTAATCGTATAGATAAAATGTGGAATATAATGACACATCAAAATCCCCCAAGCTTACCTTTTACTCGTCCTCGAGGAAGACTAGTAAGAAGCTAACACGTGAGAGGGATACAATGGAGATGTGAGGTGGTGGTGTGTAATGGAGACAAGGGGTTCAATCTTAAATTCAGAAAATACAAGAACCCAAGGTATGCAAAATCTCGTGAACACACCTCAATATGAAATTAGTACACATATGCACGACAAATAATTAAATCTCGCTCAAATTAAAATAACGTGGATTTCAATAAATGTAATGAACTTGATAAGCAATAAAATGAGAGTGGAGTTATATCATATCATAGTTTATCATGCAATATACTAAGTTCACAGAAATGAAACCAATGTCCACAACTCATTCTTTAAGCAGTATAATATGTCACGATCAAACGTTTTCAAGCATGCGTGGTATTTTGTTATACTTCACGGAATGAATTTAACAAATTCAATCAGGGTAAGGCATCACCATACTACGACCATTTCAAGACTCCTAGAACCCATCAACTTTGCCATGTCTTTGTTCTATATAGAAATGGAGATAAGGATGTGGGATTTTGTACTTTTAAATTGTTTTTGGCTATATGAATATTTCATATACATTTTTCTTTCTTGGTATACACAAGATAAATCAATATATACAAAAGGCGGCCTATGCATCCCAGACCAAACGGTCTTAGGGCATTGGGTTACGAAGAACTCATAGGGCCTTTTATTCATGATATTTGTTTGATTTTTGCATTTTTGGTATTTTTACAAACTCACGTAAATGCGATGGAATGCAAAATATGAACAAAGATCATTTATTTGCTATTCACAAAAGAAAAAGAAAAAGCATAGAATCTAGACATGGCTTGATTTCAGGAATTCTAATCATCACTGGTTGTCGTGGGGTTATCCTATCTCTTTTGAATAACTAAACATCCACGAAGCAATAGAATTATCAATCAAATCACGCAGCAGTCAAAGGATTTTCAGATTTCATTCATTCATTTTTAGATTAACTGTTTCGAGAATGTGGTTGTGAAACTATGGATTCTACTATGGAAAAGCATATTAACAAAGATACACTAATCAAGGAATCGAACTCTAATCTAACAAATACCAGAGTTCATAAAAAAAATAACTCCACGATATTTCATTGAAAATGAAGCATATGAGACATAAAAATAGAGGTGAACATGGTTCAGATGGAAATTTCGAAGTGTGTTTCACGATGAAGCAAAGTGCATGCACTATGCACTCCCCCAAGCTTAAACATCACAATGTCCTCAATATGTGTATGATATAAATAGAGGACAATGACAAGATAGGGGGGCCACTCAACAAAATTGTTTCTCTCCCCCAAGCTTAAACAACACATAAAAATTGGGGAGAGAGGCGAAATAAGCGCCAAATACAAGGGTGGGCATGGATGATAAATAATGGGTTATGTGCAAAAGATAATTGAGCCATCATATGGGGTGAATTTATTAAACTAAGAAAGCATATAAAATCATATACGGTCCTCTCATTGTCGAGGGGATTCGTATTTATTGAAAGCATAAAATACTACACTACTAGATTGGTACCACATGTAGCAAAAGGCGGGTCCAATATATTTAAAGGTGCAGGCAGCTGCTCTATCTGCACATTCTGTGGCTCTGCCAGGTGTGTATCTCCACGGACTCCATCAGATTCCAGCAATGCGGCTCCCAGCATCTCTCTAAGGACTGCACCTGTACCTGGAAGAGATAAGCCGCATCAATCTGATGTGGAAATTTTTTCCCTAAAATAAAGGTTTTCCAAAGAAGATCGTCAAAAGAAATATGTAAAGTAAAAATAGTAGACGATACTTCCCTGAAAATACATCTCAGCTCTCATGTACCACAACAGGAAGCTCCTCGTCGTTCGTCTCAGGCTTTTCAGGCAGCTCTGACATATGAGCATGTGCCTCATCAGGCAACTCCTCCTCATTCTCAGATTCTTCAAGCACGGTCTCGTCCAAGCATACATCAGGTCCAAAATTGTAAGTGTCCTGTAATAGGTACGACATGTCAAAAAGATCTGAATTAGAATAAATATCAAATGGGATGTATGATTCAGAAATGGAGTGGATAAAAAGATCTCCCTGAGTGGGAGCAGTAAGCTCTGGTGGGTTGTCCTCGGCGTCAGTGGAAGGATGAGGTGTCTGTGGAAGCTCAACTGAAGGTGGGCAGCACTCAGGATCCTTATGAATATCTGTGTCCTCATCCCAATGCACGACCTCCTCGGTGACAAGCTCTGGCTCCGTGGGTATGGAAGTGAATCTGTCGCCCTTGGATGCATCATGTATGTCAGCCGTTGTCTCCTCAGATGTGGACGTATCAATGTCCTCAGTCTCTCCATCAAGCTTATAATATGAAAGGCATTTGTTGATTTCGGCCTTATCTTTCTGCCATCGATCATGTGACTCATTCAACATAGCGCTGATAGCCGTGCTTACCTTACATGTTCCATAAATGCATTGAGTGTCAAATTGAGAGGATGGTCAGGACTCAAGAGACAGACGCGGCTTTCGTAGGGCATATGTCCCTCCTTGTCACAAGACTCGCAGTAGGCATAGCACTCTGAATATTGATCATGTCCTTCCATCTGATAGTATGGGTCCTGTGAATAATATTCGCATTCTCTCATTAGAGCCTCATACTCACTACTACAAAATGGACCTTTAACAGCGCTTAAATAAGGTCTTTAATAGTGCTTTACAAGCGCTGTCTATCTCGCCGCTGCTAAAGGGGGGCTGGTTTTAATAGCACTTTACAAGCGCTGTTAAAGGGGGGCCTTTAACAGCGCTTGTTTGTGCAAGCGCTGTTAAAGGGGAGCCTTTAACAACGTTTGTTAGTGTAAGCACTGTTAAAGGCCCCATGTTAACAGCGCTTGTTAGTGCAAGCACTGTTAAAGGTGGGCCTTTAACAGCGCTTGTACTAAAGAAGCGCTGTTAAAGGGGGACCTTTCACAGCGCTTGTACTAAACAAGCGATGTCTATTGGGACCTTAGACAGTGCTTCTTTAGTACAAGCGCTGTTAAAGGTCCACCATAGACAACGCTTGTACTAAACAAGCGCTGGTAAAGGTCCCAAATAGACAGCACTTGTTTCAATTCATTTGATTGTTTCTTCCTACGTTTTTTATTTAAATAGATCCATTTAATGTTCAAAATGCTTAAATAAACCACCAATAACATTAAATTACCAAAATAAATCATTACAAGAAACAATCAATTTAAATTGCTTTTATTCAACAATCGCGTAAATTGGACGATGTACATTGATATTGGAAGATGATCCATAATACAAATAAGAAACATTATCGCATATATAACTTATCAGTCATTATCCATTAAATCACTCCTTAAACAATACATTTCCCGACATTTCCTGACAAGATGAATTTAAGACGCAACCGTATGCAGCGGCCACTGAAGACACTCGAGCACTAGCCAACGGATTTGAAGCTCCCCCAAGCTTTTGACCAGCGCTGGAAATGCTTACTCCGAGTAGCAGCTCCTCTTCAAAATGATCTGAGATCTTGCGACCACTCAAGGTGTGACTTCTTGATTTTGTCCAGTCTAAGCTAGCAGCTTCCTCATTCAACTGAGCTTAAAATAAAATCATCAATGCCCTTGTGTGTACATGTGTTCGTCGCTGAATCCTCAGGGGAAAAAAGGAAGGAAAAACTGAAAAGATAAAAAGAACATGTGCATGGTTACCTGTTTGTTTAGAGCAAATAAGGTGGCATCATGTTCTGAGTATACCATATGAGCCTGATAGTAGAAAAGAAAAAACAAGTAAAGCATGTTTGACAGATTAAACATTAATGACAGAAAGTGATTAACTAGGTAATCAAAGAAGCAAACAACTCAAGTTGTCACAAAAGTCATTACAAGTTCATGCAACAGAGTTTTCTTGATGTGTTTGTATTTCCGAAATCCTTTAAGATCATCAGTTCGAAGGCGAAACGATATCTCCTCCCCATTATTCTGCAACAGATAAGGGAAGTAACAATGTCAAATGCCTGGGCAATATGGTTTCACTTTTCTCATTTATAATTTCCATTCACACTCTTTCATGTTGGTTAAACTTTGGAGGCTTCATGAATTATTGGATAACCTTAGTTAGAAAGCAGCCATTACAAGTTATATTGGAAAGAATAAGATTTTCGAAAGTAGAATTTACTGAGAATGCATGTGGACACAGACACAGAGGCTACCTGATCAGTGAGAGCCAGATTTGCATCATAGAAAGATTTTAATGTCCCGATGTCTTCCCAATAACCATTAGATAAATATGCCAATAATATAGAAGTAAACAATAAGCGAGGAATGTAAGTGTAGCGGATCATTTGCATTTGATTCCCAATGAATATATGTAGTTTTCCTCAACTGAGTACAGAGAGATGTAATGCTTACAAAATAAGAATAAACAAACAAGAACAGTATACTGGACACTACATATTTTTCCAAGAAATATTCAGTTACCTCCACATTATACTCTTCAGTAGCCATTGGAATAATCTCTGACCCAGGCATTGGCATTCGGATAGTTCTCTCTGAAAAGTTAACAAAGATCAACGTATGTTGGTAATTATTATGAAAGCTCAAAGCAAATATTGTCATGCTTAATCATTTGAATATTAAACTGACCCATAGAAAAACAGAAGTAGAATGGTATTTCATTGATCAAGCTCACATAACGAACAAAAGAATATCCGAGAATACCCTTTTAAGAAAATACATTAAAAGCTTCAACAAAACTTCAGTCTTAAACAAATATATTCCCATCGATGCAATGTAAGGAGACTCCATGGCATCTGGAGGAGACAATCCAAGCACACTTGTATCTGTTGATATTTGTCATGCCTAAGAGCCATGACAAGGCTGCACATGTGAGAAACAGTAGCACAAAGTGTTCACAGTGCGATAGCTATGTATGTGCTTTGGGTGAGATTCATTATATGAGAACACATGAATATTATAGAAAGCTTCATACCCTTCTCAATAACCATCATGATTAATTCAGATGAGGAAACCTAATCCTTCCACCATCAATCCTCAACTATTTCACAATCCTGAAAATCTTACCAACGTTCTACTGCCTAATCCTACAGAGCTTGATGTGAATCCATATATGGACTTTGTTACACGGTATAAAATGCTGCAGTAGGTTTAAGTGACAAAAATGGTGGTCCAAGTGCTTAGTTACCTCACATCTGCCCCAAAAAAGCAAGAGATGGTGGTGGTCCTCTGGCCCTGCGATGTCGGTCAAGAAAGTGTATAAAACATGCCAGTAGGGCCTGCATTATGGTAACGTCAGAAGAGTAAGAGAACGCAATGAAGAATGGCTTCATTAAACACAGATTAAGCAATTCCATCATTCAACACAATCCAGAAGCAATAATTTTGCATTAAGAAGAAGCCAACCTCCTATTTCTGGTAACCATCTCAATTTCCTATCATATCTGGCAAGTGCCAGCGAGTTGATAACAATTAAAACATAAATAACAATGGTATCCCATCATTCCTCCCATAAACAAGTTCAAAATTATTCTAGACAACCCATTCGAATTTAGGATTATGAAATTTCTGACAATGTATCAGAAGCAGGAGTAATCTATTTCATTCATTAACTAACCACTAAATCCTGCAGTAGAAAGAAAAACTCTGAGTCTTGTGTATTCTTTCTTCATATGCAAGTCTTTTTGTGTAGGAATGCAAAAAAAAGGTATGTTCATCACACTATCAGCTACTATACATGTGGATGTTACTGTTGACAGCTGCTCATGATTAACTGGTAAGTAATGATGGATGGAATTTAGTCTTATATACAACATACATTTGGGTATACAAAAAGCAGACATTGACCTGTTCATTTGTATATAATGCATTCAGGTTACTGAAAGTGTTTTCCATTAGTCTCAACGGAATTGGTGCTATATTATCCTTTGATTTAAAATATAAAGTGGGAAACATTATCTATCCTGGTTCCACATATCTATGCTTGTGTTTGATAAGTATGTGCACATATTTGTGTGTGCACCACGAAATCCATCTCTCTTTAAATGTACATGTATATCTTAAATGGATGCACATCCAATTGTGAATCAACTAATGTTTCTTGTTCCTTTAAAAAACTGAACAATCTAAAAATCTTGCTTTTAAATTTTCCCACAAAACTGGGGGTTTTAATGCAGTTGTTTTGGAGAATGCTGTCAATCCTGAAATCAGCAAAGCAGAACCATTAAACTATAATAGACCATTGATAATTTGGCTGCCAAGTTGATCATCATGCATACATCATTAATCTAGAACTGCCACTTAAAGACTAAAATCCAAAGCTAGTATCTAATCACCTTTATTATTAGAGTTTTGATGTTGGCATAGTTTCTGGTAGTCAAATGGTAGAACTTCAAATATTTACATGTTACCAATATTCAAATCTCAAGAGTAACAAAGCATATAAGTGTAGCTGATATTCTACCTATGCCATGAAAAATTAGCTTTAAAATTGCGCTTGCTTGCTATAATTACACTGCTGTTCCCTACACCAAACAAAGATTCCTATTAGACTTAAATTTGTCAAGATAATAATAACACCTAATCTTCTCATTCTCAAGTAATAATTGATTGTTGTCATTACTGAAATCATAAAATAATTTTGTTCGCCTCGTAAACTCATAAAATAGTTTTGTTGTCATGACTCGTTACCGAAATCATAAAATAGTGAACTAACCTTCTGCATTGTTTTCATCAGCTAATGTTATTAGATTAAGAAAAATAGTGAACTAACCTATTTTTTAGTATCATATCATGTGCATAATAAGCTATATAGCTAGTTAGTGTTTCACAGTACAGGTTGTTCTTTTTATTTTTATTTTAATAAGGTGGATAACATTAACCTCCTTTGTCATTGAAAAAAATCCTCTCAATCTAGGTTTTGAGTTCTCGAGTAACTGAATGTCACCATTAACAGTTCAAGAGATACAAAATTATTGAAATACTATATATTTCTGGCACACATGGATCTACGAGCATAAAACGGATCAAATATAGCATATGCGGGCATATAAATTTCTGGCTAATAAATCTATGTTATTTGGCACACATGGATTTTATTTGGCATGTTTACAAACTTCATTTAGATAATTAATCATCTACATTTAATCCTCCAGTGTGAATTACATACCTATTTAATGGCATCAAATCCTTTTATGTTTGTTTGGCCTCTTATAACACTTTCTCCTTTTCTACACCTCACGCATAAAAATATGAGATATAATAAAAACAAATTACTTTTGCATAATCAAGTTATGATTATTGATCCACAACTCACTAACTCATTTGAACTATTTAATTTAAAGGTTGGTGATTTGTTCAGGTTATTACACGTGCCCACATGGAGTGGTACTCCGTTCCAAGCAAATCTCCAAACAAATCTGTAGAATTATAAATCAGAACAATATTGACAATCTAAAAACATCCAAAAACTATAAAGAAATGCAAAATCAATTAAATCCATCCACTTGCTAGTAAAAATCAATACAATCAATAGAAATCCAGAATAAGGGCAAGTCTCTATTGCGGAAGATAAAAAATTAATTTATATTTAATATTACATATTAGTTTTCTATATTACACACGACATATACATATAAAACATCAAAATGATGATAACCACCATACCATATGTCACGACCCGCTTCCCTAAAATGGAGGCGAGACGTGAAAAGGTCCGCACGAGAGTAGAGCTGTGAAGCCCCAAACCCGATAAGCGTCAATAAAACATAAGCAGGTCCCTGTAACCACAACGGAACAACAATAATAACACAAGGAGAGACTGAAATAAAATCTCACATCTCATAAATTGTCTAACATGAAAATAAGTCCAACATCCAGAAAAGCCACCAGGCTAAAAGAAAGAGTCTAAAGGCCCAGAACAAGGCCAACAAAAGCAACGACATAACAAAGTATAGGTGCTACGCACCGATAACAAAACAACTGTCTAAACAAAAGTAAAACACAACGAAGACACTAGGACTGGTCCCCAGTGTCCACGTACTCCCCGTCAAACACAAGCTCGGGCTCGGGCTCGGCGTCAGCAAACACCTCGTTCTCAACAAGGTACTCATGCTCAGGATCTAACATGTGTCACCCAAAAGAGTAAAGGGGCACATGTCAGCAAGTCTAAAAGACTTGGGCAAGGAAACTGAAAGTAAGGCAACTAGCAACCTAGCAGTTATAGTATGCATGACATGGCAGTTATAACATGAGTGCACAATCAAGACATGGTGAACAACAAGTACAAGAGAACATTTATCGGGACAAGACAAGAGTAGCCAAGCTACTAACAATCTCAATCAATCCACTATTCACGTTGTTTTGTAGATGTTTACGCCCTTCAGCTAAATGGTACATCATTCACACTGATCGGCACTAAACACTACCCCACCCCAGAGTTTACGTCTTACAACTGCAGTTGCTGATCAGGCAGACCCCCAGTTGAATGACCGCTTAACCCTTACCCCATCCCACACGTAAACAAGCCAGGGTCCCTACACATGAGCCCAGCAAGTGAGCCAGGGTTGCCCCGCACGGGAGCTTGTTTTCCAAGTTCACAATTCAATATCGAGCGTTGGGGTTAGCAACTCATTATGCTCGCTTCTGGTCACGATCCAGGAAACACAAGTATTGTAGCGATGCTACGCAATCACGGGATCACTAGAAGAATGCAATGACATGACAATTAAATTGAGTACCGTTAATGGAAAGTAAACATGACATGGTAATTGTGCAACATGCTAAATGTCGGAACTAGCTTCGTTGTCAAGCTAGTTGCCCAATTTGCGCCTAGGCGAGTATCATTTCGTCGCCTAGCCTCTTTTACGCCTACAACAAATAAATGGCCTAAAACATGGCCTAAACCCTAAGTGGCAAGTTTCACTTGCCTAGCACCGGGGATGACGATCACGAAGGTTCGTCTCACGGATGCTAATCTACGGGGGAAATCGCTGTTTTGGGGAAACAATCATCAAACAACATGAAATTCCATTAGGGTTTCATAAAAATACAAATAGGTTATGAAAACATCGAGAGATCGATTTCTTACCGAGAGGAAGCGGAAGAAACACTTCGGAGAACCCTAGGACCAGATCTGGAAACAAATAGAGAAGTTTGGAGAGTTAGGGTTTTTGGGGGATTTTAGGGATTTGGTGAGCTTTTGGGGAAGATGAGAGGTAGATAGAGTGGATGGATGGTTTGGATGATGGATTTAGGGCTTGGGATGAAGGAATAGGGCTTGGAGGAAGATGGGGGCTCAATGGGGGAGATTTTAGGGTTTTGGGTCGAGTGGAGGAAGAAGAAAACGTTTGGGATGGGTTTAAATAGGATGGGCTGGCGGCTGCCCAGAAATTAGGGTTTTCACACAGGTTAGTCGGTCAAAGAGCAACCACTGACCGACTAGTTTGGCAACTAGTCGGTCGGTCGACCAACGCAGACCGACTAAGTGTAAACAGTAACTTCTGAACGAAAATAGGATTTTAGAATTAGTCGGTCCATGAACAAATACTGACCGACTAGTTTAGCATCTAGTCGGTCGATGAACGTTCTTAGTCCGACTAAGAGTAAACAGTAACTGATACTAAAATTTAGATGATGTGTTAGTCGGTTAAAGAAGCATTGCTGACCGACTAGTATGCAACCTAGTCGGTCAACCAACGTTCTTAGACCGACTAACGATAAACAGTAACTCTTGAGAAATTTAGAAAGCCAACTAGTCGGTCCAAGAAGGATTGCCGACCGACTGGATCGTCATCTAGTCGGTCGGTGCCCCTTCTTATACCGGCTAATGAGCACAAAAAGTTCCGATACGGAGCGCGGGGCCCCGGGATCGATTCCTAAGACTCCTAGGCTTGATCTAATAGTAAGATACGACCGTTATGAAGTCCGTCACGAATGACATACTTCAAAATCGACAATCCTAAGGAAGAAACGAGAAAATACGACGAATCGATCGAAAATGAAAGCTACGGAGACGAAAACCACACATGAGGAGAAAATCCACCAAAACATATATTATATTATAATAAATCCAGATACATGAAAAGCAGTCGTTACATCCTCCCCAACTTAAGAAAAATTCCGTCCTCGGAATTTCCAAATACTCACGTGTCCGGAAACAAAAGTGGGAAACGCTCTCGCATCTCATCCTCATTCTCCCAAGTAGACTCTCCAGGTGAGCCGTGTCGCCACATCACCCTCACAAGATTAACAATCTTGTTCCGAAGCGATTTCTGACGCCTGTCCAGAATCTGCACTGGATGCTGGTCATACGTCATATCGGGGCGAACGGTAATCTCCGAAAAATCCACAGCATGAGATGGATCACTAATGTATCGACGAAGCTGCGACACATGGAAAACATTGTGAACTCCTTCCAAAGATGGCGGCAAGGCCAAGCGATACGCTACCTCGCCAACCCTCTCCAAAATGTCAAACGGTCCAATGTATCGCGGGCTCAACTTCCCTCGCTTCCCAAAACGAATCACACCGCGATTCGGGGAAATCTTCAAGAACACATGGTCGCCCGGCTGAAACTCCAAAGGACGACGTTTAGCATCCGCCCAATGCTTAAAACGGTCCTGAGCAATCCTCAACCTATCCCGAATATTCCTGACGATATCCATGGCCTCCACGATCATCTCAGGTCCCAACAACTCCCGATCACCAACGTCATCCCAACTCAATGGCGATCGACATTTCCTCCCATAAAGAGCGGCGAATGGCGCCATGCCAATACTCGCCTGGAAGCTGTTGTTGTAGGAAAACTCTACCAGATATAGATGGTCCTCCCACGAACCCTTGAAATCCAACATGCACGCCCTAAGCATGTCTTCCAAAATCTGAATCGTCCTCTCGGACTGGCCATCCGTCTGCGTATGGTACGCCGTGTTGAAACTCAGACGCGTACCCAAACTCTTCTGCAAACTCTGCCAGAACTGAGATGTGAACCTCGTGTCTCTGTCAGACACGATACTCACGGGGACTCCATGAAGTCGCATGACCTCCTGCACGATTCACGTTACATCACTATCCACACTAGGGAAAAGGAAATAAAATCGGAGAGTAAAAGAATTTTACCTCCATATATCTCCTTGCTAGCGCCTCAGTGGACTGTCCCACTCGGAACGGAATAAAGTGCGCAGATTTGGTCAATCGATCTACGATCACCCAAATCGCGTCATTCTGCTTCGGACTCCGAGGTAGTCCAGTCACGAAATCCATAGTGATGTGTTGCCATTTCCCCTCGGAAATCGGAAGCGGTTGTAGCAACCCGGCCGTACGCTGATGCTCCGCCTTCACTTGCTGGCAAACCAAGCACTTGGCTACACTCCGAGCCCCGCTCCTCTTCATACCATGCCACCAATAATTCAGACGAAGATCCTGGTACATCTTGGTGCCACCAGGATGCACAGAATATGGCGAACTGTGTGCCTCCACCATCAGCTCCTCTCTGATATCTCCAACGGGCACACACAACATGGCTCCAAACCTCAGTGAGCCATCCTCATGAATCAAAAAGTCAGTCTGCAGACCGGCTTCCACCTGCTCCCGAATCTTCATCAGCTTCGGATCCTCACCTGGCCAGCCTTAATCCGATCCACGATCGTCGACTGTACCTGCATGTACATCAACGACGAAGCCTCCCCAGGAAGAACAATCTACACACCAGACTCGCAAAAATCCTGCTGCAATCTCCACTGCGAGGTCAGAATCATCACCGCTGGAAGCCTACTCAAAGTATCTGGAACCACATTCACCTTGCCAGGGTGAAACTGCAAATCAATCTCATAATCTGCCATAAGCTCCAACCATCGACGCTGTCGCATGTTGAGCTCCTTCTGAGTAAAAATATACTTCAAGCTTTTGTGATCGGTGAAAATCTTCACTTTCTCACTCAGCAGGAAGTGCCTCCAAATCTTAAGAGCAAACACAACGGCAGCCAACTCCAAATCATGCGTCGGGTAATTCCTCTCATGAACCTTAATCTGGCGAGACGCATACGCCACAACATGCCCACGCTGATGCAACACACAACCGAGACCCTTGCCAGAAGCATCGCAAAAGATCTCAAATCCACCGCTGCGATCAGGCACAACAAGAATAGGGGCAGTCGTCAACCACTCCTTCAGAATATCAAAAGCATTCTCACAATCACCCGACCAAACAAAAGCAACATCCTTCTGCGTCAACCTGGTCATCGGCTCAGCAATACGAGAAAAGTCCTTAATTAATCACCGATAATAACCAGCAAGTCCAAGGAAACTCCGAATCTCAGACGCAGATGACGGAACAGGCCACTCCCTGATGGCCCTAACCTTTTCGGGATCCACTGAAATACCATCGCCAGTCACCACATGCCCGAGAAAAGCAACTCTATCCAGCCAAAACTCGCACTTCGAAAACTTAGCATACAAACGATGCTTCCTCAAGATCTCCAACACCGTCCTTAAGTGCGAGGCATGCTCTTCCTCCGACTTCGAATAGATCAGAATGTCGTCAATAAAGATAACGACAAACTTATCCAAAAAGTCGTAGAAAATCAGGTTCATCAGATTCATGAAAACTACGGGCGCGTTAGTTACGCCGAAAGGCATAACCACGAACTCATAGTGTCCATACTTCGTCGTGAACGCTGTCTTCGGAACATCATCCTTCTTCACCTTCAACTGATGGTAACCACTCCTCAAATCCAATTTAGAAAACACCCTCGAACCTCCAAGCTGATCAAAAATATCATCGATGCGAGGCAACAGGTATTTATTCTTAATGGTCACCACATTCAACTCCCGATAATCCACGCACATGCGACGCGAACCATCCTTCTTCTTAACCAGCAACACCGGTGCTCCCCACGGAGACACGCTAGGATTAATATAACCCTTCTGCAAAAGCTCATCCAGCTGCTTCCTCAACTCCTCCAATTCTGCAGGTGCCATACGATACGGCGCCTTCGAAATCGGCTGCGCACCTGGAACAAGATCGATAGAAAATTCTAGGGCTCGATCAGGTGGCAAACCAGACATCTCCTCGGGGAAGACGTCGCCAAAATCACGCACCACAGCTGGCCACTCCAACTCCATCTGCATAACCACGGCCTCCACCGGCCTGGCCCGAAATCTGACAGGACCAAGCGAACTGCTACCACGACTGAACTCAAATAATGGATGTCCGGGAATCTCGAACACCACCTTCTTCCTTCGACAGTCGATCGTAGCATAGAAGCTCGCAAGCCAGTCCATCCCAAGAACTGCATCATAGTTGATGATGTCGTGGACAATGAAATCAGCGAAAAGCTCATGTCCACAGACCACCAACGGGCAAGAATTGCAACCACGATGCACCGAGACCACGCCATTCCCTGTAACGATATTCCAACTCTTGGGAAGAGGGGACGTCGACAAGGAATGCCTCTCCACGAAGCTCCGGGAAATAATGCACATCGATGCACCAGAGTCAAAGAGGACTCGTGCAGGAAATGTGCACACCAAAACCACACCTAACAAGCAATTAACGATCAAACCCTAGTTTAGCAAACAACCATATTCAAGCAAACAACACAATCTAACAATCAAAACCAGCTAGGAAAGTAACAGCTAGATTGAGGATTACCTGCGATAACCTCATCCACAGCCTCGCTCTCCACAGCGGTCATCAGAAAAGCCTGCCTCCTCAGCGGAACAGCCTGCTGAAAAGCCTGCCTCTGCGGAACAAGAGCTGCTCCACGACCAGTAGGAACAGACGCTCGCTGCTGCAACAGCTGAGCTATAAATGTGCCCTCCGCAGCGGACCCGCATGCCGACAATCCCTCGCGACATGGGAAGCATCACCACAAACCAGACACTGGCCCAAAAACTTTCGACACTGATCCTTGACGTGGCCAGGCTTGCCGCAGAAATGGCAAGACTTCAGAATAGGCCCTCCTGGCCTCTTAAACTGAGCAGACTGATTAGGCCTGAATCCAGGTCTAACCACAGCTCTCGCCTGTTCCACAGGCCTCTTCCCAGCACCAACAATAGACCCCCTCCTCTGGTTCACGAGCAGCTCCTGCCTCTTGGCTGCTACTAGAACCTTCTGATAAGACTCCCGGTCAGAAGAGGTCACAAAACTCTGGAGCTCCGAAGCAAGTCCCTGCAGGAACCTCTGAGCTCTCTCCTCGGCGTCCTGCACCATCTTTGGTGCAAACCGACTCAGCCTCATGAACTCTTGGTGATATAGGTCCACCGACGAGCTCCCTTGCTTCAAATCGATAAAACGCTGCAGCATCTCTTCCCTGGCAGCTTTCGGAAAGAACTCACCATCAAATCTGGCCTTGAAGGTAGCCCAAGCTATCGGCTCCACCAGCATCTTCTCTTCCGCATCCCACCAATTCCGAGCATTATCCTTGAGTTGCCTCTTCGCCAAATCAACCCATCCAGCCGGGGTGATCTTGGCCATCTTCAGATTGTCCTCGATGTTCCGAATCCACTCATCGGCAGCCAGAGGACCCTCAGAACCATCAAAATATGCGGGACCCAGCTCCCGAAATTGCTTCGCTCCTGGCTCAGAGCGAGGGGCATCCGGAAGAGCCCGGGCAGCTCGAGCAAGTGGAGCATTCTGGACTTGTAGAAGCATGCCCTGCTGCACTTGCATCATCTGGAGCATCATCCGCATCATCTCACTGCTGGTGGGTTCCCGCTCAGGCTCCTCATCATGAGGGAGCGCACCACTGCCCCCACCACGGGTGAAACGCATTCCTGCCATCTAGTGACACAAAGAACGAATCAGATTAGACTCATAGCTTATGACATCGGACGTCGAACTTAGGTTATTGGACATCCTAATATTATTATCGCTATTCCAAAAATCGCAGTTACAGAAGGACCTGCATGGGCCACCAACAAAACCTGTCACGACCCGCTTCCCTAAAATGGAGGCGAGACGTGAAAAGGTCCGCACGAGAGTGGAGCTGTGAAGCCCCAAACCCGATAAGCGTCAATAAAACATAAGCAGGTCCCTGTAACCACAACGGAACAACAATAATAACGCAAGGAGAGACTGAAATAAAATCTCACATCTCATAAATTGTCCGACATGAAAATAAGTCCAACATCCAGAAAAGCCACCAGGCTAAAAGAAAGAGTCTAAAGGCCCAGAACAAGGCCAACAAAAGCAACAACATAACAAAGTATAGGTGCTACTACCGATAACAAAACAACTGTCTAAACAAAAGTAAAACAAAACGAAGACACTAGGACTGGTCCCCCGTGTCCACGTACTCCCCGTCAAACACAAGCTCGGGCTCGGGCTCGACGTCAGCAAACACCTCGTCCTCAACAAGGTACTCAGGCTCAGGATCTAACATGTGTCACCCAAAAGAGTAAAGGGGCACATGTCAGCAAGTCTAAAAGACTTGGGCAAGGAAACTGAAAGTAAGGCAACTAGCAACCTAGCAGTTATAGTATGCATGACATGGCAGTTATAACATGAGTGCACAATCAAGACATGGTGAACAACAAGTACAAGAGAACATTTATCGGGACAAGACAAGAGTAGCCAAGCTACTAACAATCTCAATCAATCCACTATTCACGTTGTTTTGTAGATGTTTATGCCCTTCAGCTGAATGGTACATCATTCACACTGATCGGCACTAAACACTACCCCACCCCAGAGTTTACGTCTTACAACTGCAGTTGCTGATCAGGCAGACCCCCAGTTGAATGACCGCTTAACCCTTACCCCATCCCACACGTAAACAAGCCAGGGTCCCTGCACATGAGCCCAGCAAGTGAGCCAGGGTTGCCCCGCACGGGAGCTTGTTTTCCAAGTTCACAATTCAATATCGAGCGTTGGGGTTAGCAACTCATTATGCTCGCTTCTGGTCACGATCCAGTAAACACAAGTATTGTAGCGATGCTACGCAATCACGTGATCACTTGAAGAATGCAATGACATGACAATTAAATTGCGTACCGTTAATGGAAAGTAAACATGACATGGTAATTGTGCAACATGCTAAATGTCGGAACTAGCTTCGTTGTCAAGCTAGTTCCCCAATTTGCGCCTAGGCGAGTATCATTTCGTCGCCTAGCCTCTTTTACGCCTACAACAAGCAAATGGCCTAAAACATGGCCTAAATCCTAAGTGGCAAGTTTCACTTGCCTAGCACCGGGGATGACGATCACGAAGGTTCGTCTCACGTATGCTAATCTACGGGGGAAATCGCTGTTTTGGGGAAACAATCATCAAACAACATGAAATTCCATTAGGGTTTCATAAAAATACAAATAGGTTATGAAAACATCGAGAGATCGATTTCTTACCGAGAGGAAGCGGAAGAAACACTCCGGAGAACCCTAGGACCAGATCTGGAAACAAATAGAGAAGTTTGGAGAGTTAGGGTTTTTGGGGGATTTTGGGGATTTGGTGAGCTTTTGGGGAAGATGAGAGGTAGATAGAGTGGATGGATGGTTTGGATGATGAATTTAGGGCTTGGGATGAAGGAATAGGGCTTGGTGGAAGATGGGGGCTCAATGGGGGAGATTTTAGGGTTTTGGGTCGAGTGGAGGAAGAAGAAAACGTTTGGGATGGGTTTAAATAGGATGGGCTGGCGGCTGCCCAGAAATTAGGGTTTTAACACAGGTTAGTCGGTCAAAGAGCAACCACTGACCGACTAGTTTGGCAACTAGTCGGTCGGTCGACCAACGCAGACCGACTAAGTGTAAACAGTAACTTCTGAACGAAAATAGGATTTTAGAATTAGTCGGTCCATGAACAAATACTGACCGACTAGTTTAGCATCTAGTCGGTCGATGAACGTTCTTAGTCCGACTAAGAGTAAACAATAACTGATACTAAAATTTAGATGATGTGTTAGTCGGTTAAAGAAGCATTGCTGACCGACTAGTTTGCAACCTAGTCGGTCAACCAACGTTCTTAGACCGACTAACGCTAAACAGTAACTCTTGAGAAATTTAGAAAGCCAACTAGTCGGTCCAAGAAGGATTGCCGACCGACTGGATCGTCATCTAGTCGGTTGGTGCCCCTTCTTATACCGGCTAATGAGCACAAAAAGTTCCGATACGGATCGCGGGGCCCCGGGATCGATTCCTAAGACTCCTAGGCTTGATCTAATAGTAAGATACGACCGTTATGAAGTCCGTCACGAATGACATACTTCGAAATCGACAATCCTAAGGAAGAAACGAGAAAATACGACGAATCGATCGAAAATGAAAGCTACGGAGACGAAAACCACACATGAGGAGAAAATCCACCAAAACATATATTATATTATAATAAATCCAGATACATGAAAAGCAGTCGTTACACCATATGTAGCATTCCAACAAAAAGGGACAGTTTCAATTTCCATACACTCAAAGCATCGGGAAGCAAATGGATCAAGTGAACATATATGTATTACATGTGAGATCTAGTTTATGACATACCTTCAACAAAACTACTATTGTTTAGAATGTTAGAGTCATTAAGCCCATCCAAATCATTTTGTATCTTGTTTTTCATCTCTATTATATGTTTGTTAAATCTTATCTGTGTCCAAGGTCATTCATCTCATCCGACTTCCCTTGTTGTTTTCTCCTGCAGCAATTGCTGCAAAAATAAATCGCTACCAGAGTCACAAGTCGCTGATGCATTTAGAGATGGAAATAAGTCCAATTGGAAATATGCCAACCCCGTCAATCTTGAAGACAGAAAAATGGTGAAACTCGGCATCAGTCCTTTTGTGTAAATGGAGAGGTCGACACCGAAGATGTGCTTCTTCTTCCCATCAGAATTATCTCACAGGACTGTAAGCATCGTTACAGGAAATTGCACCATGTATAAGAAATGTTCATGCCATGAGGCATTTCCTTCTTTGTGATGCTGATCTACCCCCTTGTAAGGCTTTGATCAACTGTAAGATAAAACGTGTATATTATCTACAACATGAGCTATTATAGTGCACCCATGTTTTGTTTCCTGCTTCTTACCTAGCTCATTTAAAGTGTGCATTTGCATAGAATTTTTATAAAGGAAAATATGAATTTTTTGAAAACAAATAATGGATGTGATTTGGTTTAACTAAATTCTTAGTTTTTCAATTTAATTTGAGAACAAAATCTAGGTCAGAATGAAGACATAATTACTTTGCATATCACCAAATGGTTCCTATGGAACTTCCAAAACTTCACACTTTAAATCAACACTTACATGGGCTTGGAGGAACAAGGGAATAGAGTACATGACCACCTAACAGAATCACAAAAGCCAACATGCACTTGATCAACTCTCCCTATCTTCTGGAGTTCTCTGTTCTACGGTCAAGACATTAGCCTCTGGCATTGGTTCATTGGCAATGGAAGGCCTAATTTTTTCCACAAGTTCAGAGAGATATGACAAATACATGAAGTTTAGTATCACAAAATGAATAAAGTTTTGAGGGAAAAAATAAATCAAAGATCGCTTTTAACCTTAAAATTAGCCATAGTCATCGAAATTCAACTAAATTACCAAAATATAATCCAATTAAGTCAAGATCCTTATACAGTCGGTCAATGTCGATTAAAATTATATTGAATGGTAGAAAGAACACATGGTTCTGAAATTACCTTAATGTTCTTGATGAGGAGGTTGCACTCATTGGCAGGGAGCTCGCCCCAAGAGGTGAACATGTCTTTTGGCACATAGTCGTTCAGACGGTCCACCTGCACCAGAGGTGGCAATGCAGCGGTTGCCTCATCGAAGATCCCTCTTTTCTTTTGATATCCTTTACTTATCCATGCTTAGCAAGAAATTTATTAATTTTAGTTATGCACCTGATTCCCGAATGTTCTAGTTGAAAAAATCCAAAAATTTGCAAAGATGAAAACTTTCTAAACGGAAAGGCACAATCACACTGTCAAGTAATTGAAAACCCTAATTCAAAATCTATGAGAAAAATAAAATACGGAGCAAATGAAAAAATTTAACCTGGATGCTGAAATTGCCGCCCATGGACACGCAGTGGGAGTCGTCCATCGAAAAATCCCCCAACGAGCCTTAGTCATCATCTGCCTCTCGGACTGATTGAAATTAGAGGCAGATGATGATGGGATTTGCAGACTAGGTCACGCGGATCTGAGATTGGCTTGTAGAAATCGAAGAAAACTGGGCAGCAATCGAAGAAAGTCGAAGGCGATCGCTCGAAGAAATCGCCGAATAATACTTCGCCTCGGAGGAGAGAAGGAGGCGGGGACTGCGCCGCTCCTCCCATCGTGTTGCCGGTAGCCTCAAACACTAACCGAGGGGGGAGGAAGGGAGATGGGGGAGGGCATAGATCGGAAAGGATCCAAAGAGAGGGACGCGGTCAACATTATTGGGGGAGGAGGAAAATGCCCGCGCTCGCCCATCCCAGGTATTGAAATAATTTGACATATGACTTTTAACGGCGCTTCTAAAAAGGAGCGCGGTCAATTCAACATATGACCTTTAACAGCGCTTCTAGAAAGAAGCGCTGTCTATTATCTGAATTTTAACAGCGCTTTTATAAAGAAGCGCTGTATATTATCTGACTTTTAACAGCGCTTTTAGAAAGAAGCGCTGTCTATTATCTGTGCCTCTAATAAACATCGCTTGCAGAAAGAAGCGCTGTCTATTGTCTGACCTTTAACAGCGCTTGTAGAAAGAAGTGCTATCTATTCTCCGACCTTTAACAGCGCTTGCAAAAAGAAGCGATGTCTATTATATGTGCCTCTAATTAACAGCGCTTATAATTGACAAGCGCTATTAAAGGTGTGCTATTAAAGGTCCTTTTTGTAGTAGTGACTGTGCCGAATAATCATTGCCTGAATAATTCCACGATTGATCCATTGTACCTAAATAGTCAAAAACAAACAACCTGGAAAAGATATCAATGGTACAAGACGATAGAGATAATGATAAAGCCGGTGGTGGGAAAAAAATATCTCTTTCTTTCTTTCTTTTTTTTGTTTTTTTTTGTTTTTAACGCAATCTAATCAACCTAATTGTGGTAAATAGATAATATGGCGTAACGCCTCCCGGCAATGGTGCCATAAACTTGATGCATCCGGAATATAACCCTAGAGCGACCTAGCTATGGCACAAATTACATAGAGATAAATCCCCGACAACGGTGCCATAAACTTGATCGGCCCGGAACTAACTCCGAAACGATGTCGTTTACCGCAAGTGCATGGTATAGTGGCAAGCAGGTATCGAACACGGGGAAGCGGTGCTATACTATATATTTACTCCTAGGTTGAATTAGACTTGTGGGTTTATTGGTGGATGTGGAATATAGAATGTTGTAATGGTGATGGATGCGAAGGTCGTGTCACTCGATATTAAGGATCTACAAAGTTCTCACCACTCTCGTCGTTCGAACGCTCTCAACTAGTACCACTCTCGTGGGTTAGAGCTTCAAGGTATTTTGTTGGCTCTTATTAACGCAATGGCGGTAGCCGTCAATTAGTGATATAGTTTGTCGGTGGATCCCATCAAGGCACGAGCTGGGCGTGGTCACATGCCTCGGTTGAACCCATTAAATGCCTAATTAAGTCCGTAAGATACTCCTTAAGCTAATCGATTCCACCGACCATGGGCACGATCTTAGTACGAGTTCTCCTAGGGATCTTGCTAGATCAACCAAATACAACCCCTTTTATACCAACGCACCATAAAAATCCCAACTTTGAACCTAAATCCTAAAATCCTAGGGCTAATCCCTTAGCCCTAGATAGAACTACGCATGCATCATAGGAAAAACAATAGAAGATTCAATAATAGCAAGAGAATTCATCATAGCATGCATCAAAGAGATATTCAATAATCAATCAATGAGCACAACTGAAATATAATTAAAGAAAACAAAAATACTTATCTTCGTACAAAGGAGGGGCCTAGGGCATAGCCTAACTCCAAAAGATCGTCTCCACAACTCCCTAAAAACTCTACAAAAAGTATACAAAAAGTCCCCCAAAAATTCCTCTCTAAAAATGACGGCGGCCAATTCCTCCCCAAAACCCTAACAGTTCGGGTACAAATACCCCCTAAAACTGCTGAAAAAGTGCCACCCGATCGGGTGGAAGTTCATCCGATCTGGTGGAAACAAACAGAGACGTTGAACTGCTGAAAATGGGCTCACCCTATCGGGTGGATTGCTCACCCGATAGGGTGGATTGCCCACCCGATTGGGTGGGAATCAGATTCCAGACAGCCCAGAATTTCAGCACACAGCTGCACTCAGAAAATTCCAGAAAAATGTAAAAAATCGGATTTGGGCATGCAACCTATCGTTGGAAAGCTGATGACGATGCCGATGCTAGAAAAATAAGAGATCATCCCACTGGAATGATAGCAGATCTTCAATGAATGCAGCAGTAGTGCACGAAAGGGGAATAAAAGGCCATCCGATCGGTTGAAGTGTCAACCGGTCGGGTGAGTTCTTCCCCAAAATGACCCGAGGAGATGACCGATCGGGTGGGAAGCTCCTCCATGAATTCCACTCTGTCTCCTCACCACCCGGTCATTCACCCGATCAGGTGGCACAGTGTGTTGCCCGGGTGGAGCGCAGGATTGATACCATGATACGACCCGGTCGGGTGGCTCATCCACACGACGGGTGAAGCTCCAAAACTTTAACTCCTCATATTTGGCCATCGGATCTTTACTGTATAAGTGCGCTTTGGTCCCGACATGCAAGGTTGACTCAGAAGACACCGAAATGCCGACATTTACACGCGTCAAAATCCATGAGTCATGGTATTATAGAACCATGCTTTCTTCATTCTCCTTTTATTCACTCCTTCTCTCTTGCCCCTTCCTTTCTCTCCAGTAGCTTTATGTCACCGAACGCGGTGCCTCAGGAGTCCAGGTGTCGAAGCACGCGTGCTCTCCTCCAATGTACTCCAAATCGCTCGATATTCCCTGAAATGCAATCAAACGCTCTTAAAGTACAATAGTTCCAATTATGAGCGTAAAAGCGTATGAAATATGTAATTGAGCAATCATTTTGACGTTTAATCATATAGATTAAATGTGGAATATAATGATACATCAGGTATCTTGAACTCATTTTTAATGAGATGTGGAAAATCAATCCTAGGTGATATGATGTTATATGGAAAATATGGATTGGTTACGGTTGAATCTCTTAAAAGTTCTCCTCATGTGCTTCAATTTTAATCATCACACTTACACGTTGGTGTCGAAGTCTTAGTTGTTTATTTTCAAGGGATTATGATTTGTTTATTCTATAATAGTATACATGCGATTGTTAGTAATGGTTTATAATGGTATCTTTTTGCATGCTATTTGTCTTTGGCTTTATGATCACACTTTTGATGATAACAAAAGGGGGAGAAAAATTTGAGTATAATTTGAGTATGTGAATGTGGATATTTGTTCAAGGGGGAGCACCAATATAGGGGGATCATGTGTATTGTTAACTTTGCACATTATTATTTGCACATCTTTATATATCATTGCATGTACTTTCACACACACTTTTTGCATGCTTATTGCTCAAATCTTATACTAAGTTTGTCATTATCAAAATGGTAGATTATTGGATACAACGATATATGAAATTCGTGTTTGATGATAACAAACGTGTGTGAAAGTTTTGATGTGTGTGCTAAGTGTTTTCAGGAGTGGCACGCTCGCAAATTCTTTAAGGAGACTAAGTCAAAGTGATGGAGAAATTCATATTCATATTACAGAGTGAACTTGGTCAAATATGGAGGGATAATGAGATAATCCAATGGAGAACTATTTAGATTGATTCATATCAATTGTGGACTAACTCAAATCCCATTGCCATACAAATTCCAAGTCCCATTGCTAATCCAATTTGTATTGCAATGAAGATCAAATAAAATCCCATACAATCCAATTTCACTTCAATCTCATATAATTATGGGATCCATCTATAGCCAAACAAATCTCCACATACTCCTATATAAACCCCCATCTTTGAGAAGTTATAAAATGCAGCCAAAGCTCAAAACAAAGAAAAAAATCGGCAAAACCCTAGTTCCTATCTTCCAAGCCGCAAGCCCTAAATTGCTCAATCCTCAAAGCTTAAACTTCCTCATCAATTTCATCTTGCCGCAAGTTCCAACTCTCCAAGCGAAAAACAACAATTCAAGCTTGTTCCTTTTGGGAGAAATAATTATTTGGTCAAAACAAAAGTGCGGATGCAAATTCTTTAAATCCTATGTGATTGGATGCATGGTATTAAACAAAGGTTAGTGAATCCTTTTTAACTAAATGAGAAGATAATCTTTTTTGTGGTTGTTTGTAGGGTCATCAAGTACACAACATGCATTAAATCAAAGGGACAATCTGAACAAATTAATAGCCGCAACCTTTGACTAAGGGAGCACAAGCCGCAAGGAGTACAAGCCGCAATTCTCACAAGCCTTCACAAAAACTTTGATAGCACTGGCAGCCACAAGAAATTAACAAACCCATCAAAGATCTCAGCCGCAATATTTGACTTCATCTTGCCTCTTGACGGCCAAGCTTGCAGCTGCAACATAGCACTGCTGACCGAAGGGAAGAGCCATGCCAAGCCATTTGACAACCTGTGCTGCTCTGTGTGTCGAATGCTCGATTCCTTTCTTGTCGATCTCTTGCCTACACAAGCCACAAGTTCCATCCAAGAAAGAGAGGCCGCAAGGCTAAATAAACAATCAATGAGGGCTGATGGGACTTCAAAGTCTACTACTCGTGTTAGACCGATCTGACTACGCGCTGAACAACAGAGACTCTACACCGTTACGAATTGAGCAATTCTAAACTTTATAATCTATTATATTTGTGATTGTGGTGTGTTGAACTTTGTAAAACTCTTTAGTATCTTTTAGGGACTTGGCTAGTTGGGACTAGTCAAGGAGAGAGCTTATACTAGGATTGTTATCGTTTAGCACTTTGGTGAGTGCAGGTACTGAGGGCCAGGTGAGTGTAGAGTGTGTACTCTAGCTACAGGTTGTACCAGTAACTTTAATAATCTAGTATTTTCTTTGGGGCTGACATAGGTTGTTGGGATGACCAAACCAGGGTATATCACATGTGCATGCTGTGACTGCTATACTTGGCTCTGAGTCTGATTATCTATTCTTTTCTGCATATGATTTCGTGCGGGTTGCACGAGTATTTTTATAAGCCTATTCATCCCCCATCTAGGCTTAGATCCAGATCCAACAAGATGGTCGTGAGAGCTTATGCCAGTGCTATGCACCTAAATCTTCTACCTCATCCTCATCAGATAGCAACTCCACCCCCACAATCAACTCAATGACCTTTATCTCTAGCTTCCTTAGGGGAAATAGGCTTAGGATCATCAACACAAGTGTCTCCAACTCCAATATCTATCTCACCAGTACCAACAACGATAATCGGGTCAACCATAGACCCCTCAGGGACAAGTCCACCATCACCCTGCTCCTCTAACACTCCCCTAACCTCAGTAGCATCCATCCCATCTTTTCCAAAATCCATAGAGGGGCCAGGCCCCCCAATGACACTGGTGGGCACTAAATGGCAGTATGACCAAATGACAAACACTTGGTGCACCTCGAAGGTTCGCCTTCATACTCAACTGCCAGAGCAAGTGATGATCCGTCTTCAAACAACAGGTTGACTTTTCTAGGGAGCGGCAAGGAGGCGTCTACATCAATGAAGCATCGTGCAAATTCAATCCGCTCAAGATTGGCCGTCGCACGATCCATGCAAATAAGGTCACCAACCAAACTGGAGATAATGTTTAGAATCTCAGGCGACCAAAGATTGAGAGGAAGATTGTGAAATCTCACCCAAACTGGGACACGACGGAGGAGATCTCGCTTAATCTTGAGCTCAAGGGACCAGCATCATAGAACTATCAGATGACCATCGAAGAGCCACGGGCCCCCTGTATCACGTTTTCACAATCTTCAGCCCGCTCAAATTTGAAGTAGAAGCACCCATTTTCACAGGACAACACCCGTAGGCCTGCCTTCTGATGTGTGTTTATATTTTATATATTCATGCATGTCTTCTCTGTAATTTCCCGTCGTTTTTTGTTGTTTCAAATCCGTTCCTTTGTGTTTTTAGTTCCTTTTTACTTTCGTTGTGTTTATGTGCTTTTGCAGGATATGCTAGCGCATGAGACATACAAGGCCAACATCATGAGTCCCCGGAGCAACGGAAGGTGTCCCACGAGACCTTGAGAGCCAATCGTCAAGATAAACCATGTTTCATCTCTCAACCGATTGGGTAGACAGTTCCACCCGATCGGTTCAGGCGGCTGTATCAGTCCCAAGGAAGAGGCAAATCCACCCGATCGGTTCAGTGGTCGGGTGGATGTGACACAGAACGCTGCTTTGAGAGCCAAAGTTCACCCTATCTGTTGACTTGTCAACCGATCGGGTCACCTGTAGCTGCTGCTTCCCATGCTCGAGAATTTGAAGAGTCACCCAATTGGTTCAGCGTTCGGGTGAGATCTATCAGAGCCGAAGAGCAAGTTTCCCATCGTCTCACCCGATCGGTTGAAGTTTCAACCGATCGGGTAAATGTCTGATTTTGTCTTTTAGTGGGAATATTCCCTGATATCTTGCCAAATTGTATAAATAGGGCTAGGTTTTCCCAGAAACGTAATCCCCATTTTAAGCTGTTTTTAGGGATTTTGGCTGCTCTGAATTTAATTCTATTTGTAAGTTCTTTGATCATTCCTATATTTTGATATTGCGTTTTGCTACAGTAATCTATTGTGTGATTTCCATTTTAATGGCTATAATCTGTTTATTTGCATTTCGTACCATGAATAGAGAGTAGTTCTTCAATCTGGGACATTGGTGGAAGCCCCTTCGTGGGTTCTCCCTAGAACAGCCATAGGATTAGGGACCCGATAGGATATAGGTATTTCGATGGTTACGCGAGGGCATTTCATTGTCATCGGCAGGAGAAAGACCGCCTTTGACCGTCGGGCCAAGAGGAAATAAAACGGGAGTTTGATTCTCTAGCCATAGCTCACCCTCTTAGCATAGACATTGACTCCTTGCACATGGGAACGGCTTAGATGAAATGTCGGTAGCAATCGTTGCGAGCTTAGTGCTCCTGGAGTCGGGTGGTGTTGGATATGGGAATGCCCACCGTCTGAACCCAGGTAGACCTAGCGTATCATCCTAGGCATCGACCGGAATATCGGGCCCATGGGACGCTTGGTACCACTATTAGAGGCAACGTCACACCGCTAAACCCTAGAGTCCGATCACATTCCTATCCTTCGACCGTAATAGTGAGAACTCATGATAGGGCGGAAGCCAAAGTCCTAGGTTACCCTTTTTTACCTCTTACATCTTTTCTATTAATCTACTATCGTGACAACCACCCAGAGAATAGGCTAGCTCACCCACCGGGTGATCCGGTTCCCAAATATTTCCAAGCACAATACACGCCTCCCCGTGATCGACCCCCAAGCAACACTTCGACACCGTGCGCTTGCGGGTTACAAATTCTAATCCTAGTATCCCCGTCCCGATTTGAGTGCCAAACGAATGGGCGGTCAAGCTTTATGGCATCGTGACGTCCCCTAGGTTTGAGCATACAAGTGCAATAGGATCAGGGATACCATATTTAAATATTTATACCGCAAGCGCATGGTGTTGTAGTGTGGCTTGGGGGTCGAACTCAGGGAGGCGTGTGTGTGCTTGCTGTCAGAAAGGAACCGGTTCACCTAAGGGGTGAGCTAGCCCAAACGATCGGTAGGTTGTCACAGAATATAGATACGAAGGAAAAACGATATAAAAGGAAACCTAGGACTTCGGTTTCCACCCTATCATGTGCTCTCACTATTACGACCGACGGATAGGAACACAATCGGATTTATGGTTTAGTGGTGAGACATTGCCTCTAAGAGTGTTACCTAGCATCCCATGAGCCCGATATTCCGGTCGGTGCCCAGGATGATACGCTAGGTCTACCCGGGTTCGGTCGGTGGGCATTCCCATGTCCATTAACACTAACCGACTCCGGGAGCACTAAGCTCTCAACGAATACTCCCAACATCTCATCCTGCCGTTACCACGTGCTAGGATTCAATGTCTATGCTAAGGGCGGGAGCTGTGGCTAGGGAGTCATCCGCCAAGTTTATTCCCCCTTGGCCCGATGGTCAGAGGCGGTCTTTCTCCTGCCAATGACAATAAAACACCCTGCGTAACCATCTAAATTCCTAAACCATATCGATATCCTATTCATATGGTCGCTCTAGGGAGAACCCACGAAGGGGTTTCCACCAAAATCCCAGATTTGGGAACTACTCACGATTCATAGCAAAAATGCAATCTAAACGAAATTCAACGGTAGAAATCATGATCAGGCAATAGAAAGTAGTTGCTGGCAATGGTATTAAGACAATTTGAAGTTTCAAAGTAATCAGAACACTTACAAAACAGAAGAAAATTCCAACCGTCGCAAGACAAAAAGACAGAAAAAATTACAGGATCCGTTTTCTGAAACCCTAGGTCAGATATAAATAAAAAACGAGGTCACCCGATTGGTTGAGGCATCAACCGATTGGGTGAGCTGCTAATCGCTTTGGCCATCGGGGTTCAGGAGCTTCAACCAGGCGCTGAGGAGAGCGGGTGGTGTGACCGGGTCGTCGTTTGTTGATTTTCAGCTTCAGAGAACCGATCGGGTGATATGTCACCCGATCGGTTGGAATTAAGCCCAAAAAGACAGAGAGCTCTGTCGATCTCACCCGATCAGCGAACCGATCGGGTGATCTGCTCTTCTCTTCAGCTCCTGTCCGGGTGAGATACACGTGCATCAACCGATACGGTGGCTGTGTCCACCTGATCGGTTGAGGGCTGAAATGTGGATTTCTTCATCATTTGGCCCTCTGGATCACGTGTGACTCCTCCCGTTGCTCCGGGGGCTCATGATATCTTCATTATATGTCACTGACACTGGCAATCTCCTGCATTCACACAAAAACACGGAGAAAGTGAAAAGATACAAAATAACACAAAATAACGGATATAAAACAACGTAAAACGGCAGAAAATCACGAAGAAGACGTGCGTGAATATATAAAATAGAAACGCACATCAAAATCCCCCAAGCTGAATACTTCCTCGTCCTCGAGGAAGACGAGTGAGAGTAGGAGCTTGGAGGGAGAAAATAGAGAGAGAGAGAGAGAGAGAGAGAGAGAGAGAGAAATCAAAATCCTAAATCTCCTGTCAGAGCCAACAAAATCAAACACGCCATACTAAATAAGCATACGACAAAACACATATCTAAACCAAGGAAACATGAGTCCAAACAAGTGTTGTGGGCCCACGCGGTGAAGCGTGAGTGAGTGTGGTCGTGTGCTAGGAGATGGTGTTACTATCTACATTGTG
Organism: Scilla litardierei; assembly: GCA_030789695.1. NCBI lineage: Eukaryota > Viridiplantae > Streptophyta > Magnoliopsida > Asparagales > Asparagaceae > Scilla > Scilla litardierei. The sequence continues at coordinate 91,717,399 of CM061134.1, forward strand.
CAATAGAGCTCCATATACACATACCCAAGGAACGACCCAAATTTCAATTCAATTCGAAACTGCGGTGAATAGTTTCTCAAGCATGCATGAGAAGAGAGTAAGAATTGAAGCGTATCATGTATTGGGGGTTCCACAGCTAGGGACTAGGAAATCACCACACTATCGCCTAGGTAACCGCTAGAAAGATCATATGCCAAGTGTTTTCGAAAACGATGGAGGTTGAGAAGGTGTGGAGTAGAACACTCGGTGCAAATTCTCGCCTTCCCTTTATTCTCGGTAGATAGGAAAATATTCACATTGGAATTTTTTTTTGGGTTTTGGTTATTTGTATTTTTTGGATTTTTGGCTATACATATTTTTTCTTTTCTCTTTTCTTTTCTCTTTTTTTTGGTTGTTCTTTTCTCTTTTTTTTGGATTTTTGGATATTGGGATATATACATGTGTACTCTCTCAAGTGGGAGAATGGTACATGACGAGGGGATTTGCACCAAGTAAAACAAAAAAAGAAATCGGATTCTAACACTTCGGCAAAGGAGATTTTTCTCGCAGATTAGAGCGTAAGCTAAATGTGTTATCCTAATCCTATTTGTGGAATCCCGACACATGCGAATTGAAGTATACGATATATATATATATATATATATATATATATATATATATATATATATATATGTATGTATGTATTCATGCATATAGAAGCAGACAGTAGAAGCAAATACCGCATATTCAAATCGAAGCATGGTAATCTAGGGGTCATCCCAGGACATACATATAAATGAAAATCACAAAGTAGAAGCACACCAAATAGCTAGCTACGACACACAACTCACATAAAAGCAAAGTGAACCCACGAGGCATGAAATGCAATAGGACTCGGCTTCCCAGGGTTAGTGAAAGTGATAATCGTAGCCATGCTAGGCGTGTGTGTGTTTCTGTGGCAATTCATCATATGGGGTCATCTCTAAGAGAGGGAGAATAAAAAGAAGAGAAGAAAAAGAAAACCACGAAGAAAAACGACTCAAAAACATGGTGAAAAAGACACAACTGACACACAAAGTGCGACTCCCCCAAGCAGAAACTTGCATTGCCCTCAATGCAATAGTAGTAAGTACGAGAGGGCAATGAAAATGGGGGGTACACACCGACACAAAAAGAATGAAAAACAAGAAAAACACACATACGAAATAGGAAAAATAAAAAGAAGGAAAAAGAAACATAGAAAATAAAAGATAGAAAAGCACACCCAAACGACACATATAAACATGCACACCATGACGACATCACACGACAAAAAACATAAAAGGCGACTTCCCCCAAGCTGGACATAACAATGCTAGCGAAATGATAAGATAAGGTGATGCAGAAATATGCTAGGGGGAAGATCGGAAAAGAAAAAGAAAGAAATCAAAATACATGAGAGGAACTGTCCTCGTCCTCCTCGGTAGAAGATGGAGGGGAGTGGGTGGGAGAGGTGATGGGTGTGCAGAGAAGTGGGGAGAGGGGTCGAGGTGGTGTATGGGTGGGTGCGGAGGAGGTGTGCACGATGGGTGGAGTGGAGGTGATGATGGAAAGTGGAAGAGATATGGTGATGGAAGATGATGGTGATGGAAGTGATCTCGAGCGCACCAGTAATTTCTTGCGGCGAGTGTATGCGGTGATGGAAGTGGAGGGTGGAGGATCTGTGGGGTCGACGGTAGTGTGTGGAGATGAAGTGGCAGGAATGGAAGCGGTGGTGGCAGGAGGAGATAATCATCGAGGAGGTGATGGAGGAGGTGAAGGGGGGAGTGGGTGGAGGTGGACCATGGATGTGAGTAAGAATGCGGAGAATGGCAGACACATTCCTCTCGAGTGCGAGGAAACGTGGGTGCAAAAAGATAGAAGAGGATGGGTCCGAGGAGGTAAAGGTGGATGCGCCGGCGCGCAGAAAATCTAACACAGTCTCTAGACCGAGACGGGCTGAGGTGGCTCGACGAAAAGTAGAAGTAGTGGCCAGATGGATAGTGGAAGTGGTGAGAGCCTCAGAAGCGATAGGGACAGAATCCGGGGAGGCGCCACTAGGGCCAGTCTCGGGGTCTCCTCTAGATGCAGGAATGTCCTGCACGCCTAAGTGGGCGGCAGGGGACGGTGGTCGTGCTGCGCCAGGGATAGGGAACTGAAGATGTAACCCCCTAGAAACTCTGTGTCAGGAGGGAACGTCCAATCTGCCACAAGAACGATAAACATACGACCAGGGTTGGGCAGAATGGTGTAAGGAGCAGGGGGTGACCGTAGTAGAAGGTAAACCGACCGTCACCACGAGGCCTGATCATATGAGTGTGTCGCAGGACATCGAGATCTAGATAAGTAGATCCTGCAACATAAGGGAAATCTCGGGGGATAACGATACTGAACGGGGGAAGTAAAGCAACAATGGTAATGAGGCCCCCACAACAATATTTACCCTTGTTGGCACGGCTAATATCAAGCAATTTGTGAATAAGCCAAGCACCACCATTAATAGGTATGCAATGGGCCTTAAAAGCAATCCCGTCAGCACTGCAAATTAAATCAAAAGTCATAGCCCACAAAATAAAAAGGTCAGGGATAGTCACGGTACCTGACTCATCCATGGGAAAGAAAGTGCTAGATAAGATGCGATGGGCTAGACGAAATACTGGGTGGATGATCGAGGAGGCCTTGGCCTTGCCTCGAGGATATCGGTCGTGGAGGGTGAGGCGACCCAAAAAATATCGACATCGAAGTCGCGATGATATTCATAGAGACGGATGCTATCGCCGCCTAGAATGGGTAAACCGAAAATGAGATTGATTGTGTTCAGGTGTGTGCGGATGGTTCGGTTTCAGACGTGGAAACCGACAATGGACCCCGCCTCACATTTGAGGGATGATAGGAATTCTAGTGTAAGGGCGGGGTAAGATTGGGCATGGGAGTTTAAGAAAGGCACCCATCCTAGGTTAGCGAATAGAGTCTCGACCTCGGAGAAAACTCCGAGATCGATCAGAGTTTGGGCATGTGCAAACTTAGTGGATAGGTGCGCCCGCTCGTTGAGTCTATTATAAAAATATTTTTGCTCACGATTCAAGAAACGGTATCCCCACGGTCCCATCAGTGGGTCCACAATGGGAACGTGTGTTGGGGTGGGGGTTGGGTAGGGGGAGGTGGAGGTGCACGTGCATGTTGACGTGTAGATTTATGTCTCTTGCGAGACGGCTCATCATCCCTCATGATTGCATTACCCTTATCCTTGTCCTTAGCCATGAGTGTGTGGGTGCGTGATGAGAATGCAAAATTTGATGAATGCACACAAACAACAGCAATAGAGCAAAATAGTAGTACTAGGGCAAATGTAAGAAATAGAGCTCAGGAACAAATTTACCCAGTAGCACAGTGATTCCTTGCTCGCAAAACACCCTAAGCAGCGCAATTGAAAGATCCATGAAACCACGACACTTCGATCCAACAAATTTTCGAAATGGTGGAATGGGGCTAGGGTTAGGGCGAAAGTTGTGGATGAATTAGGATGGATGAGAGTGGGATTGATGGAGAGAGGGATGGAGGAAGTGGAGAGAGAGAAATTAGGAGTAGGGGAGAGTAGTAGATGGCTGGTTGAGGGAGTTGGGAGACGAAACGACGGAGAGAGGGAGAGTTCGGGTGAAGAAATGAATCGGGTGAAGTCGGGGGTTATTTATAGGGTTTAGGCCAACCGATCGGGTGAGATCTCACCCGATCGGGTGAATATTTTTTCGAAAAAATTCGTTGGAAGGCAGCTACAGGCAAACCGATCGGGTAAGCTTTCACCCAATCGGTTGGCCGTTTCACAATTTTCTCGAGACCACTGTCGATTTCACCCGGACGGCGACACGATCACAGCTTCAGCGAACCGATCGGTTGATTTAAACCCGAAATTTCCCGAGAGCACTGAAGATCTCACACGATCTGCCACCTGGTCCGACATTTTTTCCATCGGATCGGTTAGATGATATTCAGATATGGGCCATCATCAGACACAGCCCACCCGACCGGTTGATGCATGAACCGATCGGTTGGGGATCGTTTCCTGCAAAATTTCAAAAATTATCTAAGTCTCTTGACGAAAACCCACATTGCTGAATTTATCCACCAAAAATAAGAAAAATTATCCTTAAAACAACGACGAAGGTTGAGAACATGGGTTGCCTCCCATGAAGCGATGTTGTTTAACGTCGTTTGCTCCACGATCGGTTCATGATCTTCAAGGTGGTTGATGCGAGTGATGCACATAGATCGGCATCCGTTCAGCTTCCAGAGTGGTGGCCATTGGTGTTGACAGTGGTGAGAGGTAGATGCTCTCGACGATCCTACCGCTGGTGGTGTCCGGGGGCTTTTCCCTCACATTGGCGTCAACCGCCACTTTTCGTAGGATCCCGATCTCTTCAGCAGTGAGCCCCATGGGCTCTTTTCATTTGCTCCTCGTCGGAGCGGCCTTCTTGAATCCGGGAGGAGTCGTCTATAAGATACATGCTTCCCGAGCAACTTCTTCTTCATTCAACCCGACATGCTCCTCAAGGTTCCCAAAGCTATCGAGGGGTTCCTTGAGAGAATTTCCTAGGCTCTAGCTTCTACTACTCTTTCCTCTGTAGCTTTGCTCCTCAGACGGATGCTTCATAGATAGTCCCAAATCAAATTCGACCTTCTGGTCGCCCACATTTAGGGACAGCTTCCCTTTCTTCACATCAATTAACACGCCAGCGGTCGCCATGAAAGGCCTCCCGAGGATGATCGGTGTATGATTGTCCTCTGGCATGTCCGTCGCAATAAAATCTACAAGCACATGCACGCCTCTGACGTTTACTGGCAGGTCATCCACAATCCCCACCGGATACTTGACTGATCTGTCTGCAAGTTGTAGCGTCATACCGGTGGGTTCAAGATCCCCCATTCTTATCCTCTTGTACAATGACAGAGGCATAAGACAGACGCTCGCTCCCAAATCGATGAGCGCCCGATTAATTTTTACTTCTCCTATTGAGCATGGGATGGAGAAGCCCCCTGGGTCCTTGAGCTTGGGCGGATTCGATCGCTGAATTAGAGCGCTGCACTCCGCTGTGAGGACGACTTTTTCCTCTCGTGCCCTTCATCACCAAGTCCTTTAGGAATTTTTCATATGAGGGTATAGTCTCTATAGCCTCGAGGATAGGGATCTGCAAGCTCAAGTCTTTGACCATATCAAAGAACTTGCCGTATTTCTCATCAATCTTTGCCTTGTCAAGTCGTTGGGAAAACGGCACCATGGGCTTGAAAACTCTCAAGTCCCCCTCTTCGTTCTTCTTCTTCTCTTCCTCAGAGACTCCCTCTGGAGTCATGGTCTTTGATGACGAAGCTCCATCGTCATTTGCTTTCGCATTTGGTCGCCCATCGACCAATAGAACTTCGGGTACCTTGGCGGGCTCCCTAGTTGGAATCTGAGTCCCGCTTCTCAATACTATAGCAGACACATTGGCAAGATCATACATTAAGGCCAACGTTTGATTTGGCCCCTAGGATTTACTTCCGGCTGACCCGGCAATTGGCTCTGTGCCCTCTGAAGGTTCGCCACCTGCAACCCCAGCTGGATTACTTGGTCGGTAAGGGCCTTCTGTCCCATCTCCAGTCGCAAGTTAATCTTCTCCTGGTTCGTGATATATTGGGTCAAGAGTCTCTCGACCGGAGAGATTACCTGCTGTTGGCCATATGGCTGCTGCTGCTATAGGGGCTGCTGGTTCCTGGGGGGATACTACTGGTATATTTCTTGGGGATGCTGTTGTTGCTTGTACTGCTGCTGCTACTGCCGAGGTGGCTGATACAGTTGTTGTTGCGGTTACTGGGGCTGCTGATATGGCGCCATGTAGCTCAGATTTTGGTGGTCCCGGTTATTGGGAGAATAAGCCGGATTTGAGCTAGTCCTTGGTAGATAGGACGCATTGCCCGTTGGGTTGTAGAAAAGTGCGCTATCTTGATCCACCGGTGGTGAGATATCACCACCATCAAAGTCTCCCATGACTTCTGCTTCCACCGCTGCTAATTGTTAGGTGTTGGCACCACCAGCTCCTACCATAAGTGCCGAGATCTGAGTCGATAGCAAATAAAATTTGCTAGATAATTTGTCGACCTCTTCGACTCTATGCATTCCACCAGATCTGGGCATGGCATGCTCATCACACCACCTCTCATTATTTGATGCCATGTTTTCCAGAATTTTATCGGCATCTTCCTCGCTTTTCGACATAAAGGACCCCCCCAGCCGTGGCATCCATCGAAGATTTCAGGTCGACCCTCAACCCATTGTAGAACAGATTTATGATATGTCATTTTGGGAGCTCGTGGTGAGGGCATCTCCGCTACATCTCCTTGTATCTCATCCATGCCTCGTGCATGGATTCGTGGCTGGCTTGGGAGAAGGAGGAGATCTCGCTCCTCAACTTCATCATCTTCCCCGGGGGAAAGAACTTGCTCAAGAAAGCATTGGATAGCTTCTTTCAAGTCGTGAAGGTTTTGGGGTCTTTTTTCCTTAGCCATAGCTTGGCCTTATCCCGCAGAGAGAAGGGGAACAGTTTGAGCTGGATAGCTTCAGCTGTGACACTGTTGATTCTGAAGGTGTCACACTTCTTAAGGAAGGAGTTCAGATGCTCAATTGGGCTCTCCATGGGTGCCCCTGAAAATTGATCCTGCTAGATCCACGTCACTAATGACGGCTTTAGCTCGAAATTTGCGGCCGTGATGGCCAGCGGTTAGATGCTGGACGAGGACCCGATGGATGGCATCGAGTACTCCAGCAGGGACTTCTGGGGAGGAGTGTTTTCCTCCATGGTTTCATCTTCTTCCCTTCTTCTTTCTACGTTTAGACACCTCACGGTGGCGTTAATCTCTGGGTCAAGAGGAATCAAGTCGTCAAGACTCCTTGTATTCCTGCGCATGAAAAATCAACAAACACCCGTGAAGCAAGTGTGGTATAGAAACAGATAAAAACAGAAAATAAAGAATATAAAATAAAAATTGAAAAAGAAGAATACGAAAATTATCGCGAGGTGATGATGTGAACTAGACTCTAGGGTTCACAAGGCCCTAAAAGAAAACAAACACGTTGCCTCCCCGGCAACGGCACCATAAAGCTTGACGTCCCCTAGGTTTGAGCATACAAGTGCAATAGGATCGGGGATACCAGATTTAAATATTTATACCACAAGCGCACGGTGTTGTAGTGTGGCTTGGGGGTCGAACTCAGGGAGGCGTCTGTGAGTGCTTGCTGTCAGAAAGGAACCGGTTCACCCAATGGGTGAGCTAGCCCGAACGATCGGTAGGTTGTCACAGAATATAGATACGAAGGAAAAACGATATAAAAGGAAACCTAGAACTTCGGTTTCCACCATATCATGTGCTCTCATTATTATGACCGACGAATAGGAACATGACCGGATTTAGGGTTTAGTGGTGAGACGTTGCCTCTAAGAGTGATACCTAGCGCCCCATGAGCCCGATATTCCGGTCGGTGCCCAGGATGATACGCTAGGTCTACCCGGGTTCGGTCTGTGGGCATTCCCATGTCCATTAACACTGATCGACTCTGGGAGCACTAAGCTCGCAACGATTACTCCCAACATCTCATCCTGTCGTTCCTACGCACTAGGATTCAATGTCTACGCAAGGGCGTGAGCTGTGGCTAAGGAGTCATCCGCCAAGTTTATTCCCCCTTAGCCTGACGATCAGAGGCGGTCTTTCTCCCACCAATGACAATAAAACACCCCGCGTAACCATCTAAATTCCTAAACCCTATCGAAATCCTATTCATATGGTCGCTCTAGGGAGAACCCACGAAGGGGTTTCCACCAAAATCCCAGATTTGGGAACTACTCACGATTCATTGCAAAAATGCAATCTAAACGAAATTCAACGGTAGAAATCATGATCAGGCAATAGAAAGTAGTTACTGGCAATGGTATTAAGACAATATTTAAGTTTCAAAGTAATCAGAACACTTACAAAACAGAAGAAAATTCCAGCAGTCGCAAGACAAAAAGACAGAAAAAATTACAGGATCCGTTTTCTGAAACCCTAGGTCAGCTATATATAAAAAACGAGGTCACCCGATCGGGTGAGCTGCTAATCGCTTCTGCCATCGGTGTTCAGGAGCTTCAACCGGGCGCTGAGGAGAGCGTGTGGTGTGACCGGGTCGTCGTTTGTTGATTTTCAACTTCAGATGAACCGATCGGGTGATATGTCACCCCATCGGTTGGAATTAAACCCAAAAAGACAGTGAGCTCGGTCGATCTCATCGGATCAGCGAACCGATCGGGTGAGCTGATCTTCTCTTTAGCTCCTGTCTGGGTGAGATACGCGTGCATCAACCGATCGGGTGGCTATGTCCACCCGATCGGTTGAGGGCTGAAATGTGGATTTCTTCGTCGTTTGGCCCTCTGGATTGCGCGCGACTCCTCCCGTTACTCCGGGGGCTTATGATATCTTCATTATACATCCCCGATGCTGGCATTCTCTTGCATTCACACAAAAACACGGAAAAGGTGAAAAGATACAAAAACACACAAAAGAACGGATATAAAACAACGGAAAACGACGGAAAATCACGAAGAAGACGTGCGTGAATATATAAAATATAAACGCACGTCACACCGTTGCCAGGGAGGCAACATGCTTGTTACATTTAGGACCCTGTTATCCTTGAGACTAGCGCACATCCTTACCCAGTGATAATTTTCACATTCTACACTTTTGTTTTTATTTTTATTTTTATTTCGCATTATACCATACGTGCTTCATGGTATATCTTAATTTTCCATGCACGGGAACTCAAGGAGTCTCGACGACTTAGTTCCTTTAGATCCCGATATCAACGCTACCCCGAGGTGTTTGAACACAAAAAGAAGAAGAAGAGAAGAATTTGCGACCATGGCAGGAAACGTCACTCCTCCAAAGTCTTTGCTCGAATATTCGATGCCGTATATTGGGTCTACATCCAGCATTCAACCTCCGACCATTACGACCGGAAACTTTGAGTTGAAGCCATAACTTGGGGCTTGGATCCAACAAGACCAATTTTCTGGAGCTCCCATGGAGAATCCCATCGAGCACTTGGATTCATTTTTGGAAAGTGTGAGACATTCAAGATCAATGGCGTATCAACCGAGGCTATTCGGTTAAGATTATTCTCGTTCTCTCTACGGGATAAAGCGAAGCAATGGCTGAGGGGAAAGTACCCCAAAACGTTCACAACCTGGGAGCGGCTTTCGAATGCATTCCTGAACAAGTTCTTTCCTCCGGGGAAGACGATGAAGCTAAGAAGCGAAATCTCCTCTTTCTCCCAGGCTAGCCATGAGTCGCTACATGAAGCATGGGTGAGGTACAAAGAAATTCAAAGGAAGTGTCCTCACCATGAGCTCCCCCGCTGGCAGATCATCAACCTATTTTATAATGGACCGAGGGACGATTTGAAGTCCTCTATAGATGCCGTGGCGGGTGATGTCAAGAAACTAAGTGGATGCTGGAATTATTTTGGAGAACATGGCATCCAACAATAAGAGGTGGAATGATGAGCATCCTACGTGGAAAGCTGGTGGGATGCATCGGGTTGAGAAAGTGGACAAGCTTTCAAGCAAATTCGATTTGCTTTCCACTCAAATTTCAGCGTTTATGATTGGAGCCGGTGCCGCTAACCCACAGCAAGTAGCTGCCGTGGAAACTAAACTGATGGGAGACTTCGATGTTGGAGAGATTTTGGCGCCTGTGGAGCAAGCAAGTGCCCCGTTTTATAATCATACGAGAAATGCGCCCTATCCGCCGAGAACATGTTCTAATCCTGGATATTCTCCCAACAATCGGAATCATCCAAATTTAAGCTACAAGGCACCTTACCAACAATTTCAGCAACCTCCTCAGCAACAACAATACCAGCCTCCTCCGCCTTACCAAATTTATCAACAGTTTCCTCCTCGACATCAGCAACCTCTGCCCCAACAACAACAGTACAATCAACATTAACGAGTGGTCTCTCTGATTGAGAACCTCCTAGCTCAGTACATATCGAATCAGGATATGATCACTTAACAACTATAGCTTGGGTAGATATCCTTGGCCGACCAAGTGACCCAATTGGGGTTACAAGTAGCCAACCTCCAAAAGGTGCAAGGACAACTAACGGGTCAACCGGAGGTGAATCCTAGGGGACCTAGCCAAACCTTAGCCTTGACACATGGTCAAGCGAATGTCTCTGCTATTGTTCTGAGGACTGGAAAGAAGATTCCGACGCGGGAGGCCGAGAAAGATAATGAATCACCCATTGTCAGTGTGCAACCGGGTATGGAGGGGAATGACAACTGAGCTTCAACATCAAACCCTGTGACTCCGAAATAATAACCTGAGAAAGGAACAAGAATGAGGGTGACGACTTGAGGGTTTTTAAGCCTTCGGTACCATTTTCGCAGAGGCTTGCCAAGGCCAAGTTTGACGAAAAGTACGACAAGTTCTTTGAGATGGTGAAGGACCTAAGTCTTCAAATCTCGTTCCTAGAAGCAATTGAGACTATTCCATCGTACGCGAAATTTCTGAAGGACCTAGTGAAGAATGGGACAAGAAAGGAAAAGTTGGTCCTTACGACGGAATGTAGCGCTTTAATTCAACGAGCAAATCCACCGAAGCTTAAAGTCCCGGGAAGTTTTTCGGTTCCGTGCTCGAAAAGGGGAAGTATCTATAAATAGAGTGCTTGTTGATTTGGGAGCAAGTGTAAGTTTGATGCCCCTTTCGCTCTACAGAAGGATCAATATGGGTGAACTGGAACCTACGGGGATGACCCAGCAACTAGCAGATAGATCCGTCAAGTACCCCGTGGGAGTCATCGACGAATTACCAGTTAATGTCCGCGGTGTACGTGTACCGGTGGATTTTGTGGTGATGGATATGCCCGAGGATAATCACACTCCGATTATTCTCGAAAGACCTTTTATGGTCACCGCAGGTGTGCTCATCGACATAAAGAAAGGAAAATTATCTTTAAACGTCGGTGATCAAATGGTGGAATTTGATTTGGCGCTGTCTATAAAGCTACCACCCGAGGAATCCAATTGCAACCTTCTGGAGGTTGAACAAGAGAGAGTTAATGAAGCAGGAGCATTGGAAGTGCTGTCTAGGGACCCCCCTGAAGACTTGGATGGAATATTGGAGAACTATGGGCCGGACGGAAAGGAAATTATCGGGCCAGAATGTGTCTCACAGTCAACTCCCCCTGGACTTGGAAAGAATGCCCGGATGAAGAGCAAGGGGAAAGGGGCTTTGACGCTCACCGCTGACGAAGTTCAAATTTTGAAGAGAGTGGCAAGTGTCGCCAACACACAGGAGAAGCCCTCGGATATCACCAGTGGGGGAGTGATTTAGACCATCCATTTATCGCCGATGTCAACAACCAGAGTTCTTGCCCCCACCGCTGAGAGGACGCCAACTGTTGAGCGTACCTCTTTAAGCCACCCTGAATATCATATCGGGAGTCAAGCGCACGACTATGAAAAATAGCGCTTCATGGGAGGCAACCCATGTCCCAAACTTCTGTTGGTTTTCAATAGGATTAGTTTATCATTTTTTGTAAATAAATGCTGCTGTGGGGATTTTTGTTGGGACACTTAGAGGATTTATATGTTTTTGCAGGAATTGTCACACCTGATCGGGTCATACATCAACCGATCGGGTGGATCGTTTCAGTAAGTGGCCAGCTCCATTTGAAGAGTGAATCGATCGGGTGATAAAGTAGGTAATCGGGTCGGTGATCGGGTGATGAAAACAGAGGCTTGGGAAGTTTTTGGGAGAACGGTCAACCGATCGGGTGATAACTCATCCGATCGGGTGACCTGTAGCGGCTGATCTACAGAATTTTTGAAAATTGATCCAATCGATCGGATGATTTTCACCCGATCGGTTCACCCAAACCATATATATATCAGCCCCCCACCCGACTTCCATTTCACCTGACCGCCGAAAAATCCATTCGAGCGATTCGTTTCGACTTCTTCCAAAAGGATCTTCTCCATCACTCCTACTGCTCCTAATCGTACTCCCCCACTTCCTCCACTACTTCCCCACCATCAAGGCCTCTCTGTCGACCACGTTCAAACTGCAAACCCCTCAAACCCCTAGCCCTAATCTCCCCAATTTTCAAAAATTCTGTTTCCTTTGGATTAGCGTGCGGCGGCTCCCCGGATCACTTCTTCGTGCATTGTGGGATCTTTTGGGAGCTAGGAGTCGCATCATTTCTGGGTAAACTCGCTCCATAACTTGATTATTATATTTCCAAGGAATTTTTATTTTGACACTTTGTCATTTGTTGCGTGCACCCACATATCATCTTGCATATCACACCAAATCGCCATAACATCATGGCAAAAGACAAAGATAAGGGTAAGCGACCCATGGTGGTGGTGGAGCCGTCTCGCAAGAGACAACGTCACACACGTCCTACACGTGGACGCGCTCCTCAACCACTGCCTACCCAACCACCACGCCCCCTATCATTTCTGCAAGAGACCCATTGCTTGGACCACAAAGTATTCAATTTATGAGCCAAGCCCACAAGGATTTTTTTCTCTCACTTGGACCAACGCTATCACCTCGCCACCAAGTACACGATCAAACCTTATTCGCTCTTGGAGTTTTCTCCAAAGTCGAGTCTTTATTCGTGAACTTGGGTTGGCTTGGTTTCCTCTATGCCCATGCTTAATCCTACCCCATGCTCACGCTAGAATTTCTCTCCACTATCAAGATCGAGCCGGGGTCAAATATAGCTTTTCGCCTTCGGAACCGAAATTTACGTGCCCATTTGACCACCATCAACGATATTTTCGGTTTCCCCAATCTTGAAGGCAGCTCCCTTCCCAATGAACTGCATCCCGACTTTGACGTCGAATTCTTTTGGCAACGCCTCACATTACACTATCATTATCCTAGGGGCAAGGCCAAGGCCTCTTCTATTATCCACCTAGTCTTCCACCTCGCCCATCGCATTATCTCAAGCACCTTATTTCCACGAGATGAGTTCGGCACCGTGACCATCCCAGATCTATTCATTTTATGGGTGTTGACTTTTCCTTTCATCCCCAGTATTGGCGCGATTACTTTCGAGGCACCGCACATAAGCATCAATGCCGCTGTGTGGCTAATCCAAAAGCTTGTTAATATTAGCCGCGCAAATAAAGGAAAATATTAATGCGGTGGCCTCATCACTATCATTGCCCTTCACCCACCCTTCAACATCGAGTTTCCCCCTGATTTGACCCATGCCCCAGGATCTACCCTTCTTGACATCGATGTCCTGAGGCACACCCACATGATCAAGCCGCTAGGCGGGGGTCGGTTTTCTTTCCACTATGGCCATCCACCTGCTCCTTATACCGTTCTACCGAACCCTGATCGTGTAACCAATGAGCTTCCGGCAGATTGGTCATTCCCACCTGATCCTGAATTTGTGGGGGGGGGGCTACACCTTCAGTTTATTCTTCCTGACGCTCCTAGACCACCTTCCCCTGCCGTCAACTTAGGCGAGCAGGATATTCCTGAGTTAAGAGGAGACCTGATCACTCCATATTTTATACCTTTTTTCTGCATGTTTGCATGTCGTTTTGATCGACCATATCACGTTTTTCATGATTATTCGACAATATTGCGATGCTTTTCACTATTTCTTGTTTTTGTCGCATTTCAGGAAATATTGAGCGATTTGGAGCGAATTTGAGATCAAGGGATTTGTAAGCGCTTAGGAGTGTCACCCACGGTTCATTCGAGGACTTATCAGCGATGGAGGATGAGCGGAAGAAGAAGGAAATCAATAGGAGCGACAAGAATGCAAAAAGAAGAAGAAACGAGCACAGCAGCACATCACTCGGCCGAGTAGACCACTCACTCGGCCGAGCAAGAAGTCCCACTCGGCCGAACAGAACGGATACATACACGAAGTTTTCAGTGTATACTCGGCCGAACAAAGAAATCACACTCGGCCGAGTGAGAAACTTCACTCGCCCGAGTGGTACAGGGAATTCGTCCAGAGAAAAGGCCGAAGTTACTGGAATTTTCAGAGATCCTGAGGAAGCCCACTCGGCCGAGTATGAATGCTCACTCGGCCGAATGAAGAAGTCCACTCGGCCGAGCCACCCCCAAAGACAGACCCTGAGAACCCCTGAAGTTACTGTTTTTTACAGGGTTTGTCACTTTGCCGAGTGACAAGGGTCACTCGGCCGAGTGACCCTCTCCGACTGCTGTTAGGATTACAGATTTTGGGCTGCGCAGGGGCAGTTTAGGCACGATTTTTTTGGACGATTTTAGAGGGTATTTAAACCCTGTTTTTACCATAGTTTAAGGAGCTTTTTGAACAATTAATTTTTAGACTTTCTTTTAGGATTTGGACGGCTACTCTTTGTGAAATCTCAGCTGGAGATCGTCGGCAATTACATTGGTTTGTCTATTTCTATTAAAAATTTGATTTTTATGCATTATTTCTCTTTTGCAATGAATTGTGCCGTGATTATTATTGATTTTTCTTAGATTTGCATGATGCTTTGTGAGTAGTGTCGTCGTCTTAGGGCATAGGGATGAACCCTATGGACCCTATTTCTGAATTGTGATGAATTTGTAGATTTGTTGCTAGAATTGATATTGGTTAGGTTGTGATCAATTGATTACAAGTAGCTAGGGATTCATATCGATTGGGATTTGCAAGAGATTGGATCCCCATTGATAGGAAGGCCTAGATATTCGATTTAGATTGACAATTGGATTTCTCTAGATTTGGTTTGCAAGATATTGGGCCAAAGCTAGGATTTTTAATTGTGATTCTATACTAATATCCGTTTGTAAGAGATTGGACGGATAGGAACCATCATAACCTAGGTCGTAGCTCGAGTTTGCACGAGAGTGGGCTCGAGATACGATTGAACAGTGATGTCGTTCTTCACGCTAGCAGCTTAGGCTAGGGTTTGCACGACAGTGGGCACTATCCTAGGTTTGCTATAGACTGTCAATAGCGAGAGAGCATGAGCTTGGTTCTATATTAAGTTGCGACTAGTTCACCTATATTCAAGCTTAGCAACAATGAAACTTATGAATCACAAGGATGAGAGACGGTTTGTAGTTGGGATTTACTATCCCTAGACGCTTTGTTATATTGATATTTCTCTTGATATTTGGACGATTGTGACTGTTATACCCAAAACTATTCTTGATTCTCGTAATAGCTAGGTGATTGGAAAAAGACACGGTCATTTGTCCTCCCTGAGTTCGATACCCGCTCACTGCTACACCGTGCGCTTGCGGTAAGACTTCAAGTCTTTTTTCTGGTGTACACTCGGACGCGATCAAGTTTTTGGCGCCGTTGCCAGGGAGGCGACATTGTTTTATTTTCCTCACCTAGTCATTTCTTTTTTTGTTTTATTTTTTATTTTTATTTTACACCTCTATTGTGCTAACAATTCCATCGAAGCTCTATTCTTCTGTGCATGTACACAAGATCAACGGCGGACCCAGAGGATATAATATTTGATCCGGAGATCGAACGTACTGAGAGAAGGATCAGAGCCGAGAAGAGACTCAATATAGAGGATAATTGTATGAACCAGTCGGAGACAATGGAAGAAGTAGCGGCACGTATGGCGAGTATTATATCTATCAGAGATAGGCTTCGGCCTAAAACTTCTTCCACCACTTCCTCCATCGCTATGCCGGAGTTGGCGACGGATAAGAATTTTGAGCTCAAGACGGGATTAGTGGTCTTAATGCAACAAGACCCCTTCCATGGGAACTCCCATGAGAATCCACATTATCACCTGCAACTATTCTTGTCCAAGTGCGCCACCTTTCAAATGTCGGGTGTTTCCGTTGATGCTATCAGATTGCGTCTCTTCCCCTTCACCCTCAGAGACAATGCTCTATATTGGTTGAGGACGCAGGCGGAAGGGATATTCACTACTTGGGATGAGTTGGCTAGTGCTTTTGTTGATAAATTCTACCCGCCATCTAAGACAGTGAAGATTAGAAGTGCATTCATGTCCTTCAAGCAAGGACCGTAGGAGACCCTATACGAGGCATGTAAGTGCTTTAAGGATCTACAGCATCAGTGCCTCCATCACAGCATAGAATCATATGAGCTAGTTCACGGCTTTTATAATGGACTCCAACCGGGCACGAAGCAGATCATAGATGCAACCGCCAACGGAGCCATTCTTTCTAAAAACACCGGATGAAGCTACGGCCCTATTAGAGGAGATGGCCTCTAATAATCAACAATGGGGCGACGAGCGAGGGCAATATTCTGCCTCCTTGAATCCAACGAGCATATATGAGGCAAAGGCCGCAGCAGAGCTTTCCAATAAGTTCGACTCTCTCCACAAGGTAGTGGACAGATTGGAGAAGTATATCACCGAGCTGCACGGAGCTCCCTCCACATCTACGTCGGGAAGCAATATGAGTGATTGGCAAGACCAATCTCAAGCTATGTTCGTAAGAGGAGAGCATGGAGAGGGAGCCTTGGAACAAGTGCAATATGTTTC
This sequence comes from Scilla litardierei, assembly GCA_030789695.1. NCBI lineage: Eukaryota > Viridiplantae > Streptophyta > Magnoliopsida > Asparagales > Asparagaceae > Scilla > Scilla litardierei. The sequence goes on from CM061134.1 coordinate 91,733,946, forward strand.
GGGGAACTTTGATTATTAGGCCAACCTGGCCGCAAGGAATCATCCGGGATTTTCGTATGCAAATAATGAAGGGGCCCTGAACCCACCACTGCAACAACCTCAAGCTAGGCCTCCACCTCCACAACCTCAATACCAACCGAGGGGGCCACCACAACAAAGCTACCCGCCTAGGCAACAAGCGGGACCGTATAGGCCTCCCGGATATAACCAAAGTTGGAGAGCTCCAAACCCACCAGAAGCTCAACCACAATCGGATCATGAAGCTAGGGTGGAGGAATTCATGTTGGAGCAAAGAAAAATCAATGCTAAGTTGACGGCGCAACAAGATTCGCTAAATACCGTCGTTGCGCAACTTGGAGAGCAACTTGTGTTGCTAAATAAAAACACTCAACAATTGTCGGCTCAACCGGAGCACAATCCACGGAGCAATACCGGCCACATAAATGCGGTAGTGGCGGTCACAACTAGGGGCAGAAAGGATACCACACCCGTCATGGTCCAAACCAAGGAGCCCGTGGTAGAGATTTTGAACGACAAAGAGCCGGCTATTGAAGAGGAGAGCACAAAAAAGCCGCAAGAAGGTGGAAATTCTGAAATGAAGAAGCCTAATGAAGAGCGCACCTACATGCCACCGGTGCCCTTTCCATAACGGTTGGCAAGAGCCGAGATTGAGAAGAGGCTCGCCAAGTTCCTTGAATATTTGAGGGGAGTTAGCCTCAATATAACTTTCTTGAATGTTATAGTAGAGATCCCGTCATATGCCAAGTTCTTGAAGGACTTAATATCGGGAAAGAAAAGGAATGAGAAAATAATGCTTGCCGAGCAAGGAACTTGGTTTACCCGGAGGGAAAAGGAGTCGACAAAATTCAAGGATCTCGGAAGCTTTCGCATCCCATGCACACTTAGAAGAGTTCCACTACAAAAGGCTTTAGTGGACTTGGGAGCAAGTGTGAGCCTAATGCCTCTTAGCATGTTTCAGAAATTAAATGCGGGGACCGACTTGAAGCCAACCGACATGAGAATACAACTTGAGGATGGTCGGGTTACTAGGCCGGTAGGGATCACGGAGAATATCCCGCTCCAAGTGTCGGGGGGTATATGCTTGCCTTGCGACTTCGTCATCATGGACATCAAGGAGGAGGGTGACACGTCACTTATACTTGGACGCCCGTTCTTGGCCACCGCCGGCGTTATAGTCGACGTGAGAGAGGGTACTTTATCTTTGAATGTCGACAACATCGACGTTGAGTTCCATATCCCCAAAGCCATGAAGCATATGCCCTACCAAGAGGAGTTGGATTATGTGGACCTCCTTGATGAGGTGATCGATGAAGCCATTCCGCATTCCATTGGCGCTCTCTATGATGACGGCCTTGAAGAAGGCCAAACTTATAGCATTGAAGAAAAGTTGGAGGATCCTCCGGATAGCTCTATAGGCGATGATAAATACGACGCTGATGTCGCGAGAATAAGGGAGCTTTGCAATCTCTCCACGGCCAACAATTCAAAGAAAGCTCTGCCGAATAAAAGATCGGCGTCACCGGTGAGGAAGAAGATTGGTTCTAGCTCAAGCTTGGGGGACTTATCCTCCAACTTTACCCATGATGAGGGGACACCGAGGAAGGCCGACAAGCACCAACAACCAAATCCAAGTGGCCTTCCCTGCAAGTTTGACGGGCGTATCTCACATGCGCCCAATATCACGTGCTAAACGAAAATCTTGAGGGGTCGAGCTCATGACCTTAAACGAGTGCTTGTCGAGAGGCAACCCGACGGTTTTATATCAATTTTAGTTGATTTTTATTTTTATCTTAGATTTTTCATAGTGTTTAGAGTCTAGCGTCTATGAAAATCGTGACAACGGGCTTTATTTTAATGACAGGAGATGGAGAACGAGAGATCATTCATATGGAGGACAGCCATGGCAAGGGAGAGCGCTCCAGGAATGCGCTCAGGCCCCAGGAGAAGGGAGAGACTGACTGGATGAAGCAAAACAGAGAATGACGTGAAAACAGAGAGCCATTGCAGAAAACAGGAGGTCACTCGGCCGAGTAACATATGTCACTCGGCCAAGCAAAGACTCCACTTGGCCGAGTGGAGCACAGATCAGAGAAGATCCTTCTGACCAACTCTCTGTTATTTTCTTTGTTTTATAGTATAATTTGCCACTCGGGCGAGTGACTTGTCACTCGACCGAGTGAATCTGATACCCTACACGCTCTAAAAATTACTGAGTGACCATGTCACTCGGCCGAATGGATGGCCGAGTGGGAAAAGTCACTCGGTCGAGTCATAAGTTGCGGAGTTTATTTCAAAATTTTGTTCACTCGACCGAGTGAACTCTTAACTCGACCGAGTCACAACTTCCCTATATATATGCGCTGCGGCTGTGCAAATTTCGAGAAAATCCAAAATCCCCAAAATTTCACCCATCACCCGAGCCCCTTCAGTTTCTCTCGCCTGAATCGCTGCCTCGGTCGCCCGAGCCGCCGGTCGCCGCTGACCGACACTCGTCGTCGGTAGCCGTCGCCGCTGCGCAGCTGCTCGCCGCTGCCACCGCCCTCCCAGCCGCCGGCCACTCCACATTTCGCCCCAATCCGATTTTCTCCTCCATTCTCCCATTTCGTACGCCCATTGCGCCCCAAACTCAAATCAATTCATATATATATATCTATTGTACCCATATCTCCCCTATATTTGTTGATGTACACCACTGATTTTACTGTTTGCCTTTCAGGATAGCTTGGGGGAGCTTTGGGGAGCTCTTGGACGCATTCGGAGCTTCGTAGAGGAGGCGTCTCTTCGCACACTTCAGATTTTGCTCTCGCGTTGTTCTCAGGTATACTCGTTCCATCATCTAGCACTTAGCATTTTTATTTGGGGATTGGGCATGTCTCACGGCACATATACCGCCTCGCCTTAAGCCACGCACCCGGGAGCCCGCTTCCAAGCGGAAGAAGTCAGGTAATCCTGGCTCCTCTTCTACTAGGGCAGACTCCCCTCCACCTAGCCCACCACCACCTACACAGCCGCCTCCGCCCGATCCCATTCCACCACCTGCACAGCCTGCCCCGCTTTCGATGCGATGGGGATTACGTTCAGAGACGACGCCCAGCGTACCAGATTTGAGCGCATCTCCCATCGCTCGATCGTACCCACTAGGTTCGCGCACCTCACTGACTTAGAGCACCTAGGGGTTCTAGAGGGGCTACTCCAGTTGTACGACAACGTAAGGTGGCATGATTTCTTGTCGGTATCGGCAGACACTTATATCCGCCAGACACTAGAGGTCCTTAGCTCTATCGAGCAGATCCCTGGAGGATGCTCATTTTGCCTGATGGATCAGGAGTGCCAGGTCACCCTTGACATGCTCCGTGCATTCTTCCAGTGGCCTGCTGTCCCTGACCCAGACCGCGCTTATAGTCCCACGCACATCCCACCCCCATCGTTCGACACGCACGCCTTTTGGACTCGGATTACAGGATCACCCCTTGCCTTTGACGCTAGTCGGGCCAAGGCCTCTGTCGTCCTCCACCTGTGCCTCCGCATTGCAGAGCGCCTTATGGAGACCACTTTTCTTACGAGGTATGAGCCCGAGACATTGTCGACGCCAGAGCTCTACATGCTCTATGTTATGACACGTTCCAGGGTTTTTGATGGAGACGATGTTCTGGTCCCCGCCGTAGAGATCGATATCACCAGATGGTACATCGACTGCATCATTATTTCTGTCGACGCTTGTACGCCTATTTGTTACGGTGGTCTGATTACGCTCTTGGCCCTATTATGCGGAGTTGACCTCCCAGCTGGCTTGCTGAGACCACCGGGCCCCACCTCAATTTCGATAGATGTTATGGCCCGGATGAGGATGCTTCGTCCTTATGGTCAGCGCCACTGGGTGTGGCTGCACGGTCCCCACAGTGCTGATTACATTATTCTCCCAAGCCCTGCTTGGACGCATATCGGACCCATGGGCGGGGAGTGGATTCCACCTATGGATCTTCTCATTCCCGCCGCGTACGTGCTTGAACCTGAGGGTGCTCAGCAGGAGCCCCTCCTTCCACCACTTGACCCTGTGATCCCTCAGCCTGCGCTTTCTTCGTCTGCACCTCCCGACACCTCTGTCCACACTTCTGTTAGTGCCAGGAGCACTTTAGCTGAGTCCACCCACCACACCACCACCATTGTTCCCATGTCGATAGATCCCATTTCTGCTGCCAGCCCCGAGCGCCCCCCATGATAGTTAAGTGCGGTGAGCCTTCTTTTAATTCCACAGTAGAGACCCTGCCCTCATTTGTGTTCTCGACCCCTGGTGAGCCTCTTCCTTCACATTTCACGACCTCCCCAGTCGTCGACCTCACTGTCTCCACTGCCGCTGTATTTTCCGAGAGCGTAATGACGTCTATCCCCACTTCTGTGTCACTGACCTTTCCTCCTTCCTCGTCCTCCGATTTCACTTCCACTTCTGCTGCCGCTCCATCCTCTTCTACTCTTCTTGCGTCTCAGCCTCTCCCAGAGACTGGGCGTCACTTAGGGAGCACAGCATGTTGAGTATTGATTCCCCGGATTTGGTTTTGGATGATGAGCAAACATAAATATATCGTGAACTAACACTTTGTGAGGCAGTTATGGAGATCGTCGCCAAAAGAACACGTATATCAAAAGCAACGTCTCAAGACTTCTCAATACGCTTGATCGTGCGCCTGAAGCTTCGTTGAAGCTCAAGGAGTTTTATTGAAGTCAAGAATGAAGATTGAAGCTTTGAAGATGGCTCGTAAGGTTTATTTTATAGTCTTCTAGCTTCATAGATTAGAATGTTAAGCCTTGAGTAGGACCTACAATTTAATCTTCATTTCGCTCATATCTTAGAGCTAGGATTTTCATAGAATTACATACGATCTTTCCCAAAGCTTCGCGCTTCGATTCACGACTTCTAGTGCATGTTAGTTGGTTCAAGTAGAAGAGCCAACAGACTAGATGACGATCTAGTCGGTCGGTAACTCTACATGAACCGACTAGAATGCCTTGCTCTTTTCAGCTCATTCATGTTGGTCAATTAGTCGGTCAAAGAAGGTTCACCAACCGACTAGATGACGATCTAGTCGGTTAGGAATCCTTCTTAAACCGACTAGTTTGCCTCCTTCAATTTCAGCTCAGTTACTGTTTACAGTTAGTCGGTCAAAGAAGGTTCACCGACCGACTAGTTGTGAAACTAGTCGGTTAGGATTCCTTCTTGGACCGACTAGTTGAACTTCCATTTTTGAGCCTGAGCTACTGTTTCGAGTTAGTCGATCAAAGAACGTTTGTCGACCGACTAGTTGAGAAACTAGTCGGTCAGCACTTGTTCTTAGACCGACTAGTTCAACTTGTTTCCAGGTATTCCATTTCGACTCTTAGTCAGTCAAAGAACACTCACCGACCGACTAGTTGTGAAACTAGTCGGTTGGCAAGTCTTCTTAGACCGACTAGTTCATATTGCCTGGAACTTCACCTTTTGGCTGTTCAACCATTAGTCGGTCTACGTTGTATCACCGACCGACTAGTTGATGAACTAGTCGGTCAGTGATCCTTCTTTGACCGACTAGTCTGGTTCAGAATAGAGCCTTTGGAGCCTTTATTGAAACGTTTTTCTCTCCCTCTCTCCTCTATCCTATATATAGTTGGAGGGGCTCTTTCATAAGTTTCAAGGCTGCCATTTTAGAGATTTAGAGAAATCAAAGAGAAGCTATTCAACTCCATTCTAAAGCTTTCTCTTCCTCACAAGAATCTCTCACTCAACTCTTTGAGCCATTTCCTCAAGAGAGATTCTCTCCATTGTGAGCCTTCCAAGCCAAGAGCTTGATCCAAAGTCAACATCCTCCATCCTAACCTTCGATCGCTAATCTTATTGGTGGAGATTCGGTTTGGTGACATTCTCTCCTCAAAATCCATCATTGCCCTAATTTGGTAAGATTTACTCAAGGCATAGGATTTTGTAGGTAAGTGTTTATTTCATTTCATTTCATTGAAATTTTGTACACTCTCGGTTGTGAGAGTTTGCGTGATCCCGGGTTGTGGGATTCACGGACATCGATTGTAGGTCGATTGCACTTGTGGGGTTCCCGCAAGTGGGTTAGTGGAAATCTTGAGTTAGGGTTTCTAACTCAAGTATCCGGAGGGGATCCGGGTGTTTGGGACGTAGGATCACCGGGAACAAGTCGGGGAGACTTGGGTGGATCCGAACCCGTTACGTCTTTTGTTTGCGTATGTTTTAATTCTTGTTGATTGTTGTTTTATTCCGCATTGTCGTTTGTTCATTGCATAATAGTTAGGAATAATCTTCTTAATTATTTTAAGTACTCTTCACCCCCCCTCTAGTACGTGTGCAGTAGCTACCACAAGGCACTACAATTGGTATCAGAGCCAAGGTTAATGCTACAAGGTCAAAGCCATGACAAACAACGACTACAATGTCTTCAAGGATCGTCAAGGAGCTTCTTCAGTTTTGGAAGGGATATCCTCAGTCAGGCCTCCTCACTTCAACGGTACCAACTATGGGTACTGGAAATGCCGGATGGACACCTTCCTCTGGAGCGCTTCACTTTGGAGAGCCACGATGACGGAGTATGTCGAGCCCGCCGAACAAGATTTCGCAAAGTGGACTACCGCGGAGGTCGCCGCGGAGGTAAGCAATGCCAAGGCAATGAACGCCTTGCAATGTGCGTTGGAGCCTGAAGACTTCAACAAGATATGCACATGTAAGAGTGCATATCAAGTATGGAACCAACTCCTCATCCTACATGAAGGAACGAGTACGGTAAAAGATTCTAAACTCGTTGTCGCTAATAAAGAATTTGAGTTGTTTCACATGGAACAGGGTGAAACCATGAAGGACTACTATGCTCGCTTCGTGGACATATCCAACGAATTGGAAGCTCTCGGGAAGATCTACACCCAAAAGGAGAAAGTCGCGAAGATTATCGACGGACTTCCTTCTTGTTGGAAAAAGAGTACCTTCGCCATCAAGGAAGGTAACGATATGAATAAGTACATGGTTGTACAACTAATAGGTACCTTATTGTCTTACGAGGTACGCAAGGAGAGCAAGATAAAGATGAAGGAGAAGATGAAGTCGTACTTGAAGCAAGACGAGCCTAAGAAAAAGGCGATTGCGTACAAGGCGGCTCCATCTACTGATGATGATGAATCGGAAGAAGAATCGGAAGAAGAGTTGGACATGGAAGCTTTGGCCGATATGGCAAAGAAGTTCAACCGATTCTTTCGACAAGGTAAGTTGAATCGTAAATCAAAATTTATTTCGACTAATGCTTCTACTCCCGTGTGTTATAAATGCAATAAGCCAGGACATATCAAGCCGGATTGTCCTCTTTACAAACACAAGGGGAAGTGGAAGGCATCCAAATACGACAAGTCTAGAAAGCACAAGAAAGGACTTGTCGGGACTTTCACCGACTCCGAGGACTCCTCTAGTGGGGAGTCGGACGATGAAAGAGTGGAGAAAGCACACACGTGCTTCATGGGAAAGGAGGATCCTGATCAAGAGACCTCCTCCGATGAAAGCGAGGATGGAAGCGAGGATGAAGGCGATGAGGTAACTACGGATGAACTTAGATTAGCCAACGAACAACTTTGGAATAAATTTTCTAATTTGGCTACTAGGTTTATGAAGACTAAAAATGAGCTAGATAGTCTTAAAAACTCGCCTAAGCCTATCATCGTCAACAACGACACCGTTGTTGAAGAGTTGAAAAATGAGATTGTAAATCTCAAGTCTCAACTTGAACATGTTAGCATTGATGTCACGCCCCGCTTCCCAAAAATATGGAGGCGAAGCGTGAGAAGGTCCGCTCAGACTTGAAGCTACAAAGCTGCAAGTCCGATAAGCGTCAATCAAATTTAAAACTGCAGGTCCTTGCAAAGCGAGCGAAACAAGATAATAATAATGAAAGAGACAAAAGAAACATCTCAGAATATCCATAGCAATAAATCTCAACATCACAGAAAAGCCACCAGGCTAAAAGAAAAGAGTCTAAAAGAGGCCGAGCATGGCCAACAAAAGTACAAAGTACAACAACAAAGTAATGGTGCAAGCACCGACATCTAACAGCAACCTAAAGCAAAGCAACGCCAACAATCTCTAAAACTGGTCACCGGTGTCCACGAACTCCTCGACGAACGTAGGCTCAGTGTCAGCAACTACCTCATCCGCTACAACTATCTCTGGCTCAGGGTCTAACATGTGACACCCAAAGAGAAAGGGGCACATGTCAGCAAGTCTGGAAGACTTGTGCAAGTGAAACTGAAAGTACAAGTAAGAGCAACCTAGCAGTTCTAACATGATGCAATGACATGGCAGTTAAAGTATGAGTGCAGCAGGTAAAGTAAAGTAAAGTAAAGTACGAGCATGGCATGGCATGGATGACAAGTATTACATGAATCATTCACAAGACAAGTACAAGACAAGGAAAGTAAGCACCTCGTGCACAGAGATTCCGTCTTCTGGCTAGAGGGCGGATCAGACCTCTCCTAAGCTCAGTTGACCGTTTATCCCTACCCCTCCACGTGTGTCGAGCCAGGGCCTTACCCCCGAACGGTAATGCTCGCTTCTAGATCACGAGCCAGGAAGTGTTTTACCTTGCTGGTCTAGGGGTGCACCTAGCCAGTCAAGGGAGTACAAGTACAAGTATTGTAGCGTGTGCTACCAATGCGACATTCAATGCATGGATGACATGACATGACAAGTAGTAAGGCGTACAGGTAAGGAAAGTAAACGTGACAGTTTAGTATGCATGAACAACAAGTTTTAAGGGTTGGATCTAGCTTCGTTGTCAAGCTAGATCAATTAGGTGACGGATCTAGTTTCGTTGTCAAACTAGATCAAGTAGGCGTCTAGCCAGCTATCATTTCACTGACTAGTCTCTTTTACGCTAGGAACAAGGAAGTGGCCTAAAAACATGGCCCTACACAAGAGTTGGCAAGTTTCACTTGCCTGCAAGTACAACGTCTGAGCACACCGTCCAAGAGAGTCCAAAGATCACAATTATCCTACGTGCACAAGTCCACCGGCCTAAAGTCCATATTATTAATCTTGATTAGTGAATTTAAAACATTTAAAATACTTTAAAAATACTGATTTTAGTCTTGATTAGCATGCATTGGGTTTGGGGTCCTAGGGGTGCAAAGCGTTACCTCAACACGACGCGAAAGCTACACCGGCGTCGGGTAGCGACGCCGGGAGTTGGAATAAAAGATCGCGCTCCAAGTCCAGATTCCAATTAGATTCCTCGCTGGAAATTTCAGAGCAATCGACCGGGGCGACGATTCCAGATTCCAAAGCTCGCACGTGCGACGACGGGCTACGACGTGCGACGACGCCGTACGCGACGAATCCTCAAAGAGCAAGCACCTAGGTGGGGCCCACAGTAGTCCTAGGGACCTTTGGGGGACCCACAATAACTCTGGAGAACTTGGGGGGCCCACGGTGGCAAGCGATGCGACGGGTGCGGGGTTGCGACGTATGGCCATCGGTCGTATAGCCTCGGTGCGGGGAGCTCCATCGGTCGCTGCGGGGGAACGGGCTTGTGCGACGCTTGGGGTGTGCAGCAGTGCGGGGCAGCGCTTGGTTCTCTCGGTCGGAGCGGGGGAGGCCATCGGTCGGGCGGGTTGGATGCGGGGAGCGCAGCGCTGCAACATTGCAACGGTTGCAACGTTGTGGAGATGCAGCGATGCGGGCGAGAGCATCGGTCAGGCATGGAGCGGGGCGGGTGAACGGAAGTGGGCGCTGAGCGGGGGCTTGGTGCGGAGCGGGGATGCGGAGAAGTGGGGCGGGTCTCTCGGTCTGACCGAGGGACCCTCTCGGTCGGTGCGGTCGAACAGAGCGGGCGGCTGTGCAGCGGGTGCGGGCGGGGCTTGGTGCGGGCGGAAGCATCGGTCTGAGCGGGGAAAACGGCCTCGTTTCTTCGGTCGTGCGGCAGCAGCTTGTCGCAACGTTGCGACGATTCGTCGCAACGTCAAATTTGGGTTTTGGAAGAGGCTAGGGCTAATTTATTGCGAAAATAGGTCTTCCTAGGGGTTGTTTATATAGTGTAGATGTGTTGACTTGGTCTAGGGCTAAATCTAATAGGATTAGAAGTTTAAAATAATTTGAAATTTGAAATTCAACTTCTCCAACCCACCCAAGGATTTGACTTGGTCCAAATGAGCTGGAAATTGGCTCAAAAATTCTTTAAAACGTTTAAAACTCAAATAAATTTTATTTGGCCGAAAATAATTTATAAATCAATTATTAAAAATATTATAAAACTTGTTAAAAATATAAAAGTGGTCAAATAAACTCCAAAAATTATAAAATAAATATCGTGGTGATCGTGGCGACGAATGTGAGCTAACTAAGAAGACAGATCTCAAATTCGACGTCGGACGACGAAACTAAAAATAGAAACGTCTCCCGTCAAAAGTGAAAATCGACACGTCTCATCGAATAAGTTTAAATTGTGGAAAAACGACTCGAGAAACGTCGTTCCAAATTAGTGCCACTATTTAATACTCTCAGAGACGTTCACAACGGCATATCACACAAAAGTGTTCACAAACAACCAAAGTCTAAAACAAACACGTGCACGGACAAAAGCACGTGCACGAACAACGTACCACGAAAAGTGGTCGTTACATCATCCCCACCTTAGAATAAAGTCCGTCCTCGGACTTTCTAATATAGCTTGTCACTCTAGTAACTACCCCAATCAAGTCATATAATAACTCAACCAGATATAGTCATCACAAGTGCTTATATATGCACTTGGTAGTCAAACATTAATACTACCAACACGTATATATATATATATATATATTCACGTACGTTATACATTTATACCTATTATAGACAGTCAAACTTATACACATATTTCAATCATATATATATATAAACATACATCCCTTATATAACTACTACCTAGTATAAAACAATAGTTCAGATACTCACATAAGGATAGTCTCACACTTAGCCAATACAATCATGCTCTACCTATATGTAGCTACCTATGCACAAACATCAAGGGTATACTACCCTCTGATAATCCCTAGTATTCATCCAAAACTAAACACATCAACACATGTAATCACACCATACCATAATTAATCAGGTTTCACTACATATATATATATATATATATATATATATATATATATATATATATATATATATATTCACCACTACTATAGTTTCACAATATATAGTCATTCAAATACATGCAAATAGTTCACCATATATTCACATCACGTACGGTCCTATAACTGTATTTACGACACGCCACATATAACATAGTCATCAATACTTATAACTAATCACATACTTACCCGTGCATGGTGCACACCCATACACGCTAACATTCCATTTACATACACCAATCATACCATTATATAACTAGCACACATACACACCTAGTTTTAGCTAGTACACATACGTTCACACGAGCAAGTCCTTAGTAATTAGCTATATCACAAGACCAACACCTATAACTATATACTGGTGTTGCGACCCACAATCATGTGCGTAACACAACCAGGCACAAACACTCCTATCACTATACATGCATCAAACATCGCTATATTCAAACTACAAACATACATTCAATATACTTAGAGTATACCCACTCAAGCTTGAGTGAGACTCAGTACACACATCAGAATATTCTATATACGTAACACGGCATTCATACATATACCAATACCACTCCATTATATATATATATGCATCTACCAATACAACCATATACATTCCATAAATCAATCACACTTAATATTTAGTCAGGTAATACTTACATAGTTCAATCACTCTATATACCATAATAATAATAATACAGACATCAGCACACGTATAATTATAATACACTCCCTAATACATGCATACGTATTCATCGTATAGTCACACCCACATGTAACACATATATTCATATCATAGCCTACTACCTATAATTAGTATACTAACACATCCACACGTACATAATTAAGATGTGCAATAGTCGTGTATACCTCACGGTATGCACACATGCACCATCCCGAAAAGCAAGCAATACCAATCAAAATTACACTCCTACTACCATATGTATATCACCTATATACTCAGGCAACAAAACATAACTACTTACGTCTAAACACAATACATACCCACATACGAGCACACACTCATACGTGCTAACATATAGATCACATAATAAGCCTACCCTCTTAACCATACGTACTCTTATTATTATCACTACTAACATACACATAGCTTTACCAATCATTTATTTCAACCATTATAAGTATCTCTAACTACATACACAACTTAGATATTTCAACGCTAACTCTAATACACACCGGCATCCCTAGTATAGTATAGCTATCCACACAAAAATCTATAACTCCTAACCCACGACAACTTCATAATATCACGAATAACTCCGAGTATATATATATATCACTCAATAGGAAAACATCAATATACTATGGAAATTCTCATTCAAGCCCACGCACCCAACTTAGGTACGTGCACCACGACACCTCACCAAGGTCTAAGGGTCTACTAACAATTAAGGGTTGACACAGACATTGACGGACACTAAAGCCTAAGCAATAGAGGGAGGTCGAAAGCGTGACGAGAGAAGGATCGATAAGCACGAATTCAGATAGGACGGATACAAGGAGGCAGCTTGGTTAGGGAAAACATTGGCTCAATGGTGATGTTTAGGTTGAAGGAAAAGGAAGGTGTAGTGATACATGTATAAGATATAGGAAAGAAGATAGGGTAAGTGGCACAAGCTAAAATACGTGAAACCTGAAAATTATTGTACCTCAAAAGCTAAAATCCTCGTCTGTAAAGAAATATTTGGAGGTCGATAAAACGAGTTGTTCAAAATAAATTTGAGTCGAATATTCATAATAAGAGAAAATGGTCTATTGGTAAAAAAAATCATTATGAAAGAAGTAAAATCGTTTACACGAACATTAAGGACGAGGTTTTAGAAATCTTACACGTTAGTAATTTAATATAATGTTGTCAAAAAGTTTTGAGAGTCAAAGAATGAAGTCAAGTAACGGGAGAATTTAAACTCATGTTAAATGCTTCAAAACTTTAGGCTATGGAAAATTTAAAATAACCAACATTGAAACTACTATTTAGAGGACCAGGGTTTGCCAGAAATGAGAAACTGATTTACATAAGGTTCTTAATATACGAGCACCACAAGTCTGGCACGGATATAAAAATAATTGAAATTCAATTTGGTTTAGAAATTTTTCTAAAAGCGTGTATGGTGAGCGGAAAGAAAATAATAGTAACTTAGCGTAAGAATTATCAAGATTGAATAGCAAATCCTTAAAATCAAATCAGGGAGGGTCTAAATCAGGAAGTGGTTATGAAAATAGTAATTTTGCAAAAATCTGAAGTAGCGAAAACGACGAGCAAGGTCCAACTTGCTGAAAGCTGAAATTCCATGTGTCTTGAAAGTATATTAAAGTAAACACGACGTATCATTCGAATAACACAACTAAGAGGGAAAATTATAAATCGAATTGGGCAGGGCAAAAGTAAAACTAATATATGAAAGAACGACACATTTACATAGGTATGGAAAAATATAGGCTGGGAAAATACCATAAGCTAGTATTCAAATATTCCGACAAACGTTTTAAAAATTTAAATCAATGAAGGAGGATGAAATATAGGTATATTAAAATTTTGAACAAAATTAAACTTAGTGGAAGGGAAGGTTGAAAAATACTTTCAGAAGGTTCAAGTTTTGCAATGGCGATGTTTGAAAATTGACGACGATCGTCACGGGGCGATCTCGTGAATCGAGGCAAGGAAATTGATCGGATGATCAAATCATACCTACGCCTAGGATATGAATCAGAAGAGTCTACGGGGAAACTCCTACGGTCGACCAACTAAAGATTAGGAACTAGGCGCTAAGACTTCCAAAGGTTAGACGGAAACGAAGTGCGTTCAGCTTGGTCCGAAATCGATGAGCCCAAGCGAACGACTAAAGGAAAATCTAGAAGTCTAATATGGTCAGGGTTAGACAAGGACCACTAAGGTAACTCCTACGGCAATTAAATCAATTGCTGACAGGGAGTCTAACTAACAATCAGAGGCCTCTAACTAGCAAACACGGACGTCTAACTAAGCCTTCTTTTCACCTAGGGTCCTAAGAAAACGACTAAACTCGGGGCTTATGACTCGGATGTTGCAATTTATTTAATGGACATTCCGTTATTATCGTTGTTCCGTTAATTCGTAATTGCAAGATTGGACCTCCATGGGCCACCAACAAAACCTGTCACGCCCCGCTTCCCAAAAATATGGAGGCGAAGCGTGAGAAGGTCCGCTCAGACTTGAAGCTACAAAGCTGCAAGTCCGATAAGCGTCAATCAAATTTAAAACTGCAGGTCCTTGCAAAGCGAGCGAAACAAGATAATAATAATGAAAGAGACAAAAGAAACATCTCAGAATATCCATAGCAATAAATCTCAACATCACAGAAAAGCCACCAGGCTAAAAGAAAAGAGTCTAAAAGAGGCCGAGCATGGCCAACAAAAGTACAAAGTACAACAACAAAGTAATGGTGAAAGAACCGACATCTAACAGCAACCTAAAGCAAAGCAACGCCAACAGTCTCTAAAACTGGTCTCCGGTGTCCACGAACTCCTCGACGAACGTAGGCTCAGTGTCAGCAACTACCTCGTCCGCTACAACTATCTCTGGCTCAGGGTCTAACATGTGACACCCAAAGAGAAAGGGGCACATGTCAGCAAGTCTGGAAGACTTGTGCAAGTGAAACTGAAAGTACAAGTAAGAGCAACCTAGCAGTTCTAGCATGATGCAATGACATGGCAGTTAAAGTATGAGTGCAGCAGGTAAAGTAAAGTAAAGTAAAGTACGAGCATGGCATGGCATGGATGACAAGTATTACATGAATCATTCACAAGACAAGTACAAGACAAGGAAAGTAAGCACCTCATGCACAGAGATTCCGTCTTCTGGCTAGAGGGCGGATCAGACCTCTCCTAAGCTCAGTTGACCGTTTATCCCTACCCCTCCACGTGTGTCGAGCCAGGGCCTTACCCCCGAACGGTAATGCTCGCTTCTGGATCACGAGCCAGGAAGTGTTTTACCTTGCTGGTCTAGTGGTGCACCTAGCCAGTCAAGGGAGTACAAGTACAAGAATTGTAGCGTGTGCTACCAATGCGACATTCAATGCATGGATGACATGACATGACAAGTAGTAAGGCGTACAGGTAAGGAAAGTAAACGTGACAGTTTAGTATGCATGAACAACAAGTTTTAAGGGTTGGATCTAGCTTCGTTGTCAAGCTAGATCAATTAGGTGACGGATCTAGTTTCGTTGTCAAACTAGATCAAGTAGGCGTCTAACCAGCTATCATTTCACTGACTAGTCTCTTTTACGCTAGGAACAAGGAAGTGGCCTAAAAACATGGCCCTACACAAGAGTTGGCAAGTTTCACTTGCCTGCAAGTACAACGTCTGAGCACACCGTCCATGAGAGTCCAAAGATCACAATTATCCTACGTGCACAAGTCCACCGGCCTAAAGTCCATATTATTAATCTTGATTAGTGAATTTAAAACATTTAAAATACTTTAAAAATACTGATTTTAGTCTTGATTAGCATGCATTGGGTTTGGGGTCCTAGGGGTGCAAAGCGTTACCTCAACACGACGCGAAAGCTACACCGGCGTCGGGTAGCGACGCCGGGGGTTGGAATAAAAGATCGCGCTCCAAGTCCAGATTCCAATTAGATTCCTCGCTGGAAATTTCAGAGCAATCGACCGGGTCGACGATTCCAGATTCCAAAGCTCGCACGTGCGACGACGGGCTACGACGTGCGACGACGTCGTACGCGACGAATCCTCAAAGAGCAAGCACCTAGGTGGGGCCCACAGTAGTCCTAGGGACCTTTGGGGGACCCACAATAACTCTGGAGAACTTAGGGGGCCCACGATGGTAAGCGATGCGACGGGTGCGGGGTTGCGACGTATGGCCATCGGTCGTACAGCCTCGGTGCGGGGAGCTCCATCGGTCGCTGCGGGGGAACGGGCTTGTGCGACGCTTGGGGTGTGCAGCAGTGCGGGGCAGCGCTTGGTTCTCTCGGTCGGAGCGGGGGAGGCCATCGGTCGGGCGGGTTGGATGCGGGGAGCGCATCGCTGCAACGTTGCAACGGTTGCAACATTGCGGAGATGCAGCGATGCGGGCGAGAGCATCGGTCAGGCATGGAGCGGGGCGGGTGAACGGAAGCGGGCGCTGAGCGGGGGCTTGGTGGGGAGCGGGGATGCGGAGAAGTGGGGCGGGTCTCTCGGTCTGACCGAGGGACCCTCTCGGTCGGTGCGGTCGAACGGAGCGGGCGGCTATGCAGCGGGTGCGGGCGGGGCTTGGTGCGGGCGGAAGCATCGGTCTGAGCGGGGAAAACGGCCTCGTTTCTTCGGTCGTGCGACAGCAGCTTGTCGCAACGTTGCGACGATTCGTCGCAACGTCAAATTTGGGTTTTGGAAGAGGCTAGGGCTAATTTCTTGCGAAAATAGGTCTTCCTAGGGGTTGTTTATATAGTGTAGATGGGTTGACTTGGTCTAGGGCTAAATCTAATAGGATTAGAAGTTTAAAATAATTTGAAATTTGAAATTCAACTTCTCCAACCCACCCAAGGATTTGACTTGGTCCAAATGAGCTGGAAATTGGCTCAAAAATTCTTTAAAACGTTTAAAACTCAAATAAATTTTATTTGGCCGAAAATAATTTATAAATCAATTATTAAAAATATTATAAAACTTGTTAAAAATATAAAAGTGGTCAAATAAACTCCAAAAATTATAAAATAAATATCGTGGTGATCATGGCGACGAATGTGAGCTAACTAAGAAGACGGATCTCAAATTCGACGTCGGACGGCGAAACTAAAAATAGAAACGTCTCCCGTCAAAAGTGAAAATCGACACGTCTCATCGAATAAGTTTAAATTGTGGAAAAACGACTCGAGAAACGTCGTTCCAAATTAGTGCCACTATTTAATACTCTCAGAGACGTTCACAACGGCATATCACACAAAAGTGTTCACAAACAACCAAAGTCTAAAACAAACACGTGCACGGACAAAAGCACGTGCACGAACAACGTACCATGAAAAGTGGTCGTTACAATTGAGGACTCGGAGGAACACAAGATAGCGGATTTGACTTCTCAAAACTCGACTTTGAGTATTGAGAATGAGAATCTCAAATCTCGTGTTTATGTGCTCACATCGCAAGTATCCACTTTGGATGCTTCTATGCGTTCTCTCACCGAGAAATATGAGTGCACATTAGGCCGAATCAATGAATTCAATAAGGGAAAGGGCCATTTGGATAATATCCTAAATGTCTTACCTCCGGCCAATCACCACATTGGCTTGGGGTATAAGATGGGAAATTCTTCCAAATCGTCAACTACCTTGGTTAGGCCAACCTCCGATGCCTCAACAAGTGGGAGCAAACACTCTATTGGTAGTTCACCTACCAATGGTGCTTCCACCTCGTTCACACCCTCGTTTGGAAAGAAACCCACTTTGGGTGGACCTCCGAAGAAGGGTCATGCCTACATGTACACCAATACCATGCCACGTAGGAACACACATCCTACTCCACATGTTAGCACATATGATGATTTCTATGCACCGCATCCACGGGCACGTGCACACCATATGAGACACCCTCATGCACGTGTTCCTCCACATGCATATGTTCACCCACATCATCATATGAATAATTATTGTCGTGCACCATTTCATCATGTTCCTTATGCCTATCCATAACATGCATCACGTAGAAATCAACAACGCATGCATGCTCCCAATAGGACTAGGGCTCCCAAAATTTACACTATTTGGAGCCCAAAGGACACAAGCATGAATGAAAAACAAGTTTATATGAACTCTTATTTCATGAATGTCGTGCATAGTGATAATTATGTGGGGAAGTCTAAGTCCAATTGGACTTGGCTTCCAAAAGTCTAATTTCTTAGGACCCAATGTCATTGGGTACCATGGAATGATATTTTATCTTTAGGTACTCAAGGATAAGAGAAGGAGCATCAAATCAAATTTTTAGCTCCATATTAAGTTTTTCTAGGTTCAATCCACCGTGGGATACCAACCCTACCAACTCCGTGATTTGCAAGGATTGTTCATTCAAATGGAGTTGATGGTGCTTAAGAGATGCACCAAAGTAGGGGGAGCTTAATGTTGTAAGTATATTCTTACTTTTTGATCTACATTGGTATCCATGTGTGTTAAATGCATCCATTGGTAATTATATTACGATTGGTATCATTTGAATCCTAGTGTGCTAGATTAGCCTTTGCCATATTTTCTTGCATGCTACATTTGGTATTCTCATTGATTTTGGAGAGTATGTTCCAAAACTCAATACGTGAAATTGATTTGAGTTTTGATGATTTCGTTTTTCGATTTTCGCCTATGGTTTAATGATTCCATTTTTCGATTTTCACATATGGCTTGATGATTTCGTTTTCGATTTTCGTCTATGACTTGGTGATTTCGTTTTTCGATTTTCGCATATGGATTGATGATTTCGTATCTCGATTTTCGACTTTGGTCTCATTGTCACGCTTTGCTTTTATTTGATATTTTACATTGATGTCATTTAGGCCGTGGTCGTATTCTTCGACTCCCATGCGTTATTTTTTAGCCATTGGTTTTGTCGTTGATCTCCTCCCGCTCTTTTTGCTAATGCCAAAGGGGGAGAGATATAATAATGACAATTTGCTAATTAATAATTCAAAGAAATTTACCATGAATCTAATTTGATGTGTTAGATTCAGGGGGAGTGAAGATATAAAATTGGAGTTAGATCCTAAATTGTGAATAATAGGATTCATATTTTATATTTCACTCGCTGCTTGATGCATATGATTATTGTTTTATGCGGAACTAACGTGTCATCAATGCAGGGGGAGTAAGTAAATTTCTATTGAATCATTATTATTGCTTATTATTTATGTTGGTTTGTCATCACCAAAAAGGGGGAGAATGTTGAGTATTGATTCCCTGGATTTGGTTTTGGATGATGAGCAAACATAAATATAGCGTGAACTAACACTTTGTGAGCGCAGTTATGGAGATCGTCGCCAAAAGAGCACGTATATCAAAAGTGACGTCTCAAGACTTCTCAATACGCTTGATCGTGCGCATGAAGCTTCGTTGAAGCTCAAGGAGTTTTATTGAAGTCAAGAATGAAGATTGAAGCTTTGAAGACGGCTCGTAAGGTTTATTTTATAGTCTTTTAGCTTCATAGATTAGAATGTTAAGCCTTGAGTAGGACTTACAATTTAATCTTCGTTTCTCTCATATCTTAGAGCTAGGATTTTCATAGAAGTCCATACGATCTTTCCCGACGCTTCGCGCTTCGATTCGTGACTTCTAGTGCATGTTAGTTGGTTCAAGTAGAAGAGCCAACCGACTAGATGACGATCTAGTCGGTCGGCAACTCTACATGAACCGACTAGAATGCCTTGCTCTTTTCAGCTCATTCCTGTTAGTCAATTAGTCGGTCAAAGAAGGTTCACCAACCGACTAGATGACGATCTAGTCGGTTAGGAATCCTTCTTAAACCGACTAGTTTGCCTCCTTCAATTTCAGCTCAGTTACTGTTTACAGTTAGTCGGTCAAAGAAGGTTCACCGACCGACTAGTTGTGAAACTAGTCGGTTAGGATTCCTTCTTGGACCGACTAGTTGAACTTCCATTTTTGAGCCTGAGCTACTGTTTTGAGCTAGTCGGTCAAAGAACATTTGTCAACCGACTAGTTGAGAAACTAGCCGGTCAGCACTTGTTCTTAGACCGACTAGTTCAACTTGTTTCCAGGTATTCCATTTTGACTCTTTGTCGGTCAAAGAACACTCACCGACCGACTAGTTGTGAAACTAGTCGGTTGGCAAGTCTTCTTAGACCGACTAGTTCATATTGCCTGGAACTTCACCTTTTGGCTGTTCAACCGTTAGTCGGTCTACGTTGTATCACCGACCGACTAGTTGATGAACTAGTCGGTCAGTGATCCTTCTTTGACCGACTAGTCTGGTTCAGAATAGAGCCTTTGGAGCCTTTATTGAAACGTTTTTCTCTCCCTCTCTCCTCTATCATATATATAGTTGGAGGGGCTTTTTCATAAGTTTCAAGGCTGCCATTTTAGAGATTTAGAGAAATCAAAGAGAAGCTATTCAACTCCATTCTAAAGCTTTCTCTTCCTCACAAGAATCTCTCCCTCAACTCTTTGAGCCATTTCCTCAAGAGAGATTCTCTCCATTGTGAGCCTTCCAAGCCAAGAGCTTGATCCAAAGTCACCATCCTCCATCCTAACCTTCGATCGCTGATCTTATTGGTGGAGATTCGGTTTGGTGACATTCTCTCCTCAAAATCCATCATTGCCCTAATTTGGTAAGATTTACTCAAGGAATAGGATTTTGTAGGTAAGTGTTTATTTCATTTCATTTGATTGAATTGTTGTACACTCTCGGTTGTGAGAGTTTGCGTGATCCCGGGTTGTGGGATTCACGGACATCGATTGTAGGTCGATTGCACTTGTGGGGTTCCCACAAGTGGGTTAGTGGAAATCTTGAGTTAGGGTTTCTAACTCAAGTATCCGGAGGGGATCCGGGTGGTTGGGACGTAGGATCATCGGGAACAAGTCGGGGAGACTTGGGTGGATCCGAACCCGTTACGTCTTTTGTTTGCGTATGTTTTAATTCTTGTTGATAGTTGTTTTATTTCGCATTGTCGTTTGTTCATTGCACAATAGTTAGGAATAATCTTCTTAATTATTTTAAGTACTATTCACCCCCCCTCTAGTACGTGTGCAGTAGCTGCCACAGGGCACTACACAGCACCCCAGCACCACCCCACTGTCACACCCATACTTTACAGTAGCCGTGCGAGACAGCCCCGCTCTTCATCTGTTCGTCCGTCCTCTCCACCTTCCCCCGACACTCTAGTTCAGCACCTCCGTGCTCTAGAGGGGACAGTCAGTGGACTTAAATGAGACTTTAGGGCTCTCTTCGCTACTGTCAGCTCTGTGGAGAGGCAGGTCGCTTTACTGCCTGGTATTCAGGCTCGCCTGAGTCAGGTCCTTGCCCGACTGCCTCCGCCACCCACCCCCATCTAGCATCCACCTCGCCCACCACCTCTGCAATAGGATGGTGCTGGTGCACCCCCACCCCCTTAGGCACACACTGGATGCCTTCCATATTTTTGTTGTCGATACACTTGATACTTTTTGTGAGCCTACTGATTTTGTACCCCTCCTCCACGCACTGTTTTGTTCACATTTTGGTCCTATCTGTATATATCTGTTTGGGAGGGAGGGAGTACTTTTTGGGGACACTCATATCTGCACTATTTTGATCTCTGCATGCATCACCCACATTCTCATATCATTTTCTTTCATTTTTCTCCCATCATGCATGCATCCTCTCACACCCCGCCCATATTTTGTCTCTCGATGTGCCACACTTTGCACATTGAGGACATTGTGCATTTTAGTTTGGGGGAGTGAGTTCTCACACTTTTCATTTTTTGTCGCCTTTTATTTTTATTTTTATCACATTTCTTCGTCTTTACACCCATTTTCACCCACTTTTTCCTTTATTATCATGCATCACGTTTTTTCTATTTCTTGAGTGTGCTGCATTGTACAGTAATTCTATTTTCATTTATCCTTATTTCTTTCATCTTTTTGCTAGAGATGATTTTTCTGTGATGATGATGACGTAGTGTTAGCTTATCTCTATATGCATATTACTTTGTCATGCCATAGTTTTTATTTCAGATATCATATGCTATGTCTTGTTATGCATTTGAGATAGTAACCCGCACTCTCATGTATGAATATGGATGAAATTCTTTTATTAGCTGAGTCTGATGATTTTCACTGTATACTCTTCGTAGAAAACACACCAAGCTTCACGCATTGATTGCTTATAATTGGAGTACTACTTTCTTTTCTTATATCACTTCTTATTGCATGAAAATTGTACGCTTCACTTTCAGGTTGAATGGATGTATGTTAGGTTGATATAACTGGATTAGTTTACTTTCAGAGATTAAACTGAGTAGATTACATTACTCTGCTAAAAGTTTTCATGCACGTTCTATAGAGAGAACCGAGTGTTACATATATTTCTTTTTCCACATATCTTGAGCATTACTTCTATACTTATAGTCATTGGTGAATCTCCCTTTAGCAATTCTATTATTGGCATTTTCCCTGCTATTAAATTCCATGCTCCAATACCCCCAAAATCAAAAAGAAAAAAATATGTGAATATCTTTCTATCTTTTGATTTGGGATCTCAGATGTATATATGCTATGTTAAAAAAAGAAAAAAAGAAAAAAAAGAAAAAAAGAAAAAAGAAAAGGGAAAAAGAAAAGAAAAGAGAAAAGAAGCTTATACATGATCACATCTCATACTCTTTCACTCTTTCTTCCCTCTTTTGTTTTTATTTTTATTTTTCATGGAGCTAAAAAAATGGGAAATGTATTTATTGATTTGTCTTATGCCACCACGCTAATAGATAAGCTTGGGGGAGAGGATCCAATGATGTGTAAAAGAGTGACTACTTGACTGTGCATGACAACCTAAGCTAGGTAATTTTCTATACTCGGTGATATTACTAAAAGTTTTACGAAATCCAGGAAGCATTTCATGAAAACCATACCTTTCTATTCTTATTGATACATAATGTGTGATATCTCTTATACTCCAAATAGAAAGCATTCAATTGAAAAGTGTGTGGTCTATGATTATGTATACCGCTTTAGATGCTTCAGACGATGTTAATTCTAGAACGATTCCATATTTCATATTGCTTTGATATTCTCGGGTTTTCTATTTTGAATGCGTCCATATGATTATGATATCGAGATAAACATCTTTGTCATGTGTTTATTATATTTGATGTATGCTATACGAGTAAGCAAAGCCCACGTCCTGAGAAAATGATCTAGCACCTCTCTCTTTGCTTTCTTTCCTTACTTACTTTCTATTTCTTCCACTTTTCATTTTTATTATTTTTCCCGTCGGGTTCGCCTTTTACTTATCTTCCTCGAGGACGAGTAAGAGGTAAACTTGGGGGATTTTGATCACTCCATATTTTATACCTTTTTTCTGCATGTTTGCATGTCGTTTTGATCGCCCATATCGCATTTTTCATGATTATTCGACAATATTGCGATGCTTTTGACTATTTCTTGTTTTTGTCGCATTTCAGGAAATATGGAACGATTTGGAGCGAATTTGAGATCAAGGGATTTGCAAGCGCTTAGGAGTGTCACCCACGGCTTATTCGAGGACTTATCAGTGATGGAGCATGAGTGGAAGCAGAAGGAAATCAATAGGAGCGACGAGGAGGCAAAAAGAAGAAGAAACGAGCACAACAGCACATCACTCGGCCGAGTAGATCACTCACTCGGCCGAGCAAGAAGTCCCACTCGGCCGAACAGAACGGATACGCACACGAAGTTTTCAGCGTATACTCGGCCGAACAAAGTCCCACTCGGTCGAGTGAGAAACTTCACTCGCCCGAGTGGTACAGGGAATTCGTCCAGAGAAAAGGCCGAAGTTACTGGAATTTTCAGAGATCCTGAGGAGGCCCACTCGACCGAGTATGAATGCTCACTCGGCCGAATGAAGAAGTCCACTCGACCGAGCCACCGCCGAAGACTGGCCCTGAGAACCCCCCAAAGTTACTGTTTTTTACAGGGTTTGTCACTCGGCTGAGTGACAAGGGCCGGGTGACCATCTCCAACTGCTGTTAGGATTGCGGATTTTGGGCTGCACAGGGGCAGTTTGGGCACGATTTTTGGACGATTTTAAAGGGTATTTAAACCCTGTTTTTACCCTAGTTTAAGGAGCTTTTTGAACAATTAATTTTTAGACTTTGTTTTAGGATTTGGACAGCTACTCTTTGTGAAATCTCAGTTGGAGATCGTCGGCAATTACATTGGTTTGTCTATTTCTATTAAAACTTGATTTTTATGCATTATTTCTCTTTTACAATGAATTGTGCCGTGATTATTATTGATTTTTCTGAGATTTGCATGATGATTTGTGAGTAGTGCCGTCGTCTTAGGGCGTAGGGATGAAACCTATGAACCCTATTTCTGAATTGTGATGAATTTGTAGATTTGTTGCTATAATTGATATTGGTTAGGTTGTGATAAATTGATTACGAGTAGCTAGGGATTCATATCGATTGGGATTTGCAAGAGATTGGATCCCCATTGATAGGAATGCCTAGATATTCGATTTAGATTGGCAATTGGATTTCTCTAGATTTGGTTTGCAAGAAATTGGGCCAAAGCTAGGATTTTTAATTGTGATTCTATACTAATATCTGTTTGCAAGAGTGATGTCCCCCGCTGTTTTTGTGATCATGTGCAAGGTGCAATAGGATTGGGGGCGCGATATTTAAATATTTATAACCACAAGCGCACGGTGTTGTAGTGTGGATTGGGGGTCAAACTCATGGAGGCGTGGTTGTGCTTGTGTCAGAAAGAACCAAATTCACCCCATGGGTGAGCTAGCTCGAATCGGTAGATGGGTTGTCACGGAAATAGAATGCAAGGGATAAACAATATAAAGGGAAACCCGATACTTCGGTTTCCACCCTATCATATGATTCTTACTAATACGACGGGCGGATAGGATAACGATCGGAATTAGGGTCTAATGGTGAGACGTTGCCTCTAAGAGTGATACCAGCGTCACATGGGCCCGATATTCTGGTCGGTGCCCAGGAAGATACGCCGGACTTCCTGGGTTCAGTCAGTGGGCATTCCCATGTCCATTTACACTGACCGACTCTAGGAGCACTAAACTCACAACGATAACTCCCAACATCTCGTCCTGCCATTCTCATGCGCTAGGATTCGATGTCTACGCTATGTGCGTGAGCTATGGCTAGGGAGTCAACCGCCAAGTTTATTCCCCCTTGGCCCAACGGTCAAAGGCGATCTTTTTCCCGTCGATGACGATGAAACACCCCACGTAACTAATAGATTCATAATCCCTATCGATTTCCTAGTCCTATGGACGTATTAGGGAGA
Source organism: Scilla litardierei (assembly GCA_030789695.1). Lineage (NCBI taxonomy): Eukaryota > Viridiplantae > Streptophyta > Magnoliopsida > Asparagales > Asparagaceae > Scilla > Scilla litardierei. The sequence goes on from CM061134.1 coordinate 91,759,091, forward strand.
ACCCACGAAGGGGCTTCCACCAAAATCCCAGATTTGGGAAGTACTCACACATTTTAGGGGAAAAGCAATCTAAATGAAAATCGACCGTTAAAAACATAATCCGGCGATTGAAAAGTAGTAAAAGAAATGCAAATAACACTATATTAAAGTTTGGTAAAGATCACAAATTTTACAAATATCAAATAAGTTCCAGCCGTCACAAAATGGAGAGAAAACAGAAAAATACAACAACTCCCATTTCTGAATACCTAGGGCTTATATTTATAGAAAACGACATCACCCGATCGGGTGAAGAATCACCCGATCGGGTGACCTGCTACGATCTTCGACAGCGGTCTTCAGAAACTTCACCCGGTCAGACGACACGATCGGTTGGAGGAAGCAGCTCGTCGTTTGGATCTTGGTGTCGTCGGGTGAACCGATCGGTTGGAAACATCGCCCAAAAGACAGTAAGTTGCGACGTTTTGGCACGGTCGGTTGGCGGTCGGGTGAGCTCTCCGGGTCGTGTCGTCGGGGAATCGGCTACAGATGAACCGATCGGGTGAAGGTCACCCGATCGGTTGAAATTCAGCTTCAATTTCCGGAGAGATCTGTTAGGCTGAACCGGTCTCTGACACGGTCGGTTGACGCTCTTATTTCTTCAGTGGCTGTCCAGGTCGTGCACACGTGCATCACCCGATCGGTTGACTGTATCCAATCGATCGGGTGGGGGGCTGAAAGATAGAAATCTTTGTGTCTGACCCCCCCTGGATCACGCGTGACTCCTCCCGTTGCTCTAGAGATTTATGATATCGTCGTTATGTGTCCCCTATGCTGGAAAACTCATGCAAACACGTAAAAACACGGAGAAGTGAAAGAAAACAAGAAAATACGAGAAAACGGATACGAGAAGGCAGAAAATAACGGAAAAACACAAAAGAAGACGTGCATGAATATATGAAATATAAACGCACGTCAAAATCCCCCAAGCTGAACCCTTCCTCGTCCTCGAGGAAGACGAGTGAGAGTCGGAGCTCGGAGGGAGAAAATAGAGAGGAAGAGAGGAAAAAAGAGAACTCTAAATCCTAAATCGCCCGCCAGGGCCAACAAAATCAAAAATGACACACCAATCAAGCAAACGCCAAATCACAACACTAAACCAAAGGAAACGAGTCCAGACAAGTGCCGTGGGCCCACGCGGTGAAGTACGAGTGAGTACGGTCGTGTGCTAGCAGACGGTGTCACTATCTACGTTGTGCCATATGCTCCATATACACAAATTCAAGAAAAGACCCAAATATCGATTCGATTTGAAATAAGCGGTGAATATATGGCTCAAGCATGCATGAGAAGAAAGTGAGAATCGAAACATATCATGCGTCAGGGACTCCACAGCTAGGGACTTGGACATCACCACACTATCACCTAAATAATAGCTAGAAATTCCCTATTCCAAGTGTTTTCTAAAGCGATGTGGGTTGAGATGATGTGGAGTAGAACACTCAGTGCAAATTCTCGCCTTCCCTTTATTCTTGGCAGGTAGGAAAATATATACACACAAATTTTTTTTTGGGTTTTGGATATATGTATTTTTTGGATTTTTGGCTATATATATATATATATATATATATTATTTCTTTTCTCTTTTCTCCTTTTTTGGGTTTTTCTTTTCTCTTTTTTGGATTTTTGGATTTTTGGGCTATACACTTGTGTACTCTCCCAAGTGGGAGAACGATACACGACGAGGGGATTTGCACCAAGTAAAATAAAAAAGAAATGGGGTTCTAAACACTTGGGCAAAGGAGATTTTTTTGCTAATCAGAGCGTAGGCCAAAATGGGTTATCCTAGTCCTAACTGTGGAATCCCGACACATGTGAAATGAAGCATACGATATATATATATATTCTTGCATACAGAAGCAGATAAGAGAGGCAAATACCTCATATTCAAATCGAAGCATGGTAATCTAGGGGTCCTTCCTGGACAGGTATATAAAACACAATCACAAAGTAGAAGCACACCAAACAGCTAGGCACGACACACGACTCACAAAAAAGCTAAGTGGACCCATGATGCATGAAATGCAAGAGGACTCGGCTTCCTAAGGTTAGTGAATGTGATTTTCGAAGCTATGCTAGGTGTGTGTGTGTGATTTTTGTGGCAATTTATCATAGGGGTCATCTCTAGGAGAAAGAGAAAGAAAAGAAGAAAAGAAAAATAAGAACACGATGAAAACGACTCAAAAATGAAGAAAAAGACACAAACGACGCACGAAGTGAAAAACAAGAAATGAAAAAAAAAGAAAAACACACATACAAAACTGAAAATAAAGAAAATCACATAACACGACATAAAAACAGAAAATAAAGATAGAAAAGCACATCAAACGACGTATATAACAAACACACATAGAAAACATCACACGACAGCACACAGAAAAATTGCCTTCCCCCAAGCTAGACATGATAATGCTAGCAATACGATGTGATCATGAAAATGCAGAAATGTGCAAGGGGGAGGTCAATCGGAGCCGCTGTCGGTAGAGTGGTAGGGAGATGGTGAGGATGGTGGTGAATAGTGGAAGAAGGAATCTTCAGAGGATGAAAGAGAGAGTGTGACGACAGGAGTAGCAGGGGCAATAGGCTGGATCACCGGTGGATCATGGTGAAAATTTATTGGTTCATCATGGTAGATGATGATCGCACCAGGTGAACCGACATACGGGTGCCAATTGGGAGGATCCAAGGGTGGAAAATTGACGAGAGTGGCATACCAAGGATACGGGAAGAACTCCCATGGTAGATGTGAAATGCGAATGGGGAGTCTCTCAGGAGATGAGGGTGGGAGGATGGCAAAAGCCGTGCAGGCAGGGCTATAGAGGTAGACTGCACGCTCCTCACCAAAAGGTGTGAGCATGCCGATATTGATTAAGTAGTCACGATCGATACGGCTACGCCTCGGTACAATAGGGAGGTGGGTCGGCATCCTCAAAACACAACTGACGATAAGAGTAATTACCCCACCACAGCAGATAGAACCAGAAGTTACGCGGCTAACAGCTAAGATCTCGCGGATGATCCAGTGAGCGGTGTCTATGGGCATAGGGATATGTCCATGAATCCGGTCGTGTGACATGGCATAAAGAAAGAATAGTTCATCCCTAGACACCGTGGAAACATCCATGCGGGCGAAAATGGTGTTGGCAAGGAAGCAATGGGCGAAGCGGTAGCATGGGTGTATGATGTAAGATGCAAGAGCTACCGAAGGAAAGGTGGTATATCGTGTGAACCGTTGCCAAATGCCATCAGGCCAAAAGTGAGAAAAGATGTCAGATCGATCATGAGTTGAGCATTCAACATGACGATCGGGGTGAGGGAAGTTAAGAATATTGTTAAGCCCGTTGAAACTCATGGTGAAATAGCAATTGAAGGCATGGAAGGTGAAATTTAGATCGGTCACCTCGAGAGAGCTGAGGAACTTAAGTGTGAGATTCCTGTGTGTATTGGCGTAGGTCCACAGAAGGAAATCGCAACCTACAAAGTGAAAAAGTGCACTGATGCCCCGAAGGAGGCCAAGAGATTCGAGAGTGGGGGAGTCGGCGAAAAGAGTAGGTCGCATCGGGCGATGAAGAAGGGCTTGTAAACGATCGGATTGCTCTTCAGAAGAGGAGTTAATGCCAAAGAAAGAAGGGGAGAAAGGGCCATATATGGGACGTCTGCGTGACGAAGAGGCTATCTCCTTTCCCTTCCCAGACATGGTGATGGCGTGGGGAAGAATGATAAAGTGGGATATGGTGTCTATGAAGATGATGAAACAGATGAAGTGTGCAAACACAAATTCAAGACACATCATACAATGGAAGAAATATGAAGAGTGGAAAGAGGTTACCCAACAACATTGTAAGATCAAGCACCCGAAGGACACCACGTAGTATGAGGAAGCGATTTGGGAAGCCGCCGCTCGCTGATCCAACAAGAATTGAAATTTTCGAAAATTTGGGGGCTAGGGTTAGGGTTTGGATGTTTGGTGAGTGAATGTTGTTGATGTGAAGGGTGGTGATGGTGGGGGAGTATGGGAATGCGTGAGGATGAGGGTTTAGGGGTGTTGGGGTAGATGGAGGAGGTCGATTTGGCAGTTGGAGGGAGGGAGATCGCGTGAATGGGAGTTTGGGGGTCGGGTGGACGAAGTCGTGCAGACGGGAATTTATATAGGGGAGAAAACGAACCGATAAGGTGACGGGTCACCCAATCGGTTGGGTAAATTTAGAAAAATTTTCGTCGGCCAACAGCTACAGGTGAACCGACCGGGTGAGTTTTCACCCCGTCGGTTGACCGCTTCCCAAATCTTCCCGAGAGTACAGTGACTTTTCACCCGGTCAATCACACGACCGTAGCTTCACTCAACCGATCAGTTGATGTAATCCCCAAATTTCCCAAGAATTCAGCCCTTCTCACACGGTCAGCCACCCGATCTCAGCTTGCCTCACCTGACCGGTTCACTAGAGAACAGGTACAGGCCATTGTCTGATACGTCTCACCCGATCGGTTGGATGGTCACCCGATCGGGTGAGGGCTCGTTTCCTGCAAAAATTCACAAATGGCCTAAGTCTCTCGACGAAAGTCCCCGTGGCTGGATTTATTTATAAAAAATAGGAAAAATTAAGCTAAAAACAAGCTTAAAACAAAGGCGAGAGTTTAGAACATGGGTTGCCTCCCATGAAGCGCTTTTGTTTAACATCGTTTGCTCGACGCCTCTTTTGGTGGTCAATTAGGATCCGGAGGGGTTGAGGAAGAGTCGTCGGTCGTTGAGAATCCGACCAGAGAGAATGCTGGTTCTCCTACCGTATAGTGTTTAAGGCGCTGCCCGTTGACTTTTAATGGCGCATCTCTTCCCATTATCTCGATAGCCCCATACTGGAAGACCTTGGTGATGCGGAAAGGTCCCGACGACCTTGACCTGTGATTTTCAGGAAAAAGCTTCAGCCTCGAGTTGAATAGGAGAACTAAGTTTCCTTCCTTGAATTCCCTCTTCAGGATGCGCTTATCGTGCCACCGCTTTAGCTTCTCCTTGTAGATCCGGGCATTTTCATAAGTATTGAGCCGGATCTCGTCGAGCTCATTAAGTTGTAGCTGTCGGTGGCTTCCAACCTCCTTGGCGTCAAAGTTTAGGTTCTTGATCGCCCAAAACGCTTTGTGTTCCAGTTCCACAGGTAGATGGCATGCCTTCCCGTAGAAAAGTTGGTAGGGGGCCGTGCCGATCAGAGTCTTAAATGCCGTCATATATGCCCAGAGCGCGTCAGAAAGTTTTGATGACAAATCCTTCCTAGAGTTGGCCACCGTCTTCTCCATTATGCTCTTGATCTCCCGGTTAGAAATTTCCACTTGGCCGCTAGTCTGCGGGTGGTAGACATGCCCTATTCGGTGTTGCACCCCGTACATCTTCAAGAGAGCTTCGAATTTCTTCTCTATGAAGTGGCTCCCTCCATCACTGATCAAAACTCGAGGCACACCGAATTGGGGAAAGATGTTGTTTTTAAAGAACTTGGCGACCACTCAGGAATCATTAGTAGGACTGGCTATCGCTTCAACCCACTTCGATACGTAGTCCACGACAACCAAGATATACTGGTTCCCAGAGGACGAGGGGAACGGTCCCATGAAGTCGACCCCCCACACATCGAAGATCTCTACCTCTAAGATGTAGTGCTGAGGCATCTCGTTCCTCTTGGAGATGTTCCCCTTCCTCTGGCATTTGTTGCAAGCCTAGACATAAGCGTGGGTGTCTTTAAAGAGGGTTGGCCAATAGAATCCACTTTGGAGGATTTTTGCCGTCGTCTTATAGGCGCTCGCATGCCCTCCACACTGCTGATCGTGGAAATGGGAGATTATGGAGGTCGTCTCAGTTTCAGGAATGAACCTTCTTATAACCCCATCATTGCAGGTTTTGTACAGATGGGGGTCGTCCCAATAAAATTTACGAACCTCATGAAAGAATTTCTTCTTCTGCTGATAGCTCAAGTTGTGAGGGACGATGGCACTAGTCAGATAATTTTCGATATTGGCGTACCAAGGAGTCCAAGCGAAAGAGATGGAGAAGAGATGCTCGTCAGGGAGCGAGTCGTCTACCGGAGTAGCATTCAAATCGGGAGTGGGCATTCTGGACAAGTGATCTGCAACGACATTCTCCGCCACCTTCTTGTCTTTGATCTCCAGGTCGAATTCCTGGAGGAGGAGAATCCATCTAATGAGTCGTGGCTTAGCCTTCTTCTTGTTCAATAGGTATTTGAGAGCCGCATGATCTGTGTGCACGATCACCTTCGCACCAACGAGATATTTCCGGATTTTTCCATGGCATAGATGACTGCTAGCAATTCTTTCTCCGTGGTCGTATAATTTCTTTGGGCAACGTCAAGGGTCTTGCTCGTATAATATATAACATGCAGATTTTTATCCTTCCTCTGTCCCAAGACGGCTCCAACGGCATAATCACTAGCGTCGCACATTAGCTCGAAAGGTAAATTCCAGTCCGGTGGTTGAATTACGGGTGTGGAAATCAAGGCTTGCTTCAGAAGGCGGAAGGCTTCCATACACTCGTCGTTGAAGACGAAAGGTGCATCCTTCACGAGGAGTTGGGTCAGCGGCCTGGAAATCTTGGAGAAGTCTTTTATGAAGCGGCGGTAAAATCCTGCGTGCCCTAAAAAATCACGGACCCCTCGAAGATTGATCGGAGGCAGATGCTTTTCAATCACCTCTACTTTCACCTTATCTACCTCGATTCCCCTTGAAGAGATGACGTGTCCTAGCACAACTCCTTCTTGGACCATGAAATGACATTTCTCCCAGTTCAGGACTAGACCCTTGTCTTGACACCTCTCCAGGACTTTAGTTAGATTGCCGAGGCATGAGTCAAACCCTGTTCCATAGACGGAAAAATCGTCCATGAAAACCTCCATGATATCCTGGGAGTAGTCGAAGAAGATTGCTGACATTAGTCTTTGGAATGTAGCCGGGGTGTTACAACGCCCAAACGGCATTCTCCTATATGCATATGTCCCAAATGGACAAGTAAAAGTCGTCTTCTCCTGGTCGTCATTATGGATGGGGATTTGAAGAAAACCAGAGTATCCGTCCATGAATCAGAAGTAGTTGGCTTTGCCAGCCTCTCGAGCATCTGATCAATGAAAGGGAGAGGGTAGTGATCCTTCCTCGTGGCCTTGTTCAGCTTCCTGTAGTCAATGCACATCTGTTACCCTATGATGGTCCTCGTAGGTATGAGCTCATTTTTCTCGTTGCGAATCACCGTCATTCCACCTTTCTTGGGTACAACGTGCACCGGGCTAACCCAGCGACTGTTGGAGATAGGGTATATGATACCGACATGTAGAAGCCTAACAATCTCCTTTTTGACCACCTCCATCATGATGGGGTTTTCTCTCCGTTGCGACTTAATTGAGGAGGCTTGCTCATCCTCAAGCAGTATCCTATGTGAGCAGAGCCCCAATCTAACTCCTTTCAAGTCTTCAATTGCATACCCGAAAATGCTCTTAAACTTTTTTAAAACACCAAGAAGCTTGGTCATCTGGTCTTCAGGTAGCGAGGAGTTCACTATGACCGGCAGGGTCGAATCCTTCCCCAAATATTCATACTTTAGTCCCGGGGCAACTCTTTCATCTCAATTTCATGGGGTCCCGACGCATATTTCTCAAGCTGAGCATCCTCTAGTGAAAGGACTTCTTCGCGGGTCTCTTGAAAGCTAGCATCCGAAACCTCACTCCCAGCTGTGGTTTCGCATGGCAAAGCCTCGCAAGGTACGAGGGGACAACTGAGGATGGCTCCGGGTCTCTCTCAAGCTCATAATAATTATCTGGGGAAAAGGCTTCAACGTGGAAATAGGTTTCAATAGTCGATGGTTCCCCGCCACTGCTTCTGGCTTCCTCATTTTCCCAAGATCCGGGATGCTCTATAAAAGTCTGTAAGGAATAGATCGATTCTTGTCCAACATGCTCGACAGACTCTGCCTGATAGCTCTCCTGACAAAACTCCTCATAGGTGAACAATTCTTCCCCACTGAATTCGGAACCGTGCACGTCAATATATGCAACTTCATCTAGAGGAAGGAGAGTTGTCGTGACTGGGTGCTGGAGAGTTGTCGTGACTGGGTGCTGCTGCGTATCATGAAACCTCCTCTGATTTTCCATAGCAGCAGACAGAAGGGATAGAATGTTCGCGGCATTTAGGTATTCTGTCAGACTCTGTGCCAGGCAGCGGATGTGGTGTGAATGATCCCAGATATCGCCCGAAACGGCACACAACATCCTTGTCGGGGAGCAGAAAACCTGTGAGAAAAGGAGAGAGAGCTGCATAGATAGAAAACATGTCAAAAGCACCAGTTGCATGAATGGGAGGTGAGGAGTAGCAATGGTAGCATGGCGACGCAGTCGGCCAATTCTATACAACTAATATTTACATTATTGTAATGCCCTACAAGCTACTGCACAAGTACTAGAGGGGGGGTGAATAGTACTTTAAAAATAACAAGGAGTATAATTCCTAATTATAGTGCAAACAACTACCAAATCAATTTGCGGAAGCTTAAATTGAAGACAACAACAAAATTAACAATGCTAACAATAGATGTTACTGGGTTCGGATCCACCTAAGTCTCACTGACTTGTTCCCGATGATCCTACGTCCCAACCACCCGGATCCCATCCGGATACTTGAGTTAGAAACCCTAACTCAAGATTTCCACTATGAAATACTTGTGAAAAACCTCCACAAGTCAAATCATACAAAATGCAATTTGTGACTCCCACAACCCGGGATCACAACCACACTCTCACAACCGAGAGTGAAACTTACAATTCAAATATGAAATGAAATAAGAAAACTTCTTACCGAACAAAATACCTATGCCTTGAGTATTGCTTATGAATTATGGCAAGGATGATTTTGAGGAAGAAGTGGCACCAAACCCTAGCTCCAAGATGCAGATCAACGATGGAGAGCTTTGGGGATGTTGGTGACCTAGAATCAAGCACTTGGCTTGGAAGGCATCACACTCAATGAATCTATCTTTGGAAGTAAGAGTTAGGAGAGATTATTGAATGGAAAGAATGAGCTTTGAATTAGCTTGGAATGATTTCTCTTGATCTCTAAACTTGCAATAATATCAGCCTTGGCAGCAATGAATGCATCCCATCAAGTATATATAGGTTAGAGGAGAGAGAGAAAGAAATTCGAGTCATTAAATGCTCCAACGGCTCTTTTCTGAACCCAACTAGTCGGTCAAAGAACAACCACCGACCGACTAGTTCATCAACTAGTCGATCGGTCAATTAACGTAAACCGACTAATGGTTGAACTGAGAAAAGATCAAAGTACAGACATAAGGAACTAGTCGGTCCAAGAAGAGTAGCTGACCGACTAGTTTCACAACTAGTCGGTCGGTTACTTAACGTAGAACGACTAACAGATAAAACTGAAGTCTGAGCTAAAATAGACTTAGTCGGTCTAAGAACAAATGTTGACCGACTAATTCACCAACTAGTCGGTCACCAAATGAACATAGACCGACTAACAATAAACAGTAAGTATGGTGAAAATTTGGCATGTACAGTAAACTAAACTAGTCGGTCCAAGAAGGAACGTTGACCGACTAGTTCCTCAACTATTCGGTCGATCAATGAACACAGACCGACTAATGATAAACAGTAGCATAGGCACAAATGTGCATGTACAGGGAAAGCTCAACTAGTCGGTCACAGAAGCATCACTGACCGACTAGTTCACAAAATAGTCGGTCGGTGAGTCAACTTAGACCGACTAACTGTAAACAGTAAAGAGCTATGAATTAACTGAGAAGAACTAGTCGGTCCAAGAAGCTTTACCGACCGATTAGATCACCATCTAGTCGGTCAGTTCTTCTTCTTGAACCAACTAACATGCACAAGAAGTCGCAAATCGAAGCGCGAAGCTTCGGGAAGGATTGTATGGACTTCTACTAAGATCCTAGAGCTAAGATATGAGCGTTATGAAGATTTAAACCGTAAGACCTACTCAAGGCTTAACATTCTACGAAAGAAGCTTAAAGACTATAAATTAAACTTGACGATACCGTCTTCAATAGCTTCAATCGAATCTTCATGACTTCTAAAATGGTCCATAAGCTTCAACGAAGCTTTAGACATACGATCACGTGCTTTGAGAAGTCTTGAGACGTCGTAATTGATATTCATGTGAATTTGACGACGATCTCCATAACTGCGCTCACAAAGTGTTAGTTCACGTTATATTTATGTTTGTTCATCATCCAAAACCAAATCCGGGGAGTCCAATATCCAACATTCTCCCCCTTTTTGGTGATGACAACCCAACATAAATAATAATCAAAAATAATAATTCAAATGAAATTTACTTACTCCCCCTGCATTGATGACACGTTAATTCCAAATTAAACAATAATAATTCGCATCAAGCAGACGAGTAAAGTATATAAATGAGAAACGATTATTGAATTATCGAATACAAAAAGTAGGTTATTGAAATATCGGATTTGAAAATCCATTTATATATCTTAACTCCCCCTGAATTTAACATATCAAATTAGATTCTTGGAATAGTGCTCTAAATTTTCATTTTGCACATCGTTATTATTATATCTCTCCCCCTTTGGCATAAGCAAAAAAGAGCGGGAGGATAACAACGACAACAACAATGGCCTCAAATAAAAAGCACGGGAGTCGTAGAATACGACGACGGTTCAAGTGACACCAAAGAGAAAATACGAATAGAATCAAGGCGTGTCAATGAAACCAAAGTCGAAAATCGTAAAACGAAAGCATCAAAACTCAAATCATTTTTACGGATTGAGTTATGGAATATACTCTCCAATATCAACATTCTTGGTTAATTTAGTGCATGGAAAACAATTCTATGTCTCCATAGAAGAAATTTCTATTAAACCAAGTTATTATTGGCGAGCGACGAAATCAAACATCATAGACATAAAAAAATTATATATTTTTTTGCACAATATAATGAAATGTCAACTGCGATGTATATATATATAAAATGTGAACCAGAGTACATCACCGACATACAAAACATCGATCGACTGATCGGGGCACAAAAATACATCATCATATCACAGATATCGGAGTGTCAAAAGAAATATACAACATCATCAAAACATATGAAGGTACATCAAAAAGATCCAAAATACATAGCCACCCACACTATCCTATCGAACATCTCTCACAACTAGATATGTCATCCAATGAGTATCGGGAGAGGCCTCAAAGAAACTCAAGAGGCAGCGGGAGGATCAGAAGAAACTGCAGGCTCAGCAGGAGCAGAGGTGGTGACTGGATCAGCAGGAACGTCTGGAATATCAGCAGGAGCGACGGCAGAAGTGACAGACTCTGGAGCAGCAACCGTAGTGGCCTCGGGAGCACCAGTCGGAGTATCCACCGCAGGAGCGGTGGCAACAGGTGTGCTCTCGGGGGCACCAGCAGACGAAGCAGCTACAGCAGCACCAGAAGAGGAAGCACCAGCAGCAGTACCAGAAGGGCCCTCAGGGGCACGAGTGGAAGTACGACAAAGCTCCTCAATGTCCTCCTCAGCCAACTCATCCATCTCCTCATCCTCAGAAACAGAAGGAGGAAGCTCAACACCCATCAGACGAGCCATACGGCAAACTACCTCCTCGGTACGAGCCAAACGAGACTCGTGACGACGAAGTAACCGTACGACATCATCAAGGGTGGCAGAGGGAGCAGCAGAGGCAGACACAGAGGCAGATGCTGAAGGTGTCGTCCTCTGAACGTGACGAAGTGCCGCAAGAGATTTCTTGACGGCCGTCACGTTCAGGGGAGGACCAAGGGGACGCTCATCGTCACGAGGCAACGTGACACGGAAGTGACGAAACACGAGGGTTAACAAGCAAGGAAATGGGATATGAGCCGATTTAGAGGACCTGCAAATACACTCGAAAGAATCAATCTTATCGAGTATAATGCGAGCCCAATTAATCTAGCTCCCCATGAAGATAGCATAGATCAGCTTCAGAAAGGGCTGGGACGGGAGAGATGAGGAGTCGTACTTGGGAAGCAAGCACGACTTCAGAATCAAGTTTAGGACCCATGCATTCGGCTTGAAAGATTTAGAAGGCACGCCAATCATGGCGGGAGGGATCTGATGGAAAATCTCAGAGAGGACGGTCTGATCAAGGGAAGAAATATCGTCAACAGAGATATCAGAGGGGAGGAGGCCAGACGAAGAGATACCCAAAATCTCTCCTAAGATCTCTGCAGTGAGGACTATAGGAGTCCCCAAAACAGTCGTCTCAACAGAGTGGGTCTGATCGTACTGACCTCGGATCCTATTCGCATAGAAAAGCTTCACTAATCGAGGGTACGGGTGAGGGTTCGCCTTCGGGTCATATCGAAGGTAATCGAGAAGACCCGACGACGAAAGAAGATCAGCTAACCCTATGAAGTCACTGAACTGGACGAAATGCTCTAGAAGCAGTGGACAATGTTCGATACGGTTGTAAGCCGCTAGACACATCGGGTCATCGCGACACAACGAGATATCGACACCGCCCACCGGCATCGGAGCCTTTCCCTTAGGCTTACGGGTAGACGTACGAGGGTGGGTGCTAGACTCAGGATGGGTAGGAGGAGTGGGTTCCCTATGAGTCTATGTCTCGGGGTTATACTCCATATCGGAATCGGTAGGAGTATGGAAAGAAGAGCGAGAGGCAAGATCCTTGGTCTTGGACTTAGGCTTGGGCTTGGGTTGACCTCTAGGCTTGGCGGTCGTCGTCCTCTTCTTCTTGAGAGGCGGCGAAGACGACGAAGGTTGGGTGGTCTTAGCTCGGCGTTTCGGAGGGGTTGGATGATCGGGATCCGTAGGGTTTGGTTCTACGTTCATCGGCGAGGGGCTAGATGGAGTGATCGGGATTCGTGTACGAGCCATATTCGAGGCACGACACGATGCAAGGAAGATCAAAAACAAAGAAACCCTAGATGGCCGGAACCCTAGCAAACCCTAGGTCGAAATCAATTGAAAAACCTAACCCTAGAGCTGAAACCGAACCCAAGATAAGAGAGGGAGGAAGAGGGGATACCCTAGGTCGAAGATCAGCGGACGGCGACGGCGGGAATGATCGGAAAATGGCCGGAAGACGAAGGGTCACGAGGGAGGTCGGGGTTTTGAGCTGAGGGAGAAAGGATTTCGATCGATTAGAATGAAAACGAGTCGATTAGATCGAGAATAAGTCGGTCGAAAACGCAAAAGACCAAACAGTCCCTGGCACAACTAGTCGGTCACAGTTCAAGCACTGACCGACTAGATCACGATCTAGTCGGTCGGTCAATGAGCTTGAACCGACTAGTTGCAAACAGTGGCTGAAACCAAGTTTAACTGACAAGAATTAGTCGGTCTTCGTTCACTTACTGATCGACTAGTTCTCAATCTAGTCGGTCGGTCACTGAACATGAACCGACTAAAGAGTTAAGATGGAGAGGAAACTCAAAAAGCTTGAGTTAGTCGGTCTAAGTTCTTCTACTAACCGACTAGAAGGGAATCTAGTCGGTTGGTGGTTGAACTGAAACCGACTAAATGAGTCCAAAAGTTGATAATCAAGTTCTCTCCTCAATACACTTGGACGAAACATCGCAATACTCTCAATAATCATCTAAACTACCCCATTAAACATCGAAATCTCAAATACGGCATACAAAACATGAATTCGAGCAAAAATTCAAAATATCACATAAATTCCTGAAAAATCCAATAAATCTAGCATGAACGAAATTTTTCGAAATATAATAGCATGCAAGATTATTGAATGAAACATGAATCTTAAATCTCAGATTCACCCATAATCCCCAATTCTCGACGCAACCGCACAAAGGAGTCCTCCTTTAGGGGTTTCGTGAAAATATCGGCGATTTGCTTTTGGGTTTCAACGTACACTAAAATGATGTCCTTTTTAGCAACATGATCATCTAAAAAGTGGTGTCGGACATCTATGTGTTTCGAACGGGAATGGTGTACAGGGTTCTTGGAAAGACATATTGCACTTTGGTTGTCAACCATGATAGGGCAAGTATCACAATTTATACCAAAGTCTTTAAGTGTGTGTCTCATCCAAAGAACTTGAGCACACGCGGCACCGGCGGCAATGTATTTCGCCTCGGTGGTTGAAAGTGATACAGAATTTTGCTTCTTGGAAAACCAAGAGACAAGGGAATTTCCTATAAAATGGCAAGTGCCACTAGTACTTTTCCTGTCGGATTTGCATCCCGCATAATCGGCATCACTATATAAGATTAAATCATATGTGCTAGATTTCAGATAAAGTAATCCAAAATCTAAAGTGTAACTTAGATAGCGAAAAATACGTTTTACCGCTACTAAGTGAGACTCCTTAGGTTAAGACTGATAACGAGCACATACGCATACGGCAAACATAATATCGAGCCTACTTGCGGTAAGATAAAGTAAACTACCTATCATACCTCGATATAGACGAATGTCTACATCCTTACCGCCCGTATCCTTGTCAAGATGCGTAGTCGTGCTCATTGGAGTCTTCTTCCCGGAGGCACTCTCCATTCCAAATCGCTTTAGCAACTCCACCGTATACTTCGTTTGGTGGATGAAGATTGCATCGTCCATTTGGCGAATTTGGAGACCTAAGAAATATTTGAGCTCACCCATGTGGCTCATCTCAAATTGTTCCTTCATAACATTAGAAAACTCTTCGCAAAGAGAAAAGTTAGTAGCACCGAAAATGATATCATCAACATATATTTGAACTAAAATTATATCATTATTCGAATGCTTAACAAAAAGTGTAGAATCGGCTTCTCCCATTTTAAAATTCAAATCCAAAAGAAAATTCTTTAGGCGATCATACCAAGCTCGAGGAGCTTGTCTTAAGCCGTAAAGCGCTTTCTTTAGTTTAAAAACATGATTTGGAAATTTTTCATTTATGAAGCCCGGAGGTTGAGAAACGTAAACTTCCTCAACGACATCTCCGTTTAAAAATGCACTTTTAACATCCATTTGAAATAATTTAAAATCCTTATGGTATGCAAAAGACAATAATAATCTAATTGATTCTAATTTAGCTACCGGAGCGAAGGATTCTTCGAAATCAATACCTTCCTCTTGACGGTAGCCTTGAGCAACTAACCGAGCTTTGTTCTGGACGACGACTTGGTTTTCGTCGGTTTTGTTCTTGAAGATCCACTTTGTCCCTATGACGGTGTGGTTCTTCGATGGCAATAGAACAAGCTCCCAAACTTCATTCCTCTCGAATTGAATGAGTTCCTCCTCCATGGCTAAGATCCAAGCGCTATATTCGCATGCTTCATTAACATTCTTTGGCTTTATCGAGGAGGCAAAGGCACAATGAGCGAAGTAGTTCACTTGCGATCTCGTCTTGACACTATCATGGATATTGCCAATGACTTGCTCATGAGGATGATCACGAACGGTATGAAGCCGTTTGGGAATACCTTGGTCACTAGGAACATTCTCCACAACTTCATTAGATGGGATAGTCTCAATAGAATCAATAGAATCATTAGACTTAGAATTATCAAACGAATCACATAAAACATCCATAGAATCATTATCATTTGAAATTCTAGTTGGAACAAATCCTTCATTAAATGAGACATGAAGGGACTCCTTGATCGTTGAGGTTCGTTTGTTGAATATCCGGTAGGCTTTGCTACGCGAAGAATATCCAACAAAAATCCCCTCATCGGATCTTGGATCGAATTTGTCCAAACTACCATATGTGTTCTTAATAAAACATTTCGAACCAAAAACACGAAAATGTTTAACTTGAGGCAACCTACCAAACAACAATTCATAACAAGTTTGTTTAGTGTCGGGCCTCAAAAGTATTCTATTAAACACATAGCAAGTGGTGTGTACCGCTTCCGCCTAAAATTGATGGCCAAGTTGGCTATCATCAAGCATAGTGCGAGCACACTCCACTAGCATCCTATTCTTTCTCTCAACTACACCATTTTGAGGAGGTGCATGAGGGAATGAAAAGGTGTGAGTAATACCAACTTCATCACAAAATGTCTCAAAAGACTCATTCTCAAATTCACCTCCATGATCACTACGAATAGTGACAATGGTGGTTCCTAAGAGATTTTGTACTTTCTTAACAAAAATTGTGAAGTTTTCAAAAGCTTCATTTTTATTACATAATGAAAACACCCATGTAAATCTCGAATAATCATCTACGATGACAAGTCCATATCTTGCATTTCCTAAGGAAGCAACTCTAGTTGGCCCAAATAAGTCTAGATGTAATAGCTCTAGTGGCCGTTTAGTAGAAATGCTTTTCTTAGGTTTAAATGAAGATTTAGGAAGCTTGCCACGTTGACAACAATCACAAAAACTTTTCTTTTCAAAAACGAGCTTCGGAAAACCTTTAATGGAATTTAATTTTGAAAGCTTATAAAGTGTTCCAAAGTTCACATGTCCAAAGCGTCGATGCCATAAGTGTTGTTCACTTGTGTTGGCAACGAGACATTGTTCATAAGACTTAGGAAGATCCAAAATATAAATATCTTTATGACGAGTGCCGGAAAATATTAATTTATTATTATCTTTTCTTAAAATATGACACAATCCTTTTGCAAATTTAACTTTGTAACATTTGTCACAAAGTTGGCTTATTGAAATAAGATTATGATTTAAGCCATTAACTAGATAAACATCACTAATTAAGGGTTTAGATGGGTTACCCATTTTACCAACACTTATGATGGTTCCGCTCTCGTTGCCTCCAAATATGACGCGGTTTCCATTTGCGATGGGAACCACTCCGGAGAGCAAACTAGCGTCACCCGTCATGTGTTTTGAACACCCGCTATCGAGTATCCAATTCCCCTTGGAGCTAAATTTAAATTTGTTGCTCCTTTTCTTTTTCTTTTCCTTGAGTACCTAAAGATAGAAAATTTCATATCATGGTACCCAAGGTCATTGGGTCCAAAAGATTAGACCTTTGGAAGCCAAGTCCAATTGGACTTAGACTTCCCCACATAATTTCTACTATGCACAACATCCGAAAAATAAGCATTCATATACACTTGTTTTTCATCCATGCTTGTGTCCTTTGGGCTCCAAATAGTGAAAATCTTGGGAGCCCTCATCCTATTGGGTGCATGCATGCGACGTTGATTTCTACGTGATGCATGTTGTGGATAGGCATAAGGAACATGATGGAATGGTGCACGACGAGAATTATTCATATGATGAGGTGGGTGAACATATGCTTGTGAGGGAACACGTGCGTGAGGGTGTCTCACATGGTGTGCACGTGCACGAGAATGTGTTGCATAAAAATCATCATATGTGTGAGCCGGTGGAGTAGGACGTGTGTTCTTACGTGGCATGGTATTGGTGTACATATAAGCATGCCCCTTCTTTGGAGGTCCACCCAAAGTGGGTTTCTTTCCGAAAGAGGGTGTGGATGAGGTGGAAGCACCATTGGTAGAAGAACTACCAATAGAGTGTTTGCTACCACTCGTAGAGTCACCGGAAGTTGGCCTAACAAAAGTAGTGGCCGATTTGGATGAACATCCCATCGTATACCCCAAGCCAATGTGGTGATTGGCCGGAAGTAAGTCACTTAGGATTTTATCCAAATGGTCATTACCCTTATTGAATTTATTAATTCGGCCTAATGTGTTCTCCTATTTCTCTTTGAGAGAACGCATAGAAGTATCCAAGTTGGATACTTGCGATGTGAGCACATAAACACGAGATTTAAGATTCTCATTCTCAATACTCAAAGTCGAGTTTTGAGAAGTTAAATCCGCTACCTTATGTTCTTCCGGATCTTCAATGCAAACATGTTCAAGTTTAGATTTGAGATTAATAATCTCATTTCTTAACTCTTCAACAACGGTGTCGTTGTTGGTGATGATAGTCTTAGGCGAGGTTTGAATGCTAGCTAGGTCATCATTTACTTTAGTATATCTATTTACTAATTTAGTGTATTTAGACCATAATTGAGAATTTGCATTCCTAAGGTCATCCATAGTTACCTCATCGCCTTCGTCGTCACTATCATCGGAAGAGGAGGATCCTTGATCATGCTCCTCTCTTGCCATGAAGCACATGTGCGCTTGCTCCACTTGCTCATCATCCGACTCTCCGCTTGAGGAATCCTCGGAGTCGGTGAATGTTGCTCCGACAAGCCCCTTTTTGTTTCATTTCTTGTACTTCTTGGACTTATCGAATTTCGGTGCCTTCCACTTCTCCTTTTGCTTGTTGAGAGGACACTCCGCTTTCATGTGTCCTGGCTTATTGCACTTGAAACACAAAGGAGAGGAAGAGGCGTTAGAAGAACCAAATTTAGCTTTGTTCTTATAGTTACCTTTTCGAAAGAAACGGTTGAACTTCTTAGCCATGAGTGCCATGGACTCCAATTCCAACTCGTTTTCCGAGTCTTCATCATCGGTTGATGTGGATTTGGATGGAGCGGCCTTGAAAGCAATAGCCTTCTTCTTTGGCTTGTCTTGCTTTAGGTAGGACTTCATCTTTTCCTGCAATTTTAGCTTGCTATCCTTGCGTACCTCGTATGACATCAAAGTACCCATTAGTTGAACTACGGTGTACTTATTCATATCATTGCCTTCCTCGATGGCGAAGGTATGCTTTTCCCAAGAAGAAGGAAGTCCTTCGATAAGCTTCGAACACTTCTCTTTTTGGGTGTAGTTTTTACCGAGAGCCTCTAACTCATTTATGATGTCGACGAAGCAAGCATAATACTCCTTCATCTTCTCGCCCTGTTGCATATGAAACATTTCGTAATCTTTGTTAACAACTACGAGTTTAGAGTCTCTTACCCTACTCGTCCCTTCATGTGGAATGATGAGGGAGTTCCAAATTTGATATGCACTCTTACATGTGCATATCTTATTGAAGTCCTCGGGCTCCAATGTGCATTGCAAGGCGTTCATTGCCTTGGCATTGCTTACCTCCGCGGCGACCTCCGCGGTTGTCCATTTCTCAAAGTCTTCTTCTTCGGGCTCGACGTATTCCTTCATCGTGGTCCTCCATAGAGATGCACTCCGGAGGAAGGTTTCCATCCGGCATTTCCAGTACCCGTAGTTGGTAACGTTGAAGAATGGAGGCCTCGTTGAGGAATGTCCTTCCATCACCGAAGACGCTCCTTCACGGTTCCTGAAGGTGCCATAGTCGGAAGGTGGACGCACGGCCTTGTTGTCGTTGGCAGACATAGCTAAGTATCTGGCTCTGATACCAAATGTAATGCCCTACAAGCTACTGCACAAGTACTAGAGGGGGGGTGAATAGTACTTTAAAAATAACAAGGAGTATAATTCCTAATTATAGTGCAAACAACTACCAAATCAATTTGCGGAAGCTTAAATTGAAGACAACAACAAAATTAACAATGCTAACAATAGATGTTACTGGGTTCGGATCCACCCAAGTCTCTCCGACTTGTTCCCGGTGATCCTACGTCCCAACCACCCGGATCCCCTCCGGATACTTGAGTTAGAAACCCTAACTCAAGATTTCCACTATGAAATACTTGTGAAAAACCTCCACAAGTCAAATTATACAAAATGCAATTTGTGACTCCCACAACCCGGGATCACAACCACACTCTCACAACCGAGAGTGAAACTTACAATTCAAATATGAAATGAAATAAGAAAACTGTAGAGGAATATGCCCTCGGATCATTTGTATTTGATGCAAATGATAATTTAAGCTTAGATATGGACTATTTTGCATTTGATGCAAAAGAGATTAAATGTGTCTTAAATTGTTTAAGACTATATTTAATTAAAAAAATGCATTGAAAAGGTTACCTAGATGACGGGATCGTCCCGCTCTAAACGCAGGTTCAAACCGCATCAAAAACGGAGTCCAAATGCACAAGTTATAGCCAAAACAAGTCAGCCCAAACTGTTGGGCTGAAACCTGCGAAAATGGAGGCCCACCAAGCCCGAATTTTCTGGTTAGGGTTTTTGAAACCTGGGATTTTCTTGACGGCTACGTTTCTAAGAGAAGCATGACTTTTGGCTATCTTTGGACAATTGTTTGAAGGGTCAAACGGACTCGGATTGACGAGCCGTTTTTTCCTACGCGTTCACCGTTGAACACCCTTCGAATTGATAGGTTGTATCAATCATGAAGCTCAACGGTGAGTGAGTTAAAATTCACGGAAGTTTGCACTTTGTGAAGTGCAAACTAACTTGATTTTGATTAACTCAAATTAATAGTCCCACATCGGATTTTGAGAAAGGGGAGTAGTCAGCCGCCTATATTAATAGGGGTCTGCTCTCCTCCTCAAAACTCGTCCCAAGCTCTAGATCTGAGCGGCTCTCGTAAATGTTGGAGCACGCACGGATCTAGGCTAAAATAAATATTCTCTATCTCCCTATAAATTTCTGCCTTACTCTTGAGGGCTCTTGCAAAGCCGCAACAGAGTTCGGATTCAGATCCGAAATCTAGGCGAAGGTTTCACTCGCGTGAAACTTTCTTTCGCGCGTGGTTGGCTCGGCGACATGGGATTGATCGCCTCGGGATGCGGAGCGGTTCGAGGAGCAGTTCGGGGAGCGGTTCAAGGAGCGGCTCGGCGTGGGACGGGAGCAGCTCGGAAGACGGTGCGGAACATCTCGCCTGCCCCAGGGTTGAGATTCCGGGTATGTGTTTAAGTTTTCATTTAATTATTCGCAGTAGTTAGATCCCTCTTGGGGTGGTCAGATCCACACCAAGTTGGCAGAGATCCTGGCTAACAGGGTCTGGTTCCTTAGGGTTGCATGTTAATTAGATTAACATAAAATTTTTCCGCTGCATTTCTGTCTATGTTCCGTCCGACTTAGGACGGGACTAGAGTTTTTGTGCCCTAAGGGTCCCAGAAAACCTAGCATTGGTATCAGAGCCATCTCTGTATGCTGATCTAGGACCGCGAATTTATTATTTGAATGCTTTTACAGAAAAATGTTTTCTTTAAATTTATACGATAAATTTAAATTTTTTTTTGTTTAAAAATTTTATATGATAAATTTTAAACATGAAAGTTTTAAAATGGAATTTTAAATTTATGTGATAAATGTTAAAATTGTTTTAAAGCTTTAAAACTTTATGCGATAAGTTTAAAATGTTGTTTAAAATTTTATGTGTGATAAAATTTTAAACATGGAATTTCTTAAATGATGTTTTAAATTTTATGAGATATTTTTAAACTGATTTTAAAGGTTAAAATTTTTATGCGATAAATTTTTTAAAAGGTAGCATGCAAATTTGTGATTTTAAAAACAATTTTTTTATGAGATAAAAATAAAATAATTTTAAAATCATATTTTAAATTTAAATGTTAAATTTATGTTTGCATGCTAAAATTGTTTATGTGATAAACATTGTTCTATTTAAATTGTTAAATAGTTGTACACCTTTTATGCGATAAATTAGTGTAGCTTTATGGCTAGTTCATCTTGTCCCTTATTTGATAACACAAGCCAACCTTTTAGGTTAGCCATTAAGAAATGATTAAAATTTATTACTTGAATTTTAATGACATGCTATGTTTTAATAAAACATTAACAATGCTTCAATACCTAATTCCTGATTAGGGTAGTCCTTTTTTAATGAAATTTTTAATTCTAATTGTTATTATTAATTCTCATTAAAGGACTTCGCTTTTGGCGTTGGTTAATAAATTTATTAAAATCCTAATAACGATTAGGATAGCACATGAACCTTATAGTTGATAAGGACTTAATAAAAGTTATTAAACAAATCCTAAAATTTTGAATTTAAGGATACAACTAGTTGATAGGATTAATTAGTTGTTAATAAAAGCTATTTAGTCTATGGCACACATACAAAAATGACAAGCTTCATTCAATGGACCATGATCCAGTCAATGTGCTTGGCTAAGAGTTCTGGATCAACCCTTACTAGTCTAAGGGGTAGTGATCCTGGCTTAGTCAATTCCCTGGCTGTGTTCCGCTGGACCGCAATGTCGCGAATCATGATTGTATGACACCCTGGACTATATCTAGTCAATGCGTTATAAATCTTATTAAAGATTAATCCGTATCCCTCCTTGATTTTGGAGCTTGGTAACTCAAAGAAAACAATTATAGTTGTTGAGTCTCCTCGAGCTATGACATGTTTATCTTTTAGGAACAAACTCCAACATACATGTGATGTAGTCTAGACTTGACCCAAATCGATACGTCGGGTCTCCTCGAGCATCGATCTAAGTCAAATCTGGACACGAAATCAAGGGTCTGACTAGACCAGTCATTATGATTTGTTGAGTCTCCTCAAGATCATAAGTGACTGTGGGTAAAAAAAACGATAGGGAGTCACATGTGATGTGATTGACTAAGAGTTAGTCTACCAATCATGGAACCAATCAACTTGTTGAGTCTCCTCAAGGTTGTGAGGTTCAGGATGATTGGATCACTCTTTCACTAATTTTTAAATATTTTAATTCGATTAAATCGTTCGTTATTAAGCTTTGAAACGATCGTAAAAATAGTGGGAGGATATAGATAGATAAAAGCCATTCTACCTATATTTAATATTGAACATATGCTAAACTAGGGCAAGACTATGTTTACCGAAGGAATCAAATTATAATTTTTTTTAATGGAATTAGTTAATTGGTCAAATAGGTTGATTAATTGAATATCAAGTTAAATTCTAATTGATAAGATTAAACTATACTCTCGTTGACATTAAAATGACCTTCTAAAGAACAGACTTAAGAAATATGATTTCATTAAGTTCTGGGTCCAACAAATAAATTCACGCAATATGTCACTCGTCTCTATATGAGGCAGCTTGAACATATAGGATATTCGAAGTATGTTTCTCCCTACAACTTGTCGAGCTACCCTCAAGGATGTATGGACAAACAATTCTGATCCGCAAAGTTCGAGAATTCGATCAAACCGTTTGAGTCGAATACGAGTGCATGAGTGGTGCAAGACTATGTATCCCAACCGGATCTTGAGACAAGCAACTTCTTGAGCTACACTCAAGATTTCAACTCTCAAGCGTTTGGATACATGATTCACTTGCATAGCTATTCATTTATGTTGGGCCATTTAAATATCTAAATGTGATTTAGAAAAGGAAGAATGCACATCGGAAAGTCAATCGAGTTAAATAGTTTAATTTATCATTAGTAAAGGCATAAGTAGGAGGAAATAAAAATGTGACATACTCTGATGTCACGATTTCATGATTATTGTTATACAGAAGTTTAACACATTTTGACGAATGTCGTCACATTGCTTTTGAAGCAATGAGTAAATATGTATACCGATAATATATATATTAAATGTTAATATATAAATACACAAGATAGTAGCAAACTTATTTGGCAAAATAGACTAGGCCATATCAAGAGACTAAGCTTCACAAGTCACATAAAGAGGGGTCTGACCTCTCGTATTATGAAGTCTACGGACACTTGTGAGTCTTATCCTCTTAGATAAAATGGCCGAAACCCATCTGTAAGACAGTGGGAGAATGAGTTGTCGAACTCAGTCTGGTACATACTGATGTACCCGAGTCTAGAATAACCAAATTAAGTTATTCGTATATTTTATTAAAACACGTGTTCTTGATGAAACACAAGTCTGGTAAAATAAAGAACGAAATGACTAAAGTATTTAAACTGATTCGATTAGATCGAATGGTCAAATACTTAGCTACATTAAATCTTGCGTAATTAAAAGAAAATGTGATTTTCTCTCAGGTCAAGTCTGATAAACACATCCGTGTGTTAAAAGGTATGAATCACACTTAGTTAGACTTGGTGTGATCCATTTAAAGTGACTCTGAGTTTAGTCCTCCTTCTGGGTTAAGTCCCAGATAGTAATGCCTAGGTTTTGATAATGTTCTGTGAGGACATTATCAATAAGATATTCATAAAATCAATCATTAAGAAGTTGTATAATTACTCGAATCTCGTAAGACGAAGAGTCGAGTTAGACATCATAACTGATGATGACTTAGTCAACTTCTGGGATGAAATTCGGAGAAGTAACTCCGATTTAAAAACTTGATGCAATCAGAATAGGTCCGTGTGCATAAATAAATTTTGGAATTTAGTTTGCGTGCACAAGGAAAATGTTTCCTCACTTTCTGCAAGTAAATCTTTAAGTTGAAAGATTGGTGCAGAAAGGAAAATAGTGAAGTGCAATCATGTTGGTCGAGAACGGTTTTTCCATACTAATTCCTATAAAACGGATTATAATGAAACCATTTTCCACCAGCAGATGTGTACAGAACTACTCGGACCAAACTCGATGTAAACGCTTAAGTTGACCATGAAAATTGGAGCATTCACTTACAAGTTCGTTTTTCTAAATATGATTTAGACGGACCAACTTATATGAATTAGCCAGATAGTTTTTAAGGTCAGTGGGAGCGTGTAAATTACATGTGCAGCATCAAAGGGATGGAACATATATTTTGACAAAGTGATCAAAAGAGTTTGATACTTTATCAGAAATAAATATGAGCCATTTGAAATGACCCGTAACTAATTTAAATGATTATCGTAATGTACGATGAATTGGATAAGATCCAAGTAAATTAAAATATTATGGATTCCGAAAGACCAAATGAATTATTTGAATGAGATTCAAATGGTTGGTCTAAACATAGAAACCCTTAAGTCTATAGTGTAGACGGTTTTAGCAGATCCACTCATAAAGGCTCTACCACATGAAGTCGGGAAAACTTATGTGTAAAAACGGTATGAGATACCGAGATAAATGGGCCTGAGTGCAAGTGGGAGATGTTGAGAGATGATACCCTCGAGGCTATCTATCTTCATGTGTGCATAGCACAAACATCTTGTTTGAAATAACAGTAAGCTGTTTGGTAATAATTTATCTAAGTTATTTTATAATGTTGTTAACATTAGACATTAACTTAGGTAAAGTCCTAAGACTTTATGCAAGGTCAAACAGGTATCGAGATGAGTATCTCGATCATGGAGAAATGTTTGACCGTTTGTAGCATAAGTCTAAAAGGGTTCGTGGTCGTAGTTGTTTCGAGACAAGGATATCGAAACATCGGATAGACCATTGTGTCTTAGTCTTCACCGTTTAGCGGTGGCGATGATCTCATGATCGCTTGACTTGGCGAAGTCGTAGATGAGACACAAGTGCTCATTAGAGAATGAGTTCACTGAATGATCCACAAGATTTATCATATGGTTATATTGACCAATCTGTCAATGATGACTCTGAGTGATGATAGGCTAGTTGGTCTTTTGACTTGAGGTCATTTTGACGAACCTGTGCGTGAACGGTGCCACTTAGATCAAATGACCTAGCTTCGAGGCAAGGCCTGTCGAAGGGTCTTTGATTGGGTGACACTTGAAGCGTATGAGGAGAGTAATGACCAAGAGAGGATTCGTCTCTCCCGGTCAATGGGAGTTAGTGTCGTAGGGTTAGTTCGGTCTTTAGTAAAATCTCTGGCCAGAGTTTGTTGGAAGAAGTCCAACATTATTTGACTAAAGATCGATAGAAACTAACCGGAGTCAAGTTATTGGGGTTGACAGTTTAACCGTACCCTAGACTTGATCTACACGACATAGTTAAGACGAAGAGACTATAACTGCGGAATTCATCACGGAAACAGTCAGGGTGGTCCCGACAATACTCATGTCAATGAGTCAACCACATAATGATGATTCCTGAAGCAGGGACGGCAACCACTGCTCGTGGTCACTGCCGTATAGGGCTTCGAGCCCAACCTGTTGTAAGGGTCAGGCTGTAGGGTCTCACACAGAGTGTGACCTTCGTCTAGTAATAGGTAGAAATTAGTTAGGGAGAATAATTTGCATTTGATGCAAGGGATAAAATATTGCAAAAGATGTTTGCAATCATCTCCTGCATTCGGGATAAATGATCCTGAATGCAAGTGGGAGATGTAGAGGAATATGCCCTCGGATCATTTGTATTTGATGCAAATGATAATTTAAGCTTAGATATGGACTATTTTGCATTTGATGCAAAAGAGATTAAATGTGTCTTAAATTGTTTAAGACTATATTTAATTAAATAAATGCGTTGAAAAGGTTACCTAGATGACGGGATCGTCCCGCTCTAAACGCAGGTTCAAACCGCATCAAAAACAGAGTCCAAATGCACAAGTTATAGCCAAAACAAGTCAGCCCAAACTGTTGGGCTGAAACCTGCGAAAATGGAGGCCCACCAAGCCCGAATTTTCTGGTTAGGGTTTTTGAAACCTGGGATTTTCTTGACGGCTACGTTTCTAAGAGAAGCATGACTTTTGGCTATCTTTGGACAATTGTTTTAAGGGTCAAACGGACTCGGATTGACGAGCCGTTTTTTCCTACGCGTTCACCGTTGAACACCCTTCGAATTGATAGGTTGTATCAATCATGAAGCTCAACGGTGAGTGAGTTAAAATTCACGGAAGTTTGCACTTTGTGAAGTGCAAACTAACTTGATTTTGATTAACTCAAATTAATAGTCCCACGTCGGATTTTGAGAAAGGGGAGTAATCAGCCGCCTATATTAATAGGGGTCTGCTCTCCTCCTCAAAACTCGTCCCAAGCTCTAGATCTGAGCGGCTCTCGTAAATGTTGGAGCACGCACGGATCTAGGCTAAAATAAATATTCTCTATCTCCCTATAAATTTTTGCCTTACTCTTGAGGGCTCTAGCAAAGCCGCAACAGAGTTCGGATTCAGATCCGAAATCTAGGCGAAGGTTTCACTCGCGTGAAACTTTCTTTCACGCGTGGTTGGCTCGGCGACATGGGATTGATCGCCTCGGGATGCGGAGCGGTTCGAGGAGCAGTTTGGGGAGCGGTTCAAGGAGCGGCTCGGCGTGGGACGGGAGCAGCTCGAAAGACGGTGCGGAACATCTCGCCTGCCCCAGGGTTGAGATTCCGAGTATGTGTTTAAGTTTTCATTTAATTATTCGCAGTAGTTAGATCCCTCTTGGGGTGGTCAGATCCACACCAAGTTGGCAGAGATCCTGGCTAACAGGGTCTGGTTCCTTAGGGTTGCATGTTAATTAGATTAACATAAAATTTTTCCGCTGCATTTATGTCTATGTTCCGTCCGACTTAGGACGGGACTAGAGTTTTTGTGCCCTAAGGGTCCCAGAAAACCCAGCAAACTTCTTACCGAACAAAATACATATGCCTTGAGTATTGCTTACGAATTAGGGCAAGGATGATTTTGAGGAAGAAGTGGCACCAAACCCTAGCTCCAAGATGTAGATCAGCGATGGAGAGCTTTGGGGATGTTGGTGACCTAGAATCAAGCACTTGGCTTGGAAGGCTTCACACTCAATGAATCTCTCTTTGGAAGTAAGAGTTAGGAGAGATTATTGAATGGAAAGAATGAGCTTTGAATGAGCTTGGAATGATTTCTCTTGATCTCTAAACATGCAATAATATCAGCCTTGGCAGCAATGAATGCAGCCCATCAAGTATATATAGGTTAGAGGAGAGAGAGAAAGAAATTTGAGTCATTAAATGCTCCAACGGCTCTTTTCTGAACCCAACTAGTCGGTCAAAGAACAACCACCGACCGACTAGTTCATCAACTAGTCGGTCGGTCAATTAACGTAAACCGACTAATGGTTAAACTGAGAAAAGATCAAAGTACAGAATAAGGAACTAGTCGGTCCAAGAAGAGTAGCTGACCGACTAGTTTCACAACTAGTCGGTCGGTTACTCAACATAGACCGACTAACAGATAAAACTGAAGTTTGAGCTAAAATAGACTTAGTCGGTCCAATAACAAATGTTGACCGACAAATTCACCAACTAGTCGGTCACCAAATGAACATAGACCGACTAACAATAAACAGTAAGTATGATGAAAATTTGGCATGTACAGTAAACTAAACTAGTCGGTCCAAGAAGGAAAGTTGACCGACTAGTTCCTCAACTAGTCGGTCGATCAATGAACACAGACCGACTAATGATAAACAGTATCATAGGCACAAATGTGCATGTACAGGGAAAGCTCAATTAGTCGGTCACAGAAGCATCACTGACCGACTAGTTCACAAACTAGTCGGTCGGTGAGTCAACTTAGACCGACTAACTGTAAACAGTAAAGAGCTATGAATTAACTGAGAAGAACTAGTCGATCCAAGAAGCTTTACCGACCGACTAGATCACCATCTAGTCGGTCAGTTCTTCTTCTTGAACCAACTAACATGCACAAGAAGTCGTAAATCGAAGCGCGAAGCTTCGGGAAGGATTGTATGGACTTCTACTAAGATCCTAGAGCTAAGATATGAGCGTTATGAAGATTTAAACCGTAAGACCTACTCAAGGCTTAACATTCTACGAAAGAAGCTTAAAGACTATAAATTAAACTTGACGATACCGTCTTCAATAGCTTCAATCGAATCTTCATGACTTCTAAAATGGTCCATAAGCTTCAACGAAGCTTTAGACATACGATCACGTGCTTTGAGAAGTCTTGAGACGTCGTAATTGATATTCATGTGAATTTGACGACGATCTCCATAACTGCGCTCACAAAGTGTTAGTTCACGTTATACTTATGTTTGTTCATCATCCAAAACCAAATCCGGGGAGTCCAATATCCAACAATTATGTTCAAGTAAAATCAAAAAGTGTAGAATACGAAAATTATCGCGAGATAGGGATGTGAGCTAGACTCAAGGGTTCAAAAGATCCAATAATAACAAGCACATTGCCTCCCCGGCAACGGCGCCATAAAGCATGACTTCCCCTGATGTTTTTGTGATCATGTGTAAGGTGCAATAGGATTGGGGGCGCGAGATTTAAATATTTATAACCGCAAGCTAACGGTGTTGTAGTGTGGCTGTGCTTGTGTCAGAAAGAACCAAATTCACCCCATGGGTGAGCTAGCCCGAATCGGTAGATGGGTTGTCACGGAAATAGAATGTGAGGGATAAACAATATAAAGGGAAACCCAGGACTTCGGTTTCCATCCTATCATATGATTCTCGCTAATACGACAGGCGGATATGATAACGATCAGAATTAGGGTCTAATGGTGATGCCTCTAAGAGTGATCCAGCATCCCATGGGCCTGATATTCCGGTCGGTACCCAGGATGATACGCCGGACTACCCGGGTTCGGTCAGTGGGCATTCCCATGTCCATTAACACTGACCGACTTCGGGAGCACTAAACTCGCAACGATAATTCCCAACATCTCGTCCTGTCGTTTCCACGCGCTAGGATTCGATGTCTATACTATGGGCGTGAGCTATGGCTAGGGAGTCAACCGCTAAGTTTATTCCCCCTTGGCCCAACGGTCAAAGGCAGTCTTTTTCCCGCCGATGACAATGAAACACCTCGCGTAACCAATAGATTCCTAATTCCTATCGATTTTCTAGTCCTATGGACACATTAGGGAGAACCTACGAAGGGGTTTCCACCAAAATCCCAGATTTGGGAACTACTCACATATTTTAGGGAAAAAGCAATCTAAATGAAAATCGACCGTTAAAAACATAATCCGGCGATTGAAAAGTAGTAAAAGCAATGCAAATAACACTATATTAAAGTTTGGTAAAGATCAGACAACTTACAAATATCAAATAAATTCCAGCCGTCAGAAAAGGGAGAGAAAACAGAAAAAATACAACAGCTCCCGTTTCTGAAGACCTAGGGCTTATATTTATAGAAAACGACGTCACCCGATTAGGTGACCTGCTACGATCTTCGGCAGCGGTCTTCAGAAACTTCACCCGGTTAGACGACACGATCGGTTGGAGGAAGCAGCTCGTCGTTTTGATCTTGGTGTCGTCGAGTGAACCGGTCGGTTGATAAATCAACCGATCGGTTGGAAACGTCGCCTAAAAGACAGTAAGTTGCGACGTTTTGACACGGTCAGCTGGCGGTTGGGTAAGCTCTCTGGGTCATGTCTTCGGGGAATCGTCTACAGATGAACCGATCGGGTGAAGGTCACCCGATCGGTTGGAATTCAGCTTCAATTTCCAGAGAGATCTGTTGGGCTGAACCGGTCTCTGACCCGATCGGTTGATGCTCTCATTGCTTCAGCGGCTGTCCGGGTCATGCACACGTGCATCACCCGATCAGTTGGCTGTATCTAACCGATCGGGTGGGGGGCTGAAAGATAGAAATATTTTTGGCTGACCCCCTGGATCACGTATGACTCCTCCCGTTGCTCCAGAAACTTATGATATCGTCGTTATGTGTCCTCTATGCTGGCAAACTCCTGTAAACACGTAAAAACACGGAGAAATGATAGAAAACAAGAAATACAAGAAAACGGATACGAGACGACGGAAAATAATGGAAAAACACAAAAGAAGACGTGCGTGAATATATGAAATATAATTGCACGTCAAAGAGATTGGACGGATAGGAACTATCATAACCTAGGTCGTAGCTCGAGTTTGCATAAGAGTGTGCTCGAGAAACGATTGAACAGTGATGTCGTTCTTCATGCTAGCTGCTTAGGCTAGGGTTTGCACGAGAGTGGGCCCTATCCTAGGTTTGCTATAGACCGACAATAGCGCGAGAGTTGAGCTTGGTTCTACATTAAGTTGCGACTAGTTCACCTCTATTCAAGCTTAGGAACAATGAAACTTATGAATCACAAGGATGAGAGATGGTCCGTAGTGGGGATTTCCTATCCCTAAACGCTTTGTTATATTGATATTTCTCTTGATATTTGGACGATTGTGACTGTTATACCCAAAACTATTCTTGATTCTCTTGATAGCTAGGTGATTGGAAAAGACAAGATCATTTGTCCTCCCTGAGTTCGATACCCGCTCGTCGCTACACCGTGCGCTTGCGGTAAGACTACAAGTCTTTTTTCGGGTGTACACTCGGACGCGATCACGACCCCGGGGCTGGACCCAGTGCCACCACCCCGGCTGCTGCTATCGTTTCTTCCAAGGCCCTGATCACGGCCCTGCATGGCCTATCCTCTCGTGTCGACACGACCACTGCTACCGGCACACACTCTGCTGTGTGCCGTGCCACTTCAGCTCGACTCGCTCTCGAGGCCGAGATGGCTGCTTTGCATGCTGGCGCATCCTCCTCATCACCCTCGGATCCATCTACATGGACCTCATGGCGACCACCTTTTTGGCCAGATATGAGCCGGGCACGATGTCTACGCCAGAGCTCTACATGCTCTATGCGATGACATGTCCCAGAGCTCTATCTAGGGATGGAGACGAGCTTGTCCCCGCCGTCGTGATCGACATTGCGGCTTAGTTTTTAGACCGCATCATTGTATCGGTGGGCGCTCGCTCACCGATCTGCTGCGGCGGTCTGATCACCCTGCTTATCATGATGACCGGCGAGGACCTACCTGACGACTTGCGACGCGTCCCGGGCCCCACTTCTCTGTCGATAGACGTTATGGCCCGGATGAAGATGCTTCATCCGCATGGTGAGCGTCACTGGGTCTGGTTGCACGGCCCTTTCGGTGCCGACTACATGATTCTCCCGAGCCCTGCTCGGACCCAGATTGCACCAGCCCACGTCGACTGGCTCCCGGCGATGGATGTTCTCATCCCCGCCGCCTACGTGCTCGAGGCCGAGGAGGCCGAGCAGGCCCACGCTGCCCACGCTGCCCAGGCTGCCCCCGCGGACCCTGCTGCACACCCTGCCGAGCCTGCCGCCGACCCTTTTGACCTAGTGGCCCCTCAGCCCGTACCAGATGTTTCCGCTGCTCCTGACACCGCTGTCGGTGTCGAGAGTACTTTTGCTGAGCCCACTCCCACCACTGTCACCACTTCCGAGGCTGTCCCCACCACTCCCGCTGCCACCTCTGGCCCTCTGTCCGTGGAGCCTCTTTGCTCCGCTCTCCCCGAGCGCCCGCCGACCTTTGTTGAGAGTGGAGAGCCCTCGTTTGCCGCGGTTGTGGAGTCCATGGCTAGCATGATCTCCGCTGGGGTCGCGCCTTTTGGTCCACACACTTCCGCCCCAGCGCTAGTTACCTCTGTCTCCACCCCTGCCGTATTTTCTGAGAGCGTCGTGGCGTCTGTCCACACTTCTGTGCCACTGACCTCTCTAGCCGCCTCGCAGCCACTTTTGTACTCTTCTTTCGCTGCTGCCGCCTCCACTTCTCACCGCCCGCCCCGGCCTCACACTGAGGCCCGGCCCACATTTCCAGGCTCAGCACCTTTTGTTCCCTTCCCTGCTGCGCCCGTTACATACTCCACTCGTGTACGCCAGCCCAGACATGACCAGCCTCGCCCGGTGCGTCCCTCTGCACCACCCCCGCCCGACACTGTATTGCAGAGCATACGTGCTCTTGAGTTGGCGGTGAGTGGTCTTAGAGGTGACCTTAGGACCCTGTCCTCCACCGTCTCTGCGATGGCTGGACGCTTCGAGCTGATCCCCCAGATCCACTACTGCCTTACACAGGTCTTGGAGCGTCTCCCACGCGTTCCCCCACCCACCCAGCAGGTTCCCACACACACTTCCACACACACTAGACCTGCTTCCACTTCCACGCCCACCCCCGCTCAGCACCCTACACCACCACCTCCTCCTCCGCCTCAGGACGGAGACGGCGCAGCACCACCTTCTTAGGCACCCTTGATGCCTTGATCCATTCCTGCCGTTGTGCTACCCGTTTCTGCTGGGTCCTGATGCACTTTTGTCCACCCCCCCTCCCCTCATTTATTTTGGGATTCTATTTTTGATCATATCTATATATATCTTTTTTGGGAGAGAGGGAGAGTTTTTGGTGCCACTTATATATCTGTATCACTCCTATCCGTGCATGCATCATGTCCGCATCATATTTTCATTTCTTTATTTTTCTTTTTTATTTTTTCACCTGTCCATGCATGCATCCTCACTTGCCCCTCACATCGCTTGTCTCTCGGTGTGCCACACTTAGCACATTGAGGACACTGTGCCATTTAGCTTGGGGGAGTGAGTTCTCACGTTCTTTTTCTTTTTGCCACCTTTATTTTTATTTTTTTTCGCCTTTGCACTTATTTTTCATCATTTTTCTTTTTATTTTTGACATGCATCACGTTTTTCTTATTTTCCCGTGTGCCGCATTACATAGTTCTATTTTTCCCTTTATCTTTATTTCTTTTTCATCTCATGCTAGAGATGACTTTTCTGTGATGATGATGACGTTGGATTTAGCTTATTCTATATGCATGCTATATTTGTCATGTCTTAGGTTTTATTTCAGATATCAGATGCTATGACTTGCTTTGCATTTAGAATAAGTAACCCACACCTTTTTCCGCATGAAAGTGGACGAAATTTTATTATTAGCTGAGTCTGAATGTTCATATGTATGCTATCACAGAAAACACACCAAGATTCACGCATTGAATGCCTATGTCTGGAGTACTGATTTCTTTTCCTATATCACTTCTGTATGCATGAATTGTACACTTCACTTCAGGATGATTGAATGATGTCAGCTATGATATATCTGGATTAGTTAGCTTTTTTGTGATCGAAACTGAGTAGATTAGATTACCCTGCTGAAGTTGTCGTGCATGTCTTATAGAGTGAACCGAGAGTTATATTTATTTCTTTCTCCACAAATCTTGAACATCATTTCTCTACTTTTAAAATCATTGGTGAATCTCCCCTTAGTGATTCTATTTTATGGCATTTCCCCCGCTATTAATTCCTAGCTCCTAGTTTCTTATTCTAAAAATAATAATAATAATAAAAGAGAGAAAAACATTCTTGTATATCATTATCTCTCTTTGAGTTGGGATCATTGTATATATGCTATATCGAAAAAAAAAGAAAAAAAAGAAAAAAAAAAGAAAGAGGAAAAATCCTCAACAAAAGATCCCATCTCACTTTCTTCCTTCCTTCTTTCTTTTTATCACTTTTGGAGCTATATGTATATAAAAATGGGGATGTAAATATTTTTTATGCCACCACGCTTATAGATAAGCTTGGGGGAGGGGATCCATTGATGTGTGAGAGAGTGACTACTTGACATTGCACGACAACCTAGGCTAAGTAATATTTTATACTCAGTGAGATTATTTTAGTTTTACGAAGTCCAGAAATCTAAGCCTAGCACTCATTTCATGAAATCCATACTTTTCTATTCTCTCTATTCTATAGTGTGATACTCTTATACTCCAGATAGAAAGCGTTCAATTGAAAAGTGTGTGATCTGTGATATGTATACCGCTTTAAGTGATTCAGACGACGTTGATTTTGAAATTATTTCGTTTTTCATGATTATATCGTTGTCCGTGGGTTTTCTATTTCTACTTGCACTATTATACTATGATATCAAAATAAAATCCTTTGACATGAGTTTTTCATTCGGTGCATGCTATAAGAGTAAGTGAAACCCACGTCCTGAGGAAATGATCTAGCATCCTACCTCTTCGCTTCTTTCTTTCTTACTTTATTCTATTTCGTTTTCATTCTTCTTCGTTTTTCATTTTTCGTTTCTTTTCGCCGTTTTCCGAATCCACCGGTTTCGCCTTTTACTTATCTTCCTCGAGGACGAGTAAGAGGCAAGCTTGGGGGATTTTGATCACTCCTTATTTTACACCTTTTTTCCGCATGTTTGCGTGCCATTTGGATCGCCCAAATCATGTTTTTCACGATATATCGACGATATTGCGATGCTTTTCATGATTTGTTGTTTTTGTCGCATTTCAGGTGATTTGGCGCGATTTGGAGTGATCCCGAGATGCGCTCACTTTAGACGGTCACCAATGACCTCCCCGAGGGGTATTTTGCTGTTGGAGAGGAGCGGAAGAAGAATGGACGTCACAAGAGCGACGAGGAGGCCAAAACAATCAGATTGGGCATTTTTTGTGTCCCACTCGGCCGAGTGGAGGAGCCACTCGGCCGACCAACGAGACACTGCTCGGCCGACCTGAACAGATACGATTTCTATGTGCACTCGGCCGAGCACCAAAGACCACATCGGCCGAGTGACGATATCGCGTCCGCCCGAGTGGCGCCCAGACGAGGCCCTTCCAAAACATCGAAGTTACTGTTTTTTTGGCCGCCTGAACTTCAGAAGACCCACTCGGCCGAGTGGATTATTACGTCCGCCCGAGTGCCTTGAAGCCATCGGCCGAGTGACGACAACTCACTCGGCCGAGCCGCCCCCGAACTGAAGACCCCTGAAGCCCTCGACTTACTGGAAAATGACAGGGTTTTCACTCGGCCGAGCGACTTTTGTCACTCGGCCGAGTGCGATGCGCTGCCTGTAGCGAAAACTGCGGAAAACAGGCTGTGCAGGGGTATTTTGGTCACGATTTTTGGACGATTTTTGGGGCTATTTAAGCCCTGTTTTTACCCTAGTTCCGGGGGCCTCTCTATTAGATTTTTTGCAGCTTTTTAGATTACTTTTTGGCTTTATTATTGTGATTGGAGAAGAGAGAAAACTTGGAATTTTGTTGGATTAATTGAGGAATTACATTGGTTTGCATCTCTCTTCCCTAAAAATTCTATTTTTATTGTTTATATCATTATTGTGATGAATTCTATTGCTTATTTCATTGATTATTTTTGTGCTATTGCTATGATTTGTGAGTAGTCTCCACGTCTTGGGGCGTGGGGATGAACCCTACAAGCCATATTTCCTATTTGTGATGAATTGGTAGAAATTGAGCTAGAATCGCTATTAGGGATTAGATTGGGATCGATTTACTACGGATAGCTAGGAATTCATATCAATTGGGATTTGCAAGAGATTGGATCCCAAATTGATAGGAAGCCCTAGAAATCCGAATTGGGTTGGAGTCGGATTTTCGAAGTATCGGTTTGCAAGAGATTGGACCGATACCAGGATTTCCGGTTGCAATTCCATGCCGATACCCATTTGCAAGAGATTGGACGGGTAGGAACTATCCTAATTTAGATTGTGGACCGAGTTTGCAAGAGATTGGGCGGTGCGTAATTGGACGATGATGTTGATCCTAATGCTAGCTTTCCTAGGCTAGGGTTTGCAAGAGATTGGACCCAAACCTAGGATAGCTATAGACCGGCAACAGCGCGAGAGCGTGAGCTTGGTTCTACATTCAGTTGCAACTAGTTCATCCGAATTCTCTTTCTAGCAATTTTGATACCGACGAACCACATTTTCTCTATTCTTAAATAGCCAGGTTGATTGGGAACAAGCACGGTCATTCGTCCTCCCTGTGTTCGATATCCCGCTCACCGCTACACCGTGCGCTTGCGGTAAAACTACAACCGTTCTTTGGGTGTATATCCGGAGCGATCACTTTCCCACCCCTTTTCCTCGCTCTCGAGCAAAACGTAGCCGCCATCCTCCGCCTTCTGACCCATATCCATGGAGCTCTACCCCCATTATCTCCTCCATCGCCTCCTCGATGATCTTCGCCTCCCACCACCACTACCATTGATATGCCACTTCCACCACCTTTCACCTCCATCACCACAGCCTACTCGCGTCGCGGGAAACAGGTTGCTGTGCATGCGAGATCATTACCCACACCCTCCTCATCAGTCGTTGTATCCTTACCACCTTCCATTACCATTGACACCCCACCCATCATTCACATCCCCACCGAGCCCATCCGTCTACCATCTCCACCCCTTTCTCCACTACTTCGCATACCCGTCACCTCTCCCGACCACACCTCTCCACTCTCTTCCAAGGAGGATGAGGAGCCCTCCGCTCCTGCACCTTGATTTCCCTTTTTCTGATTTTTCCCCCCAGCCAGTTTTTGTGATTCACCATGATCATATTTTTTCAGGCATTGTTGAGATCAGCTTGGGGGAGATCAATATTTTGTAATTGTCGTCGTGTCATTCGTTTTCCGTGTGCTTGTTTTGTTTGTTTGCGTGTATGTCTTTTGTATAGTTTGTTTCGGTATTTATTTTCTTTATATTTCTATGTCTCTTTTTGTGTGTTTTTCATGTTTTTTCTGTTTCTTTGTCGGTGCGTACTTTCCTCCCATCTTTCGTTGCCCTCCCGCATTTAATCCTATCGCATTGAGGGCAATGCAATGTTTAACTTGGGGGAGTCGCACTACGTGTGTCGGTCGTGTCTTTTTCCCCATTTGAGTCGTTTTCGTCGTGTTTTTCTTTTTCTTTCCATCCTTTTATTCTCCCTCTCCTAGAGATGACCCCGCATGATGAAACTTCCACCAAACCACATGCACACTTAGCTAAGCAGAGATAACTATTCTCACTAACCCTAGGAAGCCGAGTTCTATTGCATTTTATGCTCTGTGGGTTCACTTTGCTTTTTGTGTTGAGTTGTGTGTTGTGACTAGCTAGTTGGCGTGCTTCTAGGTCATGATTTTGTTTTATATGCTTATCCATGGATAACGCCTAGACTATCATGCTTCAATTTCGAATATGCGGTATATCGCCTCTACTTTCTGCTTCATTATGCATGAATCATCTATATATTTACGCTTCAGATCGCATGTGTCAGGACTCTACCAATAGGACTAGGATAACCCATGTTGCTTGCGCTCTGATCCGTGAAAAATTTCCTTTGGCCAAGTGTTTAGAATTCGAATTCTTTTTCGTTTTACTTGGTGCAAATCCCCTCGTAGTGTACTTTACTTGCACTTGGGAGAGTACACAATTTTGCCACTTACCAGCGCATCGTTCTACCGCATTTAGAGAATGAGCATTATCCCACCTCTATAAAAAAGGGAGAGAGGAGAAAAGAAATAATATGCATTGCCAAAATCCAAAAAAATATACAAATATCCAAAACACCAAATTTTTTCTGTTGCGAATATCACTCCTACCGTCGTGAATAAAGGGAAGGCGATAATTTGCACCAAGTGCTCTCCTCCAAACCTACTCAACCCCTTTCGTTTTCGAACACACTTGGCATAGGAGCTTTCTAGCAATCATCTTAGCAATCGTGCGACGATTTCCTAGTTTCTAGCAGTAGAGTCCCTGACATATGACATGTTTCTATTCTTACTCTATTCTCATGTATGCTTGAGCTATTATTCACCACTAACTCGAATTGATTCGATATTTGGGTCATTCCATGGATATGTGTCTATGGAGCTTGATTGTACGATTTAGATAGTTACACCATTTACTAGCTCACAACCACACTCGCTCACGCTTCACCGCGTGGACCCACGACACTTGTAGGGACTCGTATTCCTGGGCTTAGTGCTACGCTTCTCCCGTGCTTGCTTAGTATGTCGTGTTAGTTTCTGTTGGCTCTGACGGGTAATCTAGGATTTCCTTTTCTTTTCCTCTTTCTTTCTTTCTTTCTATTTTCCCCTCCAAGCTTATACTCTCACTCGTCTTCCTCGAGGATGAGGAAGGGATCAGCTTGGGGGATTTTGACATGCGTTTATATTTTATATATTCGCGCACGTCTTCTCCGTAATTTCCCGTCGTTTTTTGTTGTTTCAAATCCGTTCCTTTGTGTTTTTAGTTCCTTTTTACTTTCGTTGTGTTTTTGTGCTTTTGCAAGATATTGCTAGCGTAGGGGACATACAAGGCCAACATCATGAGTCCCCGGAGCAACGAAAGGTGTCGCACGAGACCCTGAGAGCCAATCATCAAGATAAACCATATATCAGCTCTCAACCGATCGGGTAGACAGATCTACCCGATCGGTTCATGTGGTCGTATCAGTCCCGAGGAAGAGGCAAATCCACCCGATCGGTTCAGTGATCGGGTGGATGTAACACAGAACGCTGTTTTGAGAGCCAAAGTTCACCCGGTCGGTTGACTTGTCAACCGATTGGGTCACCTGTAGCTGTTGCTTCCCATGCTCAAGAATTCAAAGAGTCACCATCGGTTCAGTGGTCAGGTGAGATCTATCAGAGCCGAAGACCAAGTTTTCCATCGTCTCACCCGATCGGTTGAAGTTTCAACCGATCGGGTGAATGTCTATTTTTGTCTTTTAGTGGAAATATTCCCAGTCATCTTGCCAAATTGTATAAATAGGACTAGGTTTTTCCAGAAACGTAATCCCCATTTTAAGTTGTTTTTAGGGATTTTGGCTGCTCTGAATTTAATTCTATTTGTAAGTTCTTTGATCATTCCTATATTTTGATATTGCGTTTATACTACTATTTGCTACAGTAATCTATTGCATGATTTCCATTTTAATGGCTATAATCTGTTTATTTGCATTTCATGCCATGAATAGTGAGTAGTTGTTCAATCTGGGACATTGGTGGAAGCCCCTTTGTGGGTTCTCCCTACAACGTCCATAGGATTAGGGACCCGATAGGATATAGGGATTTCGATGGTTACGCTGGGGTGTTTCATTGTCAACGACGGGAGAAAGACCGCCTTTGACCGTCGGGCCAAGGGGAAATAAAACGGGAGTTTGATTCTCTAGCCACAGCTCACCCCCTTAGCGTAGACATTGACTCCTTGAGTATGAGAACAGCTTGGATGAAATGTCGGGAGCAATTGTTGCGAGCTTAGTGCTCATGGAGTCGGACGGTGTTGGACATTGGAATGCCCACCGTCCGAACCCGGTTAGACCTAGTGTATCATCCTGGGCATCGACTGGAATATCGGGCCCATGGGACGCTTGGTACCCCTATTAGAGGTAACGTCTCACCTCTAAACCCTAGAATCCGATCACATTCCTATCCTTCGGCCGTAATAGTGAGAACTCATGATAAGGCGGAAGCCAAAGTCCTAGGTTACCCTTTTTACCTCTTACATCTTTTCCATTAATCTACTATCGTGACAACCACCCAGAGAATAGGCTAGCTCACCCACCGGGTGATCTGGTTCCCGAATGTTTCCAAGCACAATACATGCCTCCCTATGATCAACCCCCAAGCCAAACTTCAACACCGTGCGCTTGCGGTTTACAAATTCTAATCCTAGTATCCACGTCCCCATTTGAGTGCCAAACGGACGGTCGGTCACCTTCATCTTCTATAAGCGACTAACACAAGCTTGCACTTGGCTGTAGAATGGGTGATCGCCGACAATGTGGTCGACGAGTGTATTATCCCAACGTCTCGCAGTGACCGAAATATAATGATCAAGTATTAGCCCTGCCGGCGCACCGTCACCACCCAACACTTGGGCTACGAACGAAAGTTTGCGAATTGGATCGCTAGATCTGATTCCTGAGTATATTTCTTTCCAAGAGACCGCTGAAGTCATCATACTGAAGTGGATAGGGATATTTGGCCTTGACGTATGTTTGGTGAGGAGTTTATTCAGATCTGGTCGGGCCAAATTAGTACGTCGTTTACCACCGTTGTCAAACGGCACAGCCAATTTCTCTCCCGCAGAGGTGGTAGATCTAGTCTGGGATTTCCTACCCTGCCTCTGGACAACCTTCCAATCACCCTCAGCTCTGTCTGAGACTGTAGAAGTTGATGCCATCTTCTTCAAGCAATAGTCATTGCATCGGTGATACGGATTGGATGTGTTGATGCATTTATCCATCCTCACTCCACAGCCACAGATAACAAACATCGTCAATAATCATCCAGAAATGATATCTACGACAACATTCCGTAAGCAACCGACGAGATCTGAGATCGTCGGAGCATGACTGACATGAACCCTCGACTCGTATCTCGACATCGATGTGAGTAGTCGTAGTCTGGAAATCGTCGCCTAGAAGGCACCACCTGGATCAGATTAGATCAGATCTGAATTGGATCTGTGTCTGCTCCTACTAGATGTCACTGTGAGTCGTCACAGTCTGTAAGTCGCCACAGTCTGGAAGTTTCCACCTGGAAGCTGTCGCCTGATTGCCACAGTCTGTGAAGGACAGATCTGATCTAGAAGTCTCCACCTGGAAGTCGCCTGATCACCGTAGCCTGGTAGTTTCTGCCTGGAAGTCGCAGCCGTAGCCTGGAAGTTTCCTACACACACACACACACACACACACACACACACACACACACACACACACTAGTCGTAACCCGTGCCCGCGGGCACCATTCATTTAAGATTTTCCACCGCGAAATCTTTGTTCCCCAAAAAATTATTAAAATTTAAAAGAATAACAAATTAGCGTAAAAATATTTAGCGGCATGTGCGCATTTGGTGTAGGTGCCATCGACGCAGAACAACACACTTGGTGTAGGCGCTTTCGACAAGGAACAACAAATTCGATGCGGGCACCTTCGGCACAGAACAACAAATTTACCGCGGTTGCCTTCGGCGCGGAACAACAAATTAGCATAGAACAACAAATTCGGTGTAGGCACCTTCGGCG
This sequence comes from Scilla litardierei, assembly GCA_030789695.1. Taxonomy (NCBI): domain Eukaryota; kingdom Viridiplantae; phylum Streptophyta; class Magnoliopsida; order Asparagales; family Asparagaceae; genus Scilla; species Scilla litardierei. The sequence goes on from CM061134.1 coordinate 91,800,281, forward strand.
CGGAATAAAAAATTAGCGTAAAAAACATGTGTTCGCGGGCACGGTTCATCACGATTTTCCACGCAAAAGAACAACAAATTAGCGTAAAAATATTTAGCGGCATGGGCGCTTTCGGTGTGTGCGCCTTCGATTGGAAACAACAAATTCGTGTAGAACAACAAATTCGATGCGGAATGACAAATTAGCGTAAAAAATTTAGCGGGCACCTTCGATGCGGAACAACAAATTCACGTAAAAACTTCGATGCCCCGCACCCATAGCCAAATTCAAAATTTTGCCGAATTTCAAAGTTGGACCACATTTTTTCATCTCAACCTTCCATTCCCCAAGATCAAATCCCAGCCACTCTTTATCTTGTTCTAGTCAACCCTAGGATTCAATTCTTGATTGTTACAATAATAGTGTTCAAGCATGATTCCCCAAATTCGTTAGCAAATTAATTTGGCTAGAGCTTTTATTTTTCTTGAATAATTGAATTTCTCATAGCGAAAGAGTAGCATAAACAATGGAACTCAATCAAAAGTAAAGAAAACAATGTTGAAGTGCAACTCAAGAATCAGATTCACAATTAAAAGAATAAGCTGGCCAAAGAATTGACCACCTTACAATAAGTGGATTGTCAAGACCAATCAATGTGGTCCATAAAGTGCTACACGTTATGGTGCATGGAATCATGATTAGCCTTAGGGCACATATGTTGAAGGACTGTCCTCAGTACACCACTAATATTGGGGCTCTTAACGAAGGATTAGTAAACTTGCTAATCATACTTCGAAAATGTTCTGGCCCATTGATTATTAGTTTCATAAATTAGTGCAATTTAATGGCAGTAAACAAGATGTGACAGGATTCTCACGCATGCTCCAATTTGACTAAAGAACCGCTGAGTATCAAAGCGCATCATTTATTAAAGTTGTTTGCTATATATGTATTGCATTATATTAAATATTTGGATGCTTCTCGATTTTCCAACTTCTATTTCAAAATATTGAGTTTTCCAATCAAATTGATTACCCCCAAAAGTTTCTCAAAACCCATCTCAACATTCCATTCTTCAAGAACAAATCCTAACCACTCTTTATCTTGTCCAAGTTAGCCCTAGAATTCAAAAACAGTTGTTTTTTAATATATATATATATATATATATATATATATATATATATATATATATATATATATATATATATATATATATATATAATGACTATCATACGCCATATGAGAGCCTCCCTCATACGTCCTCTCACATAAAATACCCAAGTACAAGCCCACGTGGACTTGTACTTGGTAGTACTTGGGTGCTTTATGTGAGAGGGTGTATGAGAGAGGCTCTCATATGGCATATGATAGCCAATATCCTCATGTGTGTGTGTGTGTGTGTGTGTGTGTGTGTGTGTGTGTGTGTGTGTGTGTGTGAAAAAGAAAGGAAAGAGCTCTATATGAAAAATGGATATGATTCATGGCAACGACACTACCCACGAGTATCCAACATAAGCTTTAAGAGTAAACTTTTGCGTTGGTCGTCAAGCAATGCCACCCCACATCTAAGAGTCCGCATATGCTATGTTTTGGGTGTGGTAACTTGAACTCATTTTTAATGAGATGTGGAAAATCAATCCTAGATGATATCATGTTATATGGAAAAGTGGATTAGTTTTGGTTGAATTTATTGAAAGTTCTCCTTATGTGCTTCAATGTTTAATCATCACAGTTACATAAAGGTGCAGAAGTCTTTGTTATAATTTTCATTGGATTTTACTTGTTTATTCTAAGAATGACTACATGCAAATGTTTGCTATAGTTTATAATACTCTATTTTGGCATGTGGTATGACATTGACTACGTTGTATACTTTTGATGATAATAAAAGGGGGAGAATATTGAGAAGTTTTGGTTGAATGATGTGTTTATTCTTAAAGTACTTAATGTATATATGTTCAAGGGGAGCATGAATATAAGGGGAGCATTCATATATGTTGAACATCATGACACATTGTTGTATTTGTATTATTTCCTCCATCACCACACTTCACACACACATATGTCATGATGATATTATTTGAATCGTTATTACTCAAATCTTATATTGGTTTGTCATCATCAAAAGGGGGAGATTGTTGGATACAACGTGTAGTTGGATACAACGATAGATGATTTCGTGTTTGATCGTGTGTGAACAATTTGATGTTTGTGCTAAGTGTTTTTCAGGAGTGGCAAGCTCATAAATACTCAAAGGATGACCTAGTCAAAGTGATGGAGAAAATTGGTACACAAATGAAGACTTGGTCAAAGATAAAGAGTCAGGAGAGATCCCATTCATATCAAAAGAGATTGAACCAAATCTCATGCAAATCAATTTGTGATTAAATGAGATCCAATTCAAATCCCATTGCCATTCAAATTCAAATCCTATTGCAAACCAAATTCAAACTCCATATCCTATTGTGATAGATGAGATCTTCCATATGATTATTTTAAATCTTATTCAAGTTAGGATTCCATCCAATCTCCTTATTTTATGGGATTCTACTTGAGCCAAACAGATCTCCTTCCATCCTATATAAACCCACATCCAAAAGAGAGCAAAATTGGAGGCTACACAAAAAGGAAAAACCCACGCATCCATACTCCATGCGGCCAACACAAAAGGATACCCCATAGCCGCAAGTTGCCATAGCCTTTTTCTTCCTCCATTGCGCAACATCCAAGCCTTAAAACTTCCCACATTGCGCAACACTATAGAGAGACCTCTCATCTTCATTGCCGCAAGAAACTCCAAGGGGATTCTCCATTGTGCAAGCTCACCAAGCAAGATTCATCTCTTCATTGCGCAAAGAATACCAAACTTCCAACTTCAACACCCCCTCGCAAGCAAGCTCTTTCAAGCATCTTCTTTAACCATAGCCGCAAGGTCCAAGAGAAGCTCATTCATCCTGCTTTGCCGCAAGGGACCAAGGATCTATCTCCTCATTGCGCAAGCTACCAAGCTTCCTCTAATATTTCCTCAAGTCATCTCCTCAATGCCGCAAGTTGAAAGCTTCATCCATCCTACAAGGCCGCAACTTCAAAGGGGTCCTTCATCTTAAGGTTGCAACACCCAATTGATACATCTCATTCATAGGCCGCAAGTTTCAAGGGTGTTCTCCTCCATAGCCACAAGCTTCAAAGCTAAAGATGGATGTCGCAACATCTTGGGGGTGTCACGACTTGAGATAGACGACTACATCTGGTCAGACTAGTTCTGACCTTGCGCTGATCGACAGAGATGACGACAAAGACACGAATTGAGCTTTTCTAAACTTTTTGTTATTTTATATTTGTGTATTGGTGTGTTGATCTTTGTAGTTACCTATTCATTCTTTTGGGGTATTGTCTAGTCGGTGCTAGACAATAGGATCTTGACTAGTCGGGGCTAGTCAAGAGAGAGCGTTTACTAGATTAATTATGTTTGGCACTTTGGTGAGTTCGGTACGAACTTGGTGAGCGTAGAGTCGGTGCTCATAGCGCTAGAGTTGTACCCGTGACATATTAATGCTAGTATCTACTTTAGGGCTGGAGTAGGTCGTTGGGGCGATCGAACCAGGGTAAATCTTTATGTGCACTCTGTGATTGCTTGTATTTACTCTGCATCTGGCTATCTATGCTGAATAACTGCATGTGTTCTCAAAGAATTTTTATTAGCCTATTCACCCCCTCTAGGCTTAGATCCAGATCCAACAAGTTTTAGAGAGGCTATTCAGATTTTATTTCTTAGAAGTTCTTAGATAGTTCTTGAGCCGTCGCTATTGTTTGAAGACAAAGTTGATATTTTATTATAGTAATTTTTCCTGGAATCTCTTGATCTTAATTCTCTGCAAATAATTGTTCGTCTTCATCGCTTCAGTAATGATCTCTCATCTCTCTATGCCTATTTCCATGTCTTTTATTGCAATCATGCTTTCTATTGTTATTCTAAATGATTTTGTTGATATCACTATGAATTGTGAGTAGTCGTCTCTAGGGCTAATGGATTAGCCTTAGGATCTTAGGATTTAGATGCAAAGTTAGGATTTTTACGTTGTTTTGGTATAAAAGGGACGTGTATTGGTTGATCTACCCAAGTTTGTAGGAGATCCCATATAGGATTTGTGATCCACGGAAGTGGCATGCACCTTGGACGGGTATCTTATGAACTTAATTAGGCACGTTAGTGAATTCAATTAGAGTCGTGATCCACGGGAGTGGCATGCACTTTGATAGTTTCCACCGGCGTCCTATTTTACTGATTGATGACCTACGGGAGTAGCATCAATGAGAGCCATCAAAACACAGATCGAAGCTCTAACCCACGATGGTGGGGTGAGTGGAGATTGAGAATAGTTGTCGTTCGAAATGCACAGATCGCGTGTGAAGCCATCCACGATGGTGGAGCTAAGCACGGGATATGTTAGACAAGTGGCACAACGGTGGTTGGCCATGTGTTCTACATTTTAGATTGGCAATCTCACCCTAATAAAGCCAATTCAACGTAGAAATTGTAGCCTAGCATTGATATCCGACGATCCTAGTGGTGACTCATATTGCCCCAGTTTTAATCCTATTATTAATCGAGATAGTAATCATTCGTAACAATCTTTCTGAGTACGCCAACTAGCATTGTTCTGAGACTTTGAATAGATCCAATACTATAAAAGCATCTGCCTCTCTGTGGGTTTGACATTTTTCTATATTACAAAGCATTGACACCGTGCACCTCGGTAAGTTTCTGGAGTAAAATTCAGAGCGCATCAAGGTTTTGGCGCCGTTGCCAGGGAGGTAAACAATTTTTATTTGGGCTATTTTCATTGTTGAAGAACTTGTTAGTTACTCTTATCATCTCTTATCTATCCATATTTTTACTATTTTTCCCTTTGTTATTGATGTCTTCTCTGAGTTTGCTTCGTGTGCATGAACACTCGCCTTGGGGGAACTGATGATTTATTATTTGACCCCGAGATTGAGAGGACAGTGAGGCAACTCAGAGCAGAAAGGAGGAATCAAACTTTACAAGATCAAATGGTAGGGACTCCTCCCTATTCTCCTCCACGTACTTGCAATGTTGAATATTACATTGGCATGCCCCGCTTCCCAAGTATGGAAGGCGAGACTCGAAGAGGTCCGCTCAGACTTGAAGCGGTGAAGCTACAGTCTGATAAGCGTCTGTGTGTTCATCCATTCACAGATTCTTGCATTGCAATGAAAAAACAACAATAATAATAATTTAGAACACATGTAATAATTAACCAACATTCAAAGCAACATCCAATCTTCATTCAAAACATCCAGAGATAAAGTCTTAAAAGAAGTATAAGAGTATGAAAAGAAAGGCCCCAAGCATGGCCAAACTAAGACATAGATATGGTGCTACGCATCGAAAAACCTAACAGCAGCAACTAGGAAAACACTAGCAACTAAGGAAAGCCCCAAGCTGAGACTAGGATAGATCTCCGGTATCCTCGAACTGAATGTCAGCAGAAGCCTCAAGCTCGACGTCAGTGAACTGGTCGTCCTTAGCAACAACCTCACACTCAAAACCTAACATGCGACACCCAAAGAGAAAAGGGCGCATGTCAGCAAAAGTCTCCAAACGGTAAATGAAGAGACTTTTGTGCAAGGAAACATAAAGTTAATGAATGCAACTAGCAGTTTAAAACATGATGACATGGCATAATATTTAATGAATGCAGCAATTTAAAATGAACATGATGGTTAACAATGCATGTCATGTCGTAGCAAAAAGCTACTAATAAATATTTCACAATTTCACGAAAGGCTAATAATCACGTTGTGCACAGGGTTTATGCCTTTCAGCTGAAGTTACTGTATGGACACACTTCTACGCCGAGTGATCGCTTAATCCTACCCCTCTATGTGTGTCTGAAATGGCGCTCAGCTTCTGGATCACGAGCCACTTCTGGATCACGAGCCAGGAAGTGTTTATTTGGCATATGGTTGTACCTAGCCTTTACATGCTATAGGAGTCAGAATCCTACTCACCGCAGCTTATGATTCATTGTCGCATGTGCTACACATTCATGGCAAGACAATCAAATGTATGAAATGACATGTGATATGATACATTGATAGTATAAAAAGCAGTTATTGAATGCGTACAGTATATTAGAAAGTAAACGTGACATGTGATATGTATGAACATGGCATGGCAAGGGTGTCGGATCTAGCTTTGTTGTCAAGCTAGATCAAGCGTGGGTGTCTAGGAGACTATCATTTCATCGCCTAGCCTCTTTCACACAAAAACTCAGAATAGCCTAAACATGGCTTAACATCAACTGAGCAAGTTTCACTTGCCTGCAATAACATCTGCAAATCTCAGATCAACGGGGTCCAGAATCTTCCTATGTGCTCAAACCAATATCCAACCTACAGTCTCATATTAATTAGCTTCAATTAGTTATTAACCAAAGAAAGGAAAATTACGGTTTTTAAACTTGTTAAACATGCGGGTGTGCAGGTTCCTACGGATCGGGGTTTACCTTAACACAACACGAAAGCTACACTGACGTCGGGTAGCAACGTCAGGGGTTGGATTCTGGCAGCAAGCAAGGTACGGCATTGATCGCTCCAAAATGCAACCCTAGAGCACAACCAAAAACTTGATCGGCCCCGGATATACACCCGAAGAACGATTGTAGTTTTACCGCAAGCGCACGGCAAAGTGTCGAGCGGGTATCGAACACGAGGAGGTGGTGTTGGCTCCAATCTATCCTAGGTTGGTTTGACTACGAATGTTTTATTGGTGGAGATGGCTATGGTATGATGTAATGGCAATGGTGATGGATGTCGGTGTCGGAGATAGAGAAATCGGTCAAATATCAATTCAAATACAATATAATAAAAGTGTCTAGGGCTAGGGAATCCCCACTACGGACCGTCATGCATTATTGTGAATAGTGAATCTCAATATTACTAGACTTGCGTTGAGGTGAACTAGTCGTAACTGAATAGTGAACCAAGCTCACGCTCTCGCGTTATTGCCGGTCTATGGCGAACCTAGGATAGGGCCCAATCTCTTGCAAACCCTAGCCTAAGCGACTAGCATTAGGATCGACATCATCGTTCAATCGCCCCTTGAGCCCACTCTCGTGCAAACTCGAGTTACGATCTAGGTTGTGATATTTCGTATTCGTCCAATCTCTTGCAAACGAATATGGGTATAGATTTATAATAAACATCCTAGCTTGGGTCCAATCTCTTGCAAACCAAGTCTAGAGAATCTCGATTATAAACCTAAATCGAATATCTAGGCATTCCCATCGATTAGAATCCAATCTCTTGCAAACCCCAAACGATGGAAATCCCTAGCTATCCGTACTAAATCGATCACAACCTAACCTCCTAGCAATTCTAGCAATTTATAAATCCATTCATCACAAATCTGAAATTAGATCCATAGGGGTCATCCCCAAACCCTAGAACAACAAATCTACTCAAGCATAGCAATAACGATAGAGAAATCGATAAAAATCATTACTTGCATACAAAAAGATAGAAAAACAAAGATTCAAATAATAAGAACAAAATGCTTAGCTTGATGAAGATCTTCAATCCAAATACAAGCTTTTAGATCCAAGAAGGGGCCTAGGGCATGGCCTAACCTCTAAAATAGTCCCTAAGAAAACATCATGAGAACCTAAGAAAACATTGGGGATCCCCTCTAATGGTGGCTACAAAACCCTTATATATCCACCCAAAACCCTAGCAAGAAACCCCTCGAAAACCCCTCAAATTCGTGCCCCAAAACAGCCCAAACCGCAACTTAAAATCTGGGCCCGCCGCCGACTCGGCCGAGTGGAACATGTGACCCGGCCGAGTGGAAATTCCATCACTGCAGCGTCAACTTACAGAAATTCTCCAGATTTCATCCGACCTCTGATTGGCGCGTTCTTGGCGGTGTTGGAACCGTCATGAAGTTTACTATCCATAAAAAATATGAGAAAAATACTTTGATTGCTGGAATGATAGAAGATTTCAAAAGAGTGGGAGTCTGTCTGAAAATCTGGGCGCTGCGTGTCCTCGGCATCACTTTGCCAAGCGGACTTCTCTACTCGGTCGAGTGGGCTTCTCTACTCGGCCGAGTGACAGACCCTATAAAATTCCAGTAAGTCGGGCGTCTTGGGGGGTCTGTCTTTGGAGGTGACTCGGCCGAGTGGCTTTACTTACTCGGCCGGGGGGGGGCATTTCTTGCTCGGCCGAGTCGGAACCGTCAAAAGCCTGTACATTTCCAGTGAGTCGGCCTTTTTTGATGGTGGATTTTCCATGCCACTCGGGCGGTGCGATCTTCATACTCGGTCGAGTGGGATATCGTCCCTCGACCGAGTGCACGCCCAATTCCTTCTATTGGAGCGTGTCCGGTCGGGTCGACCGAGTGGTCTTCTTGCTCGGCCGAGTGAGTGCTCCACTCGCCCGAGTGGCATGCTGTAAATACCCAATCTTCTCTGTTTCTCCTCCTCGTCGCTCCTACGGAGTTCCTTCTTCTTCCACCCGTCTCCCATCGCTGAATAGCCCTCAAAAGAGCCGTGTGTGGCGCTTCGGAGCGGGTGCAAGTCTCTTAAGCTCATTTTTGCTCCCGATCGCTCCATATTTCCTGAAATCCGACAAAAAACAAGAAATAGTGAAAAGTAACGCAATATCGTCGAATACTCGTGAAAATCGCAATATGAGCAATTGAAATGGCGTGAAAACATGCAGGAAAAAGGTGTAAAATATGGAGTGATCATGCATCGTCTTGCGACGAAGATGGCGACAACTAGGGGCAGCAACAAGGAAGAGATGAACGTCAGTGGGCCTTGCGGCCGGACTGCTGTGCGGCTAGGGGAGAAGGCCGTCTGTCAATGGGATGGTGGCTGGCTGTTTGGGGGCTGTCGTGGGGTCGTGTGGAGGGGAGAGGGAGGTGCAGGTGGTTGGCAGGGCTGGCCAGCAAGGCGGCGGTGCTGCACATGGTGGCCGGTGGCAATGGAAGGTGGCTGTGCGGTTGGGAAGGCCGGAGAGCCGGCGTCTTGGGGTTCGGCCTGCTGTGCTAAGGGGAGAGGGTGTGTGGGTTGATAGGTTCCAAGGGGAAGATGACGGCTAGGTTTAGAAAACCCTAGGGTGAGGTTACATTATAATGAGGGTGATTTGCTATATGGGGTTGAAAAGGAGTGCACTTAGGGGGAGATTGGAGAGAGTGTATGATAGGGGAGGGGACAACTAGTGTGGCATATAGACTTAGGAAATATTTGATGATACGTAGGATCCCCTAGGATTAGATTAGATTTAATTAGGGATTTGAATTTGAATTAGTCTAGGGCTAATTATAGATTAAAGGTAATTAGGGTGAAGGGTCAGTCTAACGGTGTCCGAAAAATATAAGAAAAATATCGGGACGACCGTGTCGACGAGAGGATCGAGGATACAATAATTGATCATGTGCTAGGGTAATGGAAAACGGTACTAAAAATGAAAATCCAAACGTCGAAGTCTAAAAGTTAAGACACCCCTTCATTCAAAGCTGATTTGTGGAAGAATGACCCGTGAAATGACGTTCATAAAAATTTCATAAATAACTACTCTATCTAAGGGTCACAACGATATATAACTTTGTGCATTTGGGATATAAGAGGAGGTCACAATAAATACACGTACGAAAAAGAAAGTACGCACACGAAAAACACACGGTCGAAAAGCGACCATGACATACATGAAGCCCAACCTTTCTAGCATGTCTTCTATCTTGAGACGGTAACTGGCGGGGGGAAACTTTGAACTGAAGACATGCTTGATTAACTTAATGCAGCAAGACCCCTTCCATGGGCATCATCACGAAAATCCCAACCATCATATAGATCTTTCCTTGGCAAAGTGAGACATTTTCCAAGTTAAAGATGTGAGCGGAGATGCCATAAAGCTACGTCTGTTTCCATTTACTCTGAGGGACAAAGCAGCTTACTGGTTGAGGGCAAACCCTACGAATACTTTCAAAACTAGGGAGCAGTTGGCCTTGGCCTTCATCAACAAGTACTATCCACCGTCCAAAACGGTGAGGATCAGGGGGCGATCACGAAGTTCAAGCAACTCCCGCAAGAGTCACTTTATGAAGCTTGGGAATGCTTCAAAGATTTGCAGCATTAATGCCCACATAATGGCGTTCTGGATTGGGATCTCATTCAGAGCTTTTATAATGGCCTCAAGCCCAACACAAAAATGATCATTAACGCCTCTGCAAATGGCACATTATTGGCTAAGCTACCCGAGGAAGCCATGTCACTTTTGGAGTAAATGGCCTCCAATAACCCACATTGGAGAGACGATTGCTCAACATCTAGTGGCATCAGTTTGGGCCATTCTAAGATAAAGGTAACTGCATATCTTGACGGGCAACTTGAGACACTTTGCAAGCAAGTTGCAAGAATTGAGTGAAGGTTGGACGCTATTCGTTCCAAGGCTCCGAAATATGCTACTTATAAAGATTACGCCAAGCAAGGGTACGCTCCTATAGAAGGGTCCTGTGAAGGAACATGCGTGGAGCAAGTCAATTAAATAGCAGGTGAGGGGAGAAATCAGACCTCAGTGGTCAAATTTGGCATGGAAATCACATCCTGGATTCTCATATAGCAACCCCAACGGAGCCCTACAACCACCGTCCCAACCAAGGCCACCTCAGCTACCTTAACAACAAGCACCACCTCCACAACAGTAGCTGTATAGATTCAGGCCATCTGGGCCCAATAGACCACCGGGATATTTTAATCGTCAACCATATCAGCAACAACAACAATAATACCAACAACCGACGGCACAAAAACCTGACATGGATGCAACATTAGACGCCTTTATGAGCACCCAAATGAAGATCAATTCAGAATTATTAACCGTGCAAAGGCAAATTTCAGCATCTGTCGACAATTTGTCAACGCAAATGACTAAATTTTTGAAGGCTCAAAGGCGATTGTGATATCAACCTGAGCCAAATCCAAGGGGGCAAGTTAATGCAGTCATAGCAGTTATGACTAGAGGAGGAAAGAGTACCGATGCTGTGATGGTACCGGTCTCAAAGAAGGTGGATCAACGATCATCGTGTTGGATATGGATGACATATATACACCCATGAGGGGATGTATAAGGGCCTATGGACCTCAGGTGTCGCATGCACAAAAGCGTGCGCGAAGGGAACCTTTTTTCGTGTGAAAAGGACCACTCGATAAGTGGAAAAAGTCACTTTATAAGTGCATAAAGGCACTTGATAAGTGAATGAAGAAGAGGATAAGTAAATGTGCTAATATAGGCTAATAAGCTTATATTTAGTTATTTCCTACAATAACTACCCCTAAAGCCTATAAATAAGACCCAAGGGTAAGGCATTTACACTAATCTAACCATGCCATAAGTTTGCATAAGGCAACTTGTGTTCTTCTTCTCCCTCCCATTAAAATCCTCTTCTAAATAGAGATTTAGACGGAGAAACGCTGCTTCGATCCTCCGTAACGAAGTACTGACCTCTGTGGCGAATTCGAGGGCGAAGTTCAGAGATTACGGTGCCGCGTACGCAAACGTACGTCTCTCCTCTTCATTCAATCCTAACATCGTTGTTTTGACAGGATCCTACATTGGTAGCAGAGCCATACGGGTTCGCCCCGGTTTAACCGTCGCCCCGGTCTAACCTATGAACGAGGCGTTGTCTTTTTCACGAATGAGTTTCCTACCATTATGGATATGGTAGGAGCGCATCGTGACGGAGAGAATCGCAGCAGTTGTTCTTTTCACATTAGGGTCTTCTGTCATTATGGATATGGCAGGAACTCTCTGTGACGGGAAGAACTGACCGTTCATCTTGCCAAACTCGCACTCTTCATGGATGCTGAGCTTCCATTCAATAGGGAATGTGAACTCTCTTCATGTGGAGCGTGAAGTTTGCTGCCTCGAAAGTGTGTTATTTTTTCATTTTGGCACACGGCCGTTAAAGAATAACTACTTTCTCGACGAACGGGTGTTTCATCGGAGAAGATGATGGTGGTTATTATCAACGGAGAATATGACATCTTTGGTGCGTGATCCCCATGGCCATATGGGCCATGGAGGCTATGCATCCCCCCTCCCCATGTGGAGGGGGTTGGCTACGGCCAATAATAACCACGGCCACCCCTCCGGTAGGGGTGTGCGGCCAACCCCATGCAAGGGGGAGGCCGGCCATGGCCATATGGGCCAAGGCCGGCCATGGCCAAGGGGCCATGGCCAGGCCTTGGCCGGCCTTGACCAGGGCCAGGGGGCCCTGGCCGCGGCCAGGCTAGGGCCAGGGGGCCCAGGCCAGGCCCTGGCCAGGCCAGGGCCGGCCCTGGCCGGCCTCGACCAGGGCCAGGGGGCCCTGGCCACGGCCAGACTAGCGCCAGGGGGCCCTGGCCAGGCCAGGGCCGACACTGGCCGGCCTCGGCCAGGGCCAGGGGGACCTGGCCATAGCCAGGGCCAGCCCTGGCCTCGGCCAAGGCCTGGCCGGCCCTGGCAGAGGCCAGGGCCTGGTGCAGGCCGGCCCTGGCCTCTGCCAGGGCCACGACCGGCCTTGGAAGTGGCCAGGGCCAGGCCGAGGCCTGCCCTGGCCTCTACCAGAGGCACTGCCGGCCCTGGCCGAGGCCAGTGCCAAGCCAGTGCCAGCCCTGGCCTCGGCCAGTGCCGAGCCCCGGTTGACCCTGTATTTGGGGGGGACTTGCATGGATGGGGACATGTATGGCCAGCCCATACGGGGCCGACGGCAGTTCTCTGTGGCAAATTCCCCTGTAGAAGGGGAGCGCATGGATCCATACGGTAGCCGGCGACGGTGGTTTGCAGAAAACTCTCAAAAGGGGGTACGGCCTAGGCCAAAATTGCAATGGCAATTTTCTCTTCGGAGAAGGAATCCGGCCTTGGCACGGCCACGGCACCACCTCGGCAATGGCCGTGGAATTGTCAAAATATTCGGTTTAGAACTTGCCAAATATTATTTTATAACAAGGGTATTATTAGTACCATAAGGGTACTAAGATGAAATTCCCTAATTTTGTAAAATACGTTTTCAAAATCGCTTTTTCCGATGTAAGTACTATAAGAGTACTATCGTTTGATAAGTGAGGGGGAAATATTGAAAGTTGTTCTAGATGGTGATTGGAATCGTAGAGACCTTTTCGATTCTAGAGCAACATCTTCAATATTTTTCGAAAGTACCATATCAAATATAATAATATCATTCCAAGTGGGATTTTTCCAAGTGGGAGTGATATTAAAGTAGTCTGAAATTTCCACATTCGATTGATTCAGCATCTCAATGGATCATGATTCGACCAGTGGTCTTTTGGACTAATTTGTGGGACACCTCGGCTCTGTCTGGGGGTAGTGAACCATGGACTAGCCATTCCCCTGGTCGGTCCGCTTGCTGAGAATGCTGAATTATGAAAATGTCTAAAATAATGACTATAAATATGAAATTTATGCAATGTTTTTTTATCGAACCTTCGTTTTATGACTTTTGCAGCATTTTAAAGCTAAAATGTCTTCTACCGCTAAGAACATCGTCGCTGAGTTGAACAAATGTGAAAAACTCAACGGCGATAATTACAAATTATGGTCCATTAAAATACAGTATGTTCTAGAGGAGCAAGAAGTGCTCAAAACTCTAAAGAACCCGAGTTGGGCACTACGGCCCAACACAGACGAGACAAGGAAGCTTTTGATGCTTGGTCTCGGAAGAACAAGATAGCTCGCATTACGTTATTGTCCAGTATGGCCGATGACATAATGCGCATCTTCCGAGAGCATGACCTAGCCATGGACATATGGTCCAAGCTAGAAGAGAAGTTTGGTGGCACCTCGGTGTCCAAACTTCGTTCTTTATCTATAAGATTTGATTCATACAAGAAATGTCCAGATCATTCCATGGGGAAGCATCTGCGACATATGGCAAATCTCATCTCAGAGTTAAAGGATGCAGGTCATGTGCTCACTGATGAGCAACAAATCCAAGCAGTCATACGTTCCCTACCAAATGGGTGGGACCAAATGAAGATGCATCTCACTCATAATGAGAGCATCAAGAACTTCAGCGATGTTTCAAAGCACCTCGAGTTAGAGGAAGAGCGGCTTGCGGCCGCCAAGCCAAGTGCAGAAGTGCACATGGTTGCTAGTTCCTCACACGGAGGAAAGAAACGGAAAAATCGTTCGAAGTTTACTGATGAACGTAACAAGCAACCAGAGTCTACCAAGAAACCCAAACATAAGGGTGGGCACAAGAAATGGCACAAGAAGAAGGACTTGAAGAAGATCAAGTGTTTCAAGTGCAACAAGTTAGGTCACTATGCTCGATCGTGTACGAGTGGAGGTGACGAGGTAACTTGTAACAATACTAGTTACATATGTGTTTCTAGTTCAATATTTCTTGTAGAATCTAATATTTTTGGGATAATTGATTTAGGTGCCACCGACCACATAGCAAGGGACATACGGTCCTTCGTGGAGTATCACCGGATACCCCAAGGAACGAAGTGGATCTATGTAGGAAACAACACACGTGTTGAAGTGGAAGGCGTTGGGACGTGCAAGCTCGTCCTGGACAATGGCCGCACTATCCTACTTCATGATGTTCTCTTCGCTCCGGATATTCGAAGGAATATTATTTCTGTGGTCGTTTTAATGGGTCTTGGTTATAGTTGGTTTTTTCATGATTGTAAAGTGGACTTGTTTTGTAATAATTCTTTAATTGGTACTGGGTATGTTTTCAAAGGATTTATTGTATTAAATACAATGTATGACTCCTCATTTTGTAATGAAAATTTCCTTGTTACAAATTCTTCGACTTATGAGTCAGATATAATTTGTTGGCACGCAAGGCTTGGTCACATTGGACCAACACGTATGGATAGACTTGCCAAACGTGGCCTTCTATCCAATGTTTCAAAGGTCGATATGTCGACCTACGAACATTGCCTTGTAGGGAAATCTTGTCGCAAGCCGTTTGGAACCGGCACAAGGGCCGAGGTTCCATTACAGCTCATCCATTCGGACATATGTGGTCCGATGAATGTCAAGACAAGACGTGGGAAGTCCTATTTCATCACTTTTATTGATGACTTCACCCGATTCGGACATATCTATTTGATATCCCACAAAAGTGAAGCATTAACCTGCTTTAAAAACTATATGAGTTTAGTGGAAAATCAATTAGATCGCAAGATTAAGGTCTTGCGAACCGATAAGGACGGTGAATATCAATCAACAAGTTTTAAAGAACTTTGTGATGAAAAGGGCATAGTTCATCAGGTAACTATGCCTTATACTCCGCAACAAAATGGTGTTGCAGAAAGGAGGAATAGGACTTTAATGGAAATGGTCCGTTCAATGATGGCGCAAGCTAACTTGCCAATCACCTTTTGGGGTGATGCATTATTGACGGTCGCTTTCATTTTAAACCGCGTACCCTCGAAATCAGTTAGCTCCACTCCTTACGAGTTGTGGAACCAAAGGTCTCCTGACTTAAACATTTTGAAACCTTGGGGGTGTGCATCATATGCACATATTTCCTCCCAAAAGTATGGCAAACTTGGGCCACGGGGAAGGAAATGTATCTTTATACGATACGCAGAAAACTCCAAAGGTTATGTTTTCATTGGTCAGTAAGACAATGGAGGTCTAATTGAATTTGAGTCGAGGGAAGTCACTTTCTTGGAAAACGAGTTTCCAAGACAGGGCGAGATAAGTCAGGACTTATCTCTATTTGAGATTAATGATCAAGAAGGATTACCTCATTCGAGTGGGAGAATTCTTGGTGAAGACGAAAATACGTTTCTACCTTCACCAGTGGATGATACGAATGTTGCTGATCCTATTCCATACGAGAATAATGATCCAAGTGGGAGCAATTCTAACGACATTCCAAGTGGGAGTGATATTAGAATTGATCTAAATTCAAGTCAACAAGGACTTGAAGAATCTCAAATACGACGTAGTAGTCGTACAAGGTTAGTGTAACGACTGGTTTTCATGTATCTGGATTTATTATATTATATATATGTTGTTTGGTGGAATTCCTCCTCATGTGTGGTTTTCGCCTCCGTAGCTTTCATTTTTGATCGTTTCGTCGTGATTTTCTAGCTTCTTCCTTAGAATCGTCGATTTTAGAGTAAGTCATTCGTGACGGGCTTCATATCGGTCATATCTTATTGTTAGATCAAGCCTAGGAGTCTTAGGAACCGATCCCGGATCTTTGCGCTCCATTTCGAAACTTTCGGTGCACGTTAGCCGGTACAAGAAGCGGAACCGACCGACTAGATGACGATTTAGTCGGTCGACAAACCTTCATGGACCGACTAGTGGGCTTTGTAAATTATTCAGGAGTTACTGTTTACTTTTAGTCGGTCTAAGAACAACCACCGACCGACTAGATGCGCAACTAGTCGGTCAGAACTTGCTCTCAGACCGACTAGTTTCTGTCAGTAAATTTCACCTAAGTTACTGTTTATCGTTAGTCGGTCCATGAATACTCACCGACCGACTAGGTTGCAAACTAGTCGGTCGACGGGCCTTCACAGACCGACTAATTCTTTACCCATATTTTTCCCTACTTTCGCTGTTTGATTTTAGTCGGTCACAGTTAGTCTACCGACCGACTAGTTCTTGAACTAGTCGGTCAGCCAACCTTCTTTGACCGACTAACCGCTGTCGAAACCCTAGGTTTTGCCAGCTGCCGCCAGCTTTTTCTTTAAATACCCCACTTTGTTTCTTTTCTTTCTTTCTCTTCTCCTTGCCTCTTTCCTTTCCCCTTAACCTCTGATCTTCCCCAACCTTCCCCTAGCCTTCCTCCTTCATCAAGAGCCTCTCCCTCTCTCCATTTAGGCCGGCCACCACCTCTAGGTCGCCGAAAACCCCCAAAAATCCCTAAAACCCCATTTCTCCAGATTTTCCCCATCCATTCCAGATCTGAACCATAGGTTCCCCGGATCGTTTCTTCCATTGCCGTGCTTGCTCGTCATCATTCTTCCACTCCGATACGGTAATAAATCGATCTCTTAATATTTCATGACCCATTATGTTTTTGAGAAACCCTAATAAAACTGGGTTAGATTTTGTTCTAATATTGTTTTACCATGACAGCGATCTCATCGCCGTAGTTAGCATTTGTGTGACGGCCTCATTGATCGTCATCCTCGGTGCTAGGCAAGTGAAACTTGCCACATAGGGTTTTGGGCAATGTCTTAGGCCATTTGCTTGTTGTAGGCGTAAAAGAGACTAAGCGAAGAAATGATACTCGCCTAGGCGCAATTTTAGGAACTAGCTTGACAACGAAGCTAGATCCGACATTTGTCATGTTGCACAACTACCATGCCATGTTTAATTTCCATTAACGGTACACGAATAAATTTTCATGTCATTGCATTCTTCAGGTGTTTTCGTGATTGCATAGCTCCGCTATGCCTTGTGAAATGATTGGGGCTAGGTGCACCCCTATGCCAAATAGAATACGCTCCTGGTTTGTGATCCAGTAAACGAGCTCCTGTGCGGGGCAACCCTGGCTCATTTACTGAGCTCGTGTACAGGGACCCTGGCTCGTTGACACGTGGGTTTTGGGGTAAGAGTTAAGCGGCCATTCAACTGGGAGTCTGCCCGATCAGCAACTACAGTTGTAAGGCGTAAACTCTGGGTTCTGGGGTAGTGTTAAGCGGCCACTCAGTGTGAACGTTAAACAGTTCAGCTGTAAGGTGTAAACATCTACAAACAACTTGAAACGTGACTTGTGAAAAGATTGAGATTGTTAGTAACTTGGCTACTCCTGACATGCCCTGATAATTGTTCTCTTGCGCTTATTGTTTCACCATGTCTTACTTGTGCACTCATACCATAACTGACATGTCATGCATACTATAACTGCTAGGTTGTTAGTTTGCCTTACTTTCAGTTTCCTTGCCCAAGTCTTTTAGACTTGCTGACATGTGCCCCTTTACTCTTTTGGGTGACACATGTTAGATCCTGAGCCTGAGTTCATTGTTGAGGAAGAGGTGTTTGCAGACGCCGAGCCCGAGCCTGTGTTTGACGAGGACTTCGTGGACACGGGCAATCAGTCGTTGAGACTGTTTGTGTTGTCGTTTAGATTGTTTTGTTGTCGGTGCGTGGCACCAATACTTTATTATGTTGTCCCTTTTGTTGGCCTTGTTCTGGGCCTTTAGACTCTTTCTTTTAGCCTGGTGGCTTTTCTGGATGTTGAACTTAATTTTAATGTTGGACAAATTCTGAGATTTGAGATTTTATTTCTGTCTCTCCTTGTGTTATTATTGTTGTTCCGTTTGTGGTTATAGGGACCTGCTTATGTTTTATTGATGCTTATCGGGGTTGGGGCTTCACAGCTCCACTCACGTGCGGACCTTTTCACGTCTCACCTCCATTTTAGGGAAGCGGGGCGTGACAGTTAGCTCCTCTAAGATTTGAGGATGAATTTCCGCAAACCTTTATGACTTTACTACAAGTAGATGACGAGCCCGCTACTTTCAAACATGCCGTATCATGCCCTGCAAAAGACAAATGGATGGAAGCGATGAAGGAGGAGTTAGAATCAATGAAAGTTAACCAAGTCTGGGACTTGGTTGATTTACCCAGAGGACGTAGAGCTATTGGGAACAAATGGGTTCTTAAGATCAAGTATAAGGCTGATGGCTCTAAAGATAGATATAAAGCTCGCCGTGTCGCGAAAGGTTTTACACAACATGAAGGGATAGACAACGAAGAGACCTTCTCATCTGTTGTTCGTTATACCTCGATTCGCCTGATTCTGGCTATGGTAGCGTGCTTAGACCTCGAATTACATCAAATGGATGTAAAGACTGCCTTTCTCAATGGAGAATTGGATGAGGAGATCTATATGGAACAACCAACAGGGTTCGTAAAAGAAGGAAACGAACATAAGGTTTGTAAACTTCGTAAGTCTATATATGGTCTTAAACAATCCTCGAGGCAATGGTATATACGATTTCAAGAAGTTGTCTTATCAAATGGTTTTACCATGCTTGATGAAGATAACTGTGTATATATCAAGAGGATTAAAAGCAAGTATGTTATTATGTCTCTATACGTAGATGACATTTTAATAGCCGGAAATGACAAGGGCTTTGTGATGGATATCAAGGCTTGGCTTTCATCAGTTTTTGAGATGAAAGACATGGGAGAAGCCGCATATATCCTTGGATTTAAGATTTCAAGGAATCGTTTGAAGAAACTTCTTTCTCTTTCACAAGAGACTTATATAAAGAAGGTTCTAGAATGTTTTAATATGCAGGACTGCAAGTCCATTGATACTCCTATAAGCAAATGCGATAATTTATGTCTGAAATCGTGTCCAAAGAACCAAAAGGAAAAGGAAATTTTGGAAAAAGTTCCATATTCCAGTGCAGTTGGTAGTCTTATGTACGTTATGATGTGTACAAGACCGGACATCTATTTTGCCGTTGGAATGGTAAGTCGTTACCAATCCAATCCAGGGCAAGTACACTGGAAAGCGGTTAAGAGGATAATGCGGTATCTTAAAGGAATCGCGGACTATGCTTTATGCTATCAAGGAGATGCCTTGAGGCTCGAAGGCTACACTGATGCTGATTGGGCGGGTGATCTCGATGAGCGACGATCGACCTCAGGATATGTTTTTCTACTCGGTTCTGGTGCAATATCCTGGAGTAGCAAGAAACAATCCTGCATCGCACTTTCAACAATGGAAGCTGAGTTTGTAGCATTTAGCATGGCAGTCCCAGAGGATGTTTGGCTTAGGAAATTCTTAGACATGCTAATTGATGCAAGTGACTCAGGTGCTATACCAATACACAGTGACAGTCAAGCATCTATAGCCTATGTCAAAGATCCAAAATTCCATTGTAAGACCAAACACATTGATATCTGCTACAAATTTGCAAAAGCTATGATAAGACCAAGAAGGTAGACATAAGGTACATATCTACGCATGAGATGATAGCGGATCCGCTTACGAAGGCGATCCCCAGAGATGTGTTTTACAAACACTTATCATCTCAAGGATTGCGTAAGAGCCGAGTTGTACCAATGTAAATTCCCATGTTTGTAAAAGATCAAATTTAATAAAAGAATAAGTTCTTTTCAACATTGCATATGAGTTTCTAGAAAATGTTTGTGTACTTTTTAAAATCTCAGCTATATTTTCTAGTATGTCAGACAGATTGAGGTTGGCTCTCTCACATGAGCAACCGCCTTTATTATATCAGACGGATAAAATAAAGATGAGACCTGTTTAAAGTCAAAATCGTCAGACGGGTGATTTAGAGTCATGACTTAAACAAAATGGTCGTATGAAAGATCTGCATCATATTGATGCTTACAAAAGATCTAAGAGGATTCTTAAATCCTATCTGTCTTATGTGGGATGTGGGTCCAGAAGATTATTTGAGTAGTAAAAGGGACTCAAAATCAGACATTGTGGTGTCTGATCATCATCCTTACAACATCATTAAGACATACGCTCCCTGGGAAAGGAGTGATGTTGTAATACGTATTCATACTACGTATGCATTTGACCATTGGGTTAGAATAGTAATTGTGTTTACTATTATGTGAGACCCAAAGACCACATGGGTCTTAACTCGTTACCCTTATGGACTCTAATTGGTTCCTTTAGATTTGACTGGGTGATGGCTATCTTAGCATGTTGCTTATGGACTATGGTCAATTCGGTCCGACGTGGCATGTTAGAAAAGCAAGTCAAGTCAAGATCGGAAGGATCGCAAGAAGAGGAAGATTAATTTCATATTCACATTTGGACTTTAGAGATTCAAAGCTGGCCAGCCAATTGTAATCCAGATGGGATTCAATTGTTGAATATAAAGTATAAGAAATGTGAAGAAATAATCTAGGGTAAAGCATGCGTTGATCTACTCAACTTTGCACCTCGAGGAGTGTTGTGTATCTCTAACAAGTGCACAAACATCGGACTCTATGTGCATGACGGCCACACGGTC
Source organism: Scilla litardierei (assembly GCA_030789695.1). Taxonomy (NCBI): domain Eukaryota; kingdom Viridiplantae; phylum Streptophyta; class Magnoliopsida; order Asparagales; family Asparagaceae; genus Scilla; species Scilla litardierei. The sequence continues at coordinate 91,821,280 of CM061134.1, forward strand.
TATTTCTCGGTATGATAAACAGAAGAGCTAAAGGAAAATATGTTTCCTTACAATCCCCTCAAGTGTGAGTGGGAGATGTTGGATATGGACGACATATATACACCCATGAGGGGATGTATGAGGGCCTATGGACCTCAGATGTCGCGTGCACGAAAGCGTGCACGAAGGGAACCTTTTCTCGTGTGAAAAAGACCACTCGATAAGTGGAAAAAGTCACTTTATAAGTGCATAAAGGCACTTGATAAGTGAATGAAGAAGAGGATAAGTAAATGTGCTAATATAGGCTAATAAGCTTTTATTTAGTTATTTCCTACAATAACTACCCCTAAAGCCTATAAATAGGACCCAAGGGTAAGGCATTTACACAAATCTAACCATGCCATAAGTTTGCATAAGGCAACTTGTGTTCTTCTTCTACCTCCCATTAAAATCCTCTTCTAAATAGAGATTTAGACGGTGAAACGATGCTTCGATCCTTCGTGACGAAGTACTGACCTCTGTGGTGAATTCGAGGGCGAAGTTCAGAGATTACGGTGCCACGTACGCAAGCGTAAGTCTCTCCTCTTCATTCGATCCTAACATCGTTGTTTTGACAGGATCCTACACATCGACGCCCATACAAAAGGAAGATAACACTATTTCTGAACCCACCATTGCAGAGAACGAGGAGAAAGCTATTGACGAGCCATCTGCTACTAAAGGGAAGGACGCTTCACCTACTGAACTACCTATTCCTATCACTACATCACCAGTGGACATCCCATTTTCCGATAAATCTGCACCAAAGGATGCCGACAAAGACAAGGAAAGCCACCCTCTACCTCCTTATCTGCAAAGATTAGCCATGGCAAAACTCGAGAAGAAATACGCCAAATTTATAGAGCTTCTCAAGGGTGTTCACTTGAACATCCCTTTCATGGACGCGCTTACTGAGATCCCCACCTATGCAAAGTTTTTGAAGGATTTGATAGCAGGGAGAAGAAAACAAGAAGCGATGAAATTGGCAGATAGTTACACTTCGGTCCTCAAGAACACCCTACCGAAGAAACTGCCTGATCCTGGAAGCTTCATGGTGCTATGCTCCATAGGCGGCATGCCCATCGATAGATCGCTAACTGACTTAGGGGCAAGCATTAACATGATGCCGCTCTCAATCTTCAAGAGATTGAATACAGGAACAGAGCTAGAGCCCACTGGCATGAGCGTACAGTTGGCAGACCAGTCCGTCACCTACCCGGTTGGCATCGCACGAGACGTCATCCTACAAATACCGGGAGGACTTAGTGTGCCAGTGGACTTCATTATTATGGACGTGCCTTAGAAGGGGGGTTCTCAAATCATCCTGGGACATCCTTTCATGGCCACAACTGAAGTTTTAATCGACGCCATCAAGGGACGCTATCTATGAACATTGGAAATATTGAGATCGAATTCCATCTAAAAAATCGAATGAAGGAGCGCTTCCCGCACGAAGATGCTAGCTATCTTGAGCTAAATGAGGATGAAGCTACCGAAGAATATGCCATGGAGGAGATTGAAAGAGATCCTATGAGGAAGGACATAGATGATGACGATGATGCCATACATTATAAGGCATTGGTCGCCTACTTGAATGTCTTGACGAGGAGCTGCCCGGTATACCACTTCATCATCATCAACCAGAGGCTGCGATCTCTACAATTTTTGAAGACATACGAAGCAAAGTGAACCAGCTTCCTGATATGCTCATATTTTACACTTTATTTCTGCATTTTTTCATGCCATAACGATTGCTCGTATTGCGATTTTAACGTTTAAACGGCGATTTTATGATATATTTCATTATTTCTTTGTTTCGTCTGATTTCAGGAAATATGGGACAATCGGGAGTAATTTGGAGCTATAAGCGCATACACGTGTGTCAGAACATCAATCAAGACGATATCAGCGAGATAATGGTGCTGGATGATGAGGAGAAGAGGAAGAAAGGCGAGAGAATCGAGAAGGAAGCGAGAACAGAGTTTTAAGAAGAGAAATAGGCTACTCGGCTGAGTGACGCAGCTCACTCGACCGAGTGAAGCTGACACGTCCAATTCAGCCTGAAGAAGAGCAGCAATGTACTCGGCCGAGTGAAATTTCCACTCGCCCGAGTGAGAATCCCACTCGACCGAGTGGAGATAGGAATTTAAAAGAAATTCATTGACAGATCTCTGTTTTTTTGGGAGAATCTACAGTCAGCCCCACTCGACCGAGTAATAAGCTCACTCGACTGAGTAAGCAGACCACTCGGCCAAGTGGGTTGAACGTTCCAGAATGCCAAAAATCTTAGTTTTTCTGCAGAGCTGTCACTCGATCGAGTAAGCAGTTCACTCGGCCGAGTGTGCCATCGGCCCAGTTTTGAAACTAGGGTTTTGTAGCAATCCAGGGGCAGATCGGTCAGGATTTTTGGACTTTTTTTGCAACTATAAATACCCAGTTTTGTGGGCAGCCCAAGGGGAGACTCTTTTGATTAATTTTCTTAGGAACAATTTTAGTTTTAGTTTTCTTTTGGCAAAAGGATTGGAGAGCAAGATCTTATTTTTCTTATTCTTTGGAGCTTGAACTCAATTAGTTTGTCTAAACTTTTGCAAGTTCATATTTTTATGATATATTTCTATTTAGATTTGAGTTTTGTGATAAATTCTCTTGCACATCTTATTTCTATTGCTTTTTCTATAATAAATTGTGAGTAGTCTCTTTGCTCTAGGGCAAAATGGATGAACCCTATGGATTTAAAGTATGATATGTGAGATTTATTGAATTGCCATGTTGCTAAGCTTGTCAAGGGTTAGGTTGTGAATGATTTACTACGGATAGTTATGGATTTCTATTGGATCTTGAGAGCTCGAGAGAGAATCTTGATCTATGGGAAGCCCTAGATATTCGATTTAGATCTATAATCAAGATTCCCTAGAATTGGTGTGCGAGTGCGACCAAAGCTAGCATCTTTATTATATTTCTATAATTATATTCGTTTGTACGACGGTAAAACGAATATGTACTATCACGATCTGAATTCGAATTCGAGTTGCGAGAGAGCGAGCTTGAGTTAGAATTGCATAATATTGTCGATCTTAATGCTAGTAGTTTGAACTAGGCTTGCGTGTGAGCGAGGCTCTAGTTTAGATCAGTATAGACTTGCATAGCGCGAGAGCGTGCATTGGTAACATGGTTACGACAAGTTCACCCTAAACCAAGAATAGTAATATGGAGATTCATGTTTCACATTGATGCTTGAGATCTATAGTTGGGATTCCCAAGCCCTAGACATTCTTATTAATTGAATTTACAAACAACACCTTACACGATTATGACACCGACATTTCTTGACTATTATTTCACCTTTGCCTAGTAATCTATATAGATACCAATAGTTCCTCCCCGCGATTCGATAACTGCTCACCACTTAGCCGTGCGCTTGCGGTAAAACTACATTGTTTTTTGAGTTGTATTCCGGGCCGATCAAGTTTTTGGCACCTTTGCAAGGAGGCGACGATATTCTATATTTTTACTTAGCTATTCTTTTTTCTTTTATTCCTCTGTGTTGACACTTCTTCGCAGATTTTCTTTCTTTGTGCATGAACACACTATCGAGGGCTACAGAGGGAGTTATATTATTTGATTCCAAGATCGAGCGCACCGCACGGAAACTAAGAGCAGACAAGAGGCACACTTCCGAGGGAGATCAAATGGTGGAGGAAAACATTCCATGAAGGAATGGCAGGCTTATTCCCATCAGAGATAGGCTTACTTCGAACAACTGTGCTACTTCATCCATCCTTATGCCAGAGTTGCCACCAGACAAGAATTTTGAGTTGAAGATGAGATTAGTTGTGCTGATGAAATAAGATCCTTTCCATGTGAATGCGCATGAGAATTCGCATTACCACATCCAGATGTTCCTGGCGAAGTGCGCCACCTTTTAGATCCCTAATGTACCAGAGGACGCCATCCACCTGCGGCTTTTTCCCTTCACCCTTATAGATAAAGCACAATATTGGTTGATGATGCAAGCAAATGGCACATTTACTACTTGGGAAGATCTTGCTAGCTCCTTCGTCAACAAGTTCTATCCACCATCAAAGACCGTTAAGGTACGAAATTCTTTGATGTCTTTCAGGTAGGCCCCACATGAATCTTTGTATGAGGCATGTGAGCGCTTCAAAGATCTTCAACTTTAATGCCCCCACCATAATATAGACGATTGTGAGCTAGGGCATAGCTTCTATAATGGTTTGAGAGCAGATACGAAGATTATCATTGATGCCACCGCTACTAGGGCGATATTATCAAAGACACCTGAAGATGCTACGCCACTACTAGAGGAGATGGCCTCTAACAATCAACAGTGGGTTGATGAGAGGGCCCAAACATCATCATCTTTGAAACCGGTAAGCATATATGAAGCTAAGGCAGTGGCAGACTTGGCGGGTAAATTTGACTCTCTATCTAGAGCAGTGGAGAGACTTAAGAAGAAGCTGACTGAGCCATATGTTGTGTCTGACACAATGACATCTAATGGGCACACAAATGATTGGCAAGGCCAAGTCATGTACATTGGCAGAGAGGCACATGAGGAACCTGTTGAGTAGGTTCAGTATGTTTCTGATTACAAGCCAGGTGGAGCAAATAATAGGTCTTGGGTGAATCCGGCTTGGAAGACTCAACTCGGATTTTCATATGAAAACAATAATGAAGCCTTAACCCCTCCTTAACAACAACCACCACAACAACAAAAACAAGCCCTCCACCTCAACAGCGGTCTTACCAACCAAGGCCACCACAACAACAGTTTTAGCTGAGGCAACAAGCGGGGCCTTATAGACCTCCCGGATACAATCAAGGTTGGAGGCCAACAAACCCACCACTGGAGTCGCAATGATCCAAACATGAGACAAGAGTTGAGGAGTTTATGGGTGAGCAAAAGAAGATTAATGCTAAACTATCGACGGGCCAAGATAGCCTCAACACCATAGTGGCGCAACTAGTGGAGCAAATCACCTGGCTAAATAAGGCCCAAAATCAATTGTCGGCTCAACCGGAGCCAAATCCAAGGATCAACACCGGCCACGTTAATGCGATAGTGGCGGTGACTACTAGAAGCAGGAAGGACACGACTCCTGTCATGGTTCAAACTCGTTGCCTAATGGATGAAGTTCCGGTTGAGAAAGAGGGAAGCAATGAAGAGGAAAAATCTGAAGTTGATGAGCCTCAAAAGGAGAGAGTATAAGTGCCGCTGATACCATTCCCACAACGGTTGGCAAAGGGTAAACTGGAGAAGAAATTTTCTCGATTTCTGGAGTACTTAAGAGGGATAATCTTAAACATCCCGTTCCTTGACACCATAGTTGAAATCCCAACATACACAATGTTCCTTAAAGACTTGATCACGCGAAGGAAGAGGACAGAGAAGATTATGCTCGCCGACCAAGGTACATGATTTGCCAAAGAAGATAAGTTGCCAAAGAAATTGAAATACCCCAGAAGCTTTAGAATTCCATGCACAGTAGGAAGAGTCCCCCTACAAAAGACATTGGTTAATTTGGGTGTGAGCATGAGTCTCATGCCTCTCACGATGTTCAAAAAGATGAATATAGAGATTGATCTCAAGCCCACCGACATGAAGATTCAACTCGCCAATGTGCGTATCACTAGGCCGGTGGGGATCACTGAAAATGTGCCGCTTCAAATATCGGGAGGACTTTGCGTGCCATGTGACTTCGTCATCTTGGACGTGAAAGAAGAAGGAAACACATCTCTATTACTTGGGCGCCCCTTCTAAGCCACCGCCGAAGTCATCGTGGACATGAGAAAGGGAATGTTGTCACTCAATGTTGGAAATATTGAAGTCGAATTCCATCTCCTGTGCACCATGAAGAATAGATCCTCGCTAGAAGAGAACGACTATGTGGACATACTTGACGAGGTCATCGACGAAGCTATACCACATGCCATTGGAGCTTTGCATGAGGATAGTCTTGACGGAGTGCCAAATTCTGTAACTGGCATTCAACTTGGAGATACCCCGGATCCTCTCATCAAGGAAGAGGAGAATAACGCTCACTTCATGAGGATAAAAGATCTCTGCAAGCTCTCTTCGGTGAATCAAAGAAAGCACGCGCCACCGGTGAATAATTCATCACCGTCGGGAAAGAAGAAGGAAGCCAAGAGCCAAAGCTTGTGGGAGTCATCCCTCACCATCATTAGAGAGGAAGCGCTCATAAAGGAGGCCAAACAAGAAGAAGCACAACATCTCAATCCAATCGGCCTTCTCACAAAATTTGATACGCATCTCCTATGCGCCAAACATCACGCGCTTAACGTAAAATCATAAGGGGTCGAGCTCAAGACCTTAAACGAGCTCTTATCAGGTGGAAACACGACGTTTCTATCCTAGTTTTTAGTTGAATTTTAGTTTTCATTTTTGTTTTAGATTTTTATTAGTGTAGTGGGTCAAGAGTCTAGAAAAATCTGATAATGAGCAACGTTTTTTTATCGCAGGAAGAAGATATAAGGATGTCATTCGAATGGAGGGTAGCCATAGAGATGGAGAGCAACTCCAAGGATGTGCTTAAATGATAAAGGGAGGACGAAACTGAAGTGAGAGGGAGAAACTGAAGACAGAGAAAAACAGAGAGCAGAGAGCTGACACAGACAGCCTACTCGGCTGAATGATATTCTCACTCAACCGAGTGAAAAATTCACTCGACCGAGTGAAACACTGAAAATGACAGCTTGGGGTAGATCTTTGCTGACTTAAAGCTTAGGGGAGCCATCTCACACTCATCCGCTTGCTTGGAGTCGCATCATGCTTGGTACATTCATTCTATATCCTATTTTGAGCATTTTATTAGCACATTGCTTAGTGTGCATCTCATGGCATTCACCGATGCCCCCATGCCGCACTAGATCCAGCACTCAGGAGCCCGCTTCTAAGAGAAAGAAGACTAGCGACCCCGGTCCTTCTTCCTCTGGGACGGTGCCCCCACCGCATAGCGACCCCATAGCTGCACTCCCAGTGCCCACTGTACCTCCTGCACCACCACCAGCACAGCCTCCCCTATCGATCGAGACGTACAAGATCACTTTCAGAGATGACGCACATCGCGTCAAATTTAAGAGGATCTCCAGACACCAGATCATACCCACTAGGTTCACCCACATCGATACACTTGATCGCCTAGGGGTATTTTAAGGGTTGCACCTGTTGTATGACAACGTAGGGTGGGGTGACTTCTTGTCTGTGTCGATGAACACCTTCGTTTGCCCGACACTCAAGGTCTTGAGTTCTATCCGTAGGACTCCTAGGGGCTACTAATTCAGGCTCATGGACCAGGAGTGCGAGATCTCGCATGACTTGGCTCGAGCATACTTCCATTGGCCCCCTGTCCAATACCATGACCGAGCTTATGCTACCACACTCCATACCCCCTCTATCTTTGCAGCTGATGTATTTTGGGATATGATCACAGGCACACACCACTTTGACCCTAGCAGGGTAAAGGCCTCTTCCATTGTCCACCCATGCATGCGACTTGTACAACGCCTTTTGGCGACCACCATACTAGCCAGGCCAGAGGTTAGGACCATGTCCATGCCCGAGCTGTTCATGCTCTGGGCGATGACCAAGGAGAGAAAATTTGAGGCTGGTGGGGACATCTTAGTCCCTGCCATTTCTATTGATACTGCCGGATGGTATCTTGATTGCATTTTTACCACCGTCGCCTCCACCAAGGCAATATGTTGTGGCGGTCTGATCACCCTCCTGGCACCTATTTTTTGACATCTAGCTTCCCGCTGGCTTGCGCCATGTTACGGGCCCACCTCCTTATCTGCTGATGTTTTGAACCGCATGCACATGATCAGTCCTTACGGACAACGTCAGTGGGTCTGGTTACATGGTCCATTCTCTGCAGACTATATAATTCTTTTGAACCTTGTTCGGACCCATGTTCAACCAGTAGGCACAAAGTGGAGGTTTCCCATAGACCTCCTCATTCCGCATGTCAATGAACTAGAGCCTGATGATGAGGACCAGCACGCGCACCAGTCGAGCCTCTTTACCCTGTGATCCCCATTTCTGAGCCTGCCACCGTTCTACTCATTACACCCAGCACTTCTGTCTCCACTTCTACCAGTGTTGAGTGTTCCATGTCTGTACCTGTCTCAGCAAGTGCCGTAGCTGTGTCTGATCCCATTCACTTTACTCTGCTGAGAGTTGATCTTATTCATGTATGAATTCTGAAAGCACTGGCCTCACCATTTTTAAGAGAGCCGATCCTTCCTCCTCCGCGACCACATAGACCCTCGACACACCTGATTTCTCGACTCTTGGGGTGTCATTATCTCCTGATTTCATGACCACCCCCGGTCAACATTTTAGTCTCTGCCACCGTCATTTTAACTAAGAGTGGCGTGGTGTCTGTCACCACATCTGTTGTCGTGAGCTCTACTCCTAACTCGTCCTCTGTTGATATTCCGATCACTTACTCTGTTGCTCCCATTTATGAGAGCATTCCTGCGTCTCAGCCTCACTTGGAGGCTGAGCGTCATGTCATGAGCTTTGCTCCCCACACACTCTATAGTGGCCCCACTAGTTTTTGGAGGCCGTGTTAGACATGTTCGTACATCTCCACATCCCTCTACCTCTTCTCCTGACGACAAAGACATGTCCATGCGCACGATCGAGTCGGTAGAGACTGGACTTAGAGTTGACTTTAGAGCTTTCATGGCAGCCGTCACTGCCCTACAAGCCCATATAGCCATGATTCTGGATATTCAGCTCACACTGAACCAGATTCTTCAACGCCTGCAACAGCAGCCAACCCCTCAGCCACTACCGACCCCACCACAGGGAGGTGATGGCGATGCACCAGAGTAGGCACGTCTCTTGATGCCTGTCATATTTTTGCTTCACATCTTAGCCGATTATTTTGCATACCATCTATCTACATCTTTTTGTAGGGCACCATATAGTTTAGCTTGGGGGAGAGTATATATTTTTGGCCACCATCGTGCATCAATCCATCATTTTGCATGCTTGTTTTGCACATATCCTTTGCATATACCATCATATTTTATATTTCCTTTATTTTCATTTTATTTGCATCATACTAGCATCCACACCCACCCACCTATATCTTATATGTCCTAGTGCCACACTTTACACATTGAGGACAATGTGATGTTTAGCTTGAGGGAGTGAGTGTACTCACACACTTTTTTCATTTTCTTTATTTTATCTTTATTTTCACTTTCTTCATTTTTCGCTTATTTCACGCATTTTTTTCTCTTTTCATTTTTTCCATGCATCATATTTTTCCCACTTTTGGAGTGCTTGCATGTGTATATTTATATTGTATTTTGTCCTTACTTATTTTACTTTCTTTGCTAGAAATAAATTCACTATGACAAATATAGCTTGGATTTCGCTTTAGTCTTATGCACATGTCTCTTGCAGTGCTATTATTTTTATTTTTGATATCATCTGCGATGTATTTTCCGCGCACTTGAGAAAAAGAACTTTCAATGTGTTATTATATGTCTATGAATGAATTTTAGCGTTGACTCGTCTGAGAATTACTTTATTGTATACTTTATATAGAAAGCACACCAAGATTCACATATTGACTGCATTATACTTGGAGTACTGCTTTGTATCTCAATATCCCTTCTTATTGCATGAATCGTGTATTAAACTTCCAGGTTGAATGAATTGATTGTCATTTGATATGAATAGACTAGGTTAATTTTAGAAATTAAACTGAGTAGATGACATTACTCTGCTGAAGTAGTTATACACATACAAAGAGTGAACCGAGTGATATCATATATTCTTTCTCCACATATCTTGAAAAAAATATTTCTATACATATGATCATTGGTGAATCTACCAGAAAGTGAATCTCATTATTGCATCTTCTCCATGCCAAAAAGAAATAAGCTTCATGATCCCAAAAACTCACAAGAAAAGAATAATATATATCTTTGCATCTTTCATCGGGATTGTTCTTGTGTATAAAAAAACAAAATGAAAAAAAGAGAAAAGAAAAAGAAAGTTTCATTGTATATACACAATCCCCTTCTTTACTTCTTTCTTATTTTCCTTTTTATATATGGAGCTACAAAAGTTTGTGAAAAAGTTTGTATTCTGTATATTGATGCCACTACGCTTATAGATAAGCTTGGGGGGAGGAGATCCAATGATGTATGAGAGAGTGACTACTTATATGTGAATGATGACCTAAGCTAGGTAATTTCTAATACTTAAAGAGAGGACTTTGAGTATAACGACATCTACGAATTGCAAAATTGATATGAAATTTATGAAAACCATATCTTTATATTCTTATTGATTTGAATTGCGTGATATCTCTTATACTCTAAATAAAACAGTCAATTGATAAGTGTGTTATCTATGATTATGTATGTCGTTTTCTATGCCTTAGACGATGTTTGATGCTAAAATGATTTCATGTTTCATATGAATCACATTGTTCTTATTGTTTCTATCAAGTGTACCCATATGAAATGATATCGTAATAAAAGTTTTAGTGATGTTTATATTCATTGTTGGTGCAATTTGAGTAAGCAAACCCGAGTTCTGAGAGAATGATCTAGCATTTTCCCTGTTCATCTTCTTTTTCATCTATTTGATTTTCTATATTTTTATTCGCCAAGTTCACTTTTTACTTATCTTCCTCGAGGACGAGTAAGATGTAAGCTTGGGGGATTTTTATATGCTCATATTTTACACTTTATTTCTGTATTTTTCCATGCCATAACGATTGCTCGTATCGCGATTTTAACGTTTAAACGATGATTTTACGATATATTTCACTATTTCTTTGTTTCGTCCGATTTCAGGAAATATTGGGCAATCTGGAGCAATCTGGAGCTATGAGCGCATACACGCATGTCGAAGCATCAATCAAGACGATATCGGAGAGCTAATGGCACTGGATGATAAGGAGAAGAGGAAGAAAGTCAAGAGAATCGAGAAGGAAGCGATAAGAAGAAGTTTGAAGAAGAGAAACATGCTAATCAGCCGAGTGACGCAGCTCACTCGACCGAGTGAAGTAGCTCACTCGACCGAGTGAAGCTGACATGTCCAATTCCAGCCTGAAGAAGAGCAGCTATGTACTTGGTCGAGTGGAATTTCCACTCGACCGAGTGAGAATCCCACTCGACTGAGTGGAGACAGGAAATTCAAATAAATTCATTGGCAGCTCTCTGTTTTTTGGGAGAATCTACAGTAAGCCCCACTCGGCCGAGTGATAAGCTCACTCGACTGATTGAGCAAACCACTGGGCTGAGTGGTCTGAACGTTCCAGAACGCCAAAAATCTCAGTTTTTCGACAGAGCTGTCACTCGACCGAGTAAGCAGTTCACTCGGTCGAGTGCGTCATCGGCCTAGTTTTGAAACTAGGGTTTTGTAGCGATTCAGAGGCAGATCTGTCAGGATTTTTGGACTTTTAGGGCAACTATAAATACCCAGTTTTGTGGGCAGCCCAAGGGGAGACTCTTTTGATTAATTTTCTTAGGAACAATTTTAGTTTTAGTTTTCTTTTGGCAAAAGGATTGGAGAGCAAGATCTTATTTTTCTTATTCTTTGGAGCTTGAACTCAATTGGTTTATCTAAACTTTTGCCAGTTCATATTTTTGTGATATATTTCTATTTAGATCTTAGTTTTGTGATGAATTCTCTTGCACATCTTATTTCTATTGCTTTTTCTATGATAAATTGTGAGTAGTCTATTTCCTCTAGGGCAAAAGGGATGAACCCTATGGATTTAAGGTATGATATGCGAGATTTATTGAATTGCCATGTTGCTAAGCTTGTCAAGGGTTAGGTTGTGAATGATTTACTACGGATAGTTATGGATTTTATTTGATCTTGAGAGCTCAAGAGAGAATCTTGATCTATGGGAAGCCCTAGCTATTCTATTTAGATTTATAATCGAGATTCCCTAGAATTGGTGCGTGAGAGCGACCAAAGCTTGCATCTTTATTATATTTCGATAATTATATTCGTTTGTCCGATGGTAAAACGGATACGAACCCTCACGATCTGGATTTGAATTCTAGTTATGCGAGAGCGAGCTTGAGTTAGAATTGGATAATATTGTCAATCTTAATGCTAGTAGTTTGAACTAGGCTTGCACGAGAGCGAGGCTCTAGTTTAGATCAATATAGACTTGCGTAGCACGAGAGCATGCGTTGGTTCATAACATGGTTACGACAAGTTCACCCTAAACTAAGAATAGTAATATGGAGATTCATGTTTCACATTGATGCTTGAGATCTATAGTTGGGATTCCCAAGCCCTAGACATTCTTATTAATTGAATTTACAAACAACACCTTAAACGATTGTGACACCGACATTTCTTGACTGTTATTTCACCTCTGCCTAGTAATCTATATAGATACCAATAGTTCCTCCCCGTGATTCGATACCCGCTCATCACTTAACCGTGTGCTTGTGGTAAAACTACATTGTTTCCAGAGTTGTATTCCGGGCCGATCACTTCCACCACATGGCCTCATAGGAAAACATGATGAGCGCATCTCATATACTCTCAACATCAAAGATCATCATTGAAGATCAAGGGAGTCGAGCTTACGACTTTAAACAAGCGCTTATCGGGAGGCAACCCGAATGTTTCTTTATTATTTTTTAATTTTTAGTTTTTTAGTCTACCTAAAAAATATTTTTAATTCATTAGAAAACTTTAAATTATAAAATTATAAAAATTTCTGATGCATACTTTCATGTGCAGGAAAACGACGAGGGGAGCGCTAAAAACGATGAAGAAGTAGAGAAGAACGCAAGAGGAGATGAGGAGTGGAGTTGCGCTTTCAAAGAAGTTAAAGGGAGAGCCACTCGACCGAGCAAACATGCTGCTCGGTCGAGCTCAGTGCAGCTCCAGAAGGAAGCAAAAACAGCACTCTGGAATAAATTCAACTCGACCGAGTAGCTACACTACTCGGTCGAGATCAGGAGCAGTCACAGGGTAGAGCTGAAATCGTCGCTCTAGAATCAATTCGACTCGATCGAGTAGCCTTAGAGCTCGGTCGAGCTTAGAGCATCAGCAGACGAGAGAAAAAGAGGAGTTCTGAAAATATTCAGCTCGACCGAGCTGAGTAAGTAGCTCGATCGAGTACCAGGGTCAGATTGGGGGCTTGATTTCCACTTTTTCACTCGACCGAGCAGAGTGTGCTGCTCGATTGAGCAGCAACTTAAGTCGGGGGGCACCCCTTTTAAATCACAGCGGAACCGACTGATTAGCCCTAGCTCAGTCGGCCCCGTATATAACAAATCCGACCCCACCCCTAATTAACCCCTAATTCAAATTGCAAAACAAAGCCCGATTGAGCTCCCCTCTCACAAGCCCTAATCTGCTCGACCCCTTACTCGATCGATCGACGCCGTGCGTGCCGCCTGAGCGCCGTCACACCCCAATCGGTCCGCCCCTCCTCACAATTAATTCCATGCCTCCATCTCCCCTCTCGTCCCACATCTATCTCTCTCTCTCTCTCTCATCCCTAATTTGAACCCTAAAATTGATTAATTCCTAATTTTGAACCCTAAATCCTATTAATTTATTTACTCTGCTATTAATACTTTCCCTACCATCTAATGCAGTTACATTTGGAGCGTTAGGAAGCAGTGCTTGGATTTGGACCGTGTTCACCGCTTGGGATAATCTTGGGGGAAGATTCGCTTGGATACTCCATATTCACATTGCTGCTTGCAACCATCACGCCTCCCAGGATTTGGTACACTCATTCCTCTCTATACTTTATAGCATCATATCTTGTGTTTGCACCCAATCGCACGTTACACTCATGATGCTTCCTAGGACACACGATAGTAGGAAGCCTGCAGCAAAGAAGAGGAAAGCCGATGACCCCTGTGCTTCTTCTTCTCGTCGAACACGTCATCGACCATCTCAATTACCCTCACCCTCCCCATCGCCCTACACCACTCGCACTAGCGGGACCACAGGCTAGTGCCGCCATTCCCATTTCTGCATCCGCTCCACCACCCCTACCGCAGCCACCCAAGGGGACCCTGAACACATACGACATTGTCTTCAGGAGCGATGTGCACCGCGAGAGATTCATGATCATTTCCCATCGCCCCATCGTCCCCACCAAATTCGCTGATATCCCAGCCCTCCAGAGTCTAGGGTTGCTTGAGGGTGTCCAGTGCCTTTACCAGGCCATAGGTTGGGAACGCTTCTTGCATATGACCACAACCACCTATGTTCTCCTCACCTACGAGGCGATGAGCTCCATAGTCTGGGTAGACCAGGGCATTAGGTTCAGACTCTCACCATGGACTGGTGAGGATAATATCATGGTCGTTCAACTTGGCAAACTAACACACGAGACCTATGTGTTCATTAGAGAATGCATTTACTGAATGACCCAACAAGTGTTATACATGGTTAACATAAACTCATCTGTCAATGATATCTCTTAGTGGTGATATGCAAGTTAGTCCTTAGACGTGAGGTTATTGTACAAACCTATATGTGAACGGTGTCACTTAGATCTCTGACCTAGCTTCGAGGCAAGGCCTATCGAAAGGTCTTTGGATGGGTAACACTTGAAGCGTGTGAGGAGAGTAATGACTAAGAGAGAATTTGTTTCTCTCATTTATGGTGAGTTAGTGTCGCATGTGTTAGTTTGGTCCTTAATAAAAACTTTGGCCAAAGTATGTTGGAAGAAGTCCAACATTAATAAACTAAAGACCGATAGAGACTAACCAATTTCAAGCTATTAGGGTTAACATATGACCATACCCTAGGCTTGGATAAGCGACATAGTTATGACAAAGGGACTAAAACTACGGAATTCATCACAGACACAGTCTGGGTGGTTCCGACAATACTCATGTCAATGGGCCGATCATATAAATATGATACTGAAACAGGGCCGGCACCTGTTGCTCGTGGTCACTGCCATCTGGGGTTTCCAGCTCCTTTGTAGCAGGGTCAGGCTATATGGTCTCACACAGAGTGGGACCTTCGTCAAGTAATAGAAAGTTTAAGGGAGATAATGCATACGATGTATATGACTTAATTCTGTCGCAAATGCTTTACGATATACGCTTTAGAATATTTATAATGTGGGATTAAAGCATATGATGCAAATGACTTAAATGCTGTAAAATATTTGCGAGCATATTTTTTAATGTGAAATATAAAAAATGTCCAAAATGGGGGTCAGGAATGTCTCGGACAAAATTGCCATAGCCTAAAGGGCAGAACAGTGCCAAAACCAAGTTTTGACCTGCTAAAAGGGCAATAACTAGGCTTTGGTCTAGTTCTGGACCTAGTCCAGCCAAAGGTTTAGGCTGGGATAGCCCAGCCAGTTACATGCTTGGCTAGCCCTACTACTTCAAGTGGTCTGGGCCTGCCCGCCTGCTGCGTACAGGCGCTCGACCAGCCCAACGAGCGAGCACACCCACAGGTGCGCGTACCCTACCTGCGGGTGGGTGGGGCCCACAGGTAGGCTCTGTGAGGCTGATTTTTTGTAGATAAGAGATCCTTGATTTTAGGACAGTTTTTGGTGAAACTTTGGGTCTTCGTTTGAGGGGTTAACGAACTCAGAATTGGGCACCGTATGTTTATATACGTTCAACGTTCAATGCTCTTCAATTTGATATAAGTGCTTGTTATGCAAAACTAATGATAATTGTAAGCATATGGTGTCTGTTGTAGTTCACGGGTCAAACACAGGGATGCAGTGGTGTGAATACCAGTTAATTGTATATCTAATTAGCTACGCGAACGATAGTGGATAAAGGGTAATTACACTAAAAATACTAAAATAAAGACGGGTGTCAAGGGCTAAGCCTCGCCACTAGCATAGATTAATCATGTAGGATGATCTAGCTTCCTGTCCTAATAGAATAAAGCTGTCTACGAGGGTTTAATCTCAATACACGTTCTCTCTCTACGTCTGACCATGGAGGAGAGAATGAGGGATAGTACTTGGACGTCTTATGGGTACCCAATGGTTAGTCGGAAATCCCCAAACTAGTCGTTCTAGTGAGTGTGCCCAATGGTTAGTCGGTGCCTAGCACTAGATGGTCAATCCTCTGGCTAAGGATGGGTTGATATAAAATCTCATCCAAGCAAAACCCTAGAAAAATATAATAGGATGATCTTTAGGGCGATCAACACACAAGAATCATCAACACTAGGCTTAGCTACACCCTAGGCACAAAGATCTACTCGCTAAACATTGCAATAAACAACAAATAAAGCGATGAAATAAACATCACACCTGGCATGTAGAAAGGAATTAAATGCAATGCAAGTAAGGAAACTATAAAGATTCAATACAAAACACAAATTAAAATAGTCTTACAAGGCATTAGGAAAATAACTCCCAAAGGAGGTGAACACCCTAGAAAAACCCAGAAAAAATGGAACTCCCTCTCTCAAATCACGCTCTCATCTATTTATATTACAGCCAGAAATTTGGGGGCGCACGGCCATGCTGGCCATGTCGCCGCTAAGCACTAGGGCACGTGAACGATGGCTGCTTCGAGCATAGCCGTGCCGTAAATCGGCACGGCCGTATCAATCCCTTTTCATGCCCAGGTGACACAGTCGTGCGCAAAGACCGTGTGAGTGGAGAGCGATCTATCCTCTAAGTGGAATATAGCACGATCGTGCGTTGTATCCATACGGCCATGTTAATGTTGCTGGAACTCTTCCCTTGACCTCATGAAATGACACGACCGTGTGGTTGCACACACGGCCGTGTTGCCTGCTCCTGAGCCTAAATATCCTCTTCTTGAGCTTCGACCTTCGTTACCTTTCGTCGCGTTCTCTCCCAAGCTCCATGAATCACCAAATTGCCACGTTTTATGTCAAATTCCTTGAAATGAACACAAAACACCCTCGAAGTATCAAGTAGGTAAAACAGGCAATAGAGTGAGAGTTATATAAAATAAACGGGGAAAAAGAAGTGTGAAATGAGCGGAAAAAGGTGCAGAAATTGCGCCTAACAAAATCCCACAAGCTAAACTCTTGCTTGTCCTTAGCAAGACACGACTTGAAGTGAGGGGAGAAATGTGTTGTGGAAATCGAAAGATCGCCCTCTCCAACGACTCGTGCACGTGGGTCATGCATACAACAAGGTCATGTGTCATCTACCTCTCATGCACCAATTCTACCCAATGTGGCAGGGGACTAGAACACTACACTCGTCACGATGTTAGGTCTAACATTCTCATCCATGTAGAGCTAACCCCGAACAAGTACTCTCAGTAGGCTTAGACTAGTAGAAATCAACTCTAATTCTATGCTCACGAAGGCAAAAATCATGAGGGCACATGGTAGGGTATAGGTCTCTCCTGAGTTGGCAGTGTTATGGTTACTCCGTCTAGACCATGGTAGTGTGCATGTTCATACATATATAACTGTACATTTATTATCACATAGGACCTAGGCAATTCATGTAGCGAGATTTCGGATAATTGCTCCCAATTCAGGCGAGTCTAAGGCATTGGGCCAAAAGGGACCCATACAGCCTACTCTCTCGAATTTCCTAAAACCCATTATTCGCATGCACTCCCTCAAACCTTATCTTTTGTCATGAATCTCAGAGCTTGCCGAGGCCCAGAGACCATACTACTCGATGAAGTAGTGAGAACAGCGCATCTAATTTTTAATTCTCATCATTTTTATTCATTTTTCTTTTCATCATCATTTTTTTAAAACTTGTCGACACCATGGTTGGGGGGTGTAAAAACCAAATCCAAAGAAAAACCATATCGAGGCCTAGTCTACCCTAAGCATCTAGAGAAGCCTATGCCCGCATGATCAAAGGGTTGATTAGGCGACTAGCCTATCCTACCGGAGGTGAAACAGGAACTACCTCCATCTCACACATGGATGAGGGCTAGAAATGAAATCGTAAGGGGGTAGTATGGGAATCTTGTTGATTATTGATTCCTCGGATTTGGTTTTGATGATGAACAAACATAAATATCGTGAACTAACTCTTTGTGAGCGCAGTTATGGAGATCGTTGCCAAAATTCTACGTACATCAAAAGCGACGTCTCAAGACTTCTCAAAGCACGTGATCGTGTGCCTGAAGCTTCGTTGAAGCTCAAGGAGCATTATTGAAGTCAAGAGATTCGGATTGAAGCTTTGAAGACGGTTTGTCTAGTTTATTTTATAGTCTTCTAGCTTCTTTTCATAGAATGTTAAGCCTTGAGTAGGACTTACATTATAATCTTCATAATGCTCATATCTTAGAGCTAGGATTATCTTAGAAGCCCATAGAAACTTTCCGGAAGCTTTACGTTTCATTTCACGGCTTCTTGTGCATCTTAGTTGGTTCAAGAAGAAGAACCAACCGACTAGATTGTTATCTAGTCGGTTAAGAATCCTTCTTGAACCGACTAGATTTCCTTGCTCAATTCAGCCTAGGCACTGTTGACCAATTAGTCGGTCCAAGAAGATTCACCAATCGACTAGTTGTCAAACTAGTCGGTTGGGAATCCTTCTTAGACCGCCTAGTTATATCTTCATTTCTTCAGCCTAGCTTCTGTTGACTAGTTAGTCAGTCCAAGAACATCCATCGACCGACTAGTTGTGAAACTAGTCGGTTGGAATTTGTTCTTAGACCGACTAGTTCTCCTAGTAATCAGCCTATTGATTTCAACTACTTAGTCGGTCAAAGAACACTCACCGACCGACTAGTTGTCAAACTAGTCGGTTTGCAAGTCTTCTTAGACCGACTAGTTCTATCTCCTTAAGTTCTCTATCTTGGCTGTCAACCTTCTAGTCGGTCTAAGAAGAATCACCGACCGCCTAGTTACAAAACTAATCGGTCAGTGATCCTTCTTAGACCGATTAGACTTCTTCAGAAATAGATCCGTTGGGCATTTAATGCCACGATTTTGCTTCTCTCTTCTCTTACTCCTATATATACTTGAAGTGCTTCTAACCTAGCATTCAAGGTTGCCATTATTGAGTTTTAAAGAATCAAAGAGAAAGCATTCAATTCTCATTTCCAAGCTATCTCTTCTCACAAAGAATCTCTCCAAACTCCTTGAGCCCTAATTTCCTCAAGAGAGATTCTCTTCATTGTGAGCCACTCAAGCCAAGAGCTTGATTCAAAGTCACCAACTCCATCCTAGCCTTCGATCGATGTTCATCTTGGTGGAGCTAGGGTTTGGTGACATTCTCTCCTTCAAAATCTTTCTTACCCTAAATCAGTAAGTTTACTCAAGGCATAGGATTTTGTTGGTAAGTGTTTATTGTTTCATTTACTTTGCTATTAAGTTTATCTCTCGGTTGTGAGAGAAGATCGTGATCCCGGGTTATGGGAGTCACGTTTTCATTTGTGTATGATTTGATCTTGTAGAGGTTTTCTACAAGAATTTCATAGTGCAAACTTGGGTTAGAGGATTCTAACTCAAGTAGCCGGAGGGGATCCGGGTGTCTGGGACGTAGGATCGCCGCTAACAAGTCGGGGAGACTTGGGTGGATCCGAACCCGTTACATCGCTTGTTTGCATTGTCTTTTATTGTTGTCAATCTTTCATTCCGCATTGTTGGTTGAGTTTGCACAATAATTAGGAATTATACTCTTGATTATTTTAAAGTACTATTCACCCCCTAGTACTTGTGCAGTAGCTAGCATGGCATTACAAATCTTACCACAGAAAGGAATCAAAAGTGCATGCATGAAAACCGACCCCAGCCTAGCATATACAAATCCAAAGCGGGAGCATGGTTCTCCTCAAGTGGTCATATCTTACGATTCTCGCAATGGCAGAAGAGAAAAGAAAAGGTGAAATGGGAAAGGAAGTGTGGTAAAATGAAGTAAAAAGTGCAGACGTGGTGAAAAGTAAATGAAAAAGTGTGGAGTCCTCCCCAAGCTAGGAGTGAAATGCCTCCCCCGCAAGATAAAATTAAGCGTTGTCCTCAATGCTTGAGGACATGGAGTTTGTGGGTTAAAGTGCAGGGGAGAGTGGGTGTGGTGAAAATGGGGATGCTATGTGACGGTGTTGGGCTCATGGGAAAAAGTGTGGAGTGCACGGGAGAGTCTCCCCAAGCTAAAGTGAAGTTTAGCCCTAAAGAAAATAGTGTGTGCAACAAGGGCATAAGTGTGATGGGGGGAGTGGAAAGATCGAAGCTAAATGGGGTCATGGGAGGTTAAATGATAATATGTGAGGCGATTGAGGAGAGAAATTTATTAGGAAACTATAAATCCTAATACGCTCCTCCTGCTATCTCATGGAGACGAGATTAAGAAAAAGATACACTAGAAAGGATATAAAATATCTACACTACTAGAGTAGGATGCACCTGATCAAATGGAGGATCTCTGATCTCCAATTAAGCAGGTAGCTGTTCCTCCTGCTTTCGTGGTGCAACAAGCAGCTTTACTCCACGAATGTCATCAGACTCCAGCAACATGGCTCCAAGCATTTCCCGAAGGTGTCCACCTGTAACCTACAATGAACGAGCCATGTCGGCCCGGTGAGAGAAATTATTACCCCCAATGAAAATACTCCAGATATAGTCGTGCGTATAAAATCCTAGATCGAGTTGACGAATACTCCCTGGAGGAACTTTGCTACTCTCAGGACGTACGACCAGATCCTCGTTCTACTCGTTTTCAATCTGTTCAGGTCCTGGTGCAACCAAGCATGCCTCAAGTGCATATGTACCTGTGTTCAGTGGGAGACACGTGATCACGCCCGGATATGAATCCAAAAATAATGTAGTTTTACCGAAAGTGCGCGGTTAAGTGGTGAGTAGGTATCGAATCACGGGGAGAAACTATTGGTATCTATATTGATTACTAGGTGGAGGTGAAATGATAATCAAGAAATGTTGGCATCATAATCGTGTAAAGTATTGTTATAAATTCAATTAATAAAAGAGCATAGGCTTGGGAATCCCCACTACAGATCTCAAGCATTAATGTGAAATATAAATATCCATATCACTACTTGACGTGCGTTTATATTTCATATATTCACGCACGTCTTCTTTTGTGTTTTGCCGCTATTTTCCGCCATCTTGTATTCGTTTTCTCGTGTTTTCTTGTTTTCTTTCACTTTTCCGTGTTTTTTTGTATTTTGGAGGAGTTTACCGGTGTAGGGGACATATAACGAAGATATCATGAGTCCCCAGAGCAACGGGAGGAGTCATGCGTGATCCAGGGGGTCAAACGACGAAGAGAGCATCTTTCAACCCCTCACCCGACCGGTTGGTCACTTCCAACCGATCGGGTGATGCCGCGTGCACCACCCAGACACAAGCTGGAGCCGGCAGAAAGTCAACCGGTCTGTTCAGAGACCGGTTCAAACGTCCCAACTCTCTGGAATTTGATGATGAATGCCAACCGATCGGGTGACCTTCACCCGATCGGTTCATCTGTAGCCAATTCTCTGAAGCCAAGACACGGAAATCTCAACCGACCGGTTCACCTGACGTCACGAAGATCCAACCGATCAGCTTCAACCCTCAACCGACCGTGCCATATGACCGGGTGAAGTCCCGTACTGAGCTGCCGAAGAAACGAAGCAGGTCACCCGATCGGTTGACTTTTCAACCGATCGGGTGATATTGTATTCTATATATATGACCCATAGGTTTTCCAGAAACAGGAGTTGTTATTTTTTGCTGTTTTTTCTCTCTCTTGACGGCTGTAATTTTTCAGATATTTGTAAGTTTTACGATCTTTACCAAACTTTAATATAGTGTTATTAGCATTGCTCTTAATGCTTTTCAATCGCTTGATCATGTTTTTAACGGTCGATTTTGATTTAGATCGCTTTTTAGTAAATATGTGAGAGTAGTTCCCAAATCTGGTATTTTGGTGGAAACCCCTTCGTGGGTTCTCCCCGATGCGTCCATAGGACTAGGAAATCGATAGGGATTAGGAATCTACCAGTTACGCGGGGTGTTTTATTGTCATCGGTGGGAAAAAGACCGACTTTGACCGTTGGGCCAAGGGGGAATAAACTTGGTGGTTGACTCCCTAGCCATAGCTCACGCCCTTAGCGTAGACATCGAATCCTAGCGCGCGGGAGCGACAGGATGAGATGTTGAGAGTTATCGTTGCGAACTTAGTGCTCCCATAGTCGGTGATTGTTAATGGACATGGGAATGCCCACTGACCAAACCCGGGAAGTCCGGCGTATCATCCTGGGCACCGACCGGAATATCGGGCCCATGGGACGCTGGTACCACTCTTAGAGGCAACGTCTCACCATTAGACCCTAATTCCGATCGCTATCATACCCATAGGCTGTATCGGCGAGATTCGCACGATAGGGTGGAAACCGAAGTCCCGGGTTTCCCTTTATATTGTTTACCCCTCGCATTCTATTTTCCGTGACAACCCTTCATCCGATTCGGGCTAGCTCGCCCATGGGGTGAATCCGATCCTTCTTGACACTAGCACAACCACGCCTCCCTGAGTTCGACCCCCAAGCCACACTACAACACCGTGCGCTTGCGGTTATAAATATTTAAATCTCACGCCCCCTATCATATATTGCGCACACATCTGACGAGCAAACGCGGGGGACGTCAAGCTTTATGGCCCCGTTGCCGGGGAGGCAACGTGCTTGTTATTTTAGGATTTCATGAACCCTTGAATCTAGCTCACATCTCTATCTCGCGATAATTTTCGCATTCTACACTTTTTGATTTTACTTGTACATACTGTAAATATTAGTTGTATAGAATTGATTTACTGAGTCGCCATGCTGCCATCGCTACTCCTCGCCTCCTGTTTATGCAACCCATGCTTTTGACGTGTTTGCTATCTATGCAGCTCTCTCTCTCCCTTCTTGCAGGTTTTCAGCTCGAGCGACGGGGATGATGCGTGCCGTTTCGGGCGATATCTGGGATCATTCGCACCACATCCGCTGTTTGGCACGAAGCTTGACAGAATCCCTAAATGCTTCGAATATACTATCCCTTCTGACTACCGCTGTTGAAAATCAGAGGAGGTATTATGATATGCAACAGCATCCAGTCACGACAACTCTCCTTCCCCCTGATGAAGTGGCGTATATCGACATGCGTGGTTCCGAGCTCGGTGGGGAAGAATTGCTCACAGTGTTTTGTCAGGAGAACCACCAGGCAGAGTCTGTCTGTTACGTTGGACAGGAACCGATCTATTCCTTGCAGACTTCTATCAAGCATCCCGGATCTTTGGACAAGGAGGAAGCTAGTAGCAATGGTGGGGAACCATCGACTGTTGAAACCTGTTTTCTCTTCGAAGCCTTCTTCCCAGATAATTATTATGATCCTGAGAAAGACCCAATGCCTTCCTTGGTTAACCCCACAATACCTTGCGAGACTTTGCCATGTGGAACCATTGCTTGGAGTGAAGTTCCGGATGCTGGCTTTCAAGAACTCCACGAAGAAGTCCTCTCACTAGAAGATGCTCAGCTTGAGAAATATGCGTCGGGACCTCATGAGGTTGAAATGAAAGAGTTGCCCCTGGGACTAAAGTATGAATATTTGGGGAAGGGCTCGACCCTGCCAGTCATAGTGAACTCCTCGCTGCCTAAAGACCAGTGACCAAACTTCTTGGTGTTTTGAAAAGGTTTAAGGTTGTTTTCGGGTATGCTATTGAATACCTGAAAGGATTTAGCTTGGGCCTCTGCTCCCATAGAATACTGCTTGAGGATGAGCAGGCCTCCTCGATTGAGCCGTAGCGGAGACTCAACCCTATAATGATGGAAGTGGTCAAAAAAGAGATTGTTAGGCTTCTACATGCCGGTATCATATACCATATCTCCGACGGTCGCTGGATTAGCCCGGTGCACGTCGTACCCAAGAAAGGAGGGATGACGGTGGTTTGCAACGAGAAAAACGAGCTCATACCTACTAGGACCGTCACAGGGTACCAGATGTGCATTGACTATAGGTGTAGGGATATATGCCCTCAGATAATTTGTATTTGATGCAAATGATAATTTAAGCTTAGATAGGGACTATTTTGCATTTGATGCAAAAGCGATTAAATGTGTATTAAATTGTTTAATACAATATTTAATAAAATAAATGCAAGAAAAAGTTCACGGGTAAGACGGGAATGTCCCGGTCTAGACACAGGTTTGAACGACGTCCAAATCGGACACCAAATGCTCAAGTTAGAGCCAAAACAGCCCAAAGGATCAGACCAGGCCAGGCCCAGTAAATACGAGACAGAACAGGCTGCCTGGACTAGCCCAGACGCTGCCTGGGGTAAGCCCAGGCTCGGCCTGGGCTAGCCAGGCACAAGCCTGGGCTTAGCCCAGGCTCGGCCTGGGCTTAGCCCAGGCGGAAGCCTGGGCAAGCCCAGGCCGCCTGGGCTAAGCCCAGGCGGAAGCCTGGGCTAAGCCCAGGCCGCCTGGGCTAAGCCCAGGCGCGGGCCCGGCCTGGGCTAGCTAGGCACAAGCCTGGGCAGAGCCCAGGTGGAAGCCTGGGCAGAGCCCCGGAAGCCTGGGCAGAGCCCAAGCGCGGGCCTGGGCGCGCCCATGCGCCTGGGTGCACCCAGGCGCGGCCTGGGCTCTGCCCAGGCGGAATTTTGCGCGCGCTGGATGCGTGGGGCCCACCCGTGGGCCCCACCACTAGGGTTTCGAACCATAAGTGTGCAGATTTAATTGACGGCTCAGTTTTTGTGAAAAACTAGCCTTGGGCTGATCTTTGGACACTCAATTGGAGGGTCAAACGAACTCCGATTGACGAACGGTTTTTTCCTATGCGTTCACCGTTGAACGCTTGTCGTATTGATAGGTTGTATCAATCTTGAAGCTCAACGGTGAGTGAGTTAAAATTCACGGAAGTTTACACTTTGTGAAGTGCAAACTAACTTGATTTTAATTAACTCATTATTTAGTCCCACATCGGATTTTGAGAAAAGGGGAGAGTCCACCGCCTATATAAATAGGGGTCTCCCCCCTTCCTCAAAACTCGTCCCAAGCTCTAGATCTGAGCGGCTCTCGTAAATGTTGGAGCACGCTCGGATCTAAGCTTAAATTAAATATTTTCTATCTCCCTAAATTTCTGCCTTACTCTTGAGGGCTTTAGCAAAGCCGCAACGGAGTTCGGATTTGGATCCGAAATCTAGGCGGAGGTTTCACTCGCGTGAAACTTTCTTCGGCGCGTGGTTGGCTCGGCAACACGGGGATTGATCGCCTCAGGATGCGGAGCGGTTCGGGGAGCGGTTCGAGGAGCGGCTCGGCGTGGGACGGGAGCGGCTCGGAAGACGGTGCGGAACATCTCGCCTGCTCCAGGGTTGAGATTCCGGGTATGTGTTTAAGTATTCATTTAATTATTCGCAGTAGTTAGATCCCTCTTGGGGTGGTCAGATCCACCCCAAGTTGGCAGAGATCCTGGCTTATAGGGTCTGGTTCCTTAGGGTTGCATGTTGATTAGATTAACATAAAATTTTTCCGCTGCATTTCTGTCTATGTTCCGTCCGACTTAGGACGGGACTAGAGTTTTTGTGCCCTAAGGGTCCCAGAAAACCCTTCATTGGTATCAGAGCCATCTCTGTATGCTGATCTAGGACTGCGAATTTATTATTTGAATGCTTTTACAGAAAAATGTTTTCTTTAAATTTATGCGATAAATTTAAATTTTTTTTGGTGTTTAAAAATTTTATATGATAAAATTTAAACATGAAAATTTTTAAAATGGAATTTTAAATTTATGTGATAAATTTTAAAATTGTTTTGTAAAACTTTATGCGATAAGTTTAAAATGTTGTTAAAAATTTTATGTGATAAATTTTAAACATGGAATTTTTTAAATGATGTTTTAAATTTATAAGATAATTTTAAAAACTGATTTTAAAAGTTTAAAATTTTATGCGATAAATATTTTAAAGTAGCATGCAAATGTTATGATTTTTAAACAAGCTTTTACTTTATGAGATAAAATAAAATGGTTTAAAAATCGTATTTTTAAATTTAAATGTTAAATTTAAGTATGCATGCTAAAATTGTTTATGCGATAAACTTTAGTCTATTTAATTGTTAAATAGTTGTACACCTTTTATGCGATAAAATTAGTGTAAATTTTTAATGGATATGTCTTCTTGTCCCTTATTTGATAACACAAGACAACCCTTTAGGTTAGCCATTAAAAATGATTAAAATTTATTTACTTGAATTTTAATGACATGCTATGTTTTAATAAAATATTAACAACCCTTTAAGACCTAATTCCTGATTAGGGTAGTCCTTTTAATGATTTCTTAATTCTAATTGTTATTATTAATTCTCATTAAAGGACTTCGCTTTTTTAGCGTTGGTTAATAATTTTATTAAAATCCTAATAACGATTAGGATAGCACGTGAACCTTATAGTTGATAAGGACTTAATAAAAGTTATTAAACAAATCCTAAAATTTTGAATTTAAGGATGCAACTAGTTGATAGGATTAATTAGTTGTTAATAAAAGTTGTTTAGTCTATGGCACTCATACAAAAATGACAAGCTTCATTCAATGGACCATGATCCAGTCAATGTGCTTGGCTAAGAGTTCTGGGTCAACCCTTGCTAGTACAAGGGGCAGTGATCCTGGCTTAGTCAATTCCCTGGCTGTGTTCCGCTGGACCGTAATGTCGCGAATCATGATTGTATGACACCCTGGACTATATCTAGTCAATGCGTTATAAATCTTATTAAAGATTAATTCGTATCCATCCTTGATTTTGGAGCTTGGTAACTCAAAGAAGACAATTATAGTTGTTGAGTCTCCTCAAGCTGTGATTTGTTTTTCTTTAAGGAACAAACTCCAACATACATGTGATGTAGTCTAGACTTGACCCAAATCGTTGCGTCGGGTCTCCTCGAGTATCGATCTAAATCAAATCTGGACACGAAATCAAGGGTCTGACTAGACCAGTCATTATGATTTGTTGAGTCTCCTCAAGATCATAAGTGACTGTGGGTAAAAATCGACAGGGAATCACATGTGATGTGATTGACCAAGAGTTAGTCTACCAGTCATGGAACCAATCAACTTGTTGAGTCTACTCAAGGTTGTGAGGTTCGGGATGATTGGATCCCTCTTTCACTAATTTTTAAATTCGATTAAATCGTTCGTTATTAAGCTTTAAAACGATCGTAAAAATAGTGGGAGGATATAGATAGATGAAAGCCAATCTACCTATATTTAATATTGAACATATGCAAAAACTAGGGCAAGACTATGTTTACCAAATGAATCAAAATATAATATTGGAATAAGTTAACTGGTCAAATAGTTGATTAATTAAATATCAAGTTAAATTCTAATTGATGGAATTAAACTATATTCTCGTTGACATTAAATGACCTTCTAAAGAACAGACTTAAGAAATATGATTTCATTAAGTTCTGGGTCCAACAAATAAATTAAAGCTACATGTCACTCTTCTCTATATGAGGCAGCTTGAACATATAGGATATTCGAAGTATGTTTCTCCCTACAACTTGTCGAGCTACCCTCAAGGTTGTATGGACAAACAATTCCGATCCGCAAAGTTCGAGAATTCGATCAAACCGTTTGAGTCGAATACGAGTGCATGAGCGGTGCAAGGCTATGTATCCCAACCGGATCTTGAGACAAGCAACTTCTTGAGCTAAACTCGAGATTGCAAAGCTCAAGCATTTGGATACATAAGATGCTTGCATAGCTATTTATGTTGGGTTAATTAATATCTAAATGTGATTTAGAAAAGGAAGAAGGCACTCCGAAAAGTCAATTGAGAAAGTTAGTTTAATTTATCATTAGTAAAGGCATAAGTAGGAGGAAATGAAACTGTGATATATTTTGATGTCACGATTTCAGAATAAATAGTTATACAAAAACGTCTAACACATTTTTTGACGAATGTCGTCACCTTGCTTCGGAAGCAATGCTTTGTGTTAAGTAATTTGTAATAACTATATATATATATTAAATGTTAATATATAAATACACAAGATAGTAGCAAACTTATATGGTAAAATAGACTAGGCCGTGTCGAGAGACCAAGATTCACAAGTCACATAAAGAGGGGTCTGACCTTTCGTATTATGAAGTCTACAGACACTTGTGAATCTTATCCTCTCAGATATAATGGCTGAAAACCATCTGTAAGACAGTGGAAGAATGAGTTGTCGAACTCAGTCTGGTACATACTGATGTACCCGAGTCTAGATTAATTAAGTTATTCGTATATTTTATTTAGACACATGTTCTTGATGAAACACAAGTCTGAAAAAATAAAGAACGAAAAGACAAAGGTATTTAAACTGATTCGATTAGATCGAATGGCTAAATACTTAGCTACATAAAATCTTGTGTAATTAAAAGAAAATGTGATTTTCTCTCAGGTCAAGTCTGTTAATACATCAGTGTGTTAAAAGGTATGAATCACACTTAGTTAGACTCGGTGCGATACATAACAAGTGACTCTGAGTTAAGTCCTTCCTCTGGGTTAAGTCCCAGATAGTAATGCCTAGGTTTTGATAATGTTCTATGAGGACATTATCAATAAGATATTCATTAAATCAAGCATTAGGAAGTTGTATAATTACTCGAATCTCGTGAGACGAAGAGTCGAGTTAGACATCATAACTGATGATGACTTAGTCAACTTCCGGGAAGAAATTCGGAGAAGTAACTCCGATTTTAAAAAACTTGATGCAACCAGAATAGGTCTGTGTGCGTAAATAAATTTTGGAATTTAGTTTACGTGCCCAAGGAAAATGTTTCCTCACTTTTTGCAAGTAAATCTTTAAGTTGAAAGATTGGTGCAGAAAGAGAATAGTAAAGTACAATCTTGTTGATCGAAAACGGTTTTCACCCTAATTTTTTTAAAACGGATTAGTTGAAATCGTCTCGCCAACAGATGTGTACAGATCTACTCGGACCAAATCCGATGTAAAACGCTCATGTTGACCATGAAAATTGGAGCATTCACTTGTAAGTTCGTTTTTCTAAATATGATTTAGATAGACCAACTTATATGAATTAGCCAGAGAGTTTTCAAGGTCAGTGGGAGCGTATAAATTACATGCAAGGCATCAAAGAGATGGAACATATAATTTGATTAAGTAATCAAAGAGTTTGATACTTTATCATAAATAGATATGAGCCATTTGAAATGACCATTAACAAATTTAAATTATTATCGTAATGTACGATGAGCTGGATAAGATCCATGTATATTAAATATTACAGATTCCGATAGACCAAGTGAATTATTTGAATGAGATTCAAATGGTTGGTCTAACATGAACATAAAAACCCCTTGAGTCTATAGTGTAGACGGATTTAGCAGATCCACTCACGAAGGCTCTACCACATGAAGTCGAGAAAACTTATGTGTAAAAACGGTATAAGATACCGGGATAAATGGGCCTGAGTGCAAGTGGGAGATGTCGAGAGATGATACCCTCGAGGCTATCTATCTTCATGTGTGAATATCACAAATATCTTGTTCGAAATAACAATAAGCTGTTTGGTAATAATTTATCTAAGTTATTTTATAATGTAGTTAACATTAGACATTAACTTAGGTAAAGTCCTGAGACTTTATGCAAGGTCAAACAGGTATCGAGATGAGTATCTCGATCATGGAGAAATGTTTGACCGTCTGTAGCATAAGTCTAAAAGGGTTCGTGGTCGTAGATGTTTCGAGACAAGGATATCGAAACATCGGATAGACTATTGTGTCTTAGTCTTCACCGTATAGCGGTGGCGATGATCTCACGATCGCTTGACTTGGCGAAGTCGTTGACAAGACACAGGTGCTCATTAGAGAATGAGTTCACTGAACGATCCACAAGAGTTATCATATGGTTATATTGACCAATCTGTCAATGATGACTCTGAGTGATGATAGGCTAGTTGGTCTTTTGACTTGAGGTCATTTTGACGAACCTGTGCGTGAACGGTGCCACTTAGATCAAATGACCTAGCTTCGAGGCAAGGCCTGTCGAAAGGTCTTTGATTGGGTGACACTTGAAGCGTATGAGGAGAGTAATGACCAAGAGAGGATTCGTCTCTCCCGGTCAATGGGAGTTAGTGTCGTAGGGTTAGTTCGGTCTTTAGTAAAAACTCTGGGCAGAGTATGTTGGAAGAAGTCCAACATTTTTGACTAAAAGATCGATAGAAACTAACCGGAGTCAAGTTATTGGGGTTGATAGTTTGACCGTACCCCAGACTTGATCTACACGACATAGTTTAGACGAAAAGACTATAACTGCGGAATTCATCACGGAAACAGTCAGGGTGGTCCCGACAATACTCATGTCAATGAGTTAACCACATAATGATGATTTCTGAAGCAGTGACGGCAACCACTGCTCGTGGTCACTGCCTTATAGGGCTTCGAGCCCAACCTGTTGTAAGGGTCAGGCTGTAGGGTCTCACACAGAGTGCGATCTTTCGTCTAGTAATAGGTAGAAATAAGTTAGGGAGAATAATTTGCATTTGATGCAAGGGATAAAATATTGCAAAAGATGGTTGCAATAATCTCCAGCATTCGGAATAAATGATCCTGAGTGCAAGTGGGAGATGTAGGGATATATGCCCTCAGATAATTTGTATTTGATGCAAATGATAATTTAAGCTTAGATAGGGATTATTTTGCATTTGATGCAAAAGCGATTAAATGTGTATTAAATTGTTTAATACAATATTTAATAAAATAAACGGAAGGAAAAGTTCACGGGTAAGACGGGAATGTCCCGGTCTAGACCCAGGTTCGAACGGCGTCCAAATCGGACACCAAATGCTCAAGTTAGAGCCAAAACAGCCCAAAGGTGACCATGCCAGGCCCAGTAAATACGAGATAGAACAGGCTGCCTGGACTAGCCCAGACGCTGCCTGGGCTAAGCGCAGGCTCGGCCTGGGCTAGCCAGGCACAAGCCTGGGCTAAGCCCAGGCCGCCTGGGCTAAGCCCAGGCCCGGGCCTGGGCGAGCCCAGGCCGCCTGGGCGAGCCCAGGCGCGGGCCTGGGCTCTGCCCAGGCAGAATTTTGTGCGCGCTGGATGCGTGGGGCCCACCCGTGGGCCCCACCACTAGGGTTTCGAACCCTAAGTGTGCAGATTTAATTGACGGCTCAGTTTTTGTGAAAAACTAGCCTTGGGCTGATCTTTGGACACTCAATTGGAGGGTCAAACGAACTCTGATTGACAAACGGTTTTTTCCTATGCGTTCACCGTTGAACGCTTGTCGTATTGATAGGTTGTATCAATCTTGAAGCTCAATGGTGAGTGAGTTAAAATTCACGGAAGTTTACACTTTGTGAAGTGCAAACTAACTTGATTTTAATTAACTCATTATTTAGTCCCACATCGGATTTTGAGAAAAGGGGAGAGTCCACTGCCTATATAAATAGGGGTCTCCCCCCTTCCTCAAAACTCGTCCCAAGCTCTAAATCTGAGCTGCTCGTAAATGTTGGAGCACGCTCGGATCTAAGCTTAAATTAAATATTTTCTATCTCCCTAAATTTCTGCCTTACTCTTGAGGGCTTTAGCAAAGCCGCAACGGAGTTCAGATTCGGATCCGAAATCTAGGCGGAGGTTTCACTCGCGTGAAACTTTCTTCGGCCTGTGGTTGGCTCGGCGACACGGGGATTGATCGCCTCGGGATGCGGAGCGGTTCGGGGAGCGGTTCGAGGAGCGGCTCGGCGTGGGACGGGAGCGGCTCGGAAGACGGTGCGGAACATCTCGCCTGCTCCAGGGTTGAGATTCCGGGTATGTGTTTAAGTTTTCATTTAATTATTCGCAGTAGTTAGATCCCTCTTGGGGTGGTCAGATCCACCCCAAGTTGGCAGAGATCCTGGCTTATAGGGTCTGGTTCCTTAGGGTTGCATGTTGATTAGATTAACATAAAATTTTTCCGCTGCATTTCTGTCTATGTTCCGTCCGACTTAGGATGGGACTAGAGTTTTTGTGCCCTAAGGGTCCCAGAAAACCCTTCAATAGGAAGCTGAACAAGGCCACGAGGAAAGATCACTACCCTCTCCCATTCATTGATCAGATGCTAGAGAGGCTGGCGAAGCACAACTACTTCTGTTTCATGGACGGCTACTCCGGATTCCTTCATATCCCTATCCATAGCGATGACCAGGAGAAGACTACTTTCACATGCCCATTTGGGACATATGCATACAGAAGGATGCCGTTTGGGCTTTGCAACGCCCCAGCTACATTCCAAAGACTAATGTCCGCGATCTTCTCCGACTACTCCCAGGACATCATGGAGGTTTTCATGGACGATTTTTTCGTCTATGGAACTGAGTTTGACTCATGCCTCAGCAATCTAACTAAAGTCCTGGATAGGTGTCAAGACAAGGGTCTTGTCCTGAACTGGGAGAAATGCCACTTCATGGTCCAAGAAGGAGTTGTGCTGGGACACGTCATTTCTTCGAGGGGAATTGAGGTTGATAAGACAAAAGTTGAGGTTATTGAAAAGCCTCCACCACCACTCAATCTTCGAGGAGTCCGTGGTTTTTTGGGACAAACGGGATTTTACCGCCGCATCATAAAAGACTTCTCAAGGATTTTCAGGCCGCTGACCCAACTCCTCGTGAAGGATGCACCTTTCATCTTCAACGAGGAGTGTATGGAAGCCTTTGTAAGGGACCCTGCGGGGCTACACACACACTAGAGGGGGGGTGAATAGTGTAATAGTAAGCAAAGTGCTTAATTAAAAGTTACTAAAATTAAAGCACAATAAGCAGCGGAAATTAAACAAGGGTGCTCAACAACAACAATCGCAAACACAGAGATTTTACACTGGTTCCCCAAAACTTGGGTACATCCAGCCACACCAGTATTCACTATAATCCCACACAGAGAAGTGAATACACAATCCCACAAAGGGATACACTCCCACAAAGAGAGAGACCTCACCAAGAGGATTTAGGATTCCCACAAAGAGATATCCTCACTCTCACACAGAGAGACCTCACACAGAGGATTTGTTCTTTCACACAGAAAGAACCAAACTCCCACAAAGAGAGTAACTAATTCCCACAAAGAGAATTAGGGTTTCGAACACAAAACAAAACGAAACAACACTTACCTATGCCTTGATATCGTCTTACCAATACGATGAAGAAGGCATGCAAGTGAAACTCAAGTGCTTGAGATGAGGCTTTGATTGCACTTGATGTTCTTTCTCTCTTCTAGGAATGAATCCTAACACTTCTCATTTGAGTGTATGAAATGAAGAGAAGAAAGATGTTCTCCAAGAAAGGAATGAGAATTAGATCCCTTGGAGAAATTCCCTAGAGCTTAGATGTTATAGCATAAGAATGAAGCTCTAATGAGGGAATGAGGGAGGAGTGGCTTAGAGAAGAGATTCAATGATCTTCTATGATTTTCTAACCCTTTCAAGAGTTCTAAATTAACTAAGCCAATCCATGTCATGCATTGCATTCTACATGTCATCCAAGTTGATTGTTGCATTCGTAGCACACGCTACAATACTTGTACTTGTACTCCTTGAATACTACTTCCTGGGAACGTGCCTCATGTGTTGGTCAAAAGCCAATGCCCGGTTTTCTTGTCCGGCTAGGTGCACCCCTATGCCATACTTGTTAAAAACACTTCCTGGCTCGTGATCTAGAAGAGAGCATACACGTTCAGGGGTAAGGCCCTGGCTCGATACACGTGAAGGGGTAGGGATAAACGGTCACCTGAGCTTAGGAGTGGCCCGATCAACCACTCTAGCCAGAAGGCAGAATCTCTGTGCACGAGGTGCTTACTTTACTTGTCTTGTACTAGTGAGTGTTACTTCTATAACTTGTCATCCATGCCATGTTTAAATGCCATGCTTGTACTTTACTTTACTTTACATTACTTGTTGCACTCATACTTTAAACTGCCATGTCATTGCATTCATGCTAGAACTGCTAGGTTGCTTTACCTACTTTCAGTTTCCTTGCACAAGTCTCTTGTAAACTTGCTGACATGTGCCCCTTGCTCTTTTGGGTGTCACATGTTAGACCCTAAGCCAGAGACCGTTGCTGAGTACGTGGTGTTTTGCTGACACTAAGCCTGAGTCCATGTCTGCCCAGGAGGAGTTTTGTGGACACCGGTGACCTTTCTTGGTGACTTTGCTGAGCTTTCTTTTGTTTTAGGTTTTGTTGTTAGTTGTCGGTGCGTGGCACCTTTTCTCTGTACGTTGTACTTTTGTTGGCCCTGTGTGGGCCTTAGACTCTTTTCTTTTAGCCTGGTGGCTTTTTCTGTGATGTTGAAACTTATTTTATGGATATTCTGAGATATCTCTTTTGTCTCATTTCATTATTATTATCTTGTTTTGTTCGCGTTGCAAGGACCTGTAGTTTTAAATTTGATTGATGCTTATCGGACTTACAGCTTTGTAGCTTCAAGTCTGAGCGGACCTTCTCACGCTTCGCCTCCATATTTTTGGGAAGCAGGGGTGACAGGTTTTGTTGGTGGCCCATGCAGGTCTAGTCTTGCAATTGCGAATTAACGAAACAACGATAATAACGGAATGTTCATTAAATAAATTGCAACATCCGAGTAATAAGCCCTGAGTCTAGTCGTTTTCTTATGACACTAGGTGGTAAGAAGATCTCGCTAGACGTCTGTGTTTGCTAGTTAGAGGCCTCTGATTGTTAGTTAGACCCCCTGTCAGCAATTGATTTAATCGTCGTAGGAGTTACCTTAGTGGTCCTTATCTACCTCTGACCATATTAGACTTCTAGAATTTACTTCGGTCGTTCGCTTGGGTTCATCGATTTCGGACCAAGCTAAATGCATTTCATTACCATCTAGCTCCTTAGAAAGTCTTAGCGCTTAGTTCTTAAATCCTTAGTTGGTCGACCGTAAGAGCTTCCCCATAGATTCTCCTGATTCATATCCTAGGCGTATGTATGATCATCCGACCAATTTCCTTGCCTCGATTCACGAGGTCGCCTCCTGGCGATCGTCGTCAATTCTCGAACCCCTCCATTTCAAACCTTGAACCCTCTGAAAGTATTTTTTTTATTTCCTCTTTCCCTAAGTTTAAATTTGCTCAATTCTTACTATATATCTTATATTTCATACTCATTCGTTGACTTGAATTCTTAAAACTTTTTTCGAAATTTTGAATACTAGCTTATGGTATTTTCCCAGCCTACACTTTTGTACCTATGAAAAATACAATTTCCTCTCATATATTAATTTTATTCTGGACCGTACTTTTATTTTGTCCAATTCGACTTATAATTTTCTTTTCTTATTTATGCCATTCGAATGACACATCGCGCTTACTTTAATATACTTTTCAAGTCACATGGAAATTCAGCTTTCAGCAAGTCGATTTTATGTTCGACGTTTTCTCTACTTCAGATTTTTGTAAAAAAACTCTATTTCATAACCACTTCCTGATTTAGACCCTCCATGATTTGATTTTAAAGCTTTGCTATCAATTTTGATAATTCTACTACCAAGTTATTATTATTATCTTTCCGCTCACCATACATACTTTTAGAAAAATTTCTAAACTAAATTGAATTTCAATTATTTTTATATCCGTACCAGGCTCGTTGTTCTTGTATGCTAAGAGCTTTGTGTAAACCAGTTTTAATTTTTTTTGCACATCCTGGTTCCTCTAAAAGTAGTTCCAATATTGATCATTTTAAATTTTCTTTCCATGGCTTAAAGACTTTGAAAGCGTTTAACACGAGCTTCAATTCTTCAGTTACTTTAATTTCATTCCTTGAAATCCCAAAATTTTTGCCAAAATTATATTAAATTACTGTCGTATAATATTTCTAAAAACTACGTCCTTAATGTTCGTGTGAATGATTTACTTCCTTTTCTTAGTGATTTTTGATAAGCCAATAAAACATTTTCTCTTATTATGAATATTCGACTCAAACTTATTTTGAACGACTCGTTTTATCGACCTCCAAATATTTTTATACAAACGAGGATTCCAACCTTCGAAGTACAACAGTTTTCAAATTTTGCGTGTTTTAGCTTATGATATTTTCGTTTCTATATCCTATGTAAGGATCACTACACCTCCTTTCCCTCTATCTAAACATTCACAAGTGAGTCACTGTTTCACCTAACCAATCTGTCCCCTTGCATTCGTCCTATCTGAACTAGTGCTTATCGATCCTTTCCTCGTCACGCTTTCGACCTCGACCTCCCTCTATTGCTTAGGCCCTAGTGCTCGTCAATGACTGTGTCAACCCAAATTTGTTTAGTAAACCCTTGGACCATTATGATATAGTCGTAGTGCACGTACCTAAGTAGTGTACGTGGGATTGAATGAGTGTACCCCCCATAGTATATTGATGCTTGCCTATTGTGATATATATATATATATATATATATATATATATATATGAGGTTAATGGACCAATGCTGACAGCGCTGGAAATTTTTCCAGCGCTGTCCGCATTTTGGGCGAGGTAAAAATATTTTTTTTGAAATTTTTTTTTGCAGTAGTTAGATATACGTGTTAGGAAGCTCCCCACAAAATTTCAGCTCAATCCGACACCGTTTGAGCCTCCGTTCATCGATTTCAAAAACGTTACGCAAATCTGTCCACAGTTTTGCGTAACGTTTTTGAAATCGATGAACGGAGGCTCAAACGGTGTCGGATTGAGCTGAAATTTTGTGGGGAGCTTCCTAACACGTATATCTAACTACTGCAAAAAAAATTTCAAAAAAAAATACTTTTAGGTCGTCCAAAATGCGGACAGCGCTGGAAAAATTTCCAGCGCTGTCAGCTCTTCTCCATTTTTCACATATATATATATATATATATATATATATATATATATATATATATATATATATATATATATAGAGGTTAATGGGCCAATGCTGACAGCGCTGGAAATTTTTCCAGCGCTGTCCGCATTTTGGGCGAGATAAAAATATTTTTTTTGAACTTTTTTTTTGCAGTAGTTACATATATGTGTTAGGAAGCTCCCCACAAAATTTCAGCTCGATCCGACACCGTTTGAGCCTCCGTTCATCGATTTCAAAAACGTTATGCAAATCTGTCCACAGTTTTGCGTAACGTTTTTGAAATCGATGAACGGAGGCTCAAACGGTGTCGGATTGAGCTGAAATTTTGTGGGGAGCTTCCTAACACATATATTTAACAACTGCAAAAAAAAATTTCAAAAAAAAATACTTTTAGGTTGCCCAAAATGCGGACAGCGCTGGAAAAATTTCCAGCGCTGTCAGCTCTTCTCCATTTTTCACATATATATATATATATACACATACATACATACTCGGAGTTATTCGTAATAATATGAAGTTGTTTGTGTGTTAACATTTATAGATTTGTGTGTGGTTAGCTATACCATACTAGGGATGCCTGTGTATATAAGAGCTAGCGTTGGATTATCTAATGGAGTGTATGTAGTTAGAGATACTTGTAATGGTTGAAATAAAAATGATTGGTAAAGCTATGTGTATGCTAGGTGTGATAATAATAGGTGTACATATAGTTAAGTGAGTAGGCCTATTGAGTGACCCATATATTAGTGCGTGTGAGTATGTGCTTGTAGGTAGTTATGTTTTGTTGCATGAGTATATAGGTGGTATACTTATGTATGTATAGATGTGTTGGTATACTAACTATAGGTAGTAGGCTTTGGAGTGAATATATATATGTTACATGTGTGTGACTATACGATGAATGCATGTATTAAGGAGGGTATTATAATTATGTGTGTGCTGATGTCCGTATTATTATTATGGTATATAGAGTGATTGAACTATGTGAGTATTACCTGACTAAATATTAAGTGTGATTGACTTACGGTATGTATATAGTTATTTTGGTAGACGTATATATATTGGAGTGGTATTGGTATAGGTATAAAAGCCGTGTTATGTAAATAGAATATTTTGATCTGTGTGTTGAGTCTCACTCAAGCTTGAGTGGGTACACTCTAAGTATATTGATATGTATGTCTGTAGTTTGAATATAGCGATGTTTGACGTATGTATAGTGATAGGAGTGTTTGTGCCTGGTCGTGCTACGCACATGATTGTGGGTCGCTACACCAGTATATAGCCATAGGTGTTGGTCTTGTGGTATAGTTAATTACTAAGGACTTGTCTGTGTGAACGTACGTGTGCTAGCTAAACTAGGTGTGTAGATGTGCTAGTTATATAATGGTACGATTGGTATACGTGAATGAAATATTAGCGTGTATGGGTGTGCACCATGCACGGGTAAGTGTGTGTTTAGTTATAGGTATCGGTGACTATGGTATATATGGCGTGTCGTAAATCCAGTTATAGGACCGTAGGTGATGTGAATATATAGTAAAATATTTGCATGCTTTCGAATGACTATGTTTTGTGAAATTATAGTAGTAGTTATATAAGGGATGTATACATATGATTGAAATAGGTGCGTGAATATATACAGGATAGCAGAGTTATTAGTTGACTACCTAGTGCATATATAAGCACTTGTAATGACTATACCTGAGTGAATTATGGTGTGATATGATTGTGATAGCTACTAGTCTAGCTAGAGTTATATTTATAGTTAGAAAGTCCGAGGACGGACTTTATTCTAAGGTGGGAGGAGATGTAACGGTCGCTTTCCGAACGTATCTTCTTCGTGCACGTGCTGTTGACCGTGCACGTGTTTGTTTTAGACTTTGTTTGCTTTTGAACACTATGGTGTGAAATGTTGTTGTGATCGTCTCTGAGAGTATTAAATTATGGCACTAACTTGGAACGACATTTCTCGGGTCGCTCTTCCACAATTTGACCTTATTGGAAGAGACGCCACGATTTTCACTTTTGTCGTAAGGCCTTTTATTTTTTTAATTTCGTTTCTCGACGTCGAAATTGTGATCCGTCTTCTCTGCCTTCTTTCTCTCGTCGACCCGGTCACCCCAGTATTTATTTCACAATTTTTGGGCTTCGTTTGATTTACTTGCACTTTTGGCCCAACATATTGTATTTCAACCCTAAGTTCCTTTGTATCTTTCCCTATGATTAACTAATAATAAATTACTCCCATTGTTGACTCAGCCCACTTGGTTGCTTGGGCCGAATTCAGCCTGTTTAGGAGTGTGAGGCACTTGTTTTAATATTGGATGATAGTTATAACTTTATAACTATTTTCTTATGACAACCCTACATACTCTAATACCCTAGCCATCACGTGGAGCACATCCCATCTCCTTTATTTTTAAAATCCCATCTCGTGCAGAACCCTAGGCCAACACCCATATATCTAATAAAACAAATAATTATATAAGAAACCTAAAACCCAAGGGTACTTTAGCCTACTTTATTTCGCAGCAACCAACAAAGCTGCAGCCGCTCGGTTCTTTTCGAAAGCATCTTCTCCGGCCATTCATCAATCTCGCGGCCTCCCCATCTCGAGTGCTGCTAGCCCACGGCCTCCTCAGACTACCGCAGCGTCTCCCCTCCGGCCTCCGGCGGCTTGCTCCGACAACCTCGACCGGTCACTGCCCCAATACCGTCGGAAAACTTCCCGCAGCCACATCCACGTGATCGCCGGCCGCCCGTTAACCGCTCCTCCACCCTCACCGACTTGCCCCACCGTCCGGCCTCGCCCTACAACCCCCCGGCTGCTCCGCCGTGACCCCTGCCAAGCCGCCGGATCCCCTCTCCCCAGCGGCGACGGTGTCGTAGCCCACGGCAGCGGCAATGATGTGCATTTATATTTCATATATTCACGCACATTTTCTTTTTTGTTTCTCCATATTTTCCGCCGTCTTTTATTCGTTTTCTCGTGTTTTCTCATTTTCTTTCACTTTTCTTTGTTTCTCCATGTTTGCAGGAGATTGCCCGCGTAGGGGACGTTTAACGACGATATCTCAAGTCCCCGGAGCAACAGGAGGAGTCACACGTGATCCAGGGGGTCAAACGACGAAGATTACATCTTTCAGCCCCTCACCCGGTCGGTTGGTCATCTCCAACCGATCGGGTGATGCACGCGTGCACCACCCGGTCTCAGCCGGAGCTCAAGTGAATGTCACCCGACCGATTCACAGGCCTATCAAACGAGGCTGATTCTATGTCTTTTCAAGCCAAATTCCAACCGATCGGGTGACTCTCACCCGATCGGTTCATCTGTAGCTGATGCTGAGGAGCCGAGACACGGGCACCCAACCGATCCCTTCACCCGATGGCGCCAAGATCCAACCGGTCACTCCAAGAACTCAACCGACC
This sequence comes from Scilla litardierei, assembly GCA_030789695.1. NCBI lineage: Eukaryota > Viridiplantae > Streptophyta > Magnoliopsida > Asparagales > Asparagaceae > Scilla > Scilla litardierei. Next base: position 91,861,489 of record CM061134.1, read on the forward strand.
GGTTCATATGACCGGGTGAAAGTCCGCCGTTTTCTATTTACTATTTGTAACAGATCACCCGATCGGTTGACTTGTCAACCGATCGGGTGGCACTTTTCCTGCGGGTTTGGACCCGAACCATTAGTGTTTCGAAGTGGGGGTATAAATACACGAGGCTGGCCGACTTGAGGGGGATCTCCTGGAGTTTTTAGGGCTTTTTGCCCCCCTTCTCTTGTGAGTTCTAGGTTAGTTTAGATTAGGTCTTTTGCTCAATAAGTCTGGTATTGGATTGACGATTCAACTCAAGATAAGTATTTTCCTCTCTTTTTTCTCCATTGTTTGTATTGTGTTTATTTTGCTTGATGGTGAAAGTTTATATGTCTTTTGTGTTGTTTGTTTATATGTTATTCACCATTGAGTAGTTTTGATGAAGCCTAATACGGGTTAGAGTAGGATTGATGACTGGGGTGTTTCATTTGACTTGGTTGCATGGCATGTGTTCGATGAAATGCGTCAATGGGGATTTCTAGCAATCTGGGTCCAATTCGTACGACGACCCACTAGTTGTGTTGGGGGTTGGGGTCTGGTGCTTGTCCAGTCAAGATCCGCTTCGATGTATTGCTAGAAATCACATTTGACCTATTTGGCCATTAGGGTTACGCGGGGGTGTTTCATTGTCATTGGCGGGAGAAAGACCGCCTCTGACCGTCGAGCCAAGGGGGAATAAACTTGGCGGTTGACTCCCTAGCCATAGCTCATGCCCCTAGCGTTGACATCGAGTCCTCGCGCGCGGGAGCGGCTTGGACGAAGTGTTGGGAGATATCATTGTGGCCTTAATGCTCCCGGTTGTGGAAGGTGTTAATGGACATGGGAATGCCCACCGTCCGAAACTGGGTAGGCCTAGCGTGCTTGGCACCGACCGGAATATCGGGCCATGGATGCTAGGTACCACCTTTTGGGGCAATGTCTCACCCTGGGTCAAGTCAAATGCCAAGTGTCATGAGTGCTCTAGCCCGTGTTAGCGGGGATTCATTTCGTGTCTTTTTCATTTCTTTCTTTTATTTCTACACTTCACCCATATCATCCGCGTAGCTAGCACGCGACCTAGGCGAGGCTAGTAGCCACTCAAGCCATCCACCTCCCTGAGTTCGATAAACCCGCACCCTACACTAACCGTGCACTTGCGGTAAAACGACACCGCGCCCATACAGTAAACGGGGCGCCGGTCAGGCAACCCCATGTGTATCCGCTCATCTCCGTCGCCTCCAAGAGCAAGGGGTTCTCCAAATGGTTTTGAGGTCTTACAAGCTTTCTGATTCCGGCAAAGCTCTGCACGATGCCAAACTCTTGAAACCTGTGGGTACTCCCAAGAGTCTTTAAGTACATCGAATCCAACTACAAGAACCTTCCACCAACCCACGATACCTTGCTTTCGCATCATCTCCGTCGCCTCTCACCTACAAATCACGAATGGGAAAGAATAAGGGCCGGCAACTTGTGAGTTAATTTCTTGGCATCATCAGTGCATGTAGGGTATATTAATAATAATTTTATATCGAACTTCTGGAAACAGAACCTAGGTAACCCATGTATACAAATAGATGGTGAAACAGTAAGTTTTGGTACCCAATATCCTTAGAGATTATAAATATTATTTTATCTTAGTAAATCTGTGTTCTTTAATAAGGATGTTAGTTTAGAGGTATAACAACATTCTATGTTATAATACTTATCATTATATTCAATTATTTTCATTAAGTTTTATGTGGTTGCAATATATATATTAATGCTATTGACCGAATGTTTACACCATTAACATTGGATATATCTAATGTTAGTAGTGGGTTAGAGACTTTCAACTTATAAGCTATGTCGCAGATATGATATGTTTACCTTCGTGACCCGTTATCCTTCCCAAGCCGACACCGTACCCTACTCGCCGTTGGAATCTTGATTCGCTTTTTTGTCGCTGCCTGAGAATTTACGAGCGTGGAATCTTGTTTGGAATCTGGACTAGGAGCGCGATCTTTTATTCCAACCCCTGGCGTCGCTACCCGACGCCAGTGTAGCTATCGCGTCGTGTTGAGGTAACGTTCTGCACTCTTAAGACCCCCAACCCAACCCTGTTAAACAAGATAAAAATTGGTATTTTGGTTGTCTGATAATTCACTAATCGAGATTAATAATATGGGACTGTAGGTTGGTGGACTTGTGCACGTAGGTTGTTTGTGACTTTGGACTCTTTTGGACGGTATTTTTCAGACGTCAGACTTGCAGGCAAGTGAAACTTGCCAACTCTTGTGTAGGGCCATGTTTTTAGGCCACTTCCTTGTTTTAGCGTAAAAGAGACTAGTCAGTAAAATGATAGCTGGCTAGACGCCTACTTGATCTAGTTTGACAACGAAACTAGATCCGTCACCTAAATTGATCTAGCCTGACAACGAAGCTAGATCCAACCCTTAACTTGTCATGCATTTATATTTGTCATGTTTAAATTCCTTAACTGTACGCACTTTTAACTGCCATGCATTGTATTCTACATGTCATCCAAGTTGATTGTTGCATTCGTAGCACACGCTACAATACTTGTACTTGTACTCCTTGAATACTACTTCCTGGGAACGGGCCTCATGTGTTGGTCAAAAGCCAATGCCTGGTTTACTTGTCTGGCTAGGTGCACCCCTATGCCATACTTGTTAAAAACACTTCCTGGCTCGTGATCCAGAAGCGAGCATACGCGTTCGGGGGTAAGGCCCTGGCTCGATACACGTGGAGGGGTAGGGATAAACGGTCACCTGAGCTTAGGAGTGGCCCGATCATCCACTCTAGCCAGAAGGTGGAATCTCTGTGCACGAGGTGCTTAATTTACTTGTCTTGTACTAGTGAGTGTTACATGTATAACTTGTCATCCATGCCATGTTTAAATGCCATGCTTGTACTTTACATTACTTTACATTACTTGTTGCACTCATACTTTAAACTGCCATGTCATTGCATTCATGCTAGAACTGCTAGGTTGCTTTACCTACTTTCAGTTTCCTTGCACAAGTCTCTTGTAGACTTGCTGACATGTGCCCCTTACTCTTTTGGGTGTCACATGTTAGACCCTGAGCCAGAGACCGTTGCTGAGTACGTGGTGTTTTGCTGACGCTGAGCGTGAGTCCATGTCTGCCCAGGAGGAGTTTTGTGGACACCGGTGACCTTTCTTGGTGACTTTGCTGAGCTTTCTTTTGTTTTAGATTTTGTTGTTAGTTGTCGGTGCGTGGCACCTTTTCTCTGTACGTTGTACTTTTGTTGGCCCTGTGTGGGTCTTAGACTCTTTTCTTTTAGCCTGGTGGCTTTTTCTGTGATGTTGAAACTTATTTTATGGATATTCTAAGATATCTCTTTTGTCTCATTTCATTATTATTATCTTGTTTCGTTCGCGTTGCAAGGACCTGCAGTTTTAAATTTGATTGATGCGTATCGGACTTGCAGCTTTGTAGCTTCAAGTCAGAGCGGACCTTCTCACGCTTCGCCTCCATATTTTTGGGAAGCGGGGCGTGACACTATATATAGGAAGCCAAAGGAACCCATAAAACCAGCCAAAAACCCAATGGGAAGAAATCTGCAACGGCTAGATTTTGGCAGTTTATGGCATGAACAGTCAACTGATGATCATTAGACAGTCGACTGATCAACGGCTAGAAAATATCCCAACGGCTATAATCTGAGCCTGGACAGTCGACTGTAGAAGACTACACAGGCGGCTGTAAAGTAGACAGTCGACTGTATATCCTTCATCAGGCGACTGCAGCATGGATGGACAAGAAACAGAGAGCTGCACTCTTTCTCCAGTTCATGCACAGGCGACTGATATCAATAATACAGTCGACTGTCTATTAGCCAGGCGACTGTATAACCTTCATCAGTCGACTGCTGTAAAAGATGGAGAAAAGACAGAGAGAGATGCATATTTCGCACTTACGCCTTTCAGACGAATGAAGGCCATTTCACAGGCGACTGTAAATATACAGGCGACTGTAAAAACAGCAACAGGCGACTGTCTTGCAACATGGGAAAAAAGCCCAGAAAATGCAAGAAGCGCACAGGCGACTGTCGACCAATTCATAGGCGACTATAAGAGTACATGTGACTATAAATTGAACATCAGTCGACTGAAGCGAAAAGCTCAAGATGAGTCAATAGAAAATTTGACTCGAGCTGTGCATCACAGTCGACTGTAGAAGGCTCGACAGGCGACTGGAAATCACCCAGTCGACTGTAAAACCTTCAGCAGGCGACTGCAGGAGAGCCAGACACTCCAAATGAGTCTTTGGGCAAGATGAACCTATTGGGTTGGATTCTATGATAATCCTAAGGCTCACTAAGATGGTGAAATGCAAATGCATGAGAGTATGACCATCTATCAAGGCATTACAATAGTCCTAGACTCAATAAGAGAAATGCAAGTAAATGAAATTACATGGATTACAAATTGCATCTCCTAGAGTCTAAGTCTTCAAGCACACAAGGCCTTGATGCTCTCCATCATCTCCAAGCTTTGGCACTCCTTGATAAGCTTCCCTTCATCAAGCTCCAAGCTTTGACAATGCTTCTCTAGATGTCCATCCATCATCATGCTCCAAGCTTTGGCTTCATTAGATGATCTTCATGACTTCATCCAAGCTTGAGCACACCATCACTCTTGGAGGTCTTTAAGATATCCTTTGTAATATCCTTAAGCCTTATGCTTTGACTCATCAACATATAATCATTAAGATAAACTGAGACTAAAACATAAGATTGATTAGCACACTAACATAATGTATACATCATCATCAAAATAACAGTAGTCTTGAAACCAAGAACTAACAATCTCCCCCCTTTTGATGATGAAAATCCATTATGTCAAAATATAATAAACATTGAAATAAACAATGTGTGCTAACAAACTTCCCCAATCAATATGCAAATGTGCACAAAATAAAGACATATTAAGCACAAAACATATTGATGGTTGTTATGCAAGAAACATACCAATTGATAATAATGCATGAACAAGCACAAGGTATATTTTTACATAACCTATTTCTCTCCCCCATTGGCATATCAAAAAGATGGGTAATAGCCAAATATGAAAACCAAGAGCAAGAGAAATAACCATCCCATATGCACAAACATAATATGAATGAAATTCAATGTGACATATGAATGGAAAAATAATGCTAGAAAGCAAAAATTCCATACTCCCCCATAATCATACGAAACATTCAAACATGGAAGTAATGGACACACTCACAAAAATGTGGGTACAAAATGTAAACATACAAGCATGGTACCCAAGCAATGAATAACAATGTGAGTGAGCTAGCAAGTTGGAAACCAAACAAAAGTGCAGTTTGGTTTCCGTATATAGTCATATGAAAATATAACATTACGCACATATGAATCTATATACGAATTCCTATCAAGCTTAGAAACATTCTTAGGAATCCACAAAGAAAGTGACTTGGGATTTTTAAGAAGAGGTTTGGTTAGGGCATGAGTAGGAGGTGAGGGTGCACGCATATGAGGTGGAACATAAACATTGGCGTGCCCCGTGTGTGAAACATGCAATTTAGCATTAGAAGCATTCACACAAGTAATTCTACCATGCATAGGAACATGTGAAGCATGTAAAGATTTAGCATCAATTTTAGCATGCAAGCAAAGTAAGTTCTTCCTATGGGTAGAAACATCATGCATAGCATTCAAAGAAGAAGCATTCATATCAACATGTTTTTGAATAGGCTTCTTAATATATGCAAGACCGGAATACAAAAATGCATGATTTCTCTTTGGCTTAGAAATATTAGTTGATTTTAGGCCAAAAGAGTTGGATGTGACTTTCTCATTAGAATGCTCCCCTATAAAATTTATTTGAGTGCTTCTACGAGAAGATCTTGGTTTGTTCACCTTCAATGAAGAGGATCCCAAAACCGTGTCCTTACTCAATTTGAAATTTTCAAATTGAGTAGACAATAGCTCACATTTCTTCAAAAGTGAAGAAATGTTGTCATCCCTTTTGGATAGACATGAGCTAAGCTCACAACATTTTGACTTGAGAGCCAATGTCTCATCTCTCAAAATGTTGTAATCACTATACGAGTGCATCTTCTCCATTTGTAGTTTGAGAGAAGCATTCTCATCTCTCAAGGCACTCAATTGATGTCACGCCCCGCTTCCCTAAAATGGAGGCGAGACGTGAGAAGGTCCGCTCAAGCGTGGAGCTGTGAAGCTGCACGCCTGATAAGCGTCAATTTAGTATAAGCAGGTCCCTGTAATCGCAAACGGAACAACAACAATAATAATAATAGAATGAGACGGATATGAAAATAACCAATCTCAATTTGTCCACAAAATATTCAACATCACAGAAAAAGCCACCAGGCTAAAAAGAAAGAGTCTAAAGGCCCAGAACAAGGCCAAACAAAACACAAACACAAACAGAGTATCAAACTAGGTGCCACGCACCGACAACCTAAGCAATCTAACAAAAACCAGACATAGACACTAAGACTGATCTCCAGTGTCTACGAAGTCCTCGATCAACGCGGGTTCTGACTCAGCGTCAGCGAACACCGCGTCCTCAGCAAGTATCTCAGGCTCGGGCTCTAACATGTGTCACCCAAAAGAGAAAAGGGGCACATGTCAGTAAGTCGAAAGACTTGTGCAAGGAAACTGAAAGAAAGGTAAACTAACAACCTAGCAGTTAAAGTATGGTGCATGGCAAGTAAAGTAAGGTGGTAACAAGTAAAGTAAAGTACAAGTAGCAAGTGGTAGTTGTGACATGTAATGTCAAGTAACAAGTACAAGTACAAGGGATCACCAACACATGGATGCCCTATTGCCCGCAGGCTGTATTCATGTCCAAGGGATCACTCAGAGAGTGCCCTATTGCCTGCAGGCTGTATTCATGTCCAAGGGATCACTCAGAGAGTGCCCTATTGCCCGCATGCTGTGTTGAGCTCGTTTTCTGGACCACGAGCCAGAATTGTAATTGGCTTAGGGTTGTGCCTGCAGAACGGGTGCCCAGCTGGAACAAATAGTACAAGTATGTAGCGATGCAACGTAATCACGATGAGTATTCAAGCATGCGATGACATGAGCAGATATTCGCGTACCGTTAATTGAAATTAAACGTGACAGACAAAATGCAATGACATGAACATATTCGCGTACCGTTAATTTAAATTAAACATGGCAGTTAAAATGCAATAGCAGTTAAGGATGCATGGATGACATGAACAGTTAATACGCGTACCGTTAAGTGAAATTAAACGAGACATACAAGCATGATGAAGGTGACGGACCAAGCTTCGTTGTCAAGCTAGATCAATGGCGTCCAGACGGCTATCCTTTCACCGTCTAGTCTCTTTTACGCTAAAGCATGGTAATGGCCTAAGACATGGCCCAAATCAAGAGATGCAAGTTTCACTTGCCTGATACCGGGATTGACGAGCAATGAAGATAGTCACACAAGCTAACTACGGAATAGATCACTGTTATAGCAAAACAATTATTAGAACAACGATTCTAAATCGATTTCTTAATATAATCCTAATTGTCTAATAATCCATTTTATTAGGGTTTCACAAATGTCAATGTGGGTTATGCTAAAACTAAAGAATCGAGTATTACCGTGAAGAAGCGGAGGAACGATGCCGAGCAACCACGGCAACGGAAGAACGATCCGGCTCAGATCTGGGAATGAGGGAAAATCTGGAGAAATAGGTTTTGATATGGGTTTTGGGGGTTTGATGAAGGTTTGAGGAAGATGGAAGGTGGGTTGTGACAAGGGAGGGTTTGGATGATGGAGGATTAGCTTGGGATGAAGGATTAAGGGTTTGAGGAATAAGAGGGCTCAATGGGGGAGAAATTAGGGTTTGAGGTGATGAGGAAGAAGAAGAAAACGTTTGGAGGGGTATTTATAGAGTTTGGTGGCGGCTAGGGCAAAACTAGGGTTTCCTGTACTGATTAGTCGGTCAAAGAACAACTGTTGACCGACTAGTTCGAGAACTAGTCGGTCGGTTGACCAACGCAGACCGACTAAGTGTAAACAGTAACTCCGGCCGAAAATTAGGATTTAGATTTAGTCGGTCAAAGAACAACTACTGACCGACTAGTTTGAAAACTAGTCGGTCGACGAACGTTCTTAGACCGACTAAGAGTAAACCGTAACTAGTGTCAAAAATAATTAAAGAGTTAGTCGGTTAAAGAAGCATTGCTGACCGACTAGTTTGCAACCTAGTCGGTCGACCAACGTTCTTAGACCGACTAACGATAAACAGTAACTCCTGAATAATTTTCAAAGCCCACTAGTCGGTTCAAGAAGGTTTTCCGACCGACTAAATCGTCATCTAGTCGGTCAGTGCCCCTTCTTATACCGGCTAATGTGCACTAAAAGTTCCGAAATGGAGAGCGAAGCTCCGGGATGGTTTCCTAAGTCCCCTAGGCTCGTTCTAACTCTAAGATATCGACGTTATGAAGCTCGTCACGAATGACTTACTTCAAACACGGCGACCGACGGAAGAATCTAGAGAAACACAACGAAACGAGCGAAAAGAAAGCTACGGAGACGGAAATGGAAATCACAAAGAAGGGAAAGCAACAAATAATATTATATATATAATAATCCATACATGAAAAACCAGTCGTTACAATTGAGAAAGAAATCCTTCTTTCTCGGCATGCAAACAATGAATTTCCTCTTTATGAGTAGCAAATGCACTCTCCTTTAAAGATCTATGAAATTCATTATCATACACTACTTGAGCTTTAAGAGACTCATTCTCTTTGCTCAACATGCACACACGTGAATCAAGAGCAATCTTTTCTTGATTCAAAGCAATGGTTTGTGTATCATCACAAGGTTTGGATGATAACAAAGTGTACGTGCGTGCATCTCTCTCAAGCTTGTTATTATTCGCTTTGGGAGAGTCCATGAACAACGCATTACAATTTTCAATAAAATCACTACGTTGAACGAGAGAGTTACGAGATACCTCATTACCAACGATGCTCTCATCATCGCACGATTCCTCTCCTCCATATTTTTCATCAAGATAATCCCATGTATCTCCTTGCTAGCGCCTCAGTGGACTGTCCTACTCGGAATGGAATAAAGTGCCCGGATTTGGTCAATCGGTCTACGATCACCCAAATCTCGTCGTTCTGCTTTGGACTCCGAGGTAGTCCAGTCACGAAGTCCATAGTGATGTGTTGCCACTTCCACTCCGGAATCAGAAGCGGTTGCAGCAACCCTGCCGTACGCTGATGCTCCGCCTTCACTTGCTGGTAAACCAAACACCTGGCCACACTCCGTGCCACACTCCTCTTTATGCCATGCCACCAAAAGTTCAGACGAAGATCCTTGTACATATTGGTCCCACCAGGATGTACAGAATATGGCGAACTGTGTGCCTCCACCACAACTCCTCTCTGATATCCCCAGTAGGCACACACAACCTGGCTCCATACCTCAACGAGCCATCTTCATGAACCAAAAAGTCAGTCCGCAGACCGGCTTCAACCTGTTCTCGAATCCTCACCAGCTTCGGATCTCCGGCCTGACTCGCCTTAATCCGATCCACGAGCGTCGACTGTATCTGCATACACATCAACGAGGAATCCTCCCCAGGAAGAACAATCTCCACTCTAAACTCGCAAAAATCCTACTGCAATCTCCACTGCGAAGTCAACATCATCACCGCGGGAAGTCTACTCAAAGCATCTGGAACCACATTCACCTTGCCAGGGTGATACTGTAGATCAATCTCATAATCCGCCATGAGCTCCAACCATCGACGATGTCGCATGTTGAGCTCCTTCTGGGTGAAAATATACTTCAAGCTTTTGTGATCGGTGAAGATTTTCACTTTCTCACTCAGCAAGAAGTGTCTCCAAATCTTAAGAGCAAACACAACAGCAGCCAACTCCAAATCATGTGTCGGGTAATTCTTCTCATGAACCTTGAGCTGACGAGAAGCGTAATCTACAACATGTCCATGCTGATGCAAAACACAACCAAGACCCTTGCCAGAAGCATCGCAAAAGATCTCGAATCCTCCACTGCGATCAGGCACAGCAAGAACAGGGGCAGTCGTCAGCCTCTCCCTCAGAACACCAAAGGCATCCTCACAATCACCCGACCAAACAAAATCAACATCCTTCCGCGTCAACCTGGTCATCGGCTCCGCAACACGGGAAAAGTCCTTAATGAAGCGCCGATAATAACCCGCCAAACCAAGGAAACTCCGAATCTCAGACGCAGATGACGGAACAGGCCACTCCCTGATGGCCCCAATATTCTCGGGATCCACTGAAATACCATCTCCAGTCACCACATGCCCGAGAAAAGCAACTCTGTCCAACCAAAACTCGTACTTCGAAAACTTAGCATACAACCGATGCTTCCTCAGAATCTCCAACACCGTCCTCAAGTGCGAGGCATGCTCTTCCTCCGACTTCGAATAGATCAGAATGTCGTCAATAAAGCTAACGACAAACTTATCCAAAAAGTCATAGAAAATCAGGTTCATCAGATTCATGAAAACTGCGGGTGCGTTAGTTACGCCGAAAGGCTTAACCACAAACTCATAGTGTCCATACTTCGTCCTGAAAGCTGTCTTCGGTACATCATCCTTCTTCACCTTCAACTGATGGTAACCACTCCTCAAATCCAACTTAGAAAACACCCTCGATCCTCCCAGCTGATCAAAGATATCATCGATGCGAGGCAACGGGTATTTGTTCTTAATGGTCACCGCATTCGGCTCCCGATAGTCCACGTACATGCGACGCGAACCATCCTTCTTCTTCACCAACAACACCGGTGCTCCCCACAGAGACACACTAGGGTTGATGTAACCCTTCTGCATAAGCTCATCCAACTGCTTCCGCAACTCTTCCAATTCTGCTGGTGCCATACGATATGGTGCCTTCAAAATGGGATGCGCACATGGAATAAGATCAATAGAAAACTCCAAAGCTCGATCAGGCGGCAATCAAGACATCTCCTCGGGGAAGACGTCATCAAAATCTCGCACCACAGCTGGCCTCTCAAACTCCATCTGCATAGCCACAACCTCCACCGGTCTGGTCCGAAATCTGACCGGACCCAGCGAACTGCTACCTCGACTGAACTCAAATACTGGATGTCCGGGAATCTCGAACACCACCTTCTTCCTCCGACAGTCAATCATAGCATAAAAGCTCGCAAGCCAATCCATCCCAAGGACCGTATTATAGTTGATGATGTCGTGGACAATGAAATCAGCACAAAGCTCACGTCCACAAACCACCAACGTGCAAGAATTGCACCCACGATGCACCGAGACCACACCGTTTCCTGTGACGATATTCCAACTCTTAGGAAGAGAGGACGTCGACAAGGAATGCTTCTCCACGAAGCTCCGGGCCAAAATGCACATCGACGCACCTGAGTCAAAGAGGACTCGTGCAGGAAATGTGCAAACCAAAACCACACCTAACAAACAGTCTAACAATCAAATCCTATTCTAGCAACAAACATGAGCAAGCAACCAACATAATCAACAATCAAACTAACTAAGGAAGAAAAATAGCTAGAATGAGCGTTACCTGTAATAACCTCGTCCACGGCCATGCTCTCCTCCTCAGTCATCAGAAAGGCCTGCCCTCTCGGCAGAACAGCCTGCCGAAAGGCCTGTCTCTGTGGAACAAGGTGCGCTCCACGTCCAGCGGGCACAGGGGCTCTCTGCTGCAATGGCTGAGCAGTAATAGGTCCCCGCCAAGGCTGCTTCGACCTCGGGCACTCTCTGATGGTATGGGCAGGATCTCCGCAGATAATACACTGCCCCAGGAACCTCCTACACTGATCCCTGAGGTGCCTGGTCTTACCGTAGAAATGACAAGTCTTCAGAATAGGCCCTCCTGGCCTCTTGAACTGAACAGGCTGAACAGGCCTGAATCCAGGTCTAACCACAGCATGGACCGGCTCCACATGCCTCTTCCCAGCTCCTGAAACCTGTCCCCTCCTCTGGTTCAAATTCAACTCCTGCCGCCTCGCAGCAACCAGGACCTTCTGGTATGTCTCCAGGTCAGAAGAGGTCACAAAGCTCTGAAACTCCAAGGCAAGTCCCTGAAGAAATCGCTGAGCTTTCTCATCGGCATCTTGCACCATCTTAGGTGCAAACTGACTGAGCCTCGTGAACTCCTGGTGGTACTGATCCACCGACAAGCTCCCCTGCTTCGGATCTATGAAGCGCTGCAGCATCGCCTGCCTTGCAGCCCTCGGGAAGAACTCTCCATCAAATCTGGCCTTGAAGGTAGCCCAAACTATAGGCACCTCCAACATCTTCTCCTCAGCATCCCACCAGTTTCTGGCATTGTCCGTTAACTGTCTCTTGGCCAAATCAACCCATCCAGCCGGGTTAATCTTTTGCCATCGCCAGGTTATCCTCAATGTTCCTCATCCACTCGTCCGCAGCCAAAGGACCCTCAGACCCATCAAAATATGCGGGACCCAGCTCCCGAAATTGCTTCGCACCCGGCTCGGAGCGAGGGGCTTCCACTGCCCGAGTAGCTCGAGCGGCCGGAGCATTCTGGACCTGCAGCAGCACGCCCTGCTGAACCTGCATCATCTGCATCATCATCCTCATCATCTCCCCATTAGTGGGCTCCCACTCAGGTTCCTCAACATGAGGGAGCGCACCACTACCAGCACAGGTATTTCACCTGCCTGCCATGGGGCGCTCCTAGGTGTGTGTAGGGGGTGTGTTTGTTCGCGAGAATGGATTCCTCGTCAAGTCAGGGGGGTGTGGACACACTTGCGCGAATTCGGGTAACGGCTACAAGGGCGCAGCAAGAAAGGAAACTGTACCCGACCAGGGATGGACGTAAACTCGTAAGCTACCGAGGGTAGGGATAATCGTCCAGGTCTTATTGTTCAACAAAAAAGCCGCCCCGCCACAGCAGGCAGGGATTCCATCGCCTCTGTCGTCGCCGGGCTTGGCGAGGAGACCGTAGGATAAGTTGCTAAAACAAACGGAATAATTAGACTCAATAGCTCAAGGCTCGGATGTCGAATTTATTTATTGGACATTCTTATATCATTATCGTTATCCCGATAATTGCAGTTACAGAGAGACCTGCATGGGCCACCACTAAAAACTGTCACGCCCCGCTTCCCTAAAATGGAGGCGAGACGTGAGAAGGTCCGCTCAAGCGTGGAGCTGTGAAGCTGCACGCCTGCTAAGCGTCAATTTAGTATAAGCATGTCCCTGTAATCGCAAACGGAACAACAACAACAATAATAATAGAATGAGACGGATATGAAAATAACCAATCTCAATTTGTCCACAAAATATTCAACATCACAGAAAAAGCCACCAGGCTAAAAAGAAAGAGTCTAAAGGCCCAGAACAAGAGCAAATAAAACACAAACACAAACAGAGTATCAAACTAGGTGCCACGCACCGACAACCTAAGCAATCTAACAAAAACCAGACATAGACACTAAGACTGATCTCCAGTGTCTACGAAGTCCTTGATCAATGCGGGTTCTGACTCAGCGTCAGCGAACACCGCGTCCTCAGCAAGTATCTCAGGCTCGGGCTCTAACATGTGTCACCCAAAAGAGAAAAAGGGCACATGTCAGCAAGTCGAAAGACTTGTGCAAGGAAACTGAAAGAAAGGTAAACTAACAACCTAGCAGTTAAAGTATGGTGCATGGCAAGTAAAGTAAGGTGGTAAAAAGTAAAGTAAAGTACAAGTAGCAAGTGGTAGTTGTGACATATAATGTCAAGTAACAAGTACAAGTACAAGGGATCACCCACACATGGATGCCCTATTGCCCGCAGGCTGTATTCATGTCCAAGGGATCACTCAGAGAGTGCCCTATTGCATGCAGGCTGTATTCATGTCCAAGGGATCACTCAGAGAGTGCCCTATTGCCTGCAGGCTGTGTTGAGCTCGTTTTCTGGACCACGAGCCAGAATTGTAATTGGCCTAGGGTTGTGCCCACAGAACGGGTGCCTAGCCGGAACAAATAGTACAAGTATGTAACGATGCTACGCAATCACGATGAGTATTCAAGCATGCAATGACATGAGCAGATATTCGCGTACCGTTAATTGAAATTAAACGTGAGAGGCAAAATGCAATGACATGCACATATTCACGTACCGTTAATTTAAATTAAACATGTCAGTTAAAATGCAATAGCAGTTAAGGTGTGTGGATGACATGAACAGTTAATACGCGTACCGTTAAGTTAAATTAAACATGACAAACAAGCATGATGAAGGTGACGGACCAAGCTTCGTTGTCAAGCTATGTCAATGGCGTCCAGACGGCAATCCTTTCACCGTCTAGTCTCTTTTATGCTAAAGCAAGGTAATGGCCTAAGACATGGCCCAAATCAAGAGATGCAAGTTTCACTTGCCTGATACCGGGATTGACGAGCAATGAAGATCGTCACACAAGCTAACTACGAAATAGATCACTGTTATAGCAAAACAATTATTAGAACAACGATTCTAGATCGATTTCTTAATAGAATCCTAATTGTCTAATAATCCATTTTATTAGGGTTTCACAAATGTCAATGTGGGTTATGCTAAAACTAAAGAATCGAGTATTACCGTGAAGAAGCAAAGGAACGATGCAGAGCAACCACGGCAACGGAAGAACGATCCGGCTCAGATCTGGGAATGAGGGAAAATCTGGAGAAATAGGGTTTGATATGGGTTTTGGGGGTTTGATGAAGGTTTGAGGAAGATGGAAGATGGGTTGTGACAAGGGAGGGTTTGGATGATGGAGGATGAGCTTGGGATGAAGGATTAAGGGTTTGAGGAAGAAGAGGGCTCAATGGGGGAGAAATTAGGGTTTGAGGTGATGAGGAAGAAGAAGAAAATGTTTGGAGGGGTATTTATAGAGTTTGGTGGCGGCTAGTGCAAAACTAGGGTTTCCTATACTGATTAGTCGGTCAAAGAACAACTGTTGACCGACTAGTTCGAGAACTAGTCGGTTGGTTGACCAACGCAGACCGACTAAGTGTAAACAGTAACTCCTGACAAAAATTAGGATTTAGATTTAGTTGGTCAAAGAACAACTACTGACCGACTAGTTTGGAAACTAGTCGGTCGACGAACGTTCTTAGACCGACTAAGAGTAAACAGTAACTAGTGTCAAAAATAATTAAATAGTTAGTCGGTTAAAGAAGCATTGCTGACCGACTAGTTTGCAACCTAGTTGGTCGACCAACGTTCTTAGACCGACTAACGATAAACAGTAACTCCTGAATAATTTTCAAAGCCCACTAGTCGGTTCAAGAAGGTATTCCGACCGACTAAATCGTCATCTAGTCGGTCAGTGCCCCTTCTTATACCGGCTAATGTGCACTGAAAGTTCCGAAATGGAGCGCGAAGCTCCGGGATGGTTTCCTAAGTCCCCTAGGCTCGTTCTAACTCAAAGATATTAACGTTATAAAGCTCGTCACGAATGACTTACTTCAAACCCGGCGACCGACGGAAGAATCTAGAGAAACACAACGAAACGAGCGAAAAGAAAGCTACGGAGACGGAAATGGAAATCACAAAGAAGGGAAAGCAACAAATAATATTATATATATAATAATCCATACATGAAAACCCAGTCGTTACAATTGAGAAAGAAATCCTTCTTTCTCGGCATGCAAACAATGAATTTCCTCTTTATGAGTAGCAAATGCACTCTCCTTTAAAGATCTATGAAATTCATTATCATACACTACTTGAGCTTTAAGAGACTCATTCTCTTTGCTCAACATGCACACACGTGAATCAAGAGCAATCTTTTCTTGATTCAAAGCAATGGTTTGTGTATCATCACAAGGTTTGGATGATAACAAAGTGTACGTGCGTGCATCTCTCTCAAGCTTGTTATTATTCGCTTTGGGAGAGTCCATGAACAACGCATTACAATTTTCAATAAAATCACTACGTTGAACGAGAGAGTTACGAGATACCTCATTACCAACGATGCTCTCATCATCGCACGATTCCTCTCCTCCATATTTTTCATCAAGATAATCCCATATCTTCTTGGCAGTCTTGAAATCACTTACTTTCTTAGCAATTTTCGGAGAGAGAGCCTTCTGCAACGCATTCCAAACTTTAGTATCTGAGGTGATAGACAATGACTCCTCGTGATCATCAAGCCATTGGAACATTTTCTTCCTCCATTTTAAGAAGTGTTTGCCTTTGAAGATGGGAGGAATGGAGAGGGGTTGTTGAGACTTAGAAGTCATGCTTGCAAAAGCCACCAAACCAAGGCTCTGTACCAACTGTTGGGGTATCACTCTGATATCATTGCGACGCTGTTAAGGCCCATCAACCATGGCACCCTAGACCCGTCATAAGATACCTCAGAAACTTGTTTTACGGCATGCCTCTTGACAATGCCCAACCCATTATAAGATCCCCATCTTATCGGGACTTGGTACGGTAAGAGCGATTACTTCGGGTCGGCTCATAACCCGAGAACCCGTACTCAAGCTTAACAAGCTCTGATACCAACTGTAAGGGACCCTGCGGGGCTACACACACACACTAGAGGGGGGGGGTGAATAGTTTAATAGCAAGTAAAGTGCTTAATTAAAAGTTACTAAAATTAAAGCACAATAAGCAGCGGAAATTAAACAAGGGAGCTCAACAACAACAATCGTAAACACAGAGATTTTACCCTGGTTCCCCAAAACTTGGGTACATCCAGCCACACCAGTATTCACTATAATCCCACACAGAGAAGTGAATACACAATCCCACAAAGGGATACACTCCCACAAAGAGAGAGACCTCACCAAGAGGATTTAGGATTCCCACAAAGAGATATCCTCACTCTCACACAGAGAGACCTCACACAGAGGATTTGTTCTTTCACACAGAAAGAACCAAACTCCCACAAAGAGAGTAACTCCCACAAAGAGAGTAACTAATTCCCACAAAGAGAATTAGGGTTTCGAACACAAAACAAAACGAAACAACACTTACCTATGCCTTGATATCGTCTTACCAATGCGATGAAGAAGGCATGCAAGTGAAACTCAAGTGCTTGAGATGAGGCTTTGATTGCACTTGATGTTCTTTCTCTCTTCTAGGAATGAATCCTAACACTTCTCATTTGAGTGTATGAAATGAAGAGAAGAAAGATGTTCTCCAAGAAAGGAATGAGAATTAGATCCCTGGGAGAAATTCCCTAGAGCTTAGATGCTATAGCATAAGAATGAAGCTCTAATGAGGGAATGAGGGAGGAGTGGCTTAGAGAAGAGATTCAATGATCTTCTATGATTTCCTAACCCTTTCAAGAGTTCTAAATGAACTAAGCCAATCCCTATATATAGGAAGCCAAAGGAACCCATAAAACCTGCCAAAAACCCAAAGGAAAGAAATCTGCAACGGCTAGATTTTGGCAGTTTATGGCATGAACAGTCGACTGATGATCATTAGACAGTCGACTGATCAACGGCTAGAAAATATCCCAATGGATATAATCTGAGCCAGGATAGTCGACTGTAGAAGACTACACAGGCGACTGTATATCCTTCATCAGACGACTGCAGCAGGGATGGACAAGAAACAGAGAGTTGTACTCTTTCTCCAGTTCATGCACAGGTGACTGATATCAATAATATAGTCGACTGTCTATTAGCCAGTCGACTGTATAACCTTCATCAGTCGACTGCTGTAAAAGATGGAGAAAAGACAGAGAGAGATGCATATTTTGCACTTACGCCTTTCAGACGAATGAAGGCCATTTCACAGGCGACTGTAAATATACAGGCGACTGTAAAAACAGCAACAGGCGACTGTCTTGCAAAATGGGAAAAAAGCCCAGAAAATGCAAGAAGCGCACAGGCGACTGTCGACCAATTCACAGGCGACTGTAAGAGTACAGACGACTGTAAATTGAACATCAGTCGACTGAAGCGAAAAGCTCAAGATGAGTCAATAGAAAATTTGACTTGCACTGTGCATCACAGTCGACTGTAGAAGGCTCGACAGGCGACTGGAAATCACCCAGTCGACTGTAAAACCTTCAGCAGGCGACTGCAGGAGAGCCAGACACTCCAAATGAGTCTTTGGGCAAGATGAACCTATTGGGTTGGATTCTATGATAATCCTAAGGCTCACTAAGATGGTGAAATGCAAATGCATGAGAGTATGACCATCTATCAAGGCATTACAATAGTCCTAGACTCAATAAGAGAAATGCAAGTAAATGAAATTACATGGATTACAAATTGCATCTCCTAGAGTCTAAGTCTTCAAGCACACAAGGCCTTGATGCTCTCCATCATCTCCAAGCTTTGGCACTCCTTGATAAGCTTCCCTTCATCAAGCTCCAAGCTTTGACAATGCTTCTCTAGATGTCCATCCATCATCATGCTCCAAGCTTTGGCTTCATTAGATGATCTTCATGACTTCATCCAAGCTTGAGCACACCATCACTCTTGGAGGACTTTAAGATATCCCTTGTAATATCCTCCAAGCCTTATGCTTTGCCTCATCAACATATAATCATTAAGATAAACTGAGACTAAAACATAAGATTGATTAGCACACTAACATAATGTATACATCATCATCAAAATAACATTAGTCTTGAAACCAAGAACTAACAGCCTTCCGCCTTCTCAAGTAAGCCTTGATTTCCGCTCCCGTAATTCAGCCGCCAGACTGGAGTCTACCCTTCGAGCTAATGTGCGACGCTAGTGATTACACCGTTGGAGCCGTCTTGGGGCAGAGGAAGGATAAAAATATGCATGTGATATATTATACGAGCAAGACCCTTGACGTTGCCCAAAGAAATTACACAACCACGGAAAAAGAATTGCTAGCGGTCATCTACGCGATGGGCAAGTTCCGGCAATATCTCGTTGGGGCGAAGGTGATCGTGCACACTGATCACGCGGCTCTCAAATACCTATTGAGCAAGAAAGAGGCGAAGCCGCGGCTCATTAGATGGATTCTCCTCCTCCAGGAATTCGACCTGGAAATCAATGACAAGAAGGGGGCGGAGAATGTCGTTGCCGATCACCTGTCCAGAATGCCTACCCTCGATTTGAATGCTACTCCGGTTGATGATTCACTCCCTGACGAGCATCTCTTCTCTGTCTCTTCCTCTTGGACTCCTTGGTACGCCGACATTGCAAACTATCTGACTTGTGCCATCGTCCCCCACAATGTGAGCTATCAGCAGAAGAAGAAATTCTTCCATGAGGTCCGAAAATTCTATTGGGATGACCCCCATTTGTACAAGACCTGCAACGATGGGGTGATACGAATGTGCATTCCTGAGACTGAGGCGACCTCAATAATATCTCATTGCCATGATCAGCAATGTGGAGGGCATGCGAGCACCTATAAGACGACTGCAAAAATCCTCCAGAGCGGATTCTACTGGCCGACCCTATTTAAGGATGCCCACGCTTATATCCAAGCCTGCGACAAATGCCAAAGAACGGGAAACATCTCCAAGAGGAACGAGATGCCTCAGCACTACATCCTAGAGGTTGAGATCTTCGATGTGTGGGGAATCGACTTCATGGGACCGTTCCCCTCCTCCTCTGGGAACCAGTATATCTTGGTAGCCGTGGACTACGTATCGAAGTGTGTTGAAGCGATAGCCAGTCCTACTAATGATTCCCGAGTGGTTGTCAAGTTCTTTAAAAACAACATCTTCCCGCGGTTCGGTGTGCCTCGAATTTTGATCAGTGACGGAGGGAGCCACTTCATAGAGAAGAAATTCGAAGCTCTCTTAAAGAAGTACGGGGTGCAACATCGAGTCGGGCGTGCTTACCACCCGCAGACTAGCGGCCAAGTGGAAGTTTCTAACCGGAAGATTAAGATCGTACTAGAGAAGACGGTGGCCAACTCTAGGAAGGATTGGTCATCAAAACTTCCTGACGCTCTCTGGGCTTACAGGACGACATTTAAAACTCCGATCGGGACAACCCCATACCGGCTTGTCTACGGGAAGGCATGCCATCTCCCTGTGGAATTGGAACACAAGGCGTTTTGGGCGATCAAGAACCTAAACTTTGACGCCAAGGAGGTTGGAGGTCATCGACAGCTTCAACTTAACGAGCTCGACGAGATCCGGCTCAATGCTTATGAAAACGCCTGGATCTACAAGGAGAAGCTGAAGCGGTGGCACGATACACTCATCCTGAAGAGGGAATTCAAGGAAGGAGACTTAGTTCTCCTATTCAACTCAAGGCTGAAGCTTTTTCCTGGAAAGCTCAAGTCAAGGTGGTCGGGACCCTTCCGCGTCATTAAGGTCTTCCCGCATGGGGCTATCGAGATAATGGGAAGAGATGAGCCATTCAAAGTCAACGGACAATGCCTTAAACACTATGCGGTATGAGAACCAGCATTCTCTCCGGTCGGACTCTCAACGACCGACAACTCTTCCTCGAACCCTCCGGATCCTAATTGACCACCGTATGAGGCGTCGAGCAAACGACGTTAAACAAAAGCGCTTCATGGGAGGCAACCCATGTTCTAAACTCTCGCCTTTGTTTTTAGGCTTATTTTTAGCTTAATTTTTTAATAAATTAATCCAGCCGCAGGATCATCTGTCAAGAAACTTAGGCCATTTGTGAATTCTTGCAGGAAACTAGGCCTCACCCGATCGGGTGGTTATTCAACCGATCGGGTGAGACGTATCAGACGATGGCTGTATCTGCTCCCCATGTGAACCGGTCGGGTGAAGCTGAGCTGAGACCGGGTGGCTGACCGTGTGAGATAGGCTGAACTCTCGGGAAATTTGGGCGATATATCAACCAATCGGTTGAGTGATGTGGCGGTCGTGTGACTGACCGGGTAAAAAGTCACAATATTCTCGGGAAGATTTGAGAAGTGGTCAATCGATCGGGTGATCTTCACCCGATCGGTTCACCTGTAGCTGTTGACCGAAGGAAAAATTTTCAAACTTATCCACCCGATCGGGTGAAACCTCACCTGATCGGTTGGTTTTCGCCTATATATATATATATATATATATATATATATATATATATATATATATATATATATATATATATATATATATATATATAGGAGGGATCAAATGACCCCCAAAAATAACCCCCAAAAATGACCCCTATCAAAAATCCTATGCCCCCCATTTCTTCGGAAGATCCAAACCGTTCATCTTGATCTCCACCCTCTAAATACCTTACCCACCAATTTTCAACCCGATCCCATGTGTTTTGCCCGTTCATCAACCATTCGCAAAAGTTCTATTCATGTGAAACCGTTAAATTTGGGTTGGATGGATGAACAGGCAAAACACATGGGATCGGGTTGAAAATTGGTGTGTAAGGTATTTAGAGGGTGGAGATCAAGATGAACGGTTCGGATCTCTCGAAAAACTGGGGGGCATAGGATTTTTGATAGGGGGTCATTTTTGGGGGTTATTTGATCCCTCCTCATATATATATATATATATATATATATATATATATATATATATATATATATATATATACACATATATATACTCTCGCGTCTTCAACCACCCGACCCCCAAACCCACCCCAAACGCGCGTCTCTCCTCTTCATCTGCCGAATCAATCTCCTCCATCTACCCCACTGCCCCTAAATCTTCATCCACACTCATTCCCATACTCCCCCACCACTGCCACCCTTCCCGTCTACAACATTCTCTCATCAAACGTCCAAACCCTAACCCTAACCCCCAAATTTTCGAAAATTGCGATTCTTGTCGGATCAACGAGCGGTGGCTTCCCAAATCGCTCCCTTATATTTCGTGGGGTCTTTCGGGTGCTTGATCTTACAACGTTGATGGGTAACCTCTTTCCACTCTTCACATTTATTTCATTTTTTGAAATGTCTTGAATTTGTGTTTGCACACTTTATCTACTTCATCATCTTCATAGACACCATATCACACCCCATCATTCATCCCCGTGCCATCCCCATGTCCGGGAAGGGAAAGGAAATAGCCTCATCATCACGCAGACATCCCCTATACGGTCCCTTTTCCCCATCTTTCTGTTGAATATTGGACTCCCCGGATTTGGTTTTGATGATGAGCAAACATAAATAATCCATGAACTAACAATTTGTGAGCGCAGTTTTGGAGATCGTCGCCAAATTCACGAGAACATTCAAAGCGACATCTCAACACTTCCCAAAGCTCGTATTCATGCCTAAAGCTTTGTTGAAGCTCTTGCGCCGTTTTGGAAGTTATGAAGATTCAATCGAAGCTCTCGAAGACCGTTTATTAAGGTTTTATTTATAGTCTTTTTAGCTTCGATATATAGAATGTTAAGCCTTGAGTATATCTTACCATTCTAACTTCATAACGCTCATATCGTAGCTCTAGGATCTTGTACAAGTTCATTCTAACTCCCTCGAAGCGTCGCGCTTCGATTCGGACTTGTTTGTGCATATTAGTTGGTACAAGAAGGAGTACTGACCGACTAGATGGTGATCTAGTCGGTCAGCAACTCTTCTTGGACCGACTAGTTTGATTCCTTAATTTCTTGGACTTTACTGTTTACAGTTAGTCGGTCTACGTTGACTCTCCGACCGACTAGTTTGTGAACTAGTCGGTCAGTGATGCTTCTTTGACCGACTAGTTGTGACTTACTGTTCATGCTAAAATTCTCCTAAGCTACTGTTTATCGTTAGTCGGTCTAAGAACGTTTGGTGACCGACTAGTTGACAATCTAGTCGGTCAACTTTTGTTCTTGGACCGACTAAGTCATATTGCATTCAGACTATTTCATTTTGCCTCTTAGTCGGTCTACGTTCATTGACTGACCGACTAGTTGTGAAACTAGTCGGTCAGACAGTCTTCTTGGACCGACTAGATTTCTAGGTCTGAAATTCTCTTTCTTCTCAGTTACTCTCTTAGTCGGTCCATGCTGTTTGACTGACCGACTAGTTGATGAACTAGTCGGTCAGTGATTGTTCTTTGACCGACTAATTCTCCCAGATTTCTATCCGTTGGAGAATGACCTAAGTTGTTTTTATGGGACCCTATAAATACGAGCCTAGGTCATTTCTATCTAGGTTAGAGCTTCCATTCAGAGATTCATTGAGATCAAAAGAGATAGCCATTCTCACTCAAATCAAAAGCTCTCTTCCTCACAAGAAACCCATTCTCTCTCATTTCTAGATCTAGAATCCATCTAGAGAGAAGCTTGTTCTTGGTGAGCTCTTCAAGCTATTGCTTGATCCAAGTCTCCAAATCATCCCTAGGCACCGATTGCTGGTCATTTCCTTGGTGCTAGGTCTTGGTGACTTCATCTTCCTCAAATCCTTCATTTCACCTATTGGGTAAGAAAAACTCAAGGTATAGGATTTTGTGGTAAGTTTGCTTATTTCAATATAACTCATTTATATTGCTTGTTGATTCTCTCGGTTGTGAGAGAAGGTTGTGATCCCGGGTTGTGGGATTCACTATTGCCGTTGTTGTATGATTTGATCTTGTGAAGGTTTTTCACAAGATATTCATAGTGGAAATTTTGAGTTAGGGTTTCTAACTCAAGTATCCGGAGGGGATCCGGGTGGTTGGGACGTAGGATCACCGGGAACAAGTCGGGGAGACTTGGGTGGATCCGAACCCATTAACATCATTTGTTTGCATTGTTAATTTTGTTGTTGTCTTTCAATTTAAGCTTCCGCAAATTGATTTGGTAGTTGTTTGCAATTTAATTTGGAATTATACTCCTTATTATTTTAAAGTACTATTCACCCCCCCCCCCTCTAGTACTTGTGCAGTAGCTGGTAGGGCATTACATTTGGTATCAGAGCCAGATACTTAGCTATGTCTGCCAACGACAACAAGACCGTGCCTCCACCTTCCAACTATGACACCTTCAGGAACCGTGAAGGAGCGTCATCGGTGATGGAAGGACATTCCTCTACGAGGCCTCCATTCTTCAACGGTACCAACTATGGGTATTGGAAATGCCGGATGGAAACATTTCTCCGGAGTGCATCCTTATGGAGGACTACAATGAAGGAATACATCGAACCCAAAGAAGAAGACTTTGAGAAATGGACTACCGCGGAGGTTACCGCGGAGGTAAGCAATGCCAAGGCAATGAACGCCTTGCAATGCGCATTGGAGCCCGAGGATTTCAATAAGATATGCACATGTAAGAGTGCATATCAAATTTGGAACTCCCTCCTCATACTTCATGAAGGGACGAGTATGGTAAGAGACTCTAAACTCGTAGTCGTAAACAAAGATTACGAAATGTTTCATATGCAACAGGGCGATAAGATGAAAGAATATTACGCTCGCTTTGTTGACATAATAAACGAGTTAGAGGCCCTCGGCAAGTCCTACACTCAAAAGGAGAAGTGCTCAAAGCTTATTGCAGGACTTCCCTCTTCTTGGGAAAAACATACCTTCGCCATCGAGGAAGGTAATGACATGAACAAATATACCGTAGTTCAACTAATGGGTACTTTGATGTCATACGAGGTACGCAAAGATAGCAAGGTGAAGTTACAAGAAAAGATGAAGTCCTATTTGAACCTAGATGCGCCTAAGAAAAAGGCGATTGCATTCAAGGCGGCTTCATCCACCTCTACCGATGATGAGGACTCGGAAGAAGAAATGGACATAGAATCCATTGCACTCATGGCAAAGAAGTTCAATTGCTTCTTTCGAAAGGGTAACTTCAAACAAAAATCTAAGTTTACTTCTACTAACGCCTCTCCACCTTTGTGCTTTAAATGCAATAAGCCGGGACACATCAAAGCGGATTGTCCTCAAAACAAGAAAAAGGAGAAGTGGAAGGCGCCGAAGTTCGACAAGTCAAAGAAGTACAAAAAGGGGTACAAAAAGGGACTTGTCGGAACAACATTCACCGACTCCGAGGATTCCTCAAGCGGAGAGTCGGATGATGAGAAAGTGGAGCAAGCGCACATGTGCTTCATGGCAAGAGAGGAGCATGATCAAGGATCTTCCTCCTCCGATGATAGCGACGACGAAGGCGATGAGGTAACGATGGATGATCTTAGGGATGCTAAATCTCATTTATGGTCTAAATACACAAAATTAGTAAATCGATATACTAAAGTAAAAGATGACCTAGCTAGCATTCAAACCTCGCCTAAGACTATCATCACCAACAACGACACCGTTGTTGAAGAGTTAAGAAATGAGATTATTAATCTCAAATCTAAACTTGAACATGTTAGCATCGAGGATCCGGAAGAACATAGGATAGCGGATTTAACTTCTCAAAACTCGACTTTGAGTATTGAGAACGAGAATCTTAAATCTCGTGTTTTTGTGCTCACATCGCAAGTATCCAATTTGGATACTTCTATGCGTTCTCTCAAAGAGAAATATGAGAACACATTGGGCAGAATTAACAAATTCAACAAAGGTAAGGACCATTTGGATAAAATCCTAAGTGACTTACTTCCGGCCAATCACAACATTGGTTTGGGGTATACGATGGGATGTCCATCCAAAGTGGCCACTACTTTTGTTAGGCCAACTTCCGGTGATTCTACGAGTGGTAGCAAACACTCTATTGATAGTTCATCTACCAATGGTGCTTCCACCTCGTCTTCACCCTCTTTCGGAAAGAAACCCACTATGGGTGGACCTCCAAAGAAGGGTCATGCTTATATGTACACAAATACCATGCCACGTAGGAACACACGTCCTACTCCACCCTCTCACACATATGATGATTTTTATGCAACACATTCTCGGGCACGTGCACACCATGTGAGACACCCTCACGCACGTGTTCCCACACATGCATATGTTCACCCACCACATCATATGAATAATTCTCGTCGTGCACCATTCCATCATGTCCCGTATGCCTATCCACAACATGCATCACGTAGAAATCAACGTCGCATGCATGCACCCAATAGGATGAGGGCTCCCAAAATCTTCACTATTTGGAGCCCGAAGGACACAAGCATGGATGAAAAACAAGTATATATGAATGCTTATCTTTCAAATGTTGTGCATAGTAGGAATTATGTGGGAAAGTCAAAGTCCAATTGGACTTGGCTTCCAAAGGTCTAACCTTTGAGGACCCAATGACCTTGGGTACCATGATATGTAAGTTTCTATCTTTAGGTACTCAAAGAAAAGAAAAAGAAAAGGAGCAACAAATATAAATTTAGCTCCAAAGGGAATTGGATACTCGATAGCGGGTGTTCAAAACACATGACGGGTGACGCTCAATTGCTCTCCGGAGTGGTTCCCATTGCAAATGGAAATCACGTCGTATTTGGAGGCAATGAGAGCGGAACAATCGTCGGTGTTGGTAAAGTGGGTAACCCTTCTAAACCCTTAATTAGTGATGTTTATCTAGTTGATGGTTTAAATCATAATCTTATTTCAATAAGCCAACTTTGTGACAAAGGTTACAAAGTTAGTTTTGCGAAAGGATTGTGTCATATTTCAAATGATAATAATAAATTATTATTTTCCGGCACACACCATAAAGATATTTATATTTTGGATCTTCCTAAGTCATATGAACAATGTCTCGTTGCCAACACAAGTGAACAACACTTATGGCATCGACGCTTTGGACATGTGAACTTTGGAACACTTTATAAGCTTTCAAAATTAAATTCCATTAAAGGTTTTCCGAAACTCGTTTTTGAACAGAAAAGTTTTTGTGATTCTTGTCAACGTGGCAAGCTTTCTAAATCTTCATTTAAACCTAAGAAAAGCATTTCTACGAAACGGCCTCTAGAGCTATTACATCTAGATTTATTTGGGCCAACTAGAGTTGCTTCCTTAGGAAATGCGAGATATGGACTAGTCATCGTTGATGATTATTCAAGATTTACATGGGTATTTTTCTTATGTAATAAAAATGAAGCTTTTGAAAACTTCACAATATTTGTGAAGAAAGTACAAAATCTCATCGGAACCACCATTGTCACTATTCGTAGTGATCATGGGGGTGAATTTGAGAATGAGTCTTTCTCAAATTTTTGTGATGATCTTGGAATTACTCACACGTTTTCTTTCCCTCGCGCACCTCCTCAAAATGGTGTTGTTGAGAGGAAGAATAGAACGCTTGTGGAGTGTGCTCGCACTATGCTCGAAGATAGTCAACTTGGTTATCAATTTTGGGCGGAAGCGGTACACACCGCTTGTTATGTGTTTAATAGAATACTTTTGAGGCCCGGCACCAAACAAACTTGCTATGAATTGTTGTTTGGTAGATTGCCTCAAGTTAAACATTTTCGTGTTTTCGGCGCAAAATGTTTTATTAAAAACACATATGATAATTTGGACAAGTTTGATCCGAGATCGGATGAGGGGATATTTGTTGGGTATTCCTCACGTAGCAAAGCCTACCGGATATACAACAAAAGATCCTCTACGATCGAGGAATCACTTCATGTCTCTTTTGATGAGAATTTTACTACTTCTAGAATTTCAAATGATAATGATTCTATGGATGTTTTATGTGATTCGTTTGAAAATTCTAAGTCTATTGATTCAATTGATTCTATTGAGACTAACCCGACTAATGAAGTTGTTGAGAATGTGCCTAGTGATCAAGGTATTCCCAAGCGGCTTCATACCGTTCACGACCATCCCCATGAGCAAGTCATTGGCAATATTCATGATAGTGTCAAGACGAGATCTCAAGTCCACCACTTCGCCAATAGTGCCTTTGTCTCATCAATAGAGCCAAAGAATATAGTTGAAGCGTGCGAAGATAGTGCTTGGATCCTTGCCATGGAGGAGGAACTCATTCAATTCGAGAGGAATGAGGTATGGGAGCTTGTTCCTTTGCCATCGAAGAACCACACCGTCATAGGGACAAAGTGGATCTTCAAGAACAAATCCGACGAAAATCAAGTCGTCATCCGGAACAAAGCTCAGTTAGTTGCTCAAGGCTATCGCCAAGAGGAAGGTATCGATTTCGAAGAATCCTTCGCTCCGATAGCTAGATTAGAATCGATTAGACTTTTATTGTCATATGCATGCCATAAAAATTTTAAGTTCAAATGGATGTTAAAAGTGCATTTTTAAACGGAGATGTTGTTGAGGAAGTTTACGTTTCTCAACCTCCGGGCTTCATAAATGAAAAATTTCCAAATCATGTCTTTAAACTAAAGAAAGCTCTTTATGGTTTGAGACAAGCTCCTCGAGCTTGGTATGATCGCCTAAAGAATTTTCTTTTGGATTTGAATTTTAAAATGGGCGAAGCCGATTCTACACTTTTTGTTAAGCATGCGAATAATGACATTTTATTAGTTCAAATTTATGTTGATGATATTATTTTCGGTGCTACTAACTTCACTCTTTGCGAAGAGTTTTCTAATGTTATGAAGGACCAATTTGAGATGAGCCACATGGGCGAACTCAAATATTTCTTATGTCTCCAAATTCACCAAATGAACGATGCAATCTTCATCCACCAAACGAAGTATACGGTGGAGTTGCTTAAGCGATTTGGAATGGAAAGTGCTTCCGGGAAAAAGACTCCAATGAGCACGACTACGCATCTCGACAAGGATACGGGCGGTAAGGATGTAGACATTCGTCTATATCGAGGTATGATAGGTAGTTTACTTTATCTTACCGCAAGTAGGCCCGATATTATGTTTGCCGTATGCATATGTGCTCGTTATCAGTCTCAACCTAAGGAGTCTCACTTAGTAGCGGTAAAGCGTATTTTCAGTTATCTGAGTTACACTTTAGATTTTGGATTACTTTATCCGAAATCTAGCACGTATGAGTTAGTCTCATACAGTGATGCCGATTATGCGGGATGCAAATCTGACAGGAAAAGTACTAGTGGCACTTGCCATTTTCTAGGAAATTCTCTTGTCTCTTGGTTTTCCAAGAAGCAAAATTCCGTATCACTTTCAACCACCGAGGCGGAATATATTGCCGCCGGTGCCGCGTGTGCCCAGGTTCTTTGGATGAGACACACTTTGAAGGATTTTGGTATTCACTGTGATACTAGCCCTATCATGGTGTATAACCAAAGTGCTATCTGTCTTTCAAAGAATCCGGTGCACCATTCCCGATCAAAACACATAGATGTCCGACACCATTTCTTAGATGATCATGTTGCTAAAAAGGACATCATTTTAGTGTACGTTGAAACCCAAAAGCAAATCGCCGATATTTTCACGAAACCCCTAAAGGAGGACTCCTTTGTGCGGTTGCGTCGAGAATTGGGGATTATGGGTGAATCCGAGATATAGGATTCATATTTCATTCAATTATCTTGCATGCTATTATATTTTGCGATATTTCGTTCATGCTAGATTTATTGAATTTTTGGGAATTTTATGTGATATGTTTGAATTTATGATCGAATTCGTATTTCAATGTCGTATTTGAGATTTCGACGTTTTATGGGGTAATTTAGATGTAACGGCCTGTTTCTATCGTACCTTCTCCGTGCACGTGCTTTTGATCGTGCACGTGTTTATTTTAGACTTTATTTGTTTTTGAACTATTTTGTGTGATATGTCGTCGTGATCGTCTCTGAAAATATTAGATTGTGGAATAACTTGGGAACGACATATCTCGAGTCGCTCTTCCGCGATACTAACTTATTTGACGTGACGTCGCGACTTTCTGTTTTGACGCGAGACGTTTCTATTTTTAGTTTCGTCCCTCGACGTCGAAATTTAGGTCCGTCTTCTCCACACTCTTTCTTTAGTCGTCCCAAACACCCCAGAATTATTTTATAATTTTTGGACTTAATTTGACCTATTTTCTATTTTTTTGAAAGCTTTAAATAATTTTAAAACCTATTTTTATAAAAGTTTTAATTACAATAAAATTACTATATTATAATAACGTATTAAAGAATTTTCTGGCAAAGTTTCAGAATTTTTGGCCGCACCCATCTTGCGTGAGGGAGAGGAGAGCAATTTTAAATTATATTAATTATTTTAATTATTTTAATTACGATTTTCTTAACCCAAACCCTAACCCTAACTCTTTTATATTTAAATAAACCCTAGGCTAGGTTATTTTCGCAGCCACGTAAACCCTAGCCGTCAAAAATCCCTCCTGACGTTCGTCGCAACGTTGCGACGATCGCAACGTGCACGACCGACGGCCACCCCGGCAAATCTCAGCGCACGACCGGAGCAAGCCCCCGCATCGCCGCTTGCAGCGCCCGCTGCATCGCCCCCCCTGCTGTCGCCCGCTCCGACCGAAGCTCTCTCTCGGTCTGACCGAGAGGCTCCCTCGCACAGCCGCCCGCATCACCCCGCTCCGCATCGCCAGCGCCTGACCGACCCGCCCCGTCGGTCTGACCGAGGCCCGCTCCGCACCCGAAGCCGCTCCGCACCCCGCTCTGCTGCCAGCTTCGTCCAAGCGCCCGACCGACAGGATCAGTCGGTCTGACCGACGGATTCCTCCGCACCCGCCGCTGCAACCGAGCCCCCCGCATCGCCAGTGCATGACCGAGAGCTTCTCTCGGTCTGACCGAGAGAAACCCTCGCACCGAGGGTGAACGACCAACAAAACTTCATCGCAAGTGGGTTTCTCCCACACCAACTTCTGTGGTGGGCCCCCCCAAGTGCTCCTGAGGTGTTGTGGGCCCCCCTTGGACCCCTAGCACTGCTGTGGGCCCCACTTGGAAGTGCCACTTCGCGGATTTGCCGTCTACGACGTTGCGACACGTCGTAGGCCTTCGTCGCAAGTTCAAACTTTTGGAGAGACGTGCGAGGACCAGATCTGAAGCCGAGGAGTTCTCCGATCAGACCCGACATCCAATCTACAGCAAACTCCGGTTCAGGTTGGTTCCCCGAAACTCGTAGAAACCCCCACAGTAGCTGACTGAACCCTAAACTAAAAACCGTCAACTTGAACTAAATTTAATTTTCAGCTCCTGTAAAACGTTGTACGAACATAGAAAATCGACGAACGGACTAATTTGACTGTGCACATAGGATAGATCGTCGATTAGGTTGATACATCAAAAAAAGTGACTTTTGACAAATAGGATAGTCCCGAAAACCTAGAAACGAAACCTAATAGGACTTGATGAATTTGAGACCTGACATCGTCGCCGTGGCGATATTTCAGACGGACTTCTGCAGACGAGACGCTTGGACGAGACGCTCGGACGAGACGCTTCGAGAGGACGACGCACTCGCCGTTTCAGGCAAGTGTATCCACTTGCACTTTTGGCCGTGTTTAGGCCTTAGTTGGTTAGAACTGTTAAATGTGAACAAATAGAACCGGACGTGAAATGATAGCGTCCGGGACGACTCTTGACGGCTCAGACTTGACGACGAAGTCTGAGCCTGACAACAACAATTTTTGATGCTGTAGGGCTATCATGTGTGTGCGTGTGTGTGGACACCCTAGAATAACCTTCCCATCTTGTCACGTCACGTCCCGTCTTGCACAGCCCGCTGGGCAATAGGGCACTCGCCGAGTGATCCCTTGTACTGATTCACAGCCTGCGGGCAATAGGGCACTCTCCAAGTTGAGAGGGTGATCCATTGTACTGTTACACAGCCCGAGGGCAATAGGGTACTCTCCAAGCTAGAGAGCGTGATCCCTTGTACTGATTCTTAGCCTGCGGGCAATAGGGCACTCGCCAAGCTAGAGCGAGTGATCCCTTGTACTGGTGTCATGTCTTGTCTTGTCTTGGGGTTTGGGGTTGGGTTGAGCGTGCGCACGGCAAGAGGGTCTGATCCCCCTCGAACCGTAAGGCGTGAACCCTTTCGTGTCTCACTTGTCTTGTCCTGCCTTGTTTCCGTCACGTCACGTCTTGTCTTGACACCTGTAGGCTAGTCCCGTAGTTGGTAGCACACGCTACGACTACTACTTGTCCCGTTTTACTTTCCTGCTGCGTTACTTCCTGTCGTGTTACTCTGTTATAACCACAGCATGTTAATCAACCAGTAAACTGTTGTGTAAAAGAACCTCAGCATGCTAATCAACCAGTAAACCGTTGTTTAAAGTTCGGTGCACTTGCAGTAAAGTCTAACCCTTCTAGTAGACTTTACCTGACGTACAGTTCCTTTTTCTTGGGTGCTGTACGTCAGGTGTTCAGCCAGAGATCGTGGGCGAGGCTGACTCGCTGGAGTACGAGGAGCCGAGGACGTCGACCCAGAGCACGTGCCTGACGAGGACCAGACCTTGAGGTTTTTTTTAGTCACAACTTTCAGAGGTTACTACTTTCAGTTTTCTTTTAGATAGTTTGTTGCCACGCTTAGGCTTCTTTTTAGACTTTGTACTTGTTGGATATCATATCTCTAATTTAATGAATGCAAATTTCTTTTCTGTACTTTTGTTGTTTCGAACTATAAAAATGCAAGAACCTGAAAATCTTTTAAAATGGTACCCCTACAGACGCTTATTGGGTCCGAGCTTCTAAAGCTCTGGCCTAAGCGGGCCTCGTCACATTTCGCTTCCGTCCATTTTGGGAAGCGGGGCGTGACATTAGATGACTAATGAGAGTGTTAAGATGTTTCATCCAAGTGGTTTGTGAAGAGAAATCAATTATCAATTTTTGGACTCTTCTAGTCGGTTTCTGTTCACTTGTCAACCGACTAGATGCTCATCTAGTCGATCAGCAAGTAAAATCAGACCGACTAGATCAAGCTTTAATCTTAATCTTATCATTTTCTTTCTTTAGTCGGTCACAGTACACTTACCGACCGACTAGATTGAAAACTAGTCGGTCAGTGAATATACTGCGACCGACTAATTCTAGCCCTAAAATTCCTGTTTGCCCCTGTTTCGACTTAGTCGGTTCAAGCTCATTGACCGACCGACTAGATCGTAATCTAGTCGGTCAGTGCTTGAACTGTGACCGACTAAGTGGGTTAGGGCAATTGCGTCTTTTCGATTTCCAGACCGACTTATACTCATTTCGTCCGACTAAAATTCTTTTTAGTCGGTATTCCCTTTAGCTCAAGCCCGCAAAAACCCTCTCCCCTCTCAAGCCCCTTCGTATTCCCATCGACTCCGGCCTGATCTCCGACCATCGCCGCCGTCCGCCGCCGTCGCCTCCTCCTCCTAGGTAAAACCCCCTTTCCTAGGTGTCGATTTCCTATTCTAGGGTTTGCTCTCCTTGATTTCAAGTTCTAGCTCCTAGGGTTTCAATTTTAACCTAGGGCTTGTGTATTTCGGGTTTTCCTCTCTTAGGGCTTGTGTGTTAGCTTCTAGGGTTTGTGCTAGGGTGTTTGATCTTCCCGTCGTTTGGTTGTACTCGTCGTGCCTCGACCATGGCAAAGACGAGGATTCCTATCGCCTCTTCTGGGGCTTCTCTTATGTCAATAGGGCCTTCCGACCCTAGGAATCCGCCTAAGCCTAAACGTCGTGCCAAATCAACCCAAGCCTCTCCATCTTCGCCTCCTCCTAAGAAGCCGAGGACGGCAACGGTAAAACCCAGAAAATCTAAAACCAAAAAGCCCATTCTCCACTCTCCTGCTACTCCTCCAGATTCCGACTCTGAGTTCGTGCCCGAGGACGAGTCTGGCCCTAGGGAACCTACTCCTCCTCCGAAGACCCGTAAGGCTAAGGGTAAAGCTCCTATGCCAGTCGGCGGTGTAGACATATCGTTGTGCCGCGATGACCCTCAGTGTCTCGCAGCGTACAACCGTATAGAGCACTGTCCACTGTTGTTAGAGCATTACGCTCAGTTTTCTGATTTTCTCGGCCTTGCTGATCTTCTCTCTTATAGTGGTCTCCTTGATTTTCTCCGATACGATCTTAAGGCGAATCCTAAACCATATCCTCGCCTTGTGAAATTGTTCTATGCCAATCGTGTTCGAGGCCAGTATGATGTCAGCCACTCCATTGAGACTACTGTCTTGGGAACTCCTATAGTTCTCACGGCAGAAATCTTGGGGGAGATTCTTGGCTGCTCGTCTTCTGGTCTCCTTCCTTCGGACATTTCCGTCGATGATATTTCCTCCTTGGATCAGTCAGTCTTTCAGATATCTTCCAGGTTATCCCCTCCGCATTCATTGGTGTTCCATCGAAATCTTTCAAGCCGAATGCGTGGGTCCTTAACCTGATCTTGAAGTCATGCCTTCTCCCTAAGTATGGATCATCTTCTCTTCCATCCCAGCCGTTCTTGAAATTGATCTACGCTCTTTTCTTGGGGTGCGAGATTAATTGGGCTCGCGTGATACTCGATAAGATGGACTCTTTCGAGTGTATACGCAAGACCAATAAATCTGCGCATATTCCATATCCGTGTCTGCTGACCCTAGTCTTTCGTCATTTCCGAGTCCCTCTCCCTCCTGACGATGAGCGTCCCTTGGGTACTCCTCTAAACGCGACGGCCGTTAAGAAATCTCTAGCGGCGCTTCGTCACGTGCAGAGGTCTACCGCATCTGCTTCCCAGTCCACTCCGTCAGCTGCTGCTGCCCCCGCTCCTCCTGCCACATTAGACGATTTCGTACGCCTTCTTCGTCAGCACGACTCTCGTTTGGCTCGTACTGAGGAGGTCGTCTGTCGTATGGCTCGTATGATGGGGATTGATCTTCCTCCTTCAGTTTTTGAGGCCGAGGAGATGGACGATGAGGAGCTTGACGAGCTTGTCACTTCCTTAGCCCATGGCGATGAGGCCACTGCTGTTGCTGCTGCTGCTACCTCTTCAGCTCCTGGAGATGGCACCACTTCCGGTGCTCCAGAGACTTCTGCTTCAGCACTTCAGACTTCTGAGCCTGCTGTTGACCCTGTTGCCGAGCCTGCTTATATTCCTGTTGACACATCTGCCGTCGAGCCCGTCGTTGACGTCTCGACTCCTGCCCCGACGATCCCGTCTGTTGAGACACCTCTACTCCCTGCAGAGCCTGAGTCCACTCCGTCGACTGGACCCACGGACACTGCAGATCCAGCCACTTCCTCGTGATCGTTGTTCCGAGGACTCTCCACTACGCTTTGGATGATATATCTTAGTGAGAGTATTTTGGGTTAGGATAGAGTATGAGGGTTATGATATTTTGATGTATTTTGGATGATGTCGATGATGATGTTATATTTTGGTGTGGATGATGATGTTGTATTTATTTTGATGTGGATGATGATGATGTATTTCTTTTTGTTGGGTATGTTGCATTTGATGTATCGATATCTTTTTGGATGTACTCATGATGTTATCATTTATATATATACATCGTCGTTCTCTTTGTCTTAATTCGTCGTGCACATTTAATATTCGTTCAATGCATATGATGTGTGAATTCGTCGCTCGACGCATGAAAACTTGGTTAAATAGATTTAAATTCTATAATTGTATAGAATTGTTTTCCATGCACAAATTTAACCAAGAATATTGAATAATGGAGAGTATGTTTCATTATTCAAGAAATGAATAATTATTTGGTATCTTTGATGATTTTGATTATCGCTTTTTGATAATGGACAATTTTGGCACACCTTGATTTGATTTTATCGCTTTTCCTTTGGTGTCATTGTCTAAGACTCCCGATGTTGGATTTTCCATTTCCTAGTTGTTGTCGTTGTATGCCCCCCATTTTTGGGATAATGCCAAAGGGGGAGAGATAATGATAATAAATAGCGCAAATGAAAATTTAACTCAATTTCCAAGAATCTAGTTTGATATGTTAGATTCAGGGGGAGTTAAGATATATATAAGGATTTTCAAAATCCGATATTTCGAAAATCGATTCTCTTTATCTATCTTACTCATCTGATTGATGCAATTCATATATATTCATTTTGGAATTAATGTGTCATCAATGCAGGGGGAGTAAGTATTTTACATTTGAATCATTATTTTTGATTATTAGTTATGTTGGTTTGTCATCAACAAAAAGGGGGAGAATGTTGAATATTGGACTCCCCGGATTTGGTTTTGATGATGAGCAAACATACATAATCCATGAACTAACAATTTGTGAGCGCAGTTTTGGAGATCGTCGCCAAATTCACGAGAACATTCAAAGCGACATCTCAACACTTCCCAAAGTTCGTATTCATGCCTAAAGCTTCGTTGAAGCTCTTGCGCCGTTTTGGAAGTTATGAAGATTCAATCGAAGCTCTCGAAGACCGTTTATTAAGGTTTTATTTATAGTCTTTTTAGCTTCGATATATAGAATGTTAAGCCTTGAGTATATCTTACCATTCTAACTTCATAACGCTCATATCGTAGCTCTAGGATCTTGTACAAGTTCATTCTAACTCCCTCGAAGCGTCGCGCTTCGATTCGGACTTGTTTGTGCATATTAGTTGGTACAAGAAGGAGTACTGACCGACTAGATGGTGATCTAGTCGGTCAGCAACTCTTCTTGGACCGACTAGTTTGATTCCTTAATTTCTTGGACTTTACTGTTTACAGTTAGTCGGTCTACGTTGACTCTCCGACCGACTAGTTTGTGAACTAGTCGGTCAGTGATGCTTCTTTGACCGACTAGTTGTGACTTACTGTTCATGCTAAAATTCTCCTAAGCTACTGTTTATCGTTAGTCGGTCTAAGAACGTTTGGTGACCGACTAGTTGACAATCTAGTCGGTCAACTTTTGTTCTTGGACCGACTAAGTCATATTGCATTCAGACTATTTCATTTTGCCTCTTAGTCGGTCTACGTTCATTGACTGACCGACTAGTTGTGAAACTAGTCGGTCAGACAGTCTTCTTGGACCGACTAGATTTCTAGGTCTGAAATTCTCTTTCTTCTCAGTTCCTCTCTTAGTCGGTCCATGCTGTTTGACTGACCGACTAGTTGATGAACTAGTCGGTCAGTGATTGTTCTTTGACCGACTAATTCTCCCAGATTTCTATCCGTTGGAGAATGACCTAAGTTGTTTTTATGGGACCCTATAAATACGAGCCTAGGTCATTTCTATCTAGGTTAGAGATTCCATTCAGAGATTCATTGAGATCAAAAGAGATAGCCATTCTCACTCAAATCAAAAGCTCTCTTCCTCACAAGAAACACATTCTCTCTCATTTCTAGATCTAGAATCCATCTAGAGAGAAGCTTGTTCTTGGTGAGCTCTTCAAGCTATTGCTTGATCCAAGTCTCCAAATCATCCCTAGGCACCGATTGCTGGTCATTTCCTTGGTGCTAGGTCTTGGTGACTTCATCTTCCTCAAATCCTTCATTTCACCTATTGGGTAAGAAAAACTCAAGGTATAGGATTTTGTGGTAAGTTTGCTTATTTCAATATAACTCATTTATATTGCTTGTTGATTCTCTCGGTTGTGAGAGAAGGTTGTGATCCCGGGTTGTGGGATTCACTATTGCCGTTGTTGTATGATTTGATCTTGTGAAGGTTTTTCACAAGATATTCATAGTGGAAATCTTGAGTTAGGGTTTCTAACTCAAGTATCCGGAGGGGATCCGGGTGGTTGGGACGTAGGATCACCGAGAACAAGTCGGGGAGACTTGGGTGGATCCGAACCCATTAACATCATTTGTTTGCATTGTTAATTTTGTTGTTGTCTTTCAATTTAAGCTTCCGCAAATTGATTTGGTAGTTGTTTGCAATTTAATTTGGAATTATACTCCTTATTATTTTAAAGTACTATTCACCCCCCCCCCTCTAGTACTTGTGCAGTAGCTGGTAGGGCATTACATTTGGTATCAGAGCCAGATACTTAGCTATGTCTGCCAACGACAACAAGACCGTGCCTCCACCTTCCAACTATGACACCTTCAGGAACCGTGAAGGAGCGTCATCGGTGATGGAAGGACATTCCTCTACGAGGCCTCCATTCTTCAACGGTACCAACTATGGGTATTGGAAATGCCGGATGGAAACATTCCTCCGGAGTGCATCCTTATGGAGTATTTGCTTCTCTATTTGCTTCTCCTATCTGCTTCTCCTCCGGAGTGTTTCGATTTGAATATGCGGTATTTGCTTCTCCTATCTGCTTCTGTATGCATGAATATATATATCGTATGCTTCATTTCGAATGTGTCGAGATTCCACAATTAGGACCAGGATAACCCATTTAGTCTATGCTCTGATTAGTGAAATATCTCCCTTGCCCAAGTGTCTAGAATCCGATTTCTTTTTTGTTTTACTTGGTGCAAATCCCCTCGTCGTGTACCGTTCTCCCACTTGGAGGAGTACACATGTGTATAGCCAAAAATCCAAAAAAATTCAAAAGAAAAAGAGAAAAACCCAAAAAGAAAAGAAAAGAGAAAATTGTATAGCCAAAAAGCCAAAAAAATACATATATCCAAAACCCAAAAAAATATATATGAGTGTGAATATTTTCCTACTTACCGAGAATAAAGGGAAGGCGAGAATTTGCACCGAGTGTTCTACTCCACATCATCTCAACCCCCATCGCTTTCGAAAACACTTGGAATAGGGAATTTCTAGCTATTATCTAGGTGATATTGTGGTGATGTCCAAGCCCCTAGCTGTGGAGTCCATGACGCATGATGCATTTCTATTCTCATGCTTTTCTCTTGTCTGGACTCGTGTTCCTTGGTTTAGTGATGTGATTTGACGTTTGTTAGCTTGGTGTGTGTTTTTGATTTTGCTGGCGCTGATGGGCGATTTAGGATTTTTTTGGTTTCTCCTTTCCTCCCTTCATCTCTATTTTCTCCCTCCGAGCTCCTACTCTCACTCGTCTTCCTCGAGGACGAGGAAGGGTTCAGCTTGGGGGATTTTGACGTGCATTTATATTTCATATATTCACGCACGTCTTCTTTTGTGTTTTTCCGCTATTTTCCACCGTTTTGTATTCGTTTTCTCATGTTTTCTTGTTTTCTTTCACTTTTCCGTGTTTTTTTGTATTTTGTAGGAGTTTACCGGTGTATGGGACATATAACAAAGATATCATGAGTCCCCGGAGCAACGGGAGGAGTCACGCGTGATCCAGGGGGTCAAACGACGAAGATAGCATCTTTCAGCCCCTCACCCGACCGGTTGGTCACTTCCAACCGATCGGGTGATGCACGCGTGCACCACCCGGACACAAGCTGGAGCGGGCAGAAAGTCAACCGGTCGGTTCAGAGACCGGTTCAAACGTCCCAACTCTCTGGAATTTGATGATGAATGCCAACCGATCGGGTGACCTTCACCCGATCGGTTCATCTGTAGCCAATTCTCCGAAGCAAAGACACGGAGAGCTCAACCGACCAGTTCACCCGACGGCACGAAGATCCAACCGATCAGCATCAACCCTCAACTGACCGTGCCATATGACCGGGTGAAGTCCCGTGCTGAGCTGCCGAAGAAACGAAGCAGGTCACCCGATCGGTTGACTTTTCAACCGATCGGGTGATATCGTATTCTATATATAGGACCCCTAGGTTTTCCAGAAACGGGAATTGTCATTTTTTGCTGTTTTTTCTCTCTCTTGACGGCTGTAATTTTTCAGATATTTGTAAGTTTTCTGATCTTTGCCAAACTTTAATATAGTGTTATTAGCATTGCTCTTACTGCTTTTCAATCGCCTGATCATGTTTTTAACGGTCGATTTTGATTTAGATCGCCTTTTAGTAAATATGTGAGAGTAGTTCCCAAATCTGGGATTTTGGTGGAAACCCTT
The DNA here is from genome assembly GCA_030789695.1 of Scilla litardierei. Classification (NCBI taxonomy): domain Eukaryota; kingdom Viridiplantae; phylum Streptophyta; class Magnoliopsida; order Asparagales; family Asparagaceae; genus Scilla; species Scilla litardierei. Next base: position 91,900,975 of record CM061134.1, read on the forward strand.
CGTGGGTTCTCCCCGATGCGTCCATAGGACTAGGAAATCAATAGGGATTAGGAATCTACCGGTTACGTGGGGTGTTTTATTGTCATCGGCGGGAAAAAGACCGCCTTTGACCGTTGGGCCAAGGGGGAATAAACTTGGCGGTTGACTCCTTAGCCATAGCTCACGCCCTTAGAGTAGACATCGAATCCTAGCGCGCGGGAGCGGCAGGATGAGATGTTGGGAGTTATCGTTGCGAACTTTGTGCTACCGGAGTCGATGAGTGTTAATGGACATGGAAATGCCCACTGACCAAACCCGGGAAGTCCGGCGTATCATCCTGGGCACCGACCGGAATATCGGGCCCATGGGACGCTGGTACCACTCTTAGAGGCAACGTCTCCCCATTAGACCCTAATTCCGATCGCTATCCTACCCGTAGGCCGTATCGGCGAGAATCGCACTATAGGGTGGAAACCAAAGTCCCGGGTTTCCCTTTATATTGTTTACCCCTCGCATTCTATTTTCCGTGACAACCCTTCATCCGATTCGGTCTAGCTCGCCCATGGGGTGAATCCGATCCTTCTTAACACAAGCACAACCACGCCTCCCTGAGTTCGACCCCCCAAGCCACACTACAACACCGTGCGCTTGCGGTTATAAATATTTAAATATCACGACCCCTATCATATATTGTGCACACATCTGATGAGCAAACGCGGAGGACGTCACTACTCTTGGTTTAAGGTGAACTTGTCGCAACTAGGTTGTAAACCAACGCACGCTCTCGTACTACGCAAGTCTATAACAATCTAAACTAGAGCCTCTCTCTCGCATTAAGATCAGTAATAAACCACTTGCATTAAGATCAGTAATATTATTCAATTCTAACTCAAGCTCGCTCTCGTGCAATATGAGTTCGAATCTAGATAATGATAGTTCGTATTCGGTTTACCGTCGTACAAACGAATATAATAATAAAAATATAATAAAGATGCTAGCTTTGGTCTCTCTCGAGCACCAATTCTAGGGAATCTTGATTATAGATCTAAATCGAATATCTATGGCTTCCCATAAATCAAGATCCTCTCTCGAGCTCTGAAGATCCAATGGAAGTCCCTAGCTATCTGTAGTAAATCGATCATAATCTAACCTTTGTATTAGTTTAGCAACTGGGTTTTCATTAGATTTCACATATCAAACTTTAAATCCATAGGGTTCATCCTTTTGCCCTAGAGCAAGGAGATTACTCACGATTCATCATAGAAAAAGAAATAGAATTGAGAAGTGCGGGAGAATTCATCTTAAAAATCAGATCTGAACGAAAATATAGCATAAAAATAAGAATTTGCAAAATTTTAGATAAACCAATGATGTTCAAGCTCCAATAACAAGAAAATTAAGATCTTGCACTTCAATCCCCGCGAAAATAAGATAGAACAAAAGTATTTTTCCTAAGAACTACAGCTATGTCGTCTCCCTTTGACCGCTCTCAAAACTCGCTACTTATACTAACTCAAAACGTCCAAAAAATAATAACAAAAATACCCCCAGTCGGCTGGAAAAACTCTAGGTCGAAACTGGGCTGTCGGTGCACTCGATCGAGTGGAAATGTCAATCGGTCGAGTAGCGTCTATGTGGAAAGTCTGGAAAAATTGGCCTTCTGTACTGTTCAGGCCACTCGGTCAAGTGGTCTGCTCACTCGGTCGAGTGAGCTTCTCACTCGATTGAGTTGGCTGCTGCTTATTCATAATCTCCTCCTTCTCGTTCCTTTCTCCATTCTCTCCCCTTTCTTCCTCTTCTTCTCATTCTCAAGCACCGTGAGCTCCTCGATATCATCGTGATTGATGCTCCGGCACGCGTATATGTGCTCATAGCTCCAAATTTCTCCTGATTGCTCCATATTTCCAGAAATCCAACGAAACATAGAAATAGTGAAATTCATCGTAAAATCATCGTTTAAACGTTAAATTTGTTATACGAGCAATCGTTATGGCATGAAAAAAATGCAGAAATAAAGTGTCAAATATGAGCATATCAAATCCCCCAAGCTTACCTCTTACTCGTTCTCGAGGAGGATAAGTAAAAAGTTAACTTGGCGAATAAGATAAAAAATTCAAATAAATTGAAAAGAAGGCGAAGAGTGGATATGCTAGATCATCCTCTCAGAACTTGAATTCACTTACTCAAATGCACCAATAATGAATATAAACATCACTAAAACTCTTATTTCGATATCATTTCATATGGGGTACACTTAATATAAAAACTGAAAGTAACGTGAATCTTATGAAATATGAAATCATTTTAACTTAAACATCGTCTAAGGCATAGAAAATGATATACATAATCATATACAACACACTTTTCAATTGACTGCTTCTATTTGGAGTATAAGAGATATCACACAATTCAAAGCAATAAGAATAGAAAGATATGGTTTCGGAATTTCCTGTCAATTTTTCAATTCATAGATGTCGTTATACTTGAAGTCATCTCCCTAAGTATTAGAGATTACCTAGCTTAGGTCGTCATGCACATATAAGTAATCACTCACACACACATCATTGGATTTCCTCCCTCAAGCTTGTCTATAAGCGTGGTGGCATCGAGTATGGAATATAAATTCTCTTCCCAACTTTTGTAGCTCCATTTAAAGAAAGTAAATGCAAGGGAGTGTGTATATACAATGAAGTTATCCTTTTCTTTTTTCTTTTTATTTTGGTTTTTATCCTTTTTTTCCTTCTTTTTATAATACACAAGTAAATCCCATAGAAAGATGCATACATATACATTATTTTTCTTTTGAACATTTGGGACCATGAAGCTTATTCTTCTAGCAAGGGAAAGATGCATGAATAAGAAATGACTTTAGGGAAGAATCACCAATGATAATATGTATAGAAATGTAATTCAAGATATGTGGAGAAAGAATATCATATCACTCAGTTCACTCTTTGTATGTGCATAACTACTTCAGCAAGGTAATGTCATATACTCAGTTTGATTTCTAAAAGTAAAGTAGTCTATTCATATCAAATGACAATCAATTCATTCAACCTGAAGGTTTAATACACAATTCATGCAATAAGAAGTGATATTAAGACAAGAAAGCAGTACTCCAAGTATAATGCAGTCAATGCGTGAATCTTGGTGTATTTTCTATAAAGAGTATACAATAAAGTAATTCTTAGACGAGTCAACGTTAAAATTCATTCGTAGACAAATAATAACACATTGGAAGTTCTTTTTCTCGAGTGCACAACAAATATATCGCAAATGATATCTGAAGTTGAAAACAATAGCATGGCAAAGGATGTGTATAAGTAAAGCGACATCCAAGCTATATTCATCACAGCGAATTCATTTCTAGTAAAGAAAGTAAAAGAAGTAAGGATAAAATAAAATCTAACTATACACATACAGGCACTCCAAAAGTAAGGAAAATATGATGCATGGGAAAAAATGAAAAGTGTGAAAATAAGTGGAAAATAAATAAAATAAAGATGAAAATAAAAAAAATAAAAGTGTGTGAGTACACTCACTCCCCCTAGCTAAACATCACCTTGTCCTCAATGTGCAAATTGTGGCACTAGGATATATAACATATGGGTGGGTGGGTGTGGATACGAGTATGATGCAAAGAAAATGTAAAATAAAGGAAAGTAATAAATGGAAAACATGATGGTATATGCAAAGGATATGTGCAAAGAAAGCATGCAAAAATGATGGATGGATGCAAAATGGTTGTCAGAAATATAATAATCTCCCCCAAGCTGGAGTCTATGGTGCCCAGAAAAAACTGAAGATAGGTGGGCATGCAAAATGGTGGGGTGAGATGGGAGCAAAAGTATGGCATGCATCACGTGAAGTGCCTACTCAAGTGTATCGACCTCACCTCCCTATGGTGAGGGTGGTGGCGGCAGAGGTGCTGGCTACTGCTACTGTTACAGGTGGTTAAGGATCTGGTTCAGCGTTAGCTGAATGCTAGGAATGAGGGCAATATGGGCCTATTGAGCAGAGACAGCCTGCGTGAAAGCTCAAAAATTGACTCTAAGTCCAGTCACTGCCATCTCAACCGCACACAGGCGCAGGTCTCTGTCGTCAGGATCGAAGGTAGAGGGACGTGCACGTGTGCGAGCTGGACTCACATAGCCTCCAAAAATAGTGGGGCTACAATAGTGTGTGTGTATGTGTGGAGTGGAGCTCACGACAGAATGCTCAGCCTCCAGGTAAGATTGAGATGTTGGGATTTTCAAGGTCTCTTTGGGCATATATTCTAGCCCGACCTAAGTCGGACGAGCATAAATATAAAAGAAGCAGCAAAAAAATCTTATTAAACTCTTTAATAAAATCTACCCTAAGGAAACAGCTCCCTAGCCAGGATTATCTACTGACTCGGGTTGAGTCTGACCAACCCGAGAAATATCTAGTTACTGTAAAATATGAAAAGCATAATAGAAGGCACTCACCCGAAATCTGGCCATGGTACAGGCAAGATGTACCGCACCGCCTTCTCGCACCGTGCCTCGAGCTGAGCTACTTTCTGAACCGTACCGCTCCTTGCCTTGAGCTGAACAGCCTCTCGAGCCGCACCGCGCCTCCGAGCCGATCACTTGCCGAAGAAAGTTTCACTTGAGCAGACTCACGCCAGAGATTTCTGGATCAGATCCAAACTCCTCGTAGTCTTGCTAGGACCCGACCGGAGGATAGAAAGAACTATAGAGGAAGAATAATTTAAGTCTTGATCGAACGTGCTCAAAATCAGGAGCTCCTCAATCAGAGACTTGGTGCAAAAAGCAATGAAGAGAGGGCACCCCTATTTATATAGGAGGCCGGCCCCTCCTCATTTACCACGAGCAATGTGGGAAAATAATATGGCGTAATGGGGATGATTTCATAAGAAGTCCAAACTTCTAAAATCCACCATAAATTCATTTCTGAGTTTCGACTTTTAAACAACCTGTCAAATCGAAGATCTCGAGACAACGATCACATAGAAAAAACGGAATCCAATTCCGATTTCATTTGACCCCTCAATTGTCAAAAATAGACTCTAAATCTCGTTTTCACAAAACAACAGCACAAACCAGCTATTTCCTGGCGGGTCTGACCCGCCAGGTGCGAGTCAGACCCGCAAGCCCCATAAGGGCCTTCCTCAGCTGTTTTTGTGTTTCTGGGCTCGTTAGAGCTCCGATTTGGACGCGGTATCTTCCTGTGGATTTCTCAGGAAGTCTCCTTCATTTCCATGCGTCTAAGTCATTATAATACAAGTATTAATATGTCCCAAATGCTAAACTCTTTAGCTTTACATCTCACAACTGACTTACGAGTTTAATCATTCCATTGCATCGAATGCATTCATCTTTAACGATCTTCATATTACTAAGACGTGCATACTACTCGGTGTGAGACACTACAGCCTAACCCTACTACAGGTTGGGACTGGAAGTCCCTAGACGACATCAACCACGAGCAGCAGGTGTCGTCCCTGTTTCAGAATCATACTTACGTGATTGACTTGTCGGCAAAAGTGCCGTCGGAATCACACTGATTGTGTCCATGATGAATTCTGCAGTTATAGTCCCTTCGTCTTAACTATGTCACTTGCCTAGCCTAGGGTATGGAACTTTGTCAACCCTACTAACTAGCAGCGATCAGTGTTCATCGGTCTCTGGTACATTCATACATCCTACAACATACCTTGGCCAAGGTTTTACCAAGAGCCGTACCGACCTGCAACATTAACTTTCCATTAACGGAAGAGACGAATCCTCTTTTGATCACTACTCAGTTCGTACGCTTCAAGTGTCACCCAGCCTAAGATCTTTCAGCAGGCCTTGCCTCGAAGCTAGATCATAGACCTAAGTGACACTGTTCACACATGTTTTCATCGAATGATCTCAAGTCCTAAGGACCAACTAGCCTATCATCACTAGAGTTATTAATGACAGTTAGTTAATGTTTAACCATTTGATAACTCTTTATATGAGTCGTTCAGTGGACTCATTCTATAATGAGCACATGTGTCTTGTCTCCGACTTCATCAAGTCGCATGATTATGAGACCAATAAGACTAAGACACAATGGTCTGTCCGATGTGCTGATATCATATCTTAACGCATCTACGACCACGAATGCTTTTAAGACTCAAGCTTCTATCGGTCAGACATTTCCCATAATCGTGATCTGCATCTCGAAACATGTATGACCTAACTTGGAGTCTAAGGAAATTATCTAAGCAATATAAAATAGATAATTACTCAGACAATTGGTACCAGAAAGCATACTTTCATTAATGAACAAGATGTTTACAAAGATAAATAGCTTCGAGGGCATACATCTCTCTACATCTCCCACTTGCACTCAGGCCCATTTATCTTGGTATCTCATACCACATTTACACACTAGCCTCTCTAGACGATCGCATGACAGCGCCTTCGTGGATGGATCTGCTAAGTTGTCTTCCAAACAGACTCTAAGGAGTTCTATATCTTTCCTCTTCTCTATATCCCGTATGAGGTGATACTTCCGAAGAATGTGTCTGGATATCTTATGGAATTTAGGTTCTTGTAGCAGACTGATGGTTGCATTGTTGACGCAATACAACGGTATTAGATTTTCAATTGCAGGTACCAATCCCAGTTGGTTTATGAACTTCCTCATCTAGACTACTTCCTTTGCCGCATCGTTGGCTGCTATGTATTCGGCTTCCATCGTGGAGTCTGCTACAGTATCTTGTTTGGAACTCCTCTAACTGACTACTCCCATTAAGAGTGAAAACATATCCAGAGATCGATTTGCTATCATCTATATCACTTTGAAAGCTGGAATCTGTGAAGCCTTCAACCTTGAGCTCTTCACTTCCATAAATCAAGACTAAGTCTTTAGTCCTTCTTAAGTACTTAAGAATTGCCTTGACTGCTCTCCAGTATTCTTCTCCAGGATTAGACTGATATCGACTTACTGCACCTAGTGCATAAGCGACATCGGGTCTGGTACAGTTCATGGAATACATGATAGATCCTACTGCTGAAGCATATGGGATCTTACTCATGCGATCCTTTTCCAAGTCATTTTTTGGAGACATCTCCTTGGAAAGGTTTATTCCATGATCGGTTGGTATTAAACCATCCTTACTATTTTCCATGATAAATCGTTTGAGCACGGTGTCAGTGTACCTAGTTTGGGAGAGTCCTAGCATCCGTTTAGATCTATCTCCATAGATCTTTACACCTAATATGTAGGATGCTTCTCCCAAGTCTTTCATGGAGAAGTTAGTTGACAACCATTCTTTAACAGAAATCAACATCTCCATGTTGTTACCTATTATCAGAATATCATCCACGTATGGAACGAGGATAACTAAATAATTATTACTGGTCTTTTTATAGATGCATGGATCATCCTTATTTCTGACAAAACCAAACACTTTGACCGTCTTGTCAAAACGGATGTTCCAACTTCTTGAAGCTTGCTTTAGTCCATAGATGGACATGTGTAGTCTGCATGCTTTTCCTTTACTCCCACTGAATTTGAAACCTTCTGGCTGAGTCATGTAAATCTGCTCTTCTAAATCACTGTTTAGAAACACAGTTTTTATATCCATTTGCCAGATTTCATAGTCATAGTGGGCAGCAATAGCGAGTACAATCCGAATAGACTTATGCATGGAGACTGGTGAGAAAGTCTCGTCATAATCATTACCTAGAATCTGATGATAACCTTTCACAACCAGCCTAGCCTTGTACGCTTCTATTTTTCCATCTGCACCAATCTTCTTCTTGAATATCCATTTGCAGCCAATAGGAGTGCTATCCTTGGGCACGTTTTCTAAGGTCCATACCTTATTCACGTGCATGGAATCTATCTCGAATTTCATTGCATCTAGACATTTATCAGAGTCTCTACTCTTTATGGCATCCTGGAAGCTAATATGATCATCATCTAATATGATGATATCCTTAATCCCTTCGTCTACGAGAAAACCGTAGTACCTATCAGGGACTCAAGGAATCCTATCAGACTTCCTAACGACTGGTGGGGAGATATTAGGTTCTGATTCTCCCACTGGTTCTGTCATTTGTTCCTGTGTAAATACTTCTTCCAAACATTCGTTCAGATCAATCACCTTGCCAGTTGATTCCTTCAAAAGGAACTCCTTTTCTAAAAAAAGTGGTGTTTCTAGGGACAACAATTTTTTGTTGCTCTGGATGGTAAAAGATATATCCTAACGAATGTCTCGGGTACCCAATGAATTTACACAGAATAGATCTGTCTTCCAGTTTGTCTGGATTCTGCCTTTTGACATATGCCGGACAACCCCACACCCTTAAGTGATTAAGGCTGGGTTTCCTGCTAGTCCATATCTGATATGGTGTCATCGGCAAAGACCTTGATGGAACCTTATTGAGAATATTTATATCAGTTTCCAGGGCATAGCCCCATAGGGAAGTTGTTAACTCAGCTTCACTTATCAAGGATCGCACCATGTCTAACACGGTGCGGTTCCTCCTTTCTGACACACCATTATGTTAAGGTGTGTGAGGAGGTGTGACCTGAGAGAGAATCTCATTCTCTTTTAAATATGCAAGGAATTCATGGCTCAAGTATTCTCCTCATCGATCTGATCGAAGGATCTTGATACTTTTACCAGTCTGTTTTCAACTTTGTTACGATACTCTTTGAATCGCTCAAAGGGTTCGGATTTGTGTTTCATCAAGAACACATATTCAAACCTAGGTGATCATCAGTAAATGTAACAAAATATGAAAATCCTCCTTTGGCAAATGTAGATATGGGTCCATATACATCAGAATGTACTAGACCCAAGAGTTCAATACCTCTCTCCCCTTGACTTGCAAAAGGAGTTTTGGCCATTTTACCATTGAGGCAAGACTTGCAAGTGTCGAATGACTCATAATTCGAGAGGCCCATGAGCCCCTCTTTATGTAACTTGCTGAGTCTCTTCTCTCTGATATGGCCTAGTCTACAGTGCCAAAGGTAGGTTTCATTAAAACCTGATTCCTTACGTTTTCTTGTATTAATGTTTAATACAACTTTATTACACAAAGTGTAAACACCATTGTTTAGTGTCCCAAAACCTAGCAACTTACCATCAAAGAAATTGTTCATAACACTTTCATTGATATCAAAATTATAACCTTCTCTAGCCAAAGAGAGACGGAGATAATATTTCATAGGAAGTTTAGGATGTAGTAACATCGCTTCAAAAGCAAGTCAGCTCCACTAGCTAATGTGTGTTTTAGATCTCCCACGGCTACAACATCAATATTTGCTACGTTGCCGACTTGGAGAACAATTTCATTATTTTCGAGCTTTCTAATAATTCTCATTCCCTGTAACTGATTACAGATATGAGAGCCCGCATCGATATCTTATACCCATGCATTAGAATTCACAGAAAGAATTACACTTTGCATTATTTAAGTTGAGGCATTAAAATGCCATTTCTTCATTTGTTCCCGTACTGCTATTATTCTTCTTAGCCAGTCTTCTTTATTATTACCAGTTAATATATTCTTATCTGGGATATATTTAGTATTACTTGTCATGCTGCAAAGATTAGAACTCATATAGTTAGCATGTGTTCAAAATATTTTAAATATAATCAGAATGGTTTTTATCCAATTATACTCTCCCACTATTTTAAAGATCATATAAGCCATAACATAATTAAAATTTTAGTGGGACATGAATCCTACAACCCTGAGTCGCCCGACCTTGAGTGTAACTCAACAAGTCGTTTGACCATGTTGTCGGTAGACGAACTCTTCATCAATCATATCGCATATGACTGCCTATTTGATTTTTTACCCCTAGTCATTTGTGATCATGAGTGTGCTCATCCAAATCACTATAACTAGTCTAGTCAAACCTTTGTTTTCGCGTCTAGCTTGACTTACACCGACGCTCGGTGTATTCACGACACGACGGTTTGGGTCAAGTCTAGACTACATCATTGCCTTAACTTACACCGGTGCTCGATGTATTCACGACGCGACGGTTTAGGTTAAGACACATGTATGAAGAAATTGGTTTCTGTAAGGTTGTCGTGTCACAGCTTGAGTGTAGCTCAACAACTGTAACACAGATCCTACAGATCCCAACGTCTAAAACAAAGAGGGCTACGAATTATCTTATAAAAGATTTATTAATGTATTTGACTAGATATAGTTGGCAGCGTTGCATAATAATGATTCGCGTCCTTGCGGTCCAGCGGACACGGCCAGGGAATTGACTAAGCCGGGGCCACTTAACCCCTAGTCGAGCTAAGGTGATCCAGCAAACTTAGCCAAGCACATTGACCGGTATCATGGTCCATTAATGAAGGTTGATTGTCATTTATATACGTACTATCAACTAAAGGCTTTTATTAATGCTAGTTAATCCTTATCAACTAGTTGATCCTTAAAATTCAGAAATTTATGGATTTGTTCAATGACTTTTATTAGGTCCTCCTTATCAACTATAACGATTTGAGTCAATATGCCGCTACCCTAATCATCCATTCGGCACTAAAACAAATTTTTAATAGACAGCAGAAACGATCTAAAAATTATCTTATAATGATTAGATGATTTTTAATGGCTAACCTAACAAGGTATTTATATTTTTTATTATCAAATAAACAAGAAAATTAAACCATTAAACTTCTTAAGATCATCATATGATTTAAAGGTTTTAATTATCACATAATTAATATGCATATCATATTCATTACAGCATTATAACAAAGTATACATGGCTCTTATACCAATGTTGGGATTTTCAAGGTCCCTTAGGGAATATATTCTAGCCCGTCCTAAGTCAGACGAGCAAAAATATAAAAGAAGCAGCGGAAAAATCTTATTAAACTGTTTAATAAAAGCTACCCTAAGGAAACATGCTCCCTAGCCAGGATAATCTACTGACTCGGGTTGGGTCTGACCAACCCGAGAAAGGTCTAACTACTGCAAAGTGTGAAAAACATAATAAAAAGGACTCACCTGGAATCTTGCCTTGGTACAAGCAAGATGTACCACACTACCTTCTCGCACCGTGCCTCGAGCTGAGCCGCTTTTCGAACCACATCGCTCCTCGCCTTGAGCTGAACCGCCTCCCAAGCCGCGCCATGCATCCGAGCCGATCACTTGATGAAGAAAGGTTCACTTGAGCAGACCCACGCCAAAGATTTCTGGATCAGATCCAAACCTCCTCGTAGTCTTGCTAGGACCCGAACGTAGGATAGAAAGAACTATAGAGGAAGAATAATTTAAGTCTTGATCGAGCGTGCTCAAAATCAGGAGCTCCTCAATCAGAGACTCGATGCAAAAAGCAATGAAGAGAGGGCAACCCTATTTATATAGGAGGCCGGCCCCTCCTCATTTACCACGAGCAATGTAGGACAATAATATGGCGTAATGGGGTTGATTTCATAAGAAGTCCAAACTTCTAAAATCCACCATAAATCCATTTCTGAGTTTCGACTTTCAAACAACCTGTCAAATCGAAGATCTCGAGACAACGATCACATAAAAAACGGAATCCAATTCCGATTTCATTTGACCCCTCAATTGTCAAAAATATACTCCAAATCTCGTTTTCATAAAAACATCACAAACCAGCTATTTTTTTGGCGGGTCTGACCTGCCAGGTGCGAGTCAGACCCGCAAGCCTAATAAGAGCCTTTCCTCAGTTATTTTTGCGTTTCTGGGCTCGTTAGAGCTGCGATTTGGACGCGGTTTCTTCCTGTGGATTTCTCAGGCAGTCCCCTTCGTTCCCATACGTCTAAGTCAATATAATACCATGTATTAATATGTCCCAAATGCTAAACTCTTTAGCTTTACATTTCACAATTGACTTGCGAGTTTAATCATTCCATTGCATCGTATGAATTCCTCTTTAACAATCTTCCTATTACTAAGACGTGAATACTACTCGGTGTGAGACCCTACAGCCTGAACCTACTACAGGTTGGGACTCAAAGTCCCCAGACGACAGTAACCACAAGCAGCAGGTGTCGTCCCTGTTTCAGAATCATACTTACGTGATTGACTTGTCGGCAAAAGTATCATCAAAATCACACTGACTGTGTCTGTGATGAATTCCACAGTTATAGTCCCTTCGCATTAACTATGTCACTTGCCTAGCCTAGGGTATGGAACTCTGTCAACCCTACTAGCTAGCAGCGATCAGTGTTCATCGGTCTCTGGTACATTCATGTTGTACATCCTACAACATACCTTTGCCAAGGTTTTACCGAGAGCCGTACCGACCTGCGACATTAACTTCCCATTAACAGAAGAGTCGAATCCTCTTTTGATCACTACTCAGTTCGTACGCTTCAAGTGTCACCCAGCCTAAGATCTTTCCGTAGACCTTGCCTCATAGCTAGATCATAGACCTAAGTGACAATGTTCACGCACATCTTCGTACAATGATCTCAAGTCCTAAGGACCAACTAGCCTATCACCACTAGAGTTATTAATGATAGTTAGTTAATGTTTAACCATTTGATAACTCTTTATATGGGTCGTTCAGTGGACTCATTCTATAATGAGCACCTGTGTCTTGTCTCCGACTTCATCAAGTCGCCTGATTATGAGACCAACAAGACAAAGACACAATGGTCTGTCTGATGTGCCGATATCCTATCTCAATGCATCTACGACCTCGAATGCTTTTAAGACTCAAGCTTTTATCAGTCAGACATTTCTCATAATCGTGATCTACATCTCGAAACATGTATGACCTAACTTGGAGTCTAAGGAAATTATCTAAGCAATATAAAATAGATAATTACTCAGACAATTGGTACCAGAAAGCATACTTTCATTAATGAACAAGATGTTTACAAAGATAAATAGCCTCGAGGGCATACATCTCTCTACATAAGATGCATGAATGCTCTCAGAGATCGGTGCCACAGAGATAGTGATCGGAATATTAATTGAGGTGGAAGAAGGAGCAGAGGTCGTGGCAACAGATATGGTGACAGACACCATAACACTCTCGCTAAAGACGGCAGTGGTAGAGACTGGAACAACGACAGATGGGGTGGATGTGAAAACTGAAGATAAGGACATCCCATGAGTCGAGATATCAGAAGAGACCGGGGTCTCTACGATCGCAGAGGAGGAAGGATCATCACACTTAGAAAATAATGGAGCAACACTCTCAGAAATGATATATGTGATCGGATCAACACAAAGAGGGATGGTATGGACAGGATCAGGCACAACTACAGCGCTCACAGAGGTGGGTGCAGAAGTGGAGCTCTCAGCATGACCAGAAGTGAAGACAGGTGTACTGAGCTCGGGGAGTGGTACAGAGGCAGGCTCAGGAATGGGGATCCCAGGGTGAAGAGGCTTGACAGGATGCCCCTGCTGCTAGTCGTCGGGATCAGTACGTATACATGTGGGATGAGGACGTCCATGGGGAACCTCCACTCCGCACCTGCTGGTCCAACAGAAGAAAGATATAGTCTGCAGAGAATGAACCATGTAACCAGACACAATGACGTCGTCCATGAGGACGGATCATGTGCATACAGGCCAAAATATAATCCGATAGTGAGATAGGGCTCGTTGCATGGTGCATGTCAGTGAAAAGCTGAATGTCGAAGATGTAATGCCCTAGAAGCTACTGCACAAGTACTAGAGGGGGGGTGAATAGTACTTTAAAAATAACAAGGAGTATAATTCCTAATTATAATGCAAACAACTACCAAATCAATTTGCGGAAGCTTAAATTGAATGACAACAACAAAATTAACAATGCTAACAAGAGATGTTACTGGGTTCGGATCCACCCAAGTCTCCCCGACTTGTTCCCGGTGATCCTACGTCCCAACCACCCGGATCCCCTCCGGATACTTGAGTTAGAAACCCTAACTCAAGATTTCCATTATGAAATACTTGTGAAAATCCTCCACAAGTCAAATCATACAAAATGTAATTTGTGACTCCCACAACCCGGGATCACAACCACACTCTCACAACCGAGAGTGAAACTTACAAATCAAATATGAAATTAAATAAGAAAACTTCTTACCAAACAAAATACCTATGCCTTGAGTATTGCTTACGAATTAGGGCAAGGATGATTTTGGGGAAGAAGTGGCACCAAACCCTAGCTCCAAGATGTAGATCAGCGATGGAGAGCTTTGGGGATGTTGGTGACCTAGAATCAAGCACTTGGCTTGGAAGGCTTCACACTCAATGAATCTCTCTTTGGAAGTAAGAGTGAGGAGAGATTATTGAATGGAATGAATGAGCTTTGAATGAACTTGGAATGAATTCTCTTGATCTCTAAACTTGCAATAATATCAGCCTTGGCAGCAATGAATGCAGCCCATCAAGAATATATAGGATAGAGGAGAGAGAGAGAAAAACGTTTCAATTAAAGCTCCAACGGCTCTTTTCTGAACCCAACTAGTCGGTCAAAGAACAACCACCGACTGACTAGTTCATCAACTAGTCGGTCGGTCAATTAACGTAAACCGACTAATGGGTAAACTGAGAAAAGATCAAAGTACAGACTAAGGAACTAGTCGGTCCAAGAAGAGTAGCTGACCGACTAGTTTTACAACTAGTCGGTCGGTTACTCAACTGAGACCGACTAACAGATAAAACTGAAGTCTGAGAAGAATTAGACTTAGTCGGTCCAAGAACAAATGTTGACCGACTAATTCACCAACTAGTCGGTCACCAAATGAACATAGACCGACTAACAATAAACAGTAAGTATGGTGAAAAATTTGGCATGTACAGTAAACTAAACTAGTCGGTCTAAGAAGAAAAGTTGACCGACTAGTTCATCAACTAGTCGGTCGATCAATGAGCACAGACCGACTAAAGATAAACAGTAGCTCAAGCTCAAATGTGCATGTACAGGGAAAGCTCAACTAGTCGGTCACAGAAGCATCACTGACCGACTAGTTAACAAACTAGTCGGTCGGTGAGTCAACTTAGACCGACTAACTGTAAACAGTGAAGAGCAATGAATTAACTGAGAAGAACTAGTCGGTCTAAGAAGCTTTGCCGACCGACTAGATCACCATCTAGTCGGTCAGTTCTTCTTCTTGAACCAACTAACATGCACAAGAAGTCGCGAATCGAAGCGCGATGCTTCGGGAAGGATTGTATGGACTTCTACTAAGATCCTAGAGCTAAGATATGAGCGTTATGAAGATTTGAAACGTAAGACCTACTCAAGGCTTAACATTCTACGAAAGAAGCTAAATACTATAAATAAAAACTTGACGATACCGTCTTCAATAGCTTCAATCGAATCTTCATGACTTCTAAATAGGTCCATAAGCTTCAACGAAGCTTTAGGCATACGATCACGTGCTTTGAGAAGTCTTGAGACGTCGTAATTGATATTCATGTGAATTTGGCGACGATCTCCATAACTGCGCTCACAAAGTGTTAGTTCATATTATATTTATGTTTGTTCATCATCCAAAACCAAATCCGGGGAGTCCAATATCCAACATTCTCCCCCTTTTTGGTGATGACAAACCAACATAAATAATAATCAAAAATAATAATTCAAATGAAATTTACTTACTCCCCCTGCATTGATGACACGTTAATTCCAATTTAAACAAAAATAATACGCATCAAGCAGACGTGTGAAGTATATTAAATGAGAATCAATTATTGAATTATTGAAATACCAAACGTTGGTTATTGAAATATCGGATTTGAAAATCCATTTATATATCTTAACTCCCCCTGAATCTTACACATCAAGTTAGATTCTTGGAGAATGCTTCAAAGTTTCATTTGGCACATCGTTATTAATATATCTCTCCCCCTTTGGCATAAGCAAAAAGAGCGGGAGGATAACAATGACAACAACAATGGCCTCAATTTAAAAGCACGGGAGTCGTAGAATACGACGACGGTTCAAGTGACACCAAAGAGAAAAATACGAATAGAATCAAGGCGTGTCAATGATACCAAAGTCGAAAAATCGTAAAACGAAATCATCAAAACTCAAATCAATTTAACGGATTGAGTTATGGAATATACTCTCCAATATCAACATTTTTTGGTTAATTTAGTGCATGAAAAACAATTCTATGTTTCCATAGAAGAAATTTCTATTAAACCAAGTTAATGTCGTCGAGCGACGAAATCAAACATCAGAGACATAAAAATTATAAATTGCACAATAGAATGAAATGTCAACTGTGATGTATTTATATATATATAATATGAAGCAGAGTACATCACCGACATACACAACATCGATCGACTGATCAGGGCACAAAAAATACATCATCATATGACAAGATATCGGAGTGTCAACAAAAATACACCATCATCAAAAATATCAAAAAGACATCAAAATGATCCAAAATACATAGCCACCCACACTATCCTACCCAACATTTCTCACAACTAGATATATCATCCAATGAGTATCGGGAGAGGCCTCGAAGAAACTCAAGAGGCAGCGGGAGGATCAGAAGCAACTGCAGGCTCAGCAGGAGCAGAGGAGGTGACTGGATCAGCAGGAACGTCCGGAAGATCAGCAGGAGCGACAGCTGAAGTGGCAACCTCTGAAGCAGCAACCGTAGTGGCCTCGGGAGCACCAGTCGGAGTATCCACCACAGGAGTGGCGGCAACAGGTGTGCTCTCGGGGGCACCAGCAGACGAAGCAGCGACAGCATCACCGGAAGTGGTAGCACCAGCAGCAGCAGTACCAGCAGAAGTGCCCTCGGGGGCACGAGTCGAAGCACAATAAAGCTCCTCAACATCCTCCTCAGCCATCTCATCCAACTCCTCATCCTCAGACACAGAAGGAGGAAGCTCAACACCCATCAGACGAGCCATACGGCAGACTACCTCCTCGGTACGAGCCAAGTGAGACTCGTGACGACGAAGTAACCGTACGACATCATCCAGGGTGACAGAGGGAGCAGCAGAGGCATGGGCAGAGGCAGGGGCAGACGCTGAAGGTGTCGTCCTCTGAACGTGACGAAGCGCCGCAAGAGATTTCTTGACGGCCGTCGCGTTCAGGGGAGGACCAAGGGGACGCTCATCGTCACGAGGCAACGTGACACGGAAGTGACGAAACACGAGGGTCAATAAGCAAGGAAATGGGATATGAGCCGATTTAGAGGACTTGCGAATACACTCGAAAGAGTCAATCTTATCGAGTATAATGCGAGCCTAATTAATCGAGCTCCCCATGAAGATAACATAGATAAGCTTCAGAAAGGGCTGGAACGGGAGAGATGAGGAGCCGTACTTGGGAAGCAAGCACGACTTCAGAATCAGATTTAGGACCCACGCATTTGGCTTGAAAGATTTAGATGGAACGCCAATCATGGCGGGAGGGATCTGATGGAAAATCTCTGAAAGGATGGTCTGATCAAGGGAAGAAATATCGTCAACAGAGATATCAGAGGGGAGGAGGACAGACGAGGAGATACCCAAAATCTCCCCTAAGATTTCCGTTGTGAGGACTATAGGAGTCCCCAAAATGGTCGTCTCAACAGAGTGGGTCTGATCATACTGACCCCGGATCCTATTCGCATAGAAAAGCTTCACTAAACGAGGGTACGGGTGAGGGTTCGCCTTCGGGTCATATCGAAGGTAATCGAGAAGACCCGACGACGAAAGAAGATCAGCTAACCCAATGAAGTCACTGAACTGGACGAAATGCTCCAGAAGCAGCGGGCAATGTTCGATACGGTTGTACGCCGCGAGACACATAGGGTCGTCGCGACACAACGAAATATCGACACCGCCCACCGGCATCGGAGCCTTTCCCTTAGGCTTGGGTTGACCTCTAGGCTTGGCGGTCATCGTCCTCTTCTTCTTGAGAGGAGGCGAAG
Source organism: Scilla litardierei (assembly GCA_030789695.1). Lineage (NCBI taxonomy): Eukaryota > Viridiplantae > Streptophyta > Magnoliopsida > Asparagales > Asparagaceae > Scilla > Scilla litardierei. The sequence continues at coordinate 91,918,808 of CM061134.1, forward strand.
ACGACGAAGGATGGGTGGTCTTGGCACGGCGTTTCGGAGGGGTTGGATGCTCGGGATCCGAAGGGTTTTGTTCTACGGTCATCGGCGAGGGGCTAGACGGAGTGATCGGGATACGTGTTCGGGCCATAATCTCGACACAACACGACACAAGAGATCGAACAAGAGAACCCTAGCCGAAAATGAATCAAACCCTAGAAACCCTAGATACCCTAGAAACCGAGCTAACCCTAGCACTAGGAATGGAAAACTAACCCTAGAAGGAGAGGAAATCACCTAGAACGAGGGGCCGACGGAGGAGATCGACGGAGATGGCCGGAAAACGGCCGGAGGTCGATCGGAATTCGAAGGGGATGCGAGGGGTCGGGGTTTAGAGCTAAGGGAGAAGGGGTTTGAACTGATTAGAATGAAAACAAACCGACTAAACTGAGTTTAAGTCGGTCGAGATCGCAAATGACCAAACAGTCCCTGGCACAACTAGTCGGTCACCGTTCAAGCACTGACCGACTAGATCACGATCTAGTCGGTCGGTCAATGAGCTTGAACCGACTAGTTGCAAACAGTGGCTGAATCCAAGATTTACTGACAAGATTTAGTCGGTCTGCGTTCATTTACTGACCGACTAGATCTCAATCTAGTCGGTCGGTCACTGAACATGAACCGACTAAAGAGTTAAAATGAAGAGGAAACTCAAAAAGCTTGAGTTAGTCGGTCTAAGTTCTTCTACTAACCGACTAGATGAGCATCTAGTCGGTTGGTGGTTGAACTGAAACCGACTAAAAGAGTCCAAAAGTTGATAATCAAGTTCTCTCCTCAATACACTTGGACGATATATCGCAAAACTCTCAATGATCATCTAAACTACCCCATTAAACATCGAAATCTTAAATACGACATTCAAAACATGAATTCGAGCAAAAATTCAAAATATCACATAAATTCTCGAAAAATCCAATAAGTCTAGCATGAACGAAATATTTCGAAATATAATAGCATGCAAGATTATTGAATGAATCATGAATCCTATATCTCGGATTCACCCATAATCCCCAATTCTCGACGCAACCGCACAAAGGAGTCCTCCTTTAGGGGTTTCGTGAAAATATCGGCGATTTGCTTTTGGGTTTCAACGTACACTAAAATGATGTCCTTTTTAGCAACATGATCATCTAAAAAATGGTGTCGGACATCTATGTGTTTCGAACGGGAATGGTGTACCGGGTTCTTGGAAAGACATATTGCACTTTGGTTGTCAACCATGATAGGGCAAGTATCACAATTAATACCAAAGTCTTTAAGTGTGTGTCTCATCCAAAGAACTTGAGCACACGCGGCACCGGCGGCAATATATTCCGCCTCGGTGGTTGAAAGTGACACGGAATTTTGCTTCTTGGAAAACCAAGAGACAAGGGAATTTCCTATAAAATGGCAAGTGCCACTAGTACTTTTCCTGTCGGATTTGCATCCCGCATAATCGGCATCACTATATAAGATTAACTCATACGTGCTAGATTTTGGATAAAGTAATCCAAAATCAAGTGTATAACTTAGATAACGGAAAATACGTTTTACCGCAACTAAGTGAGACTCCTTAGGTTGAGACTGATAACGAGCACATACGCATACGGCAAACATAATATCGGGCCTACTTGCGGTAAGATAAAGTAAACTACCTATCATACCTCGATATAGACGAATGTCTACATCCTTACCGCACGTATCCTTATCAAGATGCGTAGTCGTGCTCATTGGAGTCTTTTTCCCGGAAGCACTCTCCATTCCAAATCGCTTTAGCAACTCCACCGTGTACTTCGTTTGGTGGATGAAGATTGCATCGTCCATTTGGCAAATTTGGAGACCTAAGAAATACTTGAGCTCACCCATGTGGCTCATCTCAAATTGTTCCTTCATAACATTAGAAAACTCTTCGCAAAGAGCAAAGTTAGTAGCACCGAAAATGATATCATCAACATATATTTGAACTAAAATTATATCATTATTCGCATGCTTAACAAAAAGTGTAGAATCGGCTTCTCCCATTTTAAAATTCAAATCCAAAAGAAAATTCTTTAGGCGATCATACCAAGCTCGAGGAGCTTGTCTCAAACCGTAAAGTGCTTTCTTTAGTTTAAAAACATGATTTGGAAATTTTTCATTTATGAAGCCCGGAGGTTGAGAAACGTAAACTTCCTCAACAACATCTCCATTTAAAAATGCACTTTTAACATCCATTTGAAATAATTTAAAATCCTTATGGCATGCAAAAGACAATAATAATCTAATTGATTCTAATCTAGCTACCGGAGCGAAGGATTCTTCGAAATCAATACCTTCCTCTTGTCGATAGCCTTGAGCAACTAACCGAGCTTTGTTCCGGACGACGACTTGGTTTTCGTCGGTTTTGTTCTTGAAGATCCACTTTGTCCCTATGACGGTGTGGTTCTTCGATGGCAATGGAACAAGCTCCCAAACTTCATTCCTCTCGAATTGAATGAGCTCCTCCTCCATGGCTAAGATCCAAGCGCTATCTTCGCATGCTTCATTAACATTCTTTGGCTCTATCGAGGAGGCAAAGGCACAATGAGCGAAGTAGTTCACTTGCGATCTCGTCTTGACACTATCATAGATATTTCCAATGACTTGCTCATGAGGATGGTCACGAACGGTATGAAGCCGTTTGGGAATACCTTGGTCACTAAGAACATTCTCAACAACTTCATTAGTTGGGTTAGTCTCAATAGAATCAATAGAATTATTAGACTTAGAATTATCAAACGAATCACATAAAACATCCATAGAATCATTATCATTTGAAATTCTAGTTGGAACAAATCCTTCATTAAATGAGACATGAAGCGATTCCTCGATCGTTGAGGTTCATTTGTTGAATATCCGGTAGGCTTTGCTACGCGAAGAATATCCAACAAAAATCCCCTCATCGGATCTTGGATCGAATTTGTCCAAACTACCATACGTGTTCTTAATAAAACATTTCGAACCAAAAACACGAAAATGTTTAACTTGAGGCAACCTACCAAACAACAATTCATAACAAGTTTGTTTAGTGCCGGGCCTCAAAAGTATTCTATTAAACACATAGCAAGTGGTGTGTACCGCTTCCGCCCAAAATTGATGGCCAAGTTGGCTATCATCAAGCATAGTGCGAGCACACTCCACTAGCGTCCTATTCTTTCTCTCAACTACACCATTTTGAGGAGGTGCACGAGGGAAAGAGAAGGTGTGTGTAATACCAACTTCATCACAAAATGTCTCAAAAGACTCATTCTCAAATTCACCTCCATGATCACTACGAATAGTGACAATGGTGGTTCCTAAGAGATTTTGTACTTTCTTAACAAAAATTGTGAAGTTTTCAAAAGCTTCATTTTTATTACATAATGAAAATACACATGTAAATCTCGAATAGTCATCTACGATGACAAGTCCATATCTTGCATTTCCTAAGGAAGCAACTCTAGTTGGCCCAAATAAGTCTAGATGTAATAGCTCTAGTGGCCGTTTAGTAGAAATGCTTTTCTTAGGTTTAAATGAAGATTTAGGAAGCTTGCCACGTTGACAACAATCACAAAAACTTTTATTTTCAAAAACAAGCTTCGGAAAACCTTTAATGGAATTTAATTTTGAAAGCTTATAAAGTGTTCCAAAGTTCACATGTCCAAAGCGTCGATGCCATAAGTGTTGTTCACTTGTGTTGGCAACGAGACATTGTTCATAAGACTTAGGAAGATCCAAAATATAAATATCTTTATGACGAGTTCCGGAAAATAACAATTTATCATTATCTTTTCTTAAAATATGACACAATCCTTCGCAAAGCTAACTTTGTAACCTTTGTCACAAAGTTGGCTTATTGAAATAAGATTATGATTTAAGCCATTAACAAGATAAACATCACTAATTAAGGGTTTAGATGGGTTACCCACTTTACCAACACCTATGATGGTTCCGCTCTCGTTGCCTCCAAATACGACGCGGTTTCCATTTGCTATGGGAACCACTCCGGAGAGCAAACTAGTGTCACCCGTCATGTGTTTTGAACACCCGCTATCGAGTATCCAATTTCCCTTGGAGCTAAATTTAAATTTGTTGCTCCTTTTCTTTTTCTTTTCCTTGAGTACCTAAAGATAGAAAATTTCATATCATGGTACCCAAGGTCATTGGGTCCAAAAGATTAGACCTTTGGAAGCCAAGTCCAATTGGACTTAGACTTCCCCACATAATTTCTACTATGCACAACATCCGAAAAATAAGCATTCATATACATTTGTTTTTCGTCCATGCTTGTGTCCTTTGGGCTCCAAATTGTGAAAATCTTGGGAGCCCTCATCCTATTGGGTGCATGCATTTGACGTTGATTTCTACGTGATGCATGTTGTGGATAGGCATAAGGGACATGATGGAATGGTGCACGACGAGAATTATTCATATGATGTTGTGGGTGAACATATGCATGTGTAGGAACACGTGCGTGAGGGTGTCTCACATGGTGTGCACGTGCTCGAGAATGTGTTGCATAAAAATCATCATATGTGTGAGCCGGTGGAGTAGGATGTGTGTTCCTACATGGCATGGTATTGGTGTACATATAAGCATGCCCCTTCTTTGGAGGTCCACCCAAAGTGGGTTTCTTTCCGAAAGAGGGTGTGGACGAGGTGGAAGCACCATTGGTAGATGAACTACCAATAGAGTGTTTGCTACCACTCGTTGAGGCATCAGAAGTTGGCCTAACAAAAGTAGTGACCGACTTGGATGAGTTTCCCAAAGTATACCCCAAACCAACATGGTGTTTGGCCGGGAGTAAGACACTTAGGATATTATCCAAATGGCCCTTACCCTTATTGAATTCATTGATTCGGCCTAATGTGTTCTCATATTTCTCGGTGAGAGAACGCAAAGAAGTATCTAAAGTGGATACTTGCGAAGTGAGCACATAAACACGAGATTTAAGACTTTCATTCTCAATACTCAAAGTCGAGTTTTGGGAGGTTAAATCCGCTATCTTATGTTCTTCCGGATCCTCAATGCTAACATGTTCAAGTTTAGATTTGAGATTAACAATCTCATTTCTTAACTCTTCAACAACGGTGTCGTTGTTGGTGATGATAGTCTTAGGCGAGGTTTGAATGCTAGCTAGGTCATCTTTTATCTTAGTATATCTATTTACTAATTTAGTGTATTTTGACCATAATTGAGAGTTAGCATTCCTAAGATCATCCATAGTTACCTCATCGTTGCCTTCGTCATCACTATCATCGGAAGAGGAGGATCCTTGATCATGCTCCTCTCTTGCCATGAAGCATATGTGTGCTTGCTCCACTTGCTCATCGTCTGACTCTCCGCTTGAGGAATCCTCGGATTCGGTGAATGTTGCTCCGACAAGTCCCTTCTTGTTTCCTTTCTTGTACTTCTTGGACTTATCGAATTTTGGCGCCTTCCACTTCTCCTTTTGCTTGTTGAGAGGACACTCCGCTTTCATGTGTCCTGGCTTATTACACTTGAAACACAAAGGAGAGGAAGATGCGTTAGAAGAACCAAATTTTGCTTTGTTCTTATAGTTACCTTTTCGGAAGAAACTGTTGAACTTCTTGGCCATGAGTGCCATGGACTCCAAGTCCAACTCGTTTTCCGAGTCTTCATCATCGGTTGATGTGGATGTGGATGGAGCGGCCTTGAAAGCAATGGCCATCTTCTTTGGCTCGTCTTGCTTTAGGTAGGACTTCATCTTTTCCTACAATTTGAGCTTGCTATCCTTGCGTACCTCGTATGACATTAAAGTACCCATTAGTTGAACTACGGTGTACTTATTCATGTCATTACCTTCCTCGATGGCGAATGTACGTTTCTCCCAAGAAGAAGGAAGTCCTTCGATAAGCTTCGAGCACTTCTCCTTTTGGGTGTAGGATTTGCCGAGGGCCTCTAACTCGTTTATGATGTCAACGAAGCGAGCGTAATATTCCTTCATCTTCTCGCCCTGTTGCATATGAAATATTTCGTAATCTTTGTTTACAACTACGAGTTTAGAGTCTCTTACCCTACTCGTCCCTTCATGAAGAATGAGGAGGGAGTTCCAAATTTGATATGCACTCTTACATGTGCATATCTTATTGAAGTCCTCAGGCTCCAACGCGCATTGCAAGGCGTTCATTGCCTTGGCATTGCTTACCTCCGCGGCGACCTCCGCGGTTGTCCATTTCTCAAAGTCTTCTTCTTCGGGCTCGATGTATTCCTTCATTGTGGTCCTCCATAGAGATGCACTCCGGAGGAAGGTTTCCATCCGGCATTTTCAGTACCCGTAGTTGGTACCGTTGAAGAATGGAGGCCTCGTTACGGAATGTCCTTCCATCACCGAAGATGCTCCTTCACGGTTCCTGAAGGTGTCATAGTTGGAAGGTGGACGCACGGTCTTGTTGTCGTTGGCAGACATAGCTAAGTATCTGGCTCTGATACCAAATGTAATGTCCTACAAGCTACTGCACAAGTACTAGAGGGGGGGTGAATAGTACTTTAAAAATAACAAGGAGTATAATTCCTAATTATAATGCAAACAACTACCAAATCAATTTGCGGAAGCTTAAATTGAATGACAATAACAAAATTAACAATGCTAACAAGAGATGTTACTGGGTTCGGATCCACCCAAGTCTCCCTGACTTGTTCCCGGTGATCCTACGTCCCAACCACCCGGATCCCCTCCGGATACTTGAGTTAGAAACCCTAACTCAAGATTTCCACTATGAAATACTTGTGAAAATCCTCCACAAGTCAAATCATACAAAATGTAATTTGTGACTCCCACAACCCGGGATCACAACCACACTCTCACAACCGAGAGTGAAACTTACAAATCAAATATGAAATGAAATAAGAAAACTTCTTACCGAACAAAATACCTATGCCTTGAGTATTGCTTACGAATTAGGGCAAGGATGATTTTGGGGAAGAAGTGGCACCAAACCCTAGCTCCAAGATGTAGATCAGCGATGGAGAGCTTTGGGGATGTTGGTGACCTAGAATCAAGCACTTGGCTTGGAAGGCTTCACACTCAATGAATCTCTCTTTGGAAGTAAGAGTGAGGAGAGATTATTGAATGGAATGAATGAGCTTTGAATGAACTTGGAATGAATTCTCTTGATCTCTAAACTTGCAATAATATCAGCCTTGGCAGCAATGAATGCAGCCCATCAAGAATATATAGGATAGAGGAGAGAGAGAGAAAAACGTTTCAATTAAAGCTCCAACGGCTCTTTTCTGAACCCAACTAGTCGGTCAAAGAACAACCACCGACCGACTAGTTCATCAACTAGTCGGTCGGTCAATTAACGTAAACCGACTAATGGGTAAACTGAGAAAAGATCAAAGTACAGACTAAGGAACTAGTCGGTCCAAGAAGAGTAGCTGACCGACTAGTTTTACAACTAGTCGGTCGGTTACTCAACTGAGACCGACTAACAGATAAAACTGAAGTCTGAGAAGAATTAGACTTAGTCGGTCTAAGAACAAATGTTGACCGACTAATTCACCAACTAGTCGGTCACCAAATGAACATAGACCGACTAACAATAAACAGTAAGTATGGTGAAAAATTTGGCATGTACAGTAAACTAAACTAGTCGGTCTAAGAAGGAAAGTTGACCGACTAGTTCATCAACTAGTCGGTCGATCAATGAGCACAGACCGACTAAAGATAAACAGTAGCTCAAGCTCAAATGTGCATGTACAGGGAAAGCTCAACTAGTCGGTCACAGAAGCATCACTGACCGACTAGTTCACAAACTAGTCGGTCGGTGAGTCAACTTAGACCGACTAACTGTAAACAGTGAAGAGCAATGAATTAACTGAGAAGAACTAGTCGGTCCAAGAAGCTTTGCCGACCGACTAGATCACCATCTAGTCGGTCAGTTCTTCTTCTTGAACCAACTAACATGCACAAGAAGTCGCGAATCGAAGCGCGATGCTTCGGGAAGGATTGTATGGACTTCTACTAAGATCCTAGAGCTAAGATATGAGCGTTATGAAGATTTGAAACGTAAGACCTACTCAAGGCTTAACATTCTACGAAAGAAGCTAAAGACTATAAATAAAAACTTGACTATACCGTCTTCAATAGCTTCAATTGAATCTTCATGACTTCTAAATAGGTCCATAAGCTTCAACGAAGCTTTAGGCATACGATCACGTGCTTTGAGAAGTCTTGAGACGTCGTAATTGATATTCATGTGAATTTGGCGACGATCTCCATAACTGCGCTCACAAAGTGTTAGTTCATATTATATTTATGTTTGTTCATCATCCAAAACCAAATCCAGGGAGTCCAATATCCAACAGAAGATGGGTGCTAGGAGGGTGATCAGACCGCCACAATATATCGCCTTGGTGGAGGTGACCATGGAAATGATGCGGTCGAAAACCCATCTAGATATAGGAGTGTCGGGCGAATGTTAGTGCTCGCCGATACAGATAGGAAATGCCCCCAACTGACATTGTCATACAGCTGGTGCATCCCCTCAAATACCCTTAGGTGCTTGAGTGTAGGAATGTGAGCAAACCTAGTGGGTATGATCTGGCGTCTGGAGATTCTCTCAAATTTGGCATGATGTGTGCCATCTCTGAAGGTGATCCCTTACGTCTCGATCGGTATAGGGGGATGTGCTGGTGGTGCAGGTAGTGTAGGGGTGGGGTCGCTACGTGGTGGATGTGACGTCCCAGAGGAAGAAAGACCAGGATCGCCAGTATTCTTTTGCTTGGGAGCAGGCTGCCTAGTGTTGGATCTAGTGCGAGGATGCCATGAAATGACTCACACAAAGTGAAATGCGAATATAGTGCTCGAAATATAATATGGAACAAATGTACCGAGCAACGATGCAACTCCAAACAAGCGTATGAGTGTGAGGTGGCTGCCCCATGCTTCAACTTCACAGTCTTCGCAAATGATCTTCCCCAAGCTATCCTGTTGCACAAAACAGATAATTATCGTTAAGAATCCATAATAAGTAGATCAAGGGAAATTAGAGATTAATAGGGTTGAATAGTGTAGGGATCGTCTAACCCTTGCAATACTAACAACACACACTAGAGGGGGGTGAATAGTGTAAAGGCAATAAAAATGTCCAAATAAAATTTAACTTGCAAATTCGGAATTATAAATGCAAGAGGAATTAAATGGCACAATCAATCCAAACGCAAACACAAAGTTTTACCCTAGTTCCCCAAACTTGGGTACATCCAGCCACACCAATATTCACTATATTCCCCTACAGAGAAGTGAATACAAATCTCACAAGGAGATACCCCACAAAGAGGATTTATGCCCTACACAAGGACCCAACCAATCCTACACAAGGATCAAGACTCCCACACAGAGAATCACTTACTCCCACTCAGAGAATTAGGGTTAGCCCTACACTAGGACACCAGAACTCCCACAAAGAGAGTTAATTCCCACAAAGAGAATTCCCTAGTCCCACAAAGAGACAACCTCCCAAAAAGAGAGAAACTCCCACAAAGAGAGTATCCTAATCACACAAAGAGAAATAGGAAAACAATTTACACCCTATAAAGTAAATACTCTTACCTATGCCTTGAGATGCTTACTCATGAATGAATGCAAGGCATGGAAGAGGATCTCCAAGTGTTGGAATATGCTTAAGAGCACTTGGATGATTTCCCTTGAGCTGGACTTCAATGCATGAAGAAAGATGAATGCTGAAAAGAGGGAAATGAGGGAGCTTGAGAGTGGCTTATTGATCTCTTGAGATTTTCTATAGAGTCAAGAGTTTATCAACTGTTGTCAAGAGTTCTCAAGAAAGGCAGCACACTCATATATATAGGAATCCGATATCAAGCCCAAAAAACCCTAAGAAACAGCCAAATAATCAAATCTGCAACGGCTAGAAACTGGGTGAAAACGACAGGAACAGTCGACTGATGATCATAAGACATTCGACTGATCAACGGCTAAAAAATATCCAACTGCTATAATCTGAGCCAGGACAGTCGACTGACGAAGTCAATACAGTCGACTGACAAACATGACATGCGCCTGTTAATCCTTCAGCAGACGACTGCTGCAGGAGATGGATCGAAACAGAGAGCTGCACTCTTTCTCCAATTCTACGCACATGCGACTGATGTAAAAACTACAGTCGACTGTCAAATAGTCAGGCGACTGTACATTCTTCATCAGTCGACTACTATAAAGTATGGAGAGAAGACAGAGAGATGCAGAGATTGCACTTATGCTAGACAGGTGACTGTTGGCCAAATCTCAGGCGACTGTAAATATACAGGCGACTGGGAACTGATTGACAGGCGACTGTGCGTAAGCTCAAGTTTGAGTCAATAGAAATATTGACTTGAGCAGTGCATATCAGGCGACTGTAGAAGGATCTACAGGCGACTGGAAATCACCCAGTCGACTGTGTTTCCCTCATCAGACGACTGACAGAAAGAGTGAACCTATTGGGTTGGATTCTATGATAATCCTAAGGTTCACTAAGATGGTTAAATGCATGTGCATGAATGAGCAAACCATCTAGCAAGGCATTACATCAACCCTAGACTCAAAAGAGAGAGAAAGCAATAAAGTAAATTACATGGATTACAATGCTTTCTTAAGAGTCTAAGTCTTCAATCTATGATGCCTTGATTGCTCTCCATCATCTCCAAGCTTTGGCACTCCTTGAGTCCAAACTTTGGCTCTTCTTCACATGATGTCCATCCTTACACCAAGTGATTAGTCTCCAAGAAAGATATCCTTGAAATAAACTGAGAGACTAAAACATGAGATTCATTAGCAACAACATAATGTTGTGATCATCATCAAAATAAGATTGGTATGAAACACCAATACTCAACAAATAGGATTAGGGGTTGAATTTTAGGCTTACATGATGGATATGAGAAGATGGATAGCAAAATAGGGTTTGATTGGGGGTAGGATGGCCGGACTCGGTCGGTGGATCGCCACCGGTAGTGGCCGGGGCAGTCGCCACGGTCGAGTAGTGTTTAGGCGTGAGGAGGATTAGGGCTGGGTGCTTGATTTGGGGAAGACGCTCGAGAGAGAGTGTTTTTTATTTAAATAGGGGCTATGTCAACTTAAGTCACTCGGCCGAGTGACGATGGTCACTTGGTCGAGTAGCCCGATGGGCTGAAATCTTGAAATTTTGGTCATCTGTTGAGTCGAGTAACTTGATCGAGTGGGTCAAGTTACTCGGTCGAGTGATAAGAGTCACTCAATCGGGTAAGAAGATGGGACAGTGTGTGGATTTTAAGTTCAGAGTGTGGATTTTAAGTTCTCTGCTACAGTCTCCCACTCGGTCAAGTGAACTAATGACTCGGCCGAGTGGAGGGGCCTTATATAGCATGAAAATTTAGCTTTCTGCTATAGGGATCCACTCGGTTGAGTAACATAGTCACTCGGTCGAGTGGTATAAAATTACAGAGTGAGTTTTTGAGTCTTCCCTGATCAGAGTGTCACTCGGCCGAGTGATCTCTTTACTCGGTCGAGTGAAAATCTCACTCGACCAAGTGAGCTGTCTTTTCCAGCTTCCTGTTCTATGTTTTTCTCCATCTTCTATTTCTCCCTCTTTCTTCAGTTTCCTCCTTCTTTTCTCATTTAATCATATCCCTAGCACTGCTCTCCATCGCCATGGCTACCCTCCATTTGATTGGCTTCTTTGTACCTTATTCCCTCAATAAAAACGTTGCCCATTGTCATTTTTTTCTAAACTCTTAATCTACTAAACTAATAAGAATCTAAAACAAAAATGAAAACTAAAATTCAACTTAAAGTAAGATAGAAATGTCAGATTGTCTCTCGATAAGCACTCCTTTAAGGTCTTGAGCTTGACCCTTTATGATTTATGTTGAGCACGTGATGTTCGGTGCATAGGAGATACACGTATCAAATTTGGTAAGGAGGCAGGTAGGATTGAGATGTTCTACTTCTTCTTGTTTGGCCTCCTTTATGGGTGCCTCCACTCTAATGATGTGGAGTATGAGTTCCCCAATCTTTCCTTCTTGGCTTTAGAGCGCTCCATGTTCTTTCCCGGCGGTGATGAAGACGTTGCCGGTGGAGCATGCTTTCTTTGAATCCCAGAAGAGAGCTTGCAGAGATCTTTTATCCATACAACATCAGTGTTGTTCTCCTCTTCTTCGGTGAGAGGGCCCATGTGCAAGGCATTGATGGAGTATGGTGTAGCTTCCTCAATGACCTCTTCAAGTAGTGTTAATAAGCTTTGAGTCCACGCTTCTCTAAGATAGATGCTCTTTATTTCACCGGTAGGGTCTCCTGCAAAGTATTGCTTGAGTCTTTGCCCATTAACCTTGAATGACACTCCGTCATTTCCTTTGATCTCAAAAGCTCCTCCCGGCTGTATATGGTGTATGGTGAATGGCCCCGACCGACGGGATCTCAACTTTTCAGTAAAGAGTTGAAGCCTTGAGTTGAATAATAAGACTTTGTCTCCAACATTGAAGCTCTTCACAGTAATGCGGGTGTCATGGAAGATTTTGGTCCTTTCTTTGTAGATTCTGGAGCTCCCATAGGCATCTTTTCTAATCTCATCAAGTTCATTGATATCGACAAATCGGTGTACTCCCGTGCTCTTGTAATCATAATTTAGATTTTTGATGACCCAATAAGCGCGGTGCTCCAATTCTATCGATAAGTGACACGCCTTCCCATATACTAGTCGATATGTGGTCGTACCGATGGGGGTCCTAAAAGCTGTGTGATATGCCATAGTGCGTCGTTCAGTTTCATAGACCAATATTTTCTGGATTTATCAACCATCTTTTCTAGAATTTGCTTGATTTCCATATTTGATACTTCCACTTGTCCACTAGTCATGTGGTGTGATCGGTCCATATTTTACACCTTTTTTCTACATATTTGCATGCCATTTCGGTTGTTCATATTGCGATTTTCACGATTATTCGATGATATTGTGTTACTTTTCACTATTTCTTGTTTTCGTCGGATTTCAGGAAATATGGAGCGATCGGGAGTAAAAATGAGATTAAGGGACTTGCACCCACTCCGGAGCGTCACCCAAGGCTCTTTTGAGGGCTATTCGGTGATGGGAGACAGGTGGAAGAAGAAGGAACTCCGTAGGAGCGACAAGGAGGAGAAACGAAGAAGATTGGGCATTTTAGCATGCCACTCGGCCGAGTGAATGAGTCACTCGGCCGAGCAAAGAAGCCCGCTCGGCCGGCCAGATCGGACACGCGGCAGATTGAGTATCAGCATGCACTCGGCCGAGCATCGCCAGCCCACTCGGCAGAGCACGGAGACACCACCCGCCCGAGTGGCATCACGATGACGGCAAGCAAAAATCTCAGACTTACTGGAATCCGTCAGGCGATTGAGGGTTCCGACTCGGCCGAGTACCGAATGCCCCGCGGCAGAGTGAGTAAAGCCACTCGGCCGAGTTACCTCCGAAGACAGACCCCCCAAGACCCCTGACTTACTGGAATTTTACAGGGTCTATCACTCAGTCGAGTAGAGAAGCCCACGCGACCGAGTAGAGAAGTCAACTCGGCCGAGTGATGCCGAGGACACGAAGCGCCCAGATTTTCAGACAGCCTCCCACTCTTTTGAAATCTGCTATCATTCTAGCAATCAAAGTATTTTTCTCATATTTTTTATGGATAGTAGACTTCGTGAAGGTTCCAACGCCGCCAAAAATACATCAATCGGAGGTCGGATGAAATCTGGATAATTTCTGCAAGTTGACGCTGCAGTGCTGGAATTTCCACTCGGCCGAGTCACAGTTTCCACTCGGCCGAGTCGGCGACTGGCCCAGATTTTAAGTTGCGGTTTGGGCTGTTTTTGGGCAAGAATTTGAGGGGTTTTCTAGGGTTTCTTGATAGGGTTTTGGGAGAGTATTTAAGGGGTTTGTAGCCACCATTAGATGGGGATCCCCATTATGTTTTCTTAAGGATTATTTTAGAGGTTAGGCCATGCCCTAGGCCCCCTCTTGGATCTAAAAGCTTGTATTTTGGATTGAAGATCTTCATCAAGCTAAGTATTTTCTTCTTTTTATTTGAATCTTTGTTTTTCTATCTTTTTGTATGCAAGCAATGATTTTTATTGATTCTCATATCCTTATTGCTATGCTAGAGTAGATTTGTTGTTCTAGGGTTTGGGGATGAACCCTATGGATCTAATTTCATATTTATGATGAATGAATTTCTAAATTGCTAGAATTGCTAGGAGGTTAGGTTGTGATTGATTTACTACGGATAGCTAGGGATTTCCATCGATTTGGGATTTGCAAGAGATTGGATTCTAATCGATGGGAAGGCCTAGATATTCGATTTAGATTTACAATTGGATTTTTCTAGATTTGGTTTGCAAGAGAATGGACCAAAGCTAGGATTTTTAATTGTAAATCTATACCCATATTCGTTTGCAAGAGATTGGACGAATACGAACTATCACAACCTAGATCGTAACTCGAGTTTGCACGAGAGTGGGCTCGAGGAGCGATTGGACGATGATGTCGATCTTCATGCTAGCGGCTTAGGTTAGGGTTTGCAAGAGATTGGGCCCTAATCTAGGTTGCTATAGACCGGCAATAGCGCGAGAGCGTGAGCTTGGTTCTCTATTCGGTTACGACTAGTTCACCTCGACACAAGTCTAGTAATATTGAGATTCACTATTTATGATGATGTATGACGATCCGTAGTGGGAATTCCCTAGCCCTAGACGTCTTTATTTGATTTTATATCCCCATACTTTGCCCGACGATTGTGACAGGATCGCCGCAAGGCAAATTCCCTCTTTTATTATATTGTATTTGAATCGATATTTGACCTATTTCTTTATCATCGACATCGACATCCACCACCATTTCCATTATATCATACCATAGCCATCTCCACCAATAAAACCATTCGTAGTCAAACCAACCTAGGATAGATTGGAACCGACACCACCTCCTCGTGTTCGATACCCGCTCGCCACTTTACCGTGCGCTTGCGGTAAAACTACAACCGTTCTCCGGGTGTGTATCCGGGGCCGACCAAGTTTTTGGTTGTGCTCTTGGGTTGCATTTTGGAGCGATCAAGTTTTTGGCACCGTTGCCGGAGAGGTGTTTCCTGTTGGGTGCCAATTTGTCACAATTAGGTTGATTAGGCTACGGAAAAAAAACTAACAAAAGGAAATTTTCACCCCAGCCACATTATTATCATTTCTATATTCTTTTGTGCCACTGACATCTTTTCTCCAGGTATTTATCTTTGTTGATCAGGTGCTATGGATTATACTACGTGGACCACAGATTTTGATAAGAGTGCTCAGATAGGAGATTACTATTTTGATCAGAGTGCTCAGATGGGAGAATACTATTATGATCAGAGTGCTCAGACGGGAGAATACTATTATGATCAGAGTGCTCAGATGGGAGAATACTTTTTTGAGGAGATGCACTGGCCCGAGCTTGATGAGAGACAAAGGATTTTTTTTTGATGAGATGCATGCACACCAGGTTGAAATGCAAGTATCACGACCAGCTTCCCTGAAATGGAGGCGAGACGTGAAAAGGTCCGCACGGGAGGGGAGATGTGAAGCCCCAAACCCGATAAGCGTCCACAATACATAAACAGGTCCCTGTAACCACAACAGAATTACAATAATAACACAAGGCGAGACTGAAAAAAAATTTCACATCTCACAAATTGTCCAACATCAACAAAAGTCCAACATCCAGAAAAGCCACCAGGCTAAAAGAAAAGAGTCTAAAGGCACAGAACAAGGCCAACAAAAGCAACGACAACAACAAAGTATAGGTGCTACGCACCGATAACAAAACAACTGTCTAAACAAAAGTAAAGCACAACGAAGACACTAGGACTGGTCCCCAGTGTCCACGTACTCCCCGTCAAACACAAGCTCGGGCTCGGCGTCAGCAAACACCTCGTCCTCAACAAGGTACTCGGGCTCAGGATCTAACATGTGTCACCCAAAAGAGTAAAGGGGCACATGTCAGCAAGTCTAAAAGACTTGGGCAAGGAAACTGAAGGTAAGGCAACTAGCAACCTAGCAGTTTAGTATGCATGACATGGCAGTTATAACATGAGTGCACAATTAAAACATGGCAAGACAATTTGTACAAGGGAACAATTTATCGGGACAAGACAAGAGTAGCCAAGCTACCATCAATCCAATCAATTCACATTTTGTAGGTGTTTAAGCCCTTCGCTGAATGGTATAACATTTCAGACCGATCGGCACTAAACACTACCCAATACCCACACGATATGGAGCCTGGGGTCCCCGCACATGGAACTCAGCTAGTGAGCCTGGGGTTGCCCCACACATTGAGCTCGCATTCTTAGTTCACAATTCAATACATTTCGAGCGTTGGGGTTAGCAACTCATTATGCTCGCTTCTGGTCACGAGCCAGGAACACAAGTATCGTAGCAAAGCTACGCAATCACAGCAACACCTAAAGAATGCAAGGTCATGACAACTTATTTGCGTACTGTTAATTAAATTAAACGTGACAGGTGAAATGCAATGACATGAACATATTCGCGTACCGTTAATTGAAAGTAAACATGACATGGAAATTGTGCAACATGCTAAATGTCGGAACTAGCTTCGTTGTCAAGCTAGTTCCCCAATTTTGCGCCTAGGCGAGTATCATTTCGTCGCCTAGCCTCTTTTACGCCTACAACAAGCAAATGGCCTAAAACATGGCCTAAACCCTAAGTGGCAAGTTTCACTTGCCTAGCACCGGGAATGACGACCACTTCGTCACACGGATGCTATCTACGGGGGAAATCGCTGTTAAGGGGGAAACAACACCAAACACATGAAATTAATTAGGGTTTCACCAAAATTATCAATAAGTAATGAAAACAACGGTAGAACGATTTCTTACCGAGAGGAAGCGGAAGAAACACTCCGGGGAACCCTAGGATCAGATCTGGAGAAGATTGGAGAAGTTTGGGGAAACTAGGGTTTTGGGGGGATTTGGAGATTTTGATGGGTTTTGGTGAGATTTTGGGGAAGATGAGAGGTAGATAGGGTGAATGGATGGATTGGATGATGGATTTAGGGCTTGGAATGAAGGATTAAAGCTTGGAGGAAGATGGGGGCTGAAGGGGGAAGATTTTAGGGTTTTGGGTCGTGTTGGAGAAGATGAAATCGTTTGGGTTGGGTATAAATAGGTTGGGCTGGCGGCTGCCCAGAAATTAGGGTTTCAACACTAGTTAGTCGGTCAAAGAGCAACCACTGACCGACTAGTTTGGCAACTAGTCGGTCGGTCGACCAACGCAGACCGACTAAGTGCAAACAGTAACTCCTGAACGAAAATAGGATTCTAGAGTTAGTCGGTCCATGAACAAATACTGACCGACTAGTTTAGCATCTAGTCGGTCGATGAACGTTCTTAGACCGACTAAGAGTAAACAGTAGCTGATACAAAAATAAGATGATGAGTTAGTCGGTTCAAGAAGCATTGCTGACCGACTAGTTTGCAACCTAGTCGGTCAACCAACGTTCTTAGACCGACTAATGATAAACAGTAACTCCTGAGAAATTTAGAAAGCTAACTTGTCGGTCCAAGAAGGATAGCCGACCGACTGGATCGTCATCTAGTCGGTCGGTGGCCCTTCTTACACCGGCTAATGAGCACCAAAAGTACCGATACGGAGCGCGGAACTCCGGGATCGATTCCTAAGACTCCTAGGCTTGATCTAACAGTTAGATATGACCATTATGAAGTCCGTCACGAGTGACACACTTCGAAATCGACGATCCTAAGGAAGAAATGAGAAAATGCGACGATTCGATCGAAAATGAAACTACGGAGACGAAAACCACACAAGGGGAGGAAATCCACCAAAACATATATTATATTATATTAAATCCAGATTCATGAAAAGCAGTCGTTACATCCTCCCCAACTTAAGAAAAATTCCGTCCTCGGAATTTCCAAAAACTCACGAGTCCGGAAACAAAAGTGGGAAACGCTCTCGCATCTCATCCTCATTCTCCCAAGTAGACTCTCTAGGTGAACCGTGTCGCCACATCACCCTCACAAGATTGACAATCTTGTTTCGAAGTGATTTCTGACGCATGTCCAGAATCTGCACTGGATGCTGGTCATACGTCATATCGGGGCGAACGGTAATCTCCGAAAAATCTACCGCATGAGACGGATCGCTAATGTATCGATGAAGCTGCGACACATGGAAAACATTGTGAACTCCTTCCAAAGATGGCGGCAAGGCCAAGCGATAAGCTACCTCGCCAACCCTCTCCAAAACGTCAAACGGTCCAATGTATCGCGGGCTCAACTTTCCACGCTTCCCGAAACGAATCACACCACGATTCGGGGAAATCTTCAAGAACACATGGTCGCCCGGCTGAAACTCCAAAGGACGACGTTTAGCATTCGCCCAATGCTTAAAACGGTCCTGAGCAATTCTCAACCTCTCCCGAATATTCCTGACGATATCCACGGCCTCCACGATCATCTCAGGTCCCAACAACTCCCGATCACCAACGTCATCCCAACTCAATGGCGATCGACATTTCCTCCCATAAAGAGCGGCGAAAGGCGCCATGCCAATACTCGCCTGGAAGCTGTTGTTGTAAGAGAACTCCACCAAATGTAGATGGTCCTCCCACGAACCCTTGAAATCCAACATGCACGCCCTCAGCATGTCTTCCAAAATCTGAATCGTCCTCTCGGACTGGCCATCCGTCTGCGGATGGTACGCCGTGCTGAAACTCAGACGCGTACCCAAGCTCTTCTGCAAACTCTGCCAAAACTGAGATGTGAACCTCGTGTCTCTGTCAGACATGATACTCACGGGGACTCCATGAAGTCGCACAACCTCCTGCACGATTCACGTTACATCACTATCCAAACTAGGAAAAAGAAATAAAACGGAGAGTAAGAGAATTTTACCTCCATATATCTCCTCGCTAGCGCCTCAGTGGACTGTCCCACTCGGAACGGAATAAAGTGCGCAGATTTGGTCAATCGATCTACGATCACCCAAATCACGTCATTCTGCTTCGGACTCCGAGGTAGTCCAGTCACGAAATCCATAGTGATGTGCTGCCACTTCCACTCCGGAATCGGAAGCGGTTGTAGCAACCCGGCCGAACGCTGATGCTCCGCCTTCACTTGCTGGCAAACCAAGCACTTGGCTACACTCCGAGCCACGCTCCTCTTCATACCATGCCACCAATAATTCAGACGAAGATCCTGGTACATCTTGGTGCCACCAGGATGCACAGAATACGGTGAACTGTGTGCCTCCACCATCAACTCCTCTCTGATATCCCCAGCAGGAACACACAACCTGGCCCCAAACCTCAGCGAGCCATCCTCATGAATCAAAAAGTCAGTCCGCAGACCGGCTTCCACCTGCTCCCGAATCCTTACCAGCTTCGGATCCTCGGCCTGGCCAGCCTTAATCCGATCCACGATCGTCGACTGTACCTGCATGTACATCAACGAAGAAGCCTCTCCAGGAAGAACAATCTCCACACCAGACTCGCAAAAATCCTGCTGCAATCTCCACTGCGAGGTCAAAATCATCACCGCCGGAAGCCTACTCAAAGCATCCGGAACCACATTCACCTTGCCAGGGTGAAACTGCAAATCAATATCATAATCCGCCATAAGCTCCAACCATTGACGCTGTCGCATGTTGAGCTCCTTCTGAGTGAAAATGTACTTCAAGCTTTTGTGATCGGTGAAAATCTTCACTTTCTCACTCAGCAGGAAGTGCCTCCAAATCTTAAGAGCAAACACAACGGCAGCCAACTCCAAATCATGCGTCAGATAATTCTTCTCATGAACCTTAAGCTGACGAGACGCATACGCCACAACATGCCCGTGCTAATGCAACACGCAACCGAGACCCTTGCCAGAAGCATCGCAAAAGATCTCAAATCCACCGCCGCGATCAGGCACAACAAGAATAGGGGCAGTCGTCAACCTCTCCTTCAGAACACCAAAAGCACTCTCACAATCACCCGACCAAACAAAAGCAACATCCTTCCGCGTCAACCTGGTCATCAGCTCAGCAATACGAGAAAAGTCCTTAATGAATCGCCGATAGTAACCAGCAAGTCCAAGGAAACTCCGAATCTCAGACGCTGACGACGGAACAGGCCACTCCCTGATGGCCCTAATCTTCTCGGGATCCACTGAAATACCATCTCCAGTCACCACATGCCCGAGAAAAGGAACTCTATCCAGCCAAAACTCGCACTTCGAAAACTTAGCATACAACCGATGCTTCCTCAAAATCTCCAACACCGTCCTTAAGTGCGAGGCATGCTCTTCCTCCGACTTCGAATAGATCAGAATGTCGTCAATAAAGGTAACGACAAACTTATCCAAAAAGTCGTAGAAAATCAGGTTCATCAGATTCATGAAAACTGCGGGCACGTTAGTTACGCCAAAAGGCATAACCACGAACTCATAGTGTCCATACTTCGTCCTGAACGCTGTCTTCCGAACATCTCCCTTCTTCACCTTCAATTGATGGGAACCACTCCTCAAATCCAATTTTGAAAACACCCTCGAACCTCCAAGCTGATCAAAAATATCATTGATGCGAGGCAACGGGTATTTATTCTTAATGGTCACCGCATTCAACTCCCGATAATCCACGCACATGCGACGCGAACCATCCTTCTTCTTAACCAACAACACCGGTGCTCCCCACGGAGACACGCTAGGATTAATATAACCCTTCTGCAAAAGCTCATCCAACTGCTTACGCAACTCTTCCAACTCAGCAGGTGCCATACGATACGGCGCCTTCGAAATCGGCTGCGCACCTGGAACAAGATCGATAGAAAATTCCAAAGCTCGATCAGGCGGCAAACCAGACATCTCCTCGGGGAAGACGTCGCCAAAATCACGCACCACAGCTGGCCACTCCAGCTCCATCTGCATAGCCACAGCCTCCACCGGCCTGGCCCGAAATCTGACAGGACCAAGCGAACTGCTACCACGACTGAACTCAAATACTGGGTGTCTGGGAATCTCGAACACCACCTTCTTCCTCTGACAGTCAATCGTAGCATAGAAGCTCGCAAGCCAATCCATCCCAAGAACTGCATCATAGTTGATGATGTCGTGGACAATGAAATCAGCGAAAAGCTCATGTCCACAAACCACCACAGAGCAAGAATTGCAACCACGATGCACCGAGACCACACCATTCCCTGTAACGATATTCCAACTCTTGGGGAGAGGGGACGTCGACAAGGAATGCCTCTCCACGAAGCTCCGAGAAATAATGCACATCGATGCACCAGAGTCAAAGAGGACTCGTGCAGGAAATGTGCAAACCAAAATCACACCTAACAAGCAATTAACAATCAAACCCTAATCTAGCAAACAACCATGTTCAAGCAAACAACAAAATCTAACAATCAAAACCAGCTAGGAAAGTAACAGCTAGATTGAGGATTACCTGCGATAACCTCATCCACAGCCGCGCTCTCCGCAGCGGTCATCAGAAAAGCCTGCCTCCTCGGTGGAACAGCCTGCCGAAAAGCCTGCCTCTGCGGAACAAGAGCTGCTCCACGTCCAGCAGGAACAGGCGCTCGCTGCTGCAATGGCTGTACTGCAACAGGTGCCCTCCGCAGCGGATCCGCATGCTGACAATCCTTCGCGACATGAGAAGCATCACCGCAAACCAGACACTGGCCCAGAAACTTCTGACACTGATCCTTGACGTGGCCAGGCTTGCCGCAGATATGGCAAAACTTCGGAATAGACCCTCCTGGCCTCTTAAACTGAGCGGACTGATTAGGCCTGAATCCAGGTCTAACCACAGCTCTCGCCTGCTCCACAGGCCTCTTCCCAGCACCAACAATAGACCCCCTCCTCTGGTTCACAAGCAGCTCATGCCTCTTTGCTGCTACTAGAACCTTCTGATAAGATTCCCGATCAGAGGAGGTCACAAAACTCTGGAGCTCCGAAGCGAGTCCCTGCAGGAACCTCTGAGCTCTCTCCTCAGCGTCCTGCACCATCTTCGGCGCAAACCGACTCAGCCTCATGAACTCCTGGTGGTACATGTCCACCGACGAGTTCCCCTGCTTCAGATCGATAAAACGCTGCAGCATCTCTTCCCTGGCAGCCTTCGGGAAGAACTCACCATCAAATCTGGCCTTGAAGGTAGCCCAGACGATCGGCTCCACCAACATCTTCTCTTCAGCATCCCACCAATTCCGAGCATTATCCTTCAGCTGGCGCTTCGCCAAGTCAACCCAACTAACTTCGTTGACCTTGGACATCTTCAGATTGTCCTCGATATTCCGAATCCACTCATCGGCAGCCAGAGGACCCTCAGAACCATCAAAATACGCGGGACCCAACTCCCGAAATTGCTTCGCTCCTGGCTCAGAGCGAGGAACATCCGAAAGAGCCCGGGAAGCTCGAGCAAGTGGAGCATTCTGGACTTACAAAAGCACGCCCTGCTGCACTTGCATCATCTGGAGCATCATCCGCATCATCTCACCGCTAGTGGGTTCCCGCTCAGGCTCCTCATCATGAGGGACCGCGCCACTACCACCACCACGGGTGAAACGTCTTCCTGCCATCTAGTGACACGGAAAACAAATCAGATTAGACTCATAGCTTATGACTCGGACGTCGAACTTAGTTTATTGGACATTCTAATATTATTATCACCATTCCAAAAATCGCAGTTACAGAGGGACCTGCATGGGCCACCACTAAAACCTGTCACGACCCGCTTCCCTGAAATGGAGGCGAGACGTGAAAAGGTCCGCACGGGAGTGGAGCTGTGAAGCCCCAAACCCGATAAGCGTCCACAATACATAAACAGGTCCCTGTAACCACAACAGAATAACAATAATAACACAAGGCGAGACTGAAAAAAAATTTCACATCTTACAAATTGTCCAACATCAACAAAAGTCCAACATCCAGAAAAGCCACCAGGCTAAAAGAAAAGAGTCTAAAGGCCCAGAACAAGGCCAACAAAAGCAACGACAACAACAAAGTATAGGTGCTACGCACCGATAACAAAACAACTGTCTAAACAAAAGTAAAGCACAACGAAGACACTAGGACTGGTCCCCAGTGTCCACGTACTCCCCGTCAAACACAAGCTCGGGCTCGGCGTCAGCAAACACCTCGTCCTCAACAAGGTACTCGGGCTCAGGATCTAACATGTGTCACCCAAAAGAGTAAAGGGGCACATGTCAGCAAGTCTAAAAGACTTAGGCAAGGAAACTGAAGGTAAGGCAACTAGCAACCTAGCAGTTTAGTATGCATGACATGGCAGTTATAACATGAGTGCACAATTAAAACATGGCAAGACAATTTGTACAAGGGAACAATTTATCGGGACAAGACAAGAGTAGCCAAGCTACCATCAATTCAATCAATTCACATTTTGTAGGTGTTTAAGCTCTTCGCTGAATGGTATAACATTTCAGACCGATCGGCACTAAACACTACCCAATACCCACACGATATGGAGCCTGGGGTCCCCGCACATGGAACTCAGCTAGTGAGCCTGGGGTTGCCCCACACATTGAGCTCGCATTCTTAGTTCACAATTCAATACATTTCGAGCGTTGGGGTTAGCAACTCATTATGCTCGCTTCTGGTCACGAGCCAGGAACACAAGTATCGTAGCAAAGCTACGCAATCACAGCAACACCTAAAGAATGCGAGGTCATGACAACTTATTTGCGGACTGTTAATTAAATTAAACGTGACAAGCGAAATGCAATGACATGAACATATTCGCGTACCGTTAATTGAAAGTAAACATGACATGGAAATTGTGCAACATGCTAAATGTCGGAACTAGCTTCGTTGTCAAGCTAGTTCCCCAATTTTGCGCCTAGGCGAGTATCATTTCGTCGCCTAGCCTCTTTTACGCCTACAACAAGCAAATGGCCTAAAACATGGCCTAAACCCTAAGTGGCAAGTTTCACTTGCCTAGCACCGGGAATGACGACCACTTCGTCACACGGATGCTATCTACGGGGGAAATCGCTGTTAAGGGGGAAACAACACCAAACACATGAAATTAATTAGGGTTTCACCAAAATTATCAATAAGTTATGAAAACAACGGTAGAACGATTTCTTACCGAGAGGAAGCGGAAGAAACACTCCGGGGAACCCTAGGATCAGATCTGGAGAAGATTGGAGAAGTTTGGGGAAACTAGGGTTTTGGGGGGATTTGGAGATTTTGATGGGTTTTGGTGAGATTTTGGGGAAGATGAGAGGTAGATAGGGTGAATGGATGGTTTGGATGATGGATTTAGGGCTTGGAATGAAGGATTAAAGCTTGGAGGAAGATGGGGGCTGAAGGGGGAAGATTTTAGGGTTTTGGGTCGTGTTGGAGAAGATGAAATCGTTTGGGTTGGGTATAAATAGGTTGGGCTGGCGGCTGCCCAGAAATTAGGGTTTCAACACTAGTTAGTCGGTCAAAGAGCAACCACTGACCGACTAGTTTGGCAACTAGTCGGTCGGTCGACCAACGCAGACCGACTAAGTGCAAACAGTAACTCCTGAACGAAAATAGGATTCTAGAGTTAGTCGGTCCATGAACAAATACTGACCGACTAGTTTAGCATCTAGTCGGTCGATGAACGTTCTTAGACCGACTAAGAGTAAACAGTAGCTGATACAAAAATAAGATAATGAGTTAGTCGGTTCAAGAAGCATTGCTGACCGACTAGTTTGCAACCTAGTCGGTCAACCAACGTTCTTAGACCGACTAACGATAAACAGTAACTCCTGAGAAATTTAGAAAGCTAACTTGTCGGTCCAAGAAGGATTGCCGACCGACTGGATCGTCATCTAGTCGGTTGGTGGCCCTTCTTACACCGGCTAATGAGCACCAAAAGTACCGATACGGAGCGCGGAACTCCGGGATCGATTCCTAAGACTCCTAGGCTTGATCTAACAGTTAGATACGACCGTTATGAAGTCCGTCACGAGTGACACACTTCGAAATCGACGATCCTAAGGAAGAAACGAGAAAATGCGACGATTCGATCGAAAATGAAACTACGGAGACGAAAACCACACAAGGGGAGGAAATCCACCAAAACATATATTATATTATATTAAATCCAGATTCATGAAAAGCAGTCGTTACAGCAAGCCGGGCTTGAAAAGAGTAACCTTCTATTGGAACGGGTGAAGAGGCAACTTGAAATGAATGCGCTCATGTTTAAGGTTGCGACGATTCCCAAAGATATCAGTTCTGTTCCTTCATCTTATGGGCAAGAAGCATCTCCAATCATATTACCAGAGCCAGAATGTGCCACCGTCGATCCCACATCCTACAATACAGCTGTTGCATATGAAGAGTGGATGGATGAAGATACAGTGGAGGAAGCAGAAATTGAGCCACCAGTGCAGCCAGAGGATGATGGATTTCAGAGATTATTGGAGGGTCTCTTGGAGTCAGTGAGGTTCACGGGTTCAGAGAGCACTACAGCAGGTGATGCATTTGAGCTACGATTTGTAGATTTTGTTATGAACCGTGTTTCAGCTGCAGGAACAATTGAGGAGGACATCCATGTCAGTCTTGAGGGGGATAGACTATATTTTCAGATTGCTTGCGGGCATTCCCGTCCACATGATACATCCCCACAAGTTGACACACCTGAGCAGCCAGCATCACCATCCCAGAGAGAGCCTACATTGATAGTTGATGAGAAGGCAAATGAGCACACTATCGAGCCACAGCATGCTTTTGAGGAGGCCTTACACACAGAGCTAGAGCTTATCACCGAGGAGGTCAAGCATCGGGACGAGGACACAGCCATTCATGAGGATCCCGAGCACTATCCTCCTACATTAGAGATTCCGCAGCCACCTCATCCTCCCACTAACGCAGAGGACTACCCCACAGAGCTTTTGGCCCCCCTTCAGGGAGATCTCTTTACTCCCTCGCCCTTTATCTTTGATTTTCCTCCAGTGTATGATGTTTTTTATGATTCATCGTGCCTTTTGCAGGATTCATGTACATACGATCAAGAGGTACGATGGGACGTATATGAGGAGGAGAGCGATGAGTTAGCACCCATGGACACATATGAATATGATCAAGGGGTGCATTGGGATGAGTCTGACGATGATGAGGAGCATCTTGATGGGGTCCACATCTATGATCTAGATTTACCTGAGCAGCATAGAGAAGACACCGTGGAGACAGCTATCACGGCACGTGAGGATATTGGATTATTTCCAGGGAAGTATCATCCACCATTATTTATTCCATACATTTCTATAGACGATTCTCTTTGGGATACTTTTATTATGAGGGTGAATTTTTTACGGCGAACTGATGCATCCTATTCTCTGCAGGGTACAGGTGGAGTCCTTGTGGGAATGCTGGAGGATGCATTGCTGGAGTTCGTTGGTGTTCGTGGACGCATGCACCTGGAGGAGCCACGGAAAGAGCAGTTGGAGCAGTTGCCTGCACCGGCAAAGATACTGGATCCGCCTTTTGCTATAGGTGATATCAATCCAGTAGTGTAGAAATTTTTATGCTTTGAATAAACAAGAATCCTCTCGACAGCGAGAGGACCGTATAGATTTGCTTGAATAAATATCACCGCATATGACGGCAACAAAAATTTTTACACCCCAAACCCATTATATATATTAATTGCCCTCTCCATATTTTGATGTGTCACATCCTTTTTGCTCACCACCCACCGAGCATTTCTTTCAAGTGAAACCTTACTTTCTTATTTGTTTGACTTGATATCTCTTAGTGAAGCCGTGATATATTTGATCGAGTCATTTGAATAAGATTGTTTGGTATAAGCTTGGGGGAAGGCGCTCTCATGTATCATTGTATGTGCATGTAGTTGCATTAGGATTTCATGTCATTCATTTCATCATTTTTCATTCACCTCCCTCATATTTATCGTTGTTCCTCATATTTTTCCTTTTATGATCACATTGAGGACAATGTGAAGTTTAAGCTTGGGGGAGTGCATTTCCATGCCATTTAGATGCATTAGTTGCATTTTTACTTTATTTTAGGGTTTTTTAAAAAAATTCAAAATTTTTGCATCATCTTTTTTTTATTTTTTTCCATCTTATTTTCCTTTTATGTGTGTTCATGCATCATATTGTGTGCTTGTTTTTTTTCTTTTCTTTCCTCTCTTTTATTTTTTTTCTTATTTCTTTATTTTCCTTTCTCTTCTTTTGCTAGATGTGTTCCTTATAATGATATATCTTATTGCTTTACCAACCATCACGATGCTTATTATTCTTTGCCATGCTACTTAGAGTATTCCATAGTCTTGCTATTCACATGTGCTTGCAAATCTATTTCTCTTGATGACCCCTCTAAGTGATCGCATGATATTCATTGAAACTGAATGTATGGATTAGTGTTTAGTATGCTTTTGTTGGAAGTGCACCAAGATTCACGCATCATTAGTATATCTGAAGCATCAGTTTTATTGTCTTAATTCACCTTCTGTTGCATGCCTGATATGATTGTAAACTTACTGCTTGACTTCACTATTTATTGAAATGATTGAGAATATCCATGCTTACATATGAGTTTTAGTTGAAGTATTATTTTATTGAACCGTTCGTGCACATCTTAGAGTGAACCGAGTGTTACATTATTTCTTTCTCCACATATATCTTTTTATTCTCTACATGTCACTTAAGCTCACCTCCTAAAGCTACTTATATCGCATCTATTTTCCAAAAATCCCTACAAAAGAAAAGGTTGCTCCAAAAAGTCCAAAAATCCAAAAAGGAGCCAAAAACCAAAAATACAAATCAAACAGCTCCTACAAAAATTCAAAAAGAAAAGTGAGAAACAAAAAAAAAGTTCAAAAAGAAAAACAAAGAAGAAAAAAAATGTTTCTCTATCTCATTATTGGAGCCACAAAATACTTGGGAAAACCAAAGCAAAAATCCCATTGTCCACTATCATATTCCTTTAGATGCGATGCCTCAAGCTAAGCTTGGGGGGGTGAACTCATTTGACCATATGAGTGAGTGCGACATTAGTGTGGAGAGGTGCACGAATGGGGAAGTTTGATAATGCTGAAACTTAGCACAATACCTTAGTTATGGAGATTTCTTATGAATCGATTAAATATGTGAATGCCATGACTTTTATTCTATTCTTTATTGCATGCTTGGTGTGTATCTTATATGCTTCATTTATAACTTTTGATTGAAAAGTGCATCGCCAACATTTGTATATTAAATCCTATGAAATGCGTGACGTGGATATGAATTGATTGTATGAATTTAGAGAATCCCGTTTGTTATTCTTAAAAGCTTGCAAGTACCATGTTTATGTAAGATATGAAATCCTTATAGCATGCGATTCGTATTTTCCAAGTTATCGTGATGTGTAGCTTATGGCTTGAGATCTGAGAGAATGATCTAGCGACCCCTTCCACCTCGTGTTCTTTCTTCTCCATTTCATTTTCTTTGTTTTCATCTCCCGAGTTCGTCTCTCTACTTTTCTTCCTCGAGGACGAGTAAGAGGCAAGCTTGGGGGATTTTGATCGGTCCATATTTTACACCTTTTTTCTACATATTTGCATGCCATTTCGATTGCTCATATTGCGATTTTCACGATTATTCGATGATATTGTGTTACTTTTCACTATTTCTTGTTTTCGTCGGATTTCAGGAAATATGGAGCGATCGGGAGAAAAAATGAGCTTAAGGGACTTGCATCCACTCCGGAGCGTCACCCAAGGCTCTTTTGAGGGCTATTCGGTGATGGGAGACATGTGGAAGAAGAAGGAACTCCGTAAGAGCGATGAGGAGGAGAAACGGAGAAGATTGGGCATTTTAGCATGCCACTCGGCCGAGTGAATGAGTCACTCGGCCGAGCAAATAAGCCTGCTCGGCCGGCCAGATCGGACACGCAGCAGATTGAGTATCAGCGTGCACTCGGCCGAGCATCGCCAGCCCACTCGGCCGAGCACGGAGACACCACCCGCCCGAGTGGCATCACGACGACGGCAAGCAAAAATCTCAGACTTACTGGAATCCGTCAGGCGATTGAGGGTTCCGACTCGGCCGAGTACCGAATGCCCCGCGGCCGAGTGAGTAAAGCCACTCGGCCGAGTCACCTCTGAAGACAGACCCCCAAGACCCCTGACTTACTGGAATTTTACAGGGTCTATCACTCGGTCGAGTAGAGAAGCCCACGCGACCGAGTAAAGAAGTCAACTCGGCCGAGTGATGCCGAGGACACAAAGCGCCCAGATTTTCAGATAGCCTCCCACTCTTTTGAAATCTTCTATCATTACAGCAATCAAAGTATTTTTCTCATATTGTTTATGGATAGTAGACTTCGTGAAGGTTCCAACACCACCAAGAACACGTCAATCGGAGATCGAATGAAATCTGGAGAATTTCTGCAAGTTGACGCTGCAGTGCTGGAATTTCCACTCGGCCGAGTCGGCGACGGGCCCAGATTTTAAGTTGCGGTTTGGGCTGTTTTTGGGCACGAATTTGAGGGGTTTTCTAGGGTTTCTTGCTAGGGTTTTGGGAGAGTATTTAAGGGGTTTGTAGCCACCATTAGAGGGGGATCCCCATTATGTTTTCTTAGCCCCCAAGATGTTTTCTTAAGGATTATTTTAGAGGTTAGGCCATGCCCTAGGCCCCCTCTTGGATCTAAAAGCTTGTATTTTGGATTGAAGATCTTCATCAAGCTAAGTATTTTCTTCTTTTTATTTGAATCTTTGTTTTTCTATCTTTTTGTATGCAAGCAATGATTTTTATTGATTCTCATATCCTTATTGCTATGCTAGAGTAGATTTGTTGTTCTAGGGTTTGGGGATGAACCCTATGGATCTAATTTCATATTTGTGATGAATGAATTTCTAAATTGCTAGAATTGCTAGGAGGTTAGGTTGTGATTGATTTACTACGGATAGCTAGGGATTTCCATCGATTTGGGATTTGCAAGAGATTGGATTCTAATCGATGGGAAGGCCTAGATATTCGATTTAGATTTACAATTGGATTTTTCTAGATTTGGTTTGCAAGAGATTGGACAAAAGCTAGGATTTTTAATTGTAAATCTATACCCATATTCGTTTGCAAGAGATTGGACGAATACGAACTATCACAACCTAGATCGTAACTCGAGTTTGCACGAGAGTGAGCTCGAGGAGCGATTGGACGATGATGTCGATCTTCATGGTGGCGGCTTAGGTTAGGGTTTGCAAGATATTGGGCCCTAATCTAGGTTTCTATAGACCGGCAATAGCGCGAGAGCGTGAGCTTGGTTCTCTATTCGGTTACGACTAGTTCACCTCGACACAAGTCTAGTAATATTGAGATTCACTATTTACGATGATGTATGACGATCCGTAGTGGGAATTCCCTAGCCCTAGACGTCTTTATTTGATTTTATATCCCCATACTTTGCCCGACGATTGTGACAGGATCGCCGCAAGGCAAATTCCCTCTTTTATTATATTGTATTTGAATCGATATTTGACCGATTTCTTTATCATCGACACCGACATCCACCACCATTTCCATTATATCATACCATAGCCATCTCCACCAATAAAACCATTCATAGTCAAACCAACCTAGGATAGATTGGAACCGACACCACCTCCTCGTGTTCGATACCCGCTCGCCACTTTACCGTGCGCTTGCGGTAAAACTACAACCGTTCTCCGGGTGTGTATCCGGGGCCGACCAAGTTTTTGGTTGTGCTATTGGGTTGCATTTTAGAGCGATCAGGGTGATATGCCAATCCAACTCTGTGATGAACCCCGTACTTCTTTTGCATGGATTCGAACTTGTTCTCTATAAAGTGTCTCCCCCCATCGCTTATCAATGTTCTAGGAACTCCAAAGCATGTGAATATGTTTTGCTTGAAGAACTTGGCGACCACTCTGGTGTCATTGGTTGGGGTGGAAATAGCTTCCACCCACCTTGAAGCATAGTCGACGGCCACCAATATGTATTTATTCCCTCTACTGGATGGGAAGGGTCCCATGAAATCCATGCCCCAACAGTCAAAAAACTCGATCACCAAGATAGGCTTCATTGGCATCTCGTTTCGTTTGGATATGTTTCCCGTCCTTTGGCATCTGTCACACTTCTTAACGAACTTGTATGTGTCTTTGAACATAGTAGGCCAATAGACTTCGCATTGCAATATCTTCGTAGTAGTCTTGGAGGCGACCGCATGTCATCTGCAGGCATCACGGCAAAGTGAGATAATAGAGGTGGCTTCATCTTTCACGACGCATCTCCGTATGATACCGTCCTTGCATGTCTTGAAGATGTATGGGTCCACCCAAAAATAACTCCAGGCCTCATACATAAACCTCCTTCTTTGTTGCGTGGTTAACCCATGTGGCTTGATACCACAAGCCAAATAATTCACAAAGTATGCAAACCAAGGTACTGCTAGGGGCCTTAAAGCAAAGAGCCTCTCATAAGCGAAGGTTTCATCAATTGGTAAAACTTCTATTTTCCACCTCACAAATTAGCCTTGATAAATGATCTGCCACAAGATTATTCGTTTCCGTTTTGTCTCTAATTTTCAGATCAAATTCTTGTAGAAGGAGAACCCACCTTATTACCCTAGGCTTAGCCTCCTTTTTGCTAGGAGGTATTTCAATGATGCGTGGTCCGTGTGCACAATCACCTTGGATCCAAGAAGGTATGAGCGAAACTTTGCAATTGAATAGACTACGGCCAAGAGTTCCTTTTCAGTAGTGGTGTAGTTCCTTTGTGCTTCATCCAAAGTTTTGCTTGTATAATATATTGCATGTAGCTTCTTGTCTTTCCTCTGCCCCAATACTTCTCCAACTGCATGGTCATTAGCATCGCACATCAACTCAAAAGGAAGAGTCAAATCCGGTGGTTATAAGATTGGAACGGAAATAAGAGCCTCCTTTTGCGTGTTAAAGGCCTACAAGTAATCATAAAAAACAAAAGGTGCATCTTTAGAAAGCGAAGCTATAAGAGGACATGCAATTTGAGCAAAATCCTTGATGAAGTAGCAGTAAAACCCCGCATGACCAAGGAATCCTCTAATGCCATTTACATTGACTGGAGGAGGCAACTTCTTTATAACTTCAATTTTAACCTTGTCTACCTCAATTCCCCTAGACAAGACTAGATGCCCAAGAGCTATCCCCTCAGTGACCATAAAATGGCATTTTTCTCAATTAAGAGTCAGATTATTTTGTTGGCATCTTTTTAAAACTTTGGTTAGATTAGCCAAACAAGAGTCAAATTCACTACCATAAACAGAAAAGTCATCCATAAAGACTTCCATGATATCTTCAATATAGTCAGAAAAGATGGATGACATGCACCTCTGAAATGTAGCAGGAGCATTACAAAGTCCAAACGGCATTCTGCGATATGCGTAGGTGTCGTATGGGCATGTGAAGGCGGTCTTCTCCTGATCATATTCATGGAGGGGGATCTGAAAGAATCCCGAATACCTATCCAATGCACTCAAGCATTTGGTCAATAAAGGGTAGTGGGTGGTGATCTTTTCAGGAGGCTTTATTTAATTTTTTGTAGTCAATGCACATGCGCCAACCTGTTACGGTCCTGGTGGATATCAATTTACCCTTGTCGTTTTTAGTACGGTCATTCCTCCCTTCTTAAGGACAACATAAACCGGGATGACCCATCTACTGTCAGAAATGTGATAGATAATATCGACTTCAAGCAGTCTAAGGATATCTTTTTTAACCACCTCCTTCATATTGGGGTTCAATCACCTTTGAGGCTCTATGTAGGTGGCATCGGTGTTTTCTAAGTGGATCCTGTGGGTACATAGCTTAGGGCTAATCCCCTTAAGGTCGGAGATTCTGTAGCAAAGGACATCCCTATGGCTCCTTAGAATGTTAAAAAGGCTTTCAAGTTGGTTGTGTTTAAGACTAGCAGTAACAATCACAGGATAAGCCAATTTGTCACCCAAAAATGCATATTTCAACTTAGGAGGCAATTGTTTCAGTTCTACCTCAGGGGGTGCTATACCCCCTGTTTCCCTCTCCTGTGAAAGCATAGCGTCCTCAATCTCATCTTCGTTCATTTCCTCTTTAGAAGATAGGCTTTTGTGTGCAGACTCAAAATCATCCTCCGGTGAAGATGGAGTGTCGAAGTATATGCTAGGCGACTCTGCTCCCGAATCAATGGAACTGACGCTTTCCTCTTGTTCACACCTGTCATCAAAAGAGAAGTTAGTAAATGATGTTGAGTCATTGGGCCGGCATTCGAGATAACTCGACCGACAGATGACTAAGGCCCACGGGGCCCATAAGAGAAGCCTGATATGGACTCAGTCAAAGCCCATTTGCCAGTCGATCTTTGATTCCACCTCACTCGAACATGGGATTAAAGATGGGCACGTAATTTGCAAGAACATGTACCACATTTACTCTTATTAAAGGGGAAAGATCATGGCCCCGTTATGGATGGCCGTTATCTCCCCAACGTCTCTAAAGGGACACTGAACGCCTATGAATACAAGGACATGTCACATCTCCAAGGTACGAGGTCTAAGACATAGAACTCTACTTTCTCAGCTGATATTTCATATACTATAGAGCTAGAGACGACAGATCTAAGGCAAATTTATGTGGGTCGATCTTAGCTGCTTCTAGCTCCCTCTCATCCTTAAGTTCCCAAACTAACTTAAACATCGAAGGGAATTTGGGTCAGAACCCAGATCCGACCCCTTAACGTGTCCCTGTGAGGCAGATCGACGGTCATCATCCAGCAACGAAGGTCATCACCGAGCTTCCTAGCCTAAACTATCACGCCCCGCTTCCCATTATACTTGGGAGCGATGACGCGAGCGGGCCCGCTTGGGCTGGAGCGGTGAAGCCACACTCCAATAAGCGTCTGTGTATGACTACTTGGCAGGTTCTTGCTTGCGAACAAACGGAACAACAAATAATGGCATTATTACACTCAACATCAAGATTACATGTACACAAAGAATTAAGGCCTAGCATGGCCATTACAACAGTTACATGGAATTTAAAATACACCTGAAAGAATACAACGACAAGTATTAAATTTTTAATGCAGTGCTGCGAAAGAATGCAGTCCTCAGCAGTGAGTCTCATGCTCCTGATTCTCTTGGTCATCCTGCTCAATCTCCAAATGAACTCTTCGGTGAACTCTGTTCAAAACCTAACGTATATTTCACACGCAAGGAAATATACGTCAGCGAGGGTCGCTCGGCAAGATTTAAAAACGTTAGTAATAAAATGACCCTCGGCAAGATAATAATATTGTTTACAAAGCTTTAGGAGATGAGGGGCACAATATGATTTCAACACGATGAAACTTAACAACATAATGTCACATGTGATCATAAACAATGTGTAATGTGCAAAGTAGTGCGCAGGCGAAGTGTTGTGTGCAAAGTAGCGACCACAATAAGGTGTACTGTGTAAATAAACAGCATGGAAAGTGTAGTGTGTATAGCAATAGTCGTGACAACTGTAGTGTGTACATCAATAGTCTTGGCAAGTGTAGTGTGTACAGAAATAGTCGTGGCAAGTGTAGTGTGTACAGCAATGATCGTGACAATAAGTTTTATCAGGTTACACCATAGCACCAGTAGAGGTAAAAAGGGGTGCATCAATCAATCTCCTATCTAGTGACAAGCCTAGTGTCTTAGGGGGACGTGACTAGCATTACACCCAAGCCAACGGGAGCTACCCGTGGATCTCTACTCACCGACCCGGCCAGGTGTCGGTCAAGTTCACCAATAGAGTGTAATCCAGCTTTCCGGCTTCTACTACATTGTACTACCCTACCCAAAGTGTCCATAAGTGTATCCGTAGTTCAATGTTTGCCGTATGGCAAACATTTCGTAATACCCCGCGGGCCCAATATCCGTAATTGCCCGAAGGCCCAATATCCGTAATTGCCCGAAGGCCCAATATCTGTAATGCCCGAAGGCCCAATATCAAAATTCAATAGGGTGGACGTTCCACAATTTAAATGCACTGCAAGCAATGAGATTGTCACACGTGATCGGAGCCCCGGGAGTGCGAACACGCAACCGGGGCACGCGACTCGCTAGTCTTACCGCAAGCGCACGGTGTAGCGGCGAGCAGGTATCGAACACGAGGAGGTCAAATGACAGTATCTTCTTCAATTCACCTGGCTATAAGAATAGTCGAGAAATGTTCGCAATAAAGCGGTCACAGTTGTTCAATGGTATAAAAGGAATATCAAATTAATAAAGACGCCTAGGGGGTAGGGAATCCCCGCTACAAACCGTATCTCGTCATTGTGATTCATAGGTGTCACCATTGCTAGACTTGAAATTCAGGTGAACTAGTTGCAACTAAATGTAGAACCAAGCTCACGCTCTCGCGCTATTGCCGGTCTATAGTAAACCTAGGGTAGGGTCCAATCTCTTGCAAACCCTAACCTAGGCAAGCTAGCGTGAAGAACAACATCATCATTCAATCGTATCTCGAGCCCACTCTCGTGCAAACTCGAGCTACGACCTAGGTTGGGATAGTTCCTACCCGTCCAATCTCTTGCAAATGGGTATTGGTATAGAATTGCAATCGAAAACCCTAGTTTCGGTCCAATCTCTTGCAAACCGATTCCGGAGGAATCCAATTGTAATCCAATTCGAATTTCTAGGGCTTCCTATCGAGTTGGGATCCAATCTCTTGCAAATCCCAATCGGTATGAATCCCTAGCTATTCGTATTAAATCAATCCCAAACTAACCCTAATCAATTCTAGCAATAATTTCACCAATTCATCACAAATTAGAAATAGGGTTCGTAGGGTTCATCCCTACGCCCTAAGACGATAAAACTACTCACAATTCATAATGAAATTCAATAGAAATTCACAAATAAAATCAATAGAATTCATTGCAATATTCAATATATCAATAAAAATGGAGTTTTTGATAGAGAGAGAGACAAACCAATGAAGAATCAATAGCATCAACAAAATAACACTTTTCTCTCCCCCCTAAAAGCTCAATCTAATCTCCTAAAAGTAATCTAAAAAGGGCTGCCAAAAGTTCTGAAAAAGCTCCCTAAACTAGGTTAAAAACTGGGGTTAAATACCCCCCAAAATAGCCCAAAAAACTGTGACGAAAATGCCCCTGCGCAGCCTCAAAATCACAGTTTACGCTACAGGCAGCGCGGCTCACTCGACCGAGTGAAAAATGTCATTCGGCCGAGTGACAAACCCTGACAAATTCAAGTAACTTCATACTTTTGGGGGTCGGCTCCTCGGGAGTCACTAGGCCGAGTGACTTTCCCTGCTTCGGCCAAGGGGACTTCTTCACTCGACCGAGTTGAAACTCGGGATTTGACTGACAAATTACAGTAACTCTGGACTTTTCGTTGCCGTCGTCTTGATGCCACTCGGGCGAGTGGTGTCTCCGTGGTTCGACCGATTGGGATGGCGATGCTCGGCCGAGTGCACGATGATACTTAGTCTGTCGCGTGTCCGATCTGGCCGGCCGAGGGGGCTTTCAATGGTCGGTCGAGTGACTCCTTCACTTGGCCGAGTGACATGCTCAAAATGCCCAATCTTCATATTTTTGCTCCCTCGTCGCTCCTACGACGTTCTTTCTTCTCCCACTCCTCTCCAATAGCATAATTCTCCTCGAAGGAGTCACGGGTGACACTCCGGAGTGGGTGCATCTCAGGATCACTCCAAATCGCTCAAAATCTCCTGAAATTCGACAAAAACAAGAAATCGTGAAAAGCATCGCAATATTGCCGAAAAATCGTGAAAAGCATGATTCGAGCGATCAAAATGGCATGCAAACATGCAGAAAAAGGTGTAAAATATGGAGTGATCAAAATCCCCCAAGCTTACCTCTTACTCGTCCTCGAGGAAGATGAGTAAAAAGCGAACCCGGTGGATAAAGAAAATAGAAACGATGGAAAAGTGGAAAAAAGAAAATAAAACGAAAAACGAAATAGAAAACGAAGAGGGAAGCTGCTAGATCATTTTTCTCAGGACGTGGGTTTTGCTTACTCATATAGCACGCATCGAATGTAAAACACATGTCAAAGACTTTTATTTCGATATCATAGTATAATGGTGCAATTTGAAATAGAAAACCCAAGAATATCAATATAGCAAGAAAAATGGAATAATTCTAGAATTAGCATCGTCTGAAGCATCTAAAGCGGTATACAGTATCGTAGACCACACACTTTTTAATTGAATGCTTTCTATAAGGAGTATAAGAGATATCACACACAATAGAGTAGTAAGAATAGAAAAGTGTGGTTTTCATGAAATGAATGCTAAGCGTAGATTTCTGGATTTCGTAAAACTTTAAGCAATCTCACCGAGTATAAAATATTACTTAGCCTAGGTTGTCATGCACCGTCAAGTATCCACTCTCTCACACATCATTGGATCCTCTCCCCCAAGCTTATCCATAAGCGTGGTGGCATATACAAAACAATATTTACATTCCCGTTTCTTATGAAGCTCCAAAAGTCAAAGAAAACAAAAATAAAAACAAAAGAGGGAAGAAAGAGAGAAAGGATATGAGATGGGATCGTTTTCGAACTTCTTTTCTCTATTCTTTTCTTATTCTCAAATCTTTTTCTTTTTCTTTTTCTTTTTCTTTTTCTTTTCTCTTTTTTTGAATAACATATATACACAAATGATCCCAAATCAAAGAGAAGGATATACAAGTATTTTTTTCTTTGGGTTTTGGGGAATTTGGAGCATGTGATATAATAACGGGGGAATGCCAATAATAGAATTGCTAAGGGGAGATTCACCAATGAATTTAAAATAGAGAAATAATGTTCAAGATATGTGGAGAAAGAAATAAATGTATCTCTCGGTTCACTCTATAGGACGTGCATGACAACTTCAGCAGGGTAATCTAATCCACTCAGTTTGATCTCAAAAAGTAAACTAATCCAGATTTATCAATGCTAGCAAACATTCAATCAACCTGAAGTGAAGTGTACAAATCATGCAATAAGAAGTGATATGAGAAAAGAAAGCAGTACTCTAGATATAAGCAATCAATGCGTGAATCTTGGTGTGTTTTCTACGATAGCATACATATGAATCATCAGACATCAGCTAATAATAGGATTTCATCTATTTTCATACGGAAAAAGAAGTGGGTTACTATTTCTAAATGCAAAACAGGACATAGCATATAATATCAGAAACAAAAGCTATGACATGACAAATTTAGCATGCATATAGAGAAAAGCTAACACCACGTCATCGTCATCATAGAAAAATCATCTCTAGCAAAAGATGAAAGAAATAAAGATAAAGAAAAACAAGACTATTTACAATGCAGCACATAAGGAAAATAAGAAAAACGTGATGCATGGTAAAAAAAATGAAAAAGTGATGAAAAAGGGTGCAAAAGAGGAAAAACGTGAAAAAACTAAAAATAAAGGTGATAAAAGTAAAAAGTGTGAGAACTCACTCCCCCAAGCTAAAGTGCACAGTGTCCTCAATATGCAAAGTGTGGCACACCGAGAGACGGGAAATGGGTGGGGAGGGTGAGGATGCATGCATGATAAAAAAAGGAAACAAAAATAAAAAGAAAATATGATGATGTGAATGATGCATGCAAAGATGGGAGTGATGTAGGTAATGTGTCACCAAAAATAACTCTCCCTCTCTCCCAAAAGGATATAGAAAGATATGATCTGAACATGGACCAAAATAGTGAGGGGAGGAGGGGGTGGGCAAAAATCTAACGACAGGACCAGCAGAGAATGGGCAGCATAACGACAAAAAAGATCAATGGTATCAAGGGTGTGCCAAAGCTGGTGGTGCTGCACCATCTCCGTCCTGAGGCGGGGGGAGTGGTGGTGGTCGTGTCTGCTGGGTGGGTGGGTGTAGTGGAGGGAGTCGCGCCAGGATCTAATACAGGCAAACCTGAATATCGGGAAGCATGGCGATGCGAGACTACATGGAACTGACCGTGGCAGAGAGAGCCCTAAAATTACCCCTGAGTCCACTCACCACCCCCTTAAGAGTACGGATGCTCTGAAGTAGAGCATCAGGGGGTGGTAGAGAGGAGGGACAAACAGGTCTAGGCTATGAAGGTTGGGGCTGTTTGATACAGGCAGTGTAAGTAATCGGGCCAGCAGGCATGTGTGGAAAAGGTGTTGTGCTCACTAGTGGATGCCCAGCCTCTGTGCGAGGCTGGGTAGCATGCTGGGACGAGGAGGCAGCAGCAGTGGTGGTGGAAGACAAAATCGGCGACGAGGCAGCAAGAGAGGTCGGTGACACAGGTGTGAGAACAGACATCACGACACTCTCAGATAGGACAGCCACGGTGGAGACAGAAGGGTCGACCGCTGGGGAGGAAGTGAATGGTCCAAAAGGTGACAACCCAGCGAAGATCATACTGGACATGGTCTACACGACGGCAGCGAAGGAGGCTCGCTGCTCTCAAGTATGGTGGGTGGACGCTCGGGAAGAAGTGAGGAAATAGGCTCAACCAAGATAGACACAGCAGTGGTGGGGGTGGTGGTGGATGTGGTGGACGGCTCAGCAAGGGTACTCCCGACACTGGCAGAAGTGGGGACAGAAGTGCCGGGAGGTGCAGACAGTGTAGGCTCAGGCTGAGGGATCACGGGGTCAGCAGGAGGTACAGGGGGTGCAGGGGGTGCCTGCTCAGCGCCCTCAGCCTCGAGAACGTAAGCATCTGGGATGAGGAGATCCATCGCTGGGATCCAATCCTCGTGGGCCGGTCCTATATGTGTCCGAGCGAGGCTCGGGAGGATCATGTAATCAGCACTGTAAGGACCGTGCAACCACACCTAGTGCCGCTGGATGTGGGGACGAAGCATCTTCATCCGGGCCATGACGTCTATCGAGAGTGCAGTGGGGCCCGGGGCTCGTCTAAGGTCAGCAGGCAGGTCCACGCCGGTCATCATAGATAGCAGAGTAATCAGACCGCCGTAGCAAATCGGTGAGCGAGCGCCCACCAAAATGATGATGCGGTCTAAGAACCAGCTAGCGATATCAATCTCTACGGTGGGGACCAGGTCATCACTATCCCTATCGAGAACTCTAGGGCGAGTCATCGTGTAGAGCATATAGAGCTCAGGCATAGACATCGTCCCAGGCTCGTACCTCGCCAAGAAAGTGGTCGCCATGAGGCGCTGGGCTATGCGGAGGCAAGGGTGTAGGATGGCTGAGGGCTTGGCCCTACTAGGGTCAAAGCCATGGTGAGAGACTGTGATACGTGTCCAGAACATGGAAGTGTCAAACAACGGTGGTGGGATGTGAGTGGGTGTGTAGGCTCGGTCGGGGACGGGGACAGCGGGACACTGGAAGAATGCACGAAGCAT
This sequence comes from Scilla litardierei, assembly GCA_030789695.1. Taxonomy (NCBI): domain Eukaryota; kingdom Viridiplantae; phylum Streptophyta; class Magnoliopsida; order Asparagales; family Asparagaceae; genus Scilla; species Scilla litardierei. The sequence goes on from CM061134.1 coordinate 91,959,164, forward strand.
GTCGAGAGTGACCTCGTACTCTCGATCCATAAGGCGGAATGTACATCCTCCAGGGGTCCGGGTGATCGAGCTAAGTACCTCAAGTGTCGGATGGACGTAGGTGTCCGCCGACATTGACAAAAAATTGTGCCAACCCACGTTGTGGTACAATGTGAGCATCCCCTCTAGCACCCCTAGGCGGCCAAGGTCTGCTAAGTGTGTGAACCTAGAGGGCACTATAGATCGCTGGGTGATACGCTCAAATCGGACGCACTGTGCGTCGGCTCTGAACGTGATCCCCAGCGGCCCGACAACGGGAGCCGGTGGTGGGATAGGATCGACGGGGATGGGCTGTGCATGGATGGGATCGGCGGGAAGCAGCTGTGTGGGGGGTGGTGGACTAGATGGAGGGGAGTCCTCCCTAGCATGAGAAGGACCGGCATCATCGGTCCTCTTCTGCTTGGAAGAGGCTCCCCGTGTGCGTGGCCTAGTGCGGGGCGGCATGTGTGCCGCGAGTGCTCACCCAATAAAAATATAGTGTGGCGTGCTCAATAAAAGGAGCGAGTGTACCTGAACATGCCGTGAGAGCAGATCAGCAAGTGCATGCGAAGAGCGCCACCTCTGCGAAGCTACAAATGCATCCTGAAGCTCCCCTAAGCTCCCCCAAGATAGCCTGCAATTCAAACAACGATATCAGCGGGTAATATTCAAAATACATGGGGGAGAAGGGGTATAATAGATAGATAAACAAGTTAATTTGGGTTGGGGGCTCAACGGGCATACGGATCGTCAAAAATGGGGAGAAAAGGGATTTTGCGCTAAATGGGGGATCGCCGGAGGTCGATCGGCGGTGGGGGGGTGTCGCCGGAGGTCGGCGATGGTCGGCTGAGTCGTCGCCGGCGGTGGTGCGGCGATCGGGGCCGGCGGCGAGGTGAATCGGGCGAGGGAGGGGTGTGATCGTGGGCGAGGAGACAAAAAGGCTCGGGCTCAGGCAAAATTGGGGGATTAATCGCGTTGAAGTTTTCACTGAGCCCGCAGCGGCTTATATAGGTGTAGATACGACTCGACCGAGTGACTATGTTGCTCGGCCGAGTGACGTATCGATTAAAAATTTTAAATTTCTCCCTGCCACTTACGACTCGGCCGAGTGGCTTCTGTTCACTCGGTCGAAGGGAGAAAACTCCTTCGGCCGAGTGGCACAAGCTACTCGGCAATATTCAGGCTAGGAGGGTATCCGTTTCCCTCGGCTGAGTGACTAAACGTACTCAGCCGAGTGACAGTTAATACGAAATGCACAAAAAAGACAGAGAGTTGGGTTCAGCAGACTTCCCTTGTTGGTGCCCCCACTCGGCCGAATGGGGTCCTATGCTCGGCCGAGTCGCATATGATACTCGGCCGAGTGACGTGCTGTTTTCTGCTTCGGGGCTCCGTTTTCGCTCTTCTCTCTGTTTTTCTTCCTCCGGTTGGTTTCTTCCTCCTCCCAAGGCCTGAGCGCATTCCTGGAGCGCTCTTCCTTGCCCCTATCTTCCTCCATATGAGAGATCTCCTTTTCTTCTCTCCTGTCATAGAAATTAAGACCCGTTGTCACAGTTTTTATGGGCAAAAAGACTCAAAACACTAATAAAGTCTAAAAATAAAAATAAAAAACAAAATAAAAAGAATGCAAAACCCGCCGGGTTTCCTCCCGACAAGCGCTTGTTTAAGGTCTTGAGCTCGACCCCTTTGGATTTTCAATTAACGCTTGATGTTTGGTGCATATGAGATGCACCCGTTGAACTTGCCGGGAAGACCGCTCGGATTTGGATCATGGTGGTGTGTGGCCTTCCTCTGTTCCCCTTCGTCATGAGCAATGTTGGGGGATGGCTTCCCCAAGCTTAAGCTTGTTCCGGTCCTTGGCTTCGCCGGTGACACCGATCTTCTAGTCGGTGGAGCTTTCTTCGAATTCTTCAATATCAAGAGCTTGCAAAGCTCCCGTATTCTCGCGACATCAACGTCGCCATCATCATTCACCGTGGAGCTATTGGGAGAGTCCTCCTTCTTCTCTTCTTCGCTCAAATCTTGGCCTTCTTCGAAGCCATCGTCATGGAGTGCACCGATGGAGTAAGGGATAGCCTCTTTAATGACTTCATCAAGGAGGTATGAAAGGTCATCCGGCCGTCACTTGAGTAGATATACTCTATTTACTTCGCCCATAGGGACTCCTTCGGAATAATGCTTTAGCCGTTGCCCATTCACCTTGAAAGTGGCTCCGTCTTTCCCTTCCAATTCAAAAGCTCCTCGCGGTTGTATGCGCTTGATGGTGAAAGGTCCGGACCACCGTGACCTCAACTTCCCAGGGAATAGTCGGAGTCGGGAATTATATAGCAAGACCTTGTCTCCGACCTTGAAGTCCATGACAGTTATGCGGGCGTCGTGGAGAATCTTGGTCCTTTCCTGGTAAATTCTTGAGCTCTCATAGGCATCTCTTCTAATTTCGTCAAGCTCATTGATGTCCAAGAGTCACCTCACTGCCGCACTCTTATATTCATAATTGAGGGTCTTGATGGCCCAATACGCGTGGTGCTCCAACTCTACCGGTAGGTGACAAGCCTTCCCATAAACAAGTCGAAACGGTGTGGTGCCAATCGGAGTGCGAAAGGCCGTGCGATATGCCCATAGAGCATCATTTAACTTCATGGACCAATATTTTCTAGATCGATCTATGGTCTTTTCAAGAATTTGCTTGATTTCTCTATTTGAAACTTCCACTTGTCCGCTCGTCTGAGAGTGGTAGGCCATGCCAATTCTATGGTTTACCCCGTACTTTTTCAACATGGCTTCAAATTTGTTTTCTATAAAGTGACTTCCCCTGTCGCTTATCAAGGTACGGGGCACCCCAAAGCACGGGAAAATATTCTGCTTGAAAAACTTGGAGACAACCCTCGCATCATTGGTAGGGGTGGCGATGGCTTCTACCCATTTGGAGACGTAGTCCACGGCTAATAAGATATACTTGTTACCCTTGCTTGACGGAAATGGTCCCATGAAGTCCACTCCCCAACAATCAAAGAGCTCAATCTCTAGAATGGGCCTCATTGGCATCTCATTTCGTTTGGAAATATTCCCAGTCCGTTGGCATCTATAGCACCCCTTGACGAAGTCGTGCGCGTCTCTGAACATGGTTGGCCAAAAGAATCCACTCTGCAATATCTTAGCGGTAGTCTTAGAAGCGGCGTGATGTCCCCCGCATGGCATACCATGGCAATGCAAGATGATGGAGGTGGCCTCCTCCTTAGAAATACATCTCCGGATAACCCCATCCTTGCATATCTTAAAGAGATACGGATCTTTCCAGAAATAGCTACGGACCTCATGCATAAATCTCCTCTTTTGCTGTGTGGGCATCCCGCATGGTTTAATCCCACAAGCCAAGTAATTTACAAAGTTCGCATACCAAGGAACTTCCCCAGGCCTTATGGCGTATAGCCTCTCATCAACAAAGGAGTCATCGATGGGCAAGCTTTCGTCCTCCTTGTCACGAATAAGCCTAGACAAATGATCTGCCACAACGTTGTCCATACCCTTCTTATCTCGGATTTCCAAATCAAATTCTTGCAATAGAAGTATCCACCTAATCAACCTAGGTTTGGCCTCTTTCTTGTTTAGAAGATACTTCAATGCCGCATGGTCGGTGTGGACAATTACCTTATATCCAAGGAGATAGGAGCGGAACTTTTCAATGGAATACACGACCGCTAGAAGCTCTTTCTCCGTAGTTGTATAATTTTTCTGTGTGTCATCCAATGTTTTGCTTGCATAGAATATTGCATGAAGCTTTCTGTCTTTCCTTTGCCCTAACACCGCTCCAATGGCTTGGTCACTTGCATCACACATGAGCTCAAAGGGAAGGCTCCAATCCGGTGGTTGTATGATGGGCGCAGAGATTAGTGCTTCCTTCAATGTGTTGAACGCCCGTAAGAATTCTCCTGAAAAAACAAATGGAGCATCTTTAGCAAGCAAGGAGGTAAGGGGCCGGGCAATCAAGGCGAAATCCTTGATAAAGCGACGGTAAAACCCCGCATGACCAAGAAAGCCCCTAATGCCCTTAACATTAATAGGAGGAGGGAGTTTCTCAATTACCTCAATCTTTGCCTTATCAACCTCTATCCCTCTTGAGGAGACAAGGTGCCCAAGCACTATCCCTTCGGTGACCATGAAGTGACATTTCTCCCAATTAAGAGTAAGATTATTTTGTTGACATCTTTTAAGAACTTTGGTAAGATTATCCAAACAAGAATCAAACTCACTTACATAAACTGAGAAATCATCCATGAAAACTTCCATAATATTTTGAATATAGTCGAAAAAGATGGAGGTCATGCACCTCTGAAAGGTGGCGGGTGCATTACAAAGACCAAAGGGCATTCTACGGTAGGCGTAAGTGCCATAAGGACAAGTAAAAGTAGTCTTTTCTTGGTCGTCTTCATGCAAAGGGATTTGGAAAAATCCCGAATACCCATCCAAGTAGCAAAAGTATTTATGTTTAGCAAGCTGTTCAAGCATTTGATCTATGAAGGGTAGTGGGTAATGGTCTTTTCGAGTGGCTTTATTTAGTTTTCGGTAATCAATGCACATCCGCCATCCCGTGACAGTGCGTGTAGAAATGGGCTCTCCTTTTTCATTTTTTATAACGGTCATCCCCCCTTTTGGGGACAACATGAATGGGGCTAACCCATCTACTGTCTGAGATTGGGTAAATAATGCCGGCCTCAAGCAATTTAAGGATTTCCTTTTTGACTACCTCTTTCATATTCTGGTTCAACCGCCTTTGAGGCTCAATAGAAGTGGCTTCAATGTTTTCCAAGTGGATTCTATGCGTGCATAGCCTAGGGCTTATTCCCTTAAGATCCCAGATAGTGTAGCCAAGGACATCCTTGTGATCCCTAAGGACTTCTAATAGTTTTTCAAGTTGATCATGGCCGAGGTGGGCATTAACAATCACCGGAAAGGTCAATTTACTACCCAAGAAAGCATACCTTAGATTCGGCGGTAATTGTTTAAGCTCTACCTCAAAGGGTGTCGTACCCTCTGCTTCATCATCTTGTCTGAGTCTGGCTTCTCCTTCAACATCTGAGTTTAGCTCACTCTCGAGTGGAGGCTCAGTTTCGCTTCTTAGTGAGGACGGTGCATCGGAATAGACGCTCTCCAATTCTGCGCTTGCATCGATAGGACCACCACCTTGCTCCGGTTCATTCCTGAGATCAAGAAATACGTCAGCAGATTCATAAATGCAAGAGTGGGGGTCATAGAGTGTAACTCCCTGAATATCGGTTTGCTCGAAGGATTCCTCAGGGGTGTAGTACTCTTCGACGCAAGTTCTACCGCCTTCAAAATATAGCTTGTCGTCCCTCACATCAACTCTGATATCGCCCCCAATAGTCCCATCCAGGGAGATTTGATCCATCACAAAGCTAGCAAACAGTTGTTCGACGGGGTCCTCGATATTAATAGCAAAAGCTCCGGTAGCGTGGACCTCATCAACAAGTTCCTTAAGGAGCTCCGCGAAGGATTCATCATCCCCCTGGCCAGACTCAGTCATTGGAATTCCATCCCCCATTTTACCTGTTAAGATCTTGTGGAAAATTTCGGGAGAGCGTGCAAAATAGGGCTGTAAACAGAGTTAGAAAAGAATGAAGAAATAAATAAAGAAATTGAAAAATAACCGGGTGATCCGAATTGAACTCCGTCAAAAACACACTCCCCGACAACGGTGCCAAAAACTTGATCGGAGCCCCGGGAGTGCGAACACGCAATTGGGGCACGTGACTCGCTAGTCTTACCGCAAGCGCACGGTGTAGCGGCGAGCGGGTATCGAACACGAGGAGGTCAAATGACAGTGTCTTCTTCAATTCACCTGGCTATAAGAATAGTCGAGAAATGTTCGCAATAAAGCGATCACAGTTGTTCAATGGTATAAACGGAATATCAAATTAATAAAGATACCTAGGGGGTAGGGAATCCCCGCTACAAACCGTATCTCGTCATTATGATTCGTAGGTGTCACCATTGCTAGACTTGAAATTCAGGTGAACTAGTTGCAACTAAATGTAGAACCAAGCTCACGCTCTCGCGCTATTGCCGGTCTATAGCAAACCTAGGGTAGGGTCCAATCTCTTGCAAACCCTAACCTAGGCAAGCTAGCGTGAAGAACAACATCATCGTTCAATCGTATCTCGAGCCCACTCTCGTGCAAACTCGAGCTACGACCTAGGTTGGGATAGTTCCTACCCGTCCAATCTCTTGCAAACGGGTATTGGTATAGAATTGCAATCGAAAACCCTAGTTTCGATCCAATCTCTTGCAAACCGATTCTGGAGGAATCCAATTGTAATCCAATTCGAATTTCTAGAGCTTCCTATCGAGTTGGGATCCAATCTCTTGCAAATCCCAATCGGTATGAATCCCTAGATATTCGTATTAAATCAATCCCAAACTAACCCTAATCAATTCTAGCAATAATTTCACCAATTCATCACAAATTAGAAATAGGGTTCGTAGGGTTCATCCCTACGCCCTAAGACGAAAAAACTACTCACAATTCATAATGAAATTCAATAAAAATTCACAAATAAAATCAATAGAATTCATTGCAATATTCAATATATCAATAAAAATGGAGTTTAGAGAGAGAGACAAACCAATGAAGAATCAATAGCATCTACAAAATAACACTTTTCTCTCCCCCCTAAAAGCTCAATCTAATCTCCTAAAAGTAATCTAAAAAGGGTTGCCAAAAGTTCTGAAAAAGCTCCCTAAACTAGGTTAAAAACTGGGGTTAAATACCCCCCAAAATCGCCCAAAAAACTGTGACGAAAATGCCCCTGCACAGCCTCAAAATCGCAGTTTACGCTACAGGCAACGCGGCTCACTCGGCCGAGTGACAAATGTCATTCGGCCGAGTGACAAACCCTGACAAATTCCAGTAACTTCAGACTTTTGGGGATCGGCTCCTCGGGAGTCACTCGGCCGAGTGACTTTCTTTGCTTCGGCCGAGGGGACTTCTTCACTCGGCCGAGTCGGAACTCGGGATTTGACTGACAAATTACAGTAACTCTGGACTTTTCGTTGCCGTCGTCTTGATGCCACTCGGGCGAGTGGTGTCTCCGTGGTTCGGTCGAGTGGGATGGCGATGCTCGGCCGAGTGCACGCTGATACTCAGTATGTCGCGCGTCCGATCTGGCCGGCCGAGCGGGCTTTCGATGGTCGGCCGAGTGACTCCTTCACTCGGCCGAGTGACATGCTCAAAATGCCCAATCTTCATATTTTTGCTCACTCGTCGCCCCTACGACGTTCTTTCTTCTCCCACTCCTCTCCAATAGCATAATTCTCCTCGAAGGAGTCACGGGTGACACTCCGGAGTGGGTGCATCGCAGGATCACTCCAAATCGCTCAAAATCTCCTGAAATTCGACAAAAACAAGAAATCGTGAAAAGCATCGCAATATTGTCGAAAAATCGTGAAAAGCGCGATTCGAGCGAGCAAAATGGCATGCAAACATGCAGAAAAAAGGTGTAAAATATGGAGTGATCAACATGTATGTTATGAAGGCTTTTCTGGGACCCTTAGGGCCCAAAAACTCTATTCCCGTCCTAAGTCGGACGGAACATAGACAGAAAAGCAGCAGAAAAATAAACATGTTAATCTAATTAACATTTAACCCTAAGGTCCAAGACCCTAATCCAAGATCTATGCCGACTTGGGATGGATCTGACCATCCCAAGAAGGATCTAGCCTACTACGATTAAATTAAACTAATGCTTAATTAAACACATACCCAGAATCTCAGCCCTGGATCAGGCGAGATGTTCCACACCATCTTCCGAGCCGCTCCCCGTCCCATGCCGAGCTGCTCCTCGAACCGCTCCTCGAACCGCTCCTCGAACCGCTCCGTATCCCGAGGCGATCAATCTCGTGTCGCCGAGCCAACCACACGACGAAGAAAGTTTCACGCGAGTGAAACCTCCGCCTAGATTTCGGATCTAAATACGAACTCCTTTGCGACTTTGCTAGAGCCCTCAAGAGTAAGGCAAAAATATTAGGGAGATAGAGAAATGTTTAATTTAAGCCTAGATCGGAGTGTGCTTCAACATTTACGAGAGCCGCTCAGATCTAGAGCTTGGGACGAATTTTGAGGAGGGGAGCAGACCCCTATTTATATAGGCGGCTGACTGCTCCCCTTTACTCAAAATCCGATGTGGGACCATTAATTGGGTTAATTAAAATCAAGTTAGTTTGCACTTCACAAATTGCAAAATTCCGTGAATTTTAACTCACTCATCGTTGAGCTTCAATGTTGGTACAACCTACCAAATCGAAGAGGGTTCAACGGTGAACGCGTAGGAAAAAACGGCTCGTCAATCCGAGTCTGTTTGACCCTTCAAACAATTGTCCAAAGTTAGCCAAAAGTCATGCTTCTCTTAGAAACGTAGCCGTCAAGAAAATCCCAGGTTTCAAAAAAACCCTAACCAGAAAATTCGGGCTTGGTGGGCCTCCATTTTTGCTAGGTTCAGCCCAACAATTTGGGCTGACTTGTTTAGGCTATAACTTGTGCATTTGGACTCCGTTTTTTGACGCGGTTTGAACCTGCGTTTAGAGCAGGATGATCCCGTCATGTAGGTAACCTTTTCAACACGTTTATTTAATTAAATATAGTCTTAAACAATTTAAGACGCATTTAATCTCTTTTGCATCATATGCAAATTAGTCCCTATCTAGGCTTAAATATCATTTGCATCAAAATGCAATTTTCTCTTCATTTGCATCAAATGCAAATTATTCTCCCTAACTAATTTCTACCTATTACTAGACGAAGGTCGCACTCTGTGTGAGACCCTACAGCCTGACCCTTACAACAGGTTGGGCTCGAAGCCCTATACGGCAGTGACCACGAGCAGTGGTTACCGGCCCTGCTTCAGGAATCATCATTATGTGGTTGACTCATCGACATGAGTATTGTCGGGACAACCCTGACTGTCTCTGTGATGAATTCCACAATTATAGTCTATTCATCTTAATTATGTCGTGTAGATCAAGTCTAGGGTACGGTCAAACTGTCAACCCCAATAACTTGACTTTGGTTAGTTTCTATCTATCTTTAGTCAATTAATGTTGGACTTCTTCCAACTTACTCTGCACAGAGATTTTACTAAAGACCGAACTAACTCTACGACACTAACTCCCATTGACCGGGAGAGACGAATCCTCTCTTGGTCATTACTCTCTCGTACGCTTCAAGTGACACCCAATCAAAGACCTTTCGGCAGGCCTTGCCTCGAAGCTAGGTCAGTTGATCTAAGTGGCACCGTTCACGCACAGGTTCGTCAAATGACCTCAAGTCAAAAGGCCAACTAGCCTATCATCACTAAGAGTTATCATTGACAGATTGATCAATGTAACCATATGATAACTCTTGTGGATCGTTCAGTGAACTCATTCTCTAATGAGCACCTGTGTCTTGTCTCCGACGTCGCCAAGTCGAACGATCATGAGATCATCGCCACTGCTTAACGGTGAAGACTAAGACACAATGGTCTATCCGATGTTTCGATATCCTTGTCTCGAAACATCTACGACCACGAACCCTTTTAGACTTATGCACAGACGGTCAAACATTTCTCCATGATCGAGATACTCATCTCGATATCTGTTTGACCTTGTATAAAGTCTCAGGACTTTACCTAAGTTGATATCTAATGTTAACTATATTATAATATAACTTAGATAAATCATTCCCAAACAGCTTACTGTTATTTCGAACAAGGCGTTTGTGCTATTCACACAGAGATAAATAGCCTGGAGGGCATCATTCTCCTACATGTTATTCCAATAGCACCAACATTTGCGAGTAAAACAACCAAACATGTTACTAAGTCAGTTAAGCTTAAGCAACATACTTACGAGGTGTTATTAGTAATATTTAGTCGTCCCAGCCACAAAATCTGAGCAATATAGTTAAAAAACTGTGGGTGATAAATACTTGCCTGAAGCGATGCGAGTTTTGGGTGCCCACACGATCGTACGGTAGGCACAGATTTATCTACGAAGTCGGGTTTCGATATTAAACTAAATGTTCTCAAACCAATATAGTAATATAAAACTAACTAATTTCATTTTAACATAACATATATACTGTTATAACAAGAAATACTTATACCTTCTTCTGTAGTATAGAATAATATAAGGTACGGCTTACAAGTAAATTACACCAACATATATTATAAACTAACCAAAAGTTATTACTTAGGCATGGCTCATAGTATTTTAATTAACATGCCTACTGTGTTACCCTACAAATTATATTTATATCACTTACAACTTATGTGTTTGTATATTATAACAAAACCCATTTCAATTCTCGCGTACCTCTTGTTTGCATGAGGATGAGCGACCATAGTTGATCGGTGACGGTGGTGATGAAATCGGGGCTGTTCGGGGTGGCGGCGGACGTCGAAGCTCGGGCGAACGGAGATGAAGGTGCAATTGGGTGGAAGGCCATGGCTCTCGGGGTTGGAGGCGCCGACAGAAGGGTGCTGTGGCGGCGTCCGTGCGGCTTCGGCGTCGTGCAGATGAGGGGGCGACGAACAGCTTCGAGCAGAGGATGGTGCGGTGTCGGAGATCTACGCGGAGGCGGCTTGCAGGCGGGAGGTCGGGAGGCGAGGTCGGAGATCTGACGTCGGGCTGGAGACGCTAGTGATGGGGGAGGCGAAGTCGAAGCGGCGGTGACTGGGCTTGTGAGCGTTGCTGTGCGGTGGGCGAGGATGAGGTCGAGAGCGGGCTGGGTGTCGCGGCAGTGTAGTCAGAGCCTGGGGAGAAGTGGGGGTCACGGTCTTGCCCTGGGGTGATGCACAGAGGAGAAGGGAGGGGTGTTTCGGTGTAGTTTCGGGCAGCAGCGGGGGCTTTGGTGTTGTTGCGAAGAAGAAGAAGAAGAACATGGGTAGGGAGGCGACTGTTAGTCGAGGGTAGGGGCTAGGCTACAAGAAGAGGTAGCCCTAGGTTTAATATTAATAGATGGCAGTAGGGGCTCTAGGTCTCTATATGAAGAAAGGAGCAGGGTTCTAATGAAATAGTTGTGTGTGGGGTGTTGGCAGCATATTTCGTGGGAGAAGAAAAATAAACCTAGGGATTTATATTATAATAAGAAAGGGTGAGGGATAGGTCATGTTGCTAGTTTGTGGGGTTTGCAAAGAAAAAACACGTGCAAGTCTATATCTTATGCCCTAGGGTTTTTATAAGACATTAGTATATGGTGTTTTGAAAAGCACAGCATGTGAAAAGATGAGGGGTCTAGGTTCTTGCTAGATGCGTGTGTTGCTGACAGATGGGTGCAGGAGTCACATGTGGGTTCGGCCTAGGTCCAAAGATGGCTAGAGTAATTTAGGAAGTAATTTGAAATAGGATTTAATGGTTTGATAATCAATAGGTTTAATAGGAGAATTAGATCTAATTAATCAGATTTAAATGGGATTTGAATTCATATTAAAAATGTATTTAAAATTATTATTAATAGGATTAGCATTAAATGGGTTTTATTAGGGGAAACTAAAGGCTAATCAAGTATAGGTTTTATTAGGAAGGTTTTTGAAATACTAATAATGGGATTTAATCAGGGGGAATTTAGAGCTAGTTAATAGGTTTAAATGGGTTTTTAATAGGAAAATTTTCATTCGAAAATTAAAAGTTTAAAAAAGGATTTGAAAGTTGAATTTAAAATTTGCAAATTTGAATTTTGAAAAGTTTTAAAAGATTAGAGTTTGAATTTGAATTCGAATTCTGAATCGAAGGTTTAAAACATAACTATAAGAAAAGACATTTAAAAATAATTTTAGAAATGGTAATAATAATAATAAGTATGAGACAAAATAGAAGTGGTGACGGGTACGGGGACAAAACATCTAACAACGGATACGGATAAAAATATGGAAGAAATACGGATAATAGTAATGATAAAAACTGGTCGTTACACGAACGATCGACGCATCAGCTGCCCGAAGGTCAATCGAGCTCCACACCATCTTCAACTACCATCATTCGACCCAGGTTCTTCCAACCAAGGGTCCCATCTCATCTGCTGACGAGTCTCCGACTCAGTGTCAAGAGTCTACATCAGCTTGACAACTGTCTCAGTCAATTTTGCCCTTAACAGTTTGGCATCGTATGTGGGAAACGTTAACCAGCTCGACATCCCAAAGAAATCGAAAAGCTATGCCAGCTGGACCGTGCAAAGTTGGACCAATCGAAGGTCCAAAGGAGAAGCAGAAAGCAAACATCTTCCTGTTGGAGGATGCTACAGACTCCACATCGCCATCACAACGACTGGTAGAGACCGCAAAGGAGCCTAAGGTGACCCGGAAGGAATTCATCCAGTCCATCGAGCAGGTCTACAGGAGTCTCGATGCATTAGCAAACTTGATACACCAAAACATAGGGAATCCATCGCCTTTAAATGAGATGTTTCCGCCTCCAACCCAAACATGATGCTAACCAGGGGCACGACCTTCCTCCAGGATCTGGGAGACCCAAGGGCAGATCAACTGGAGCTTAACCCCCACAACACGACCCCCCCTGGTCTCATTGATATGGTAGAATGGGGTCGATAATCGAGCCTTCATTCTCTAGGGGGAACACACACCCTCTAATTACCGAGAAGCAACCCGTAACTTATGGATCAGGTAATGTACGGGGCTCCCCCGGGATATAACCCTCTTAACCCTGCAGGTGGATTCAGAAGGAGGGAGGAAATCCCAAATCGATCCTCAGGAGCCAATTACGTACAAGCTGGAGAGGGAGGATCTCTACTCGTCCGATCCACGATTCAAAGGACCCCCCTGAGGGAGAATACCATCTCTGCTCCTCTCCCCAAGTTCAAGCTCCATGCCCTACCAGCTTATGATGGCAGAGGCGACCCATGGTCACACATTCACAAATATCTGAATGTCATGCTGCTTCATGGGGTCGATGAGCCATACCTTTATAGTGCTATCCATGCTTTCCTGTTTAAGAGGGTAGAAAGCTGGTACGAAGAGCTAACCCACGGGTGCATTGGGTCGTTCGATGAATTGGTAGAAATTTTTTGCAAGCAATTTGTCGTAGGACGACGTCCTAAGAAGATGTTCTCCCACCTCTTCTCGCTCAAACAGAATGAGAACGAGTCGTTCCGAGCCTCCGTCCAGAGATTCAACGACGATAGGCTCGATGTAGAGGAGACGCCGGACGTAACTGTTATAGCAACGCTCACTCAGGCAGTCCGAAATAAGCACCTACGAAGGGCCCTCCACCAGTTCCCCTTAACACCGTCACAGAAATGCACAACATAACGGATCGTTTCACTGTCTTCGAAGAGGCGGAGGAACCAGCCGGAGCCAGTGCGAAAGGCACCCCTTCCTGTCGCGGAGACACGCGGCGAGAGAAACAAACTTCGGGAACCCAGACTGGAGTCTCGAAACAAGAGACCCATGGAGAGGAGCCCACGAAGCAAGGAGCGCCCTACCTATACGAAGCCGAGCGCTCCTAAGACAGAGGTCCTCGCTTATGCCCTACGAGAAAAGCTGGTCCAAGAGATAGCAAAGAAGGGTAATTATGAGAAGAGAGACGACCTCAAATTCTGCAAGTACAACAATGATTAAGGGCATGATACCAACGACTGTTAGACTCTCAAAAACGAGATCGATGCACTAGTCAAATGAGGACACCCCAAAAACTCGGCTAACGAACAACCTAGCAAGGAGGGATTCTCGAAGCAGAAGGGCAAGATGACAGGATCACCTGTCACCAAGATGATCGACTAGCAAGTCGTCTGAGCTCAGGATCAAATAAAGAGGCACGAGGTAAAGTCAGCTCCGACGAAGTTTGGAAACACTTGTACGCCTTTTTTATCTTTCTTTTCAATAACTTTTCATCAAATAAAGTTTTGCTACTTTCATGAATTCTACAAAGACTATCCCATCAAAACTCCCCTCTAAAGGATCTGATCCTTGGGAAGCTTGGATAAACTGAATTCATATTGATGAAATCCATGCGAATGAATCATATAGGGTGTCGTCAGTCATCAGTCGATGGACCATCCCTTCGCTACTGAACGACTAACCTAAAGGTCGTCAGCCATAAGCCAAAGGGGCCACCCCTTTGCTACTAAATTACTCGCCTAAAGGTCGTCAGCCATAAGTCAAAGGGGCCACCCATTCACTACTGAACGACTGACCTAAAGGTCGTCAGTCATAAGTCGAAGGGGCCATCACTTTGCCACTGAACGACTGATCTAAAGGTCGTCAGCCATAAGTCGAAGGTGCCACCCCTTCGCTACTGAACGACTGACCTAAACGTCGTCAGCCGTAAGACGAAGGGCCATCCCTTCGCTATTGAACGATTCGCCTAAAGGTCGTCAGCCATAAGTCGAAGGGGCCACCCCTTCGCTACTGAACGACTGACCTAAAGTTCGTCTGCCATAAGTCGAAGGGGCCACCCCTTCGCTACTGAACGACTGATCTAAACATCGTAAGCCGTAAGGCGAAGGGCCACCCCTTCGCTACTGAATGACTCGCCTAAAGGTCGTCAGCCATAAGTCGAAGGGGCCACCCCTTTTCTACTGAACGACTCGCCTAAAGGTCGTCAGACATAAGTCGAAGGGGGCACCCCCTCACTACTGAACGAATGACCTAAAGGTCGTCAGCCATAAATCGAAGTGGCCACCCCTTTGCTACTGAACGACTCGCCTAAAGGTCGTCAACCATTGGTCGAAGATGCCACCCATTTTCTACTGAATGACTTGCTTAAAGGTCGTCAGCCATAAGTCGAAGGGGCACCACTTTGCCACTGAACGACTGACCTAAAGGTCGTCAGCCATAAGTCGAAGGGGCCACCCCTTCGCTACTGAATGACTGACCTAAACATCGTCAGTCGTAAGACGAAGGGCCACCTCTTCGCTACTGAATGACTCACCTAAAGTTCGTTAGCCATAAGTCGAAGGGGCCACCCCTTCGCTACTGAACAACTGACCTAAAGGTCGTCAGCAATAAGTCAAAGGGGCCACCCCTTCGCTACTGAACGACTGACCTAAACGTCGTCAGCCGTAAGACGAAGGGCCACCCCTTCACTACTGAACGAGTCACCTAAAGGTTGTCAGCCATAATTCGAAGGGGCCGACTTCGCTACTGAATGACTGGCCTAAAGGTCGTCAGCCATAAGTCGAAGTGGCCACCCCTTCGCTACTGAACGACTGACCTAAAGGTCGTCAGCCATAAGCTGAAGGGGCCACCCCTTTGCTACTGAATGACTCCCCTAAAACATCGTCATCCATAAAACGAAGGGCCACCCCTTCGTTACTGAACGACTCAACTAAAAAAGGCCGTCAGCCGTAAGTAAAAGGGCCACCCTTTTGCCACTAGACGACTCTCCTAAAATGTGTCATCAGTCGTAAGTCGAGGGGCCACCCCTTTGACACTGAACGGTCACCCTAATGTGTCGTCAGTCGAAGGGCCACCCCTTTGTCACTGAACGACTCTGGGGCCGTCAGTCGTGAGTCGAGGAAATCGATCCCTCACTATAGAACGTGGTGATCAGCTTCTAAACATGGTTTGATGGTTTATAATCGATCATCCTGAAGCAGTGCCTAACCCATCGAGGGCCATCAGGCATTATGACCACCACACGACATGCATGACAGCAAACAAAAAGATGCAACGACAAACATGGATATGCAGTCCAAGTCTTCTGGCACTCCTATTAAAAAAATTGTTTTTGTTTACATCTACGTTACCCCCTATACGTTCAAAAATTTCTAAAACAGGCGTAAAAAGAACGCCAAGACCCTACAACGGCTGGCTAGGCCCTTGGTCTCTATCCAGCATAGCCATGGACTCTGGGTCCCTTATAGCATCCTCTACCGCATCATCGTCAGGCACGATGGCAGCATCATTGGTGGGAGCAGCGTCCTCTGTGTCTTGGATCGATTCATCGTCACCAAGGTCCGAAAAAATCTTGTTGAACTCCACGGAGAGGTCAGGAAATCAGTTCCTTATCTCCAATCGACATCGCTCGTATCCTTCCTTGTATAGCTTGTCGAAGTCGAAAAATGAATCCGTGAGCCCCTGAACCGCCTCTCCGCTATGACCTCGGCTTCGACTCTCTCCTCCAACAGAGTATCCTCCACTCCATATCTCAAGGAGATTTGTTCGGCCTCCCTCCTACGAGACTTGCTTAACTCATGCTCAAGTTTTTGAATGCGGTTCAATATCGTCTCGGAGAGAAGGCTGAGTCTAGTCAGCCCAACTTGAGATCTATCCATGACCGATCTAACGGCCACCAGGGTGACCCCATGGTTGGCCACCTTCGGAGCACGGCGATGCAACACCGTGGTTGCCACTAGAGCCCGCACATAACATACATTGGTCAACATACGTGCTGACATCACCTATAATGGAGGCTGGAGCAATAATTATCTGGACGTTGGCATGAACGACTATCGACGCAAGTCGCTCATAATCGACCCTCTCTACGACAGCCATGTCCCATGGGAGGGTCGCATTCTCAACAATGCGGGAGACGGCTCCGCAATCATGAAGAGCGAAATCTCCACGCCTCATCAGAAATTCTGCCCGGACAAGCTCCTTCTCGGAGCAGGCGAATGGGGCCTGAGAAGATCTGCTTTCTAGTAAAATTGACATATATGCATCGAGGATGTCTTCAGACAATCCTACAGGAGGTAACAGACCCCCCAAGGCCAAGAGTCCTTGTGCACGAGAAGCTGCAGTGGGACCTGAGTCCTCCCCGTATCTTCCTCGTGAAGCGTATCCCTCCCTAGCCAGGAGACCTGCTCCACAGCTGCAATCAACCCAGACGGCTTCGAGTTACTGCGAACGAGTCACCGCCTCCTTTTATCCCCCCTGGTGCAACTACTTCAAATTTGGAGGCATGCTTTTCCTTCTTCTTCTTCTGAAGGCAGGCCACCTGAGCAACCCTCTCAGCAACGGTAGGTCGATCCTCCGACGGTAGGGCCATCCTTTCCACCCCAGTCGACACCCAAGGAGACAACATGCTCACCACCGCCTCTCGGATGGAAGCCTCGACTGCTTCCCTCGGTGCATGATCCACATGATAATCCACACCAACCAAGCCTGCAGAAGCAACAAATAAGTTAATTCGAAGAACGAAGGTCGAGCAGTTGGCAGGCACGATCGAACCAACCTTTCGTCCACACGGTCCGACGTAGCACATCGTCAGACCACAGTCACTTGACCGACCTCATATCCTCGGGTAGGCTCATCAATGTGTAGGCACCTTTCTTCTCCTCGCTAGCCAGCGGCTTATCCACGGCGGGGCCCAAGTCAGCGGCACCCCAACCGGTGTAGAAGCTTGCCTCCCCTTGGAAACCCATAAACAAAAACACATCTTTCCATTTGGGATTGGAGGTGGGAAGGTCTTCGATCAGTTTCTTACCTCGACGAGTCATTATCGAATACCAATCCGGGGTCCTGAGGGAAGGGATCGAGAAAAAGTAATTGAACAACCTTAAAGACGGCTCAATCCCTTTCGTTACGCACAGAGCTATGAAGCCTATCAGCATGCCAATGTCATTTAGCATCAACTGGCAGAGTGAGATGTTTAGGATACACAGGATGTACCGCATGAAGGGGTGCATGGGGAATCGAATGCCTCATTCGAAGGCTTTGATGTATACCCCTGTTTCTTGGTCGTCAGGGTGATGGACCCTCTCGTCCTTTCCAGGCACCCAGATTTGGTAATCGAGACTGACGAAACGCTTCTGAAGCTCGAGGATCTGGCCAGCCTTGATGTTGGACCTTAGATTCGTGTGCAAACCCGGCTCCATAACCCTTTCCTGGTTCTTCTGCATGGCCGTGACCATGATCCTTTCAGAGGCAGAGACGGAAGACGAAGACATTACTTTCGAGAGAAGCACAATCTAAATCAAGGGAATGAAGATGATACATTCGCATTCTACCACTGGAGTCGTCCTATATTGCTAGGGCGACAACTGCATGATGAAAAACGCGTCGAAGATCAAAAGGCTCTAAGTATCTTGGATTTCGAACCGGTAAATCATCCGAATCGACGAAGCGAGTGTTTTGGTGCCTAGAACTTGAGTGCTATTTTCTCGAATGTCGTGCCCCCATTAATGCGATGTAATGTCGATTGACTTCAATGGGCAGACCCTTTGAGGTCGTGTGACGGGGGCCATTGTTGAGTCATTAGGCTGGCATTCGAGATAACTCGACCAACAGATGACTAAGGCCCACGGAACCCACAAGAGAAGCCCGATATCGACTCAGTCAAAGACCATTGGCTAGTTGACCATTGAGTCATCCTCACTAGAACGTGGGAATAAAGGTGATCTCGTAATTCACGGAAACATGTACCACATTTACTCCTATTAAAGGGAAAAGATCGTGGCCCCATTATGGGTCGCTGTTATCTCCCCAATGTCCCCAAAGGGACCCTGAATCCCTATAAATAGAAGGAAGGGTCCCATCTTCAAGGTACGAGGTCTAAGACATAGAACTCTACTTTCTGAGCTGATATTTCTTATACTATAGCGCTAGCGAAGACAGATCTGAGGTGAACCTCCGTGTGTCGATCTCAGCTACTCCTAGATCCCTCTCATCCATAAGTTTCCAAACAAACTTAAGCATCAGAGGGGATTTGAACCCAGATCCGACCCCCTTAACATGTCCCTGTGGTGTAGATCGATGGTCATCGTCCAATAACGAAGGTCGTCACCGAGCTTCCTAGCCCCAAACGATCGATGCATCAGCTGCCCGAAGGTCGATCGAGCTCTACACCATCTTCAACTACCATCATTTGACCTAGGTTCTTCCATCCAAGGGTCCAACCTCATCTCCGACGTGGCTCTGACTCAGCACTAAGAATCTACGTCAGCTTGATAACTGTCTTGGTCAATTTTGGCCTTAACAATAGATGAGTGTCACAAAAGGAGTCATCAGATGCACTTCCTTGAATGTCAATATCCCAAGGTTGTTCTTCACAGGTACTGTTTTCTACAGTGCACGCTTCAATGCCTTCATTCATTGTGCGTTGAGGAACTTCGTCAGCTTGAAAATGCAGCTCATTTCCCTCAACATAGACTCTAATGCCACCCTCGATTGTTCCTTCTGGGGAGATTTGGTTAATAACAAAGTTGGTGAATTGTTGCTCAAGATGATCTCCCACGCTGATGGCAATAGGGCCTGTGGACCAAACTTCATCCACAAGTTCCCCCAGTAAGGATGTAAAAGTATCGTCATTCTACAGATTAGGGTCTGTCCACATCATTGTGATTCCCATATCAACCTGATCAAAACCAATAAAGCAGTTTGGAAAGTGATGTTAGTAAATGCGTAAGAATGTAGTAAAGAATATAGAATATCGTCGCTTCCTCGTCAACGGCACCAAAAACTTGATCGCGCCTGGATATACACCTGGAAACAATGTAGTTTTACCGCAAGCGCATGGTTAAGTGGTGAGCAGGTATCGAATCACGAGGAGGAACTATTGGTATCTATATTGATTACTAGGTGGATGTGAATTGATATTGAAGAAATGTTGGCGTCACAGTCGTGCAAAGTGTTGTTTATAAATTCAATTAATAAAAGTACCTAGGGCTTGGGAATACCCACTATAGATCTCAAGCATCAATGTGAAATATGAATTTCCATATCACTACTCTTGGTTTAAGGTGAATTTGTTGCAACTAGGTGGTGAACCAACGTGCTCTTACGCTACGCAAGTCTATAGCAATCTAAAATAGAGCCTCGCTCTCTTGCAAGCCTAGTTCAAACCACTAGCATTAAGATCGACAATATTATTCAATTCTAACTCAAGCTCACTCTCGCACAGCATGAGTTCGAATCTAGATAATGATATTTCGTATTCGTTTTACCGTCGTACATACGAATATAATTATAGAAATATAATAAAGATGATAGCTTTGGTCGCTCTCGTGAACCAATTCTAGGGAATCTTGATTATAGATCTAAATCGAATATCTAGGGCTTCCCATGGATTAATATCCTCTTGAGCTCTCAAGATCCAAAGGAAATCCCTAACTATCTGTAGTAAATCGAGCATAATAAAAACTTTTTACAAGTTTAGCAACATTGGTTTTCATTAGATTTCACATATCAAACTTTAAATCCTTTGGATTCATCCCTTTGCCCTAGAGCAAGGAGATTACTCATGATTCATCATTAAAAAAGTAATAGAATTGAGAACTGCGGGAAAATTCATCAGACAAATCAGATATAAACAGAAATATAGCATAAAAATAGGAACTTGCAAAAGTTTAGAGAAACCAATGATGTTCAAGCTCCGAATAACAAGAAATTAAAATCTTGCACTTCAACTCTCTCGCAAAAATAAGATGGAACAAAAGTATTTTTCCTAAGAACTACAGCTATGGCTTCTCCCTTTGACGGCTCCCAAAACTCGCTACTTATTACGTCCAAAAAATCCTGACAAAAATACCCCCAGGCGACTTGAAAAAGCCTAGGTCGAAACTGGGCTGTCGACGCACTCGGCCGAGTGGAAATGTCACTCGGTCGATTGGATTCTCTGTGGAAAATCTGGAAAAATCGGCCTTTTGTACTGTTCAGGCAACTCGATCGAGTGGTCTGGTCACTCGGTCGAGTGAGCTTCTCGCTCAGTCGAGTGGGGTCTTTTGTAGAACCCTCCAAAATCATTGTTCTGTTTGATAAATTTATGTCTCCACTCAATCGAGTGGGCTTCTCTCTCGGTCGAGTGGGAATTTCACTCGGTCGAGTACATTGTCTCTTCTTCTTTCAACTGGAGTTGGCTGTGTCAGTGCAACTCGGTCGAGTGAGCTGTCTCACTCGGCCGAGTTAGCTACTTCTTTATAATATCCTCCTTCTCGCTCCTTTCTCCATTCTCTCGCCTTTCTTCCTCTTCTTCTCATTCTCAAGCACCGTGAGCTCCTCGATGTCATCGTGATTGACGCTCCGGCACGTGTGTATGTGCTCATAGCTCCAAATTCCTCCCAATTGCTCCATATTTCCTGAAATCCAACGAAACATAGAAATAGTGAAATTCATCGTAAAATCGTCGTTTAAACGTTAAATTCGTGATACGTGCAATCGTTATGGTAGGGAACAAAGCTGAAATAAAATGTAAAATATAAGCATATCAGAACGTTGCGGCAGAGATATCTCAATCTAGAAATGAAAGGAATAAAATACGGGATTCAGATATGAAGTAATCAGGGTTCAAGAAATCTCCCTGATTGATATGGTGTTGATGCTTGGCCTCTGGTGGTATGAGGAGTGGCGACGGTGAAATGGAGGAAGTGAACATGATTTGGACCAGCTGAGATCAATCGTTGTGCCTGTGGCTGAACTCATGTACTCCTCAAAAGCGTGCATTTGCATTGCAGTCTCCTCGAAGCTCATGCATGGCTCTAACTTGGGGACCCGACAAAAGGTGAAGGACGGTGCGTGCTTTTCGATTTCTGGCATCTTTTTCTCGCCCACGCAAATCTCACGAATATCTGCTCTGAACTGGGTCAGGAGCCCATTAATCTTGGCCAACGCCCCCATCTAATTTCTCATTCCTTACGGGGGCACAGCTTTGGATGACACCGTCGGCATGATATGTGCCATAGGTACCCCCTGTAGCTGGGGAGGCAAACACATTAGAAAATAAACAATTGTTTGCAAATAGATTACCCCACATTACGCAAGTGGCTGGTGATGCGTTGGGCCAATGGACATCCTCCATCGTAAAAGTGGACCCTCCTCTGTCGAGACATGGAAGGGTGGTAGATGTATTCCCCAAGCTGAATGGTCCTTCCATATGCTCTACCTTCCATGGTACGGTATCGTAGACCCAACCCATGAACGATGATCAAGATGCCCATTTGATTGGTAGAGTGGTTGGGCTATCGGGTAAGGATGGGTGTAGGTCATAGTGGTGAGGAGATGAGCATTTTTTTGCAAGCCTTGGGTTGCCATAAACTGTTCCATCTTAGCTATAAGGCTTTCCTCCGCTTTCGATGGATGCATAAATTTTGGAGGATTTGGATGGAAGTGATTCGGATGGTGGCTATAGGTATGTTGGATCAGGTCATGGAGGGCTGGCATAATATGTGCAAACATTGGTGGCATGCCCTGGAAGGCCGCACATCCTGCAATTCCTTGCAACCTATAGAAAATGATTTTGTGCTCCCATTCGAGCATCATTGTTTGTCGAGACACCAAAATTATTCGTGTATGTTCCATCTGGCAACCACATCGTAACTCCAAAATTCACCTGGCTAAATAAGAATAGAAGACTAGAGAATGATCGTCAGTAAACAACAAGTAGCAAACAGGTGGAGGGTAAAAATTTCTTTTTTTTTGATTTTTTTTAAAATGCGTAGTCTAATAAACGCATAATTAAATCGATATCAAGCCGATTGTCTCCCGGTAACGACGCCATTTGCTTGTTGTGCAAAATAATGATAACCGCAAGCATACGATGTATGTCGTAGCTCACCGATCGAACACATGGAGGCAGTGGTATGAATACCGGTTAATTGTAAATCTAATTAGCTACACGAATGATAGTGGAGAATATGTAATTACACTAAACATACTAAAATAAAGAGGGGTGCCGAGGGCTAAGCGTCGCCACCAGCATTGATTAATCATGCATAATGATCTAGCTTCTCAACCTAATAGAATAAAGCCGTCTACGAGGGTTTAATCTTGATACACGTTCTCTCTCTCTATGTCTGACCATGGAGGAGAGAACGAGGGATAGTGCTTAGACCTCTTATAGGGTACCTAATGGTTAGTCGGAAATCCCCAAACTAGTCATTCTACTGAGTGTGCCTGATGGTTATTTGGTGCTTAACACTAGATGGTCAATCCTCCGACTAAGGATGTGTTGATATAAAATCTCATCCTAGTAAAACCCTAGCAAAAATCTAATAGAACGATCTTTGGGGTGATCAACCCATAAGAATCATCTACACTAGGGCTTAGCTACACCTTAGGCACAAAGATCTACTCGCTAAACATTGCAATAAACAACAAATAAAGCAAGGAAATAAACATCACAACTGGCATATAGAGAGGACTTAAAAGCAATGCAATTAAGGAAACTATAAAGATTAAATATAAAACCCAAATTAAAATAGTCTTACAAGGCATTAGAAGAACAACCCCCAAATGGGGTGAAAACCCCGAGAAAATCCTAGGAAAAACGAAACCCCCTCTCTCAAATTGCACTCATCTATTTATATTACATCTAGAAATTTGGGAGAGCATGTCCATGCCGCAAATCGGCATTGCCGTGTCGCTGCCAAGAACTAGGGCACGGGAAGACGGCTGCTTCAAGCACGGCCGTGCCGCAAATCAGTACGGCCGTGTCAATCCTTTTTCACGCCCAGGTGACACGGTCATGCAAAATGACCATGTGAGTATAGAGCGATCTGTCCTATACAGTGGAATCTAGCACGGTCATGTGGCGTCAATGTTGATGGAACTCTCCCTTGGCCTCATGAAATGACACGACCGTGTGGTTACACATACGGCTGCGTTGCCTGCTCCTGAGCCTAAATTTCCTCTCCTTGAGCTCCGACCTTCATTATCTTCCGCTGCTTTCTCTCCCAAGCTCCATGAATCACCAAGTTGCAACGTTTTATGCCGAATTCCCTAAAATGCACACAAAACACCCTCGAAGTATGAAGTAGGTAAAAACATGTAAAACGGGCGATAAACGAGAGTGATATAAAATAAATGGTGAAAAAGAAGTGTGAAATGAGCAGAAAAAGGTACAATAAATGCACCTATCAATAAGATATCACTTCTAGATTTCAACGGTGAGGGAGGAAAAATTCTTTAAAGTTTGGCCTTCGTAGAGGACAACCCTGTAATTAATTTTTTCCCCTAATTAATTTGCCCCACATCAGATATTTTGAGAATAGGAGGAGTCAGCTCCCTATATAAATAGGGGCTAAATCTCCTCCTTGAAACTCACACCAAGCCTTGGATCAAGGGCACTCTCAAAAGTTAAGAGCACACCTAGATCGAATAGGCCAAAATATTATTCACTCTTTCTCTCTTTTTTCACTCCTTTGCTCCTACTCGGGCTCTAGCAAGGCTACGAAGGAGTTCAGATAAGATCAGAAGTCTTGACAGATAATATTCTTATGGTGAAACTTTTTGGAGCACGTGATTGGCTCGGTGACAAGGGTGTTGCTCGTCTTGGGATGTAGTCCAGCTCAGGGAAGTGGTTCATCCCCAACGTGGGGCATTGGTTCGTGAGGACCGATGTTTTGCTAACATGAAAAACAAATGTATGTCCTTTATTATTCATGCGTTTATTATGCAGTAGTTTTATAGATCGATCTTTACGGTTTAGTCAGACCCATCACATGATAATAGAGATTCTGGCTAGGGATTTTAGGGCTGTCTTAAAATAGTTTTAAGTTTTTAGCTACTTATTTGTTTTCGTTGTTGCCCGACTAAGGCCAGACATCGATTTTGAGCCCTGAGGATCGCATAAAAACCCATCAACACATATCCAATGTAATCACCAAATGCATGGAGATAAACATAAAAGATACATAAAAGAGCATACATTTAAAAACATCAAAGCAAACACACTCAAGTTCACCAAAAATAAAAGTCTAAATAGGTGGAGCTTGGCCTCTAAGAATATTCTTCAACTCAGTAATCTGCTATTGAATCTCGTCAATCCCACAATCTGAGACATCTATTTTCTCATAAATTCCATCTATCTTCTAATGGAATATAGGGAACTGTCGTTGCTCGTCTTGCTTGAGCTATTTCTTCAATTCTTTAAGATTGGTAAGCAAGTTGGATTGTTCAAAAGGAGGTGAAGCAACACGTGAAGTAGGTTGTGTGGAGGGGGTTGCTTCATCATCACATCTTCTTCTTCTTCTCTTCTTCCTCTTTAGGATTTAGAGATGGATCTTGGTGAAGTTTTATTCTTTTTGATGCACTTTTATCAAATGGCAAGATGGGTAGAATGGATTGGTTCTTAGAAGCTGCATTGATGTTAAAGTGCTTAAAGATGATAGTGAGATAGTGCCCATGATGAAGAGATGAACTACTGCAACGTATCAAATTATCAAAAATCAAATTTTCCCAATTTAATTTAATTTCTATTATGAGGGCATAGACACACTAAGCCTGGCTTTTAGATATCAATGAATAGCTTCCAGCTCTTTAGAAAATGTTGTAGGATAAGATCAATGTAAGAATCCTTGCCCTAGGCACTAATGCACTAGTTGCTATGTGAGGAACAAATCTTTTCCTCTTAGAGAACATTCTTTCATTGACTGAAGAATCATTCATGAAAATTTCTCAAAGCGTACTCTCCTCGCTTGGGATGCCTAAAATTGCACCTATAGTGGATGCATCAAGTCTAATGCGATTGTTTAAATCATTTGTTATGAACCTCAAAGCATTTGGATTGGCCACCATATTTGTATGAAACAAATTCACAAGTTATGGGTAGCAGTTACAAGAGCTTTTAATGGATAATAGCCCCTTAAGCCCTTAATAACCTAAACTTTTCCCATCCAGTATCCTCCGAGATCATCAATTTTGTAAATCTCTCCACGAGAATTGCTTACTAGCAATGTGTTGGTAGTGAGAAACTAACTCAGCTCTATTTAAATAAAGAATAATTATGTTCCTATTTGAAATGGGTTGAGATGGTGTGGGTTGTGTGGGTTGAGAAGATGAAGCCTTCTTCTTTGGAACATGCCTTCTACTCATGATGCCTAGTGTGAGTGTAAGTGCAGCTAGAATGATGCATATGATATGTGAAAAGATAGGAGATCAAGTGCAATACATTGTAAAGATTGAAATTATCATCAAGAAGCTTCCAACATCTTTCAGAGTTGAAGTAGAGAAGAAACAACCTGAAATTTGTTGGATTTTCGTGAGTTAGGGTTCTAAGCTAAAGGGAATGTTTTTGGGGGAAAATATTAGGGTTTAGATTGAAAGAGAGATGATCCTAGCCATAAGATATGAAATGAAGAGCTAAGATCTCTTCAATCAAATGGGTTTGAGTCAAAAGTATCCAGTAAGTTGTTGGTATGGACTCAGAATGCTCAAAACAAACACGCAAACCTGTAAAAATCGAAAAAATCGAAGACAGAATGCCAAAAATAGTTGGCTATTTACATAACTATAGTCGACTATCTCCAATACTATAGTCAACTAATTTTGGAACAAAGAGCTGGCCAAAATTGTAGTCGGTTGTAGTATTACAAGTAGTCGGTGCAGTACTGCAAGTAGTCAACTATCAGCTGAAGAATTATAGCTTCGGACTCAAACAAATCTCCCATCTCTCAACTAATTCCTAGTGGTTTCTAAACCTATATGTACACATTCACATCAAGCACACAAATGCAGTTAATGTCCCCTAATTATGAGAGATACCAAGGGTTTCTTTGGGGGTATCTCTCTGAGGTTTTAAACTTAATTTATTTACCTTGGGAACCAAATCCATTTGGATTTGGAATCCCATCTTTTATATACTTATAATTTGGTGAGTGATGAATATCTTTCATAAATTTAATTACATAACCATTAAGTGACTTTTGATTTAAAAATTTAGGAACCCATATTTTAAATGTTTTCCTTTATTAATGTTAGAAGTTGAAGGCGTGGTCTAAAATTACTAGTATTAGAATTTGGAACATATCCTAGTCTATCATTATTTTTTTACTACTTGTGATCATATAAAAAAATTTAGTGTCTCTTTTCCCTTCTTAAATTTTTATACATTAAGGTATAATTCATTATACTTATTTAGTGAAATTTCAATTTTGTTACCTAATTTTTCTATCCAATTGTTGAAAATTTTAGAATCATTGAGAAGATTTTTATTATCATTTTTTAATTGTTGGTTTTCCCACCTAAGTAATTTGTTTTCATTATCTAATTATTGATTAATCAAAGTTAATGCTTGGGGTGTCTCCTTTGGTTTCATCAGTTCCAATTTTAACTTATTGTTTTCTTCTTCTACGTCTTTTATATTAATACAATTTTATGAAGTTTTTTAATTCAAGGTACTTCCTAACTGTTGGATCCTGTGGATGGCAAACAACACTAGAAGGGGATTGAATAGTGTTGTTTAAAGATAAAACTTTTTCGTTCTTTAATCAATCAACACAAAACAAAACCTTCTAATGTTGCCTAAGAAACCAAGTAGAGTGATCTACGCTTGGTTCTTAATCAACTTAATTAATCTTCAAAACAAGTCAGAGATAAAAAATCTTCTGGTAGTCGACTCCCTAAGAACAGTAATCGACTCCCAGAGGGAAATTAAGCACAGCTCAGTTAAATAAATACTTAATGAAGATATATAAGATTGCACAGAAGTATAAGAGAGAAGCAGATACAGAAATTGATCTTGCAATATATTATGAATGAGTTACAAATGTAATACACAATGAATCAAGATAAACAAAGTATAGATAAACAATCACAGAGAGAATCAAACGCAAACACAAGGATTTTATCCTGGTTCCCCACAACCTTGGGTACGTCCAGTCCCCAACCAATCCGGTACGAGATTTCCACTATTGCCTTAGCAATACAAATACCTAGCCTCAACTAGGATTTTCAACCACCTAGACTGGTCTAGGATTTCACCCTTGCCTCACAACCCAAGGACTTTAACTTGCCTCACAATCTTAAGACTTTTCATAAACACCTTGCCTACAACAAGGATTTACAACCACCCTTATCACCAAGGGACTACAAGTAAAATCAAATCCAATACACCACAATGAATTAGTGGAGATTGGTTTTTACACCCAATAATTCTATAGCCAAGATTAAACTTACAATTGTGCTTAACATGGCTAAAAGAATTTAGATCGTTCGTAGATCACACAAAGAATATGAATTTATTCAATGTGATCTAGAATCTAGATGTGTTCTTAGATCACACAAAGAATATGAAATTATTCAATGTGATCTAGAATCTAGATGTTTCAAAAATCCTTTGAGAATATAAAAAACCAAGAGAAGGATTTTGAAAACCAATTTGCAATAGCCAAATAATAATAATGATCTTAAAAATAATTATAAAAGAATATAAGCAATAAGATCAGAAATTGAAAAACCGTTTTGGCTATGAAGAACTTTGAGAGCGATAAGAACAATGAGATCTTTTGAGAGAATAAGAATTTTGCACAAGAGTGAATTGGTGAGGAAAAAGATCTCAAGGCTTCTCTATTTATAGAGCTAAAGGAGAATTCAAAATAATTCAAATCAAATTTGACTTTAGCCAAAAAAATCAAGCAATGAATAAATGAGAGAGTGAATCAAGGAATTCTGGTCGCACAGCTAGTAGTCGACTCCCTAACTTTGGTAGTCGACTCCCAGAGTGTCTCAGAGAAAATCTGCTACAACTGGTAGTCGACTCCCTAACTTAGGTAGCCGACTACCAGAGTATCTTTTCTGATAGAAGACAGAAATCAGTGTAGTGAACTACTGGGTGTTTGCAGTTGACTACAAATTGAAACTTAGCTTCTATGAAAAGAATGCTCTCAAATAAGTTTAAAATGAGTTTTAAAAACATTTTAGAAAATCATTTTGTGTGTGTGCAAATTCTTCTTGGCTTTGACATAATCCTAAGAAAATGAAAACCAACTCACACACTAGACTCTATGAAGAACTTGAAGCCATGAATGAGCTTGATTTTGTTGCATATGCTTCGCTTGAATTTGAGATCCTCTTTAGCTTTAGCTTGAGCACATTCTTTGAGCTTTGGAGTTGCGAGCTAAATTCATCTTCATCTTCTATGTGTGTGGTTGAAGTTCTTCTTTTCGGAGTATGTTTCGAGCTTCAATTAGCTTATTGCACAACATACACACTTAAGTAGTATGATTAGTAATTTAACAACATTTGGTGTGATCATCAACAAAACAAACCACTTGGGGTGGGACTAGATTCCCATCACTCTCCCCCTTTTTGATGATGACACCCAAATGAAAAACATATGAATAATATGAAATAAAAACAATGAGTAAGTGTACTTACTCCCCCTGCTTAGATGCGGTTTATTATTCATTCTTGTTTTTGCTTGCTTCACTTTTTCTCCCCCTTGTCATCACAAAAAAAAACATAATCGTATACATACCAAGTGAAGAAAAAAAATTTCATAGGCTCCCCCTTAAAGTTTGCATCATTGCAGTTGGGTCTCCCCCTTAATGTATGCATGGATTTAGAGATTCATTGGGAGCTCTTCTACTAATCCCTTATAGTTTTGGTACCTAAAAATCAAACAAATAATTTTGGTACCCTTTCTTTGTGGGTCCATGGGATTAGTTAAACATAATAATATAATTATCAACCAAGAGGGAACCAAGCCCTGTTGGGTTGAGATTTCCGAGGGATGGCAGTAATGGCCTGACCCGACTGGCCCGATCCGGCCCGCCCCGGTTTTGACCCGGCCCACCCCGGCCCGCAGACGGGTCGGGGCAAGCTTGGGCTTCGTATGCGGCCCGGCCCGTCCCGGCCCGTCCCGCCCCAGTAAACTATAGAAGTTCTAAAAAAATCTTACTATTTTGATGCGAACCATGCAGCCAGTCCATAACCCATAACACATACTCTGTTCCAATGTTCTCCCAATTGAGCCAATTCCCAATTCCAAATTACCAAATATATCACAATTCTCCCAATTTTGAAATAACAATTTTGTTTTGGATTGGTAGGGATGGTAGTAATGACCTGACCCGACCGGCCCGACCCGACCCGACCCGGTTTTGGTAAGCGCCTTGCCCCACCCCGGCCCGAGACCTGCCCTGCCCCGACCAGTAGACGTGATGGGGCAAGCTTGGGTAGTTAAATACCCGCCCCGCCCCGCAATATTGCCATTCCTAAGATTTCCCATAAGTAAATTAATAATCTCTACAAAAATGAACATTGTTCCTAAAACTAGAAATGTAATTGTCTTTCATTTGGACGGTTCCAATTTTGGGAATCCAAACTTTAACATATCCATTTTTAGTTTTAAGAACTCTAGCTTGATGATGAGAATTCCTAGCATTTTGATTGGTTACCTTATAACCTAAGCCATGTTTGCTAGTTGATGGTCTTTGTGAACTAATCAAGCTATCTAATTTTTCTTTACCTTTATTGAACCTAGCAACATTATTAACCAAGTACGCATGCTTTGCCTTAATGGCGGTCATGTTCTTTTCTAAGTCTCTAAACCTATTTCCTAGGTCTTTGAGTTCTACATTGAGCAACCTATTCTTTTCAATTAAATCCTTATTGTTGCTAATCAATTTTAGGTTCTCTTCTCTAATCTTTTCTAGCTCTTGATTAGTAGGATTAGAACCACAAGATTTATGCATCTTTTTGAGAGTTAGAAGCTCTTTGAGTTGGACCTCATATAATGCATAAATTTTATGAAATTCCTCCTCATAATCAATTTCATCATCATCGCTACTATCACTATCACTAGAGTTATGGTAGGAATTTACCTTGGGATCTTCCCGTGCCATGAAGCACATGTAGTTCCGCTCGTTCCTTTTGCTTGCTTTTTCTTCATTTTCGGATGATGATGAGCTATCGGAATCCTCTTCATCATCGCTTCTATCCCAAGCTACAAAAGCTTTTCTATTTGGCCTTTTGCCTTTGTATGACTTCGTTCTCTTATCTCTGATTTTCTTTAAAGGACACTCATTCTTCATGTGGTCTGACTTATTACATTCATAACAAATAACATCATTAGTGGAATTGAACTTACGGTTGTAGGACTTACGTGCTTTTAGTATTTTCTTGTATCCTTTGGAGATGAGTGCCATTTGTTTCTCCATCTCATCTTTGACTTCATTTTCGGACTCCTTCGTATCCGATGTTGCTTTGAATGCAAGGTTCTTCTTCTTTTCACCGTGTTCCTTGGTCTTTCGCTCTTGCAGTTGGAGTTCATACGCCATTAGATTGCCGATGAGCTCTTCCAAGGTTAGCTTTGAAGTGTCGTTGCCTTCTTCAATGGTCGAAGCGTTGGATTGCCATTCGGGAGTGAGGGATCTAAGGATCTTGCATACATGATCCTCTTGTGTGTACTTCTTTCCCAATCCTGCAAGTGTGTTGACGATCTCCGTAAATCTCGTGTACATCTCCGTTATGTTCTCATCTTTCTCCATTATAAATTTTTCATACCTGCCAGAATAAAGAGAAGATTTTGAAGATTTAACTTTTTGGTTACCTTCATGTGTTACCTCAAGAAGTTTCCATATATGGTGCGTGGATGTAGCCATGGAGATGCGGTTGTACTCCGTTGTGTCAAGGTCGTAATATAGAGTGGACACCGCCTTGGCATTTAGAGACACTTTGTCCTTCTCCGTCTTGGTCCACTTTTCTTCCTCAAGAGTGGGTTCTTCATAAGGATTCTCAACTATCTTCCATAGATCATAGGAGATAGAGAGAAGGTACATTCTCATCCGATTCTTCCAAGATCAATAATTTGATCCGTTGAGAAGTGGTGGTCTGGTGGAAGATTGTCCTTCGGGGAAATGATTGGTTGACGCCATCTATAACCTCGCTCTGATACCAATTGTTGGATCCTGTGGATGGCAAACAACACTAGAAGGGGGGTTGAATAGTGTTGTTTAAAGATAAAACTTTTTCGTTCTTTAATCAATCAACACAAAACAAAACCTTCTAATGTTGCCTAAGAAACCAAGTAGAGTGATCTACGCTTGGTTCTTAATCAACTTAATTAATCTTCAAAACAAGTCAGAGATAAAACTCTTCTGGTAGTCGACTCCCTAAGAACAGTAGTCGACTCCCAGAGGGAAATTAAGCACAGCTCAGTTAAATAAATACTTAATGAAGATATATAGATTGCACAGAAGTATAAGAGAGAAGCAGATACAGAAATTGATCTTGTAATATATTATGAATGAGTTACACATGTAATACACTATGAATCAAGATAAACAAAGTATAGATAAACAATCACAGAGAGAATAAAACGCAAACACAAGGATTTTATCCTGGTTCTCCACAACCTTGGGTACGTCCAGTCCCCGACCAATCCGGTACGAGATTTCCACTATTGCCTTAGCAATACAAATACCTAGCCTCAACTAGGATTTCCAACCACCTAGACTTGTCTAGGATTTCACCCTTGCCTCACAACCAGAGGACTTTAACTTGCCTCACAATCCGAGGACTTTTCACAAACACCTTGCCAACAACAAGGATTTACAACCACCCTTATCACCAAGGGACTACAAGTAAAATCAAATCCAATACACCACAATGAATTAGTGGAGATTGGTTTTTACACCCAATAATTCTATAGCCAAGATTAAATTTACAATTGTGCTTAACGTGGCTAAAAGAATTTAGATCGTTCGTAGATCATACAAAGAATATGAATTTATTCAATGTGATCTAGAATCTAGATGTGTTCTTAGATCACACAAAGAATATGAAATTATTCAATGTGATCTAGAATCTAGATGTTTCAAAAATCCTTTGAGAATATAAAAAATCAAAGAGAAGGATTTTGAAAACCAATTTGTAATAGCCAAATAATAATAATGATCTTAAAAAGAATTATAAAAGAATATAGGCAATAAGATCAGAAATTGAAAAACTGTTTTGGCTATGAAGAACTTTGAGAGCGGTGAGAACAATGAGATCTTTTGAGAGAATAAGAATTTTGCTCAAGAGTGAATTGGTGAGGAAAAAGATCTCAAGGCTTCTCTATTTATAGAGCTAAAGGAGAATTCAAAATAATTCAAATCAAGTTTCACTTTAGCCCAAAAATCAAGCAATGAATAAATGAGAGAGTGAATCAAGGAATTCTGGTCGCACAGCTGGTAGTCGACTCCCTAACTTTGGTAGTCGACTCCGAGAGTGTCTCAGAGAAAATCTGCTACAACTGGTAGCCGACTCCCTAACTTAGGTAGCCGACTACTAGAGTATCTTTTCTGGTAGAAGACAGAAATCAGTGTAGTGAACTACTGGGTGTTTGCAGTTGACTACAAATTGAAACTTAGCTTCTATGAAAAGAATGCTCTCAAATAAGTTTAAAATGAGTTTTAAAAACATTTTAGAAAATCATTTTTTGTGTGTGCAAATTCTTCTTGGCTTTGACATAATCCTAAGAAAATGAAAACCAACTCACACACTAGACTCTATAAAGAACTTGAAGCCATGAATGAGCTTGATCTTGTTGCATATGCTTCGCTTGAATTTGAGCTCCTCTTTAGCTTTAGCTTGAGCACATTCTTTGAGCTTTGGAGTTGCGAGCTAAATTCATCTTCATCTTCTATGTGTGTGGTTGAATTTCTTCTTCTCGGAGTATGTTTCGAGCTTCAATTAGATTATTGCACAACCAACACACTTCAGTAGTATGATTAGTAATTTAACAACATTTAGTGTGATCATCAACAAAACAAACCACTTAGGGTGGGACTAGATTCCCCTCACTAACAAGTTTTTCATAAGCACTACATAATTCATCATAAGCACTATTTAAACCAAATTTGAAACTATCACTACCACCATCATTATCATCACCATGATCATTGCACATATCGAAATCACTCTCTTGGTTAGATATACTTACTTTGGAAGTGAAGGGGTTTCTGGGTCCTTAGGGCTATAAAATCGACGTTTGGCCTAAGCCGGGCAGACGACGAAAGCAAAACAACGTAGTGGAAAACAACTTAAAATGGTTTTAAGTTAAGCCCTAAAGAATTTAACCCTAGCCAGAATCTCTGTTATCCTGGGGTTGGGTCTAACCAACCCCTAAAGATAGATCTATCAAACTATTGCAATTATAAACGCATGAATATTAAACTACATACCTATCAATTCGCTACCGCATGAAGCGTCGTTTTCAGCAACTTTTCTTTAATCCCCAAAGCGATGCCCCGTGTTGGGGCTGAGCTACTTCTCCCGAACTGAACCGCATCCCTAAGCGAGTAATCCCCTTATCGTCGAGCCAACCATACGCCCCAGAAAGTTTCACCTTGAGTGGATCCTCCGTCAAGACTTCGGATCTGATCCAAACTCCTTCGTAACTTTGCTAGAGCCCGAGCAAGAGCAAGGAAGAATTTGGGAGACAGAGTGAATATTTATTTGCTTTGATCCGAGCTTGCTCGCATTTAATGGAGCTACTCAGATCTGGAGCTTGGTGCGAGTTTCAAGGAGGAGGTTGGCCCATATTTATTGAGGTGGTTGACCCCTCCTCTTTTCTACATATCTGATGTGGGACTAAAGGTTGGAGGGAAAAAATCAATTAAAGTTTGCCTTCCTCGAAGGCCAATCTTTAGCAAATTTTTTCTCCCTCATCGTTGAGCTTCACAAATGATATCATATATCAAATCGAAGAGCATTGAATGATCGTATGGAAACAAACGAGGCTCTGTTCTGACATCGTTTGACCCCTCGAACGTACGTCCAAATTTAGGTCAAAACTATGTTTTTCGCAAAGACACCAACCGGCACAAAGGAAAAATAAACCCTTACTGGTGGGGCCCATCGCGAGCCCCACCCGCCTAAAATTTTTGGGTGCACGTGCCCTTTGGGCACTGGGCGGCTGGCACCCCTTTTAGGTGCCAGACAGCCCAGGCCTGGCCCTCTGGGCTGGGCCAAAAGGGTTAAGTTCCCTTTTTTATTTTCTGTGTTTTTGCCATTCTTTAGCACTATTGGGCATTGACCCAAAAACGAAAAATTGTCTAAGACATTCCTGGACATCTTATTGAGCTTGTTCAATGTCTTTAATATAAATATGCTCACAAACCCTTTGTGACATATTTTAAAACTTTTGCATCTCATGCAATAAACCCACATCATGTAATATTCTTTAAGCTAGCAAACCTTTTGCGACGTAATTAATTCGCATACATCCAATGTATTATCTCCCTAATTCCACCTATTACTAGTCGAAGGTCTCACTCTATATTGAGACCCTACAGCCTGCCCTACTACAGATGGGGCTCCAAACCCCTGACGTCAATGACCACGAGCAGCAGGTGTCGTCAATGTTTCGGTTCATCATTATTTGGTTAAATTATTGACAAGAGTATTATTGGGACCACCTTGACTGTGTCCATGATGAATGTCACAGTTTTAGTCCCTTCATCAAAACTATGTCGCTTAGTCAAGCCTAGAGTGCGGTCAACTGCCAACCCTAATAGCTTGAACTCGGGTAGTCTCCATCGGTCTTTAGTCTATCAATGTTGGACTTCTTCCAACATACTTTGGCCAAAGTTTTCACTAAGGCTGAATTTACACATATGACACTAACTCCCCATAAAAGGGAGAGACGAATCCTCTCTTGGTCATTACTTTCTTCGTATGCTTCAAGTGTCACCCAACCAAAGACCTTTTCGACAGGCCTTGCCTCGGAGCTAGGTCAGAGATCTAAGTAACACCGTTCATATACATGTTCATACAATGACCTCAAGTCTAAGGACCAACTTGCCTATCATCATTGAGAGTTATCACCGATAGATTAGTTAATGTTAACCATATGATAACTCTCGTTGGGTCGTTCAGTGAACTCATTCTCTAATAAGAACTTGTGTCTTGTCTCCGACTTTGCCAAGTCAAATGACCATGAGATCATCATCACCACTCCATAGTGAAGACAAAGACACAATAGTCTATCCAATGTATCGATATCCTTTTCTCGAAACATATATATCCACGAACAATTTTAGACTTATGCTACAAACGGTCAAGCAATTCACCATGATCAAGATCCTCATCTCGATACGTGTTTGACCTTGCATAAAGTCTCAGGACTTTACCTAAGTTCTAATGTAGACTACATTACTATTAACTTAGATAAATTATTACCAAACAGCTTACTATTATTTCGAACAAGATGTTTGTACACATACACAGAGATACATTGCCTCGAGGGCATACACCTCTCCCAACCTCTCCCACTTGCACTTTAGACCATTTATCCTAGTATCTCATACCGCATTTACACATAAGTCTCTCTAGACTTCATGTGGTAGAGCCTTCGTGAGTGAATCTGCTAAACCATCTCCAATATAGACTTAAGGAGTTTCTATGTTAATGATAAACCACACATTAGAATCTCATCCAAATAATTTACTTGGTCTTTTGGATCCATAACATTTGTCTTACCTCGATCTCATCCAGCTCATCTTCCTCACTTGAGGCTAGATATAATCATCCATAATAGTCACTGGTCATCTACACGGTTCATAATCATCTCAAATAAAGTGTCAAACTCTTTGTCCACTTTGTCAAAACCTATGTTCCGGCTCCTTAATGCCTCACATGCCTTTTATTCACTCAACCTTGAAAACTTTCTGGCTAATTCACGTAAGTTCGTTCTTCTAAAACATATTTAGAAAACAGACTTTACATGCATACTCCTGTTTCCATGGTCATCATGAGCACTGACATCGAGTCTGATCTGAAAAGATCTGTACACAACTGTTGGCAAGAAAGTTTCATCACAATCAGTTTATAGGAGTTCTAATGATAACCGTTCTCAATCGGTATAACTTGTACTTCACTATTTTCCATCAGCACTAATCTTCTGTCTTGAAGATTCACTTGCAGCCAAATGGAACACTTCACTTGGGCACGTATTTTAAGGTCCATACCTTATTTACGTGCAAGGGCCCTTTCCGGATTGCATTAAGCCATTTCTTAGAGTCACTACTCCGAATGGCATCTCGGAAGTTTGCTAGGCCATCAACTATAATATTTTACTCGACTCCTTCGTCTCACGAGGTTCGAGTAATCTTGTGATTTCCTAACGATTGATTTGAGAAATATCAAATTGATAAGGTACTGACAGAACCTTATTAAGAATTTAGGTATTATTATCTCAAACTTAACCCAGAGGAAGTATTGTAACTCAGTCACTTGCCATGTATCGCACCATGTCTAATAGAGTGTGATTCATGCTCTCCAACACACCGATGTATCAAGAGATATGACATGAGAGAAAATCTCATTTTCTTTTAATTATGGAATAATTACATAGCTAAGTATTCTCCTCTTCGATCCGATCAAAGTAGTTCAAATGCTTCTATCATTTCATTCTCTATTTCATCAACTCATTCTCCTACTATCTTACAGAAGGAGGTTCGGCCATCATACCATTGAGACAAGACTCACACGTGTCTTTCGACTCATAATACGAGAGGTAAGAGACACCTCTTATTTGACTTGTCAAGTCTGTTCTCTTCGGTACGGCCTAGTCTATTGTGACATAGATAAGTTTTATGTAACTTCCACGTTCATGTATTAACACTTAATACAATATTATTCTGAAACTGAGGCATCAAATATGTCTTATTTTCAGTTCCTCCTACTTTTGCCTTTTCCTATGATAGACAAAACCATCTTTCTCAACCGACTTTTCTCAATGCCTTCTTCTTTCTAAATCACATTTAAACAATACCTTTTCTAACACAAACATTAGTTGTGCAAGCACCTCATGTATCCAAACACTTGAGCTTCACAACCTTGAGTTGACTCAACAGGTTGCTTGACTCAAGATCTGGTTTAGATATATGGTCTTGCATAGCTCATGCACTCATCTTCGAGTCAAACAATTTGATCAAAGTTTCGAACCTTGCGGATCGAAACTGTTTTCCATATAAACTTGAGTTGACTCAACAAGGTGTATGGAGAAACATGCTTTAAACATCAGTATGTTCAACATGCCCTTCATATAGGCAAGTGACAAGTAGTGTTCTTTTATTGTGTTGGAACCGGAGCTCAAGGAAATCGTTGTCCTTTAGCCTATGACAAGAATGACACTTTAAGGTCAGTGAGAACCGAGTTTAGACTATCAAATTTGATTTTGAGTTTATATTCCTTAACAAATCATTTTGACCAGTTAACTTATTCCTTTAGGATATTATGACTTGGATTCCAACCGGTAAAACATAGAACTATCCTAGTTTAGCATATGTTCATGATTTTTAAATATAGTTAAATTGGGTTTTATTCAACTATATCCTCCCACTATTTTATCGATCATCTTAAGCCATATAGATGAACGAATAATAATATTTAGTGAGAAAGGGACCCGACCACTCTGAGTTTCACAAACTTGAGTTGGCTCAATAAGTTGCTTGACTCTGCCAACGGTAGATGACACTTCATCAATCGCATCGAATGTGATTCCCTTATTAGTTTTTACCTTTAGTCACTTATGACCATGAGTTGGCTCAACAAATCATAAAGAATAGTCTAGTCAGACCCTTGCTTTCTTGTCCAATCCTAACTTACACCGCCACTCGGTTATGTCCATGATGTGACTGTTTGGGTTAAGTCGAACTACATCACATGTTGAATGGAATTGGTTCCTAAAAGATAGCCATGTTACA
This sequence comes from Scilla litardierei, assembly GCA_030789695.1. Taxonomy (NCBI): domain Eukaryota; kingdom Viridiplantae; phylum Streptophyta; class Magnoliopsida; order Asparagales; family Asparagaceae; genus Scilla; species Scilla litardierei. The sequence goes on from CM061134.1 coordinate 91,997,535, forward strand.
GCTTGAGTTGGCTCAACAACTATAACGAGAATCCTTGGTTTCTAAGTTTCAAAAGCAAGGAGGGCTACGGCTAATCTTGAAGAAGATTTTAAATGTAATTGACTAGATGTGCTCGATGGTTTCACATAATAATAATTCGCATCCTTGTGGTCCAGCTGAACACGACCATGGTATTTGGCTCGGCTAGGATCACTATCCCCAGTCGAGCTGAGGTGATCTACAACACTAGTCACAAAAATGCTAGACACCGATTCATAATCCTTTAAGGATACTAGTTATTTATATGAGTAACATCGACTTACAATGGCTTCATTAAAACTAGTTAGTCCTATTAACTAGTTGAATCCTAAAATTCAAAATTATTAGGATTTGTTAATAACTTTTATTAAGATCCTTATCAACTATAAGGAATTTTAGGATGCTATCCAAATCACATATTATGTATTTAAAAATTCAAGTTGCAACCAATTAAATCATAGCATCTTCATCTAAAAATTATCTCATAAGTTTTAGACAACTGTTAATGGCTAACCTAAAGGGTTTTCTTGTATTATCACATAATGAACAAGAAATAATATAACCATTAAAATTTTCAACTAAACATTTATCTCATAAAATTTTAGCATGATAACAGAGAACTAAAAAGTTTATCTCTTAAATTTTTTAGCATAACAAGCAACCTAAAAAAATATCTCATAAATTTAAGTTACATAAAAATTAATTATTATCATATAATTATAAAGATCTAATTTGAAAATTAGCATATGATTTTAAAAATAGATCTAATTTTCAAAAAACAATTTTCGAAAATAATACCATCACATGGAACAAATAATTTTTTTAATAGTTTAATGAACCTCCATCTCATGGAGAAAACATACTGCATCTTATGCACTTTATAATTGCAAAACCATATATCAAGGTAGACTGGGTCTGATACTACTGATCGGTTTTCTAGGTCCTTAGGGCTATAAAATCGATGTCCGGCCTAAGTTGGGCGGACAACGAAAGAAAAAAATGCAGCGGAAAACCACTTAAAATGGTTTTAAGTTAAGCCCTAAAGAAATAAACCCTAGCCCGAATCTCTACTATCCCGGGGTTGGGTTCAACCAACTCCAAAAGATAAACCTATAACACTATTGCAATTATAAATGCATGAATAGTAAACTACATACATGTCACCTCGCTACCGCGTGAAGCATCATTTTTAACAACCTTTCTTTAATCCCCGAAGTGATGCCCCACGTTAGGGCTGAGCTGCTTCTCCCGAGTTGAACCGCTTCCTGAGGCAAGCAATCCCCTTATCGCTGAGCCAACCACGTGCCCTAGAAAGTTTCACCTTGAGTGGATCCTCTGTCAAGACTTCGGATCAGATCCGAACTCCTTCGTAGCTTTGCTAGAGCCCGAGTAGGAGAAAGGAAGAATTAGGAAGAAAGAGGGAATATTTATTTAGCTTAGATCCGTGCTTCCTCACATTTAATGGAGCTACTCGGATTTGGAGCTTGGTGCAAGTTTCAAGGAGGAGGGGTGGCCCCTGTTTATATAGGTGGCTGACCCCTCCTCTTTTCTCCATATCCGATGTGGGACTAATGGTTGGAGAGGAAAAATCAATTAATGTTTGCCTTCCACGAAGGCCAATCTTTAGCGAATTTTTCCTCTTTCACAGCTGAGCTTCGCAAGTGATATCATATATCAAATCGAAGAGCACTAAATAGTGATAACATAGAAACAAACGAGGCTTAATTCTGATGTCGTTTGACCCCTCAAACATACGTCCAAAGTTAGGCCAAACTGTGTTTTTCACAAAGACACCCGCCTTCACAAATGAAAAATAAACCATACTGGTAGGGCCCACCATGGGGCCCCATCTGCCTAAAATTTCTAGGCGTGTGCCAGGCAAGCGCCCTTTGGGCACTGGGATATTGGCACCCCATTTGGGCGTCGGGCTATTGGCACCCCATTTGGGCGCCAAACAGCCCAGGCTCGGCCCTCTGGGCCAGGCCAAAAGGGTTAAGTTCCCTTGTCTTTGCTTTCTTTGTTTTCTTTGTTTTTTGTCATTCTTTAGCCCTATTAGGCTTTGACCCAAACACAAAAAACTATCTAGGACATTCTTAGACATCTTATTGAGCTTGTTCTATGTCTTCAATATAAATATGCTCGCAAATCCTGTATGATATATTTTAAAACTTTTGCATCTCATGCAATAAACCTACATCATTTAATATTCGTTAGGCTATATCACAAACCTTTTGCGACATAATTAATTCACATACATCAGATGTATTATCCCTAATTCTACCTATTACTTGACGAAGGTATCACTCTATGTGAGACCCTACAGCCTAACCCTACTACAGATGGGGCTTGAAACCCCAGACGTTTATGACCACGAGCAATAGGTGTTGTCATTGTTTCAGTATCATCATTATATGGTTAACTCATTGACAATAGTATTGTCGGGACCACATTGACTGTGTCCATGATGAATGCAGTAGTTTTAGTCCCTTCGTCAAAACTATGTTGCTTAGTCAAGCCTAGGGTACAGTCAACTGTCAAACCAAATAACTTGAACTCGATTAGTCTCCATCGGTCTTTAGTCTATTAATGTTGGACTTCTTCCAACATACTTTTGCCAAAGTTTTCACTAAAGACCGAACTAACACGTGCGACACTAACTCCCTATAAACTGGAGAGATGAATCCTCTCTTGGTCATTACTCTCCCCGTATGCTTCAAGTGTCACCCTACCAAATACCTTGCGATATGCCTTGCCTCGAAGCTAGGTCAGAGATCTAAGTGACACCGTGCACGTACAGGTTCGTACAATGACCTTAAGTCTAAGGACCAACTTGCCTATCATCACTGAGAGTTATCACTGACAAATTAGTTAATATTAACCATATGATAACTCGTATTGGGTTGTTCAATGAACTCATTCTCCAATGAGCACATGTGTCTCGTCTCCGACTTTGCTAAGTCGAACGACCATGAGATCATCGTCACCACTCCATGATGAAGACAAAGACACAATGGTCTATCCGATGTATCGATATCCTTTTCTTAAAACATCTACGACCACGAATGATTTTAGACTATGCTACAAACGGTCAAGCAATTCTCCATGATCAAGATCATCATCTTGATACTTGGTTGACCTCGCATCAAGTCTCAAGACTTTACCAAAGTTCTAATGTAGACTACATTATTATTAACTTAGATAAATTCTTGCCAAACAGCTTACTGTTATTTCGAACAAGATGTTTGTACCCATACCCAGAGATAAATTTCCTTAAGGGCATACACATCTCCCAACAGGAAGTAGATGCCATAACGCACATTACGCACATTAAGGCTTTCTCTCCCTTTTATTAGTCTAATAATGAGGAGGAGTTTTATGGCATATCATCTGAGGTTTCTTTAAGATCACTACGATCCCATGCCACATACGCCTTCTTCTTAGGCTTCTTTAGGTTTTCATCTTTGTATCTCCTTCTTTTTCTTCTCTCATTGTCTTTGTCCTTGCTTCTTCTTTTGTCCTTGTTCTTAATTTTTCACTTGTCCTTGTTCTTCTCTAAAGAGCAATCTCTTCTCACGTGCACTGACTTGTTGCATCCAAAGCAAATAATTTCATTAGTTAAACGAGAATTTCATTTTGAATACTCACTTCTAAGGGATCTCTTGAAATTCCTTGATAGGAGAGCTATCTCCTTCTTGTCACGCTCGAAATATTCGGGGTCCAATTCACTAGCCTTAGCTTTGAAAGCTAAGCTCTTTTTCTTCGATTGAGCCTCTTTCTTTCTTCATTGAGTTCAATCTCATATGCCATTATATTTTCCATAAGGTCCTTCAACGTGATGTTGTGCATGTCATTAGCTTCTTGGATGGCCGTTGTCTTTGGCTTCCACTCCGGCCTCAATGAACAGATCATCTTAGTTACCTGATCATACATAGAAATTTTCTTGGCTAATCTTGTAAGATCGTTAATTATCTTAGAGAACCTAGCATTAACTTGAGAAATAGTTTCATTTTCTACCATTTTAAAAGAATCAAATTTAGCATTAAGTATGTTAATCCAGGACTTTTTTTACCTTATCGGTTCCTTCATGTGTTACCTATAAGATGTGCCAAATTCGATGAACTGTCTCGTAATGCGACACTTGGTGGAATTCATTTCCTACAAGGGCACAAACCAAAGCATTCATGACTTCAGCATTTAGGTTACCTTTCTTCTTGACATCTCTCCACCACAAATTCATGGGTGTGGTTGGCCGCACGTATCCATTCTTCATGATTGTTTATATGTCCAAGTCTAGGGGTTGAGGATGGTACATCATTCAAATTTTCCAACTATGGTAGTTTGTCCCCTCAAAGAGATGTGGTCGGGTGGTGGAAAATCCTTCTCTGTGGTGTGATGTTGACGCCATCTTTTTAACTCAAGCTCTGATACCACATGTTGGGATCCTGTGATAGCAAGCAACCACTAGAGGAATGGTGATTACTATTTTTTAAAAATTATGCCAGATTAAAAACTAAACCATCTAGAATTGCTTAAGTCTCTTAGAAGAGTTACCTTCTAAGGACTTAATCAACATATAATTAACTTGCAAGATAGAGCAAGAGTTATGTAATGGAAGCTAAAACACAAAAATTGCAAGCTATGAAAATTGAGAGAGAAAATGACAATTGCAAACACAAGTCAATTTTATCCTAGTTCACCTACCTGTGGGCTAAGTCCAGTCCTCGTGCACTATGGGATTTTCCCCTAACAAGCTCTTAAATAAGAGAGCACCTTACCACAAATTAGAGAGCTTCTACAATCACTTTGCTCCTCTTGCTAGGAATTTCCAAATACAACAAAATAAACTCTTCCTAAAGAGGACATCCGTTGAGGCTATTTTTACAACAATCAAAATACAATCAATTAAACACTCACCACCACACCAAGTGTGGATTTACAAACTTCTTGAGAAGGTGTTGATACTCGTAATCTACTATAACCAACAGAGTTGGAGCCATGCGTGTTGTATGGCTATAAAACATCTCTTTCTTAGATCTTTGGTAAAATGAAATTATAACCAAGAAAGATCAAAGACAAACACTTGAATCACTCTCAAAAATAATCAATCTCAAATCTTGAGAGAGATGAGTTCAAGAATTGATCAAGACAAATGCTTAAAGGCTTTTGAATGAGAGAAATTAATTTGGCCACGAGAGTCGGAGAAAATGGCTTGAAAGCTTATAAATCTTAAGAAAAATTAATCATTAATGTTTGTAGTAAATTCAATCATATCCAGTAATGTATAGGGCATTAATCTATTCAAAACAATTTCCAAAAATGTCCTCACAATGGCTAAAGAGACAAGCTTCTGTAAAATTCGGAGCTGTGTTTTTTCTAGTCGTTGGGTCAAAGTAGTCGACTACAGTTCACTTGGTAGTCGACTCCCAAAACAACGATATTTGACTACTAAATCAAGTGTATTCAGCTATTTTGGGGTTCAATGAATACAACTACATACCCCATACAAAGTAGTCGACTCCTATAGCAGAGATAATCGGCTAAAATGCTCATACATGGGATTTTTGTTCAAAAATGTTCAGGAAATAATTTCAAAAATAGTCAAAACTTTTTCAAAATGTTTTTGTGAGTTTAAATAATGTTTTGAAAACATTTCGAAGTGTGTGAAGCTCCAATTCTAAGGCTTACATAGGATCTAAGGACATGAATAAATTTTACATTAAAATTAACAAATGAATGAGTCATTGATGCAGGTCAATTCTTCCATCTTCATGCCTTAGTCTCTATAGCTCCTTTGGCCTTGGATGAGCTTGCATACTTATTCTTGATCACTTCCTTGAATGACTTGGCCTTTGAGGATGCTTCATTGCTTCATTTATGGTCCTTCATGACATTTTGACTTTTCTTCATTTCTTTTACTTTGATCTTTGTTTCTTTAGCTTTGAATTCCATATTTGATGTGTCATTAAAATACATATACACTTGATATTTATGATTCGTACCTACCATTTACTTGACCATCATCAAAACTCGATTAAGGATGTCTCAATATCCAACAATATGCATATAATATACCAAGGGTCATGGATACACAGTATTCTTGCGGGATAATCCATCATTACGATATTCAAGTGTTGTGTTTTCTAATATCCGAACATTAAATCATTTGTATGTAATGTTAGTTCTTATCACATCTTCATATTTGGATGTAGTCCATCAAATTCTTTAAGTTAATGATATGGGTACCTTTTGTAACTTAAAGTATTTGTGAAATAGTCCCTTAAATAATTTAAGTTACATCACATTAGTCGTTTATCCACAGCTCTTCCTCCTTCCTCCTCTTCCTCTTCTTCGCTGTCGTCGCATCCACACAAACCCCCAACAGCACCGTAGACATCTCCAATTCCTCATCATGGTAGTTTGCATGAGAAGGTGATGAGTTTGGTGGCACGTGGTTGAGGGTTGTGCAGTGCAACGTGGGGTTGTGTTGATGTGGCGTTGGCAGAAGTGGGGGGGAGGACGAAGGGAAGATGGGTAATTTGTGGATACATGTGCATAAAGAAAAAAATGATTTCTAATAATTATTTTGGGTGTGTGTAGGTCTGTGTGTATATAGAATTACCAATGTTTTGGTTACATGACTTATTATTTTGTGAATGAAAATACCCATACTCATCAATAAAAAAATAAAAAAAATTAATGGTGTTGTAAATGGATGTTAACGAGTATTTGTATTGGGATTACATCTTACCATAGGACAAGCCTATATCTATTGTAACCCTATCCTTGTACGCCCTTTTCTATACTATAAATAAAGGACTGGGGTCTCCCTCCAAATTTTATGCTTCACAACACGTTATCAGTACGAGCCTCTAAAATTTTTCCACGACATCCGATCGTTGCGAAAGCGGAGGAGAAAGCGGTAGATCCACATGCGCGGGTTTGTTCACTACGACCGGGCATCGTTTTCCATGTGTAGGCTTGTCAACCATTGCTAAATCTGGAGGACGGATCTAGAGGTATAATCCTTAAAAATTTATCTTTATCATGATCATGATTGTTTTTTCCATCGATCTCACAAGATCGGAATGGAGATTGGGTTGATATTTTAAAACGACGATTTTTAATCGTCGATTTCAAGTTTTTGTATCATTAAAACCCCTATTTTTAGGGTTCACACTCTCTAAGATATGTTCTAATATCGAATAAATTTGTTACACACAAATTTAGGCTACCCTTCACGGGGTCTTCGCCATGCCTGCCCTCTCGACTGCCCAGAAGGCGGCACCCCACGCCTAACGGCGAGGTCATCCCCCTCGAGCCCTGCCTCCCTGATGGGGTCCCCCCTTGAGCCCTGCCCCATGGCGGTGTCCCCCGCCCCTCCCCGTGGGTGGCCAGTCGCTCTGCGGCACCGAAGGGGTCGGCAACGGCAAACCCTAGTCGCCACTCCCCCTTTTCCCCATGCTTCGAAAAAAAAATAAAGTCTACTGGCTTCACTTGAAGGCCTCAGGCCCATAGGCTGAATGTGTAACAGAAAAACAAGGGCACTGGCTTGAATCCTGTAGCCCCATTGCGGGCCTTAGGCCCACAACCAGTTTTTAACAAAAAAAATTTGCTGTGGGGCAGAAGCCCGCAGTCACACTGCGGCTTCAGGCCCGTAGGCCAAACAAGCTAAAAAAAGAAATTGAAAATGAAAAGGGTGTTGGGTCTGGATCTAAGCCTAGAGGGGGTGAATAGGCTTATAAAAATTCTTCACAAATACAGGCAATTATCAGTGCAATCAATCACACACAAAGTAAATAAGTGCAAGTAAAAGAAATCGCAGAGTGCACATCAGATTTACCCTGATTTGGTTGTCCAACGACCTACTCCAGCCTCAAAGCAGGTACTAGCATTAATATGTCAAGGGCACAACTAAAGCGCTACGAGCACCGACTCTACGCTACCAAGTTCATACCGTACTCACCAAAGTGCCAAACACCTTTAATCTAGTAAACGCTCGCTCTTGACTAGACCCAACTAGTTAAGCCCCTCTAGTCTAGCACCTAATAGACAAGACCCCAAAAGAATGAATAAGTAACCTAAAAAGATCAACACACCAATCCACGAATATAAACAAATATGGAGGTCAGAAAATCTCAGTTTGTGTAGATGTCGTCGTCTCTGTCGTTCAGTGCTGGTCAGAACTAGTCTGACAAGATGTGGTCATCCATCCCAAGTCGTGGCACCCCCAAGATGTTACGGTCTCCTTCTTTGGCTTTGAAGCTTGCGGCAATGGAGGAGAACCCCACTTGGGAACTTGCGGCAATGATGAACCCCCTTGTGGATGTTGCGGCAATGCAATGAAGAATTGAAGCCTTAGCAAGTGGCGGCCTTGTTGAAGGAGAGGTATCACTTGAAGCTTGTGGCCTATAGATGAATATGAAGCTCTCTTTGGCAACTTGATCTTTTACCTGCGTGATCTTTTGTTCCCTGCAAAGACAATTACAACTGTTAAAAGAATAAAACAATGTCTTTACTTACCTCTCTTAATGCATTGCGGCTTGTTGATGGAGGAGTCAAAAATTGCAGCTAGAAATGGGAACTTGTGGCTAGGATGCTAGAGGCTAGATTCTTGTGGACTTTTGCTCCAAAAGAAAAAGAAAACTTGAGCTTGCTCCAAGAAACAAGTAAAACAACAATGCCTTTGGTGACCAATGTTATGGCAAAATTTGTTACGGCTTGGAGATTGGCATTGGGTCAAAAAATAGTAGCACAGTTGAAGATAGAGGCTTGGCAATTGCTTTGTTGCGGCAAGGAGTCTTTGGAGTCAGAAATTGCGGCTAATATTGAAGATGGAAGCTTGGCATTTTCCTTTGGGCTGAGGAGAAGAACCTTGCAGCATCTAGAGATAAAGTTGCGGCTAGGGGCTTTAAAGCTTGGAGATTATTTGTGTTGGCTGCAGGCTTTTTCTTTGTTGTTACCGCGTAAAATGCCTCTCTTTGGAGAGGGGTTTATATAGGTGGAGATGAGTATCAATTTGGCTCTTGTAGAATCCCTTGGAATAAGGAGTTTGAGATTTGAAATCAACTTGAATAGGAATCCAAGTGGGTAGTATTGAGTATGAATTTTGAAATAGAGTGCCATAGAATTTGATTTAATCATGATCAATTTGAATTGGATTTGCACCAATCACAAATTGATTTCATTCAATAACTTTTGATTTGAATGAGATCCCTCCTTATCTCTTCATATTTGACCAAGTCTAAATTGCAAATGAAATGCAATTTCTCCATCACTTTGACTAAGTCATCCTTTGAGTATTTACCTGCTTGCCATTCCTTAAAACCTTAGCACACACATCAAATCATTCACACACGTTTGTTATCATCAAACACGAAGTCATTGATCGTTGTATCCAACTGCACATTGTAACCAACAATCTCCCCCTTTGATGATGACAAACCAATATAATATTTGAACAATAACGATCTAAATAATATCATCGTTACATGTGTGTGTGAAGTGTGATGATGGAGGAAGTAATACAAATACAATGATATGTGATGATGTTCAACATGTATGTGTATGCATTGATTATACACATGTATGCATACTCCCCCTATATTCATGCTCCCCCTTGAACACTGACGTGTCCATATTTTCTATCTTTTCATAGCATCATTTCAATGCATTTCATGCCATATTCGCATCCAAATCCCGCATTTTCTTACGATACTGCAATTCTAATGCCATATTCGAGTTTCGTAGAGTTTTGTGGATTTTCAGGGATTTTGGAGTGATTCTGGACCACTTTTGGATATGGACATATCCAGCATGCCTGTGAGCCCTTTGGCGAAGCTCTACCGGAGTTCACCGAGTTTTGGAAGCTCATGGGAGGAGTGGAGGAGGATCTGGCAGGAGAAAGGAGCTTTTCTGGATTTTTCCCAAGCGACTCGACCGAGTAGCGTAGGCTACTCGGTCGAGCTGATACACGAGGCACAGCTGATATGCACCCTGCTTGATCGAGCAGTATGGTGACTCGGTCGAGCCACTTCTACTTTCAAAGCTCCACCCATCAACATCCTGCTCGACCAAGCAGGACTTGCTTGACCGAGTTAGATGGTGACTCGATCGAGCAAGGCCTACTCGGGCCGAGTAGACAGAACAACATTTTTGAAGAAGCACGATCCACTGACAGACTAAACCAAGCAAGCGGTCTGCTCGACCGAGCAACTCGCATCCTTTCGACCGGGCTCGACTTAGTCACTGACTCGGTCAACGACAATATGGGCTAATTTCGGAATTTCTTTTGTGGGCCCCAGACGGATGTGCGGAGCTAGAATGAAGAGTTGATCTTGGAGACGAAATCAGGGGGCTCAGTTTTTGTAAGTTTTTTGAATTACGTTGGAGAGGGACAGGAGATTAAGAAAAAACGTTTGTAGATCTAGATCTAGTTTTTGGATAATTGAATTATTTTTGGGAGAAATTTCACGTTCTATTGTTCTTTGCATTTCGGAATCTGTGTAATCTCTTGGAATTGCTATTGGTTATTGTTCTTTCTCGTCTTCGGTAAGTAAGCTATTCATTTCTCGCTTGATCCAATTGCTACAATGTTTTCCCTGATAAAAATCGTATTTTTATTCGTCATAATCACTATGTGTGAGTAGTCTCCTCTAGGGTTGATGTGTTAGCCCTAAGACACTAGGAAAGAGATGTAGATCTGGATCTTTAGGTTCTATTGGGAATAAAGGGGAGTATTTCGGTCGATCCATCCAAATCCCTAAGATAACTTGTATTGAGATCATGGCCACGGTCGGTGGAATTGATGAGCTTAAGGAGTATCCTTGGGATTTAAATAGGGAAATTAGTGGATCCAACCAAGGCTCATGACCATGCCCGTCTCATGCCTTGAGGGGATCCACCGACAAACTATATCGCTACATTGACGGCTACCGCTATTGCGTCAATGAGAGCCACCGAAATACCTCGAAATTCTAACCCACGAGAGTGGTATAAATTGGGAGATCAATCCCCTAAACCTAATGCAACGTAAGGATCCCATTCTAACATCAACCTCCGACGATCTTAGTGACGATCCCTAAGACCCTAGTTTCTTTTATTATCAAACCAACAACACCATCACAACCAGTCTTTCCAAACCGTCTGCTATCTCACTCTGAGATCCAAAAATAATCTGAGACCACAAATACACTGTCAGTGTCCCTGTGGGATTCGAAAATTTTTGATACTACAATTTGACACCGTTCGCTTGCGGATAGAGCTCAGAGCTAACACCTAGGAGCCATAATACGCCTAGCGACTGTGACACCGCTACGTGGAATTTAGTTGTGAGTTTGGGGTGCGTCAAACACATATTAATTAAGCACATTAAGCATTAAGCATTAAGCACACATCATTCAACCATCATTAAGCACATTAAGCATTAATCACGCATTAAGCACACATCATTCAACCATCATTAAGCACATTAAGCATTAAGCAAGCATTAAGCACACATCATTCAACCATCGTTAAGCACATTAAGCACTAAGCACACATCATTCAACCAAATCTTCTCAATATTCGCCCCCTTTTGTTATCATCAAAAGTGTACAACGAAGTCAATTTCATACCACATGAAAAAAAGAGTATTATAAACTATAACAAACACTTGTATGTAGTCATTCTTAGAATAAACAAGTCAAATTGAATGAAAATTATAACAACGGCTTCTACACTATAGTGTAAGTGTGCTGATTAAAAATTTAAGCACATAAGGAGAACATTCAAGAAATTCAACCAAAACCAATCCACTTTTCCATGTAACATGATATCATCTAGGATTGATTTTCCCCATCTCTTTGAAAATGAATTCAAGTTACCACACCCAAAACGTAGCCTATGAGGACTCTTAGATGTGGGGTGGCATTGTTTGACAAGTATAACACCAACGCTAAAGTTTACTCTTAAAGCTTATGTTGGATACTCGTGGGTAGTATCGTTGCCATGAATCGTAACCATTTTTCATACGGAGCTCTTTTCTTTTCCGTGTGTGTGTGTGTGTGTGTGTGTGTGTGTGTGTGTGTGGAGCGAAAATCATGGAGCGGGCGAATTGGGCGATACAGGCGACTTGCAAAAGAAGGCTGCCGGCGGTGGCGGTGAGAAACCAGGGGTTCGGCCGTTTTCTATAACGGTCTCTTTCCGGCCTTATAATTTTCTGCGTGCACGTGCTTTATCGTGCACGTATTTTATTTGGCTATTTTTGGTTTCCAAATTGTACGATGTGACATGCCGTTGTGACCGTTTGGGAGTGTAAAATTTTTTAGTAACTTTTGGGAGCGTCTTTTCACGGCTCGTTTTCTCGCAAAACGACTTTGAACGATGGGGGCGTTTTAGTCAATTGGCTCAAAACGCCGCTTCCAATTTTACGTAAATTTTTTGTAGGCATTACGCATGATCGGGCTCCGTAGATCTGTGCATCTCGTCTCCACGATCGCCTCGGTATTTTCGGATTATTTTTCTGACGCCCGGTTTGTGAGTTATCGACCGGATAAATCTGGACCGTTGATTTGCCCTGATCAATTTCGAAATTCAAATTGATTAGCCAAATCTGGCTATATCCCAAAGCACTTACACAAGAATCTTTCCTAAACTGCTTACTCTATTGACCCCTAGCCTTTCCCCTAATTGCACACCCCCTATCTCTACCCCTAACACATCTAACCTATAATCCCCTAGTTAAATATCAATCCTCATATTATTAAAACCCTAGTCTAGTACCCTCATTCACGTGCAGCTATAGACCTAGGGCAACTCAAAATTTTCAGCCGCTATCAATTAATTTCCCTCCATGCAGCATTCCTCTCTCTCCCTCGTCTCTCTCTCGTAGCACACTCACCCACCCCTGCACTCGACTCCCGACCGCCACCCACGACCCGCCGGCGCTGCCCCATGACGTCGGAGGACCGCCGCAGCTCCGTGACCCCGCCTGAAGCCGTCGCCGAGTGGTTTCTCTTCACCCCTCCGCTGCGGCAAGGTAATGCCACTACCTTGCTGTCGACGACACCGCTCGACGCCGGAGGACCACCGCCCTCGCTCTCCCAACGCCACCCTCGTCTTCCCCTCTCGCACGCTGACTGCAGCACCTCTCACCCGCAGCCGTACGACGATGCAGCCACCGGAGGATCACCGTGAGACGCCGCTGCAGGTCCGTGTAACGCCGCAGGCCTCCGTTCGACGTCGCATCGCCTAGCCGCGGCCCCCGTTCGCATGGCATCCATCGGAGACGCCGCCACACGACCACCGGCGACCTATTTCCGTTGCCTCATCGCTGTACAGCCGTAGCTTCCTTGTTCATGACTGAAAATCACAGCGGCAGCCGCTGCGACTCTTCTGACGACCGCGAGCCCACTCCGACAGCCGCTGAGCACCGCCGCGTTTTCCCCGTGGCCTTCTCCTAGGTCGGACTGCCCACGGCCGTGACACGGCGACGTCGTATCGTCGTTTCTGCTGCCGTTGCTCGCTGTTTCGGCGTCGATCATGCTGTTGACGCTGTTTCGCCTCTACTCGCTGCTCATGCACTTTTTCCGCTACCTGGACAAGTCTCGCTACGCTACCCGTAGCCGAGACGCCGTAGACGATGCAGAATTTCTGCCGTTCAGACGCTACGTCCGCACTACTCTAGACACCGGACAGGTTGGTTCCCCTACCTCGTAGCAAAACCCACACAGTAGAAAAACTAAAAACCTAACTAAAATCGGCAACTTAACTCAGTAAATTTAATTTCTGCTCTCTTAAAACGATGTGGAACCGTAGACCGACGATCGGACTTTTGACTGTGCACATAGGATAGAATCGTCGGGTAGGCTGATCGGACAACTTGACTCCTGAATGTTAGGGTAGCCACGTTCAACCTAGAAATGAACTTAAATAGGAATTTCTAAAATCGCGACCTGACACCGTCGCCGTGACTATTTCAGACAAACTATCGCGGACGCGACGATTGGACGAGACGCCCCGGACGGACGACACACTCGCCACCGCAGGCAAGTGTACCCACTTATGTTTCGACCGTGTCTTGGTCTTAAAGTGTTAGAACTGTTAGACTGTGAGTGTAAAGATCCGGACGTGAAATGATAGCATCCGGGTCACCCTGACGACTTAGACTAGACGACGAAGTCTAAGTCCGATGAACAACAACTTGTGACACCGTAGGATTACCTTGTGTGTGCGTGTGTGTGGACACCCTAGAATAACTTTTCCCTACACTTGTCATGTCGTGTCCTGTCACACAAAAAGCCTTCGGGCGTTTCAGATGCTCTCCTTGCGGGAGTGATCTCCGTGATACAAAAAGCCTTCGGGCGTTTCAGATGCTCTCCTTGTGGGAGTGATCTCCGTGATACAAAAAGCCTGCAGGCGTTTCAGGTGCTTCCCTAGCGGAAGTTTTCTCTGTACTTCTTGTCCTGAGTTCTGGGGTTTGGGGTAGGGTTGAGCGTGCGCACGGGGAGAGGGTCTGATCCCCCTCAACCCGTAAGGCGTGAACCCTTCGTGTCTCACGTGTCGTGTCGTGTCCGACTTGTCTTGTCTGTCTTTGTCTTGTCCTGACACCTTTAGGTTAGTCCCGTAGTCGGTAGCACACGCTACGACTACTGCCTACTGAAGTGCCCCCGGTTTGCAATCCGCAAATGGCCGGGAGACCCGTGTGAGGGTTTAGATATTTGTAACCGCAAGCGCACGGTGTTGTAGTGTGGCTTGGGGGTCGAACACAGGGAGGCTAGGATGTGCTTGTGTCAAATAGGACCAAAATCACCCCGTGGGCGAGCTAGCCCAGATCGGATGATGGGTTGTCACGGTAAAGGAATGCAAGGTATAAACAATATGAAAATAAAACCCGGGTCTTTGGTCTCCACTCCAATGAGCGACTCTCACCGATACGGCCTACGGGTAGGATGGCGATCGGAATTAGGGTCTAATGGTGAGACGTTGCCTCTAAAAGTGGTACCGACATCCCATGGGCCCGATATTCCAGTCGGTGCCCAGGATGATACACCGGACATCCCGGGTTCGATCAGTGGGCACTCCCATGTCCATTAACACTAATCGACTCTGGGAGCACTAAGCTCGCAACGATAACTCCCAACGTCTCATCCTGCCGCTCCCGCGTGCTAGGATTCGGCGTTTACGCTAAGGGCGTGAGCTATGGCTAGGGAGTCAACCGCCAAGTTTATTCCCCCTTGGCCCAACGGTCAAAGGCGGTTTTTTCCCACCGATGACAATAAAACACCCCGCGTAACCGTTAAATTCCTAATCCCTATCGATTTCCTAACCCTATGGACGCATCGGGAAGAGCCCCCGAAGGGGTTTCCGCCAAAATCCCAGATTTGGAAACTACTCACAAATATTCATTAAAAAGTGATCTAAATGAAAATAGACCGTTAAAATCATAATCAGACAATAGGAATGCAAAGGTAGTAAAGCAATTAAGATAATACTAAAGTTTTACAAAGATCCGAAAACTTACAAAAACTGGGAAATTACAGTCGTCACAAAATGAAGAAAACAGTAAAAAAATAACCAACTCCCGAATCTGGGAAACCTAGGGTTCTATTTATAGAAAACGGCGTCACCCGATCGGTTGACAAGTCAACCGGTCAGGTGAGCCGCTTCACAAAATCACAGCGCAAAGCGGGGTTTCACCCGGTCAGTATGAACCGGTCGGTTGGAACTTGGTGCGGTCGGTTGGATCTTGGTGCCGACCGGTTGGATCTTGGAGCGGACCGGGTGAAGAGATCGGTTGGAGCTTCGAGTCTTGGCTGTTGAAATTCAGCTACAGGTGAACCGATCGGCTGAAGGTCACCCGGTCGGTTGAAAATCAGCTTCGAATTTCCAGAGACTTTGAGCTTTTGACCCGGTCACTGAACCGACCGGGTGACTTCTCGTGAGCTCCAAGCTGCGTCCGGGTGGTGCACGTGTGCATCACCCGATCGGTTGGAGATGACCAACTGACCGGATGAGGGGCTGAAAGATGCAATCTTCGTCGTTTGACCCCCTGGATCACGCGTGACTCCTCCCGTTACTCCGGGGACACATGATATCATCGTTTTACGCCCCAAATGTCGGAAAACTCCTGCAAAACACGGAAAACACGGAAAAGAGAAAGAAAACAAGAAAACACAAGAAAACACGAGAAAACAAATAAAAGACAGTGGTAAATACGGAAAAACACGGAAGAAAACGCGCGTAAATATATGAAATATAAACGCACGTCCAAATCCCCCAAACTGAACTCTTCCTCGTCCTTGAGGAAGACGAGTGAGAATAGGAGCTCGGAGGGGAAAAATAGAGAGAAAGAGAGAAAAAGAAAACTCTATATCCTAGATCGCCCGTCAGGGCCAACAAAATCAAAAACGACACACCAAGCAAGCAAACGTCAAATCACATCACTAAACCTAGGAATACGAGTCCAAATAAGTACCGTGGGTCCACGCGGTGAAGCGCGAGTGAATGTGGTCGTGCGCTAGCAGTCGGTGTCACTATCTACGATGTGCAATAAAGCTCAATATACACAGACCCAGGAAACGACCCAAATACCGATTCGAATTTGAAATTACAGTGAATATTAGTTCAAGCATGCAAGAGAAGAGTATAAGAATAGAAGCGTATCATGCATCGGGGACTCCACAACTAGGGTTAAGGAAATCACACCACTATATCCTAGATACTAGCTAAAAAGTTCCTAAGCCAAGTGTTTTCGAAACCGATGGGGGTTGAGATGATGTGGAGAAGAACACTCGGTGCAAATTCTTGCCTTCCCTTTATTCTCGGCAATTGGGAAAATATTCACACGGGAATTTTTTTGGATTTTGGGCATTTGTATATTTGTTTGCTTTTTTGGCTATACAAAATTTTTCTTTTCTTTTTGGGTTTTTCTTTTCTTTTCTCTCTTTTTTTTGGATTTTTGGGCTTTTGGCTATACACATGTGAACTCTCCCAAGTGGGAGAACGGTACACGACGAGGGGATTTGCACCAAGTAAAACAAAAAAGAAGTCGGAATCAAAACACTTGGGCAAAGGAAACTATTCTCGCTAAATAGAGCATGGGCTAAATGTGTTATCTTAGTCCTTAATTGTGGAATCCCGACACATGCGAAATGAAGCGTACGATATATATAGCATGCAGAAGAGGCAGACAGTAGAAATAAGTACCGCATATTCATATCGAAACATGATAATCTAGGGGTCATTCCTGGATATGTATATAAAGTAAATCACAAAGCAAAAGCACACCAAACAGATAGGCACGACACACGACTCACAAAAAGCTAAGAGGACCCACGATGCGTGAAATGCAAGAGAACTCGAAATCCTAAGGTTAGTGAATGTGATTATGGATGCCAAGCTAGGTGTGTGTGATTTTGTGGCGATTCATCATAGGGTTCATCTCTAGGAGAAAGAGATAAAAAGAAGAGAAGAAAAAATAAAAACACAATGAAAACGACATAAAAACGAAAAAGAAAGACTCAAATGACGCACAAAGTGCGACTCCCCCAAGCTGAATCTTGCATTGCCCTCAATGCAATAAGAGTGAGTACGGTATGGCAATGAAAATGGGGGGGAATATGCACCGACACAAAAAGAAATGAAAAACGAGGAAAACACAGATACGAAACTGAAAATAAAAGAAAAACAAAATCAAACCACACGACATGACAAAAAGCACACGACACGAAAAAGGGGAAAAACAAGCGCACACACACACAAAAAGAAAATAAAACAAAACACGACAAAACACCAAAATAGACGTCCCCCAAGCTAGACATGACAATGCTAGCAATGAAATATGAGCGTGAAAGTGCAGAAATATGCAAGGGGGGGTCAAAAAACAAAGAAATAAAAAGGAAGTGATGCGACACGTGAATGGGTCCTCCCCCTGACAGCGACAAAGCAGGGCCCCGCAAAGACAGATGGGCACAAACATAGGGGGGACAAAAGCGGGAAGGGAAAAAATCAAGCAGGGGCACCACCGTCTGTGGGTGGTGAATGGGGCCTGTGCTGGGGACCGGGAGTCGTGGGGGGTGGAATGTGGAGCTCGGAGACATCGGGTGGGTCTTCACGGATGTGGCGAATGAAAATTTGAAGAAAGGGGAGGTCTCGGTCGACGGACTCTTGAGTTATCCGACCACCCTGTCCAGCTAGGAGGATCATGGCCGTGAATTGGTCGGCTTGGTCGTCGTCTTGGAATGACATCCCGTATGTGGGATCGTCAACGTGAGGGGGGGGGAGTGGTGCATGGTGTGGTAGATGAATTGGTGGTGGTGGATTGAGCGGGGGGTTGTGTGCGACGAGCACGACGGTTGGGCCTGGGGTTGGAAGAGCTGGCGCCGGTGGGCTTAGCACGGCGGGGAGGCATTGTGCAGGAGTCGTGTGTGTGTGTGTGTATGCAAGATACAATGAGTAAACACAAACACGACCAACGAGCAAATAGAGTATTTGGGGTAAAATTAAAAATTGAGCTAAGGAGCGAGTTTACCCAAATGAGATGAAGATCGTTGCTTGTAGACGCCCCGATGCTACTCAATAGGAGCACGTTGTGAAGCCGCGGCAATTTCTTCCGCAAGTTTCAAAATTGGGGAGAACGGGTCAAGGTTAGGGTTTTGTGTGTGGGTGGAATCGAGGATAATGGAGAGAAATCGATGGTGGGATGGATAGGGAGATGGGGGGGTCGATTGAGGTTGATTTTGGAGAAGAACGGGGTCAGGTGCAAGAGGAGGAGACGAAACGTCGGTTTGGGATTCGAAAATGGCGAGGGCGGCGACGGACATTTATAGGAATTTAAGTCGACCCGGTCGAGTGAGTTATCACCCGATCGGTTGACCTTAGGTCGAAAATTCGACGCTGAAGAAACGCTACAGGCGACCTGATCGGTTGAGAACTCAACCGATCGGTTCGCCGCTCCACAGATTTTCCCGAGAACTCAGAGTTTTTTCACCCGGTCCCTCAACCGGTCTCGCACCTTGCCACCCGGTAGGTTGATGAATTCTGAAATTTTTCCGGGAGTTCCCCCAGGTCACCCGGTCTGCTCACCCGGTCTCTTCTTTCTTCACCCGGTCGGTTCATTTAGTGACAGACACGGCCGTAAGCTGATACATCCCAACCGATCGGGTGAGATATCACCCGGTCGGTTGAGGCCTTGTTTTCTGCAAAAACCCAAAAATTGCCTAAGTTCCTTCACGGAAGTTGTTTCGGTTGTATTTATTCATAAAAATAGAGAAAAATAAAGTAGAAAAAGTCCTAAAAACGAAGCAAAAGTTTAGAACATTGGTTGCCTCCCATGAAGCGCTTTTGTTTAACGTCATTTAGCTCAACGACCGTTGATGATTTTCATGGTGGGCGATACGGGTGATGCCCAAAATCTGGCATCTCTTCAACTCCAGAGGTTGTGGCTATTGGTGTAGTCGGCGGCTGTAAAAAGATTTGCTCGACTACCCTCCCTTTGTTCACAGGATCCGGGGGCTTCTCCCTCAAATTGGCGTCCACCGCTATCTTTTTCAGGATCCGGACCTCATCGCCGGTGAGGTCCATGGGTTCTTTTCCTTTTCTCCTCGTGGGAGGAGACTTAGGGAATCCGGGAGGGATCACATGTCGCGTGACCGCCTCATTAGCCACTTCATTCTTAGGGGAGCCAACTTGCTCTCCAAGGTCCCCCAAGCTATCGGGGGGATTCCTCGAGAGCACTTCCCAGGCACTCGTATCAACAGCTCTATCTTCTTCATTCTCCAGCATATTGATAATAGGATCGTCCGGGGGGCTTGGATGCTTCATCGACAAGCCTAAGTCAAATTCGACTCTTTCTTGGCCCACATTCAGGGAAAGCTTCACATTCTTTACGTCTATCAACATTCCGGCGGTTGCCATAAAGGGTCGTCCAAGAATAATTGGTGTATGCTTGTCTTCCGGCATGTCCATCACCACAAAATCAACTGATACATGCACCCCTTTCACATCGACGGGGAGGTCGTCCACCACTCCCACCGGATACTTGACCGAACGGTCAGCAAGTTGCAATGTCATGCCGGTGGGCTCTAAGTCTCCCATCCATATTCTCTTTTACAATGATAGGGGCATTAAGCTGACGCTTGATCGGCCCCGGATTACACCCGGAGAACGGTTGTAGTTTTACCGCAAGCGCACGGTATAGCGGCAAGCGGGTTATCGAACACAAGGAGGACGAATGACCGAGCTTGTTCAAATCAACCTGGCTATTTAAGAGAGAAATTTGCCTTTGGCGATCCTGTCACAATCGTCAGACAAATATGCGGAAATATCAAATCAAATAAAGAACGTCTAGGGAACGGGGAATCCCCGCTACTCACCGTATTTCATAAATGCGGTTTATCGGTATCAAAATTGCTTGAATGAGAATTTGGATGAACTAGTTGCAACTGAATGTAGAACCAAGCTCACGCTCTCGCGCTGTTGCTGGTCTATAGCTATCCTAGGTTTGGGTCCAATCTCTTGCAAACCCTAGCCTAGGGAAGCTAGCATTAGGATCAACATCATCGTTCAATCGCACTCCGAGCCCAATCTCTTGCAAACTCGGTCCACGGCCTAGATTGGGATAGTTCCTACCCGTCCAATCTCTTGCAAACGAGTATTGGCATGGAATTGCAACCGGAAATCCTAGTATCGGTCCAATCTCTTGCAAACCGATACTTCGAAAATCCGACTCCAAACCATTTCAGATTTCTAGGGTTTCCTATCAAATTGGGATCCAATCACTTGCAAATCCCAGTTGATATGAAAACCTAGCCATCCGTAGTTAATTGATCCCAATCTAATCCCTAATAATAATTCTAGCACAATTTCTACCAATTCATCACAAATATGAAGATGTGCTTGTAGGGTTCATCCCCACGCCCCAAGACGTGGCGACTACTCACAAATCATAGCAAGATCACAAAAATAATCGTTGAAATAAGCAATGGAATTCATCACAAAATTGAGATAAGCAATAAAAATAGAATTTTTAAGGAAAAGAGATGCAAACCAATGGAGTTCTTCAATTAAACCAACAAAATTCCAATCTTTGTCTCCTCTCCAATCACAAGAATAAAGCTAAAAACTAATCTAAAAAGCTGCAAAAAATCTAAGAGAGAGGCTCCCCAAACTAGGGTAAAAACAGGGTTTAAATAGCCCTCAAAATCGTCCAAAAACTGTGACCAAAATACCCCTGCACAGCCTGTTTTCCGCAGTTTTCGCTACAGGCAGCGCATCGCACTCGGCCGAGTGACAAAAGTCGCTCAGCCGAGTGAAAACCCTGTAATTTTCCAGTAAGTCGGGGCCTTCAGGGGTCTCTACTTTGGGGGCGGCTCGGCCGAGTGAGTTGTCGTCACTCGGCCGATGGCTTCATAGTACTCGGGCGGATGGGATTAACCACTCGGCCGAGTGGGTCTTCTGAAGTTCAGGCAGCCGAAAAAACAGTAACTTGGATGTTTTGGAAGGGCTTCGTCCGGGCGCCACTCGGGCGGACATGATCTCGTCACTCGGCCGATGTGGTCTTCAGTGCTCGGCCGAGTGCACACATAAATCGTGTCTGTTCTGGTCGGCCGAGCAGTGTCTCGCTGGTCGGCCGAGTGGCTCCTCCACTCGGCCGAGTGGGACACAAAAAATGCCCAATCTGCTTGTTTTGGCCTCCTCGTCGCTCCTGCAACGTCCGTTCTTCTTCCGCTCCTCTCCAACAGCAAAATACCCCACGGGGAGGTCGTCGGTGACCCTCTGGAGTAAGCGCATATCGAGATCACTCCAAATCGCGCCAAATCACCTGAAATGCGACAAAAACAACAAATCGTGAAAAGCCTCGCAATATCGTCGATATATCGTGAAAAACATGATTTGGGCGATCTAAATGGCATGCAAACATGCGGGAAAAAGGTGTAAAATAAGGAGTGATCAAAATCCCCCAAGCTTGCCTCTTACTCGTCCTCGAGGAAGATAAGTAATTGGCGAACCCGGTGGATTCGGAAAACGAAAATGGCGAAAAAAAATGAAAATTGAAATACGGAGAAGAATGGAAAACGAAATGAAAATAAAGAAGAAAGAAAGAAGCGAAGAGGTAGGATACTAGATCATTTTCTCAGGACGTGGGTTTCACTTACTCATATAGCATGCACTGGATGAAAAATACATGTCAAAGAATTTTATTTTGATATCATAGTATAATAGTGCAAATAGAAATAGAAAACCCACGAACAACGATATAATCATGAAAAACGGAATAATTCTAAAATTAACATCGTCTGAATCATTTAAAGCGGTATACGAATCACAGATCACACACTTTTCAATTGAACGCTTTCTATCGGGAGTATAAGAGTATCACACAATAGAATAGAGAGAATAGAAAAGTATGGATTTCATGAAATGAACGCTAGGCTTAGATTTCTGGATTTCGTAAAGCTAAAAATAATCTCACCGAGTATAGAATATTACTTAGCCTAGGTCGTCGTGCAACGTCAAGTAGTCACTCTCTCACACATCAATGGATCCCCTCCCCCAAGCTTGTCTATAAGCGTGGTGGCATAAAAAACATTAACATCCCCATTTTTATATAGCTCCAAATGTAATAAGAAGAAAGAAGAAAGGAAGAAAGTGAGATGGGATCTTTTATTGAGGATTTTTCCTCTTTTCTCTCTCTGTTTTTTTTAATATAGCATATATACACAACGATCCCAACTCAAAGAGAGATAATGATATACAAGAATATTCTTCTCTTTTTATTATATATATATTTTTTTGGATAAGAAAATTGGAGCTAGGAATTAATAGCGGGGGAAATGCCATAAAATAGAATCGCTAAGGGGAGATTCACCAATGATTTTTAAAGTAGAGAAATGATGTTCAAGATTTGTGGAGAAAGAAATAGATATAACTCTCGGTTCACTCTATAAGACATGCACGACAACTTCAGCAGGGTAATCTAATCTACTCAGTCTCGATCACAAAAAAGCTAACTAATCCAGATTTATCATAGCTAACATCATTCAATCATCCTGAAGTGAAGTGTACAATTCATGCATATAGAAGTGATATAGGAAAAAGAAATCAGTACTCCAGATATAAGCATTCAATGCGTGAATCTTGGTGTGTTTTCTGTGATAGCATACATATGAATATTCAGACTCAGCTAATAATAGAACTTCATCCATTTTCATGCGGAAAAAAGTGTGGGTTACTATCTCTAAATGCAAGGCAAGTCATAGCATATGATATCAGGAATAAAATCTAAGACATGACAAATATAGCATGCATATAGAGTAAGCTAAATCCAACGTCATCATCATCACAGAAAAGTCATCTCTAGCATGAGATGAAAAAGAAAAGAAATAAAGATAAAGGGAAAATAGAACTATTTACAATGCGGCACACAGAAAAAATAAGAAAAACGTGATGCATGGCAAAACAAAAGAAAAATGATAAAAGATAAGTGCAAAAGCGACGAATGGTGTGAAAAACTAAAAATAAAGGTGGCAAATCGAAAAAGAACGTGAGAACTCACTCCCCCAAGCTAAATGGCACAGTGTCCTCAATGTGCAAAGTGTGGCACACCGAGAGACAAGAAATGGGAGGGGCAAGTGAGGATGCATGCATGGAAAAATGAAAATAAAAAGAAAAATAAAGATATGAAAATATGATACGGACATGATGCATGCACAGATAGTAGTGATACAGAGATATAAGTGGCACCAAAAACTATCCCTCTCTCCCAAAAAAAATATATAAAGATATGATCAAAAAGAGAATACCAAAATAAGTGAGGGGAGGGGGGTGGACAAAATGGCATCAGGACCCAGCAAAAACGGGCAGCACAACGGCAAAAGGAATCGATGGCATCAAGGGTGCCTAGGAAGGTGGTGCTGCACCGTCTCCGTCCTGAGGCGGAGGTGGTGGTGGTGGCTGGACAGGCTACTGAGCGGGTGTGGGTGTGGAAGCGGCAGCAGGTCGAGTGTGTGTGGAAGTGTGGGCGGGAACCTGCTAGGTGGGTGGGGGTATGCACGGGAGACGCTCCAGAACCTGGGTGAGACAGTAATGGATCTGCGGTAGCAGCTCGAAGCGGCCAGCCATCGCAGAGCCGGTGGAGGACAGGGTCCTAAGGTCGCCTCTGAGGCCACTCACCGCCCCCTCTAGAGCACGAATGCTCTGAAGTACAGTGTCGGGGGGCGGTGGTGCAGAGGGACGCACCGGGCGGGGCTGTGCAGGGCGTGGCTGGCGTACTCGGGTCGCGTATGTGACTGGCTCAGCGGGGAAGGGAACAAAAGGTGCTGCGCCTGCGAATATGGGCCTGGCCTCAGTGTGAGGCCGGGGCACCGGCTGGTGGGAAGTGGAGGCAGCAGCAGCGAAAGAAGAGGGCAAAAATGGCAGCGAGGCGGCTAGAGAGGTCAGTGGCACAGAAGTGTGGACGGACGCCACGACGCTCTCGGAAAATACAGCAGGGGTGGAGACAGAGGTGACTGCCGCTGGGGTGGAAGTGTGTGGACCAAAAGGCGCAACCCCAGCGGAGATCATGCTAGCCATGGTCTCCACGACCGCGGCAAACGAGGCTCTCCACTCGCAACGAAGGTCGGTGGGCGCTCGGGGAGTGCGGAGCATAGGGGCTCGACGGACAGAGGGCCAGTGGTGGTGGTGGGAGTGGTGGTGACAGCCTCGGAAGTGGTGGAGGTGGTGGAAGTGGGCTCAGTGGAAGTACTCCTGACACTGACAGAAGTGTCAGGAGCAGCGGAAACGTCAGGTATGGGCTGAGGGGCCACAGGGTCAACAGGGGCAGCAGGCTCGGCAGGGTGTGCAACAGGGTCTACAGGGTCAGCGTGGGCCTGCTCGGCCTCCTCGGCCTCGAGTACCTAAGCAGTGGGGATGAGAACATCCATCGCAGGGAGCCAGTCAACGTGGGCCGGTGCAATCAGAGTCCGAGCAGGGCTCGGGAGAATCATGTAATCGGCCCCGTAAGGGCCGTGCAACCAGACCCAGTGACGCTCACCGTGCGGACGAAGCATCTTCATCCGGTCCATAACATCTATCGACAGAGAAGTGGGGCCCAGGACGCGTCGCAAGTTGTCGGGGAAGTCCTCGCCGGTCATAAGAGCAAGCAAGGTGATCAGGCCGCCGCAGCATATCGGTGAGCGAGCGCCCACCGATACAATGATGCGGTCTAAAAACCATGCCGCGATATCGATCACGACGGCGGGGACAAGCTCATCGCCATCCCTAGATAGAGCTCTGGGACGTGTCATCGCGTAGAGCATGTAGAGCTCCGGCGTAGACATCGTGCCCGGCTTATATCTGGCCAAAAAGGTCGTCGCCATAAGGCGCTGAGCAATGCGGAGGCAGGGATGGACAATGGCCGAGACCTTGGCCCTACTAGGGTCAAAGGCAGCGTGAAGACTCGTAATCCGGGCCCAGAAGGCACCGGCGTCGAAGGAAGGTGGGGGGATATGGGTGGGGCCGTAACCGCGATCGGCACCGGGGACAGCGGGCCACGAGAAAAACGCTCTCATCATATCGAGAGTGACCTGGCACTCTCGATCCATGAACCGAAATGAGCATCCCTCGTCGGTCCGGGCGATCGAACTCAGAACCTCAAGTGTCGGGCGGGTAAACGTATCCGCCGACACCTGGAGAAAATCTTGCCAGCCCACGTTGTCGTACAACGTGAGCATCCCCTCTAGTACCCCCAGGCGTCCTAGGTCAGCAAGGTGTGCAAACCTGGAGGGTACGATCGAGCGCTGGGAGATACGGTCGAAGACGGTGCGGTGTGCGTCGTCTCGGAATGTAATCCCGAGCGGCCCGACCAGTGGAGCCGGAGGTGGTGGCTGTGGTGCGGCAGGGAGAGGCTGTGCGGGCTGTGGGTGCACTGCAGGCTGTGCGGGGTGTGCGGGGCCAGCAGGCTGTACTAGGTGGACGGCGTGTGTGGGAGACGGTGGAGGAGAGTCCTCTAACTCGTGGGAGGGGCCGGCATCATCCGACCACTTCCGCTTGGCGGAAGCTCTCTTCGACCGCGGCCGTGTCCGGGGCGGCATATCGGCCCCGAGCGCGTCGAAAGTGTAAAAAGTGCGGTGCGTGTAAAAGAGTGGAAGGAGTATACCCAGACATGCCGCGAGTGCTCAGCAATGGAAGCGTGCGAAGTCAGCGCCTCCACGAAGCTCAAATCAGTCCCGAGAAACTCCCCTGGGCTCCCCTAAGCTCCCAAAAACAACCTGCGCGTGAAATGGAGATATCAGCGGGTAATAATCAAAACGTATGGAGCATTAAGGGTATCGTAGATAGATATAGGAATTGATTTGGGTTTGGGGGTCGTTTAACACATGGATCCTCAAAAAATACTCAAAAAGAGGAGAAAAAGGCAATAAAGGCGATACCGGAGGTGGTCGGAGCGGCGGCCGTCGGCGGCAACTCGGGCGAGTCACGGCGGGGGGTCGGCCGGCGATGGCTGGCCGAGCGGCGGCTCGACAACGGCGGTCGGGCGAGTAAGGGGTGCGAGCGGGCGAGGGAAGCTGAAAGGTCGGGGGGCGCGATCGGTTTCAGCGTTTCGAAAAACGTGTCCCCTCGACCCCTTATATAGCAGAAGTTACGACTCGGCCGAGTGACTAGGTCACTCGGCCGAGTGGAATCAATGGAAATTCCTCCCCGCTTACGCATCGGCCGAGTGGCCTTGCCAGCCTCGGCCAAGTGGAGTAAGTCCATTCGGCCGAGTGACTCAAGCTACTCGGCAAGACTCGCCCTAGGAGGGTATCCGTTTTACTCGGCCGAGTGAATATATATACTCGGCCGAGTAGCAGTTATATTGGAATCAGGAAATTAAACAGAGAGTTGGGTACAGCAGACTTCCCTCGTTCGTGAGCGGCTCGGCCGGACGAACTTATGTACTCGGCCGAGTGAGCCTTGTGTTCTGCTGTTTGTCTTCGTTTGGGCTCTAAACTCCGTCTTTCTTCCTCCAGTCGATTCCATCTTCCTCCTAAGCATCGAGCGCCTTCTTTGGGCGCTCCTCGTCGTCTCGTTCATCCTCCTCATGATGGATCTACCTATCTCCTCTCCTGTCAAGAAAAATAGGACCCGTTATCACAAAATTTTTGGGCGAACGACTCAAAACACTAAAAATTTCTAAAACGAAAATAAAGAAAAAGTGAAAATAAAGCAAAAACCGTCGGGTTGCCTCCCGACAAGCGCTCGTTTAAGGTCGTGAGCTCGACCCCCTATAATTTTCAATCAATGCGGGATGTTTGGTGCATATGAGATGCACCCATCAAACTTTCTGGGGAGCGCGCTTGGATTTGGATGTGGCGGCATGTTCTCCCTCGGTGGTCTCCCATCTCGAATAGTGTTGGGGGGAGGCTCCCCCAAGCTAGCAATTGCTCCGGTCGACGGCTTTACCGGTGACGCCGATTTCCGTACCGGAGGAGCTTTCTTTGGAGACTTTAATTTCGAGAGCTTACAGAGCTCTCGAATCCTTGCGACATCAG
Source organism: Scilla litardierei (assembly GCA_030789695.1). Classification (NCBI taxonomy): domain Eukaryota; kingdom Viridiplantae; phylum Streptophyta; class Magnoliopsida; order Asparagales; family Asparagaceae; genus Scilla; species Scilla litardierei. The sequence goes on from CM061134.1 coordinate 92,025,041, forward strand.
CGTCGTCTTCATCATTTTCAGCGGAGAGGTCGGGGGAATCATCTTTCTTCTCATCTTGGCCTAAATCTGGGCCTTCCTCTAAATCTTCGTCAAAGAGAGCGCCAATTGAGTGGGGGATCGCCTCCTCTATTACCTCATCAAGGAGGTCCATGTAGTCAAGTTCCTCGTGGTAAGGCATGTGCTTCATAGCCTTAGGAATGTGGAGCTCCACCTCGATGTTGCCGACGTTTAAAGTTAGGGTACCTTCGCGCACGTCAACAATTACTCCGGCGGTGGCGAGGAACGGGCGTCCAAGTATCAATGACGTATCTCCCTCCTCCTTAACGTCCATGATCACAAAGTCACATGGTAAGCATATTCCACCCGGGACTTGTAGCGGTATGTCTTCGGCGATCCCTACCGGCCTTGTTATTCGCCCGTCGGACAATTGAATGCGCATGTCGGTAGGTTTCAACTTTGTCCCGGTGTTTAGCCTTAAGAACATGGAGAGAGGCATGAGGCTCACACTAGCCCCTAGATCAACCAACGCCTTTTGAAGAGGGACGCCGCCCAAGGTGCAAGGAATCCGAAAACTCCCCGGATCTTTAAATTTGGCCGGCTCCTTTTCTCTCTTGGTAAACCAAGAGCCCTCCTCGGCTAGCATAATCTTCTCCTTCCTCTTTCTCCCCGAAATCAAATCCTTTAAGAATTTAGCATATGTGGGGATTTCCACGATGGCGTCGAGGAAGGGAATGTTAAGGCTAACTCCTCTAAGATACTCGAGAAACTTCGCTAGCCTTTTCTCCATTTTCGCTCTAGCAAGCCTTTGGGGAAATGGGACCGGTGGCATGAAGCGCCTTTCCTCGATCAATTGTTCCGCTCTAGATTTCTCCTTGTCTTGTGGCTCCTTCTCCTTTTCAACTTCAACTACCGGCTCAATTGGCTCCAAGCTTTCCTCCACGGGCTCCTCGGTAGGGATCATGGCGGGGGTGGTGTCCTTCCCGCCTCTAGTAGTAACGGCAACTACGGCATTGATGTGGCCGGTGTTGCCCCGTGGGTTTTGTTCGGGTTGCGCCGGCAATCGTTGAGTGTTCCGATTGAGCAACGCCAATTGCTCCGATATTTGAGCCACAACGGTATTAAGAGAGTCTTGCCCCGCCTTTAAGGTAGCATTTACCTTATTTTGCTCGACCATGAACGCCTCCACTCTAGCTTCGAAGTCGGATCGTTGTTGAGCTTGTGGAGGGTTTTGATTTTGATTCCTCCACCCTTGATTGTATCCGGGCGGCCTATATGGTGGAACTTGTTGCTTTGGTTGAAAATTTTGTTGAGTAGGCCCCCTCGGTGGATAGTTTTGTTGTTGGGGTGGTAGTGGTGGTCGGGCTTGTTGAGGTGGCGGTTGTGGCGGGTTCAAAGCTCCTTCATTGTTGGCGTAAGAGAATCCGGGATGATTTCTTGCGGCCGGATTGGCCCAATATCCTTGGTTCCCCGCAACATATTGTACTTGCTCCAAGGATCCTTCTCCTTGCTCTCCTCCCGAGTACATGGCTTGAGATTGGTCTTGCCAATCACACATTTGGTTCGTTGGAGCGGAGGTAGAAGGGGCTCCTTGGGGCTCCGTGATAAACTTCTCCAATCTCTCCACTACCTTGTGGAGAGAATCAAACTTGCTCGTAAGCTCCGCTACGGCCTTCGCCTCGTAGATGCTAGTTGGCTTCAAGGAGGACGTAGAGTGTCCTCGCTCATCGCCCCATTGTTGATTATTTGAGGCCATCTCCTCAATTAGGGCCGTAGCTTCTTCGGGAGTCTTTGACAAGATAGCACCATTCGCCGCGGCATCAATAATTTGTTTGGTCCCCGGTTGGAGACCGTTGTAGAAGCTATGCATAAGCTCCCAATCTTCTATACTATGGTGCGGGCATTGATGCTGCAGATCCTTAAAACGCTCCCAAGCTTCATAGAGCGTCTCCTGTGGTCCTTGCTTGAAGGACATGAGAGCGCTCCGGATCTTCACCGTCTTGTATGGCGGATAGAACTTGTCAATGAATGCACTCGCCAACTCGTCCCAAGTGGTGAAAACACCCTCAGCTTGCGTCCTCAACCAATAGAGTGCCTTGTCCTTTAGCGTGAAGGGGAAGAGGCGCAGTCTGATGGCATCAATGGAGACCCCCGGCATGTGGAATGTAGCGCACTTCGACAAGAACAATTGTATGTGGTAGTGAGGATTTTCATGGGCATTCCCATGAAATGGATCCTGCTGCATCAGAACCACTAATCCAGTCTTTAGCTCGAAGTTCTTGTCAGCCGCCAACTCTGGCATGGCAATGTATGAGGTAGTGGAAGAGGTCTTAGGCCGAAGCCTATCTCGAATAGAAATTAGCCTCGCCATCCTTGCCGCTAATTGATCCGCAGTTTCCGGGTTGGTCATAAACCGCCCTTCCGGATTTTGTCTCCTTTCCGCTCTAAGTCTCAGCGCGGTACGTTCAATCTCTGGATCAAACAATATAGCTTCAGGGTCCGTCGTAGATCTCGTGTACATGCACAGGGAAAACAGAGTTTCAAAGAGATGATTAGTACCGTGGAAGGGTTAGGTAAAAAATAAGAAATAAAAATAATGATAATAATAAAAAAAAGAAATATCTAGGGTGAGAAAGAATCAAACGCAATCGTCTCCTCGGCAACGGCGCCAAAAACTTGATCGGCCCCGGATTACACCCGGAGAACGGTTGTAGTTTTACCGCAAGCGCACGGTATAGCGGCAAGCGGGTTATCGAACACAGGGAGGACGAATGACCGAGCTTGTTCAAATCAACCTGGCTATTTAAGAGAGAAATTTGCCTTTGGCGATCCTGTCACAATCGTCAGACAAATATGCGGAAATATCAAATCAAATAAAGAACGTCTAGAGAACGGGGAATCCCCGCTACTCACCGTATTTCATAAATGCGGTTTATCGGTATCAAAATTGCTTGAATGAGAATTTGGATGAACTAGTTGCAACTGAATGTAGAACCAAGCTCACGCTCTCGCGCTGTTGCCGGTCTATAGCTATCCTAGGTTTGGGTCCAATCTCTTGCAAACCCTAGCCTAGGGAAGCTAGCATTAGGATCAACATCATCGTTCAATCACGCGCCGAGCCCAATCTCTTGCAAACTCGGTCCACGGCCTAGATTGGGATAGTTCCTACCCGTCCAATCTCTTGCAAACGAGTATCGGCATGGAATTGCAACCGGAAATCCTAGTATCGGTCCAATCTCTTGCAAACCGATACTTCGAAAATCCGACTCCAACCCAATTCGGATTTCTAGGGTTTCCTATCAAATTGGGATCCAATCACTTGCAAATCCCAGTTGATATGAATACCTAGCCATCCGTAGTTAATTGATCCCAATCTAATCCCTAATAACAATTCTAGCACAATTTCTACCAATTCATCACAAATATGAAGATGGGCTTGTAGGGTTCATCCCCACGCCCCAAGACGTGGCGACTACTCACAAATCATAGCAAGATCACAAAAATAATCGTTGAAATAAGCAATGGAATTCATCACAAAATTGAGATAAGCAATAAAAATAGAATTTTTAAGGAAAAGAGATGCAAACCAATGGAGTTCTTCAATTAAACCAACAAAATTCCAATCTTTGTCTCCTCTTCAATCACAAGAATAAAGCTAAAAACTAATCTAAAAAGCTGCAAAAAATCTAAGAGAGAGGCTCCCCAAACTAGGGTAAAAACAGGGTTTAAATAGCCCTCAAAATCGTCCAAAAACTGTGACCAAAATACCCCTGCACAGCCTGTTTTCCGCAGTTTTCGCTACAGGCAGCGCATCGCACTCGGCCGAGTGACAAAAGTCGCTCGGCCGAGTGAAAACCCTGTAATTTTCCAGTAAGTCGGGGCCTTCAGGGGTCTCTACTTCGGGGGCGGCTCGGCCGAGTGAGTTGTCGTCACTCGGCCGATGGCTTTATAGTACTCGGGCGGATGGGATTAACCACTCGGCCGAGTGGGTCTTCTGAAGTTCAGGCAGCCGAAAAAACAGTAACTTGGATGTTTTGGAAGGGCTTCGTCCGGGCGCCACTCGGGCGGACGTGATCTCGTCACTCGGACGATGTGGTCTTCAGTGCTCGGCCGAGTGCACACATAAATCGTGTCTGTTCTGGTCGGCCGAGCAGTGTCTCGCTGGTCGGCCGAGTGGCTCCTCCACTCGGCCGAGTGGGACACAAAAAATGCCCAATCTGCTTGTTTTGGCCTCCTCGTCGCTCCTGCGACGTCCGTTCTTCTTCCGCTCCTCTCCAACAGCAAAATACCCCACGGGGAGGTCGTCGGTGACCCTCTGGAGTAAGCGCATATCGAGATCACTCCAAATCGCGCCAAATCACCTGAAATGCGACAAAAACAACAAATCGTGAAAAGCATCACAATATCGTCGATATATCGTGAAAAACATGATTTGGGCGATCTAAATGGCATGCAAACATGCGGGAAAAAGTTGTAAAATAAGGAGTGATCAATGCTGCACCAAGATCGACGAGCGCCCTCTGGATTTGCACTTCCCCAATAGAGCAAGGGATGGAGAAACTTCCGGGGTCCTTGAGCTTGGGCGGATTTGCACGCTGAATGAGGGCGCTGCACTCTGCCGTTAACACGACCTTTTCCTTTCTAGATCCCCGTGTCACCAAGTCTTTCAGAAATTTGGAATATGAGGGGATAGTCTCTATGGCCTCGAGGAAGGGGATTTGTAAGCTCATATCTTTCACCATGGCAAAGAATCTGCCATACTTCTCATCGATTTTGGCCTTGGCAAGCCATTGTGGGAAAGGCACAACGGGCTTGAATACCTTCAAATTGCCTACTTCTTTCTTCTTCTCTTCTTCTGGGGTTCCCTCCGGAGCCACAATTTGTGGTGACGAGGCACCGTCGTCATTAGCCTTTTCAATTGGTCGCTCAACGGCCAGTGGTGCTTTCGGTTATTTGGGCGGCGCTCTAGTAGGAATTTGTGTCCCGCTCCTCAAGACGATGGCAGACACGTTTTCATGTTCATGTGTGAGTGCCAAGGTCCGATTTACCCCACTAGGATTCACCTCAGGTTGTGGCGGTAATAAATTCTGCGGTCTCTGAAGGTTCGCCACTTGCAACCCCAGCTGGGTCACCTGATCAGTGAGTACTCTTTGTCCCATCTCCAGCTTCAGATTGATTTTCTCCTGGTTGGCTATGTATTGAGTCAAGAGGGACTCAACCGGAGAAATGGCCCTCTGTTGGCCGTATTGCTGCTGGGCGGGCTGCTGATTCCTAGGGGCATATTGTTGATACTGTGGTGGTGGTTGTTGTTGCTGAAATTGCTGCTGCTGGAACTGCTGCTGGGGCCTAGCCGGCTGATAAGTCTGCTGTTGTTGCTGAGCCGGCTGTTGGTAAGGCGCCCGGTAACTAAGGTTCGGATGATTCCGGTTGTTGGGAGAGTAGGCCTGGTTTGAGTTGGTTCGTGGTGGAAATGGCGCATTCCCCGTAGGATTGTAAAACAATTCGATCGCCTGATCCAACGGTGGTGAGATGTCACCACCGTCGAACTCTCCAAAAACTTCGGATTCTACCGCAGCAATCTGTTGTGAACCGGCGCCACCGGCGCCTACCATCAATGCGGAGATCTGGGTTGACAGCAAGTCAAACTTGCTTGACAATTTGTCGACGTCTTCGACTCTATGGATGCCCCCAGATCTTGGTGTGGCTCTCTCGTCACACCATCGTTCATTGTTGGATGCCATATTTTCCAAAATTTGTCTGTCATCTTCTTCGCTTCTTGACATGAAGGACCCTCCATCCGCGGCATCCATGGAAGATTTCAGATCGTCCCTCAACCCATTATAAAACAGATTTATGATCTGCCACTTGGGAAGCTCATGGTGGGGACATCTTCTCTGCATCTCCTTGTATCTTGTCCAAGCCTAATGCAAGGGCTCGTGGCTGGCCTGGGAGAAGGAGGAGATCTCACTCCTCAACTTCATGGTCTTCCCCGGAGGAAAGAACTTCGTCAGAAAAGCATTGGAGAGCTTCTCCCAGGTGTTGAATGTGTTGGGGTCCTTCCCCCTAAGCCACAGCTTGGCCTTATTTCGCAAGGAGAAGGGGAACAGCTTCAGTCGGATCGCCTCAGTTGTGACACCGTTAATCCGGAAGGTGTCACATTTCTCCAAGAAGGAGTCTAGATGCTCGATCGGGCTCTCCATGGGTGCACCTGAAAACTGATCCTGCTGGATCAACGTCACCAAAGATGGCCTAAGCTTGAAGCTTTGGGCCGTTATAGCTGGAGGACGGATGGCGAAGGTGGACTCGATGGAAGGCATCAAGTACTCCAGCAGGTACTTGTGAGGCGGGGTGTTCTCCCCCATGGCTTCAGGATCCTCTCTTCTTCGCTTCTCGGCGGCCAAACGCCTAAGGGTGGCGTTTATCTCTGGATCAACGGGGATCAAGTCGTCGAGACTTCTTGAACTCCTGCGCATGAAAAACAACAAACACCCGTGAAGCGACAAGTGGGAAAGAAACAGATAAGATAAGAAATAAAAAAAAAATAAAAATAAGAAAAGAAAAAGAAAAAGGAAGAATGCGAAAATTATCGCGAGATAGGGATAAGAGCTAGACACTAGGGTTCAAGAGATCCTAAAATAACAAGCACGTTGCCTCCCCGGCAACGGCGCCATAAACTTGACATGCCCCCGGTTTGCAAGCCGCAAATGGCCAGGGGACCCGCGTGAGGGTTTAGATATTTGTAACCGCAAGCGCACGGTGTTGTAGTGTGGCTTGGGGGTCGAACACAGGGAGGCTAGGATGTGCTTGTGTCAAAGAGGACCAAAATCACCCCGTGGGCGAGCTAGCCCAGATCGGATGATGGGTTGTCACGGTAAAGGACTGCAAGGTATAAACAATATGAAAATAAAACCCGAGACTTTGGTCTCCACTCCAACAAGCGACTCTTGCCGATACGGCCTACGGGTAGGATGGCGATCGGAATTAGGGTCTAATGGTGAGACGTTGCCTCTAAAAGTGGTACCCGGCATCCCATGGGCCCGATATTCCGGTCGGTGCCCAGGATGAAACACCGGACTTCCCGGGTTCGATCAGTGGGCACTCCTGTGTCCATTAACACTGATCGACTCTGGGAGCACTAAGCTCGCAACGATAACTCCCAACGTCTCATCCTACCACTCCCGCGCGCTAGGATTCGGCGTCTACGCTAAGGGCGTGAGCTATGGCTAGGGAGTCAACTGCCAAGTTTATTCCCCCTTGGCCCAACGGTCAAAAGCGGTCTTTTTCCCGCCGATGACAATAAAACACCCCACGTAACCGTTAGATTCCTAATCCCTATCGATTTCCTAACCCTATGGACGCATCGGGAAGAGCCCCCGAAGGGGTTTTCGCCAAAATCCTAGATTTGGAAACTACTCACAAATATTCATTAAAAAGTGATCTAAATGAAAATAGACCGTTAAAATCATAATCAGACAATAGGAATGCAAAGGTAGTAAAGCAATTAAGATAATACTAAAGTTTTACAAAGATCCGAAAACTTACAAAAACTTGGAAATTACAGCCGTCACAAAATGAAGAAAACAGTAAAAAAATAACCAACTCCCGAATCTGGGAAACCTAGGGTTCTATTTATAGAAAACGGCGTCACCCGATCGGTTGACAAGTCAACCGGTCGGGTGAGCCGCTTCACAAAATCACAGCGCAAAGCGGGGTTTCACCCGGTCAGTATGAACCGGTCGGTTGGAACTTGGTGCGGTCGGTTGGATCTTGGTGCCGACCGGTTGGATCTTGGAGCGGACCGGATGAGGAGATCGGTTGGAGCTTCGAGTCTTGGCTGTTGAAATTCAGCTACAGGTGAACCGATCAGGTGAAGGTCACCCGATCGGTTGGAAATCAGCTTCGAATTTCCAGAGACTTTAAGCTTTTGACCCGGTCACTGAATCGACCGGGTGACTTCTCGTGAGCTCCAAGCTACGTCCGGATGGTGCACGTATGCATCACCCGATCGGTTGGAGATGACCAACCGACCGGGTGAGGGGCTGAAAGATGCAATCTTCGTCGTTTGACCCCCTGGATCACGTGTGACTCCTCCCGTTGCTCCGGGGACACATGATATCATCGTTTTACGCCCCAAATGCCGAAAAGCTCCTGCAAAACACAGAAAACACGGAAAAGATAAAGAAAACAAGAAAACACAAGAAAAAACGAGAAAACAAATAAAAGACGGCGGTAAAAACAGAAAAACACGGAAGAAAACGCGCGTAAATATATAAAATATAAACGCACGTCACCTGCCACGTTTTACTTTCCTGCTACGTTACTTCTTTTGTTACTTTATTGAAACCCCAGCATGCTAATCAACCAGTAAAACGATGTTTAATAGTTCAGTACACTTGCAGTAGAGTCTGACTTTCTGTTGTAGACTTTTCCTGACGTACAGTTCCTTTCTTTGGTGTTGTACGTCAGGTGTCGAGCCGGAGTACGACGACCAGACCGAGCTACCAGAGGACGTAGAGCCAGAGGACATTGATCCTGAGTACATGCCCGAGGACGAACAGAGTTAGAGATCCCCACTGCTGATCTGGAGGTTCCATCTTAGTTGTTGGGTGCGTAGCACCTTTTGTGTTCCTGTCTAGGTTGGGTGCTTGCACCGGTAGTTTCCGTTTCTGCAGATGTAGCCCTTTGGGTGTTTTAGACTCTCAGTACTTTGGATATTTAATTTGGAATAAAATGAATGTCTTTCTTTTCGTACTTTTATTGTTCTGTACTAACATGCAGGGACCTGTACCTTCAACTTGGAGTACCACACAGACGCTTATTGGGTCCGGGCTTCTCACCCCGGCCTAAGCGGGCCTTAGTCACGCTTCGCCTATGTTGTTTTGGAAAGCGGTGCGTGACATTTTCTGATGCAGTTCAAGGTAAGATAGTTGTTCTGGGAGATGGGTCTGCTAAGGGTGGCATTAAGGATCCTTTGGGGAGGGAGATCCAGCGACATGATCCTCCCTTGCAAATTCCAGGGGTGAAATCGGATGGACCAGGTGATAATTAGGTGTTGGTCGATCACAAGAAGAAGAAGAGTGCTCTTAATTTTGTTACCCGTAATTCAAATTTCGGCAGAACTGTAACATTATTTGATTTTCGTGGAGGGAGGAATTCCCGTGTTAATCACCCAATACCTGTATGGCATGAGCACCATTGGGAGGGCCAGTAGAGAGCGTTGAGGAACGCTTATATTCCAACGGATGCATCTAAGGTGTTTGGAGAAATACCTATACGGCCAACAGCTTCTATTCGAATTAACTCTGATGTCGGAAAGAGATCATGGGTTGATATTTTCTCGTGGCGACGTAAATATGCTGATCCGCTAGTAATGTCCCTCGTCCCCCCTCAAGTTAGTGATGATGGTGTCGTCATGGCAAGGGTTCCGACTGGCCTGGTTGTGATGGGAGCAGCTGACCGGCGCCCCGTTTACGGTATGGGCGCGGTGTCGTTTTACCGCAAGTGCACGGTTAGTGTAGGGTGCGGGTTTATCGAACTCAGGGAGGTGGATGGCTTGAGTGGCTACTAGCCTCGCCTAGGTCGTGTGCTAGCTACGTGGATAATGTGGGTGAAGTGTAGAAATAAAAGAAAGAATTGAAAAAGACACGAAATGAATCCCCGCTAACACGGGCTAGAGCATTCATGACACTTGACATTTGACTTGACCCAGGGTGAGACATTGCCCCAAAAGGTGGTACCTAGCGTCCATGACCCGATATTCCGGTCGGTACCAAGCACGCTAGGCCTACCCGGTTCCGGACGGTGGGCATTCCCATGTCCATTAACACCTTCCGCAACCGGGAGCATTAAGGCCACAATGATAACTCCCAACACTTCGTCCAAGCCGTTCCCACGCGCGAGGACTCGATGTCTACACTAGGGGCGTGAGCTGTGGCTAGGGAGTCAACCGCCAAGTTTATTCCCCCTTGGCCCGACGGTCAGAGGCGGTCTTTCTCCCGCCAATGACAATGAAACACCCCCGCGTAACCCTAATGGCCAAATAGGTCAAATGTGATTTCTAGCAATACATCGAAGCGGATCTTGACAGGACAAGCACCGGACCCCAATCCCCAACACATCAAGTGTGTTGCCATACGAATTGGACCCAGATTGCTAGAAATCCCCATTGATGCATTTCATCGAACACGTGCCATGCAACCAAGTCTAATGTAAATTTCCAAGCATCAATCCTACCCTAACCCGTATTAGGGTTCATCAAAACCACTCAATGATGAAAAACATATAAACCAACAACACAAAAGGCATACAAACATTCATCATCAAGAAAACTTAACACAATACAAAACAATGGAGAAAAGAGAGAAGAAAATACTTATCTCCGTTTGAATCCAACGATCCAATACAAGATTTATTAACCAAAAGCCCTAATCTAAACTAACCTAGAACTCATAAGAGAAGGGGGGAAAAAGCCCTAAAAACTCCAGGAGATCCCCCTCAAGTCGGCCAGCCTCGTGTATTTATACCCCCACTTCGAAACCCTAATGGTTCGGGTCCAAACCCGCAGGAAAAGCGCCACCCGATCGGTTGACAAGTCAACCGATCGGGTGATCTGTTACATATAGTAAACAAAAAAACGACGGAGCTTCACCCGGTCAGATGAACCGGTCGGTTGAGTTCTTGAGTGACCGGTTGGATCTTGGAGCCGTCAGGTGAAGCGATCAGTTTGGTGCCCGTGTCTTCAGCTCCTCATCTTCAGCTACAGATGAACCGATCGGGTGAGAGTCACCTGATCGGTTGGCATTTTGCTCGAAAAAACAGAGAATAAGCCCCCGCTGAACCGGTCTGTGAACCGGTCGGGTGACTTCCATGTGAGCTCCGGCTGAGACCGGGTGGTGCACGCGTGCATCACCCGATCGGTTGGAGATGACCAACCGACCGGGTGAGGGGCTGAAAGATGAATTCTTCGACGTTTGACCCCCTGGATCACGCGTGACTTCTCCCGTTGCTCCGGGGACTTGGGATATCATCGTTAAACGTCCCATACATGGTCAATCCCCTGCAATCATGGATAAACAAAGAAAAGTGAAAGAAAACGAGAAAATACAAGAAAACGAATAAAAGACGGCGGAAAAACACAAACGAAAACGTGCGTGAATATATGAAATATAAACGCACGTCAGCAGCTAGGTAGAGTAATACCCTTGTGGGGCATGTTCTTGGTGGTGTCCCTTACTACGGGCAAATTAAGGCATGGACGGAGCCGCTCTGGAAATTTAAGGGGGCGTGCGAATCTTCACCAAAGAGAATGTTTTTTTACTTCCGCTTTGATAAAGTGGAGGATTGTGAGAAGATTTTGCACTGGGGACCATGGCTATTCGATGTAAGACTGGTTGTTCTCCAACGTTGGAGTAAAACATTGAAGCATGATCAGGACATTCTTACGACTGTGCTGGTATGGATTCAGCTGCACAATATGCCTTTGTATTTGTGGATGTTGGACATATTAAATATTATCGCCAGTTTAGTGGGGACCCTTATTTGTCTTGACCGTGCTACGGCTAATTTGGATAGGATATTGTATGCAAGATGCCTAGTCGAGGTGGATGCTAAGGCGCCATTGGCTAGATCGGTATTGGTCGCTTTGGAGGATGGTTCTGTGATCTCTGTGGAGGTGAAGTATGAGGGGGAGCCCCCACGGTGTAGTGTTTGCACATATTTTGGGCACACCAATGAACAGTGTTCATTTAGTGCCCCTGAGATTTTGGAGCCCACTTCAATCCAAACATTGCCGACGAAATATGCGGTTATAGGCAATACATGCAATGAGCACGGGTCCAGCATAGGGGACAAAGACCTCGCAGGGTTTAAAGTTGGGATTGACCCTACAACGGCCAATATCTCAGGGATTGAATATCCTAGGAAAAATCGGTAAGATGATGGAATATCTGATACTGACGAGCTTGGCATATCAAATAAGGCTAACCATATGGCAGTTGCTAAAGAACTTGTGCTTGAAGTTTCAGAAGCTACTCAAATGTTACCTGAAGAGTTGAAGATGGCTAATAATATGTTAGATGACAGTCGGGTCAGCATACCTGATGCTAATAGTCCGGAGCTGTGTTATGCAGTGGAGATGCACACTGGGAACGGTAGTAAGTAGGGAGTTTGGTTTGAAGGGGAGTGTAGCATGGCGAGCAAGGCAGCTGGGGATGATAGACTGCAATCCCTAGATATAGCTATTTCTAGACCGCCAGAGGTGCCAGCAGCGAGCCATATTGTTCCTTCAGTCCCGTAAATTGGTCATGTTCAGCAAAGAGATGATGTTATTATGAATGGTACCCAACTTCCTACACTCTTGTTTGATACGGATGATACTGAAGCTCCCGATGATAGTTCATTCCCTAACCCTAAGTGGGAAGCTGAACAGGACAGATTAAAAGCTTCAGTCGGAAACAAAAAGCTGAAGAAAGATTTGGCTAAGAATAACTCCCCAACTGCTACCCGAAAGAGCTCGCAGCTAGCTGGTAGATTGGAGCTCTCCCAATTGTGTCTTAATGTCAGTTCTTGTTTGGAATACTAGGGGGCTCAACAACTTTTCGAGGAGGAGAGATCTGAAGATCAGAGTTCAAAAATTGAAGTCGACTATTGTCTGTTTGTTAAAAACTAAGGTGGAGGAAGTTAATAAGGCTAGGATTTCGAAGTGTTTCCCAAGAAGCTGGTGCTGTGTGAATAATAGGACGATGCACTCGGGGGCGTATAGTAATTCACTAAGATGATTCAATCTGGAGCTGTATGCCCCATTCTAAATTGGCTCAACATATTTCTATGGTCCTCTCTAATACATCTGGCTTCGTTATGGGTCTTTCTATTGTTTATGCTTTCAACCTGGCTTCCCTCAGGTAATACCTTTGGAGTGAGTTGATATCGGATTCCTCCTACTTGGGCAATATGACGTGGATTATTGGGGAGATTTCAATTGTGTCTGCTTTTCTAATGAGAAGATAGGGGGCACCCAATGGATTCTAGGGGAGTTGAAGACTTCAATACTTGTATGAGGCACTGCCAGATGATTGATATAAAGAGCATCGGTAACTGTAGCTGGAACAATAGGCGAATTGGCAGGGGACGCATTTCGGCTCGACTCGACAGGATTCTCTCCTATTTGGTGTATATTAATATCTTGCCACATTCTTTCATGGAGTACGCATCTCCTGGGTCTAGTGATCATGCTCTGATGATCACGTACCTGCTCCCCAAGGTACAATCCTTCCCTAAACCCTTAAAATTCTTTAATGCGTGGAGTACCATTCCTGGTTGCAAAGATTTTATCTCTGCAAATTGGCTGCACAATAATTTGCATGACTCTCCAATGCTCCAACTTGTAAAAAATTGTATTTCCTTAAAACTGCGCTGAGGAAATTTGCGGCTAATAGAAAATTGGACTCTTGTGTGAGTACTAGTCGTGAGGCCTTGATGAGTATACATGCACAGTCGCAAATTGTCACAGATACTATGCTTCAGAAGTTGGAGCAAGAGGCTATTTTCAGGCTTGCAAATGCTTTAGATAGAGAGGAGGCTGATTTAAGGCAAAAAAGCAGACAGAGCTGGCTAATGCTGGGTGACAGAAACTCCAAATTTTATACTACAATGAAATCTAGGCAAAGCTATAATAACCTATCTCATTTGATTAATAAGGACGGTGTCAGAAGCACGAATCCAACCATTCTTAGGGAGGAGGCCTCGCATTTTTTTTGCGAAGCTCTACTATCAGGACCATTATTGGAATGTATTCCCTGAACTTATTCCTAAACGCTTGCTAACTGGAGAAGCTATTGTCTGGTTGGATGGGGGGGTCACTGCTAAGGAGATTAAGGACGCTGTTTTCCAGATTTGGAAGGATAAAGCCCCAAGACCTGATGGATTTAATGCTTTCTTCTTTCAGCATGAGTGGGATATAAAAGGCTTGGACGTTATGCATGTTGTTGCTTCCTTCTTCAGATCGGGTTCGATGCTTCATCAGATTAATCACACATTTCTCACTTTGGTTCCGAAAAATTCTAAAGCAACTAGTCTTGGGGATTACAGGCCAATTGCCTGACGTAACGTCCTTTACAAGATTATCAGTAAGATTATATGCAACAGAATAAAGCAGGTTATCAATGGGTTAATCTCTCCCAATCAGGCGGCTTTCCTTAAGGGTCATCTTCTTACTGATTGCACATTACTCGCCTATGAGCAGATTCGGGATTTTAGTAACCCTATGGGTTCCAGAGCATGTTTAAATTTGAATTTGCGCAAAGCCTTTGATAGTGTCAATAGGGAATTTATCGTATTCATGCTCCACCAGTTGGGCTTTGGAACCAAGTTTATCAATTGGATTACAGAATGCATTTCAACGCTCTCTTTTTCAGTATTAGTTGATGGTTCACATACAGGATTATTTTCTTCTAACAAAGGCTTACGGCAAGGTGACCCCTTATCTCTCTATCTTTTTGTAATTGTAATGGATGCATTTTCCTTACTTATGACTAGAGCAGAGGCTATGCAGACTATCCATCCTATGACGAGAATGGGTTCCATATCCTACCTGCTATTTGCAGACGACTTACTGGTTTTCTGCCGTGCGAACCATCATTCTTTTGAGGGTATTAAGGAGTTGTTGGATACCTTAAATAATTTTTGCAGGGCTCCAGATTAATTGGGATAAGAGTTCTGTTATTTTCAGTAAAGGTACTAAAGAGCCTGGGAGACTTGCTAGTGGTCTTGGAATTAAAAAGGTGTCCTCCCTCACTACCTATCTAGGATTACCACTGTCAGCCCACTATCTAAAAGCCTCCATTTTTAATCGTCTGGTTGATAAATGCAAGAAGAGGCTTATGGGTTGGTCTTCTACTCTTCTCTCCATTGCTGGTAGAATAGAGCTGGTACGCACCACTATCTATGGCGTGGTGGTGTTCTGGGTGTTTGCCTATCGTATTCCAGCATCTGTTCTTCGAAATATCACTTTTGCCTGCAGGCATTTTATTTGGGGTAATCAGCACATTTGGGCTTGGCAAGATTTATGCTCTCTCAAGGAAGAAGGGGGTGTGGGGCTCAGGTTGCTCTCAGATCTTAATGTTGCATCTGGAGTCTGTCTGACATGGAGGTTCCTCTCCTGAGAAGGAACATGGGCTCAGTATATGAGAGGGCATTACATATCAGGTCAGCATGGGTTTTTCAGTGCTAAGTCTAAGCCTACACAATCTGGCACATGGAAATTCATGTTTCGTTCCCGTTCCATTTCCCATAAACTCATCAGACGTATTGTTAGAGATGGTGCCTCTACATCATTTGTAGGATCCTGCCAAAACAGAGTTAGGATCGATAATTAAAGTTGAGACTTACGCTTGCGTATGCGGAACGGTAGTCTCGGAACTTTGCCTTCGGATTCGCCACGACGGATCGAGTCTTCTCACGAACGGAGTAAGGCTACTAAATCCACAATCTAAATCTCTACTTTAGATTAAGAACTTGGATAGAGGAAGAGAAAAGATTTCTGCAGAGCTTCGCTAGGATGAAGTTGCATGCATGAATTCCATGCAAAAAGGTGTAAGAAATGGCTTACCCTTGGGTCTTATTTATAGCCCCCAAGGTAGTTATTTTAGGGTAAGTTGTTCCTTTGGAACAACTTAATTAAGGTGTACCATGATACATGGCACATTATAAGCTTAAGTTGTACCATATGCATGGTACAATATAAGCTTAAGATATTCCCCCTTTATTAGCCATATGTCGCATGCACTTATGCATATATAATGCGACTTTCCCACTCATCCAGAGATCCTCTCTGCAAGGGAACAGATTCCCTTTGCACACGACTTCGTGTACGTGACGTTCGAGGTCCGTATTTCCTCGTACATCCCCCACAAGGGTGTACAAACGTCTTCCATATCCAACATCTCCCACTCACACTTGAGGGGATTGTAAGAGAACGTCTTTCTCTTAGTTCTTTCATTTATCATACCGAGAAATAGACCGTGCGACCGTCATGCGCGTAGAGTCTGTTGTTGTGCACTTGTTAGAGATACACAACGACCTCGAAGGTGCAAAGTTGAGTAGTTCAACGCATGCTTTACCCTAGATTATTTCTTCACATTTCTTATACTTTATATTCAACAATTGAATCCCATCTGGATTACAATTGGCTGGCCAGCTTTGAATCATAAAAGTCCAAATGCGAATATGAAATCAATCTTCCTCTTCTTGCGAACCTTCTGATCTTGACTTGATTCGCTTTTCTAACGTGCCCCGCCGAGCCGAATTATCATAGCCCATTAGCAACACGCTAAGATAGCGATCATCTCGTCAAATCTAAAGGAACCAATTGGAGTCCTTGAGGGTAAGAGTTAAGACCCGTATGGCCTTTGAGTCTCACATAATAGCAAACACTATTGCTACTAACTCAGTGGTCGATATGCATACGTGGTATGAACACGTACTACAACATCACTCCTTTCCCAGGGAGAGTATGTCTTAATGATGTCGTACGGATGAAAGATCAGACACCACAGTGCCTATCTTTTTGAGTCCCCTTACTACTCGTGAAATATTCACGGACTCTCATCCTGCATAAGACAGATAGGATTTAAAAATCCTATGAGATCTTTTTCAAATATCCTTGTGATACAGATCTCAGATCTTTTGTAAGCATCCATATGATGCAGATCTTTCATTCGACTATCTTGTTTAAGTCACGACTCTAAATCATTTGTCTAATGATTTTGACTTTAAACTAGTCTCATCTCTATCTTATCCATCTGATAAGATAAGGCGGTTGCTCATGTGAGAGAGCGAACCTTAATCTGTCCGACATACACAAAAAAAATAGCTGAGACTTAAACACAAATGTATATAAAATCATTTGTAAGAAACTTATATGCAAATTAAATTTTGATCTTCTATAGACATGGGAAATATTACATGATACAGCTCAGCACCTACGCATTCCCATAGATGATAAGTGTTTGAAAAACACATCTCTGGGGATCGCCTTGGTAAGGGGATCCGCTATCATCTCATGCGTGGATATGTATCCTATGTCTACTTCCTTCCGTTTGTCATAGTCCTTCGCAAACTTGAATCGAATGTCAATGTGTTTGGTCTTACAATGAAATTTAGGATCTTTGACATAGGCAATCGAAGCTTGACTATCACTGTATATGGGAACAGTGCTCGAGTCAGAGGCATTCGTCAGCCTGTCTAAGAATTTCCTAAGCCAAACAGCTTCTTGGACCGCCATGCTGAATGCTACGAATTCGGCTTCCATGGTTGATAAGGCGATGCAGGTTTGCTTCTTGCTGCTCCAGGATATTGCACCATTCCCGAGCAAGTAAACAAAGCCTGAGATAGATCTTCGCTCGTCGAGATCACCCGCCCAATCAGCATCGGTATAGCCTTCGAGTCTCAAGGTATTGCCTTGATAGCATAATGCATAGTCCGCAGTCCCTTTGAGGTATCTTAATATCCTCTTCACCGCTTTCCAGTGTGCCTGTCCTGGGTTGGATTGGTAACGACTTACCATACCAACAGCATAGCAAATGTCTGGTCTGGTACACATCATGGCGTACATCAGACTCCCGACAGCACTGGAGTATGGAACTTTTTCCATAACTTTCTTTTCTTTTGGATCTTTGGGACACATTTCCAAACATAGACCCTCGCCTTTGCTTATTGGAGTATCAATTGGTTTGCAGTCCTGCATATTAAACCGTTCTAAAACTTTCTTTATATATGTCTCTTGAGAGAGAGAAAGAAGTTTCTTGGAACGATTCCTTGAGATCTTAAACCCAAGGATATATGCAGCTTCACCCATGTCTTTCATCTCAAAGACGGATGAAAGCCAAGCTTTGATATCCATGATAAGACGCTTATCATTTCCGGCTATAAGTATGTCATCTACATAAAGAGACATAATTACATGCTTGTTTTTAACCCTCTTAATATATACGCAGTTGTCTTTGTCGAGCATGGAGAAACCATACGACAAAACGACTTCTTGAAAGCGCATATACCACTGCCTTGAGGATTGTTTAAGACCATATATGGATTTACGAAGTTTACAAACCTTATGTTTGTTTTCTTCTTGTACGAACCCGTTTGGTTGTTCCATGTAGATCTCCTCATCTAGTTCTCCGTTAAGAAAAGCAGTCTTTACATCCATCTGATGTAACTCGAGGTCCAAACAAGCCACCATTGCCAGAATTAAGCGAATGGAGGTAAAACGCACGACAGGAGAGAAAGTCTCTTCGTAGTCTATTCCTTCCTGTTGCGTGAAACCTTTCGCAACAAGGCGAGCTTTATATTTCTCGATAGAGCCATCAGCCTTATGCTTGATTTTGAGAACCCATTTGTTCCCAATGGCTCTACGTCCCTTAGGTAAATCAACCAAGTCCCAGACTTGGTTTGTTTTCATGGATTGAAGTTCTTCTTCCATTGCCGCTATCCATTTATCTTTAGCAGGGCATGTGACGGCCTGTTTGAAATTTGCAGGTTCGTCATCATCTTGTAGTAATGTCATGAATGTTTGAGGAAATTCATCCTCAAATCTCAGAGGTGTTAGCCTCGTTCGATTACTACGTCTTGTTTGAGTTTGATCACTCCCACTTGGAATGACATCACTCCCACTTGGAATAATATCACTCCCACTCGGAATAGGATTGGTATCGTTCGTATCATCCATTGGTGAAGTTTGAAACGTATTTCTTCTTCACCAAGAATTCTCCCACTCGAACGTTCCAATCTTTCTTGACCCCAAGTCTCAAACAAGGATAAGTCTTGACTTATCTCACCCTGTCTTGGAAACTTGTTTTCCAAGAAGACAACATCCCTCGATTCGAATTCTATAAGACCCCCATTGTCCTCTTGACCGACGAAAACATATCCTTTGGAGTTTTCAGCGTATCGGATGAAGATACACTTCCTCCCACGTGGCCCAAGTTTGCCATATTTGTAAGAGGATAAATGTGCATAAGATGCACAACCCCAAGGTTTTAGAATGCTTAAGTCTGGAGTTCTATTGTTCCACAACTTATAAGGAGTAAAACTTACCGACTTCGAGGGTACACGGTTTAAGATGAACCCTGCCGTCAATAATGCATCACCCCAAAAGGTGATAGGCAAATTTGCCTGAGACATCATTGATCGGACCATTTCCATCAATGTCCTATTTCTTCTTTCCGCAACACCGTTTTGTTGCGGAGTATAAGGCATAGTTATTTGATGAACTATGCCTTTTTCATCACATAGTTCCTTAAAACTCGTTGATTGATATTCTCCACCCCGATCGGTACGCAAGACCTTTATCTTGCGATCTAGTTGATTTTCCACTAAACTCATATAGTTTTTGAAGCAAGTTAAAGCTTCATGTTTGTGGGAAATCAAATAGATGTGACCGAAACGAGTGAAATCATCAATGAAGGTGATGAAATAGGACTTCCCGCGTCTTGTCTTAACATTCATTGGATCGCAAATGTCCGAATGGATAAGCTGTAATGGAACTTCGGCCCTTGTGCCAGTTCCAAACGGCTTACGACAAGTTTTCCCTACAAGACAATGTTCGCAAGTTGACATTTCAACTTTTGAAACATTAGATAGCAAGCCACTTTTGGCAAGTCTATCCATTCTAGTTGGTCCAATATGACCAAGTCTTGCATGCCAACAAATGATCTCAGATTCAGAGTTAGAAGCATTTGTCAAATGAAAACTTTCATTAATGGAAGAAGAATCATCATACATTGTGTTTAAAACAATTAATCCATTACAAACATTACCAGAACCAATCAAAGAATTATTACAAACAAGGTCAACATATTGTTTATAGAACCTCCACTCATAATCTAAAGACATTAACATGACCACAGATACGATATTTCTTCTAATATCTGGAGCAAAGAGGACGTCATGCAATAATAAAGTCCGGCAGTTGTCGAGAACTAGCTTGCATGTTCCGACGCCTTTGACTTCAACACGAGTGTTGTTGCTGACGTATATCCACTTTGTTCCTTGAGTTATCCTTCGATACTCTACGAAGAACCTTCTGTCCTTCGCTACGTGGTCTGTGGCCCCTGAATCAATCAACCAAAAATAGTTAGATTCAGCAAGAAACATGGAACTAGAAACACATATGTAACTAGTCCTACAAGTTACCTTATCACTTCCATCCGTACATGTACGGGCGAAGTGACCGTACTTGTTGCACTTAAAGCACTTGATCTTCTTCAAGTTTTTCTTCTTTGAGTGCACATTCTTTTGCCACTTTTTGTTCTTAGTCTTCTTTGAGGTTTCCGGTTCTTGCTTTCGTTCGTTCACAAACCTTAAGCGTTTATTCTTCCGCTTATTTCCTCCATGTGAGGAACTAGCGGCCACGTGCACTTCTGCACTTGGTTTTGCGGCCTGAATCCGCTCTTCCTCGAGTTCGAGGTGTTTTGATACATCGCTTAATGTTTTAATGCACTCATTATGAGTGAGATGCATTTTCATGTTATCCCAGCTATCTGGGAGTGAACGAATGACTGATTGGATCTGCTGTTCGTCAGACAACGTAACACCCGCATCCTTTAATTCAGATATGAGATTCGCCATGTGGCGGAGATGCTTTTTCATAGAATGATCTCGTCGCATCTTGTACGAATCAAATTGAATATTTAAGGAGCGGAGTTTGGTAACCGAAGTTCCACCAAACTTTACTTCTAGCTCAGACCATATGTCTTTGGCTAGGTCGAATTCCCGAAATAGACGCATTATGTCATTTTCCATTGCAGACAGTAACGTAATACGTGCTATTTTGTTCTTTCGAGTCCAAGTATCATAAGCTTCCCGGTCCCTCTTGTGTTGGGCCGTATTGCCCAACTCAGGTTCTTCCATTATGTTTTGGAGTGTTTCGAGCACATCTTGCTCCTCCAAAACATATTGGATTTTTATTGACCAAAGTTTATAATTGTCGCCGTTGAGCTTTTCACCTTTGTAAAGCTCTGCGACAATGTTCTTAGAAGCGGTAGACATATTCGATTCAAAAACTGCAAAGAGAATGAAAAAACACGATCAAAATTCTATGCATAAAGTTTCGATTCTTTAAATACTTGATAAGTTCCTTGGATGCGTTGAAATGTTACTCTAGAATCGAGAAGTTCACTACGTTCCCAACTACCATCTAGAAGTAACTTTCAAAGTATCCCTCTTACTTATCTCAAGTAAAAAGAAATCAGAAATAATACCCGTATGGTATTAGCAGCGGAAAAATACTTTGAAAAACATATCTTTCAAAATAGAATAGGTGAGAGTTTGCGCAAAGAATTTTAGCGCAACAATTGCCAAGCCACGAGACCTGTTCTACACACCCATGGGTTAGATAACCATGGCCGGATCATGGTAGGACTTGGAATTCTAAATTGCGCTATCCCGATTAAGGACCGGACATAACCTATTTGAAAAACATCTTTTTCAAAAAGAATTTGAAAGCACGTTGGCTAATCTCCGTAGAGTAGAGCACAACGTCACAAGTACATTGGATAATCTCCGTAGAGTAGAGCACAATGAAAGTAGAGCACTATGGCTAATCTTCAAAGAGTAGAGCCCAATGAAAAACTTCATTAAAACGTTAGTCCCGTATGAACTAGTCGGCACTGTGGTTAGCCTCGTATGGGCTAATCGGCACATTCGAGTTTGGCCAAGGCCTTTTGTCACCCCGTATGGGTCAGTTGGCAAGTTTGCAGTCGACTCAGACCTTCTGCCAGATTGGTCGACCAAAAACACCAAATTGGTCGACCAATTTTGGTCTGCAATTTCTTCCCGGCCAGGGCCTCTGCCCTGGCTGGGGCTTGGCCAAGGGCCGGCCAGGGCCGGCCATGCCCTGGCCGAGGCCAGGGCATTGGCCCTGGCCTCTGCCAGGGCCGGCCAGGCCCTAGCCGAGGCCAGGGCATTGGCCCTGGCCTCTGCCAGGGCCGGCCAGGCCCTAGCCGAGGCCAGGGCGCCGGCCCTGGCCACTGCCAGGGCCGGCCAGGCCGGCCTGGCCATGGCCGGTCATGGCCAAGGCCATTTTGGGCATTGGCCGGCCATGGCCCCTTTGGCCATGGCCGGCCACCCCCTTGAATGGGGTTGCCGCACACATTCCTCCCCCTTGATGGGGTGGTCGCCGGTGGTTATTGGCCGTAGCCAACCCCCTCCGCAAGTGGAGGGGGGGTGCATGGCCTTCATAGCCCATTTGGCCATGGTGCACATGCACCAAATTTCATCTTACCCGATGGAAATAACTACCATCATCTTCCTCGATGAAGCACCTGTTCGTCGATGAAGCACCCGTTCGTCGAGAAATTAGTTATTTCCTAATGGCCGTGTGCCAAAAATGAATAACGTACTACGTGAACGGTCGGTTCTTCCCGTCACGGAGAGTTCCTACCATATCCGTAATGATGGGAGACCCTAACGTGAAAAGAACAACCGCTGCGTTCTCTCCGTCACGAAGCGTTCCTACCATATCCGTAATGGTAGGAGACCCATTCGTGAAAAAGACAACGACTCGTTCATAGTTTCGACGGGGTGGAGGTTTGACCTGGGCGAACCCATATGGCTCTGATACCAATGTAGGATCCTGCCAAAACAGAGTTAGGATCGATAATTAAAGTTGAGACTTACGCTTGCGTATGCGGAACGGTAGTCTCGGAACTTTGCCTTCGGATTCACCACGACGGATCGAGTCTTCTCATGAACGGAGTAAGGCTACTAAATCCACAATCTAAATCTCTACTTTAGATTAAGAACTTGGATAGAGGAAGAGAAAAGATTTCTACAGAGCTTCGCTAGGATGAAGTTGCATGCATGAATTCCATGCAAAAAGGTGTAAGAAATGGCTTACCCTTGGGTCTTATTTATATCCCCCAAGGTAGTTATTTTAGGGTAAGTTGTTCCTTTGGAACAACTTAATTAAGGTGTACCATGATACATGGCACATTATAAGCTTAAGTTGTACCATATGCATGGTACAATATAAGCTTAAGATATTCCCCCTTTATTAGCCATATGTCGCATGCACTTATGCATATATAATGCGACTTTCCAACTCATCCAGAGATCCTCTCCGTAAGGGAACAGATTCCCTTTGCACACGACTTCGTGTACGTGACGTTCGAGGTCCGTATTTCCTCGTACATCCCCCACAAGGGTGTACAAACGTCTTCCATATCCAACATCATTTTGGTATGCTAATTGGTTACCTTTTGGACCTATTGCCCATCATGTTGTCCCAATTGGAGCGAAGCGGAAATGTGTCATTGATTACTGGTCCCCTGACGGTTGGATTAATGACCCTTCTATTCGTGATTTGCAACATACCCTTCGGGGGTTCTCCCTATCTCACGGAAGCGACTCCTAGGCATGGATGCCAGGGCCTACCTGCACTTTTCGAGAAGCTTTGAAGGGTTCGCGTGCTGTTGGACCCCCTTTCCCATACAATCATGTGGCTGGTACAATAACCACATCCCTAAGATGGCTATCACCCTCCTACGTGCTTTCCATGGCAAGCTCCTCACGAGAGACATTCTTCATAAATGGGGGGTCACCTCTAGTCAGCATTGTGTGCTATGTACAGATGATGCCATATAAAGTATGGATCGTCTCTTTTTTGAATGCAGCTATACCTGATACATTCTTTGCAGGCGCCTCCTTAAGCTTGGCATCACTACTCCAGCTCCAATTTCTTTGGCAGAGGTGGGTGACCTCTTTCTTTCACGTTAAAACAAGATGGACAGTGTGGGAATTTTGGCTAAATCTACCCTAGCATCTATGGTTTGGCATATTTGGAAGCAGAGGAATAATAGGATCTTTGAAGGTAAAGGTGTGGAGAAAACAGCGCTATTTGAGGCCATCTCAGCTGATGTCAAAATTTCCCTTCGAGATATTGATCGTGATCAACCATCTTCGGCTGCCCCATTTCCTAACTGGGGACTTTTAGACACTTGATGTGTATATGGAGTTTACTTGCCTTTCTTGTTTTGCTTTTAGCTTTCTTTGTAAATCCTCTTTTCGTACCACAGGTTTGGCTAGGTAGATATTAGTTTGTAGGAGATGACGACGCTTGTGCCCTATCCCCTCTCTTTCTTCTATCCATTGTGGCCTCCTACTGGTTATCGTTTTGTATTGTTTTGATATGAATAAAGATAATCACTTACTCGTCATATATATATATACTAGTCATAACCCGTGCCCGCAGGCACGGTTCATCTAATATTTTCCCACGCAAAATCTTTGTTCCTAAAAAATTATTTCCACGGCCAAAATTTAGAAGAACAACAACTTAGCGTAAAAATATTTAACAGCACGGGCGCCTTCGGCGTGGGCGCCTTCGGCGTGGGTGCCTTCGATGCAGAACAACAAATTTGGTGCAGACGCCTTAGACACAGAACAAAAAATTCGACGTAGATCAACAATAAGGCATGGGCGCCTTCGACGCAGAACAACAAATTCAGCGTAAAAATATTTAGCGGCACGGTCGCCTTCAGCGTGGGCGCCTTCGGTGTGGAACAACAAATTCGGCACAAGAGTGTTCGACAAAGAACAACAAATTTGGCATAGAACAACAATAAGGCGTGGGCGCCTTTGGCACGGAACAACAAATTGAGAGTAGAACAACAAATTAGCGTAAAAAATTTAGTGAATGCTTTCGGCGCGAAAAAAAATTAGCATAAAAATATTTAGCGACACGATCGCCTTCAGTGCAGAACAACAAATTCGACACATGAGCCTTCGACAATGAACAAATTAGGCGTAAAACAACAATAAGGCGCGGGTGCCTTCGGCGAGGAACAACATATTGGACGTAGAACAACAAATTAGCGTAAAAAATTTAGCGGGCGCAGGCGTCTTATATTTATCTGATCTAAAAGAGGGCCCCTTTGGCATTGAAACAATATATTTAATCGATCTAAATTTATTATCTAAATCAAATTTGTTTAAATCAAATTTTTTTAAGTGGTTTCACAGTCATATGGTCGTATTTTCGAGCTCAAAGTCGTGTTCTTGATTTTGGCAGTTTCATATATTTGTTTATTTTGGGTAAAAAGCCTTGATTTTGGATTGTGAAGGGGTTCGAGAAAGTTGTTTATCACTAAATATGTCATGTTTAATTAATTTTGGCAGTTTATATTTAGTTACCTGATCGTTTGCGATATTTCTCTTGCAACTCAAGGATTTGTATCAAATGGAAAGTACCTAAAATAACATTTCTAGCTAAACATTTGCTGCTTGTTAGCTTGTTGTTACTTTAATACATTGGTTTTGATCTTAGAGAACCATACTTCAATTTTTTTTTGGGGGGGAGATGTTGAAAGAGAGTCGAAGAGGCAAAGATGATGTTTTGGGGGTAGAGAGAGAGAGTATGTGCGGTTTCCAAAGTTTTGGTTCCAAACAAATTTCCCCCCAAAAGTTAATATTTTTCCTACCAAAATTGTCAAAAAATTTGAGTTTACTCCAAAATTTTTGTCCCCAAGAAAATTTAGTCATCCCCTAAAAATTTTAGATTTTCCCAAAAATTTTACAGACTATCATCCTATCAATTGATTCCTCAAGATTCAATCAACGTTGTTTCTATCCATCCTTTCATCCATGTCAACATGTGTACGATTTCAAACTAATATAAGCAGGGCAAATCATGTTAACTCTTAACACCATAGAAAGGAACCAAGACATATGAGGGCTTGGATCTAAGAACCCAAAATTTTCAATGGATAAAAAAGCTTTCATAATTATTAAGGGTTTATGCATTTAGAAATCCGCCATTGATGAAATTTACTAATATATAATTGATGAAATTTTAGAACGATACAAAAAACGATGCGACTTTAAATCAATAATGTGAGCTTCATAATTCCTAGTAGGCTGATATCATAATTTTGATCCCAACATATGATAAATATGAAATCTCTTAAGATATGTATATCAAAAAATATGACTTGTAAAAGCTTTAAAAATGTACAAATAACACCCCAAATAAGCCCTTTTTTACCTGAAATCCTTTCAATTAAGTGCACTACCAATAAATTCATATTCTCTGATAATATAAAGTGATTTAATTTCCAAAAGTATACAATTCAGCAGTTTAATATGACTTGTAAATGCTTTAAAAATGTACAAATAACACCCCAATAAGCCTTTTTGTACCTGAAATCCTTTCAACTAAGTGCCCTACTAATAAATTCATATTCTCACACAATATAAAGTGATTAATTTCCAAAAAGTAACAATTCAGCAGTTTAGGAGTGATGCTTCAAATATATTTCTTATAGTTGAATAAACAATACAACTTTGAACTTAAAACTACACTTGGCATCCACAAAATAGAAAAACAGGATTAAAGAGAATAGAAGGAAAACATTATCCATGTTAACAACACCTATCCACCACTTTCATGAGCCAGATCGACAGAACATGTATGCTTCCGATAAATTCAAGTGCACAAACTTCCAAAACAGTAACATAGAAAACTCTCCACGCCATCAATAGTCCGAAGGGGTGATAACATCGTTGATCTTGAAGATCATTTTAACAACCTGCATCGATAGCAAAATTTGCTGTTATTTCCCAATAAACGTCTCAAATACATTCTTCTCTTGTATATAGTTGGTCCCAACCTCATTGCAATGTATGCAACAATAAGGATTGTTCTCCTACATCAATAAAGCAAAGAATCAATCCATAGTTTAAAGGATAAAGCAAAGATCGACTCCATCGTATTAACAATTGATTGCCAAATGAAAATGACGGGATCATGAGAAGTTTCAAGGTTCAAGAAAAGGAAATGGCCTTTATTTAAAAATGGGGAAAGAAATCATGTAGCGATGGAGGACATCAACTATAAGCTAACCACGCATCTCTATTCATAAAAATTCTAGTTACAGTGGAAGCATTCAAAGTTAACATGTCATTCATATATTGTAGAGGTTACCTACACAATGTTATGTTCTAGATTTGTAGGATACATTTACTTGAGCTCGTAAAGAATGAAAACCAAAGAACAGAAATGAAGGTAACCAAAATGAAATCAACAAAGATAGCATTTTCCTTATTCACTTGAGAAGTGCCTATGTTCTCATTGGTAGTTAACTTTCAGTCATGCTCTATCCTTGCACTATCTCTCATGGCATGCAAGCTTGGTATTACCTCAATGGGAACTTTTTTATCTAAACTTCACATGAACTATATTTTCCAAAGCATAATCAGTCATGCTTTCTTTCACAATATAGGCAAATATTGTAACGACCTGAAATTTCATCACTTCAATTTACCAATTTCTACGTACTTTAAAAGTTAATTTTACTTTATAAATGTTCGTGAAGAATTTTATAACAAAACTGATTCCAAAAATTCTTATAAAAATAGTTTAGAGCACTAGACTTATCATATTATATTTCAGCAATTTCAGATTTCCTCAAATGTCCAAAACATTTCTGTTAAAATTCATCTCCCAAAATTACCGTTTTGATTCGACGAATTTATTTTCTATACAAACGTCTTCAAAACGTTTTCAAACTTGTACGGTAGCATCCTATGATCATTTAGGGCTCCCCACATTAATTTCGTAATTTTCCGATACCATTTCTATAGAGAACCCGCAAACCCGCTTTCTAAATGTTTTCGCTTAAAACTAGTATTTTCGTAGTCCAAATCCCGTAACGGACTTCGTATTCACGATCCTCGTGATGATACGGTCCCGTGGGTACGTTTTTGTAATTTTTCGGAGTCGTTCGCAAAAACGAGTTTGTTTTCCTCCGCTTTGTTAATTACAGTCGCTAATGACCTTTTAACCCCTAATCCTCATCACATCTACTTTTGGGTAATTAAATCTGAATTGGCTCAGATCTAACCTCCCATCTACCCCCCTCATCTACCCCTCCATCTACCCCCTCTAATTACCATTTTGCCATTCACTAACCCTATAAATAAACCCATCCCATTGTATTAACCCACACACAGATACTCTCTCTCTCTCTCCGTTTCATTTTGAACCCAGGCGTTCTCCCCCCCGCTCTCCCTCACTCTCTTCTCCCCCTCTCTCGCTCTCCTCCCCCGTACTCTCTCTCCCGGAGCTCCACCACCCTCCCTCCGGCCTCGACCCGCGCTCTGCCGCTGACCGCCGCCTCTGCCGTCATCCGCCAGCCGCAGCGGCGCCGGAGCACTCCCCCAGCACCGACGAACACCCCACAACACCGCCAGCCTCCGCCCGCCGTCTTCGCCGCCGTGTCCCGCCGCCGTCGCCGACGCCGTCGCTCCCCGACGTCGCCCCGAGTCGCCGCCCCCGCTCGCCGTCGAGCCCCCGCCGCTGTCGCCTCCCTCTCTCTCCCCGCATGCAACGACGGCGTACGTAAGTTTCGAATGGCAAACTTGTAAATATGCCGAAAATTCGTATTTTCGTATTTTATATTAATTAATAAATGGGTTTTAAGGTTATAAATCCATAACTAATTATACAGGGGCCAGAAAAATATGTGACTAGTCCCAGAAAATCAGAAACGTCGAAACGAATCCATTGGCGCTAGTTTCGTCGTGATCAGGCAAGTATATTTCTCACAGTGAATTTTTGAAGGCAAAACTTAAATATTTTAAAATTCTTTAAAAATTCGTAGCTTGCAATTTTTACATACACTGCTATACGATAAAAATATATGTTACAGTACTTGTAAATACGATGGTTTTGACATCTTGTTTGCAGAATTCTGATGTACGGTTTATCCGAAATAAATCCTTGATCGAGGGTATTATTAATAATTTCTTGTTTTATAAATCCTTTTAAAATTCATAACCTGTGATTTTTACGTACACCAATGTACGATAAAAATATATGTCGTAGTACTAGTGAATACGATCATTTTGACACCTTGTTTGAAGAATTCTGATGTACGGTTTGCTCTAAACAAATTCCTTGAACATATGTTTTAAAAATCATATCTTGATTTAAAATTGCTTTTTGGCTATTTAAAATTGTTTAAAAATTGTTTAAAAATCTTGAAAAATAACTACTAGTCTTAGAAAGTATTTTAAGCTAATTTAAACTCTTTTGCTTGGTTAAAATCAGATCTTACTCGTTCTTTCATCAATTTAAGTGATCTTTATGTTTTCTTCTAATTGCTAAATCGAATCGCAAAGTGGTGAACTTTTGTGAAACTATCGTACGGACTGTTGAAAACCGAGACTGAATTGACTGAAATGGAAGATGGAACTTCAACAATATTGAATGGAAGATGGAACTTTAACAATATAGAATGAAAGATGGAATTTCAATAATAGACAGATAGTACACGTTCTTTTGACCGACACTAGACTTGACCTGGGATTGGGGTAGTCTATGATCACAAGTGTTACAGAATGACTGGATGCGCCATACTAAATTACCTCCAACACATTACGGGGGTTAGAACCTTGACCGTTGCCATATCGGAACGGTGGGTAAGCCTCGGAGTTGCTCACGTCGCAGGCTGCATGTTGGTTATCTCTAGTACTCTTGGACATGGACTTATCACTAGGATAGACTGGTTTTTTTGACTATTGTTCTAACATCTTTTCTGCAGGTTGCTACAGTGTGTTTATTAAATGATAAATTGTCACAGGTTACAGATGGCTTTGCAAATTATTATTGAATAATGGAACTGCTGCAGGTTGCAATTGCTGAAAATGTTTAAACTACTGAAACTCTTTTTATCTTATCACTTGTCTTTTCAGTTTTTAATTTAAGTGTCTAACACTTTGGTTTTTGAGATTATCTTGCCGAGTATACCTCGCTGACGGACATTTCATTTTGTTGTTTTATGAAATGTCCGTCAGGTATCGATAGTAAGTTCTTTGAAGACACTACTGCAGGAATCGAGCCAGTGCTCGAAGGCTACGTGGAGTATCTACCCACAGAAGACTAGACTTTTACCTTCACGTCATCACTTTTATACATATTTGATTAATGTAATTCGTGTACTTTGTTTGTATTGGCCATACTAGGCCAAGCTGTATCTTAATTAATGTACACTGGATATGTAATAGTGTTGTTTGAGCTGCTTCTTAAACTTGCAAGCAAGGATCTGCAATTTTTATACAGACGCTTAGTGTGTTTAAGCCAAGGAGGAAGAAAAAAGAAAAGAAGAAAGAAAAAAAAGTACTCCTCCTTGTTTTAAGCACATCGCGGACCCGCTCGCGTCCTCGCTCCCGGTAGAATGGGAAGCGGGGCGTGACAGGTTTTGGTGGCGGCCCATGCAGGTCTTGCTTATGCAAATACTTTAAGATCGGTTTAAATGACATTAATATCCATGTATACTGCTAGAATAGATTTATTCTAACCTACTTTACATCGCGGTTTGTTTTGAAGTATGGCAGGTCAACCAAATACCCACGTCACCACCAACAACGATATCTTGGGTATCGTAAAGGAAATACTGGAAATTCAACCCCATATTCTCCACGAGTCTGCTGAACTGGTAATCACTAGTATATCTGAACCTTTTCCATTTACGTCAATTTGACACCTATCATCTTTATTATCATTGCTAGCATATTTTATCGTGCTACATGTATTTGTCTTCATAGCGTGCACACTTCCTGATTTGGGAATTTCCTATTGCACCTTATCACAAAATTCGCAACGAACTATTTCCATTGAACCTCATTACCTTTTTCGAATTCTTAACCCTTGCTTAGGAACTCGTGTTCCATTCTTGGTTATACCCTCCCTAGTAGACACTTTTGCTAACCGTTATAGTTATTTTCATTGGATGAACCATCTACTCACTTCATCACCTTTCCTTCAGTTGCTGATGGCACTCATATGAATGATGATCTTCCTTCAATGGACCATGATACCGGTCAATGTGCTTGGCTAAAGTCTGTTGGATCAACCTAGCTAGACTGGGCATAAGTGATCCTGGCTTAGTCACTTCCCTGGCCGTGTCCGCTGGACCGCAAGGATGTGAATCATGATTATGTAACGCCATCGATCTTCATCATTATCACCTTCTCTTAGCTTGATGACCTTTCGATTGACCTTCTTAGAATCTTTCTTTAGTCCCCTTGAACTCTAGTTTTGGAGGACAACATTCGAATTTTGGATCATCAGAAGTTCGAGTTCAACCACTGAAGCAAATCGAAGGGCCACACTGCAAGCGACTGTCCTGAGAGGAAGTCTCAGCCTTCCAACTCTGCTCAACAACGTCAACCAACAACAAGTGTACCAGCAGACTCGACAACAGGTGCTACCCCAAAGACGCCAAGCTTGTACCATGACAGTAGAAGAAGCTGAGGCTACGGACCAAGTAAATCCCAGGTACGAGATATTCCACTAAGCTACTTACTCTATTATTTAGAGCTTGGACATGTTTCTTATCACTGTAACTGTTAAACCTCTGACTCCACGTTGGATGGTCGAGACCGCTGGCAGTTCCCAGCGGATGCCTCCAATGTTCTATTGTGATTTGTAGACGAGGTCTTTTTGCTAAATCCATGGTGGTAGAGATGCCAACATTTGATGTTGTTCTTGGGATGAATTGGTTAAGGACATTTCATGCCACCTTTGACTGTCGTCAAAGGAGGGTAGAGTTCGAAATACCCGACCATCTTAAGTTCAAGTTCCTCCGCGAAAGCAGATCGAAGGACGCTCAGAAGTATTCGAGGATGATACTGGAGATTTTGAGACGAGCCAACCTGACGTGCCAGTGTAGGTTGTTGGCGTCTTTTCATTTTGTGCTCGTATTTCTCCTCTATCCCCTACTTCTATCTTGTACCCAATTTCTTTCCCCCAAGGGTTTGATTCATTTCCCACTGACCGCCTTTTCCCCTCTTTATTGCGTTCTGTCCGTTTCCTCTCCTCGAGCCCCGTTCCCGCCTAACACCGACGACTTCGGTGCCCCCCTCTTCTTTTTGACCCATCTCCTTCCTCCGCAAGCCACCCCGTGGCTTTCCCTTTTCCCTCAGACATCACCCCCTCCTCCTCCCGGCCTCTCCCCCAAGCGAGCTCGATCGGACCTCGCATCGCCGCCCCGATCTCCAATCCGCCGGCCTCACCCGAAGATCCGCCAGCTTTCGCTTCGCTCCATCCTGGAGGCCCTCCCCACCATGGATCGACAGCCAGTCGCAGCGCTCGCCACCGTGGATCGCCAGCCGCCGATGGCCCGCCAACGACCTTGGGGTCTGTTTGTCTTAGCAGCAACCCTCGCCGCCACCCATGCTTTGGCCGTGTGGTCGGGATATTGGGAACCCGCCGCTATGGGTATCATTGGGAGCTCCTTTTTCTGGTTCTTCCCCCTTGAGCTGCCCAGCTTCGAGTGCTTTTTAGGGGTGCTCCTTAGTGCTTGTAGGTTCCTGAGTTTTTGGTCGTTGAACTGCTTAGGGCTGCTGGTGTTTACCGTAGATATCGATCAATGGTGTTGGGAAGGAGTATCCTTAGGATTGGGTATTGGCATACTTTTGGGCTTAGGCGTTGAAGTTGGATGTCGGTCTTGTGCTCGGATTTGGGAGACGGCTAGGATGTTGGTTTCTTGTTGGATGTTATGGAGACTGCTGGGACAAGTGGTAGCGATGATCTTGACCCTCGAGAGTTGGCCTTATACTTGCATGTATGTGTTGATCTGGGTAATGGCTTGCAATTTGGTAGCATGGCAGATGAAGCCCTTTGTGTTCGGCTGGTTAAGTTGTAACCGTAAGGACGCACTAGGTTTATCCCTTACGTTTTTGTATGTTATGGCGATGATTTACATGATTGAGACCATGTAATCATCATTACTGTCCTCCTCTTTGGTGTGCTTGCTTCTGACTTGTCACCTTACGTTCCAAGTTCGAACAGATGTCATCATCTTAATAGCTCTCCTTTTCATGTAATGACATTATCTTATATTTTGGCTACTTGATAATATATATTAGTCACATCCCTTATTTGCTTATCACATTTCATGTTATTTACAACCTGATTTACAAAGATTACTATCTTTTCTATCATTTATTTGCTTGAGCTTCTTTATAATATCAATTATTTGTTTCAAAAAAAAGATTTTTAAATTCCGAGGACGGAATTATTTTTAAGGAGGGTAGGATGTAACGACCTGAAATTTCATCACTTCAATTTACCAATTTCTACGTACTTTAAAAGTTAATTTTACTTTATAAATGTTCGTGAAGAATTTTATAACAAAACTGATTCCAAAAATTCTTATAAAAATAGTTTAGAGCACTAGACTTATCATATTATATTTCAGCAATTTCAGATTTTCTCAAATGTCCAAAACATTTCTGTTAAAATTCATCTCCCAAAATTACCGTTTTGATTCGACGAATTTATTTTCTATACAAACGTCTTCAAAACGTTTTCAAACTTGTACGGTAGCATCCTATGATCATTTAGGGCTCCCCACATTAATTTCGTAATTTTCCGATACCATTTCTATAGAGAACCTGCAAACCCGCTTTCTAAACGTTTTGGCTTAAAACTAGTATTTCCGTAGTCCAAATCCCGTAACGGACTTCGTATTCACGATCCTCGTGACGATACGGTCCCGTGGGTACATTTTTGTAATTTTTCAAAGTCGTTTGCAAAAACGAGTTTGTTTTCCTCCGCTTTGTTAATTACAGTCGCTAATGACCTTTTAACCCCTAATCCTCATCACATCTACTTTTGGGTAATTAAATCTGAATTGGCTCAGATCTAACCTCCCATCTACCCCCCTCATCTACCCCTCCATCTACCCCCTCTAATTACCATTTTGCCATTCACTAACCCTATAAATAAACCCATCCCATTGTATTAACCCACACACAGATACTCTCTCTCTCTCCGTTTCATTTTGAACCCAGGCGTTCTCCCCCCCCCCCCCGCTCTCCCTCACTCTCTTCTCCCCCTCTCTCGCTCTCCTCCCCCGTACTCTCTCTCCCGGAGCTCCACCACCCTCCCTCCGGCCTCGACCCGCGCTCTGCCGCTGACCGCCGCCTCCGCCGTCATCCGCCAGCCGCAGCGGCGCCGGAGCACTCCCCCAGCACCGACGAACACCCCACAACACCACCAGCCTCCGCCTGCCGTCTTCGCCGCCGTGTCCCGCCGCCGTCGCCGACGCCGTCGCTCCCCGACTTCGCCCCGAGTCGCCGCCCCCGCTCGCCGCCGAGCCCCCGCCGCTGTCGCCTCCCTCTCTCTCCCCGCATGCAACGACGGCGTACGTAAGCTTCGAATGGCAAACTTGTAAATATGCCGAAAATTCGTATTTTCGTATTTTATATTAATTAATAAATGGGTTTTAAGGTTATAAATCCATAACTAATTATACAGGGGCCAGAAAAATGTGTGACTAGTCCCAGAAAATCAGAAACGTCGAAACGAATCCATTGGCGCTAGTTTCGTCGTGATCAGGCAAGTATATTTCTCACAGTGAATTTTTGAAGGCAAAACTTAAATATGTTAAAATTCTTTTAAAATTCGTAGCTTGCAATTTTTACATACACTGCTATACGATAAAAATATATGTTACAGTACTTGTAAATATGATGGTTTTGACATCTTGTTTACAGAATTCTGATGTACGGTTTATCCGAAATAAATCCTTGATCGAGGGTATTATTAATAATTTCTTGTTTTATAAATCCTTTTAAAATTCATAACCTGTGATTTTTACGTACACCAATGTACGATAAAAATATATGTCGTAGTACTAGTGAATACGATCATTTTGACACCTTGTTTGAAGAATTCTGATGTACGGTTTGCTCTAAACAAATTCCTTGAACATATGTTTTAAAAATCATATCTTGATTTAAAATTGCTTTTTGGCTATTTAAAATTGTTTAAAAATTGTTTAAAAATCTTGAAAAATAACTACTAGTCTTAGAAAGTATTTTAAGCTAATTTAAACTCTTTTTCTTGGTTAAAATCAGATCTTACTCGTTCTTTCATCAATTTAAGTGATCTTTATGTTTTCTTCTAATTGCTAAATCGAATCGCAAAGTGGTGAACTTTTGTGAAACTATCGTACGGACTGTTGAAAACCGAGACTGAATTGACTGAAATGGAAGATGGAACTTCAACAATATTGAATGGAAGATGGAACTTTAACAATATAGAATGAAAGATGGAATTTCAATAATAGACAGATAGTACACGTTCTTTTGACCGACACTAGACTTGACTTGGGATTGGGGTAGTCTATGATCACAAGTGTTACAGAATGACTGGATGAGCCATACTAAATTACCTCCAACACATTACGGGGGTTAGAACCTTGACCGTTGCCATATCGGAACGGCGGGTAAGCCTCGGAGTTGCTCCCGTCGCAGGCTGCATGTTGGTTATCTCTAGTACTCTTGGACATGGACTTATCACTAGGATAGACTGGTTTTTTTGACTATTGTTCTAACATCTTTTCTGCAGGTTGCTACAGTGTGTTTATTAAATGATAAATTGTGACAGGTTACAGATGGCTTTACAAATTATTATTGAATAATGGAACTGCTGCAGGTTGCAATTGCTGAAAATGTTTAAACTACTGAAACTCTTTTTATCTTATCACTTGTCTTTTCAGTTTTTAATTTAAGTGTCTAACACTTTGGTTTTTGAGATTATCTTGCCGAGTATACCTCGCTGACGGACATTTCATTTTGTTGTTTTATGAAATGTCCGTCAGGTATCGATAGTAAGTTCTTTGAAGACACTACTGCAGGAATCGAGCCAGTGCTCGAAGGCTACGTGGAGTATCTACCCACAGAAGACTAGACTTTTACCTTCGCGTCAGCACTTTTATACATATTTGATTAATGTAATTCGTGTACTTTGTTTGTATTGGCCATACTAGGCCAAGCTGTATCTTAATTAATGTACACTGGATATGTAATAGTGTTGTTTGAGCTGCTTCTTAAACTTGCAAGCAAGGATCTGCAATTTTTATACAGACGCTTAGTGTGTTTAAGCCAAGGAGGAAGAAAAAAGAAAAGAAGAAAGAAAAAAAAGTACTCCTCCTTGTTTTAAGCACATCGCGGACCCGTTCGCGTCCTCGCTCCCGGTAGAATGGGAAGTGGGGCGTGACAAATATGGTATTGGATTACTGTACTTGTGGTTAGGAAATGCGACAATGTGAAACCATCAATATATTTTATTTTCATGGAAGCATCACTCTAGCAATTTAACGTCTTTTTAGCTCTGCATAAAAACATGCTAAATATAAAAATTATTTTGATTTCATCTTTTTAACCCTGATAAGCTAGTTATCCAGAAAATATCAAAATCAAGCTACCAAACAAACATAATAGCCTACATGTCCAAGAGTACCAATACAAAATCAACAAACATTGTTGTCAACCTCAAGTACACATATGTCTGGTCTTAAACTTTATTGATTAAACTTCCAATTTGCTACTTGCCACCACTTTTAACAAACCAATGGGGAGAAAATTCTTTCTTTTTTTACCATATGCAACTAATAATGTGTGATCATCATCAAGGTATATCAAATAATGTCTTAAAGCCTTGAAAAGTCTAGAATCACGACCCATTATAACTATCATATTGTAAGCCCATCTTACAATGTCGCACCATCACGGACATGCGATACAGGAACAACACAACAGGCTGACACTTGATCAAATTACAGAATGTATAATCAAATAGAAATATTGTGTCAGATACATGAATCTGTCGCACGTTGTGTCAAACATGTCTAACATGGCATTGCTATATGATTTCGGGTATGTGCTGTTTAGATAATCCATGGCCTCAGAACCATCATTCAGGTGCACGTATATGAAGTGCCTCAAAATTTGTTTGGCGTATGCTCACTTTGGGTTAGCAACAGTCTATCCAAATTTCCAAGGTTGAGAAGATCCCACAGCCTCAAAACATTTGTAATATGTAGTCCACCGTGCCAGTCAAATCAAATCAGATCTAGCAACATGTTACTGAAAATTTTAATTGGTTTCCCTATCCATCATGATATTAGTTATCAGTTCTTATCTCATGTTGATTATATTCAATTTAAATTGAATCTCCATAAATTAAAGCAAAAAAATTGAAAAAACACAACAGTTAAAAATCATAATCCATAGCTGTTGCAAGCCAAAAAAAATCTCAAAGTGTGTATGTCCATCAGGAAATGTGGCTCCTCATATCAATTGGTGGAGGTACATGGTTAAGAACATTCCACATTGGCTAGCATAACCACTGGGTAAATAACTCTTTATATCAGTAAAATTAGACACTTCTAGCACATGACAATCAATATAATTAAGTCTAGGGCATATTTGGCTTTGGAGTTTAGTAGTTTAGTTTAAGTTGTAGGTTAAGGTTGGCAAACTGTAATTTGCAAGTCATTAGATGCATTTTAGTTTTATTAACTTTAGTAATGCTTGGAAACAAAACGAAGGGGCTATTTTTGTGTTTCGATATTTTAGAATTCAGAAAAAATTCCAATCTGATTGGATTTTCTAACCTACTGTTAAGACAAACTTTCAGAGATAGCTAACTACAATTTCTAAGTGCGAAGTTTCACCAAATGTACCTTAGGTTAGTTTTTTGGAATTAAGGTACTAATCTATAGAAAACAACCATTTAAATTCTTTTAAAGAACTTATCTCCAAAGAAAAACCAGCCCTTACCAGTTATAACAATTACATCATATCTATGTATCATTCATTCAAAGAAACTCAACAGTTTTTTGTCATCCAAGCATGACCATGGAGCCTCCATGTTACACAAAGCAGGACTTTGTTATTCTCATTAGTGGCCATTATCTTTAGTCCCGATTGAATAACCTAATCGTTTCAAATAAATTGGACTTTTGTCATGTGATTGCTCACCTAATGGCCCACTGTTCTTTTGCTCATTGGTCTCAGGCCTGTTTATAATTAGCTTTGCTGGTAGGGTGGAGTCTCATTTGTCTACATGGTGCATCTATTCACAAAGACAGGTTTGATATGAGTAGTTACAACATACGCTACAGGACTTCAGTAGTATATTCAGTTATTACTTTCAACAAAGTATAACCCTAAAAGAATAATTATTACATCTTCCCCACATGTCCAAAGTTTGCAAACTTCAGAGTCCACCCCTTTACCAAGCTTATAAATTTGCAGAACTCGCAATTTTCTTACTTGACGACCGATAATTGCTAATTACATACTTAAATCGCAAAAGCATATTAATCATTATAACCACATCATGTCAATATAGTCAGAGTCATGACATACAAACTGATTCTTGAATTTCTAAAGCCCTCATAATGTGCAAAAATACCTACATTACGGGATCTTACCCCTTCCCTTTTGGCATATCCTCCAGCTTCTCTGCATCTTCAACATCCAACTGATTTAACGAAACCGGAACACAAACATAAAAAACACAGCTTTAACTTAAATTTTTTTAATATAAAAACTCACCAGAAGAACCTAAAATTCTGATGCCTACAAATTACATGGAAAATAACATGTCAAATTACACAAATCACTAAATGCATCAGCAAACAAAAGCAAAATCCAATATAGCTAAAGAGAATCAAACAATTTTCTAATCTAATGAAAAAAAGATCCAATCTTTATTCATACCCAGCAAATAAAAACCCCAATATATTAAAAAGCAAACTGAAATCAATTCAATGACATTGGCCTTATTAAAGATGGCATTTCCATCTCAACAACCATTATGCATTTTTACCTGTTATAAAAGGTCTGGTTTTTAGTTGCCTTAGCAAGTTTCCTTTCATCAAAGATATATGATATACCAAATGGAGTTTGATATATTATCTCAACCAATGCAAAGTATATACTGTTGATATGTTAGCTGGTTAGTAAGGACTCTTTCAAATAGGCTCTCCGCCAATTTTCTCTGATAAGGAAAAGAAGGGATCTCTGCTGTTTGTAAGGGATTTTTGCAAATGGTTTCATGTTAGAATAATGGGGCTTTTACACTTTTAGCTCCAGAAAATGGTTTCATGTTAGAATGTTAATAATAATGGGGCTTTTACACTTTCAGCTCCAGAAAATAATTCCATCTCAGTTCGGTGACCCATGTGAAAAGTATAAACATGAACCATCACCACCATGTGAATAGTGCAGTTCATGATTACACTTACTGATTTCATTTGGAGTAATTTAGAATTTATTCAAATTTGGTCTGTGTTTATAAAAAAAATACTACTCAACATGATGCAACTGTAATTAACTATTGTTGTGCTAAATTTAAAGAGTGAAACTCGGATATAGACTTACTACAAAAGAGCATGAATTTTAGGCGGATCCATGTACTCGAGAAAACATATTCATACTTTATGCAAATAGAAAACATTCTATAAAATGAATAGAAAACATTCATAGGTTCCAAACTAAGAGATCAACATACTTCATATAAAGAATGTTTAAAATATGAGAACTCATAGTTTGGAACCTATTCATACTTTATGAAAATAGAAAACTGAGTTCTCATATATAGAAACCTAAGAACAATTAAAAAATGAGTACTCATATACAGATTTTTTTTTATTTGCATAAAGTTTGATATGAAGTTACATGCAGTTGCAAAATCAAATCAGTTCTTTACAACTGATAATTTACATTCTAAGAATTTACATGCAGTTGCATGCTATGAATTTTTTCTGCTGATAACCACTATCAGGATCAAGAAAATGTGCTAATTAGCCCAAGTTTTAGTTAACAGGACAATGGTTCTAATTAGCCCAAGCAGAAAAAATGTTGATACATTATGATATCAACTAAAATATCCTGTTAACTTGATACATTATGGTTCTAACTATCCCACCTAAAAATATCATGTTAACTAAATATCTTGTTTTCATGATAATGTGGTTGTCAACTTGATACATTATTTACTGATAGAAGACAATGTAATTGGATGCTAACTAACTTTGAACCATCATGAAAGAAGAGACTATAATTGGATGTTAACTAAAATCTCTCACTTGGATGTTTTACTTGGACCATGAAACTTGAAACATCGTGAGAACTTTAGGCAAAACACACTGGAACCAATTTACAGTGAGGATTAAGCCAATTTTAACAAATTTTAACCAATTTATAACACATCAATTTTAACCAATAATATTGCAACGGATACATGCGTGATCAATTGAAATCGGAAATTGATATTGCA
Organism: Scilla litardierei; assembly: GCA_030789695.1. Classification (NCBI taxonomy): domain Eukaryota; kingdom Viridiplantae; phylum Streptophyta; class Magnoliopsida; order Asparagales; family Asparagaceae; genus Scilla; species Scilla litardierei. The sequence continues at coordinate 92,065,167 of CM061134.1, forward strand.
ACTAATATTGCAACTGATACCTAGGGCAATTCATAACCAATTTATTAACACACCTTCTATCAATTTTAACCAATTCTAACCAATTTTAACTAATATTATTACACAAGCTAGAACCGAAATTAACACAAAAAGCCAAAAACAGTGAGGATTAAGCCCAAGTAAAAAACCAAAGAGCAGTAGTCAAATTGATGTTGAGGGAACCTAAAAACTTACTTGAGATACAACACGTCCTGCTTGCTTCTGAGCCAAATATGTTCACAATAAATGCATTTATCGGCACGTCCTGCGTGCTCACTTTATACCACACAAATGACAGTGGCATTTCTCCATCTCTAGAAAATGCATATGTGATCCTGAAGTCCATAGCACACAGATCAGTAACCATATTGCAGGACACTAACAGAGAGACGATCAGTTTATAGTTAACCTGGAACATCTGCGACCAAGCTAATGCCACAGAAGAACAATGCGCCTGCAACGATTCCCATACAAACTATTCCTCCAGCTCCTTGCCATATCTTTGCTTGAAGATGAGATAAAAAAAGTGAGTGTGTAAAATATTCATGGAATTACTCTTTGTATCTACATGCAACTGAAATTTTTTTAATTAAAATTGGACACTGAATACAATAATTACTCAAAAAAAAACCCAAAGAACATAGTTAAAACTGTACAAATAATCACCACGGCACAACTTTACATGGCATTTGCTTAAACTTGTACCTTTAGATGATTGTATTTGGAAACAGATATGAAAGTAAGGCGATGAGCAGGTAGAATGTCAGATCAAAAACCTTGAAATAAATTGGATGTAGAACCATTAATTGACCTATTTCCACCAGGATTTGGAGCTTTCCTGAATTCATTTTCATAGGTAACGTGATTCTAGCAAGAATGCAGATTCATTTGAACACCATTACTTCCACCATGCAGATTCATCTGAACACCATAGCAATTCATCTGAACACCATGCAGATTCATCCGAACGCAATGAATTTGCATGAATATGCATTTTAGCAATTTAATTTCTTTCACTGAACATATGCATTCTAGCAATCCACTGAACATGAATTTGGAGCTCTTGGCCTGAATGGCAACTTTCCTGAACAGGGTAAAAATATAAAAAGTCCAAAGGGGATCAGCACCTGCTATAATGATATTCAGATTAATTAGTAATTGTGTAAAATATTCATGGAAGTACTCTTTGTATCTAGTCAAAATAGGACATTGAACACAACAATTCCTCAATAAAGAAAGATTCAGAGCTTTGTGAATGGTTTATGCACTGTCATGCCTTGGGGGATCAAACAATGGTAACAGACCAACAAATTCCAAAGATTCTCCTGGGCTATCATTATTCTTCTTATTAACTTCTTGCATTTCAGATAAATCTTTGATGTTAGAAACAAATAAAATTGTTAAGCAAAACATTTGTAGGGATATATTGACAAACCTATCTTGCCACAGCCAATGATTGAAGACCATGTTCAGCAAACTTCTCAACAAAAGGCCACAATCTACACACAGAAGAAACACATATGATGCAGACTTATATTAATCACTTCAAATATTAACAATGCTTGGGGGAAAACAAAAGGATGTATATATGAAGAGAGAGATACATGCTTAGGAGAACCATTGCTAACACAATACATCTCTGTAGAAATTTGTTTAAAACAAAATTCATTTAAGAAAATCATCAAACACCCCATCAGCATGAATAAACACAATAAAAAATAGCTACAAATACACAAAACAAAGAGAACCCATTACAATTCTTAACCAAACAAATCAGAAAAGCCTATTTCAAAGGAATTAGCTAAATATAGAGAAACCCCCATCAGTACACAGTTTTGATTTGTTTTGATCAATACACATTTGGAACAATGCAGGGTGAACATGCAGAATGTTGAGTATTAGATACAATTAGAACAATATATTTTAGCATACTCAAATATGATACAATACAGGGTGAACATGCAAGGTGAAATGAATTATTCCAATTAAAATATGAATCTGGAATTTAACATATTTCTAATTGAAAATGGATAAGAAATTAAAAAAATAAGGGAAGAACCTATTGATAACACCACCAAGTGCTGCTGGAATTAGAACATCACAATCTTCAGTTAATAATGAGCTGGGATCAAGTGCATCACCACCATTGAAGCCTTTGATGCCACGATTTTGCACAGAGTGCTTAATTAATTTCTCAACATCCAGATGTTGTTCCTAATTGCTCCTGTGACATCACTTACTGCAACAACTTTCCCACCAGCTTCTATTATAAGTTGGGCTGCTCCATGACCCAACATTGCAAAACCCCTGGATCAGCTTTGTCAGCAAGGCCTCGACGATGCATCTCAACATGAATCAAATACCTAAAGCATTCATAACTATAGTGCAAACCAATATCCAATATTAGTTCCAAAAAAATTTAAAGAACCAATAAACTCCTGGAGAACTGCAAGTTTTACCTGTTAGCATCATACCGGAAATTTCATTGAAGTTGTTCTCTGCAGATTCGTGTGAAGTCACCTTGATGACATCTGATTGGCTTGGACACAGCACTGGTGATCCTTCCGTCAAAGACTCGTCAGATTCTTCAGCTTGGTATGGTATCTCTTCGTAGCGGCCATGACTTTCACAACACTCAATATGTTGATCCGCAAGATGAAGCATGTTTTTGCAATTGTGAAAGCAAGACGTGACTGGAGAGCTGGGCATCCCTTCTAGACCCATATGAGCCTACCACACGGGTACCAAGGAAGTAACCTCGCCATTGATCATCTCTGCGATTCTTGTCATCTCATGATCAGTGATATCTAACTCATCTATCATCTCAGCCACGACTCCAAGTGATGTATCCGCATTAATGTCAAATGGGAAGTAAATGTTTCGCACACGCCCTGCATAGCACAACATAGATGCTAACATATTCACAAACAAACATATATTGCCATTTAATAACCTTCAGTTGTTTGTTTCATGTAAGAAATCATAACTTGCAAAATGGTTTTTTAATTGGATGCCCTTATAAACTCCTAATTTCTCCACCCAAAAGTGACAAAAACATCATATTTATCATTGAGCAGCCTCTTCTGCCACAAAATGGCATCATCTCCCCAGTAAAAACACTATAATGAAATAATTCAGATTATGGATTGACCAAATACGTGCAAGTATTGACTCTTGTTTGGTCAGTTACTGGTGTGTCACAAATTATCATACACATCTACAATTAAGATAGGCTATTAATTTGTAGTTGATTAAAAAGATGATACGTAATTTATTTCTAAATTCACAAAAACAATCTTGTCTATAACGCGAAAAACATGAAATATTTCTCACCGTCTTTATCACTCGTCCTGAGCCTAATAAAGATGCCACCAGCATCTCCCTTTCGCCCCTTTATTGTGATATCAATATCCACGACAGGTTCATCTTCATTTTCCTCCTCATGGCTACTGAAAAGGTCAATTCTGTGTTTCTTATACTCAGCTGAATTGTCATCCCAATCATTGTCCTGCTCCAATTCATGTTGAAGATCGACTAAAGATACATTGGCAATGAAGTAGCCATTACTAAGGTTAGAGCTATAAGAAGGATACCTCACAATAGGCCCCAAGTCAATGATGTCTGCTTCCTAGGAACCTGAACCAGGGCCATCAGTTTGCTGAAAAGGATCCATTAGCACCTCCCTTGCTGATAGTCTCTGGGAGACAGTCCCAAGGCATTTCTCGATGAATCGCATCACTTCATCATCCTTCACTCTATACAATGCATATGGCTTTGCGCCCTACCAAGGATGAAAAATCCGATAAGCAAAACTCATGCAATTAAAAAATTCAACCCAATTGACTCAAGATTCAGTAACTACAGCTCTTACATAGATAACTTTCTTGAATATTTAGGCAGGATGGGTACATTCGCTATATGGATATCCAAAAGTGACCATCTCCAATTCATTGTACTCCTCTTCATTAACCTCAGGGGCCATGAACTCCGGTATACCTATTTAAAACATCAAACCAAACAAACCATTCATCAAATCATAAAGTAGAAAATTTTGACTCGATTGAAAACATAAGCAATGCACGGCATGTGATTTGCGAAGGATGGCGGCCAGGCCCAAATCGCCGATCTTGACCTCCCCTTGATTTCCATTGATGAATATGTTGTCACATGTGAGATCCCTATGGATTATAGGAGGCTCATGAATATAAAGATATAGAAGACCCATCAAGATCTGCATGCACCAATGATTCACTTCTCTAATATGGACCCACATATGCATCTGCATGAAAACATGATAATTTCTTCATAACTATGCATCTGCTCTAATAACTTTGCATGATTCGTAAATCATAACTATAAAAATTAAAAGAAAAAGCAGAAGTATTACCCGTGTAGAGTCAAAAATTCATACATCCAGAGTGTACACTTCAGATTGATACCAATTACTATGTCCACAAAGATACAGCGAAGAAGCCAATCACATACTTCTTCTGAAAAAAATTCTCAAACCATGGCTCAGACATTCCCTTGCCTTTGACCCAATATGTCTGCAACGGTCGCAAGCCAACATTAGCTTACCCCCTAGTTGCCTTGCCATGATGTAAGACATGTTACGAAGGGAAAATCATCATCGACATGGATATATGTATAGAGCACAGCAGCATCAGCCAACAGTGGACATGGATCAGCCAGCATAGAGTAATGATCCAAGCTGAAACAAAAAAAATTAAAAGAGCTCTAGGTAGTCATAGAATGCAAGAGGAAACGCCCAATAGATATTCTCTTAGTGCAACATCAACAATACAACATAGGATTTATCCCAAGTATTTTTACAGTTGCAGATTATTGAATCTCATATTCGTTGAGGCATTTAATCAAACAACTCTGGCCCATAACAATCTACATTCATATGTACAGTTCAAGTTTTAATGTAATTTTGTCTCTAACGTTTATACAACTTCACATAAATTTGCAAAATTATCATCTCAAAATTTAGAATCACCAACCTAGTCCACTTGCTGATGTGCTTCCCTTGATTCCAAGCTCTGTGTTTCACCACATTGCAAGCTCCCTTGTTGCCTGAACATAAATTTCGAAAAATAATATGATGAACATAAATTTCAAAAAATATAATATGCTATACAAAATTAAAATTTCCAAATTGTCAAACCTATATTCACAGACTAATAGAAGCGAACATGTCACATGCCTAAATGAACAGATTCCATGCTTATATGAACAGATCTCAAACCCAAGAGGACAAATTCCACCAAACATCTCCCTTTAAGTATCCAAATACCTTACTTGCAAGTACAATCCGTAGAGCAAGATGGAGATCAGGCTGTTCCCCATACGCGGCGTGCTTGATGCTAAACAGAGAGAGAACGAAAACCCCTCTCATCCGCTTCCGAAGGACGGCGATCAGAGATCTGGGAGAGCTTCTGAAGGACGGCGAGATTCTCGACCAAAACCCCTCTCATCCGCTCGCTCTCTGTCTTCAGCTACATGATCTCCACTTCGTCGTCGATCATCGCGTCCACCACCTCCATGGAGATCATCGTGCCGTGCCGCAGGGGGTGGGGTTGCCAGCGTTGAGAGGAGGAGAGGGGCGAGGCTGGGGAGCTCATCTGAGAAATTTTGTTTTCAAAATGAAGGGCTTGTTCTTTTTTATTTCCCCAAAAATGAAGGACACGTGAACCAATGTGTCCCCCTTAAATTTCGAAATATTTCAGTTTTTTTCCATTGGGTTTCGCACTAAAATTCAAATTTTCCCCCCAAATTTCAAAATTACAACCTAAACTCTTATCCAATTTCTCATATCCATTATCTCATATCCAATAACTCATATAACATCCCTCATTTTTATACCCTAAATACAACTCAACCCTTTATCCAATTTCTCTTATCCATATCTCATTATAACATCCCTCATTTATATACCCCCAAATACAATTCAAACCTTTATCCAATTTCTCTTATCAAAAACTCTTATCCAAAAACCCATGATAACATCCCTATTTTATATATATACTAGTCATAACCCGTGCCCGCGGGCACGGTTCAATTAAGATTTACCCCGCAAAATCTTTATTCTCCAAAAAATTATTTCCACAGTCAAAATTGCGTGGAACAACAAATTAGCGTAAAAATATTTAGTCGCACGGACGTATTCGGTGCGAAACAATAAATGCGGCGCAGAACAACAAATTCGGCGCAAACGCCTTCGGCGCGGAACAAAAAATTCGACGTGGGCGCTTTCGGCGCGGAACAACAAATTCGTGTAAAAAATCGCGGGTGCCTTCGGTACGGGCGCCTTCGGCTATTCTCTGCTACGTAGATATGTATGCTATCAACGTTTTCCCCCAAATGCATTATTGTGTGCACTCTGCTATTCTCCAGAAATTTTCATTTCCCAAAAATTTCCATTTTCCGAAAAACTTTCATTTCCCCATTTCCTCATTTCCCCAAAAATTTTCATTTCCCCATAAATGTTTTTCCCTCCAAAACTTTCCACAAAATCACATCTCAACCATTCATTCCTCAAGATTAAATCTCAGCCATTCTTCTATCAACCCTTTTGTCCTAGTCAGCTTGTTCTAGTCAGCCCTAAAATTCAAAAAAAAAAGAATGACAATCCTGATCATTTGCTAGAACGGTCAATACTTGGTTCCTGACAACTTTTAACCAATCCCTTATGTTACTAACAACTTTTAACCAATCCCTTACGTTACTAATAACTAACACTCTAGACCAATCAACCCATAAGCAATCATGGTACCAAAGCCTCTTAATTCTAAGTTTTGATTAGCATGCAATTCCTACATTAATTCATTTGCAACAATGCCAAATGAATTCATATAAACTCTTCCTATAATGTGACAACATGAAATGCTTCAATTGCTTACAGTTCTCTTTCAAAATCAACGAACCATTAACTCAAAAGAATCATCACATGCTTCACATTATAGAATCAATCTTCACATTTTACAGTAAGCATGAACTCTTGCTCTCCGCATATGAGAAACTAAGCAACTCAGATAAGAACCCTCAGATTCCAGACAAAATTTTGAAGATGAGATGTGAAAATGACGCAAAACTGGATGTGATATATTAACACAAAATTTTGCAAAACCCCCAACATTAACAAATGAAGAAGTACAAATGCAAAAATCAAAATTTTAATTACAATACAGGCATAACCATGCATATTAGCTAAATAAAACATGGAACTGGTGAATGGATGATTCATTGTTGTTACTGGAAAAATTCAAAGTTCACATCAACATGCACAAACAAATGGGTTCTTAAGCACCATTGATGCTTTTACAAGGTTAGGCATTGGCCTCATTCATCATGCTTCTGGCTTGCGACAGGCAGTGGCACTTCTGCTTACACTCTGCAGCCAAAGAATATCATATATTCAACGTAATACACTGCGCCAATGAAGGGCAGCCATTCACGACACCGCAGCAAGGGCTGCTCGACTTTTTGCTTCCAGTTGTGAAGTCCAGTGCCTGATCATTCAGGTACGGTTCTTTCTCTCCAATATCTGGAACAATTCTACATGCTAGAAGAAAAGAGAAAATAATTAAAATAAAATCACAATGTCCATTTTTAACATAATCTTTATAAATACATTTTGAGAGACGATATGCAAAAACTATGATATCGATCGAATGGGTTACGTAGAAAATGCCTTCAGACATGTCCATTACATGTTGAAAATATGAGAATAATAAAAACATGCACATGTTAAGTGACATGGGGTTTTCTATTGAAATTAGTTTTGGGCAATGTGGCAGCTGCCTTCATTATGATGTTGTGCTTATTCATCACATGACCTCATGTGAAGGCACTGGCTAATAATAGCAGAATTAAGGTATGCAAAAGCTTAATTCTGCTAAACATTTAGTTCAGTATAGATTACACATACATATTGCTGTTCTATTTCATTCTTTAGCTAACTGGTTGAAAATCTCACTACCACTGCTGAAGACTGTGTACACTGTGTACTATTATTTCAAATGAAGGATGATTGTCACTAAATTTTCTTTATGCAAGTTAGATGACTTGAAGATGGCATTTCCTGCAACCCACCATAGCCATCCTTCATTTGAAATATGATACTGTCAGAAGATAAACTGCCTCCTCACTATGAGTATTACATAGAAAAAGCTCCTTACCATATCAATACCAGCATGAACTCCAGCTTGAATCGAGTACGTATAATTTGCACCAGGTGGAGATGTAAGCATGTCAATTCCCTCCCAATCTATTATGACAAAGCCCTGAGAATTATTAATGCTAAACAGTCACACCTCAAAGGCAGGATAGAAGTAAATTCTCAGGAAATTTATAATCCTAGCTTTTGATGCAACGATGGAGATGTAACCATGTGCATCTTTTATTGAATGGAAATGATCCATGCGATTCTTTTCTTATGGCATGATGATGTATTCAAAATCTTCTAATGTTTTCTCGGAATAATTGAAGAACCAGTGCATGCTACATGTGACATTGTATTTGTAGTTAGTGAGAGGGCAATGCAATAGAATTGTACCCCTTTTTTGAATGGATTCTATTAATAGAGTAAAGTGACAAATATCTATTATACATATTATACAGATGTGAGACAGAGAGCGATGGACATCATAAAATGGTCTCTAAGAGAGCTCCTAAAATTTTTCTAATGCCGTTGTGTCAATTGCTATGACATCCAAATGAAATGAGGTCATAACAGTACAAAGATATTTTAGGGATAAAACTTGTACTAATCGGGTATAACAAAGTATTTATGATGTGCCTTTTGCAAATGTTTTATAAAGGTCACATGAATTTGTGTAGGAACTACGACCATTGTCAATAGTAAACAGAGCTAGCTTTTAGAGTTTTAACTGCAAGCATAGCTTGTAAAGGCATAGTGAAATGATCAAAGAACAACTAAAAAACCTATCTCATTAAATTTGTTGTTCATGTCGAGGACCATTTGGACCATTAAGATGGTCAAAATTTCCAAATACATTCCAAATAATCAGACACCCAAGTGCAGATTTTCCAAACCATAATTAGAAAAAAATTGCAAATTTTGGCATGCATCAAAGCAGCAAATTACCTTAATATGCCCTTTCTCCATCAAATTACCTTAATGAACATAACCGTTTTGTATCTAGGTTTTGAATGGTTGTTGTCGTTTGAGGCGAAAGATCATTGATGTATATATGACAATAATTTGGTATGGATTTCAGATATATCAACTATATTAGCCATTCTTGTTTCTTTTGCAAATTACAGACCATCACAGTTTTTGCCTTTTAGCGAAGTAACATTGCTCAACATGCAAAAACATGCAAAAACATAATATGAAATTGAAACTGTTAATATTTAGATAATGAAACCAAAAGGATAGTTTTACTGTATCATCATATTTAAGGTTTTGAGTATGATAAAAATATGAAGTGATATAGCCATGAGGAATAAGACAACTTGAGTATTTAAAATTAAATTCATAAAATTTCTTTTGGACTGAGATCAAATTATATCCTATACTCAAAATTGAAAGTCTCAGATATTGTAATCAAGTTATGCAAACTTACACTGCAGCCTTTATAAAAGGACACAACTTTAGATGACAATTCCTCCTAAACATTTTAAAGCATACAAATATTCTAAATAAATTGCTAAATGAAAAAAATCATTGATGTACTTTGAGTGGATCTTTATTTTTGGTCACTTGTTGGGTATAAAAATTGCAGCGTATTAACATCATGTTAACCTCGACGGCTAGATGTTCTGAATATTTTAGGTAATCTATTCTGCCATTGATTACAATCAATCAATATATCATGTTAACAAATATATCATGGTAACAAATATATCCTGTTAACAATGTGCTTGTTAAAAAAATGAATTTATCTTGTATGTGAATTTATCAATGGCAGTTTGTATATATCATGGTAACAAATATATCATGGCAGTTTGTATATATATCTTGTATGTGAATTTATCAATTGCAGTTTGTATATAAAGCATTCTCCATGAATATATCATGGTAACAAATATATTTTGTATATGGAAGATTTTGTATATGGCAGTTTTTTGTGTATATGGCAGTTTTTGTTTATGGCAGATTTTGATGTATATGGCAGTTTTTGTGTATGGCAGATTTTTGTGTATATGGCAGATTTTTGTGTATAGCAGATTTAGTGTATGGCAGTTTTTGTGTATATGGCAGTTTTTGTGTATATGGAAAATTTTTACAGTTTTTGTGTATGTCAGATTTTTGTGTATGGCAGATTTTGTGTATGACAGTTTTTTTGTGTATATGGCAGTTTTTGTGTATGGCATATATGGCAGATTTTTGTGTATGGCAGGATTTTTGTGTATGGCAGGATTTTTGTGTATATGGCAGTTTTTTGTATGACAGATTTTTGTGTATCGGCACATTAGTTAGCAGGCACATTTGTATGACAGATTTGTGTATGACAGGTTTTTTAGAGTGCCAAGACATGTTTTGCAGAGCATTAACTTTACCAACTCCTGCTGGCCATGAATACATTGATCAAAAGGAGCTTTAATAAAAACAACCATCTATTTTTTTCTTTAATATCTTCTCTGCATTCTTCTAAATGAAGCCTCCATTTGTGTATATTAGCATTAGGAGTCAAACATCAATGCCTTTGTATTCATGTGGTGGTTCGTCAAGGCACTTCAGTTCTGTCAAAATAGCTTCACAGATAAAATGCAGTAAAAGTGAGTAGAATGTAAAACAGCAATATAAATCATGGCCATACAGCTAGCAATAACACAGCAAAAAACTATAGGTTTTGTAGTATATCAAATTTGGTTTTAGAATGATATTGTGACTAAAACACAAATATGAAAGTATGCGTAGGACTGAAGAAGCTAACAAATATGAAAGAATAAAGCAGAAAAACAACATTGCAACTTACATATCATAAAACTAAAAGAATGAAAAAATTTGCAAGATTTGAGGAGGCAATGGACCTGGAAATCTTCATCCGAACACTGAAATCTTCATCTGAACCCCTGGAAATCTTTCTCAAATAGCCAAAATGAATACAGGCATTTTGCAACTTCATCCGAACAATGGAATATATATGTATGTATTCAATTTTGAAAATGATCCTGGATCGTGAAGACCAAAAATCTGAAATCCGAAAATGATCCTGGAAAATGTTCCTGTCTTTACAAATGGAATATTAATCAAGAAGCTTATCAAGTGTAGAGATCCAAACCACTGATATGAAAAGTTCCGCCTTGATTGCGACCATTGCTAAATTACCATTTTGAATCCGTTGCCACAGAGCATTCATAAGGAGCAATGCATGAGACCCCACATATTAAATCCACACCTGAAATTTTTTAAACATTCATTACTAACATGTCTGCATTTGGCCAAGGCACATGAGAGCTAGGTTAAATATCCAAGTACTTTGACAGGAAAATGCAGAAGGTTAACTTTGTAGAATTATAGCTCATATAGTGTAAACATTTGGTAGAATTTATAAGAATAACACATCTAAATGATAGAGAGGGTTAAATATGTATGTGGGGAGCATATCTATGTACACGCGCATATTACACACATAGCTCATATAGTGTAAACATTTGGTAGAATTTATAAGAATAACACATCTAAATGACGGAGAGGGTTAAATATGTATGTGGGGAGCATATCTATGTACACGCGCATATTACACACACTATCAACCTCCCCACTCTCCTTTTAAGGGAACCTTCAGATATGAGAGGACTTCTATGCTAGTCGGTCTGAAGCTCAATTCAAACAAAAAAAAACTTCCACCCAAAATGCTGGAGAAAAGACTATATGAATCGTATTGCATTCAAATCTAGAGATTACAACAGGAGAGGAAAAGCATATGAAGTCTATATGAATATGTTACTTGGGGCTACTTGTCTTTTATCTCATATCATTTTATTCTCAAATACAAATATCAGTCCTTCATACTTTCCATTCATCCGAATACTTCAAGAATCATACATGGGAATGTGCAGAAAGTTAAGTACTTAACTGATGTGCAAGATAAAAGCAGCAATGCTGAAGTATTTATTTATGGAGAATGCTTTATTTATGTAGAATCCTTAGCACCTAGCTCATCATGATAGCAGCTACGGGTGCCAACTCGCTTCCAGGTAGAAATTACATGTAGTGAGCAATTCTAAACCAATGATTTGAGCAATTTTCACAATCAGTTAGCATGGATACACAAATGTTTGGTGTGCGACAAATCACTCACAGATTTGTAAATGAGTGGCTTGGCAAGAGAAATCATTGTGTTAAACCAAAATGTTGCGAGAGAGTGGACAATCAGTGTAAAAGACAAACAAACTTAATTGAACTCGAGGAGTTTAGATATATAAGAATGAGATTATTACAGTCAGACTGTTGTTTAGCATTCTGTTGTGTGCAAGAAAGAAATCTGATATGCCAGCACCGTGATTAATATCCACGACATGCATATTGGAATCCATTATAAGATAAATGACAATCATCAGTTTCATTGCAGACGACTATTACAGGGTACAATCATTTATCGCGATAATTAGTTATGGATGCACTGCTCAAACATCTTTAGCAATGTGATTTCCCATATCTAATAATCACACATCAATCCTTTCTCAGATATCATCAATCTTCATAATGTGAGAAATTAGGATATGTAATAAAAACTGTTGATATCGGATATGATGACACAGCTTGTGAATTTCCATATTCATATAATGTGCTTGTGCATCTACCCCCTACTTTCTGCAGCTTAGAGCAAATACTGATACATAATGTTTGCTATTGATCTAAACTTACCAAGAGCGTAGCAATGGATGGAGGAGCACAGTTGGGCAGAGAAGAAACATTGAAGCTCCCTCAACACCTGGTAGGCCATTCTTTCCCAAAGTTGGTCCCTTCAAAATGGGAAGATGCTGAGAAATTGCTCATCAACAACAACACTTCTTGCCATGAATCTCCAACCTATGAACCAAAAACAATAAAATCTCAAGGTAGAACAATGGTGTTTAGCAAAAAGGTGACAACTTTGATGAGAAATTGAAGAACTCAGCTTTTCAAGGGGTTTAAATTGATGACATATGTTACCTTGTAGACCATATTTTATCTGATTTTGAGCTAAGAATAGGGTCATAAATTGGAGCTGGCATGCAAGAAGAAAAAATAGGATCCGCAAGTTCAGAATATGAGACATGGTCGGCAAGTTGATGTTTGCGCATCTGTGCGTCTGGGCATCGGCAAGGAGAAAGAATGATTTCAAAGGTTAAAGAACAGGGTCTACAATTTCAGAATAGGATCCACCATAGGATCAATAAGTCCCGAATCCTTACCTTATTGGAGCTGGCCCTTGCGGACCCTACTCTTTCTGATGGTTTTGATCTCGTAGAAGCATTCGTCAAGCTTGGTGGCTTCCTCCTCTGGCGTTCATGATGTTCTTCTGCTTGTTTGTGCATCTGGGCATCTGGGCTTTGGTGGCTTCCTCCTCACTGCTTGTTGGTGGCTTCCTCCTCACTGCTTGTTGGTGGCTTCCTCCATGGTGGATACCTCCACCCTCTTCCTCGCTGCTCGTAAAACCCTAGATATTTGATGGGTGGAAATGATAGAGGGAAGGGGGAAAAACAGAAATCTACGCGGGTTGCACAAATTTTGAACGTGCAGCAAGTCTTTGTTCCCCCAATACATTTCCCTCTCCTCAAAAATTTGAGTTTTAAAATGTTTGAGTTTTTAAATTTTGAGCTTTCAAACAAAATTCCCCCCAAAACATATACAAACTTGTCCTAATCAGCAATTTGTCTTTGTCCCAGTCATCAATTCTTTGTCCACGTAGGACAAACCCTGCCACGTAGGATAAAATTCAAAATCTTCATGTTTTATAGAATAGATATATATATATATATATATATATATATATATATATATATATATATATATATAGGAAAATTTTCAAATGCAAACATTTCACACCGTGCGAAAATGTTTTTAGTTTTTTTTTGAAATTTTTTTTTTCAAAAATTCTTTTTTCCACCCTCATTATATGTTTTTATACCCCCCTCAAAAAATAATCGTTGAGAAATAATGTCATTTGGCCTTCGATCAAGGCATTTCATCAAATTCGCACGTTTTGAGACCGTTAAATTTGTAACGGGTGGATGGGTGCTCTAATGCCCAACGGGTTCACCCATTATTTTCCCTGGGGTATATATTTGTATGGATTAAACAGCAAAAAAAGAATTTTTGAAAAAAAAAATTTCAAAAAAAAAAATTCTTTTCGCACGGTGCGAAAAGCCCCTTTTTCGCAATGGAAGATCACTATATATATATATATCAATTCAATTCTTTTGAGCTCTATTTTTTATCCAAGGCAAGACACATCATATCCCTTAGATTTTCAGTTATTTTTCATCCTACATTCACTTTCCAATATTTCATAAAAGATATCTCCAAATGTACAACAACCTTTAATGCTTGTGGAAGTGAAAGTGTAGGTGTAGAGATCGAATTATTCTAATCATTGAACATGTCATGGTTATTTAGAAAATCAAACATGCACATGTAGTTATAACAATAATACATCAATTTCTACATGGATATGAATGTCATTCATTAATACGAATTTACTGATTCAAAAGAAAGCTACACATTAAGCACCATTTTTATAGCTTTTTGTATTTTTCATTTTCTTGTTTTTGTTTATCAAGAACCAAAGCATCCTAACAAATGAACTAGCACACAAACAAAAACAACTCAAGCACACAAAAAGCTATGAAGGTATTCATTATGCTTAAAGATGAAACCATACCTTCGCGTTGTCATTTGGCTAAGGAACTTTTTAATGAAATGTGAATCCATAGTTCCTTGCCACTTCATTTTACCTACCCGGAAGATGTTAGTGTGACCTTGGAATCCAATAAGGTCCACTCACGTTAGTCATCAAATTTTTAGGAACATATATTTGCTTGAATTTAATGTTCTTGTTCCTATATTTGCAATAATTAGAGGTATGACCAACACAACCACATGTAAAGCACATTGCATGAATATTTCTAGCTTTTGTTGTCTCAATGTGAACTTTCCTATATTTTGACTTTTCAACGTGTTTCAAATCAAATCCAAGTCCACACCTATTATTGCCATATATTTGGTTTCAAAGAATTATATCCAAAGATTTTTTTTCCACACCAACTTTCTTAATGGTCAATTCTGGGTTCGTGACTTTAGATTTCAAATAAGTATTTTCGTTCACAAGCAAAGTGTATTTACTAATGAAAGCCTTCTTATTTTCCTCTTCATTCTTTTTCATGTTTTCAGCTTTCTTTTCAGAATCAACCATTTATCCTTTAAGCTCATTATTTAGCATGCACATCTTTTCAATAAGCTCTTTATTTTCAGTTTCTAGTTTAATCAATTTTTTGTTATGCATGTTATTTTCTTTTAATAAAATAGGACAATTAAGTCATTCAATTTTATCATGCATGCTAGATTTTTCCTTTTTCAGCAGATCAATGGTAGAATTACATGCAACAATTTTATCTTTCATTTTATCAACTTCTTTAGATATATCATAATTTTCTTGTTGCAGTTCAAAGTTAGAATTTCTTAATCAATCTACCGTGGATTCTAAATCTTCAATTTCATCTTGCATTCCTTTACAAATTATCAGAAGTTCAATTTTAGTGCAAAATTTTACCTCATCATACTTTCCCATCAAGCAAATGGAGGAGCGAGCAGTCTCCTCCTGAGTCTCATCCTCGCTATCATCGTCTCATGTTACTGCCAAATATTTTCCTTTCTTCTTCGCAGTGTTATTCTTTTCTTATGGGTAATTCCTCATAAAGTGTCCATGCTTCTTGCATTTAAAACATTGAATTTTATCATAAGTACTCGGTTCAGAAGTATTTGTAGCACGATTAAATTTATTAGAGCAATTAAACCTTTGATCCATTTCTGCTCTTCCTTGTTTGGTCTTGATGTATCTTCTGAAACCTTTGACCATCAGTGCTTGCTCCTCATCAAGATCATCATCGTCATCTTCCTTAGCTTGAAGAGCTAGTGGTTTGGGAGCCTTGGTCTCTGGTTTCTCTATTAATTCTATACTCTGCAGCTCAAGCTCATGTGACATCAAGTTACCTATCAAGTCTTTCACTCTTATCTTTGATAGATCCTTGGCTTCCTGAATGGCTGTGACTTTGGGACGGAAGGAGCTTGGCAACACCCTCAAGATCTTCCTTATTTACTCCAGGCTTGAGTATGGCTTTCCAAGAGAGCTAGATTTGTAGACGATGTCTGTGAACCTCGCAAACATCTCCTTGATGGACCCTGATGGAAGCATGCAAAAGCTTTCATATTCTGCGCTGAGAAAAGCAAGTCTGGACTCCTTCACCTGAGATGTTTCACCATGTGTCACCTCAAGCGTGTTCCAAATTTCCTATGCAGTTTGACATTGAGAGATACCATTAAACTCAGCTTTATTTAAAGAGCAAATTAGTGCATTCATAGCTCTACCATGCAGAGAAAAAAAAATTTATCAGCATCATCTCATTTCTCTTTTGCTTTTAGAATTTTAGTATCTTCAATTTTAATAGTGGGGTTTCATATCCTTTTTCAACAATATCTCACACATCATAATCAACAGACACTAAATAAATTCTCATTCTAATTTTCCAGTTAGCAAAATCAGCGCCACTAAATTTGGGGGGTCTAACTGTAGACTGGCCTTCTGTAAAAGCTGAATCAGAGATAGTCATGGTTATCTAGCCTAGATCCTCTAACCTGCTCTGATACCACTTGTTGGATCTAGATCTAAGCCTAAAGGGGGTGAATATGCTTTTAAAAATTCTTCACAAACACAGACAATTATCAGTGCAATCAATCACTTACAGAGTAAATAAGAGCAAGTAAAGCAATCGCAGAGTGCACAGCAGATTTACACTGGTTCGGTCGTCCTAACGACCTACTCCAGCTCCAAAGCAGATACTAGCACTAATATGTCAAGGGTATAACTAAAGCGTTACGAGCACCGACTTTATGCTCACCAAGTTCATACCGCACTCACCAAAGTGCCAAACACTATTAATCTAGTAAACGCTCTCTATTGACTAGCCCCAACTAGTAAAGACCCTCTTGTCTAGCACTAACTAGACAAAATCCAAAAAGAATGAATAATTAACCTACAAAGATTAACACATCAATACACGAATATAAATAAATATGGAGTTCAGAAAAGCTCAGTTCGTGTAGATGTCGTCGTCTTTGTTGTTCAGCACTGGTCAGAACTAGTCTAACAAGATGTAGTCGTCTATTCCAAATCGTGGCACCCCCAAGATGTTGCGGCCTCCTTCTTTGGCTTTGAAGCTAGCGGCAATGGAGGAGAACCCCTCTTAGGAACTTGCGACAATGATGAATCCTGACGTGCGTTTATATTTTACATATTCACACACGTCTTCTCCGTGATTTTCTGTTGTTTTCCGTTGTTTCGTATCCATTCTCTTGTGATTTTTAGTTTTCTTTTACTTTCTTTGTGTTTTTGTGCCATTGCAGGAGATTTCCAGCGCTGGGGACATATAAAGCAAATATCATGATTCTTCGGAGCAACGGGAGGTGTCGCACAAGAACCTGAGGGCCAAATGTCAAAGAGTATCACTTATCAGCCCTCAACCGATCGGGTGGACAGACCCACCCGATCGGTTCGTGCATGCGTATCCAACCCGATCTGGAGCAGCAGTGAAGAAGACCCCACCCGATCGGTTCAATGATCGGGTGGTGGTTATAGAACTCTCTGTCTTTTGGAGCTGAATTCCAACCAAATCGGTTGACTTGTCAACCGATCGGTTCATTTGTAGCTGAAGTTCCTCCAACTCACGACCCGATGACTCACCCGATCGGTTCAGCGATCAGGTGAAGTATCCCAAAGGCTGAAGACCGGTTCGACGTTTGTCTCAACTGATTGGTTGATGCTTCAACCGATCGGTTGGTTGTTTTATTATATATATAACTCTAGGTTTTTCCCAGAAACGCATCCCCATTTTGAGCAGTTTTTAGGGATTTTGGCGGCTGCGAATTTAACTTATTTTGTAAGTTCTCTGATTGCCTTGGCACTTTGATATTATTTTAATACTATTGTTAGCTCTAGTTATCTATTGCTTGATCTTAATTTTAATGGTCGAATTTGGTGTTACTGAATCTCTTGCAATGAATTGTGAGTAGTTTCCTAATCTGGGACGTTCGTGGAAACCCCTTCGTGGGTTCTCCCTAGAACGACCATAGGATTAGGGTTTCGATAGGATATATGGATTTAGATGGTTACGCGGGGCATTTTATTATCATTAGTGGGAGAAAGACCGCCTCTGACCATCAGGCCAAGGGGAAATAAAACTGGCGTTTGATCCCCTAGCCACAGCTCACACCCCTAGCGTAGACATTGATTCCTAGCACGTGGAAACGGTAGCAATCGTTAGCAATCGTTGCAGGATGAAATGTCGGTAGCAATCGTTGCGAGCTTAGTGCTCTCGGAGTCGGTCGGTGTTAATGGACATGGGAATGCCCACTGTTCGAACCCGAGTAGACCTAGCGTATCATCCTAGGCATCGACCGAAATATCGGGCCCATGGGACGCTAAGTATCACTTTTAGAGGCAACGTCTCACCACTAAACCCTAGAATCCGATTGTATTCCTATCCGTCGGTCGTAATAAAGAGAACACATGATAGGGTGGAAACCAAAGTCTTGGGTTACTTTTTATATCTTACATCTTTCGTAGTTTCATTTCGTGACAACCCACCTTGCGATAGGGCTAGCTCACCCACCGGGTGATCCAGTTCCTGTTTGACAACAAGCACAACACACGCCTCCCCATGTTCGACCCCCAAGCCACACTACAACACCGTGCGCTTGTGGTTATATATATTTAAATTTGGTATCCCCGTTCCGACTACACATTGCTAAATCTAGGGGACGTCAAGCTTTATGGCGCCGTTACCGGGGAGGCAACGTGCTTATTTCTTTTAGGACCCCGTGAACCCCCGAGACTATTTCACATCCTGACCACGTGATAGTTTTCACGTTCTACTAACTTTTTAACTTTACTTGGACATATTGTACATATTCGTTGTATAGGGTTGGTAGACTATGTCTACATACCGCCATCATTATTTCTTATCTCTCCATTCAAATAGCTTGTGCTATAAACATGCTCTCTGTCCTTGCAATCCTCTTTCTCTCCTTTTCTTACAGGTTTTCTCCTCTACAGCAAGAATGGCGTGTGCTGTTTCAGGCGATATCTGGGCACATGCACACCACGTCAGCTGTTTGGCCCAGAGTCTGGCAGAATCTCTAAGCACCTTGAGCATCATATCCTTTCTGTCAGCTACTGTAGAAAATCAAAAGATGAATCATGATGATCAGCAGCCTCCCGACACGACAAATTTTTTTCCTCCCGATGAAGCGATGTTTATTGACATACCCAGTACCGACTTCAGTAGAGGAGAGCTATGCACCATGGGAGGTTTGTCTGGAGGATCATCAGGCAGAGTCTATCGAGTGCGGTGAGTAGGAATCTATCTTATCCTTACAGACCTCTACAGAGCACCCTGGATCTTGGGACCATGAGGAAGCTGAAGGTAGTGGTGGAGAACTATCCACTATTGAGACCTGTTTTTGCATTGAAGCCTTCTTCCCGGATGATTATCATGCACTTGAGAGGGACCCAGAGCCTTCCTCCGTAATCCCCTCACTGCCTTGTAAGGCTTCACCATGTGAAACCACGGCTGAAAGTGATTTTCCAGATGCTAGCGTCCAGGAGACCAAGGAAAAAGTCCTTTCATTGGAGGATGCTCAGTTTGAAAAATATGTGTCGGGAGCACATGAAGTTGAGATGAAGGAGTTACCTCCGGGATTGAAGTATGAATATTTGGGGGAGGATTCGACGCAGCCAGTCATAGTGAACTCCTCGCTACCCGAAGACCAATTGACCAAACTACTTGATGTTCTAAAAAGATTTAAGAATGTTTTCTGGTATGCAATTGAAGACTTGAAGGGAGTAAGCTTGGGTCTTTGCTCGCATAGGATATTGCTTGAAGATGAGCAAGCCACTTCAATTGAGCCACAACGAAGGATTGAATCCCATTATGATGGAAGTGGTTAAAAAGGAGATTGTTAGACTTCTCCAGGCCGGTATCATATACCCTATTTCCGACAGTCGCTGGGTTAGCCCGGTACACGTTGTGTCCAAGAAGGGAGGAATGACGGTCATTCATAATGAGAAAAACGAGCTCATACCCACGAGAATCATCACCGGATATTGGATGTGCATCGATTACCAGAAATTGAACAAGGCCACGAGGAAAGATCATTATCCTCTCCCTTTTATTGATCAGATGCTCGAAAGACTGGCCAAGCACAACTACTTCTGCTTCATGGATGGATACTCTGGTTTTCTGCAAATTCCCATCCATAATGATGACCAGGAAAAGACAACTTTTACTTGTCCATTTGGGACGTATGCTTACAGGAGGATGCCGTTTGGGCTATGCAGTTGGGGCCGTCTTGGGGCAAAGGAAGGACAAAAATCTGCACGCCATTTACTATATAAGCAAGACCCTCGACGAAGCCCAAAGGAACTATACGAAAACAGAGAAGGAATTGCTACCGTCATCCATACCATGGACAAGTTCCGGTCGTATCTTGTGGGTGCCAAGATAATCATGCACACCGATCACGCCGCCCTCAAATACCTTTTGAGCAAGAAGGAGGCCAAGCTGTGCCTCATAAGGTGGATTCTCCTCCTCCAGGAATTCGACTTGGAGATCAAGGACAAGAAGGGGGCGGAGAATATCGCCGCTGACCACCTGTCCAGGTTGCCTACTCTCGATCTGGATGCCACTCCTATTGATGACTCACTTCCTGACGAGCATCTTTTCTCTATCTCTTCCATTTGGACTCCATGGTATGCTGACATCGCCAACTACCTAACATGCGCTATCGTACCCCACAATGTGAGCTATCAACAAAAGAAGAAATTCTTTCACGAAGTCTGGAAATTTTATAGGGATGACCCTTATTTGTACAAGACTTGCAATGGTGGGATGATACGAAGGTGTATTCCCGAAACAGAAGCGACCTCCATAATTTCTCTTTGCCATGATCAACAATGTGGAGGCTATGCGAGTGCTTATAAGACCACGGTGAAGATTCTCCAGAGTGGATTCTATTGGCCGACTCTTTTCAAGGACACCTATGCTTATGTCCAGGCCTGCGACAAGTGCCAAAGGACAGGAAACATATCCAAGAGGAATAAAATGCATCAGCATTACATCTTGGAAGTCGAAATCTTCGATGTTTGGGGGGTCGACTTCATGGGGCCGTTTCCCTCATCATCTGGAAATTAGTATATCTTGGTGGCCGTGGATTATGTGTCCAAGTGGGTAGAGGCGATAGCTAGCCCCACCAATGATTCACGGGTGGTGGCCAAGTTTTTTAAAAACAACATCTTTCCGAGATTCGGCATGCCTCGAGTCTTAATTAGTGACGGAGGGAGCCACTTCATAGAGAATAAATTCGAAGCTCTTTTGAAAAAGTACGGAGTGCAGCACCGAATCGGGCATGCCTATCACCCGCAGACAAGCGGCCCTGTGGAAGTTTCTAACAGAGAAATAAAGAGCATCCTTGAGAAGACTGTGGCTAGCTCTAGGAAGGATTGGTCATCGAAACTTTCAAATGCGCTCTGGGCCTACAGGACTGCATTCAAGACTCCGATCGGCATGACCCCTTACCGACTTGTCTACAGGAAGGCATGTCACCTGCCTGTGGAATTAGAGCACAAGGCATTTTGTGCTGTCAAGAATCTGAATTTCAATGCCAAGGATGTAGAAAGCCACCAACAGCTACAACTAAATGAACTCAACGAGATCCGGCTCAACGCTTACGAAAATGCCCGGATCTACAAAGAGAAGTTGAAGCGGTGGCACGACAAGCGCATTTTAAAGGAAGAATTCAAGGAAGGAGACCTAGTTCTCCTATTCAATTCAAGACTGAGGCTCTTTCCCGGAAAACTCAAGTCGAGGTGGTCGGGACCCTACCAATTCACCAAGGCCTTCCCATATGGAGCAATTGAGATAATGGGAAGAGACGAACCGTTCAAAGTCAATGGGCAGCCTCTAAAACATTATGTGATCAGTGAGCCTGCAATCTCTCTGGGAGGAAGCTCAACGACCGATAGCTCTGCTACAAATCCTCTGGATCCGAATTGATCACGAACTGAGGAGTCGAGCTACCGACTATAACCAAGCGCTTCATGGGAGGCAACCCATGTTCTAAACTTGTGTAGTTTTATCTATTAGGATTAGTTTACTAATTTTTATTGAATAAATACTGCTATGGGAATTTTTGTTGGGGGACTTAGATAAGTTTTTGTATTTCTGCATGAAATTGCCCTCACCCGATCGGTGCATGCATCAACCGATTGGGTGGCCAGTATCAAAAGATGGCCATGTATCAGCACATAAGTGAACCGATCGGGTGACCCAAGCGGTGATCGGTTCGCTGACCGGGTGACGGTGACAGAGGTCTCGGTAAATTTTGGGAACGGTCAACCGATCGGGTGAAATCTCACCCGATCAGCACAGGCAATTTTCGAAAAATTACCCAACCGATCGGGTGAACTTTCACCTGATCGGTTCACCTAACCCAATAAATACCCCCTCACCCAATTTCATTTCACCCGATCCCTAACTTTTCACTTCGAACGATTGATCTCTCCTTCTTCCAAATCAATCTCCTCCATCACTCCCCCTACTCCTAAAATCAGTCCCCAACTTCCTCCCATACTCCCCCGCCATCAAGGACCTCCCATCGACCACATTAAACCGCAAATCACCCAAACCCTAGCCCTAGCCCCAATTTTCGAAATTTCAATTCTTGTTGGATTAGCGAGCGGCGGCTCCCCAAATCACAACATCATACAGCGTGGGATCTTTCGGGAGTTTGTACTTGCATCATTATTGGGTAACCTCTTTCCAAACTTTATGTTTCTTTTCTTATGTGCAATGTCTTGATTTTTTGTCTGCCTACTACATCTATTTTATCATCATTGTAGACACCATCCGCCACATTATTGTTCTTCCCCTACGTCATTACCATGTCTAGGAAGGGAAAAGAGCCATCATCATCATTACGCAGACACAACCTGCATGGCCATTTTCCCCCTTCTTACCTTGGCATTAATCCTTCATCTGAAGAACAATCTGCACGTTTGCACGCCCTTCTTCATCGCCCCATGCGACCTACCCTTTTTGCTGATCGCCTCACACTCGAATCTCTCGGACTTTTTAGGGGCATCGCCAAACTTTTCGAATGCATTGGGTGTGATTTCCTTCTGCGTGCTTTTGCCCACACACATCGGAATCTCACACTCGAGTTCCTTTCTTCTCTCGAAGTGTACGATTGGGGATTCGCTTTCCACGTTTTTAACTCTGAATTTACGATGTTTGCCGAGCTTAACAATTCGCTAAATTTCCCTCACCCCGATCGTTATGTTGAATGTTCAACTCATGATCGATCTGACATCTATTCTTACTTCCGAGACGATGGCATTTGGCAAAGATTCACCCGGTATCCATCCTTCCCATCGGAGGCACTTGCCTCCTACATCATACACCCCTGTTACCGCTTCGCCCACTGCCTCTTTGCCAACACCATCTTTTCTCGAGTGGATGTTTCCACGGTGTCTAGGGACGACCTTTTCTTTCTGTATGCCATGTCTCACGACAGGATCAATGGACATGACCCATTACCCATCAACAACGGCCATTGGATCATCTACGAAATTTTGTCTGTTAGCCGTGCAACTTTTGGACCAATTTGTTGCAGTGGGAGATCCTAATTGTCAGTCATTATTTAGGCTACCTTCTGACCTCCAAATTTTACCGGGACGTATCCATATCGATCGTGACTACTTGATCGATATCGGTATGATCACTCCTTTTGGTCGCGAACGTGCAGTCTACCTTTATAGTCCTGACAATACTCCTTTCGCCGTCCTCCCACCATCATCTATTGAGTAAATCCCCATTCACACTTCTCATTTACCGTGTGAATTTTATCCGGATCCTTGGTATTCTACACTAGTACATTTTCCACCCTTGGATCCTCCCGATTGGCACATGTATGCCGGTTCCCCTGGTGCCATCATTATCCACCACGATCCACCGATCAATTTCGATGCACCTGTGATCCAGGCTGTTGTCCCTCCTTCTCCTGTCAGCACACCATCCCCATCGTCCTCGCCATCTTCTTTCGTCCACTATTCCCCACCCTCCTCACCATCTCCCTACAATTCTTCCGATAGCAGCTCAGATTGATTTTCCCCCTTGCCATTTATTCTGCTTCACCATGATCACACATTTTTGCTAGCATTGTCATGACAAGCTTGGGAGAAATCAAAATTTTTGTGTGATTGTTATGGTGTCATGTTTGTCGTGTGCTTGTTTATATGTGTTTGTGTGTATGTGTTTTGTACATTTCGTTTCGTTATTTATTTTCCTTTTTTTCTATATTTCTTCTTGTGTGTTTTCCATGTTTTTCACGTTTATTTGTTAGTGCGTACTTCCCTCCCATATTTCGTTGCCCTCCTGCTTTTATTGCTATTGCATTGAGGGCAACGCAAGATTCAGCTTGGGGGAGTCGCACTTTGTGCGTCAGTTGCGTCTTTTTCACCGTTTTGGGTCGTTTTCATCGCGGTTTTCTTTTTCTTTCCTTCTTTTTATTCTCCCTCTCCTAGAGATGACCTCACATGATGAACTACCACTAAACCACACACACACTTAGCTTAGCTACGTTAATCACTTTCGCTAACCCTAGGAAGCCGAGTCCTGTTGCATTTCATTTTTCGTGGGTTCACTTTGCTTTTGTGTGAGTTGTTTGTCGTGACTAGCTATTTGGTGTGCTTCTACATTGTGATTCTGTTTTATATGCATGTCCTTGGTTGACCCCTAGACTATCATGCTTCGATTTCGAATATGCGGTATTTTGCCTCCACTGTCTGCTTCTTTATGCATGAAATACATATATATACATACATACATACATACATACATACATACATACATATCTATATATATATACACATACATACATACACACAAACATATAAATATATATATATATATATATATATATATACATACATTAAATTGTTAGCTCAGTTGGTGGGCTTGCGTACCAAATATCCGGTGGTCTGTAGTTCGAATCTTGCTAGCGGCAACTAATTTCAAAATATATATATATATATATATATATATATATATATATATATATATATATATATATACATATAACTGTAACGACTGCTTTTCATGTATCTGGATTTATTATAATATAATATATGTTTTGATGGATTTTCTCCTCTTGCGTGGTTTTCGTCTCCGTAGCTTTCATTTTCGATCGATTCGTCGTATTTTCTCGATTCTTCCTTAGGATCGTCGATTTCGAAGTACGTCGTTTGTGACGGGCTTCACAACGGTCATATCTAACTGTTAGATCAAGCCTAGGAGTCTTAGGAATCGATCCCGGGGCCTCGCGCTCCGTATCGGTACTTTTCTGTGCTCATTAGCCGGTGTAAGAAGGGCCACCGACCGACTAGATGACGATCCAGTCGGTCGGCAATCCTTCTTGGACCGACTAGTTAGCTTTCTAGATTTCTCAGGAGTTACTGTTTATCGTTAGTCGGTCTAAGAACGTTGGTTGACCGACTAGGTTGCAAACTAGTCGGTCAGCAATGCTTCTTGAACCGACTAACTCATCATATTATTTTTGTATCAGTTACTGTTTACTCTTAGTCGGTCTAAGAACGTTCATCGACCGACTAGTTGCTAAACTAGTCGGTCAGTACTTGTTCATGGACCGACTAACTCTAAATCCTATTTTCGTTCAGGAGTTACTGTTTACACTTAGTCGGTCTGCGTTGGTCGACCGACCGACTAGTTTCCAAACTAGTCGGTCAGTGGTGGTTCTTTGACCGACTAGTCTGTGTTAAAACCCTAATTTCTGGGCAGCCGCCAGCTCAACCTATAAATACCCAACCCAATCGTTTTCTTCTTCTCCAACACGACCCTAAGCCCTAGTTTCTTCCCCTCCAAGCCCCCATCTTCCTCCAAGCTTCAATCCTTCATTCCAAACCCTATATCCATCATCCAATCCATCCATTCACTCTATCTACCACTCATCTTCCCCAAAATCTCACCAAAATCCATCAAATCCCCAAAATCCCCCAAAACCCTAGTTTCCTCAAACTTCTCCATTTGTTTCCAGATCTGGTCCTAGGGTTCCCCGGAGTGTTTCTTCCGCCTCCTCTCGGTAAGAAATCGATCTACCGTTGTTTTCTTATCTTATTGTAATTTTTATGAAACCCTAATAAAATACTTGTGTTTTGATGATTGTTCCCCATAACAGCGATTCCCCGTAGCCTAGCATTCGCGGAAACGAACTTTCGTAACCGTCATCCCCGGTGATAGGCAAGTGAAACTTGCATCTCTTGATTTGGGCCATGTCTTAGGCCATTACCTTGTTTTAGCGTAAAAGAGACTAAACGGTGAAAGGATAGCTGTTTAGATGCCATTAACCTAGCTTGACAACGAAGCTTGGTCCGTCACCCTCATCATGCTTGTATGTCACGTTTAAATTCAATTAACGGTACGCAATCATTGTTCATGTCATTGCGTAGTAATAAATTATTGTGATTGTGTAGCACACGCTACAACATTATATTCCTGGCTCGTGTTCCAGAAGCGAGCCCTGTAGTTGGAAACCCCAACGCTCGGATACCGGCTAGGCACCCACTTTTCGTGGGCACAACCCTATGCCAAATACACTTCCTGGCCCGTGATCCAGAAGCGAGCAAATGTTCGATACACGTAGGGGTGGGGTAAGAGATATGCGTCACCAGAGCACGAGATGGCCTGATCCGCCACTCCAGCCTGCAGGCGAAATCTCTAGTGTTCAAGTGAGTAAGGGATATGCGTCACCAGAGCATGAGATGGCCTGATCCGCCACTCCAGCCTGCAGGCGAAATATCTAGTGTTTAAGTGGTTAACAGTGATAAGTGAAAACAGTGATAAGTGATTCGTGAACTAGTGAGTTGGTAGCTTTGGCTACATTGTGCATGCTTGTCTCTCTCTTAAACTGTTGCATCATATTCAACTGCCATGCCATTGTTTAACATTTAAATGCTAGGTTGTTAGTCACTTTCAGTTTCCTTGCTCAAGTCTTTTAGACTTACTGACATGTGCCCCTTTTCTCTTTTGGGTGACGCATGTTAGACCTTGAGCCTGAGCTGCCCGCTGAGGGTGAGGTGTTTGCGGACGCCGAGCTTGAGCCCGTGTTGGACGGGGAGTACGTAGACACTGGGGACCAGTCCTAGTGTCTCCGTTGTGTTTTATTTTTGTTAGACAGTTGTTTTGTTACATGTGCGTGGCACCTATACTTATTTTATGTCGTTGCTTTTGTTTGGCCTTGTTCTGGGCCTTAGACTCTTTCTTTTTAGCCTGGTGGCTTTTCTGTGATGTTGAATATTTGTGGACAACCCTTGGGATTGGTGTTTCTTTTCCGTCTCATATTATTATTGTTGTTGTTTCGATTGCAATTACAGGGACCTGTTTATACTAAATTGACGCTTATCGGGTTTGGGGCTTCACCGCTCCACTCCCGTGCGGACCTTTTCACGTCTCGCCTCCATTTTAGGGAAGCGGGTCGTGACAGGTTTTAGTGGTGGCCCATGCAGGTCCTTCTGTAACTGTAATTAACGGGATAACAATAATAATACAACATTGTCCAACAAATAAGTTCGACATCTGAGCCCTAAGCTATGAGTCTAATTGTTTCGTTTTCTGCGTCATTAGATGGCAGGAAGGCGAATCACCCGTGGTGGTGGTAGTGGTGTGCCCCCTCATGACGAGGAGCCTGAGCGGGAGCCCACTAATGGGGAGATGATGAGGATGATGTTGCAGATGATGCAGGTTCAGGAGGGTGTGCTTCTGCAGGTGCAGAATGCTCCGGTGACTCGAGCTGCTCGTGTGGTGGAAACCCCTCGCCCTGAGCCCGGGGCGAAGCAGTTCAGAGAGCTGGGTCCTGCGTATTTTGATGGAACCGAAGGTCCACTAGCTGCTGATGAATGGATGAGGAATATCGAGGACAATCTGAAGATGTCCAAGGTCAACGAAGTTAGTTGGGTTGACTTGGCGAAGCGCCAGCTGAAGGATAACGCCAGGAATTGGTGGGATGCTGAGGAAAGGATGTTGGTGGAGCCGATCGTCTGGGCTACCTTCAAGGCCAGATTTGATGGTGAGTTCTTCCCGAAGGCTGCCAGGGAAGAGATGCTGCAGCGTTTTATCGATCTGAAGCAGGGGAACTCGTCGGTGGACATGTACCACCAGGAGTTCATGAGGCTGAGTCGGTTTGCACCAAAGATGGTGCAGGACGCTGAGGAGCGAGCTCAAAGGTTTCTGCAGGGGCTTGCTTCAGAGCTCCAGAGCTTTGTGACCTCTTCTGACCGGGAATCTTATCAGAAGGTTTTGGTCGCTGCCAAGAGGCAGGAGCTGCTTGTGAACCAGAGGAAGGGTCTGTTGTTGGTGCTGGGAAGAGGCCTGTGGAGCAGGCGAGAGCTGTGGTTCGACCTGGATTCAGGCCGAACCATCCTGTTCAGTTCAAGAGGCCAGGAGGGCCTGTTCGGAGGGTTTGCCATTTCTGTGGCAAGGAGGGTCATATCAAGGAATCGTGTAGGAAGTTCTTGGGGCAATGTGTTGCTTGTGGAGATCCCGCCCATGCTCTCAGGGAGTGCCCGAAGTTGAGGCAACCTTGGCAGACACCTATTGCTGCCCCGCCTTTGCAGCAGAGAGCCCCGGTGCCCGCTGGTCGTGGGGTGCCCCTCGTTCCGTAGAAGCAGGCTTTTCAACGGGCTGCTCCGCCGAGGAGGCAGGCATTTCTGATGACTGAGGAGGAGGTTTTGGCCATGGATGAGGTCATTGCAGGTAACTTTCGATCTAGATTGTTCCTTCCTTAGTTAATTGATTGTTAAATTATGTGAATGCTTGTGTATGGTGTTGCTAGAATAAGATTTGATCGATTAGACTGTTTGTTAGGTGTGGTTTTGGTTTGCACGTTCCCTGCCCGAGTCCTCTTTGACTCAGGTGCGTCAATGTGCATTTTGGCCCAGAGCTTCGTGGAGAAGCATTCCTTGTCGACGTCCCCTCTCCAAGAGTTGGAATATCGTCACAGGGAATGGAGTAGTCACGGTGCATCGTGGGTGCAGTCCTTGCTCTGTGGTGGTTTGTGGACATGAGCTTTATGCTGATTTTATTGTCCACAACATCACCAACTACGATGCGGTCTTTGGGATGGATTGGCTTGCGAGCTTCTATGCTACGATCGACTGTCGTCGGAAGAAGGTGGTGTTCGAGATTCCCGGACATCCAGTGTTCGAGTTCAGTCGTGGTAGCCGTTCGCTTGGTCCTGTCAGATTTCGGGCCAGGCCGGTGGAGGCTGTGGCTATGCAGATGGAGCTGGAGTGGCCAGCTGTGGTGCGAGATTTTGGCGACGTCTTCCCCGAGGAGATGTCTGGTTTGCCGCCTGATCGGGCTCTGGAATTTTCTATCGATCTTGTTCCAGGTGCGCAGCCGATTTCGAAGGCGCCGTATCGTATGGCACCTGCTGAGTTGGAAGAGTTGCGGAAGCAGTTGGATGAGCTGTTGCTGAAGGGTTATATTAATCCTAGTGTGTCTCCGTGGGGAGCACCGGTGTTGCTGGTTAAGAAGAAGGATGGTTCGCGTCGCATGTGCGTGGACTATCGGGGATTGAATGCGGTGACCATTAAGAATAAATACCCGTTGCCTCGCATCGATGATATTTTTGATCAGCTTGGAGGTTCGAGGGTGTTTTCTAAGTTGGATTTGAGGAGTGGTTACCATCAGTTGAAGGTGAAGAGGGATGATGTTCCGAAGACAGCGTTCAGGACGAAGTATGGACACTATGAGTTTGTGGTTATGCCTTTCGGCGTAACTAACGCGCCCGCAGTTTTCATGAATCTGATGAACCTGATTTTCTACGACTTTTTGGATAAGTTTGTCGTTATCTTTATTGACGACATTCTGATCTATTCGAAGTCGGAGGAAGAGCATGCATCGCACTTGAGGACGGTATTGGAAATTTTGAGGAAGCATCGTTTGTATGCTAAGTTTTCGAAGTGCGAGTTTTGGCTGGATAGAGTTGCTTTTCTCGGGCATGTGGTGACTGGAGATGGTATTTCAGTGGATCCCGAGAAGATTAGGGCCATCAGGGAGTGGCCTGTTCCGTCGTCTGCATCTGAGATTCGGAGTTTCCTTGGTTTGGCAGGATATTATCGTCGGTTCATCAAGGACTTTTCTCGTATTGCTGAGCCGATGACCAGATTGACACGGAAGGATGTTGCTTATGTTTGGTCGGGTGATTGTGAGAGTGCTTTTGGTATTCTGAAGGAGAGGTTGACGAGTGCCCCTATTCTTGTTGTGCCTGATCGCAGCGGTGGATTTGAGATCTTTTGCGATGCTTCTGGCAAGGGTCTCGGTTGTGTGTTGCATCAGCACGGACATGTTGTGGCGTATGCGTCTCGTCAGCTTAAGGTTCATGAGAAGAATTACCCGACGCATGATTTGGAGTTGGCTGCCGTTGTGTTTGCTCTTAAGATTTGGAGGCACTTCTTGTTGAGTGAGAAAGTGAAGATTTTCACCGATCACAAAAGCTTGAAGTATATTTTCACTCAGAAGGAGCTCAACATGCGACAGCGTCGATGGTTGGAGCTTATGGCGGATTATGAGATTGATTTGCAGTATCACCCTGGCAAGGTGAATGTGGTTCCTGATGCTTTGAGTAGGCTTCCAGCGGTGATGATTTTGACCTCGCAGTGGAGATTGCAGCAAGATTTTTGCGAGTCTGGAGTGGAGATTGTTCTTCCTGGGGCGGCTTCTTCGTTGATGTACATGCAGGTACAGTCGACGATCGTGGATCGGATTAAGGCTGGCCAGGCCGGAGATCCGAAGTTGGTCAGGATTCGGGAGATGGTGGAAGCCGGTCTGCGGACTGACTTTTTGATTCATGAGGATGGCTCGCTGAGGTTCGGAGCCAGGTTGTGTGTGCCAGCTGGGGATATCAGAGAGGAGTTGATGGTGGGGGCACACAGTTCGCCGTATTCTGTGCATCCTGGTGGCACCAAGATGTACCAGGATCTTCGTCTGAATTATTGGTGGCATGGTATGAAGAGGAGTGTGGCTCGGAGTGTAGCCAAGTGTTTGGTTTGCCAGCAAGTGAAGGCGGAGCATCAGCGTTCGGCCGGGTTGCTACAACCGCTTCCGATTCCGGAGTGGAAGTGGCAGCACATCACTATGGATTTCGTGACTGGACTACCTCGGAGTCCGAAGCAGAATGACGCGATTTGGGTGATCGTGGATCGATTGACCAAATCTGCGCACTTTATTCCATTCCGAGTGGGACAGTCCACGGAGGTGCTAGCGAGGAGATATATGGAGGAAGTCGTGCGACTTCATGGAGTCCCCGTGAGTATCGTGTCGGACAGAGACACGAGGTTCACATCTCAGTTTTGGCAGAGTTTACAGAAGAGCTTGGGTACGCGTCTGAGTTTCAGCACGGCGTACCATCTGCAGACGGATGGCCAGTCCGAGAGGACAATTCAGATTTTGGAAGACATGCTGAGGGCATGCATGTTGGATTTCAAGGGTTCGTGGGAGGACCATCTACATTTGGTGGAGTTTTCCAACAACAACAGCTTCCAGGCGAGTATTGGCATGGCGCCTTTCGCCGCTCTTTATGGGAGGAAATGTCGATCGCCATTGAGTTGGGATGACGTTGGTGACCGGGAGTTGTTGGGACCTGAGATGATCGTGGAGGCCGTGGATATTGTCAGGAATATTCGGGAGAGGTTGAGGATTGCTCAGGACCGTTTTAAGCATTGGGCTGATGCTAAACGTCGTCCTTTGGAGTTTCAGCCGGGCGACCATGTGTTCTTGAAGATTTCCCCGAATCGTGGGGTGATTCGTTTTGGGAAGCGTGGGAAGTTGAGCCCGCGATACATTGGACCATTTGATGTTTTGGAGAGGGTTGGCGAGGTAGCTTACCGCTTGGCCTTGCCGCCATCTTTAGAAGGAGTTCACAATGTTTTCCATGTGTCGCAGCTTCGTCGATACATTAGCGATCCATCTCATGCCGTGGATTTCTCGGAGATCGCCGTTCGCTCACATTTGTAAAATCATCTCGTATAATAATGCAAATTGCTTTGATAAAAATGCAGCACAAATTTAAACCAGAAATACCAGCACAATAAAAAATGAATAATGGAATGGATGAGAAATAAATAAGAAAAGATTTGTTCAAATAGAACAAAGTCATTTAAACAATTAGCTTGCTTAAATTCATATGATTTAAAGAAACATGTACATACCCACAAATGCCATTAGCATGTAACATTGCCTTGCCACAAATTTTCCTTCTCTTTTCCATCTCTTAATTGAAATATTTTTATGCAATGAATAAACACAACGGCAAATAGTAAAGAATAACTAATGAACAAAGTCGAGCTAAATATTTAGCCTATGAATAAGTTTATTGTTGAGCAGATAAAGAACTGATCTTTCTGCTTATATGATAGCCATAGTATACTACAGAAATAATTGCTTTCAAATTGTAAGAAAAATAGGTAGAATACCGTGGCTATATTAGGATGAACAAAGAATCAGAATACTTATCGGATGTAAGTGAAAGTGTTGTGGCGTGTGATGACCACTGCCTTGAAAGCAATTACGGTGCGACCATGGTGGTAATCGCTGATGTCGGTTGCTACCCAAGGTTAACACAGCTGCAGCTTCTGAACTTGTCCACTCACGGTTAGAAACAGTGGAGTTGGCACACAGGAACCCATGAACTCGTGAGAGGAATTCTGTAAGAAGATAGGAGGAGATAGGAGAGATTTTCCGTGTTCTTGCAAAAGAAGAAGTCTCTACAATTTATAGGAAAACAAATCAAAAAAACTATTGAAGAATTCAAACGGGCAAAGGATAAATGTTGTGTTTGAATGCTGTAGTAATTGCAGCAATAAAAGAGCAATTAAATGCAATTAAATGGCAGCGAATTAAATCAGTAATAAAAAGCAATTAAATGGATGTGAATTAAAGCAGCAATTAAAAGGCCATTAGAGGGTTTAAATCTGAGACATAAAGGGACTAGGTCCAAAAAAGGAAAGGCACGCCGTCCAAAAAAGGAAAGGTGCGCGTGACATGGCAGGCGGGCGGGCGATGCACAAACGCACGTCACGGCCGGCCGGGCGGCGGGCGGGCGGGGCGGACGGACGGCGACGGCGGCGCGCGCACGTGTGTAGTGGACCCATGACCATGTAGGTCATCTCCCTTCACAAAAGTGTCGTACCCCTTGGGGAACGCCCCATGTCTCTACAACTCCCCTAATAAACACCTCCAAAGCAAGTTGCTCAAGCAATGTGGGACAAAAAAGAAAGTGGGAATGAAACAAGGCTTTTGAGTGCCTATAATTTCCAACAGGGGCTGGTGAGCGACGAATCGGGCGGGTGAGGGGCTGGCTCTCATGGGAAAGAGGGGGAGGAAGGCTTGGGATAAGGGGATAAGATTTGACGTACGACCAGTATCCGGTGCAGATTCTGGACAGGCGTCAGAAGTCACTTCGAAACAAGATTGTCGATCTTGTGAGGGTGATGTGGCGACACGGTTCGCCGGGAGAGTCCACTTGGGAGAGAGAAGATGAGATGCGGGAGCGCTACCCACTTTTGTTTCCGGACTCATGCAATACTTCGGATTCGAGTTCGGATTGTTCTAAAAAAATCGGAGTTATCTGATGCCCACCCCCTCGGTTTGGGGTCACGATCCTCACTAAAATTTGTAAAAAATATATATTCGTGCATGGTGTGTTATGTGTACGTTTGTTGAATTAGTCCGTTACAGAAAATATATATGTATGGATACCGTAGACCTTACCAACCCAATGACATAGTTGTGCCACTAATTGTATTAAGAATCTACTAGCAGAAAGAACCATACCCTAAATTTAAAAAATTATATTCTATAGGAAGAAAAAGAAAATATTTTTTGGACAAAAAAATATATACAAAAAACTGAGTATCAATGAATATTAGTTGTCCTTGGAGGAAATTTGATCCCATGACAGATCACTCATGTTCCTTTTTTTTTCCTTTTTTTAATGATTGGCATTGTTTATGTGAATCGACGTCTTAAACACGTCAATTTTTTGAGAAATGCTAACTGCACCGTAGCAAATGTGATGCAGTGTCCTTTTTGTTCCTATTTGAAAATAAGGGTCACATCAATGTATTAAGACGAGACATTGATGCGACGTTTTTTCCAAAAAAATGAAAAAAAGAACGAAAAAGGTACACTGTGTCGCAAACTCTGAGGTGTAGTTAGCCAAACCCTTTTTTGTTTTTTTTTTGTTTTTTTATACTTCGGAAAAAGAAATACAAAGGTCAGAGGGTGAACCCCTGAGGATAACCAGACCCCCTTATATCCATACCCAGTAACTGAGATAAAGAGGCGGGAGGGCTTTCCCAAATCCGAAGTTCTACATCCAAATGGAACTCCAAGTTAGCAAGAGAGTCAGCACAAAAGTTTGCCTCCCGATAGACATTGTGAAAGGCACACATGCGGAATCTCATTTTTAGCTGCCTAATATCCATGATCAGATTTAAAAGAGGTTGAGAGGAGACATTAGTTGATTCCAAAAGCAGGAGAGCAACCTGAGAATCTGATTCGTATATAACATCTAGGAATCCTCGATGCCAGTCAATCTCTAAGCCAAATCTCGTGAGTATTTGGGAATTCCGAGGACGGAATTTTTCTTAAGTTGGGGAGGATGTAACGACTGCTTTTCATGTATCTGGATTTATTATAATATAATATATGTTTTGATGGATTTTCTCCTCTTACGTGGTTTTCGTCTCCGTAGCTTTCATTTTCGATCGATTCGTCATATTTTCTCGATTCTTCCTTAGGATCGTCGATTTCGAAGTACGTCGTTTGTGACGGGCTTCACAACGGTCATATCTAACTGTTAGATCAAGCCTAGGAGTCTTAGGAATCGATCCCGGGGCCTGGCGCTCCGTATCGGTACTTTTCTGTGCTCATTAGCCGGTGTAAGAAGGGCCACCGACCGACTAGATGACGATCCAGTCGGTCGGCAATCCTTCTTGGACCGACTAGTTAGCTTTCTAGATTTCTCAGGAGTTACTGTTTATCGTTAGTCGGTCTAAGAACGTTGGTTGACCGACTAGGTTGCAAACTAGTCGGTCAGCAATGCTTCTTGAACCGACTAACTCATCATATTATTTTTGTATCAGTTACTGTTTACTCTTAGTCGGTCTAAGAACGTTCATCGACCGACTAGTTGCTAAACTAGTCGGTCAGTACTTGTTCATGGACCGACTAACTCTAAATCCTATTTTCGTTCAGGAGTTACTGTTTACACTTAGTCGGTCTGCGTTGGTCGACCGACCGACTAGTTTCCAAACTAGTCGGTCAGTGGTTGTTCTTTGACCGACTAGTCTGTGTTAAAACCCTAATTTCTGGGCAGCCGCCAGCTCAACCTATAAATACCCAACCCAATCGTTTTCTTCTTCTCCAACACGACCCTAAGCCCTAGTTTCTTCCCCTCCAAGCCCCCATCTTCCTCCAAGCTTCAATCCTTCATTCCAAACCCTATATCCATCATCCAATCCATCCATTCACTCTATCTACCACTCATCTTCCCCAAAATCTCACCAAAATCCATCAAATCCCCAAAATCCCCCAAAACCCTAGTTTCCTCAAACTTCTCCATTTGTTTCCAGATCTGGTCCTAGGGTTCCCCGGAGTGTTTCTTCCGCCTCCTCTCGGTAAGAAATCGATCTACCGTTGTTTTCTTATCTTATTGTAATTTTTATGAAACCCTAATAAAATACTTGTGTTTTGATGATTGTTCCCCATAACAGCGATTCCCCGTAGCCTAGCATTCGCGGAAACGAACTTTCGTAACCGTCATCCCCAGTGATAGGCAAGTGAAACTTGCATCTCTTGATTTGGGCCATGTCTTAGGCCATTACCTTGTTTTAGCGTAAAAGAGACTAAACAGTGAAAGGATAGCCGTTTAGACGCCATTGACCTAGCTTGACAACGAAGCTTGGTCCGTCACCCTCATCATGCTTGTATGTCACGTTTAAATTCAATTAACGGTACGCAATCATTGTTCATGTCATTGCGTAGTAATAAATTATTGTGATTGTGTAGCACACGCTACAACATTATATTCCTGGCTCGTGTTCCAGAAGCGAGCCCTGTAGTTGGAAACCCCAACGCTCGGATACCGGCTAGGCACCCACTTTTCGTGGGCACAACCCTATGCCAAATACACTTCCTGGCCCGTGATCCAGAAGCGAGCAAATGTTCGATACACGTAGGGGTGGGGTAAGAGATATGCGTCACCAGAGCACGAGATGGCCTGATCCGCCACTCCAGCCTGCAGGCGAAATCTCTAGTGTTCAAGTGAGTAAGGGATATGCGTCACCAGAGCACGAGATGGCCTGATCCGCCACTCCAGCCTGCAGGCGAAATCTCTAGTGTTTAAGTGGTTAACAGTGATAAGTGAAAACAGTGATAAGTGATTCGTGAACTAGTGAGTTGGTAGCTTTGGCTACATTGTGCATGCTTGTCTCTCTCTTAAACTGTTGCATCATATTCAACTGCCATGCCATTGTTTAACATTTAAATGCTAGGTTGTTAGTCACTTTCAGTTTCCTTGCTCAAGTCTTTTAGACTTGCTGACATGTGCCCCTTTTCTCTTTTGGGTGACGCATGTTAGACCTTGAGCCTGAGCTGCCCGCTGAGGGTGAGGTGTTTGCGGACGCCGAGCTTGAGCCCGTGTTGGACGGGGAGTACGTAGACACTGGGGACCAGTCCTAGTGTCTCCGTTGTGTTTTATTTTTGTTAGACAGTTGTTTTGTTACATGTGCGTGGCACCTATACTTATTTTATGTCGTTGCTTTTGTTTGGCCTTGTTCTGGGCCTTAGACTCTTTCTTTTTAGCCTGGTGGCTTTTCTGTGATGTTGAATATTTGTGGACAACCCTTGGGATTGGTGTTTCTTTTCCGTCTCATATTATTATTGTTGTTGTTTCGATTGCAATTACAGGGACCTGTTTATACTAAATTGACGCTTATCGGGTTTGGGGCTTCACCGCTCCACTCCCGTGCGGACCTTTTCACGTCTCGCCTCCATTTTAGGGAAGCGGGTCGTGACAATAACGCTTCAAATCGCATGTGTCGGGACTCTACCAATAGGACTAGGATAACCCATTTTGCTTATGTTCTGATTCGCGAAAAATTTTCTTTTGCCCAAGTGTTTAGAATTCGATTTCATTTTTATTTTACTTGGTGCAAATCCCCTCATCGTGTACCGTTCTCGCACTTAAGAGAGTACACAAAAATATAACCCAAAATCCAAAAACCCAAAAAAGGAGAGAGAAGAAAATATTCAAAAAAAAGAAAAAAGAGAAAAAATATGTATAGCCAAGAATCCAAAAAATATACAAATACCCAAACCCAAAAAATTCATGTTGTGAATATTACTCATATCCACCGTGAATAAAGGGAAGGCGAGAGTTTGCACCAAGTGTTCTACTCCACACCTACTCAACCTCCTTCGTTTTCGAACACGCTTGGCATAGGAATTTTCTAGCAATCGTCTTGGCATTCGTGCGGTGATCTCCTAGCTCCTAGCAATAGAGTCCCTGATACATGATATGTTTCTATTCTTATTCTATTCTGATGCATGCTTGAGCTATATTTCGCCGCTAATTCAAATTGAAACATTATTTGGGTCATTGCTTGGGTAAGTGTATATGGAGCTTTATTGCACAATTCAGATAGTTACACAGTCTGCTGGCTCACGACCTCACTCACCCGTGCTTCACCACGTGGACCCACGACACTTGTATGGACTCATATTCCTGGGTTTAGTGATGTGTTTATCGCATGCTGGTTTAGTGTGGCGTGTTTGATTTCGTTGGCTCTGACTAGCGATCTAGGATTTTGCTTTCTTTTTCTGTTTCTTCCTTTCTATTTTTCCCTCCAAGCTCCTACTCTCACTCGTCTTCCTCGAGGACGAGGAAGGGTTCAGCTTGGGAGATTTTAACGTGTGTTGATATTTTATATATTCACGCATGTCTTCTCCGTGATTTTCCGTTGTTTTACGTTGTTTCGTATCCATTCTCTTGTGATTTTTAGTTTTCTTTCACCTTCTGTGTGTTTTTGTGCCATTGCAGGAGATTGCCAGCGCTGGGGACATATAAAACAAATACCATGAGTCCCCAGAGCAATGGGAGGCATCACACAAGAACCTGAGGGCCAAACGTCAAAGAGTATCACTTATCAGCCCTCAACCGATCGGGTGGACAGACCCGCCCGATCGGTTCGTGCACGCGTATCCGACCCGATCTGGAGCAGCAGTGAAGAAGACCACACCCGATCGGTTCAATGATCGGGTGGTGGTTACAGAACTCTCTGTCTTTTGGAGCTGAATTCCAACCGATCGGTTGACTTGTCAACCGATCGGTTCATCTGTAGCCAAAGTTCCTCCAGCTCACGACCTGACGACTCACCCGATTGGTTCAAACGATCGGGTGAAGTATCCCAAAGGCTGGAGACCGGTTCGACGTTTGTCTCAACCGATCGGTTGATGCTTCAACCGATCGGTTGGTTGTTTTATTATATATAACCCTAGGTTTTTCCCAGAAACGCATCCCCATTTTTGAGCAGTTTTTAGGGATTTGGGCGGCTGTGAATTTAACTTGTTTTGTAAGTTCTCTGATTGCCTTGGCACTTTGATATTGTTTTAATACTATTGTTAGCTCTAGTTCTCTATTGCTTGATCTTAATTTTAATGGCTGAATTTGGTGTTATTGAATCTCTTGCAATGAATTGTGTAGTTTTCTAATCTGGGACGTTGGTGGAAACCCCTTCGTGGGTTCTCCCTAGAACGACCATATGATTAGGGTTTCGATAGGATATAGGAATTTAGATGGTTACGCGGGGCATTTTATTGTCATTAGTAGGAGAAAGACCGCCTCTGACCATCGGGCCAATGGGAAATAAAACTGGCGTTTGATCCCCTAGGCACAGCTCACACCCCTAGCGTAGACATTGATTCCTAGCGCGTGGGAACGACATGATGAAATGTCGGGAGTAATCGTTGCGAGCTTATTGCTCCCGGAGTCGGTCGGTGTTAATGGACATGGGAATGCCCACCGTCAGAACCCGGTTAGACCTAGCGTATCATCCTGGGCATCGACCGGAATGTTGGGCCCATGGGACGCTAAGTATTACTTTTAGAGGCAACGTCTCACCACTAAACCCTAAAATCCGATCGTATTCCTATCCGCCGGTCGTAATAGAGAGAACACACGATAGGGTGAAAACCAAAGTCCTGGGTTACTTTTTATATCTTACATCTTTCGTACTTTCATTTCGTGACATCCCACCTTGCGATAGGGCTAGCTCACCCACCGGGTGATCCGGTTCCTGTTTGACAACAAGCACAACACACGCCTCCCCGTGTTCGACCCCCAAGCCACACTACAACACCGTGCGCTTGCGGTTATAAATATTTAAAGCTGGTATCCTCGTTCCGACTACACATTACTAAATCTAGGGGACGTCAAATCCCCTTGTGGATGTTGTCGCAATGCAATGAAGAATTGAAGCCCTAGCAAGTTGCGGCCTTATTGAAGGAGAGGTATCACTTAAAGCTTGCGGCCTATAGATGAATATGAAGCTCTCTTTGGCAACTTGATCTTTTATCTATGAGATCTTTTGTTCCCTGCAAAGACAATTACAATTGTTAAGAGAATAAAACAATGTATTTACTTACCTCTCTTGATGCATTGCGGCTTGTAGATGATGGAGTCAAAAATTACGGCTAGGCATGTGAACTTGTGGCTAGGATGCTAGAGGCTAGATGCTTGTGGACTTTTGCTCCAAAATAAAAAGAAAACTTGCGGCTTGCTCCAAGAAACAAGTTAAACAACAAGGCCTTTGATGATCAATGCTATGACAAAATTTGTTGCGGCTTAAAGATTGGCATTGGGTCAAAAATTGTGACACAATTGAATATGGAGGCTTGGCAATTGCTTTGTTGTGGAAAGGAGTCTTTGGAGTCAGAAATTGCGGCTAATATTGAAGATGGAGGCTTGGAATTTTCATTTTCCTTTGCGTTGAGGAGAAAAAGCTTGCGGCATATAGAGATAAAGTTGCGGCTAGGGGCTTCAAAGCTTGGAGATTATTTATGTTGGCCGTATGCTTTTTCTTTGTTGTACCCGCATGAAATACCTCTGTTTGGAGAGGGGTTTATATAGGTGAAGAGGAGAATCAATTTGGCTCTTGTAGAATCCCTTGGAATAAGGAGTTTGAGATTTGAAATAAAATTGTATAGGAATCCAAGTGGGATTAGTATTGATTATGAATTTTGAAATAGAGTGCCATAGTATTTGATTTAATCATGAACAATTTGAATTGGATTTGCACCAATCACAAATTGATTTGATTCAATCACTTTTGATTTGAATGAGATCCCTCATTATCTCTCCATATTTGACCAAGTCAAAATTGCAAATGAATTGCAATTTCTCCATCACTTTGACTAAGTCCTCCTTTGAGTATTTATGTACTTGCCATTCCTGAAAACACTTAGTACACACATCAAATCATTCACACATGTTTATTATCATCAAACACGATGTCAACGATCATTGTATCCAACTGCACGTTGTATCCAACAAAGGAGAGCGGGATATTATTAAAAATAAATTGGTTTTTAGGGACCAAAAATTCAAGAAAATTTGATAACAATAGGGGACGAAAATGGGACCTTTGGGGGATTATTTCAGGTATATAAAAAGGAAAACTATTTCCTTTGACGAAGAACAAGTAACTTGGGCATCCTTCAAATTTATTTGAATTAGCCTATATAGCATAACATGTTACATAATATGATACCATTTTAGGATCATACTTATATGCATTGCATCACTTTTTAAGGCTCATTCTCTGGATAAACTTATGCTTCGTTATGCGGCATTAAGTTAATAATTAAGAAGATCCTGCAACCGCTCTGCCGTTAGTCATCTACTCTAACGGTGTATAACATTGCATAGTGGTCCAATAATTATTAAGTATTTAAATTGTTATGTTTATCCTCCTATGAATCGGAGATGCATGTAATTTCTGTGATGCATGTGGTGAAAATGTTTGATGAGCACAAATTTTTGCATGGATGGCTAATTGTGGTTTTGGATCGACTGTTTAAGTCCCACATTTTACTTTTCCTGCATTTTTCTTTCCTTTTGAGAGAAATTGTAGTGAAGAAATTATGTAATGTCCAAGACTGATGACTATTTTCCATGGAGGCGGATGCCACTCTTGAAGCTGAAGAATTTATAAATGGGACCCTTGATGTTTCCAAAGTTGTAATTTCTTTTTTCGCTTTCATTTGTGTAATATGGACTGTAATATGGACGTTGGACACTTTTATTTATGTGGGACTGGCAGATCCATGCAATTAGCTTTTTCATTTAGAAATTGCCTCCACATGAAAATGTATGATGTATTATTAATTCATGCAAATTTGTGCTCTGTTAGATAAAATGGAAAAAATCCCAAGCGTCGATTTCGAAGTGTTGGATGCATCAGTCAGTAATAACTTTAGCTGGCAGCTTGATGTTAAATTCCACCTGCAGGCTAAGTCCCTGATTTCTGCTGTGATAAAAGATGGAATGGCGACTGACATTGAAAAGGCACATGCCATTATTTATATTCGTTGCTATGTGGACAAGACCCTAAAGGCTGAATACTTTACGGTCGAAGATCCACTGGAGCTGTGGACTGCCCTTGAGGAATATATACACATCAGAAAGATGTTATACTACCAAGGGCACGATATGAGTGGGAGAAACTGAGACTGTAGGACTTTAATTCCATAGCTGAGTACAACTCAGCTCTTTTTAGCATCACCTTATGCCTGAAGTTGTGTGGTGGAAAGGTCTCAAAAGATCGCATGCTGGAAAAGACATACACGTCTTTCCACGAAAAGAATGTGATATTGATGCAGCAATACTGTGAACAAAAGTTCACCAAGTATTGTAAGCTGTTGTCATGTTTACTCATGGCTGAACAAAACAGAGAGTTTCTCCTCGCCACTCACAACATGCGCCCCCTGGTACTGACCCCCTTCCAAAAGCTCACAATGCATCTTATTCTAAAAAGAAGAAAGATAATAAAAGAAAAGAAAGACCACAGAAAGGAGAACAGAACAAAAGGGCCAGAGGCCAAGTCCAATAGCGAAGAAATGAAGGAAGGCGGAAGTTCACCTGGCGCAGAAACGACAAAAACAAAAATGATGCACCCCACCCAAGAGGGAATGTGAAGACTAGTGACATAGCTGTGGCATGAAAGGACACTGCTCTAGAGTGTGCAGAACTCCGCGTCACCTATAAGATTTGTGCAAAGAAAGCTTGAAGAAAAAAGCTGAAACAAATCTGGTGACCACAAATGCTCCATTTCAGTACACAGCTGACGACTTCAAAAGAGACAGCTTGCATGATTAGCTGTTTTTATCTTTGCTTTGAACGATAATGTTATGAGAACTATTTGAATGATTGAATTAAGTATGAATAAATGAAAATGTTTTTCTGAAATAAAATGTGCTTATATGATTCATCTGTTAATAGATGAATTGCTCTCATGACTAATTAGTTGATAGTAATATATACGATCCTTCAATATAAATGCTATTTGTATGGCATATGAAAGCCCAATAAATATCAGGGCCAATAAACATAATTCAACGTTCTGGTAATGCAACACCATTGCTTCCAAATGACACAGAAATTAAAAATAAAGGATGCACTATTCTCTCCGAATTCCAATAGAAACTTACTAAGTTTCAAGGACATCTGTTTAAACGGATTCAATCTGGAAATAGCAAATGTCAACGAAAAAGAATATCTGTATGTAACGTCTCAAGAAAAATGAGTAAAATCCATACTTGAATGTTTTAAGTGCCTTTCATTAGGCCTCTATCATACAAAGATTCGGAGAGAGGAATCTAATTTGAAAAAGCACCTGAAGTGTCCAATACCAGCCAAGTTTTTACTTTGGCATGATAGATTTGGCCCCCCTGGATCGGTTATGCTGCACCTCATCTTATCCTAATCCTATGGGCTTGCCATAAAGAACCAGAAGATTCTTTAGAAGGGAGAATTCCCTCGCATCCCTTGCTATAAGGGAAAACTAATCACATGGCCATATCTACTAAAAGTTGACACAGAATCTCCATGCTTCCTCAAAAGAATATAAGGAGATAAATGTGGACCCCCTAGTGGGCTATTTCGGTACTTTATGGTACTGATAAATGCATTCTCAAAATATTCGTATGTGTGTCTACTATCGACCTGCAACCTAGCTTTTCCAAAGCTATTGTCACAAATAATAACGTTGCGAGCGCATCTTCCAGACAATCAAAAAAATAAAATACGTCTGGTTAATGTTGGGAAATTTACCTCCCGGTCATTTCAAGAGT
Organism: Scilla litardierei; assembly: GCA_030789695.1. NCBI lineage: Eukaryota > Viridiplantae > Streptophyta > Magnoliopsida > Asparagales > Asparagaceae > Scilla > Scilla litardierei. The sequence continues at coordinate 92,108,904 of CM061134.1, forward strand.
ACTACCTTGCAACGGGAATAGAAATTGAACATCCAGTGCCACATGTTCATACCTAAAACGGGTTGGCAGAGTCATTGATAAAATGACTCCAATGGATTGCACATCCAATGCTATCGAAATCCCCGTTGTTGGTGGATGCATGGGGACACGCAATTTTGCATACTGCATCATTAATAAAAATAAGACCCTCTGGAGGTCAAAGTCTCTCTCCAATGCAACTGGCATATGGAATTCCTGCGCTCGACCCCTCCTGACCGTCCGATCCGATCCCCCGGCTGTTGTTAAAAGCGGAACATGAGGAACTTTTGGTGCAATTACCAACGCGCCCTTATGCGACCGGAACTTTGGGGGCAATTACCATCCCGCCCTTATAGCCCCTATGAAAGAAACTTTTTAAAACTATTGGTGCAATTACCATCCCGCCCTTTATATCCTTTTCAAAGAAATAGTTTACACTATACGGCACCGTTGTGCGCGTCGACCCAGAACGGAGTATATTACTCCCCACGCACAACGCGCTACAGCCTACGAGTCGTGCGCGGCGTGGGCTTAAAACGCACAAGTGTGGAGCAGTTACCAACCGTGCGCACGACGGGCACAATTACCCCCATCGTGCACGAGGGGGAAAAAGCAACGTGTAAAGCTATTTCCATCCACGCGTACGACGGGCAAAATTACCGCCGTCGTGTGCGAGGGGTAATGCGCAACATGTAAAGGAATTTCCACCCGCGCGCATGACGGGCAAAATTACCCCCGTCGTGCGCGTGGGTTAAAATGCCTAGTGTGCAGCAATTTCCATCCGAGCGCACGACGGGCAAAATTAACCCCGTGGTCCGCGGGGGTTAAAACGCACAAGTGTGAAGCAATTTCCATCCGCGCGTACGACGGGCAAAATTAACCCCGTCGTGCGCGTCGTCCGCAGGTCTTAAAACGCACAAGTGTGGAGCATTTTCCAGCCGCGCGCACGACTGGCAAAAATACGCCCCGTCGTGCACGTGGGTTAAAATGCCTAGTGTGAGGCAATTTCCATCCGCGGGCACGACGGGCAAAATTACCCCCAGTCGTGTGTGTCGTACGCAGGGATTAAAACGTACAAGTGTGGAGCAATTTCCATCCAAGCGCACGACGGGCAAAATTAACCCCGTCGTGCACGGGGTTTAAAACGCCTAGTGTGAAGCAATTCACATCCGCACGCACGACGGGTAAAAATAACCGCGTCGTGCGCGTCGCCCGCTGGGCTTAAAACGGACAAGTGTCGAGCAATTTCCATCCGCGCGCACGACGGGTAAAATTACCCCCGTCGTGCGCATGGGTTAAAACGCCTAGTGTGGAGCAATTTCCATCCGAGCGCACCACGGGCAAAATTAACCCCGGCGTCCGCAGGGGGGTTAAAACGTACAAGTGTGCAGCAATTTCCATTCGCGCGCACGACGGGCAAAATTAACCCCGTCGTGCGCGTCGTGTACGGGCAAACGCACAAGTGTGGAGCAATTTCCAGCCGTGCGCACGACGGGCAAACTTACCACCGTCATGCGCGAGGGGGAAAACGCAATGAGTAAAGCAATTTCCATCCGTGCGCATGACGGACAAACTTACCCCATCGTGCGCGTGGGTTAAAACGCCTAATGTGCAGCAATTTCCATCCGAGCGCACGACGGGCAAAATTAACCCCGTCGTCCGTGGGGGTTAAAACGCCTAGTGTGAAGCACAAGTGTGGAGAATTTACCAACCGTGCGCACGACAGGCAAAAATTACCCCCGTCGTGCGTGAGGGGGAAAACGCAATGTGTCAAGCAATTTCCATCCGTGTGCACGACGGGCAAACTTACCCCGTCGTGCGCGTGGGCTAAAACGCCTAATGTGCAGCAATTTCCATCCGAGCGCACGACGGGCAAAATTAACCCCGTCGTGCGCGGGGGTTAAAACGCCTAGTGTGAAGCAACTACCCCCGTAGTGGGCGTCGTGCGCGGTAAAAGCACAAGTGTGGAGCATTTACCAACCGTGCGCATGACAGGCAAAAATTACCCACGTCGTGCGCGAGGGGTAAAACGCAACGTGTAAAGCAATTTCCATCCCCGTCGTGCGCGTGGGTTAAAATGCCTAGTGTGCAGCAATTTCCATCCGAGCGCACGACGGGAAAAATTAACCCCGTCGTCCGCGGGGGTTAAAACGCACAAGTGTGAAGCAATTTTCATTCGCGCACACGACGGGAAAAATTAACCCCGTCGTGCGCGTCGTCCGCGGGGCTTAAAATGCACAAGTGTAGAGCAATTTCCATCCGCGCGCACGACAGGCAAAATTACCTACGTCGTGCGCGTGGGTTAAAACGCCTAGTGTGAAGCAATTTCCATCCGAGCGCACGACGGGCAAAATTAACCCCGTCGTCCGCGGGTGTTAAAACGCACAAGTGTGCAGCAATTTCCATCCGCGCGCACGACGGGCAAAATTAACCCCGTCGTGCGCATCGTGTGCGGCCAAACGCACAATTGTGGAGCAATTTCCAGTCGTGCGCACGACGGGCAAAATTACCCCCGTCATGTGCGAGGGGGAAAACGCAATGTGTAAAGCAATTTCCATTCGCGCGCACGATGGGCAAACTTACCCCGTCGTGCGCGTGGGTTAAAACGCCTAATGTGCAGCAATTTCCATCCGAGCGCACGACGGGCAAAATTAACCCCGTCGTCCGCGGGGGTTAAAACGTCAAGTGTGAAGCAATTACCCCCGTCTGGGCATCGTGCGTGGGATACGCACAAGTGTGAAACACTTACCAACTATGCGCACGACAGGCAAAAATTACCCCCGTCGTCCGCGAGGGGGAAAACGCAACGTGTAAAGCAATTTCCATCCGCGTGCACGACGGGCAAAATTACCGCCGTCGTGCGCGAGGGGTAATGCGCAACATGTAAAGGAATTCCCACCCGCGCGCACGACGGGCAAAATTACCCATGTCGTGCGCGTGGGTTAAAACGTCTAGTGTGCAGCAATTTCCATCCGAGCGCACGACGGGCAAAATTAACCCCGTCGTCCGCGGGGGTTTAAACACACAAGTGTGCAGCAATTTCCATCCGCACGCACGACGGGCAAAATTAACCCCGTCGTGCGCGTTGTGTGCGGGCAAACGCACAAGTGTGGAGCAATTTCCAGCCGTGCGCACGACGGGCAAAATTACCCCCGTCGTGTGCGAGGGGGAAAACGTAATGTGTAAAGCAATTTCCATCCGAGCGCACGACGGGAAAAATTAACCCCGTCGTGCACGTGGGTTAAAACGCCTAATGTGCAGCAATTTCCATCCGAGCGCACGACGGGCAAAATTAACCCTGTCGTGCGCGGGGGTTAAAACGCCTAGTGTGAGGCAATTACCCCTGTCGTGGGCGTCGTGCGCGGGAAATGCAAAAGTGTGGAGCATTTACTAACCATGCGCACGACAGGCAAAAATTACCGCCGTCATGCACGAGGGGTAAAACGCAACGTGTAAAGCAATTTCCACCCACGCGCACGACGGGCAAAATTACTGCCGTCGTGCGCGTGGGGTAATGCGCAACATGTAAAGGAATTTCCACCCGCGCGCACGACGGGCAAAATTACCCCCGTCGTGTGCGTGGGTTAAAATGCATAGTGTGCACCAATTTCCATCTGAGCGCACGACTGGCAAAATTAACCCCGTCGTCCGCGGGGGTTAAAACGCACAAGTGTGGAGCATTTTCCAGCCGCGCGCACTACGGGCAAAAATACGCCCCGTCGTGCGTGGGGGTTAAAACGCCTAGTGTGAGGCAATTTCCATCCGCGGGCACGATGGGCAAAATTACCCCCAGTCGTGCGCGTCGTGCGCGGGACTTAAAACGTACAAGTGTGGAGCAATTTCCATCCGAGCGCACGACGGGCAAAATTAACCCCGTCATGCGCGGGGTTTAAAATGCCTAGTGTGAAGCAATTCACATCCGCGCGCACGACGGGCAAAAATAACCGCGTCGTGCGCATCATCCGCTGGGCTTAAAATGGACAAGTGTGGAGCAATTTCCAGCCGTGCGCACGACGGGCAAAATTACCCCCGTCGTGCGCGAGGGTGAAAACGCAATGTGTAAAGCAATTACCATCCGCGCGCACGACGGGCAAATTAACCCCGTCGTGCGCGTGGGTTAAAACGCCTAATGTGCAGCAATTTCCATCCGAGCGCATGACGGGAAAAATTAACCCCGTCGTCCGCGGGGGTTAAAACGCCTAGTGTGAAGCACAAGTGGGGAGAATTTACCAACCGTGCGCACGACAGGCAAAAAATTACCCCCGTCGTGCGCGAGGGGGAAAACGCAATGTGTCAAGCAATTTCAATCCGCGCGCACGACGTGCAAACTTACCCCATCGTGCGCGGGGGTTAAAACGCCTAATGTGCAGCAATTTCCATCTGAGCGCACGACGGGCAAAATTAACCCCGTCGTGCGCTGGGGTTAAAACGCCTAGTGTGAAGCAATTACCCCCGTAGTGGGCGTCGTGCGCGGGAAACGCACAAGTGTGGAGCATTTACCAACCGTGTGCACGACATGCAAAAATTACCCCCGTCGTGCGCGAGGGGTAAAATGCAACGTGTAAAACAATTTCCATCCCCGTCGTGCGCGTCGGTTAAAACGCCTAGTGTGCAGCAATTTCCATCCGAACGCACGATGGGCAAAATTAACCCTGTCGTCCGCGGGGGTTAAAACGCACAAGTGTGAAGCAATTTCCATCCGCGCACACGATGGGCAAAATTAACCCCGTCGTGCGCGTCGTCTGCGGGGCTTAAAATGCACACGTGTAGAGCAATTTCCATCCGCGCGCACGACGGGCAAAATTACCTCCGTCGTGCGCGTTGGTTAAAACGTCTAGTGTGAAGCAATTTTCATCCGAGCGCACGACGGGCAAAATTAACCCCGTCGTCCGCGGTTGTTAAAACGCACAAGTGTGTAGCAATTTCCATCCGCGCGCACGACGGGCAAAATTAACTCCGTCGTGCGCATCGTGTGCGGGCAAACGCACAATTGTGGAGCAATTTCCAGCCGTGCGCACGACAGGCAAAATTACCCCCGTCGTGCGCGAGGGGGAAAACGCAATGTGTAAAGCAATTTCCATCCGCGCGCACGACGGGCATACTTACCCCGTCGTGCGCGTGGGTTAAAATACCTAAAGTGCAGCAATTTCCATCCGAGCGCACGACGGACAAAATTAACCCCGTCGTCCGCAGGGGTTAAAACGCCTAGTGTGAAGCACAAGTGTGGAGAATTTACCAACCGTGCGCACGACAGGCAAAAATTACCCCCATCGTGCGCGAGGGGAAAAACGTAATGTGTCAAGCAATTTCCATCCGCGCACACGATGGGCAAACTTACCCCGTCGTGCGCGTGGGTTAAAACGCCTAATGTGCAGCAATTTCCATCCCAGCGCACGACGGGCAAAATTAACCCCGTCGTGTGCGGGGGTTAAAACGTCTAGTGTGAAGCAATTACCCCCGTCGTGGGCGTTGTGCGCGGGAAACGCACAAGTGTGGAGCATTTACCAACCGTGCGCACGACAGGCAAAAATTACCCCCGTCGTGCGCGAGGGGGAAAACGCAACGTGTAAAGCAATTTCCATCCGCACGCACGACGGTAAAATTACCGCCGTCGTACGCGAGGGGTAATGCGCAATATGTAAAGAAATTTCCACCCGCGCGCACGATGGGAAAAATTACCCCCGTCATGCGCGTGGGTTAAAACGCCTAGTGTGCTTCAATTTCCATCCGAGCGCACGACGGGCAAAATTAACCCCGTCGACCGCGGGGGTTAAAACGCACAAGTGTGAAGCAATTTCCATCCACGCACACGACTGGCAAAATTAACCCCGTCGTGCGCGTCGTCCGTGGGGCTTAAAATGCACAAGTGTAGAGCAATTTCCATCCGCGCGAACGACGGGAAAAATTAACCCCGTCGTGCGCGTGGTTTAAAACGCCTAGTATGGAGCAATTTCAATCCGAGCGCACAACGGTCAAAATTAACCCCGTCGTCCGCGGGGGTTAAAACGCACAAGTGTGCAGCAATTTCCATCCGCGCGCACGACGGGCAAAATTAACCCCGTCGTGCGCATCGTGTGCGGGTAAACGCACAATTGTGGAGTAATTTCCTGCCGTGCGCACAACGGGCAAAATTACCCCCGTCGTGCGCGAGGGGGGAAAACACAATGTGTAAAGCAATTTCCAGCCGCGCGCACGATGGGCAAACTTACCCCCTCGTGCGCGTGGGTTAAAATGCCTAATGTGCAGCAATTTCCATCCACGCGCACGACGGGCAAAATTAACCCCGTCGTGCGCGTTGTCCGCGGGGCTTAAAACGTACAAGTGTAGAGCATTTTCCAGCCGCGTGCACGACGGGCAAAAATACGCCCCATCGTGCACGGGGGTTAAAACGCCTAGTGTGAAGCAATTTCCATCTGCGAACGATGGGCAAAATTCTCCCCAGTCGTGCGCGTCGTGCGCGGGGCTAAAACGTACAAGTGTGGAGCATTTTCCATTCGCGCGCACGACGGGCAAAATTACCCCCGTCGTGCGCGTCGACCGTGGGGCTTAAAAAGCACAAGTGACAAGTGTGGTGAAATTTCCATACGAAGGTAGCAATATGGGTAAATATATCTTTTAATTCCTTACAACAAGTGATTATTTTGCACAAAACCTAACATCAATTTTATACCGAATTTTTTTCAATATCAACATTCTTGTTGTCCCTTTTTACTCGGTGACGTGCATTATAAATTGATTTGCATGGAAGGTTGGATTTTCCTACATGACTTTCAAAATATCAGCCGGCCTCAGCGTGCTATTTGCCAAATCTCTCAATGATTCCATCTCCATTCCCTGCTACTGCCCTTCATCGGAATGGCCCTCGACATAATTAGCAGCTTGATGGTTGTGCCTGCCCTCAACGACTGTTAATCTCAACTCCTCACCGCCAACGTCGAAGCCCACCATTACCACGCAATGAGAACATACATAGACACTTCTTGGTTTTAACTGGCCTGTCGGTCGTTTTTTTCCTTTCAGTGTCACCTGTAAACCCCGCTTCTTTCACTTGCAAAGTAAACAACAGGAATCCTATTGGAAGTTTTACAAGCAAAGCGACAACATTCTTGTTGTCCCTTTTTAATCGGTGACGTGCATTATAAATTTATTAGCATGGAAGGTTGGATTTTCCTACATGACTTTCAAAATTTCAGCTGGCCTCAGCGTGCTATTTGCCAAATCTCTCAATGATTCCATCTCCATTCCCTGCAACTGCCCTTCATTAGAATGGCCCTCGACATAATTAGCAGCTTGATGGTTGTGGCTGCCCTCAACGACTGTTAACCTCCACTCCTCACCGCCAACACCGACACCCACCATTACCACGCAATGAGAACAGACATTGACACTTCCTGGTTTTAACTGGCCTGCGGTCGTTTTTTCATTTCGGTGTCACCTGTAAACCCCGCTTCTTTCACATGCAAAGTAAACAGCAGGAATGCTATTGGAAGTTTAACCCAAAATCATCGTCGACAAGGTAATAATCACATGGCTGACGGTCTTTATCAACACAAACAGCTCGTCTCTTCTCTTAAAAATTTGCGCGGTAGTAAATTCTTTTGTAAAATCCATTCCATCCTGTATCAAACAATTCATACAACTAATTCGACCTTGATTCAAAGATTTAATGTATTATCCCAGAAAAGATAAATCAATAGTACCTTGGATTGTTGTACCTTCTAGGATACATGTAACGACTGCTTTTCATGTATCTGGATTTATTATAATATAATATATGTTTCGGTGGATTTTCTCCTCATGTGTGGTTTCGTCTCCGTAGCTTTCATTTTCGATCGATTCGTCGTATTTTCTCGTTTCTTCCTTAGGATTGTCGATTTCGAAGTATGTCATTCGTGACGGACTTCATAACGGTCGTATCTTACTATTAGATCAAGCCTAGGAGTCTTAGGAATCGATCCCGGGGCCCCGCGCTCCGTATCGGAACTTTTGGTGCTCATTAGCCGGTATAAGAAGGGGCACCGACCGACTAGATGACGATCCAGTCGGTCGGCAATCCTTCTTGGACCGACTAGTTGGCTTTCTAAATTTCTCAGGAGTTACTGTTTATCGTTAGTCGGTCTAAGAACGTTGGTTGACCGACTAGGTTGCAAACTAGTCGGTCGGCAATGCTTCTTTAACCGACTAACACATCATCTAATTTTAGTATCAGTTACTGTTTACTCTTAGTCGGTCTAAGAACGTTCATCGACCGACTAGATGCTAAACTAGTCGGTCAGTAATTGTTCATGGACCGACTAATTCTAAAATCCTATTTTCGTTCAGAAGTTACTGTTTACACTTAGTCGGTCTGCGTTGGTCGACCGACCGACTAGTTGCCAAACTAGTCGGTCAGTGGTTGCTCTTTGACCGACTAACCTGTGTTAAAACCCTAATTTCTGGGCAGCCGCCAGCCCATTCTATTTAAACCCATCCCAAACGTTTCTTCTTCCTCCCTCACGACCCAAAACCCTAAAATCTCCCCCATTGAGCCCCCATCTTCCTCCAAGCTTTATTCCTTCATCCCAAGCCCTAAATCCATCATCTAAACCCTCCATCCACTCATTCCACCTCTCATTTTCCCCAAATCTCCATCAAATCCCCAAAATCCCCCAAAAACCCTAACTCTCCAAACTTCTCCATTTGTTTCCAGATCTGGTCCTAGGGTTCTCCGGAGTGTTTCTTCAGCTTCCTCTCGGTAAGAAATCGATCTCTCGATGTTTCCATAACCTATTTGTATTTTTTTATGAAACCCTAATGGAATTTCATGTTGTTTGATGATTGTTCCCCCATAACAGCGATTTCCCCCGTAGATTAGCATCCGTGAGACGAACCTTCGTGATCGTCATCCCCGGTGCTAGGCAAGTGAAACTTGCCACTTAGGGTTTAGGCCATGTTTTAGGCCATTTGCTTGTTGTAGGCGTAAAAGAGGCTAGGCGACGAAATGATACTCGCCTAGGCGTAAAGTGGGGAACTAGCTTGACAACGAAGCTAGTTCCGACATTTAGCATGTTGCACAATTACCATGTCATGTTTAAATTCCATTAACGGTACGCAATTTAATTGTCATGTCATTGCATTCTTCAAGTGATCCCGTGATTGCGTAGCATCGCTACAATACTTGTGTTTCCTGGCTCGTGACCAGAAGCGAGCATAATGAGTTGCTAACCCCAACGCTCGATATTGAATTGTGAACTTGGAAAACAAGCTCCTGTGCGAGGCAACCCTGGCTCACTTGCTGGGCTCATGTACAGGGACCCTGGCTTGTTTACGTGTGGGATGGGGTAAGGGTTAAGCGGCCATTCAACTGGGGGTCTGCCTGATCAGCAACTGCAGTTGTAAGGCGTAAACTCTGGGGTGGGGTAGTGTTTAGTGCCGATCAGTGTGAATGATGTACCATTCAGCTGAAGGGCGTAAACATCTACAAAACAACGTGAAACGTGAATAGTGGATTGATTGAGATTGTTAGTAGCTTGGCTACTCTTGTCTTGTCCCGATGATGTTCTCTTGTACTTGTTGTTCACCATGTCTTAATTGTGCACTCATGTTATGACTGCCAGGTCATGCATACTATAACTGCTAGGTTGCTAGTTGCCTTACTTTCAGTTTCCTTGCCCAAGTCTTTTAGACTTGCTGACATGTGCCCCTTTACTCTTTTGGGTGACACATGTTAGATCCCGAGCCTGAGTACCTTGTTGAGGACGAGGTGTTTGCTGACGCCGAGCCCGAACTTGTATTTGACGGGGAGTACGTGGACACTGGGGACCAGTCCTAGTGTCTTCGTTGTGTTTTACTTTTGTTTAGACAGTTGTTTTGTTATCGGTGCGTAGCACCTATACTTTGTTATGTCGTTGCTTTTGTTGGCCTTGTTCTGGGCCTTTAGACTCTTTCTTTTAGCCTGGTGGCTTTTCTGTATGTTGGACTTATTTTCATGTTGGACAATTTATGAGATGTGAGATTTTATTTCAGTCTCTCCTTGTGTTATTATTGTTATTCCGTTGTGGTTACAGGGACCTGCTTATGTTTTATTGACGCTTATCGGGTTTGGGGCTTCACAGCTCCACTCTCGTGCGGACCTTTTCACGTCTCGCCTCCATTTTAGGGAAGCGGGTCGTGACAGGTTTTGTTGGTGGCCCATGCAGGTCCTTTGGTAACTGCGATTTTTGGAATAGCGATAATAATATTAGGATGTCCAATAAACTAAGTTCGACGTCCGATGTCATAAGCTATGAGTCTAATCTGATTCGTTCTCTGTGTCATTAGATGGCAGGAAGGCGTTTCACCCGTGGTGGGGGCAGTGGTGCACTCCCTCATGATGAGGAGCCTGAGCGGGAACCCACCAGTGGTGAGATGATGCGGATGATGCTCCAGATGATGCAAGTGCAGCAGGGCATGCTTCTGCAAGTCCAGAATGCTCCACTTGCTCGAGCTGCCCGGGCTCTTCCGGATGCCCCTCGCTCTGAGCCAGGAGCGAAGCAATTTCAGGAGCTGGGTCCCGCATATTTTGATGGTTCTGAGGGTCCTCTGGCTGCCGATGAGTGGATTCGGAACATCGAGGACAATCTGAAGATGGCCAAGATCACCCCGGCTGGATGGGTTGATTTGGCGAAGAGGCAACTCAAGGATAATGCTCGGAATTGGTGGGATGCGGAAGAGAAGATGTTGGTGGAGCCGATAGCTTGGGCTGCCTTCAAGGCCAGATTTGAGGGTGAGTTCTTTCCGAAGGCTGCCAGGGAAGAGATGTTGCAGCGTTTTATCGATTTGAAGCATGGGAGCTCGTCGGTGGACCTATATCACCAAGAGTTCATGAGGCTGAGTCGGTTTGCACCAAAGATGGTGCAGGACGCCGAGGAGAGAGCTCAGATGTTCCTGCAGGGACTTGCTTCGGAGCTCCAGAGTTTTGTGACCTCTTCTGACCGGGAGTCTTATCAGAAGGTTCTAGTACCAGCCAAGAGGCAGGAGCTGCTCGTGAACCAGAGGAGGGGGTCTATTGTTGGTGCTGGGAAGAGGCCTGTGGAACAGGCGAGAGCTGTGGTTAGACCTGGATTCAGGCCTAATCAGTCTGCTCAGTTTAAGAGGCCAGGATGGCCTATTCTGAAGTCTTTCCATTTCTGCGGCAAGCCTGGCCACGTCAAGGATCAGTGTCAGAATTTTTTGGGCCAGTGTCTGGTTTGTGGTGATGCTTCCCATGTCGTGAGGGATTGTCGGCATGCGGGTCCGCTGCGGAGGGCACCTGTTGCAGCTCAGCCGTTGCAGCAGCGAGCGTCTGTTCCTGCTGGTCGTGGAGCAGCTCTTGTTCCGCAGAGGCAGGCTTTTCAGCAGGCTGTTCCGCCGAGGAGGCAGGCTTTTCTGATGACCGCTGTGGAGAGCGAGGCTGTGGATGAGGTTATCGCAGGTAATCCTCAATCTAGCTGTTACTTTCCTAGCTGGTTTTGATTGTTAGATTATGTTGTTTGCTTGAACATGGTTGTTTGCTAGACTAGGGTTTGATTGTTAATTGCTTGTTAGGTGTGGTTTTGGTTTGCACATTTCCTGCACGAGTCCTCTTTGACTCTGGTGCATCGATGTGCATTATTTCTCGGAGCTTCGTGGAGAGGCATTCCTTGTTGACGTCCCCTCTTCCCAAGAGTTGGAATATCGTTACAGGGAATGGCGTGGTCTCGGTGCATCGTGGTTGCAATTCTTGCTCGTTGGTGGTCTGTGGACATGAGCTTTTCGCTGATTTCATTGTCCACGACATCATCAACTATGATGCAGTTCTTGGGATGGACTGGCTTGCGAGCTTCTATACTACGATCGACTGTCGGAGGAAGAAGGTGGTGTTCTAGATTCCCGGACATCCAGTATTTGAGATCAGTCGTGGTAGCAGTTCGCTTGGTCCTGTCAGATTTCGGGCCAGGCCGGTGGAGGCTGTGGCTATGCAGATGGAGTTGGAGTGGCCAGCTGTGGTGCGTGATTTTGGCGACGTCTTCCCCGAGGAGATGTCTGGTTTGCCGCCTGATCGGGCTTTAGAATTTTCTATTGATCTTGTTCCAGGTACGCAGCCGATTTCGAAGGCGCCGTATCGTATGGCACCTGCAGAATTGGAGGAGTTGCGGAAGCAGCTGGATGAGCTTTTGCAGAAGGGTTATATTAATCCTAGCGTGTCTCCGTGGGGAGCACCGGTGTTGCTGGTAAAGAAGAAGGATGGTTCGCGTCGCATGTGCGTGGACTATCAGGAGTTGAATGCGGTGACCATTAAGAATAAATACCCGTTGCCTCGCATCGATGATATTTTTGATCAACTTGGAGGTTCGAGGGTGTTTTCTAAATTGGATTTGAGGAGTGGTTACCATCAGTTGAAGGTGAAGAAGGATGATGTTCCGAAGACAGCGTTCAGGACGAAGTATGGACACTATGAGTTTGTGGTTATGCCTTTCGGCGTAACTAACGCGCCCGCAGTTTTCATGAATCTGATGAACCTGATTTTCTACGACTTTTTGGATAAGTTTGTCGTTATCTTTATTGACGACATTCTGATCTATTCGAAGTCGGAGGAAGAGCATGCCTCGCACTTAAGGACGGTGTTGGAGATCTTGAGGAAGCATCGTTTATATGCTAAGTTTTCGAAGTGCGAGTTTTGGCTGGATAGAGTTGCTTTTCTCGGGCATGTGGTGACTGGAGATGGTATTTCAGTGGATCCCGAAAAGGTTAGGGCCATCAGGGAGTGGCCTGTTCCGTCGTCTACATCTGAGATTCGGAGTTTCCTTGGACTTGCTGGTTATTATCGACGATTCATTAAGGACTTTTCTCGTATTGCTGAGCCGATGACCAGGTTGACGCGGAAGGATGTTGCTTTCGTTTGGTCGGGTGATTGTGAGAGTGCTTTTGGCGTTCTGAAGGAGAGGTTGACGACTGCCCCTATTCTTGTTGTGCCTGATCGCAGCGGTGGATTTGAGATCTTTTGCGATGCTTCTGGCAAGGGTCTCGGTTGTGTGTTGCATCAGCATGGGCATGTTGTGGCGTATGCGTCTCGTCAGCTTAAGGTTCATGAGAAGAATTACCCGACGCATGATTTGGAGTTGGCTACCGTTGTGTTTGCTCTTAAGATTTGGAGGCACTTCTTGCTGAGTGAGAAAGTGAAGATTTTCACCGATCACAAAAGCTTGAAGTATATTTTCACTCAGAAGGAGCTCAACATGCGACAGCGTCGATGGTTAGAGCTTATGGCAGATTATGAGATTGATTTGCAGTTTCACCCTGGTAAGGTGAATGTGGTTCCGGATGCTTTGAGTAGGCTTCCAGCGGTGATGGTTTTGACCTCGCATTGGAGATTGCAGCAGGATTTTTGCGAGTCTGGTGTGGAGATTGTTCTTCCTGGGGAGGCTTCGTCGTTGATGTACATGCAGGTACAGTCGACGATCGTGGATCGGATTAAGGCTGGCCAAGCTGAGGATCCGAAGATGATGAGGATTCGGGAGCAGGTGGAAGCCGGTATGCGGACTGACTTTTTGATTCATGAGGATGGCTCGCTGAGGTTTGGAGCGAGGTTGTGTGTGCCAGCTGGGGATATCAGAGAGGAGTTGATGGTGGAGGCACACAGTTCGCCGTATTCTGTGCATCCTGGTGGCACCAAGATGTACCAGGATCTTCGTCTGAATTATTGGTGGCATGGTATGAAGAGGAGTGTGGCTCGGAGTGTAGCCAAGTGCTTGGTTTGCCAGCAAGTGAAGGCGGAGCATCAGCGTACGTCCGGGTTGCTACAACCGCTTCCGATTCCGGAGTGGAAATGGCAACACATCACTATGGATTTCGTGACTGGACTACCTCGGAGTCCGAAGCAGAATGACGCGATTTGGGTGATCGTAGATCGATTGACCAAATCTGCGCACTTTATTCCGTTCCGAGTGGGACAGTCCACTGAGGCGCTAGCGAGGAGATATATGGAGGTAAAATTCTTTTACTCTCCGTTTTTATGTCCTTTTCCTAGTTTGGATAGTGATGTAACGTGAATCGTGCAGGAGGTTGTGTGACTTCATGGAGTCCCCGTGAGTATCGTGTCTGACAGAGACACGAGGTTCACATCTCAGTTCTGGCAGAGTTTGCAGAAGAGCTTGGGTACGCGTCTGAGTTTCAGCACGGCGTACCATCCGCAGACGGATGGCCAGTCCGAGAGGACGATTCAGATTTTGGAAGACATGCTGAGGGCGTGCATGTTGGATTTCAAGGGTTCGTGGGAGGACCATCTGCATTTGGTGGAGTTTTCTTACAACAACAGCTTCCAGGCGAGTATTGGCATGGCGTCTTTCGCCGCTCTTTATGGGAGGAAATGTCGATCGCCATTGAGTTGGGATGACGTTGGTGATCGGGAGTTGTTGGGACCTGAGATGATCGTGGAGGCCGTGGATATCGTCAGGAATATTCGGGAGAGGTTGAGGATTGCTCAGGACCGTTTTAAGCATTGGGCGGATGCTAAACGTCGTCCTTTGGAGTTTCAGCCGGGCGACCATGTGTTCTTGAAGATTTCCCCGAATCGCGGTGTGATTCGTTTTGGGAAGCGAGGGAAGTTGAGCCCGCGATACATTGGACCGTTTGACATTTTGGAGAGGGTTGGCGAGGTAGCGTATCGATTGGCCTTGCCGCCATCTTTGGAAGGAGTTCACAATGTTTTCCATGTGTCGCAGCTTCGTCGATACATTAGCGATCCATCTCATGCTGTGGATTTTTCGGAGATTACCGTTCGCCCCGATATGACGTATGACCAGCATCCAGTGCAGATTCTGGACAGGCGTCAGAAATCGCTTCGGAACAAGATTGTCAATCTTGTGAGGGTGATGTGGCGACACGGCTCACCTGGAGAGTCTACTTGGGAGAATGAGGATGAGATGCGAGAGCGTTTCCCACTTTTGTTTCCGGACTCGTGAGTATTTGGAAATTCCGAGGACGGAATTTTTCTTAAGTTGGGGAGGATGTAACGACTGCTTTTCATGTAACTGGATTTATTATAATATAATATATGTTTCGGTGGATTTTCTCCTCATGTGTGGTTTTCGTCTCCGTAGCTTTCATTTTCGATCGATTCGTCGTATTTTCTCGTTTCTTCCTTAGGATTGTCGATTTCGAAGTATGTCATTCGTGACGGACTTCATAACGGTCATATCTTACTATTAGATCAAGCCTAGGAGTCTTATGAATCGATCCCGGGGCCCCGCGCTCCGTATCAGAACTTTTGGTGCTCATTAGCCGGTATAAGAAGGGGCACCGACCGACTAGATGACGATCCAGTCGATCGACAATCCTTCTTGGACCGACTAGTTGGCTTTCTAAATTTCTCAGGAGTTACTGTTTATCGTTAGTCGGTCTAAGAACGTTGGTTGACCGACTAGGTTGCAAACTAGTCGGTCGGCAATGCTTCTTTAACCGACTAACACATCATCTAATTTTAGTATCAGTTACTGTTTACTCTTAGTCGGTCTAAGAACGTTCATCGACCGACTAGATGCTAAACTAGTCAGTCAGTAATTGTTCATGGACCGACTAATTCTAAAATCCTATTTTCGTTCAGAAGTTACTGTTTACACTTAGTCGGTCTGCGTTGGTCGACCGACCGACTAGTTGCCAAACTAGTCGGTCAGTGGTTGCTCTATGACCGACTAACCTGTGTTAAAACCCTAATTTCTGGGCAGCCGCCAGCCCATTCTATTTAAACCCATCCCAAACGTTTCTTCTTCCTCCCTCACGACCCAAAACCCTAAAATCTCCCCCATTGAGCCCCCATCTTCCTCCAAGCTTTATTCCTTCATCCCAAGCCCTAAATCCATCATCTAAACCCTCCATCCACTCATTCCACCTCTCATTTTCCCCAAATCTCCATCAAATCCCCAAAATCCCCCAAAAACCCTAACTCTCCAAACTTCTCCATTTGTTTCCAGATCTGGACCTACGGTTCTCCGGAGTGTTTCTTCAGCTTCCTCTCGGTAAGAAATCGATCTCTCGATGTTTCCATAACCTATTTGTATTTTTTTATGAAACCCTAATGGAATTTCATGTTGTTTGATGATTGTTCCCCCATAACAGCGATTTCCCCCGTAGATTAGCATCCGTGAGACGAACCTTCGTGATCGTCATCCCCGGTGCTAGGCAAGTGAAACTTGCCACTTAGGGTTTAGGCCATGTTTTAGGCCATTTGCTTGTTGTAGGCGTAAAAGAGGCTAGGCGACGAAATGATACTCGCCTAGGCGCAAAGTGGGGAACTAGCTTGACAACGAAGCTAGTTCCGACATTTAGCATGTTGCACAATTACCATGTCATGTTTAAATTCCATTAACGGTACGCAATTTAATTGTCATGTCATTGCATTCTTCAAGTGATCCCGTGATTGCGTAGCATCGCTACAATACTTGTGTTTCCTGGCTCGTGACCAGAAGCGAGCATAATGAGTTGCTAACCCCAACGCTCGATATTGAATTGTGAACTTGGAAAACAAGCTCCCGTGCGGGGCAACCCTGGCTCACTTGCTGGGCTCATGTACAGGGACCCTGGCTTGTTTACGTGTGGGATGGGGTAAGGGTTAAGCGGCCATTCAACTGGGGGTCTGCCTGATCAGCAACTGCAGTTGTAAGGCGTAAACTCTGGGGTGGGGTAGTGTTTAGTGCCGATCAGTGTGAATGATGTACCATTCAGCTGAAGGGCGTAAACATCTACAAAACAACGTGAAACGTGAATAGTGGATTGATTGAGATTGTTAGTAGCTTGGCTACTCTTGTCTTGTCCCGATGATGTTCTCTTGTACTTGTTGTTCACCATGTCTTAATTGTGCACTCATGTTATAACTGCCATGTCATGCATACTATAACTGCTAGGTTGCTAGTTGCCTTACTTTCAGTTTCCTTGCCCAAGTCTTTTAGACTTGCTGACATGTGCCCCTTTATTCTTTTGGGTGACACATGTTAGATCCCGAGCCTGAGTACCTTGTTGAGGACGAGGTGTTTGCTGACGCCGAGCCCGAGCTTGTATTTGACGGGGAGTACGTGGACACTGGGGACCAGTCCTAGTGTCTTCGTTGTGTTTTACTTTTGTTTAGACAGTTGCTTTGTTATCGGTGTGTAGCACCTATACTTTGTTATGTCGTTGCTTTTGTTGGCCTTGTTCTGGGCCTTTAGACTCTTTCTTTTAGCCTGGTGGCTTTTCTGGATGTTGGACTTATTTTCATGTTGGACAATTTATGAGACGTGAGATTTTATTTCAGTCTCTCCTTGTGTTATTATTGTTGTTCTGTTGTGGTTACAGGGACCTGCTTATGTTTTATTGACGCTTATCGGGTTTGGGGCTTCACAGCTCCACTCTCGTGCGGACCTTTTCACGTCTCGCCTCCATTTTAGGGAAGCGGGTCGTGACAATACATTAGCATTTTCTTGCTTTCTTGCGTCTAAAAGTAGGGATTTTCGAGGTATTCCATTTGGTAATTTCCGTATCTACATGCATTTAAAATCACCAAATTTCTACATCATTTTCCACCCAATTGAATAAGAATTTCACCTACAGTGTATTTAAAAGTATATACTTACCAAATGGAATACCTTGAAAAGCACTACTATCAGACGCAAGAAAGCAAGAAAATGCTACTGTATCCTAGAAGGTCCGCTGACCGCTGAGATCTTCTAGGAAGATTTGAAGGTGCATTTTGGTTGCAAATGCTTCTTTATCCGAGAAGATACACTGACCGTTGAGATCTTCTGGGAAGATTTGAAGGTGCATTTTGGTTACGAAGTTAGCCGAATTTCATTGGAGTCATTTTCTACCACCATCCCATTCTCTTTACAGGCATCTACATCATGAAGTAGATGGTCCACATTGAAATAGCAGGAGTAACTTTCAATTTTATCTTCCATTTACCGTGGTATATATCTACATCAAGCAGAACGAAGCAATGGTTAGAATTTGTCCGGTTAAACTAAGAAACAAACATATTGTAAGAAAAATACGTAGAATACCGTGGCTATACGAGGAAAATCTGAGAAGCAGAATACTTAGCAGATGTAATTGAAACCGATGTGGCGCGACCTCGGTGGTAATCGCTATTGCCGGTTGCTCCCGAAGGTTAACACAGCAGCCCCTGGCCCCGTCCACACTTGGGTAGAGACTTTGGATTTTGCACAGTACAGCTACCCAGGAGAACGGGATGAAGCAAAGAAGAATTTTTGGAGGAAGCAATTTTTCCGTGTATTTTCTTGAGGAAAGAAGAGGGATATAAATAGAGTTCAAAAAATAGTTGTTATGAATTCAAACTGTCAAATATTAAACGAGTATTAAATAGGCTTTGAATGCTGCATAGGCTTTATTTGCGTATTTATTGAGAGGTTTTGAATGATGCAATCAAATTAGCAGTTACCGACATTTTAGAATGAGACGCCATTTATTATAGACGATTTGGACTGCCCGTGGATAAGGATGAGACTACAGTTGATTTACTGTAACTCATGGAAAGAACCCGTGAGTCCACATTTGTTGAGCTCGTGAATATACTGTATATACAGATGTTGCGGTGTGAGTAATTTTTGAGGGTAATCTCAAACACAAAGCGAAATTTTTGAGGGCGTTAACGGTCCATTTATAGTGAAATTGAACATTCAAATTGATTAGTATAAGTCCGTTATCCTACAACGAGCCCTTCATTGCAAACATCTACGTAGACAATCATATGTATCAGTTTGTAAGAGCATAGGCTAATGAATCAGTTTGGGTCTGTATCAGTATGTACATCAATATAGTAGAATTCGATTGAATATGCCTCCAGCTTGAATAAGTATCAGATTTAATTTTAAAGTTTGCATGTAGTTTCTGAGTCAGAGTGAATAAATATCCGGTTTAATCTACAATGTTTTCAGATTGAACAAGTATAATAAGACTTAAATCTAAAAGATTGCATGTAGGCTTGATTGGGAATCAGATTAAGTATGATTAAATTTATTCCCGTGGTCGCGTTGAGAAAATTTGTCATCGATGAAACATCAGCTTAACACGCACAACGGGTAAATTCTGCTGGTTGTGCGCGTTAAAAAATTGTTCATAAAATACCTTAGATGCTCAAAGCGAACACCTGGCTCTGGTTGTGCTTGTTGTGCGCTTTGCACAATTAAATTAACCATTATAATATGCTCAACGCGCACAACGGCCATAAATTAATTGGTACTGAGCGTTGAGCAATTATGTAAGCGGCTATTACTTATTCCATCTCACGTCCCACCGGCCGGTCAAACATTCTTGAGAAATGCATATGTCTGGTATCAATCAGCTGTAGATTTACGAGCAGTCTTTTGTATATTCACGAGAACCACTCAGTTTGTAAGAGCATAGGCTAATGAATCAGTTTGGATCTGTATCAGTATGTACATCAATATATTTGAATGGCTGGGTCATTTTCAAAATGTCGTCAATTGGAATATGTATGAGATTTAATCTAAAATTTTGCATGCAGTTTCTGAATTCGATTGAATATGTCTTCAGATTGAAAAGGTATCAGATTTATTTTTAAAGTTTGCATGTAGTTTCTGAGTCAGAGTGAATAAGTATCTGGTTTAATCTACAATGTTTTCAGATTGAACAAGTATAATAAGACTTAAATCTAAAAGTTAGGATGTAAGCTTGATTGGGATTCAGATTAAATATGATGAAATTAGGAATTTGATTGATTCACTGTGGTGGCGCGCATTGGGATTAAAATTATAGCATCTCACAAATATGCTCAAAGCGCAAAACGGTCAAATTTATTCCCGTGGGGGCGTTGAGCAAATTTGTCATCGATGCAAATATAGCTTAACGCGCACAACGGGCATAATTCTGCATGTTGTGCACTTTGTGCAATTATGTTATCCATAACAAATTTGCTGAACGCACACACCGGCTCAAAGTGAACACCTGGCGTTACTTGTTGTGCGCTTTGAGCAATTTTTTAAACCATTAAAAATTTGCTCACCGCGCACAACGGGCATAATTTTGTATATTCACGAGCACCCCTCTGTAGCTTGACGGGGTCTTCGATGTAGCCACACAGTAAATATGGTACTGCAGCAGTCACATCCTCATTGACCTATCTGCATTGCACGCATTGTGCAATTCCTGTTTTCCATGCGTTTTGCACGGTGATCAATTATAGTAGTTTCTCTCTTCTGTATTATTTAGCCCGAGGTGCGTGTCGAATAAAAGGTATTAAAAAATCTTAGTGGAGAGTAGTATTGTTGGGAGTAAGTTTCCTATTAGCATCAATGTTGATCAAGGCGAAAAATCGTTGAGTTTCATTGTTATGCGCGGAGAGTAATTAACCTATTTTGATCCAGATGCTAAAATAATTGGGATTACGTGATTTTCGCGTTGGTATTACGCGGTTTGCGCATTGAGTAAATAATTGTTGATTCCCAAGATCTATTGCATTACTGTAGGATCAAGGACTTATTATACGCTTCATTTTGATTGCTCCAATTCCCTATAGCAACTCCAACCCAAATCTCTAAAAAAACCCCTTCAAAATGGAATATCTTTAAAAGATGCTATTTTTGAGGATGGGCAACTCCAACCCACCATCTTCAAATCCTATTTTCTCTTTGTTTAAGCTTTACTAATGAAAAATATTTATCATTATAATGGGTTAATCTAATACATTGTTTCTGCATGAAAGAAAACTATAAATAATATTATTCTTTAATGTTAATTTTTTTTAATTTTTAAGTATTTAGTATTTCTTGTAATATGGTAAATATTTTAAAATTTGCTCGAAAAATATCCAATATTGGTCTCATGTAGTAGGTATAATTGAGATATTTCCATCGATACTAAAATTATTAAATTTGGTCAGGTGATTTGTAAAATACATTTGTAATAAATAGCCGTTACCAAGTTATGACGGTAATAAACGCAACGAAGGGCTGATATCAATTAGCCGTTGTGCGCGTCGTGCGCGGTGGTTAAAAGTCATAGTGTGAATCAATATCCATCCGCTGTACACACACGGTCTCACATCTGAGGACTCCACATTACACACAAGGGCTTATAGTGGAACCAAGAAACAATTTGATTGTTTTTGTTGCGCTGGAAAATAAATAATTTTTCGAGTCTTTGACGGAGAGTAATTCAAGGCAAAAAACGGTTCGGTTTCCTTGTCGTGTGGGGAGAGTAAGTTGCCTCTTTTTCAGCTGAGCCTAAAATACTTAGGATTACGCATTTTTCTCGGTGGGATTACGCGTTGAGTAAATAAGATGTTCATTCCTGAGATCCTTAGCATTACTGTAGGATAACGGACTTAATACTCATCAATTTGATCGGTCGTTTTTCACTATAAATGGACCGTGAATGCCGTGAATGCCCTTGGGAAGCGTATGAAAT
The DNA here is from genome assembly GCA_030789695.1 of Scilla litardierei. Lineage (NCBI taxonomy): Eukaryota > Viridiplantae > Streptophyta > Magnoliopsida > Asparagales > Asparagaceae > Scilla > Scilla litardierei. The sequence continues at coordinate 92,130,315 of CM061134.1, forward strand.
CGGAGGACTACAGGCTGATGCAGTCGCCTCCCGAATATGCTTCTCTCCCTAGTCTGCGAAGAGAAGAATGCCCCCCCGGGCCTTTGTGCCCTGGTTGGCTGCTCTGGGTCAATTAGGTTGGCGGTGCATGGCTACCGTCTCTCTGCGGCACAAGCACTCCCTCCTGTTCTTTTTGATCCCTTGGCTCGTAGCCAAATTGGCCAAATCTGACTGTGGATGAAGCAGATCATAATTATCCCTTTCCTCCTGGAGATTTCCAATTTTGGCTGCGAGACAAGAGATCGAAAAGAACAGGAGGGAGTGCTTGTGCCTCAGAGGGACGGTAGCCATGCACCGCCAACCTATGTGACCCAGGGCAGACATCCAGGGCGCAAAGGCCAGGGGGGCCATTCATCTCTTCGTAGACCAGGGATATGAGCATATTCGGGAGGCGACAGCATTAGCTTGTAGTCCTCCGATTTCATACGCTTCTCCAGGGCATTCACGGTCCATTTAGTGTGAAATTGACCATTTAAATTGATGAGTATACTCAGTTATCCTACAGCGAGCCCTAATGCCTGACGCTTGCGATAGAAATGGACGATGGAATTCAACCAGTTCTCTTTTCATGTAAAGCTAAATGGTTGATGTTGGAAACTTACGCAATGGTGGTAATAAACGCAACGAAGGGCTATCGTCCATTTATAATCAAGCATGCCCGATGAATGCCTTCCATATGTGAGCATTTCGCCTTCCACTCCTCGACTATACACTCCATATCCATCTCCTCTTTATAAACTCCATCCAAACCATTAAACCCTTCATCATTTCACTATACCTCGTCTATGACACACAAACACTCCCTCCTGTCCTTTCTGATCGCGAAGATAAAAAGCTCATTCTATTTGTTATGCAACCATTTGGTGTTGTTCGACGCCTCATGTGAATCGGAGTTCCTCGGTGTCTTTGAAACGGCTACATACCTGACTGCAGGTTACACCGACGCATGCTATGATTACACTCATATCCAGCCGATGATGACAGAAAATTAGCAACGACGGTAATAAACGGAACGAAGATGGTCGCCTGATGAACTCGCGGAAGTTGACGGGGAAGCACGCAGATCACACCGACAATCACATGTTTCAGTTGTAAGAGCATAGGCTAATGAATCAGTTTGGATCTGTATCAGTATGTACATCAATATATTTGAATGGCTGGGTCATTTTCAAAATAACATCAACTAGAATATGTATGAGATTTAATTGAAACTTTAGCTAAATGCGCACAACGGGCTTAATTCTGTTGGTTGTGCACGTTTAAGTATGATGAAATTTGGAATGTGATTGATTCACTGCACTGGTGCGAGGTGGAATTAAAATTATAGCCTTTCACAAATATGCTCAAAGCGCAAAACGGTCAAATTTATTCCCGTGGGGGCGTTGAGCAAATTTGTCATGACGTTAGCTAAACGCACACAACGGGCATAATTCTGTTGGTTCTGCGTGTTTAAGTATGATGAAATTTGGAATTTGATTGATTAACTGCGGTGGCGCACAGTGGGATTAAAATTATATCATCTCACAAATATGCTCAAAGCGCAAAACGGGCAAATTTATTCCCGTGGGGGAGTTGAGCAAATTTGTCATCGACGCAACTTTTGCGTAACGTGCACAACCGGCATAATTCTGCATGTTGTGCGCTTTGCACCAATATGTTAACCATTACAAATTTGCTGAACGTGCACACCGGCTCAAAATGAACACCTGGCGTTACATGTTGTGCGCTTTGAGCAATTTTTTAAACCATTAAAAATTTGCTCACCGCGCACAACGGCCATAAATTTATTGGTACTGAACGTTGAGCATTTATGTAAGCGGCTATAAATATTAGCTCACTTGCCACCGGTCATACATTCTTGGGAAAATCACATGTCTGGTATCAATCAGTTGTAGATTCAGGAGCATTATTTTGTATATGCACGAGCACCCCTCTGTAGCTTGACGGGGTCTTCGATGTAGCCACACAGTAAAACTCTACTGCAGCAGTCACATCCTCATTGACCTATCTGCGTTGTTCGCATTGAGCAATTCCCGTTTTCCATGTGTTTTGCGCGGTGATCAATTATAATAGTTTCTCTCTTCTGTATTATTTAGCCCGGGGTGCGTGTCGAATAAAAGGTATTAAAAATCTTAGTGGAGTGTAGTATTGTTGGGAGTAATTTTCCTATTAGCATCAATGTTGATCAAGGCGAAAAATCGTTGAGTTTCCTTTTATGCGCGGAGAGTAATTAACCTATTTTGATCCAGATGCTAAAATAATTGGGATTACACGATTTTCGTGTTGGTATTACGCGGTTTGCACGTTGAGTAAATAATTGTTGATTCCCGAGATCCATTGCATTACTATAGGATCACGGACTTATTATACGCTTCATTTTGATTGCTCCAATTCCCCTATAAAAATGGCGGACAAGGAGCACTCATCTTCTCACAACTTCATCTACTTTCTTCCATCATCTTCTTCTTTATTTGCCCACACAACCTTCGTATGGAAACAGTTAGGCCTTCAGCTGTTCATGCATGCTTGATATAGATATCAGATATGGACGATAGCATTCAATCAGCTGTTCGTCCATTTATAATCAGGCGCCCGACAAAGGGTTTCCATATGACCGTCCCCGACACTGGGCACCCAGGTCAGCCGCCCAAGAAGTACTGGTCAGGGGGACATCACCAGCACATTGTGTCAAGTATGATACATACTTGACAGCCGGTTACAACGACGCGTGCAATGACGACACTCCTATCATGTTTCACGGTTGCCGACAGGCGGCAACGACGATAATAAATGTAACGACGATGGTCGCCCGAGGTAACTAGATGGTTATAGTTTGTTATGGACGCCTCCCCAAGCTTTTAACTGATGACTAATTTTTTTCATCTCCCTTGCTTCGCCCAAATTCTGAACTAAACCCTAACCCTAGATCCATCTACATCTGTCCGATCGAGTTTGCTTGCAGTTATGCAATCGATTGATCTGCGCGTCCTTCTTTTTTGTTGAAAGGTATCGATCACAGTTCATTTTTGTGCTTTTAGCGATCGAGGATCATCTCATCCTTCCTAAGATCATCGAACTTTATCCGCTCCTTCGGAATACCCTTCGAGATTGAAGCACGAACAACGTCCTCGGGCCCAGGAAGTATCGAAATTACTGTAACCATTGATCCAGACGTTCTAGAATGCTTCGTTGGATGCGAGCCTTTGCACCCGCCTATGTTCCAGGTTCAAAAATCCATGTTATTGTAACTTATTGAAGTTTCAATAAGTTAAAAAAACATGGATTTTTGAATCAGGAACATAGGCGGGCGCAAAGGCTCACATCCAACGAAGCATTCTAGAACGTCTGGATCAATGGTTACAGTAATTTCACCATATTCCCACTCGATTGTTCTTCATTTTCTTCTTCAATTTGGATGCGAGCCAAGAGATCGAAAACAAAAGGAGGGAGTGCTTTTGCCTCAGAGGGACGGTAACCATGCACAGCCAACCTATGTGACCAAGGGCAGCCATCCAGGCTTAATCATATGTATCAGTTTGTAAGAGCATAGGCTAATGAATCAGTTTGGATCTATATCAGTATGTACATCAATATATTTGAATGGCTGGTTCATTTTCAAAATGTCATCAATTTTAATATGTATGAGATTTAATCTAAAATTTTGCAAGCAGTTTCTGAATTCTATTGAATATGCCTTTAGATTGAAAAGGTATCAGATTTATTTTTAAAGTTTGCATGTAGTTTCTGAGTCAGAGTGAATAAGTATCCGGTTTAATCTACAATGTTTTCAGATTGAACAATTATAATAAGACTTAAATCTAAAAGTTTGGATGTAGGCTTGGTTGGGATTCAGATTAAGTATGATGAAATTTGGAATTTGATTGATTAACTGCGGTGGCGCGTAGTGGGAGTAAAATTATAGCATCTCACAAATATGCTCAAAGCACAAAACATGCAAATTTATTCCCCTGGGGGCGTTGAGCAAATTTGTCATCGACGCAACTTTTGCGTAACGCGCACAACCGGCATAATTCTGCATGTTGTGTGCTTTGCGCCATTATGTTAACCATTACAAATTTGCTGAACGTGCACACCGGCTCAAAATGAACACCTGGCATTACTTATTGTGCGCTTTGAGCAATTTTTTAAACCATTAAAAATTTGCTCACCGCGCACAACGGCCATAAATTTATTGGTACTGAACATTGAGCAATTATGTAAGGGCTATAAATTTTTCCACCTTACTTGCCACCGGTCATAAATTGTTGGGAAAATCATATGTCGGGTATCAATCAGCTGTAGATTAAGGAGCATTATTTTGTTATTCAAGAGCACCCCTCGGTAGCTTGACGGGGTCTTCGATGTAGCCACACAGTAAATATGGTACTGCAACAGTCACATCCTCATTGACCAATCTGCGTTGCGCGCATTGAGCAATTCCCGTTTTCCATGCGTTTTGCCCAATTATAATAGTTTCTCTCTTCTGTATTATTTAGCACGGGGTGCGTGTCGAATAAAAGGTATAAAAAATCTTAGTGGAGAGTAGTATCGTTGGGAGTAAGTTTCCTATTAGCATCAATGTTGATCAAGGCGAAAAATCGTTGAGTTTCATTGTTATGCGCGGAGAGTAATTAACCTATTTTGATCCAGATGCTAAAATAATTGGGATTACGCGATTTTCGCGTTGGTATTACGCGGTTTGCGAGTTGAGTAAATAATTGTTGATTCCCGAGATCCATTGCATTACTGTAGGATGAAGGACTAGTTATACGCTTCATTTTGATTGCTCCAATTCCATATAGCAACTCCAACACAAATCTCTAAAAAACCCCTTCAAAATGGAATATCTCTAAAAGATGCTATTTTTGAGGATGGGCAACTCCAACCCACCATCTTCAAATCCTATTTTCTCTTTGTTTAAGCTTTACTAATGAAAAATATTTATCATTAAAATGGGTTAATCTAATACATTTTTCTGCATGAAAGAAAACTATAAATAATATTATTCTTCAATGTTAATTTATTTTAATTTTTAAGTACTTAGTATTTCTTGTAATATTGTAAATATTTTAAATTTGCTCGAAAAATATCCAATATTTGTCTCATGTAGTAGGTATAATTGAGATATTTCCATCGGTACTAAAATTATTAAATTTGGTCACGTGATTTGTAAAATACATTTGTAATAAATAGCCGTTACCAAGCTATGACGGTAATAAACGCAACAAAGGGCTGATATCAATAATCCGTTGTGCGCGTCGTGCGCGGTAGTTAAAATTCATAGTGTGAATCAATATCCATCCGCCGTACACACACGGTCTCACATCTGAGGACTCCACATTACACACAAGGGCTTATAGTGGAACCAATTAACCCGCACGCACAACAGAAACAATTTGATTGATTTTGTTGCGCTGGAAAATAAATAATTTTTCGAGTCTTTGACAGAGAGTAATTCAAGGCGTAAAACGGTTCAGTTTCCTTGTCGTGTGGGGAGAGTAAATTGCCTCTTTTTCAGCTGAGCCTAAAATACTTAGGATTACGCGTTTTTCTCGGTGGGATTACGCGTTGACTAAATAAGATGTTCATTCCCAAGATCCCTAGCATTACTGTAGGATAAATGGATCGTGAATTACGTGAATGCCCTGGAAAAATGTATGAAATCGGAGGACTACAGGCTGATGCAGTCGCCTCCCTAATATGCTTCTCTCCCTGGTCTGCGAAGAGAAGAATGGCCCCCCTGGCCTTTGTGCCCTGGTTGGCTGCTCTGGGTCAATTAGGTTGGCGGTGCATGGCTACCGTCTCTCTGAGGCACAAGCACTCCCTCCTGTTCTTTTCGGCTCGCAGCCAAATTGGCCAAATCTGACTGTGGATGAAGCAGATCATAATTGTCTCAGAATGCAGAAGTTGGAACCTGTGCAGAAACACAAAAGGCATGGTTGTCTCATATTTCCAGAAAATCAAATGATGTGAAGAGTCACACATCTATTTCCTCGTCCGAACAGATGATGTTGATGATGCTAGAGAAGTAAAGCGACCGAAATTACAAAACGAGCAGGGAAGTGACTGTAATGACACGCCAATGACGGCATGTCGCGCCTTTGAACTATTTGAATTGGAAAATGTTTTGAACTATTTGAGTCTTTGGATAATTATCGGAGGAAGCCATCTTATGAACACTTTTCCTTGTGTATGCGTGTGCGGAGGCCCATGTCGAGTAGTGCACATATCATAATGGTCTCTTATTGTAACGACTGGTTTTTATGTATCTGGATTTATTATATTATATATATATATATGTTTTGGTGGATTTTCTCCTCATGTGTGGTTTTCGTCTCCGTAGCTTTCATTTTCGATCGTTTCGTCGTGTTTTCTTAGCTTCTTCCTTTGAATCGTCGATTTTGGAGTAAGTCATTCGTGACGGGCTTCATATCGGTCATGTCTTATTGTTAGATCAAGCCTAGGAGTCTTAGGAATCGATCCCGGAGCTTCGCGCTCCATTTCGGAACTTTCTGTGCACGTTAGCCGGTGTAAGAAGGGGAACCGACCGACTAGATGACGATTTAGTCGGTCGGCAAACCTTCATGAACCGACTAGTGGGCTTTGTAAATTATTCAGGAGTTACTGTTTCTCGTTAGTCGGTCTAAGAACATTTGTCGATCGACTAGGTTGCAAACTAGTCGGTCAGCAATCGTTCTTTAACCGACTAACTCTATGTTCAGTTTGATGCCAAGTACTATTCATTCTTAGTCGGTCTAAGAACGTTCATCGACCGACTAGATGACAAACTAGTCGGTCAGTAGTTGTTCTTTGACCGACTAAATCTAAATCCTATTTTTGTACAGGAGTTACTGTTTGGACTTAGTCAGTCTGTGTTGGTCAACCGACCGACTAGTTCTCAAACTAGTCGGTCAGTGGTTGCTCTTTGACCGACTAATCAGTGTCGAAACCCTAATTTCTGGGCAGCCGCCAGGTCATTTTCTATAAATACCCCACTTTGTTTCTTTTCTTTCTTTCTCTTCTCCTGGCCTCTTTCCTTCCCCCTTGACCTCTGATCTTCCCCAACCTTCCTCTAGCCTTCCTCCTTCATCTAGAGCTTCTCCCCCTCTCCATTTTAACCAACCACCATGCCCTAGGCCATCTCCAACCCCCAAAAATCCCCAAAACCACATTTCTCCAGATTTTCCCCATCCATTCCAGATCTGAACCCTAGGTTCCCCGGAGCGTTTCTTCCGTTGTCGTGCTTGCTCGGCATCATTCTTCCGCTTCCTATACGGTAATAAATCGATCTCTTAATGTTCTATTAACCCATTTGCGTTTTTGTGAAACCCTAATGAAATGAATGTTGTTTTGATGATTGTTTCTCCATAACAGTGACTTCCCCGTAGATTAGCGTCCGTGAGACGAACCTTCGTGATCGTCATCCTCGGTGCTAGGCAAGTGAAACTTGCCACTTAGGGTTTTGCGCCATGACTTAGGCCATTTGCTTGTTGTAGGCGTAAAAGAGACTAGGCGACGAAATGATACTCGCCTAGGCGCAAATTTAGGAACTAGCTTGACAGCGAAGCTAGATCCGACATTTATCATGTTGCATAACTACCATGTCATGTTTAATTTCCATTAATGGTACACAAATTAATTGTCATGTCATTGCATTCTTTAAGTGTTCCCGTGATTGCGTAGCTCCGCTACACATTGTGAAATGATTAAGGCTAGGTGCACCCCTATGGAAAATGAAATACGCTCCTGGTTGTGATCCAGGAAACGAGCTCTTGTGCGGGGCAACCCTGGCTCATTTACTGAGCTCGTGTGCAGGGACCCTGGCTCGTTCACATGGGGGAGGGGTAAGAGTTAAGCGGCCATTCAACTGGGAGTCTGCCCGATCAGCAACTACAGTTGTAAGGCGTAAACTCTGGGTTCTTGGGTAGTGTTAAGCGGCCAATCAGTGTGAATGTCAAACCATTCAGCTGTAAGGCGTAAACATCTACAAACAACTTGAAACATGACTAGTGAAAAGATTGAGATTGTTAGTAGCTTGGCTACTCTTGACATGCACTGATAAATTGTTCTCTTGTACTTATTGTTTCACCATGTCTTGCTTGTGCACTTATACCATAACTGCAATGTCATGCATATTATAACTGCTAGGTTGTTAGTTTGCCTTACTTTCAGTTTCCTTGCCTAAGTCTTTTAGACTTGCTGACATGTGCCCCTTTACTCTTTTGGGTGACACATGTTAGATCCTGAGCCTGAGTACATTGTTGAGGATGAGGTGTTTGCTGACGCCGAGCCCGAGCCTGTGTTTGGCGAGGAGTACGTGGACACTGGGGACCAGTCCTAGTGTCTTCGTTGAGCTTTCCCGTTTGTTTAGACTGTTGTTTTGTTGTCGGTGCGTAGCACCTATACTTAGTTATGTTTGTCCTTGTTGGCCTTGTTCTGGGCCTTTAGACTCTTTATTTTAGCCTGGTGGCTTTTCTGGATGTTGAACTTAATTTTCATGTTGGACCTTTTATGAGATTTGAGATTTTATTTCTGTATCTTCTTGTGTTATTATTGTTGTTCCGTTTGTGGTTACAGGGACCTGCTTATGTTTTATTGACGCTTATCGGGTTTGGGGCTTCACAGCTCCACTCTCGTGCAGACCTTTTCACGTCTCGCCTCCATTTTAGGGAAGCGGGGCGTGACATGTTTTGTTGGTGGCCCATGCAAGTCCTTCTGTAACTGCGATTATCGGAATGACGATAATAATATTAGAATGTCCAATAAACTAAGTTCGACATCCGAGTCATAAGCTATGAGTCTAATCTGCTTCGTTTTCTGTGTCATTAGATGGCAGGAAGGCGATTCACTCGTGGTGGAGGTAGTGGTGCGCCCCCTCATGACGAGGAGCCTGAGCGGGAACCCACCAATGGGGAGATGATGCGGATGATGCTTCAGATGATGCAGGTGCAGCAAGGCATGCTCCTGCAAGTCCAGAATGCTCCAGCTGGTCGAGCTCCTCGGGCGGCTCCGGAGGCCCCTCGCTCCGAGCCGGGAGCGAAGCAATTTCGGGAGCTGGGTCCCACATATTTTGATGGGTCAGAGGGTCCTCTGGCTACCGATGAGTGGATTCGGAACATTGAGGATAACTTGAAGATGGCCAAGATCACCCCGGCTGGATGGGTTGATTTGGCGAAGAGGCAACTCAAGGATAATGCTCGGAACTGGTGGGATGTGGAAGAGAAGATGCTGGTGGAGCCGATAGCTTGGGCTACCTTTAAGTCCAGGTTTTATGAGGAGTTCTTTCCGAAGGCTGCTAGGTAGGAGATGCTGCAGCGCTTTATTGATCTGAAGCAAGGGAGCTTGACGGTGGACCTGTACCACCAAGAGTTCACTAGGCTGAGTCGGTTCGCACCGAAGATGGTGCAGGATGCTGATGAGAGGGCTCAGAGGTTCCTGCAGGGACTTGCTTTGGAGCTCCAGAGTTTTGTGTCTTCCTCTAATCTGGACTCTTATCAGAAGGTTCTGGTCGCTGCGAGGAGGCAGGAGCTAAACCTGAGTCAGAGGAGAGGACATGTTTCTGGTGCTGGGAAGAGGCCTATGGAGCAGGCCAGAGCGGTGGTTAGGCCTGGTTTCAAGCCTAATCAGCCAGCTCAGTTCAAGAGGCCAGGAGGGCCTATTCAGAAGACTTGCCATTTCTGCGGCAAGCCTGGCCACATCAAGGATCAGTGTAGGAAGTTTCTGGGCCAGTGTTTGGTTTGTGGTGATGCTTCTCATGTCGCGAAGGATTGTCGGCATGCGAATCAGCTGCGGAGGGCACCTGTTGCAGCACAGCCGTTGCAGCAGCGAGCGTCTGTTCCTACTGGATGTGGAGCAGCTCTTGTTCCACAGAGGCAGGCTTTTCAACAGGCTATTCTGCCGAGGAGGCAGGCTTTTCTGATGACCGCTGTGGAGAGCGAGGCTGTGGATGAGGTTATCGCAGGTAATCCTCAATCTAGCTGTTACTTTCCTAGTTAGTTTTGATTGTTAGATTATGTTGTTTGCTTGAACATGATTGTTTGCTAGACTAGGGTTTGATTGTTAAATTGCTTGTTAGGTGTGGTTTTGGTGTGCACATTTCCTGCACTAGTACTCTTTGACTCAGGTGCATCGATGTGCATTATTTCTCGGAGCTTCGTGGAGAAGCATTCCTTGTCGACGTCCCCTCTTTCCAAGAGTTGGAATATCGTTACAGGGAATGGCGTGGTCTCGGTGCATCTTGGTTGCAATTCTTGTTCGTTGGTGGTCTGTGGACATGAGCTTTACGCTGATTTCATTGTCCACGACATCATCAACTATGATGCGGTCCTTGGGATGGATTGGCTTACGAGCTTCTATGCTACGATCGACTGTCGGAGGAAGAAGGTGCTGTTCGAGATTCCCGGACATCCAGTATTTGAGTTCAGCCGTGGTAGCAGCTCGCTAGGTCCTGTCAGGTTTCGGGCCAGGCCGGTGGAGATTGTGGCTATGCAGAAGGAGTTAGAGAGGCCAGCTGTGGTGCGAGATTTTGATGACGTCTTCCCTGAGGAGATGTCTGGATTGCCACCTGATCGGACTTTGGAATTTTCTATTGATCTTATTCCAGGAGCGCAGCCCATTTCGAAGGCACCATATCGTATGGCACCAGCAGAGTTGGAAGAGTTACGTAGGCAGTTGGATGAGCTTTTGCAGAAGGGTTATATCAATCCTAGTGTGTCTCCGTGGGGAGCACCGGTCTTGTTGGTGAAGAAGAAGGATGGTTCGCGTCGTATGTGCGTGGACTATTGGGAGCCGAATGCAGTGACCATCAAGAATAAATACCTGTTGCCTCGCATCGATGATATTTTTGATCAGCTTGGAGGTTTGAGGGTGTTTTCGAAGTTGGATCTGAGGAGTGGTTACCATCAGTTGAAGGTGAAGAAGGGAGATGTTCCGAAGACAGCGTTCAGGACGAAGTATGGACACTACGAGTTTGTGGTTATGCCTTTCGGTGTAACCAATGCACCCGCAGTTTTCATGAATCTGATGAATCTGATTTTCTACGACTTTTTAGATAAGTTTGTCGTTATCTTTATTGACGACATTCTGATCTATTCAAAGTCGGAGGAGGAGCATACATCGCACTTGAGGACAGTATTGGAGATTTTGAGGAAGCATCGGCTGTATGCTAAGTTTTCGAAGTGCGAGTTTTGGCTGGACAAGGTTGCTTTTCTCGGGCATGTGGTGACTGGAGATGGTATTTCAGTGGATCCCGAGAAGATCAGGGCCATCAGAGAGTGGCATGTTCCGCAGTCAGCGTCTGAGATTCGGAGTTTCCTTGGGCTTGTTGGTTACTATTGGCGTTTCATTAAGGACTTTTCCCGTATTGCTGAGCCGATGACCAGATTGACGCGGAAGGATGTACCTTTTGTTTGGTCGGGTGATTTTGAGAATGCTTTTGGTGTTCTGAGGGAGAGATTGACTACTGCCCCTATTCTAGTTGTGCATGATCGAAGCGGTGGATTTGAGATCTTTTGCGATGCTTTTGGCAAGGGTCTCGGTTGTGTGTTGCATCAGCACGGGCATGTTGTGGCTTATGATTCTCGTCAGCTCAAGGTTCATGAGAAGAATTACCTGACGCATGATTTGGAGTTGGCTGCCGTTGTGTTTGCTCTTAAGATTTGGAGGCACTTCTTGCTGAGTGAGAAAGTGAAGATCTTCATCGATCATAAAAGCTTGAAGTATATTTTTACTCAGAAGGAGCTCAACATGCGACAGCGTCGATGGTTGGAGCTCATGGCGGATTATGAGATCGATTTGCAGTATCACCCTGGCAAGGTGAATGTGGTTCCTGATGTGCTGAGTAGGCTTCTAGAGGTGATGATTTTGACCTCGCAGTGGAGATTGCAGCAGGATTTTTGCGAGTCTGGTGTGGAGATTGTTCTTCCTGGAGAGGCTTCCTCGTTGATGTGTATGCAGATACAGTCGACGATCGTGGATCGGATCAAGGCTGGCCAGGCTGAGTATCCAAAGCTGGCGAAGATTCGGGAGCAGGTGGAAGCCGGTATGCGGACTGACTTTTTGATTCATGAGGATGGCTCGCTGAGGTTTGGAGCCAGGTTGTGTGTGCCAGCTGGGGATATTAGAGAGGAGTTGATGGTGGAGGCACACAGTTCGCCGTATTTTGTGCATCCTGGTGGGACCAAGATGTACAAGGATCTTCGTCTGAACTATTGGTGGCATGGTATGAAGAGGAGTGTGGCTCGGAGTGTAGCCAAGTGTTTGGTTTGCTAACAAGTGAAGGCGGAGCATCAGCGTACGGCAGGGTTGCTACAACCGCTTCCGATTCCGGAGTGGAAGTGGCAGCACATCACTATGGATTTCGTGACTGGTCTACCTCGGAGCCCGAAGCAGAATGACGTGATTTAGGTGATCGTAGACCGATTGACCAAATCCGTGCACTTTATTCCTTTCCGAGTTGGACAGTCCACTGAGGCGCTAGCGAGGAGATATATGGAGGTAAATTCTTTTACGCTCCGTTTCTATTTCCTTTTCCTAGTTTAGATAGTGATGTAACGTGAATCGTGCAGGAGGTCGTGCGACTTCACGGAGTCCCCGGGAGTATCATGTCGGACAGAGACACGAGGTTCACATCTCAGTTCTGGCAGAGTTTGCAGAAGAGTTTGGGTACGCGTCTGAGTTTCAGCACGGCGTACCATCCACAGACGGATGGCCAGTCCGAGAGGACGATCCAGATCTTGGAGGACATGCTGAGGGCGTGCATGTTGGATTTCAAGGGTTCGTGGGAGGACCATCTACATCTGGTACAGTTTTCCTACAATAACAGCTGTCGATCGCCATTGAGTTGGGATGACATTGGCGATAGGGAGCTGTTGGGACCTGAGATGATTGTGGAAGCTGTGAATGTTGTCAGGAATATTCAGGAGAGGTTGAGGATTGCTCAGGACCGTTTTAAGCATTGGGCGGATGCTAAACGTCGTCCTTTGGAGTTTCAGCCGGGTGACCATGTGTTTCTGAGGATTTCCCCGAATCGTGGTGTGATTCGCTTTGGGAAGCGAGGGAAGTTGAGCCCACGATACATTGGACCGTTTGACATTCTGGAGAACGTTGGCGAGGTAGCCTACCGCTTAGCCTTGCCGCCATCTTTGGAAGGAGTTTACAATGTTTTCCATGTGTCGTAGCTTCGTCGATACATTAGCGATCCATCTCATGCTGTGGATTTCTCGGAGATTACCGTACGCCCCGATATGACGTATGACCAGCATCCAGTGCAGATTCTGGACAGGCGTCAGAAGTCACTTCAGAACAAGGTTGTCAATCTTGTGAGGGTAATGTGGCGACACTGCTCGCCTGGAGAGTCTACTTGGGAGAATGAGGATGAGATGCGAGAGCGTTTCCCACTTTTGTTCCCGGACACGAGAGTGTTGGGAAATTCCGAGTACGAAATTTTTCTTAAGTTGGGGAGGATGTAACGACTGGTTTTCATGTATCTGGATTTATTATATTATATATATATGTTTTGGTTGATTTTCTCCTCATGTGTGGTTTTCGTCTCCGTAGCTTTCATTTTCGATCGTTTCGTCGTGTTTTCTTAGCTTCTTCCTTTGAATCGTCGATTTTGGAGTAAGTCATTCATGACGGGCTTCATATCGGTCATGTCTTATTATTAGATCAATTCTAGGAGTCTTAGGAATCGATCCCGGAGCTTCGCGCTCCATTTCGGAACTTTCTGTGCACGTTAGACGGTGTAAGAAGGGGAACCGACCGACTAGATGGCGATTTAGTCGGTCGGTAAACCTTCATGGACCGACTAGTGGGCTTTGTAAATTATTCAGGAGTTACTGTTTCTCGTTAGTCGGTCTAAGAACATTTGTCGACCGACTAGGTTGCAAACTAGTCGGTCAGCAATCGTTCTTTAACCGACTAACTCTATGTTCATTTTGATGCCAAGTACTATTCATTCTTAGTCGGTCTAAGAACGTTCATCGACCGACTAGATGACAAACTAGTCGGTCAGTAGTTGTTCTTTGACCGACTAAATCTAAATCCTATTTTTGTACAGGAGTTACTGTTTGGACTTAGTCGGTCTGCGTTGGTCAATCGACTGACTAGTTCTCAAACTAGTCGGTCAGTGGTTGCTCTTTGACCGACTAATCAGTGTCGAAACCCTAATTTCTGGGCAGCCGCCAGGTCATTTTCTATAAATACCCCACTTCATTTCTTTTCTTTCTTTCTCTTCTCCTGGCCTCTTTCCTCCCCCCTTAACCTCTGATCTTCCCCAACCTTCCTCTAGCCTTCCTCCTTCATCTAGAGCTTCTCCCCCTCTCCATTTTGACCAACCACCATGCCCTAGGCCATCTCCAATCCCCAAAAATCTCCAAAACCCCATTTCTCCATATTTTCCCCATCCATTCCAGATCTGAACCCTAGGTTCCCCGGATCGTTTCTTCCGTTGTCGTGCTTGCTCAGCATCATTCTTCTGCTTCCTATACGGTAATAAATCGATATCTTAATGTTCTCTTAACCCATTTGCATTTTTATGAAACCCTAATGAAATGAATGTTGTTTTGATGACCGTTTCTCCATAACAACGACTTCCCTGTAGATTAGCGTCCGTGAGACGAACCTTCGTGATCGTCATCCTCGGTGCTAGGCAAGTGAAACTTGCCACTTAGGGTTTTGTGCCATGACTTAGGCCATTTGCTTGTTGTAGGCATAAAAGAGACTAGGCGACGAAATGATACTCGCCTAGGCACAAATTTAGGAACTAGCTTGACAGCGAAGCTAGATCCGACATTTATCATGTTGCATAACTACCATGTCATGTTTAATTTCCATTAATGGTACACAAATTAATTGTCATGTCATTGCATTCTTTAAGTGTTCCCGTGATTGCGTAGCTCCGCTACACATTGTGAAATGATTAAGGCTAGGTGCACCCCTATGGAAAATGAAATACGCTCCTGGTTGTGATCCAGGAAACGAGCTCTTGTGCGGGGCAACCCTGGCTCATTTACTGAGCTCGTGTGCAGGGACCCTGGCTCGTTCACATGGGGGAGGGGTAAGAGTTAAGCGGCCATTCAACTGGGAGTCTGCCCGATCAGCAACTACAGTTGTAAGGCATAAACTCTGGGTTCTGGGGTAGTGTTAAGCGGCCAATTAGTGTGAATGTCAAACCATTCAGCTGTAAGGCGTAAACATCTACAAACAACTTGAAACGTGACTAGTGAAAAGATTGAGATTGTTAGTAGCTTGGCTACTCTTGACATGCCCTGATAAATTGTTCTCTTGTACTTATTGTTTCACCATGTCTTGCTTGTGCACGTATACCATAACTGCCATGTCATGCATACTATAACTGCTAGGTTGTTAGTTTACCTTACTTTCAGTTTCCTTGCCCAAGTCTTTTAGACTTGCTGATATGTGCCCCTTTACTCTTTTGGGTGACACATGTTAGATCCTGAGCCTGAGTATATTGTTGAGGATGAGGTGTTTGCTGACGTCGAGCCCGAGCCTGTGTTTGGCGAGGAGTACGTGGACACTGGGGACCAGTCCCAGTGTCTTCGTTGAGCTTTTCCTTTTGTTTAGACTGTTGTTTTGTTGTCGGTGCATAGCACCTATACTTAGTTATGTTTGTCCTTGTTGGCCTTGTTCTGGGCCTTTAGACTCTTTCTTTTAGCCTGGTGGCTTTTCTGGATGTTGAACTTAATTTTCATGTTGGACCTTTTATGAGATTTGAGATTTTATTTCTGTATCTCCTTGTGTTATTATTGTTATGTTGGACCTTTTATGAGATTTGAGATTTTATTTCTGTATCTCCTTGTGTTATTATTGTTATTCCGTTTGTGGTTACAGGGACCTGCTTATGTTTTATTGACGCTTATCGGGTTTGGGGCTTCACAGCTCCACTCTCGTGCGGACCTTTTCACGTCTTGCCTCCATTTTAGGGAAGCGGGGCGTGACACTTATATTGGTCTCTTACAGGCGGTGAAGATCTTCTCTGGATTAAGCTTTTACTTCACCGATCAGTTCGAACCTCCTTAAAGGGGCTTCCTCGAAAAGGTGGATCTAGCTGCCGGTCGAACCGTCCGGAAGAATGTTGACCTGGTGATGGACGCATCAAATGCCAGTGTGTTCTCCATAGGATCTGCCTTCATTGTCTACAACGAAGACCCTCCACCTATGTGCGCCTTAGTAGATCTTGAGGAGGTTGTAACGAAGAGATGCGACGAGGTTGGGGCCGCATGCAGTGTTTAATATTCACTTACTGGAACACATCGCCGCATGCAGTTCTGCATCTGAGCTTGTAAGTTGTTCAAAGACCAGTGGTGTTTAGTATTTTGATCTGTTGGTGTTGTTCGACGCCTCATGTGAATCGGAGTTTCTCTCGGTGTCTTTGAAACGGCTACATACCTGACTGCAGGTTACACCGACGCATGCTATGACTACACTCATATCCAACCGATGATGGCAGAAAATCGGCAACGACGGTAATAAACGTAAGGAAGATGGTCGCCCGATGAACTCGCGGAAGTTGACGGGGAAGCAAGCAGATCACACCGACAATCACATGTTTCAGTTTGTAAGAGCATAGGCTAATGAATCAGTTTGGATCTGTATCAGTATGTACATCAATATATTTGAATGTCTAGGTCATTTTCAAAATGTCATCAAGTGGAATATGTTTGAGATTTAATCTACACTTTAGCTAAACGCGCACAACGGGCAAAATTCTGCTGGTTGTGCGTGTTTAAGTATGATGAAATTTGGAATGTGATTGATTCACTGCGCTGGTGCGCGGTGGAATTAAAATTATAGCAATTCACAAATATGCTCAAAGCGAAAAACGGTCAAATTTATTCCCGTGGGGGCGTTGAGCAAATTTGTTATCGACGCAACTATAGCTTAACGCGCACAACGGGCATTATTCTGCATGTTGTGCGCTTTGCGCAATTATGTTAGCCATAACAAATTTACTGAACGCGCACACCGGCTCAAAGTGAACACCTGTCGTTACTTGTTGTGCGCTTTGAGCAATTATTTAAACCATTAAAAATTTGCTCACCGCGCACAACGGCCATAATATAAATTTTGCCAGCTCACTTGCCACCGGTCATACATTCTTGGGAAAATCATATGTCTGGTATCAATCAGCTGTAGATTCAGGAGCAGTATTTTGTATATTCACAAGCACCCCTCTGTTGCTTGACGGGGTCTTCTATGTAGCCACACAGTAAAACTCTACTGCAGCAGTCATATCCTCATTGACCTATCTGCGTTGCGCGCATTGAGCAATTCCCGTTTTCCATGCGTTTTGCGCGAGGATCATTATAATAGTTACTCTCTTCTGTATTATTTAGCCTGGGGTGCGTGTCGAATAAAATGTATTAAAAAATATTAGTGGAGAGTAGTATTGTTGGGAGTAATTTTCCTATTAGCATCAATGTTGATCAAGGCGAAAAATCGTTGAGTTTCCTTGTTATGCGCGGAGAGTAATTAACCTATTTTGATCCAGATGCTAAAATAATTGGGATTACGCGATTTTCGTGTTGGTATTACGCGGTTTGCACGTTGAGTAAATAATTGTTGATTCCCGAGATCCATTGCATTACTATAGGATCACGGACTTATTATACGCTTCATTTTGATTGCTCCAATTCCCCTATAAAAATGGCGGACAAGGAGCACTCATCTTCTCACAACTTCATCTACTTTCTTCCATCATCTTCTTCTTTATTTGCCCACACAACCTTCGTATGGAAACAGTTAGGCCTTCAGCTGTTCGTGCATGCTTGATATAGATATCAGATATGGACGATATCATTCATTCAGCTGTTCGTCCATTTATAATCAGGCATGCCTGAAAAAGGGTTTCCAGATGTGAGGATTTCGCCTTCCACCATGCCCGTGACTCTGTGGTGTCTCTTGCCGAAGATGAAAGAACTCACCCTCAGAATGCAACCCTGCACAACAACCACGTTTTCACGTTGGTATTACGCGGTTTGCGCGTTGAGTAAATAATTGTTGATTCCCGAGATCCATTGCATTACTGTAGGATCAAGGACTTATTATACGCTTCATTTTGATTGCTCCAATTCCCCTATAAAAATGGCGGACAAGGAGCACTCATCTTCTCACAACTTCATCTACTTTCTTCCATCATCTTCTTCTTTATTTGCCCACACAACCTCCGTATGGAAACAGTAAGTCCTTCAGCTATTCGTGCATGCTTGATATAGATATCAGATATGGACGATAGCATTCATTCAGCTGTTCGTCCATTTATAATCAGGCATGCCTGAAAAAGGGTTTCCAGATGTGAGGATTTCGCCTTCCACCATGCCCGTGACTCTGTGGTGTCTCTTGCCGAAGATGAAAGAACTCACCCTCAGAATGCAACCCTGCACAACAACCACGTTTTCAATCCTGTCATGCTTGCTGAATAGCTACCCGAACCTGGAGGATCTAGTCATTGGAGTAAGTACAAATTTGCTAATTATTTCCTCTGAATAATTCAAAACTACGTATGTATGTATGATGGCATTAAGCATTCTGTTTTGTTACCAGGATGAAATGTTTGATTTTCCAGACCCGGAAGCTTCAGCGCTAGAATACTGGGATCAGCAGATGCCTTCGGATTGCATGACAAATACGCTGAGCACGGTAACTGTAAACGTGGTCGATGTACACTGCAAGGGCTTGCATCCAACGAAGCAGTCTAGAACCTCTGGATCGATGGTAACATGAATTTCACCTTTTTTTCATATTCCCTCTAGATTCTTCGTCATTATCTTCTTCAATTTGGAATCGAGCCAAGAGATCGAAAACAACAGGAGGGAGTGCTTGTGCCTCGGAGGTACGGTAGACATGCACCGCCAACCTATGTGTCCAAGGGCCGCCATCCAGGCTTAATCATATGTATCAGTTTGTAAGAGCATAGGCTAATGAATCAGTTTGGATCTGTATCAGTATGTACATCAATATAGTTGAATTCGATTGAATATGTCTTCAGATTGGTTGTGCGCGTTAAACAATTGTCTATAAAATACCTTAGATGCTCAAAGCGAACACATGTCAAAGCGCACAACGACTCAAATCGTCTACACCTGTCGTTTCTTGTTGTTCGCTATGAGCAATTATTTAAACCATTAAAAATTTGCTCATCGCGCACAACGGCCATAAATTTGTTTGTTCTTAGCTTTGTGCAATTATGTTTTAGCAGCTATTAATTTTTCCAGCTCACATCCCACCAGCCGGTCAAACATTCTTGAGAAATGCACATGTCTGGTATCAATCAGCTGTAGATTGACGAGCAGTCTTTTGTATATTCACGAGAACCCCTCCTGTAGCATGACGGGGTCTTCGATGGAGCCACACATTAACTCTACTTCGGTCGCATCCTCATAAACCAATACAATTCGCTGCCATGCGTTGTGCATTGTGCGCCTTGAGCAATTCCAGTTTTCCATGCATTTTGCGCGGTGAGCAATTCTGATTGTTAGTTTGTTACTCGCTTCTGTATTATTTAGCATGGTGTGCGCGTCGAATAAAATGTATTAAAAAGGATTAGTGGAGATTAGGATTGTTGGGAGTAATTTTCCAAATGGCATCATTGTTGATCAAGGCGAAAAACCGTTGAGTTTCATTTTGATTGGTCCAATTCCCCTATAAAATGGCGGACAAGGAGCCCTCATCTTCTCATAACTTCCTCTACTTTCTTATATCATCTTCTTCTTTTTTCCCACACAACCTCCGTCTGGAAACAATAAGGTCTTCTTATGTTCGAGCATGATGCATGAGGTAGAAATGGACGAGATGGAGATGGATATGGGGTGTAAAGATGAGATGGTCTTCTACTGTTCGGGCCTGATGCTTGAGATAGAAATGGACGATAGAATTCAACCAGTACTTTTTTCACGCATGCACGTGGAACGGCCATCTCCTCTTTACACTATCTTCTCCTCCATCCCCTTCATCTTTGTACTATAGATCGTCTAAGACACACAAACACCTCCTACTGTCCTTTCCGATCTCGAAAATGAAAATCTCATTCTATTATAATGAACCATGTGTTGGTGTTCACCGCCTCTTGGGAATCGGAGTTCTTTTCGGTGTCTTTGTACCGGCGTCATACTTGACAGCCGGGTACAACGACGCCTACAATGAAGACACTCCTATAAGGGCTACAGTGGCAGAAAGTTGGCAAACACGTCCATAAACTCAACGAAGATGGTCAGCAACCATAGGCAGGATAGGAGTGTCGTCATTGCAGGCGTCGTTGTAGGGTGAAGCACGCAGATCACGCCGACAATTTATCCAGTAAAAAACCCCTTCATTGCAAACATCTTACGAAGACAATCATATGTATCAGTTTGTAATGGGCATGGGGTAATGAATATGTTTTGTTCTGTATCAGTATGTACATCCATATAGTTGAATGGCTGGGTCATTTTGAAAATGTCATCAATTGGAATATGTATGAGATATAATCTAAAAATTTTCAAGCAGTTTACGAAGTCGATTTAATATGTAGCCGATTTAATCTAAAATGTCTTCAGATTGATTATGTATCAAAGATAATCTAAAAGTTTGCATGTAAACAAGTTAATTTTCTCATAGACGGAATTTAACAACTTGCTTGTAGGGACATTTACGCGTTCTTTACAATACGTCGATAAAGACGCCAGTGGTTGAAGGCAGGCCGTTGGATGGTGGGCTGGGGTGCCGTCGAGGAGTGGAAGGCAGGCCGTTGGATGGCGGTCTGGGGTTTCGTTCAATTTATTGTAAACTGCATCAGGATGTGCGACGGGAGGTAGAGGAGTTGAAGGCAGGCCGTTGGATGGCGGGCTGGGGTTTCGTTCCACTACAGGATGTGCGACGGGAGGTCGTTGAGTGGAAGTCAAACCGCTGGATGGCGGAGGGACCTGTTGTCTGGGAACGGTGGTGCCCAGTGGGGTGATTGGCATGGCGATGCCTTCACAAGTGATTTGGACCGACAACCCGCGGACGGCGACGCCTCCCCCGGAGGTGGAGGTTGTCACGGAGTAGGCGATGGAGGGGAGGAGCGGTCCGCCCTAAGTCCCCTGGCGTAAGTTCTCCAAGGGAAGTCGGGGAGTGGAAGGCGGGCCGCTCCATATGTAAGAGGAATAACTCGTCGGCGATCCGCCTGTAAGAGGAAGAATTCGTCGGGAAGGAGAGGTCCGGTATCAACGGAGGGCCTATCCAACGATCGGGCCAACTGGAGGTTTCTTTTGAGAGGGGAGAAGTGTCTAGCGGCAAATCGTCCCTAACGCCCTGGGTTTGTGAGGAGAGATCGAATACGGGGGCGTCTCGCCCCCTTTCAAACTTCATGGTAAGGCTTTTCTTTCTTTGCTTTGAGAAATTATGTCTCAGCGTTGAGCAATTAAGTAAGCGGCTACAAAACCACTCATACCTTAGAATTACTCACCGCACACAACCACTCAAACTCAAAATAAGCTCACCGCACAAAACCACTCAAAACTCAGAATTGCTCAGCGCATAAATCCACTCAAAACTCAAAATTGCTCATTGCACAGAACCACTCAAACACAGAAGTGCTCACCGCACACAACCTCTCAAAAATCAGAATTGCTCAGAGTACAAAACCACTCAAACCTCAGAATTGCTCACCGCACACAACCAACTTTGTCCCAGTGAGGGTGAACTGCCACAAAGTTCTCCACTGGGTCACAGACAACTCACAGTTGCTCTTGCTTTTGAGGACATTTGTGTCATTTTTCGGGTCAAAGGTCTTCCTGAGAGCTTTCAAATCGCTCCAGCTACATCAATTCTCTCCCATCAATTAAAGTCTCTTCATATGTCTGATATCAATCCGCTGTAGATTGACGAGCATTCTTTTGTATATTCACGAGAACCCCTCTGTAGCATGACGGGGTCTTCGATGTAGCCACACATTAACTCTACTTCTTCTCATCAATACAATTCGCTGTCATGCGTTCTGCGTTGTGCGCATTGAGCAATTCTCGTTTTCTATGCGTTCTGTACGGTGAGCAATTATGATAGTTACTCGCTTCTGTATTATTTAGCCCGGTGTGCGCGGTGAATAAAATGTATTAAAAAATCTTAGTGGAGAGTAGTATTGTTGAGAGTAATTTTCCTATTATGTAATCAAGGCGAAAAACCGTAGGGTATCATGGTTTTGCGCGGAGAGTAATTAACCTATTTTTTCCACATTCTAAAATAATTTAGGGAGCCCCTTTGGAGATGCTCTAAATGTTGATTCCCGAGATCCATTGCATTACTGTATGATCACGGACTTTTTATACGCTTCATTATGATTGGTCCAATTTCCCCTATAAATGGCGGACAACGAGCACTCATCTTCTCTAAACTTTGTCTACTTTCTTCTATCATCTTCTTTATTTGCCCACACAACCTCCGTATGGAAACAATAAGTCCTTCAGCTGTCCGTGCATGCTTGATATAGATATGGACGATAGCATTCATCCAGTACTCTTTTCACGTAAAGGTAAATGGTTCATGTTGGAAACTTATGCAATGAAGGGCTATCGTCCATTTATAATCAAGCATCCCCGACAATGTTGGGGGGTGTTGTAACTACGTTGAGAAAATTTGTCCCAAACAGCACTATGAAAAATGTGTACGATGATCATACC
Source organism: Scilla litardierei (assembly GCA_030789695.1). Lineage (NCBI taxonomy): Eukaryota > Viridiplantae > Streptophyta > Magnoliopsida > Asparagales > Asparagaceae > Scilla > Scilla litardierei. The sequence continues at coordinate 92,153,009 of CM061134.1, forward strand.
ATATTCTTTTGGGGTGATATTGGCTATGATGTCTCACATGTTTCAGGAAAGCTGCTGGGTGTTGTACCATGTAAGATTGTTAATCCCTCCAATTATGAATTGTGGCTATGTATTTGTTTTGCGTGTCTTGCTATACACTCCATATCCATCTCCATCTCCTCTTTATACACTCCATCTCCTCCATCAAACCCTTCATCGTTTCACTATACATCATCTTTGACGCACAGACACTACATCATATCCTTTCCGATCTCTTACACTCCCAAACACAACTTCTTATGCAACCCTATGTTGTTTTACATCGTCTCCGGTAACGGAGTTCCAATCGGTGTCTTTTGCTCTGACTTCAGGTTACAACGACGACAGCAATGACGGTAATAAGCGAAACGGTCTGCCGACTTTCGAATTCACGGGGTCTCCTACAAAGGACAAAGTGCCACGTCATTGCACACATCTGGTATGACAATCATCTTGAGCAGATCAGGGCAGAAATTCGGCAACTGCAACGTAGATGTGGAGCGCATTGCCCGTGTGGTACATCGCCACTTGGGAATCGGCATTCCAGGCGTTGTGTTTGACACGGCTACATAGTTGACTGCAGGTTACAACGACGTGACACTCATATCGAACTATCCAAGGACCTTAATAAACGCAACGAAGATGGGCGCCCGATGAACTCGCGGAAGTTGAAGGGGGAAGCACGTAGATTACGCGCCACTTCATTGCAAACATCTGCGAAGACAATCAAATGTATCAGTTTGTAAGAGTAAAGGGATATATATCAGTTTGGATCTGTATCTGTACGTACTTCAGTATGTTAGAATGGGTTGGCCATTTTGGAAAGGTCACCGTTTGAATATGTATCAGCGTTAATCTAAAGGTTTGCATGCAGTTTCTGAATCAGATTGACTAGGTATCAGATTTAATTTAAAATGTCTTCAGAATGAATAAGTATCGGTCTTAATCACAATTAGAAAAAGTTTCTAAGTGAAGTTTGACTATTGGCATGTTGCGGAATCACAATTTTAGTATGATGAAAATTGGAGTGCGAATGATTGACCGTTGGAACAAAAATTACAGCATCCAACAAATATGCTCAAAGCGCACAACGGGCAAAATTAGTCCGTGCGGGGCGCGTTGAGCAAATGCGCTATCGTCGCAACTTTGCTCAACGCGCACACCAGGCATAAGGCTACTAGGTGTGTGTGCATTTAACAATTGTTGATAAACTACCTTTTATATGCTCAAAAAGCGAACACCTGGCTTTCCTTTTTGCCCGTTGTGCACGTTGTTTTGCCCGTTGTGCGCGTAATTTTGTTTCGTTGTGCACGTTGTTTTCCTGTTGTGCTCGAAATTTTGCCCGAGCTTAAGGGCATAATTTTGCCCGTTGTGCGAGTTGGGCTATTTTTTTAGTGGCTACAGTTTATCCCAACGCGCAAAACTTAGGCAGGCATTAATCATTATTGAGCAGAACATCCGGCTGGTAGCAATCCGCTGTATATTAACGATCCCTGCTCTGTATGTTCACCAACACTGCTCTGCAGACTCGAGGGGTCTCTTAGTAAGACCAAAGGTTCCAATATATCGACGTTGTGCGCTGTGAGCATTTCTGTTAACCATTAAAAATTTGCACGGTGCGAGTAGCAATAAATGTGGATCTATCAGCAAATTTTATTGAGTGGACGAGTTGGAGTTTTTTTTTGCCCTAACAAAATTGCTCATCGCGCACAACCAGTCAAAATTATTTGTTCTGATCGTGGTGAATGGTGAGCAATTGTAGTAACCACTAACAAATTGGCTAATAAAGGCGCTCAACGGGTAAAACTTATCAATGTGAGTTTGTGGTAAGCAATTTTGTCAGACAATAACATATATGATACAATAACCCTACTCTCACTTAGACTATTTGACACACTAACAATGATACATTCTCATCGCATAACAATTTGGAACAAAGGTTGATGTTATTAAAAATACCCAAAGAGCAAAACCGGCACTAATATTGCCAGTTCTGCGCGTTGAGCAATTTTGTAGGTAAAGACATAATTACTCAAAGCGCAAAACGGGCAATATTACTACAGTGTTGCGCTCGGTGTAATTGGTATGTTACACAACATCAATCCATACCGATGATGACATTTGCACATTTCGGAAGCCATTATAAAATGTCATCCTACAAAGTGGTCCATTTTTATACCCAAAAAACTTATTACATTGATAAATGTTTTATCTTACAGATACTAAAAAGCATCAGCGGTAGCAATATTCGTACCTTTTACCGTATCAACGAATGACTGCATCCTCTGCTCATAACCAGCCGGCCATCCATCGGCCACAGCGTCATGCGATCTTGTCCACACAACTGAAGTCGGAGGGATGTCACCTGTTGGTTCAAGTTGAAGGATAACAAAGTGATTTCTGATCACATGACCCAACGTTATGTGGAGTCTGGAGGCTCGGTTTACTGGAGGACTTCTCAACGGAAAAAATGTCACACACAGATCACGTGTAATCAAATGTACTACACAGTTGTAGCATGAGGCAATGACATGTCCCATGTCTGGCATCTGCAACCAATTATCCTTTCCTGCACCTTTATCAGTAATAAAATAGTTCACTGCCTTCAAATTATTATTATATGAAACCTCACTCAGAACACGCCTGTACAAGATGATGTATGTCCACATCTCACGGAGCAAATCAGCTATGACAGTCAGCCAATCGGATTCTTTCAAGCCCAACTGAACTGCCACAGCCCTGTACCCATAGTTGCCATCTGAAACCACGTCTTCGCCGCCCACTATGAGGGATTGTAGCTTGGGATGAAAATCCAAATAATATGGTATGAGGAAGTTGGCAGGCACATCATCAACATAATCATCACGGGGAAACGAAGGTTTCGGCTTCTTTATTTGAAGTTTTAGACGCCTACTACTTTCCTTCGAAGGCCGCCTCTTCAATTTAGGCTTCTCCTTCGCCGCCGCCGTATGCTCCGCAATTGAATGCAACCATGGAGCCTTAACAGGCTTCCTCCTAACTGTAGGCTTCTCTGTCACATCCAAAAAATGATCAGAAATCTCATCAACCAGGGGAGAAAGTTGTTTAAGCATGTCATCCATCTCCTCGTGCTCATCAAAATACGAGGCCACAGCCGTCTCCTCCTCCCTCCCAGCAGTCTGAGCATCCACATTACGATCCCCCGTCTCCACCGTCGCCCACAACTCCAACGTAAGCTCAGCTGCATCAACCCAGCATCCTCTATCGTCTCATCCTCCACATCCTCCACATTCGCCTCATCCTCCTGCGGCTCCTCATTCTCCCCAGCTGCATTCTCCCCCTCATCCATCTCAGCAGTCTGGTCAGCCACATTACGTTCCACCGTCCCTGCCGTATCCACCAACTTCCCAGTATGCTCCTCAGCAATCAAATCAGTATCCACTTCCTTATCATCCTCCTCCTCGTTCGCCTTCTCCTCATACACCTTCGGCTCCACAGTCTCAGCCGCTGCATTATCCTCCACCAGTACCTCCTCAGCATTCTGCACCTCCACGTTAAGGGCAACTGTCTCCTCCGTCTCCACCATCTCCCCAATAACATAATCATCTACATTTCAACTCAACAGCCACTGCATTCTCAGCCTCATCATCCCCAAAACATCATGCACCCTCGGCTACACATTCTCATCCTCTGCATTAACCTCATCCTCCTCTGCAGCATTCTGCTCCTGCCCACTAAGAGCCAACTTCTCAGTAGCCTGCTCCATCGCATTACGATCCACCTCATCATCCTGCCAATAAGCAGCCAATGCAGTCGCCTCCTCAGCCTCATCCACCTTCTCCTCATCTCCCTTCTGCTCCTCCTCAACATTATCCACATGCACCACAAGCTCATCACCCACAATTCTACACGGTGATGATAACTCCTTCAACTTGTTTACCATACCCACACTCTGCCCCCTTAGTAATCGGGAACGTGCATTATAAATTGATTTGATTGTTGTTTCATTGAAGGATTTAGTTTCCTTCAGGCCTTTCAAAATTGCTAACGGTGGCACCTTTCTATTTGCCAAGTCTCGCAATGCTTCCACCTCTTTTCCCTGCAACATCCCATCGTCGGAATGGCCCACGACATAATTAGCAGCTTGATGGTTGTGCCTGCCATCAACGACCGTTAAACTCCACTCACCGCCATCGCCCACCTCATTACCACGCAATTTGAACGGGCATCCACACTTGTTGGTTCTAACTGGCCGGTTGCTCTTTCGTACTGGTCGGTGTCCCCTGTAGTTCCCGTTTCTTGCACAAGCATAGTAGGCAGCAGGAGTCCGATTGGACGATTTACTCATACTCGACGCACTGGTAACAATCACATGCCCTTGTTGTCGTCCGACGCTCTTTATCCACTGAAAGAGCTCGTCTCTACTTTTAAAACGTTGAATCATTGTAAATTCGGATGTATAATCCATATACACCTGTATCAAACAATTCATACAACTAATTGGACTGGGAACCAAACATTAGTGACATTATTGACGTAAAGATAAATCAATATTACCTTGGAATTTTTTAGCATCTCCATCAATCTCAACTGTATCTGCAGGCAAGTAAAAACCAAAAATTTCTCCTTCTATTTCTACACATTGTAATTGTAATAAGAATATTAAATAAAATGTACTTAACATTGTAAACTTACCAAATCGCGATTTCGACAAATTTAGGTTGAAACCCCCTAAATCGATTGCTATCGCTTCACCGATTTGTTTGAACGCAGCAGTTGACACTGTGATGTAAATGTCGAGCCCAGTAATAAAAATCAAATCTTTGGAATTTCCGTCTGTGCGCCTTGAGCAATCTACGAAAAACTTGTCGTTTGATATTCCGCCTTGAGCAATCTGTGGAAGGTTATGGTTGTGGGCGGTGAGCAGAATTTATCAAGGGGTGAAAGAGGGTCCTAACGGGTCAAAACGGGTAAAAATTTTAACTCGTTGTGGGCTTCGAGTAAATTCGGTGGTTTAGTTGGCTTATTTTACTCAGCGCACACAATGGTTATATTTTAACACGATTTGAACCGTTTTGCACGCTGAGTAATCTTACATGGATTGTCAGGATTGACATTAGTAACGGTAATCGTTAATAATCGCGACGCTGAGAACGATTTTACCCGTGGTGCGCGCTGAGTAGTTCTAAATTTTGTTTTTAATATTTATTCTATTGGATTACTCATATTCTTATGCCGATGTTAACAACAATATTGATACGTATAAAATAATATAATACCAACGTGATAACTATCATTATTTGTATTAATTAACACCCCTAAGAAAATCTGGATAGATTACGTGTGTTATTAAGCATTCAAAATCCATTATATATCAGTTTGTACCCATTCACCAAAAAGTTAGTAAGAGGCAAACTTGATTAGTAGGTCTATCATTGAGCATAACTTATAGATACGATACACCACAGCACGGCATACAGATGATAACATTTGCACATTTAGGCAGACATGATAAAATTTCATGCTACCAATCTGTCAATATGAAATACACAATCCATAGTAAAATGATACAAAGTTTTATCCTACAATATTTCAATAACGTCAACGGTTGCAATATCGTGACCAAATACTATTGACTGGAATTGATGCATCCTATCCTCATAAGCAGTCGGCCATCCGTCTGACACATCGGAATAGTATCGTAGCCACATACTTGAAGTCGGAGGGACATGACCATATGGGGCAAGTTTAACAATAACGAAGTGATTATTGTTCACATGACCCAACATTATGTGGCGTCTGGATGATAGGGGTACTGGAGGAGTTCTTAAAGGAAAATATGTCACACACTGATGAGGTGCAAGAATATGTACTACACAGTCGTAGCATGAGGCAATGACATGTGCCATTTCTGGCATCTGCATCCACCATTTAGCTTTTGGACGGTCTAACAAATGGCCCAGTGCCACTACATTCTTTTTAAATTCCACGGCACCCATAAGTTACCAGTACAAGCCGTCGTGGTTCTGCATCTCTTCTCGCAAGTCATATTTCACCTGCCTCCATTCGTCCTCACCCAGTCCCAGCTGAGCTGCCACAGCCCTATACCCACAGTTTCTGTCTGCTTTCACATCTACGACGTTCACTATAAGGGGTCGTAGACACTCAGGAAAAGCGTTCCAATAAGGTATTATTATGTCGGCAGCCAAGTCCTCGTCACTATCATCATGTGGAATTGATTGTTTCGGCTTCTTTATTGTACGTTTCCACAACGGTCTACTTCTTCCCTTACCCGGATTACACGTCAATGTAGACGTATCTGTTATCTCAGCATGCTGCTTAGCAATCTCCGCTACCAGGGTAGAAATTTGCAGACGTAGAACCTCATGCTCCTTCTCAAAGGCCTTAGCCACTGCATTCTCATCATCATCCTCCTCCTCCTCCTCAGCAGTTGCTCCGCCTCATTACGATCCACCGTATCATCCTCCCCACCCATCTTCCCAGTATGATCCTCCTCCTGCAACTCAGCAGGCACTGCATTCTCCCAAAACGCCTCCCCCACCTTCTGATCCTCCCGCTCATTATTCACAGCCTTCACATTCTCAGCAACCACAATTTTATCAGCTGATGCTAACTCCTTCAACTGTTTTACAATACCAACCTTCTTCCCCCGTTGTAACCGGTTTCGTGCATTATAAATTGCTTTGATTGAGGTTACACTGAAGTTTTTATTTGCCTTCAGTACTTTCAAAATTTCAGCTGGCCGAACCTTGCTATTTGCCAAGTCACGCACTGTTTCCATCTCCATTCCCTGCAAGGTTCCGTCATCGAAATGGCCATCGACATATTTAGCTGCTTCATGGTTGTGCCTACCACAAACGACTGTTAACTTCCACTCCTCAACGCCCACGCCCACCATATAACCACGCAATGAGAAAGGACATGAACACTTCTTGGTTTTAACAGCCTGGTTGGTCTTTTTTAGCTTTCGGTGTCCCCGATACTCACCGCTTCTTTCACACACAAAGTACACAGCATGATGCCATTTGACAGTTTTACTTAATCTCCCCGAATGTGTAACAATCACATGCCCATGACTTAACCCGACATTTTGTATCCACTGAAACAGCTCTTTTCTATCCTTGAACAGTTGATTGGTGGTAAAGTCGGTTGTAAAATCCATAGTATCCTGTATCAAACAATTCATAACCTGATCCTCAAAGATTTAATGCATTATCGCCGAGAAGATAAATCAATATTACCTTGGATTTTTGTACCAACTTCATCAATCTCAACCGTGGATGAATGCATGTAAAATCAAAATAAGAAAGGCAGATAAACTGTACTTAAAAGTAAAGACGTACCAAAGAGTCGATGTTGATAAATTTAGGTCAAAACCCCCTAAATCGATTTCTCTCGATTCAGCTCTTTGTTTGATCTCACCAGATGACTAAGTGATGTATCCTTCGAGCAATGAAATAAAAATCAAATCTTTTGGAATTCGGTCTGGGTGACTGGAGCGATCTTTGAAAATACTTGCCGTTTGAAATTCCGCCGTGAGCAATCTGTGTAATTGTCTATCAATTCGCTGCGAGCAGAAGGTATCACGGGACAATTTCGGGTCCTACCGGGTCATATCGGGTCTACAATAATTTACCCGTTGTGCTGGTTGAGTAAACAAGTCTAGTTTGAAATATTACTAGCAAATAACACGTCCACATGTGCACGTGGACTTGACCAAAACGGTTGTGTGCGGTGAGCAATTACGGGTTTTGAGTGGTTGTGTGCGCTGAGCAATTCCGAGTTTTGCGTGGTTGTGTGCGCTGAGCAATTCCGTGTTTTGAGTGGTTGTGAGCGGTGAGCAATTCCGAGTTTTGCGTGGTTGTGTGCACTGAGCAATTCCGTGTTTTGAGTGGTTGTGGGCGGTGAGCAATTCCCAGTTTTGCGTGGTGGTGTGCAGTGAGCAATTCTGAGTTTTGCGCGGTTGTGAGCGGTGGGCAAACAGCTAGACGGGTCACAGAGGAGAACTTTTACATTTTTGCCCTCCCAGTGTTCGCGATGAGTAATTTACACTATGAACCAATATTTTTACTCATCCGTATATACGAAGGCATCATAACAGCTTCCATATGCGATCAGTTTTGTGACCTAAGGCGGGAAAAGCTAACGAGATAGGGTTTGATCAACAGAAATTATTCTAATTCGCTGATCTATATAGACTATAAGAGTTCCTGCTTATATCAAATGAAGGTCCTTAAGGCAGAGCAAAAGATTTGTGTCATTGGGTTGGGGTGCCCTAAAATAGTCAACTGCGGACGCATTGCATCGTAAAGTTGGTAAGCCATTAATTGATGCTAATTAATTTGGTATTTATTAATAATTTCATAAATTGATTGCTGCAATGTACATTTGGTACATGATTACGTAGAAATTACGAAGATTGAGATGGACTCGGTACACATTGAGGGGATCTGTGATGAAGCGGACAAAGAAGCAAAGGTTTGAAATTATTTTGCTTTGTTAACTGACTAATTTACTAGAAAATAAAGCAAAACATTTAGTGACTATATTGGTATCTGGTACTTAATTCAGCGTATTGTTGAAGGCTCAGAGGTTAATGAAGATTATACAAATCAGTTCACAACAAATAAAATTTTCCCCAGCTTAGAAGAGCTTGGCAAATGGGTAAAAGCGGTCGGTGTGAAAACCGGGAATTTGGTTGTTACAAAATCATCAAATATGAGTACAAAGGGCAATAGGGTCCCAACTTATTATTTTTGTTGTGAAAGAAGTGGGACATATCGGCCACACAGGCCGGATATATCGGCCAAAAAATCAACTCGAAGCAAGAAGTGTTCTTGTCCCTTCTACTTGAGGGCTAATGGTGTGGCAACAGATAAGTGGATTTTTACAGTTGTACGTGGCAATCACAACCATGAACCCGCAATGTACATCGAGCGACATCCAGATGAGAGGAGGTTCGGAGGGGGGGAGATGGCCACGGTGAGAGACTTGTCAAATAGATTGCTTAGGCCAAGGGAAATCTTGAACTATCTGAAGGAAAAGGATAATGCAACATCTACCACAATCAACAGTATTTATAAAGCCAGACAGAGGATGAAGGCGGGGGAAATGGCCTGGAGAGCAGAAATGCAGCTATTCCTTAATCTAGTGACACAGCGTAATTACATTGTGTATCATGAAGTGGACGAAGTGACAAATGCAGTGAGGACTATATTTTGGGCACATATAGGAGAGGACAAATGCAGTGACAAATGCAGTGAGGACAAATGCAGTGAGGACATAAAGGAGAATGCTAAGAGTTGGACTCATAATTGTGTGCTTTGGTATGTTATTGATGTTGAAGACCGTATACTGCATTAAATGTGTTATTTATGTTGCATGAAGTGATTTCCACCTCTGCGTATTCTTGAATCTTTCTCTCCTTGATGATGGTCTACTTGAATTTATGCCATAAGTCCAATATCCCAAGTTCGTTTAAAGGAAAACTCTATACGTAACAATCTCGATGCATGTAGAGGCTATGTGAATGCTGCAGAAAATGACTCCAATGAAACACACTGACAAATCAGATTCATCCATACACATCAGGTAAAAGGTGGGACCGGTGTGAGCAATGAGAAAAAAATTGTATATCTGGTACACTGTGATGCTAAGCTCAATTCCAACGCAGTTCACGTGCACTAAGTATATTCCCGGGAAACTTCGATATTTCACACCATCCTTGTCCATTTCTCTGATGGATGTATGCTAATATTTTTAATAGCCACAAGAAATTAAGCAATCGGTGTACGAAGATCGCTAATGGTTGGCAAACAGATATTTAAACTAACAAGCGGTAAAAGATTGCACCAGACGGTGTTCATTACCAATTGAATGTTCAGGGTTCATTACTAACGCATAAACCATCACATGTTCACCTCTCAAAATATAAAAAACATTTGGTGTACTAAGATGGCCAGGATTCACACAGACGCCTCGCTGGAGGGCGCGTTGGTAGCCAAACCGTTCTACGTTTGGGCCGATCCTCCATCGGACTCCCGACCAGATCGCTGACGCTTCCTCGCCTCAGCCTCATGCCTCACGTCTGCAATCGAGTTTGGAGGAAGCGAGTTTCTCTCCAACTTGGCTATACGAGCCAGGAGACTGCTCTTCTCTATGTACCATCGCTCTTCGGAGCTCTTCCGAACCGCTGACAAAGAGGCCGCCCGATATTTAGCTTTCGCAACCTCCCACTCCGCCTGAGATCTGCGGTCTCTCTCTTTCATCAGCTGCTCCTTCAAATCCTTAAGTTGAGATTCAAATGAAACCGCCTTTTTCCGCTTGGCAATCAACAATTGCACCACTCGGCGACGCAATTTCGCCCCGACCAATGATGTCTGCAGGGAATCATGGATAAGTAAGACTGTAAAGTAAGGCAATAGCACAACGAGATGACATTAGTACTTAACCTGTTAACTGCCATAAACGACTGAGTTAGCGAGCCTTTCAATGTCAATTTGACCCAGGACACTTTGGTCAATGGGAAGGATGGAGTTCTCCACCAGCCGACTGGCCACCCCCCTATCCACCAATGCAGACTCGCCGTCCCAGACGGGGAAGAAGGGTCGGTGACGGTTCCCCCTAGTACCTTCCGATGGAACGTCAGTGGGTGGATTCAACAGCAATGCCCCCTCATACACCGGGGGGACATAGCCTGCCGGAATGAGACCTCCCCATGGCCACGTATCCCTTAGAGGAGTCTCAGGCAACTGCGGCCGCATATCCCCCCTGTCATGAAGGGAACGGTTAACATCTACGTCACCGTCTCTTCTTCCCTCTGAAGACTGGCCTTGCAAAGTTTCTTCGTCCCACTGACACGATTTCTCATCCATATCTGCAGTGAAGGCACAAATCAAGGCGAATGGTGATATATCCCCAAATTTGGCGAGATAAATATCCTCCACTTGACCGGACGCATGGCGGGGTTTTCTGGGGTCTTCGCGGGGTTTTTTTGCGGTCTGCTACATTAATACTCCGAGTTTGGCGGCAACTCAAATTTTTTGCCGGGTCCGGCATTATAGGTGGCCATCTTGATTCTTGACTCTCTCGCTCTTCCGTTTGTTATTACAAGTATAAATAAACGGAGGATTAATTACTGAGCACGCAAAACGGGGCAAAATTTGAAACGTTGTGCGCGGTGAGCAAACATAATTTAGTCACGCGCAGTATATGCGTAAATGAGGGATAGTTGTGCGCGGTCTGTAACGACCACTTTTCGTTGTGCGTTGTTCGTGCACGTGCTTTTGGCCGTGCACGTGTTTGTTTTAGACTTTGTTTGTTTGTGAACACTTTCGTGTGATATGCCGTTGTGAACGTCTCTGAGAGTATTAAATAGTGGCACTAAATTGGAACGATGTTTCTCGAGTCGTTTTCCCACAATTTAATCTTATTCGATGAGACGTTGCGATTCCCACTTTTGACGGGAGACATTTCTATTTTTAATTTCGTCGTCCGACGTTGAAATTGAGATCCGTCTTCTTAGTTAGCTCACTTTCGTCACCACGATCACCCCGATATTTATTTTATAATTTTTGGAGTTCATTTGACCACTTTTATATTTTTAACAAGTTTTATAATATTTTTAATAATTAATTTTTAAATTAATTTCGGCCAAATAAAATTTATTTGAGTTTTAAACGTTGATCAGGCTATTTTGACCGGGCCTGAACGGGCCGGGTCTACTACGGCCTTGGGGCCCCGGCCCAAGGGTCCTACGGGCGGGCCGCACTTCTCCCCCCAATACGAAGGCCCAAAAAGATTACCCACTTTCATAGTGGATGAAATGATGGCCCAACTTAACGGCCATCATTTTAGCCATCATGGCTCGTAAGACATGACAACCATCTTCATGGCCATAACTTGCCAATGATGGTCCGACTTAAATGGCCATCTAACCATCAAGGCTCGACTTCATGGCCAGACTTAATGGCCATCACTCCCCCGCCATTATGGCCCGCCAATTATGGCAACTGCAATGCCCATTACTCCATCCTTCATGGCCCGCTAATTATGGCAATCACTCATGGCCATGACTCCACCTTCATGGCGTCATCAAGTGGGCGCAATTAGAGGGGGTCAACACTTCCCCATTTGTACGACCCCATGAATGGCGGCCATGATGTCACGGCATGGCACATTATGAGCATGATTCGTCTATATGAGGAGGTGGCGGGCGTCATATGAAAGGGGCCGGATCTTTGCGATCTACAACCATGGTATCGTATACTATCACTATTACTCCTTCTTCCCCCAATAATATTCGTCCTCCAAAGCTCGGCCAGAGGACTCGGGTATCAGTCTCTCCGCGAGCCATACTCGATCCCACCGAGCTCCTACACAGATCCGTTCTGACTTAGGCATCAGAGGGGAATTGGTCGGAACCAAGGTCCGACCCCCCTGACGAGCTCCCTCGTCTATTCAGGTCCAGGAGATCCAACGACGCCGAGGCTACCCCTCAGCGTCCTTCCAACCGGAGCCGAGCGCCCACGTCCCCGAGCCCGTTCGTCTCCTCCACCACGAGGATGTAGCTTTGCTGAGGCCACCCCTCTCCGAGCCAAGGCGACCGAGGCTACCCCTCGTCGCCCGACCGTCCGAGGCCGAGCACCTCACACCGGGCCGAGGCTTCCCCTCAGCCCCCCTGAGGTCGAGGATCCAGACCCGGCCCAGCTGACGTGCTCTGCGTCGACTGCATCTCCGATTCGCGTTGCGTCTACACGTGCTCGACGCACCCAAGGGACCCAAATCGGCCCCTTGACCACGTTGACCGGGCAGTCCACAGTCAACGCTTCTGTAGTGAGAAAACACTCTGAAACATCTGGCGCCGTCTGTGGGAACGAGTCAACACCCATGTCATCAACCGCATCGGCACCGACTAGTTCCGCTTATTAAAATCTTGAAGAGCCAATCTCCGGGCGGTGAAAGTCAACCCACACCCCGGGAATCTGGTTTCATCCCTTAATCGGATCACCGCCATTGCCTTCGGTTCCGAGGCGAGCCGAATCCTCCATTGACGCCTACAATTTCAAACAATCGATGCGAGACACTTGGCCTGGTCAACGCCTCATGTGCTCGGCAACTACCGCTTTCCGAAGGGGTTCGATTGACCTCGAGGTCGGCTTCATTCTGATGGGCCTGACCTCACGCCATTAAATGTCATAGCCATTGACGGTGGAGGCATTCAATTGACATTCAATTTTGTAAATAGAGTTAAATGTCGTTCAATTGACATTCAATTGACGGTCTGAGGGCTTGATTGACATTCAATCTGGTAATTGCCCCCAGACCGTGAATGACAAGCATCAATTTGAGGGCAATGGATGGCCTGAGGGCCTAGTTGCTATTCAATTAGATCAAGATGGCCCGATCGAAAGGGCTCCTCCGGATATCTCGCCGGTCACAGCGCCGTCTTCTTGGCCCAGTAGACCTTGCGCCGGTCGCAGTGACAGGGCCATCAATGTTATACTCCGCACAGTATCGCGTCAGGTGGTACTCGAATGGTCGGCAACTCATCAAGCTTGGACAGATCGGCCACCCCTCGAGCATCGGTAGGCGCAGTCCGGCTGGGAAGAGTCCGAATGGTCAGCCCACACCTCGGATGGGGGGTGTCCAAGCCTCAGTAAGCATAGTTGATTGATTGTGGAACGCCGCTCTGCCCCCTCCGCGGGGCCGTTAAAGGTGGTCGATCGATCAGAAGGCAAGAGCTGCGGTCAGCAGCGTTCAAAATGCAATCAGATGAGTTGTCTTCCTTTAGCTCCTTAAATTTCACAGATGCTTTAATTCATATAGGTGGCCATTGTAGTCAAGTAACCCCGTTGATCTCTCTTTTTAGAAAAGTTGTCGCAGAGTTTGGGCACCTGCCCGAGCTCCGGGCTGAGCGTCCGACCATGGCGAGATGCTGACGGCGTCCCATGCCAAGCTTCGAACCACTGCTCATTCCCAATCGCTCACCAGGTCAAGCTTCTGACCACGACTATCAATGGCGATCCGTGTTAGACTCCCGACCATAGCGAGGTGTCGACAGCGATCCAAACGTGAGCTACCAACCGAGATCGAGTGCCCTACCAGCATCGAGGCCGACCCTGGCCATCCTCCTTCAACAGATAGGAAAGAAAGGAGAGCGTCTACCATGGCGATGCTGGCACTACCATACGATCTCTGTCCCAACGACTTGGCACCATCTTCGACCAAGCTGAGGAGTCTTTCTTGAGGCCTCAAATTCTTGATGCTTCAACCCTCGGCCCAACAAACTCAGTCCGAGCTTTGGTGCACTGATTCGAGATGACTCAAGCCTAGTTCTGGCCTCGCGCAAACCAGATCCGGTCCGCCTAAGCATCAAACCTCTCATCCGAGCTCTTTTTCTACAGCTTGACTCGCCGCCGTCCAGACAGCATCCCAAGTCATATTTTTCTTCGAGATCGAAGCTGCATCGGTCTCCAATCGCCACCGACCTGAGTTCCTAGCCTCATCGGAAAACCAATCTGAACTTGCAATGAGTCGTGCAGCCTCGCCACGCCTCAACGAACCGATCTAAGTTCGCTGGGAGCCAGGAAGCAGAGAGCTGAGCTCAACCCAGACTGTTGCCAAGAAGACTTAAGCTCGGCCCAAGGTCATCGAAGCTCGCCATTCACCGCTCGTTGCCTGAGTTAGAGCCAGCTTTGTCGACCACGCATCGGTAGAAGGATGGTCTGAGCGTCGACCCATCGGAGAGGCACAGATCCGTGTATCCTCCGACCCGTCAAAGCTCGATCCTGGCGGACTTCACCGGAGCATGATCCACGCCTTCGACTCAACCACGCCGTCTTTAGAGGAGATCTGCGCCACGAGCCTTCGTCGGGGCTCGATCGGAGTCTTCGACCTAGCCTCACCATCTCAGAGGTGATCCGTCCCGAGGCAGCATCGACCAATTGCTAATGCTCGACTCAACTCCCAGATCCGACGATGAAATCTCCGTTCAATCCCACTGTATGGTCCCTACTCAGACGAGGTTCTCGATGGATCCTGCCTCAATCGGAACCCCAGAGCCTCACCAGAGACTGCCTAGGTCGATCCCCCCTCATTCGATCTTTCGCCACCTCGTACAGAGCTCGACGGCCTCCGATGACCCAAACCTGAGCTTCGACCATGCTCGATCGAAGCTGGACGATCGTCGACAACTGGGATCCGAGTCATAGCTAACTCGATTGAGGAGGGCCGCTAGCGACATGGGTCAGATCTCTGGCTATCTCGATTGAAGTTTTGTGAATACATACAACATGGATCAGAGCTCCCTCCAGCTGTGTTCGACCCAAATCGAGATTCCTAAGCATCAGAGCATCCACCTGTTTGATGTTTCTCATACCATCGGCCGATCAAGATGGGAGTCGCCAAAACACCCGCCAATCGACAGATCTCCGAGCGTCAAAACCAATGGCCGTCGACACACGGGAGCACAGAGCTCGTTACCGAGCTTCGTTGGAAGTCGGGGCTCGCTTCCTGGGACTCGTCAGGGGTCAAGTCTTGAAAGAGCACCCATCTCGCGGCCAAACCTCGGTGACTCTCCTCAAGGGTCGATCCAGGTCTCCAGCAATCAACCGACAGAGTTCAACGATTGAAGCTCGACCCAGACTTCGAAGCCTCGTCGAAGCTCAATCCGGGAGCCACGCTGGAGTTCAACAACCAGTGCCGCTTGAAGCCTCTTCAAAACTCTGAGTGGTCGACCCGGCACTGAACGAGGCCTGCTCCTCGAGCTTACCAAGCTTGTCGATTAGCAGGGCTTATCGAGCCAGCAAATCCAAGTCATCAAGCCTCACCAAAGCTCTCATTGGGTCAATCAGAGTCGCCACGCCTCGACCGACGCTCACCCTATCCCACGGGGGGCAGATCCGAGCCTCCAACCAGTGGCGATCAGATTCTAGCTGGCGATCGAAGTCAACCTCTCTCTACGAAGATCCGAGATCGACCCAGCAGGGCTCCCTCTGATGGGGAGATCAATCCTGAATAGGCTCTGTCAACTCCTTTGCCGATCCATACAACTGATCTGCACCAACATGATCTCCAGCGACTCAAGTTTACCAACTTCCTAGGCGAACCTGAGACGTGGAGAGGGCACGGATGACGTACACAGGAGGACCCAACTAGCTTCGCCTTCCAAGTTCTCCTGAACAAAATTCCAGTATTGTCTGTGCTCAAAGCCGAGTTGCCAGCCAGGCCGAGCCCCCTCTGCGAGCCGGGCTGAGCCGAGTTGACCCATCAATTGACCGAAGCTCGCAGAAGTGGATCCGAGCTACCCGACCTTATGCAAGTTCTCCAAAGGACAATCAAATCACTCGGAGCACTCCTCAGACATTCGCCAACGATCAGTCTGCACACCCTGGCCCCATCAAAGGAGAGCTCAACAATCAAAACCGCACCGCGACCGACGACACTGAAGTTGGAAATGGAGTTGGAGCTGGAGCTGGAGCCGGAGCTAGGATCCAGACAAAAGCAGGAGCTGGAATGGGAGATACGATCCAGACAAAAGCTGGAGCTGGAGCTGGAGCGGGAGATACGATCCAGACAGAAGTTGGAAATGGAACTGGAGCTGTGTCTAGATGAGGCCGACCCATCCAAGAGGAGGCCAACCACACCAGTTTAAACAACCCAGGAGGAGGCCGACCAGAGGAGTCCGACCACCTTGCCAAGTATCGGAGTCTCAATGCCAAGCCACCTTATCGATCTTACAAAGTTATCCCCACTGCGACGGAGCTGTTGAACCAGTCGATCATCCAGACCGCTCCTCCGACCGTGGCCGAGCCGTCTGGCCGAAGCACCGCCATCTGAGTTCGAGCAACCAAGCAGCTCCTCCGATCGAGGCTGACCAGTTTAGGCTGAGACCGAGGCCGACCCCAGAGGAGGCCGACCGGTCCGGCCAGACGAGTCGGACCACCCTACCAAGCCTCCGAGCCACCTTGTCTCAAAGTCATCCTCATCCTGGCCAAGCCGATCTGGTCGAAGCACCCCTGTCCAAGTTCAAGCACCCAGATCGCTCCTCCGACTGTGCTGCTGGGTCCCTGCTTGCCGAACAACTCCTGCATCCACCGATCTGGGCGAAGCAATGGTAGAGCGCCACCATGGAATCTTCGAAAGGCTTCACAAGGTCTTCACCCTTTTCGTCGGCCATAAGTCGAGGGGCAACTCCCTTCGCAACCGAACGAACAGATCGGTCAAAGGGCTGGGGGCAACCCCCAGCAGGCCGATCACTCCTACGTCAGCCATAAGTCGAGGGCAACTCCCTTCGTAACAGAACGAACAGATCGGTCAAAGGGCTGGGGGCAACCCCCCAGCAGGCCGATCACTCCTTCACCGGCCGTAAGCCAAGGGGCAACTCCCCTTGCCACCGAGCGGATCTCCTTCGCCGGCCGTAAGCCGAGGGGTAACTCCCCTCGCCACCGAGCGGATCTCCTTCGTCGGCCGTAAGCCGAGGGGCAACTCCCCTCGCCACCGAGCGGATCTCCATCGTCGGCCATAAGCCGAGGGGCAACTCCCCTCGCCACCGAGCGATCTCCTTCGTCGGCCGTAAGCCGAGTGGCAACTCCCCTCGCCACCGAATGAATCTCATTCGTCGGCCGTAAGCCGAGGGGCAACTCACCTCGCCACCGAACAAATCGCAACAACTTATTGTCACTAGTCGGCTCAGTAAGCCGGACCGATTTTACAAAAGAAGCATCTTCTCCCCCCTTACACTACATCTCCCGACCTCCACCTTAACAATGGTAGAGCTCAGAAGATGGGGGCAATTGATCGGGCTATTTTGACCGGGCCTGAACGAGCCGAGTCTACTACGGCCTTGGGGCCCCGGCCCAAGGGTCCTACGGGCGGGCCACACTTCTCCCCCCAATACGAAGGCCCAAAAAGATTACCCACTTTCATAGTGGATGAAATGATGGCCCAACTTAACGGCCATCATTTTAGCCATCATGGCTCGTAAGACATGACAACCATCTTCATGGCCATAACTTGCCAATGATGGTCCGACTTAAATGGCCATCTAACCATCAAGGCTCGACTTCATGGCCAGACTTAATGGCCATCACTCCCCCGCCATTATGGTCCGCCAATTATGGCAACCACAATGCCCATTACTCCAGCCTTCATGGCCCGCCAATTATGGCAATCACTCATGGCCATGACTCTACCTTCATGGTGTCATCAAGTGGGCGCAATTATAGGGGGTCAACACTTCCCCATTTGCACGACCCCATGAATGGTGGCCATGATGTCACGTCATGGCACATTATGAGCATGATTTGTCTATATGAGGAGGGGGGCGGGCGTCATTTGAAAGGGGCCGGATCTTTGCGATCTACAACCATGGTATCGTATACTATCACTATTACTCCTTCTTCCCCCTATAAAATTCTTCCTCCAAAGCTCGGCCTGAGGACTCGGGTATCGGTCTCTCCGCGAGCCATAATCGATCCCACCGAGCTCCTACACAGATCCGTTCTGACTTAGGCATCGGAGGGGAATTGGTCGGAACCAAGGTCCGACCCCCCTGACGAGCTCCCTCGTCTATTCAGGTCCAGGAGATCCAGCGACGCCGAGGCTACCCCTCAGCGTCCTTCCAACCGGAGCCGAGCGCCCACGTCCCCGAGCCCGTTCGTCTCCTCCACAACGAGGATGTCGCTCTGCCGAGGCCACCCCTCGCCGAGCCAAGGCGACCGAGGCTACCCCTCGTCGCCCGACCGTCCGAGGCCGAGCACCTCACACCAGGTCGAGGCTTCCCCTCAGCCCCCCTGAGGTCGAGGATCCAGACCCGGCCCAGCTGACGTGCTCTGCGTCGACTGCATCTCCGATTCACATCGCGTCTACACGTGCTCGACGCACCCAAGGGACCCAAATCGGCCCCTTGACCATGTTGACCGGGCAGTCCACGGTCAACGCTTCTGTAGTGAGAAAACACTCTGAAACAAACGTATTAAAGAATTTTTGAGCCAATTTCCAGGTCATTTGGACCAGGTCAAATCCTTGGGTGAGTTGGAGAAGTTGAATTTCAAATTTTAAATTATTTTAAACTTCTAATCCTATTAGATTTAGCCCTAGGCCAAGTCAACCCATCTACACTATATAAACAACCCCTAGGAAGACCTATTTTCGCAAGAAATTAACCCTAGCCTCTTCCAAAACCCAAATTTGATGTTGCGACGATTCGTCGCAACGTTGTGACGAACAGCTGCCGCACCGACCGAGAAAACCATCGCCGTTTCCCCGCTCAGACCGCTAGCCTCCCCCGCTCATGCTCGCTCCGCATCGCAGCACAGCCGCCCCGCTCCGTTCCCTCAGTCTGACCGAGGGCTTTGCCCGCATCCCCGCTCTGCATCGACCCTGCACCGTCGCCCGCTCTGTCGCCCCGCATCGCCCGTGCCTGACCGAAGCGCCCGCTCGCATCGACCGCTCGCCGCTCGTTGCAACGTTGCAATGTTGCAACGACCTGCTCCAAGCGCCCGACCGGCCCGATCTCCCGCACCGACCGAGAGACAGCCCCACACCGCTACTGCGACCGACCCTCGCTACTGCACAGCTCCGTTCCCCGCGTCTGACCGAGCAAATCCCCCGCATTGGCTGTGTACGACTGAGAGCCACTCGTCGCAACCCCGCATCCGTCGCACCACTTGCCTCCGTGGGCCTCCCAAGTTCTCCAGAGGTATTGTGAGTCCCCCA
This sequence comes from Scilla litardierei, assembly GCA_030789695.1. NCBI lineage: Eukaryota > Viridiplantae > Streptophyta > Magnoliopsida > Asparagales > Asparagaceae > Scilla > Scilla litardierei. The sequence continues at coordinate 92,172,746 of CM061134.1, forward strand.
AAGGTTTCTAGGACTACTGTGGGCCCCACCTAGGTGCGTTCTCTTCGACGATTTACCGCGTACGACGTTGCGACACGTCGTAGCCCGTCGTCGCACGTGCTAGCTTTGGAATCTAGAACCGTTGCTCCGGTTGATGCTCTAAACTTTCCAGTGAGGAAACTAATTTGGAATCTGGACTTGGAGCGCGTTCTCTTATTCCAACCCCCGGCGTCGCTACCCGACGCCGGTGTAGCTTTCGCGTCGTGTTGAGGTAACGCTTTGCACCCCTAGGACCCCCAACCCATTTCTTGTTAATCAAGACTAAAATTGATGTTTTTTAAATGTTTTAAATTCACTAATCAAGATTAATAATATGGACTTTAGGTCGGTGGACTTGTGCACGTAGGATAATTGTGATTTTTGGACTCATTGGACGGTGTGCTCAGACGTCGTACTTGCAAGCAAGTGAAATTTGCCAAATCTTGCTTAGGGCCATGTTTTTAGGCCACTTCCTTGTTTTTAGCGTAAAAGAGACTAGTCAGTGAAATGATAGCTGGCTAGACGCCTACTTGATCTAGTTTGACAACGAAACTAGATCCGTCACCTAATTGATCTAGCTTGACAACGAAGCTAGATCCAACCCATTAAACTTGTTGTTCATGCAAACTAAACTGCCACGTTTACTTTCCTTATCTGTACGCACTTTTAACTGCCATACATCGCATCTTACATGTCATCCATGCATTGAATGTCGCATTCGTAGCACACGCTACAATACTTGTACTCGTATTCCTTGTCCGGCTAGGTGTACCCCTACGCCATACTTGTTTAAAACACTTCCTGGCTCGTGATCCAGAAGCGGGCATCATGTGTTGGCTGAAAACCAATGCCCGATACACGTGGAGGGGTAGGAATAAACGGTCACTTGAGCTTAGGAGTTGGCCCGCGCAACCACTCAAGCCAAAAGACTGAATCTCTGTGCACGAGGTGCTTACTTTTCTTGTCTTGTACTTGTCTTGTGAATGATTCATGTAATACTTGTCATCCATGCCATGTTTAAATGCCATGCTCGTACTTTACTTTACGTTACTTTACTTTACCTGTTGCACTCATACTTTAACTGCCATGTCATTGCATTCATGCTAGAACTACTAGGTTGCTTTACTTTTGCATACTTTCAGTTTCCTGGCACAAGTCTCTCGTAGACTTGCTGACATGTGCCCCTTTCTCTTTTGGGTGTCACATGTTAGACCCTGAGCCAGAGACCGTTGCTGAGTATGTGATTGTTGCTGACGCTGAGCCTGAGTCCATGTCTTCTCAGGAGGAGTTTTGTGGACATCGGTGACCTTTTGGTGACTTTGCTGAGCTTTCTTTTGTTTAAGGTTTTCTTGTTAGTTGCCGGTGCGTGGCACCTTTGTTTGTACGTTGTATTCTTATGGCCATGATGGGCCTTTAGACTCTCTTTTATTTCAGCCTGGTGGCTTTTCTGTGATGTTGAAACTTATTTTATGGATATTCTGAGATATCTCTTTTGTCTCATTTCATTATTACTATCTTTGTTTCGTTCGCGTTGCAAGGACCTACAGTTTCAAATTTGATTGACGCTTATCGGACTTGCAGCTTTGTAGCTTCAAGTCTGAGCGGACCTTCTCACGCTTCGCCTCCATATTTTTGGGAAGCGGGGCGTGACAGGTTTTGTTGGTGGCCCATGCAGGTCCGTCTTGTAATTGCACATTAACGAAACAACGATAATAACGGAATGTCCATTAAATAAATTGCAACATCCGAGTTATAAGCCCTGAGTCTAGTCGTTTTCTTATGACACTAGGTAGTAGGAAGACTTAGCTAGACGTCTGTGTTACTAGTTAGAGGCCTCTGATTGTTAGTTAGACCCCCTGTCAGCAATTGATTGTCGTAGGAATTACCTTAGTGGTCCTTGTCTACTCCTGACCATATTAGACTTCTAGAATTTCCTTCGGTCATTCGCTTTTGGGTTCATCGATTTCGGACCAAGCTGAACGCATTTCATTACCGTCTAGCTCCTTAGAAGTCTTAGCGCTTAGTTCTTTTAGTTGGTCGACCGTAGGAGTTTCCCCGTAGATTCTCCTGATTCATACCCTAGGCGTATGTATGTTTTGATCATCCGACAAATTTCCTTGCCTCGATTCACGAGATCGCCTCATGACGATCGTCGTCAATTTTCGAACCCCTCCATTACAAATCCTGAATCTTCTGAAAGTATTTTTTGATTTCCTCTTTCCCTAAGTTTAATTTTGTTCAAAATTTTAATATACTTGTACTTCATACTCCTTCATTGATTTAAAAAAAATTTTAAAAAACTTTTGTCGGAATTTTTGAACACTAGTTATAATATTTTTCCAGCATATATTTTTCGTACTTATGTAATTGCGTTGCCCCTTCATATATTAATTTTATATAGAACCGTACTTTTATTTTTTTCCCAATATGATTTATAATTTTCCTTCTTATTTGTGTTATACGAATGATACGTCGTGGTTACTTTAATATACTTTCAAGACACATGGAATTTCAGCTTTCAGCAAGTTGGTTTTTGCTCGTCGTTTTCGCTAATTCAGATTTTGTAAAATTACTATTTCACGACCACTTCCTGCTTTAGACCCTCCATGATTTGATTTTAAAGCTTTAATATCGATTTCGATAATTCTCCTACTAAGTTAATATTATTTTTCCGTGCACCATACATACTTTCAGTTATTTTTTATATCCGTACCAGACCTGTTGTGCTCGTATATTAAGAACCCTGTGATTTATCAGTCTCTCATTTTTGGCAAACCTTGGTTCTCTAAAAGTAGTTTCAATATTGATTATTTTAAATTTTCCATAGCCTAAAAGTTTCGAAAGCATTTAACATGAGTTTAAATTCTTCTGTTACTTAATTTCATTCTTTAACTATCAAAACTTTTGACAACATTATATTAAATTACTGACGTATAAAAATTTTCTAAACTACGTCCTTAATGTTCGTGTAAATGATTTTACTTCCTTTTATAATGATTTTTTTTAAAACCAATAGACCATTTTCTCTTAATGTGAATGTTCGACTCAAACTTATTTTGAACAACCCGCTTTATCGATCTTCAAATATTTTATACAAATGAGGATTCCAAACTTTTGAGGTACAACAGTTTTCAGATTTCGCGTATTTTAGCTTGTGCTATTCACCCTATTTTCTTTTCTCCATCCTTTATAAGCATCACTACATCTCCCTTTTCCCTCAACCTAAACATCACCATTGAGTCTATGTTTCGTCTAACCAAGTTGTCTCCTCGTATTCGTCCTATCTGAACTCGTGCTTATCGATCCTTCCCTCGTCACGCTTTCGACCTCGACCTCCCCCTTTTGCTTAGGCTTTAGTGCCCGTCGGTGTCTGTGACAACTCTAAGTTGTTAGTAGGCCCTTGGACCTTTGTGAGGTGTTGTAGTGCACGTACCTAAGTCACGTACGTGGGCTGGAATGAGTGTACCCCCCCATAGTATATTGATGCTTGCCTATTGTGTGATATATATATATATATATATATATATATATATATATATATATATATATATATATATATATATATATATATATATATATATGCTCAGAGTTATTCGTGATAGCATGAAGTGATTGTGTGTTAGTATTTATAAACTCTTGTGTGGATAGCTATATTATACTAGGGATGCTTGTATATATATGAATTAGCGTTGGAATATCTAATGGAGTGTACGTAATTAGAGATACTTATAATGGTTGAAATAAAATGATTGGTACAGCTATGCGTATGATAGGTGTGATAATAATAGGTGAAGGTATAGATAAGCGAGTAGGCCTATTATATGACCTATATACTAGTACGTGTGAGTATGTGCTCGTAGGTAGATATAGTTAGTGTTTAGACGTAAGTAGTTATGTTTTGTTGCCTAAGTATATATGTGATATACATATGGTAGTAGGATGATAATTTTGATTGGTATTGCTTGCTTTTGCGGGATGTTGCATGTGTGCATACCGTGAGGTATACACGACTATTGCACATCTTAATTAAGTACGTATAGATGTGTTAGTATACTAATTATAGGTAGTAGGCTATGGTGTGAATATATATGTTACATGTGTGTGACTATACGATGAATACGTATGCATGTATTAGGGAGTGTATTATAATTATACGTGTGCTGATGTCTGTATTATTATTATTATGGTATATAAATTGATTTAACTATGTGAGTATTACCTGACTAAATATTAAGTGTGATTGACTTAAGGTATGTATATGATTGTATCGGTAGACGTATAAATATTGGAGTGGTATTGGTATAGGTATGAAAGTCATGTCACGTATATAGAATGTTCTGATATGTGTATTGAGTCTCACTCAAGCTTGAGTGGGTATACTCTAATAATATTAAATGTATGTTTGTAGTTGAATATAGCAATGTTTGATGTATGTATAGTGATAGGAGTGTTTGTGCCTGGTTGTGTTACGCACATGATTGTGGGTCGCTATACCAGTATATAGTTATAGGGTTGGTCTTGTGGTATAGTTATTTATTAAGGACTTGTTGTGTGAACATATGTGTACTAGCTAAACTAGATGAGTAGTTGTGCTAAGTATATAGTGGTGTGATTGGTATGAATGAAATGTTAGCGGGTATGGGTGTGCACCATGCACGTGTAAGTATGTGCTTAGTTATAGTTATTGGTGACTATGGTATATGTGGTGTGTCATAAATATAATTATAGGACCGAATGTGATGTGAATATACGGTGAAATTATTGCATGCATTTGTATGACTATATAATGAGTGAAATATGGTGGTAGTGAATATATATTGGATATAGTAAAATTTGACTTAATAATGGTATGGTGTGACTGCATGTGTTGATGTGTTTGGTGTTGGATGAATACTAGGAAATATTAGGGAGTAGTATACCCTTGATGTTTGTGCATAGGTAGCTATCTATACGTAGAGCAATGATTGCATTTGCTAAGTGTAAGACTATCCTTATATGAGTATCTGAACTATTGTGTTGTGCTAGGTATATAAGGGTGCATGCTTATATATACGAATGAAATACGTGTATGATTTTGACTGACAATAATAGTTATAAGCATATAATGTACGTGAATATATATATAGTATATATATATATATATATATATATATATATATATATATATATATATATATATATATATATATATATATATATATATGTTGGTAGTGTTAATGCTTGAATACCTAGCGCATATATAAGCACTTGTAATGACTATACCTGGTTGAATTATAATATGACTTGATTGGGGTAGTTACTAGAGCGACTAGCTATATTAGAAAGTCCGAGGACGGAATTTATTCTAAGGTGGGGAGGATGTAACGACCACTTTTCGTTGTGCGTTGTTCGTGCACGTGCTTTTGGCCGTGAACGTGTTTGTTTTAGACTTTGTTTGTTTGTGAACACTTTCGTGTGATATGCCGTTGTGAACGTCTCTGAGAGTATTAAATAGTGTCACTAAATTGGAACGACGTTTCTCGAGTCGTTTTCCCACAATTTAATCTTATTCGATGAGACGTTGCGATTCCCACTTTTGACGGGAGACGTTTCTATTTTTAGTTTCGTCGTCCGACGTCAAAATTGAGATCCGTCTTCTTAGTTAGCTCACTTTCGTCACCACGATCACCCCGATATTTATTTTATAATTTTTGGAGTTCATTTGACCACTTTTATATTTTTAACAAGTTTTATAATATTTTTAATAATTAATTTTTAAATTAATTTCGGCCAAATAAAATTTATTTGAGTTTTAAACGTATTAAAGAAATTTTGAGCAAATTTCCAGCTCATTTGGACCAGGTCAAATCCTTGGGTGAGTTGGAGAAGTTGAATTTCAAATTTTAAATTATTTTAAACATCTAATTCTATTAGATTTAGCCCTAGGCCAAGTCAACCCATCTACACTATATAAACAACCCATAGAAAGACCTATTTTCGCAAGAAATTAACCCTAGCCTCTTCCAAAACCCAAATTTGACGTTGCGACGATTCGTCGCAACGTTGCGACGAACAGCTGCCGCACCGACCGAGAAAACCATCGCCGTTTCCCCGCTCCGACCGCTAGCCTCCCCCGCTCACGCTCTGCTCCGCATCGCAGCACAGCCACCCCGCTTCGTTCCCTCGGTCTGACCGAGGGCTTGGCCCGCATCCCCGCTCCGCATCGACCCCGCACCGTCGCTCGCTCTGTCGCCTCGCATCGCCCGTGCCTGACCGAAGCGCCCGCTCGCATCGACCGCTCGCCGCTCGTTGCAACATTGCAACATTGCAACGACCCGCTCCAAGCACCCGACCGGCCCGATCTCCCGCACCGACTGAGAGACAGCCCCGCACCGCTGCTGCGACCGACCCCCGCTGCTGCACAACGCCATTCCCCGCGTCTGACCGAGCAAATCCCCCGCATTGGCTGTGTACGACCGAGAGCCACTCGTCGCAACCCCGCATCCGTCGCAGCACTTGCCTCCGTGGGCCTCCCAAGTTCTCCAGAGGTATTGTGGGTCCCCCAAAAGTTCCTAGGACTACTGTGGGCCCCACCAAGGTGCGTTCTCTTTGACGATTTGCCGCGTACGACGTTGCGACACGTCGTAGCCCGTCGTCGCACGTGCTAGCTTTGGAATCTGGAACCGTTGCTCCGGTTGATGCTCAGAACTTTCCAGCGAGGAAACTAATTTGGAATCTGGACTTGGAGCGTGTTCTCTTATTCCAACCCCCGGCGTCGCTACCCGACGCCGGTGTAGCTTTCGCGCCGTGTTGAGGTAACGCTTTGCACCCCTAGGACCCCCAACCCATTGCCTGTTAATCAAGACTAAAATTGATGTTTTTTAAATGTTTTAAATTCACTAATCAAGATTAATAATATGGAATTTAGGCCGGTGGACTTGTGCACGTAGGATAATTGTGATTTTTGGACTCATTGGACGGTGTGCTCAGACGTCGTACTTGCAGGCAAGTGAAACTTGCCAAATCTTGCTTAGGGCCATGTTTTTAGGCCACTTCCTTGTTTTTAGCGTAAAAGAGACTAGTCAGTGAAATGATAGCTGGCTAGACGCCTACTTGATCTAGTTTGACAACGAAACTAGATCCGTCACCTAATTGATCTAGCTTGACAACGAAGCTAGATCCAACCCTTTAAACTTGTTGTTCATGCATACTAAACTGCCACGTTTACTTTCCTTATCTGTACGCACTTTTACCTGCCATACATCGCATCCTACATGTCATCCATGCATTGAATGTCGCATTCGTAGCATACGCTACAATACTTGTACTCGTATTCCTTGTCCGGCTAGGTGCACCCCTACGCCATACTTGTTTAAAACACTTCCTGGCTCGTGATCCAGAAGCGGGCATCATGTGTTGGCTGAAAACCAATGCCCGATACACGTGGAGGGGTAGGGATAAACGGTCACTTGAGCTTAGGAGTTGGCCCGCGCAGCCACTCTAGCCAAAAGGCGGAATCTCTGTGCATGAGGTGCTTACTTTCCTTGTCTTGTACTTGTCTTGTGAATGATTCATGTAATACTTGTCATCCATGCCATGTTTAAATGCTATGCTCGTACTTTACTTTACGTTACATTACTTTACCTGTTGCACTCATACTTTAACTGCCATGTCATTGCATTCATGCTAGAACTGCTAGGTTGCTTTACTTTTGCATACTTTTAGTTTCCTGGCACAAGTCTCTCGTAGACTTGCTGACATGTGCCCCTTGCTCTTTTGGGTGTCACATGTTAGACCCTGTGCCAAAGACCGTTGCTGAGTACGTGATTGTTGCTGACGCTGAGCCTGAGTCCATGTCTTCTCATGAGGAGTTTTGTGGACATCGGTGACCTTTTGGTGACTTTGCTGAGCTTTCTTTTGTTTTAGGTTTTGTTGTTAGTTGCCGGTGTGTGGCACCTTTGTTTGTACGTTGTATTCTTGTGGCCATGATGGGCCTTTAGACTCTCTTTTATTTCAGCCTGGTGGCTTTTCTGTGATGTTGAAACTTATTTTATGGATATTCTGAGATATCTCTTTTGTCTCATTTCATTATTACTATCTTTGTTTCGTTCGCGTTGCAAGGACCTGCAGTTTCAAATTTGATTGACGCTTATCGGACTTGCAGCTTTGTAGCTTCAAGTCTGAGCGGACCTTCTCACGCTTTGCCTCCATATTTTTGGGAAGCGGGGCGTGACACGGTCGAATATTTGGATTTATTATACGAATTTCCTCATCGCGCACAAATGGCATTACTGTATACAGTTGTGTGAGGAGATATATTAAACGACTAAAATGTTTTACTTGTCAGAATGGATACAAATATTCGCTGATATGGCGCTTACGAGAAAAACTTTTCTCAAACAAAGTACCAGCAAATTCGGCAGATGGATGAGTAGATGACCGGTGGAATTCTTGTTTGTGGTCCCACCAACCTCTCACCTCATCCACCTCATCCATCTCTACGTACCATTGCTTTTCGTCTTATTAATAGTAACACATGAAAGTGGAGCCCACAGAGGGAATAAGATAGAATTTTTCAAAGAAGCACAGCGGAACGACGCGAAACCTACTGCAAATTGCCCAGTTAACAACATTCGAACGCGAAGGTACACATATTGTTTAGCGGGCCCCACAATATATTCTCGACACCCCACTATCCAACCCCATTGAATCTAGTTGGTAGGGGATATTTTAACTAAATATGGTAGATGATGTGACATTTAATTAGGTATTTTTTCCCATATTTAGTTTACGTGAATTAAGCTATATTCGACGACTCCATACAAGTCTAAGCGGAAGTTGGCCGGTTATATCATCTCCAAACCACACTGCAACAACACGCCAAATATGGCGTTTTCCCTCCATCAACCGCCCTGCAAAACTGGAATCATTTTGCAGGTTTGCTACAGGGCCATCCAAATTTGGAGAGTCAATGTAGCAACCTCCGATGCATAAAAAACAGTGTAGCAACCTACATCCAGTTTTTGTATGTCTGTTTATTAGACTATACCTAGAACATTCATTATGATTCTGTTTGTTTATTTCGATCCCCCTATGGCATTATCCAAAAGGCGGGAGTAAAATGACAACAATCGTGCCAAATAAGAGTCTAAATATATATAAAATCCAAAAAATCATAAAACCACATTATAAACTTAGGTGATAAGAGGAATGAAAGTCCAATATCAACATTGAGATACACGAAGGAAACTTAACGTCTCAAATCACAACACTTATAGGATATAGCATACATGGAGACCATATCACAAAATTCACACATATATGATCAACAAATATAGTGCGGAATTAAAATTAAACCCAAATAATAAATAAATGCAAACGTAATTATGTTTCAAGGGTTCGGATTACCCAAGTAACTTCCCGCCTTGTTCCCGGTTATCCTACGTCTCTTCCACCTGGATACCTCCGGATACTCAAGTTAGTGTAGGAATATGATGCCCTCAAGGCCATTTATTCCTGTGTGAATAGCACAAACATCTTGTTCGAAATAACAGTAAGCTGTTTGGTAATAATTTATCTAAGTTATATTGTAATGTAGTTAACATTAGATATCAACTTAGGTAAAGTCCTGAGACTTTATGCAAGGTCAAACGGGTATCGAGATGAGTATCTCGATCGTGGAGAAACGTTTGACCGTCTGTAGCATAAGTTTGAAATGGTTCGTGGTCGTAGATGTTTCGAGACAAGGATATCGAAACATCGGACAGACCATTGTGTCTTAGTCTTCACCGTTTAGCGGTGGCGATGATCTCATGATCGCTTGACTTGGCGAAGTCGAAGACGAGACGCAGGTGCTCATTAGAATGAGTTCACTGAACGATCCACTAGAGTTATCATATGGTTATATTGACCAATCTGTCAGTGATAACTCTGAGTGATGATAGGATAGTTGGTCTTTTGACTTGAGGTCATTTTGACGGACCTGTGCGTGAACGGTGCCACTTAGATCAACTGACCTAGCTTCGAGGCAAGGCCTTTCGAAAGGTCTTTTGATTGGGTGTCACTTGAAACGTACGAGGCGAGTAATGACAAAGAGAGGATTCGTCTCTCCCGGTCAATGGGAGTTAGTGTCGTAGAGTTAGTTCGATCTTTAGTAAAAACTCTGCGCAGAGTATGTTGGAAGAAGTCCAACATTTATTGACCAAAGATCGATAGAAACTAACCGGAGTCAAGTTATTGGGGTTGACAGTTTAACCGTACCCCAGACTTGATCTACACGACATATTTAAGACGAAGAGACTATAACTACGGAATTCATCACGGAAACAGTCAGGGTGGTCCCGACAATACTCATGTCAATGAGTTAACCACATAATGATGATTCCTGAAGTAGGGACGGCAACCACTGCTCGTGGTCACTGCCGTATAGGGCTTCGAGCCCAACCTGTTGTAAGGGTCAGGCTGTAGGGTCTCACACAGAGTGCAACGCTTCGTCTAGTAATAGGTAGAAAATAGTTAGGGAGAATATTTTCATTTGATGCAAAAGAAGAGATAATTGCATTTGATGCAATATGATAATTTAAGCTTAGATATGGACTATTTTGCATTTGATGCAAAAGCGATTAAATGTGTATTAAATTGTTTAATACAACATTTAATAACATAAACGCAAGGAAAAGTTTGCGGGTAAGACAGAAATGTTCTGGTCTAGACCCAGGTTCGAACGGCGTCCAAATCGGACGCCAAACATAATAGTTATGGCCAAAACACTATAAAACCCAAAGCCCATCAGCCCAAGGGGGCTGATTAAATTAAAAGGCCCAGAAGCCCAAGGCCCGGCCAAAAGGCCAGGCAATTTAATCACAGCCTGCACGTGCCCACGTGGGCACTGGGCCCACGCGGACGCGTGCTTTGCACGCGCCCGCGTGGGGCGCCAGCGCCCACGCGGGGCGCGTGCAGGGCACGCGCCCCTGCGGGGCGCGCTGAGGCGCGTGCGCTGCACGCGCCTCGAGGCGTGTGCAGCGCACGGGCCTGGCGCAGTGTGCCCTGCACGCAGCCCTAGGGCTGCGTGCTTCGTGCGGCGGCTGGGTTTGTGTTTTTGGATGGGGTTTTTGGCATACTTTGACACTCAATTGGAGGGTCAAACGAACTCCGATTGACGAACGGTTTTTTCCTATGCGTTCACCGTTGAACGCTTGTCGTATTAATAGGTTGTATCAATCTTGAAGCTCAATGGTGAGTGAGTTAAAATTCACGGAAGTTTGCACTTTGTGAAGTGCAAACTAACTTGATTTTAACTAACCCAATTATTTAGTCACACATCGGATTTTGAGAAATGGGGAGAGTCCGCCGCCTATATAAATAGGGGTCTCCCCCCTTTCTCAAAACTCGTCCCAAGCTCTAGATCTGAGCAGCTCTCGTAAATGTTGGAGCACGCTCGGATCTAGGCTTAAATTAATATTTCTCTTCTCCCTAAATTTCTGCCTTACTCCTGCGGGCTCTGGCAAAGCCACAAAGGAGTTCGGATTCTGGATCTGAAATCTTGGTGGAGGTTTCACTTGCGTGAAACTTTCTTCGGCGCGTGGTTGGCTCGGCGGCATGGGGATTGATCGCCTCGGGATGCGGAGCGGTTCGAGGAGCGGTTCGGGGAGCGGTTCAAAGAGCGGCTCGGCGTGGGACGGGAGCAGCTCGGAAGACGGCGCGGAACATCTCGCCTGCTCCAGGGCTGAGATTCCGGGTATGTGGTTAAAGTATTTTTAGCATTAGTTTAGTTTAATCGCAGTAGGCTAGATCCTTCTTGGGATGGTCAGATCCATCCCAAGTCGGCATAGATCTTGGCATAGGGTCTTGGACCTTAGGGCTAAGTTAAAAATTGTTTTTAACCGCATGTTAATTAGTTAACATAGGTTTTTATTCCGCTGCTATGATTTTTGTGTCTATGTTCCGTCCGACTTAGGACGGGACTAGAGTTTTTGTGCCCTAAGGGACCGCCCAATTCCCCAACAGTTAGAACCCTAACTTGAGGTTGCCTTTAAACCCACTTGTAGCAACCCTACAAGTGAAATCGAATACAATCGATGTCCTTCACTCCTACAATGTGGGAGTAAGCAAACCGCTCTCGCAAACCTAGCACAAAAACAAAATAACGAAAGTTATGAAATTATGAAAGCAACACTTACAATCCCATATGCCTTGAAGTAGAACTTGAAGGAGAAGTGTGTTGTGTGTTGAAGACTCACTTGGAAGAGAGGAGAAAGCCCTTTCTCTTGACTGCACCTATTACCTTGACGATCACTACAGTTTGAATACACATCGCACCTGCCTTTGCACTGGCTCCATTATTTCAGTTCCCGCCTGTTAATCATGAATCCCTGTCAATAGAGAGGACAACTGCCGTAAAGGTGGAGCCCGAGGTAATAGATCGGGTGCCAAGCCGCTCAAGGTTGGACAGATATGCATGCACCTCATGGGCATTTACGTTCCGTTTGAATACACATGGCTCCTGCCTTTGCACCGGCTCCATTATACCAGTTCCCGCCTGTTAATCATGAATCCCTGTCAATAGAGAGGACAACTGCCGTAAAGGTGGAGCCCGAGGTAATAGATCGGGTGCCAAGCCGCTCAAGGCTGGACAGATATACGTGCACCTCATGGGCATTTACGTTCCGTTTGAATACACATCGCTTCTGATCGTGCAGTGGCTACTAAACAATAGATATTTATAGATCGGTTGCGAGACGCAATCGGTATGCCACGTAATGATGAAAGTACAACCGCCACCTCGTACAATCTCTTTTCGGAGGTACGTAATGATGAAAGTAAATGATTCTGCTTTCTTCTCAACAATGTTCACGTGTGGAAACTGGAGAATGAGTCAAGTAGAACCTCGGTTTCCGTGTAAGCCCTTCATTACGATTTTTTTGGCCATCCGAACGGATGCTTTACCCCAGCCGTCTGATGAGATCGTTTTAGTCAGTTCCACTTCCCTATGTAATCCAGCGGTTGAGATTAAAATAACCAATCGTTATATATATGTGGAATCAGTAGACCAGGGGTTTCGCGGAAAATTTCATTCCTCTTCCCTTTGGTCTATCGTTCCGTTTTCTTCTTCATCTCAACACTCTCGCATTTCGTACTAGGGTTTCTTCATGCCGCCAAAACGATCTCGTGAGTCGAGTTCTTCTGACTCTTGGGGACTTAGTGATGATGATTCACCGTCACCTGAACACGATGATCCCCTTCCCTCATCGTTCCCGGCCAATAGACCCATTCTGCGTGATTCGCTTTCGCTTGGTCCAACTCAAGGTGAACACAATGTGCTGTTGCCTCCTCCTAGGGTTCCTCCTTTACATGCAGGTTCATCAGTTCCATCTCCGGCTGAAAAAGCCCCACTCGAGGACAACAATAACGGCCTCCTCTCTATGGTTGGGATGTCTCGTCGTCAGGACTCTGTTCTGCACAACCTCCGTAGCAAACTCGAGGAGCTTACTACGTCTGTCTCTGTACTTACAGATGAACAACGTCAGCTTAAGGATGTACTCATAGGCAATGTAAGCCCCGCATCTGCTCCTTCATCCTCCTCCCATCAGCCTGTGAACTTTACTCGTAGATTAGGAGAAATTGAAACACATCTCTCCAACACCAATCTAGCGATCTCACTTCTGCGTAGCGACTTCGACACTATGATGCTCATAATGTTGAACATACAAGAGAAGATGGAGACTCTGGTGCCCTCTCCTAGAGACATCCGTACTGTTGCCCCACCATCACCACCTCCTCCTCCGCCTCTGCCTCCAGGTTTTTGAGGTGGTCGGGCCTTTGGCGCACAAGCCTTTCTCTTGTCTTATAATATATTTTTGATCATCGACGGAGAAGAGTGTTTGTGGGTAGATATTCTTTGGTGTTTTATGTCATTATGTACGAAATGTAGTTTCAAATTTGTTGTGGTATGTACATTATAACGTATAAATGTTGTAGTATGATAGAATTCAGACCTTAATACACTGTCATTTAATTTGATACAATTGCATGACATTACGAAATTGATATATGTGATATATACATCGATGCTTACTTGAATCAATGTCCGAAATTGAAATTACCTATTTAAAAACTTTTTACCGATATATGATTTACCCAGCACGCACAACGGGCATAAATTGTGACCGTCCTGATATACGTTGTGATAAAACATTTACGTTTGCACACAATTACTCAGCACGCACAACGGTCACATAATGTGTTTGACCGATGTGCGGGCTGTGAGCATACCCGTATCTGATTATCCACAATTACTCAGTTCACACAACTGCACGTAATGACCTTTTTGCGCGCGGAACCAAACTATTCTATATTACAATTGAGGGAAGGTTTTGAATTTGTCCTATGTGGCAGTGTCATGTCAAGTTTTGGGGGGAAATATCTTGGATTGAGAAAATATGTTCGGAATACACAAAAGCATTGTAGAGAAATTAGTTGGGAGAATACAAAAGCTTTTCTTTTTTGAAATTGGTAGCATTAGCACTTAAGTCTTAATACCATTCTTTCAAAAATGACCCAAAAAACCGAGACCCAAAAAAATGAAACCCAACAAAAAACACACACAGAAAATGAAACTCAACGAAATAGAACTTTATTTCGGCTGAGCTTATTTCAGCCGACTCAAAAAATTTGAAACCCAAAAAAACACAGTGAAAGTGCATTCAAAGAGGCGGGCTGTCAAGCTGTCTGACCAACCCATTCGCACAGAAGGCGCCCTCGCTGAAGTCGCCCGCTAAATTTGTTGTTCTGCATCGAAGGCGGCCGCACCTAATTTATTGCCCCTCGCCGAAGACGGCCGTGCCTCTAAATTTTTTACGCTATTTTGTTGTTATTTTCCATTTTGGCTGTAGAAATATTTTTTTTGGCCCAAATATTTTTTTGGGACAAAGATTTTGCACCGTTCCCGCGGGCAGGGATTATGGCTAGTATGCAATTAAAATGACAATATTTCATCGCAACCAAACTTCAGATGCCATGACCGTTGTGCGGGCTGAGCAAAACTGTATTACATAATCCATTACCCATAATTATTCATCCCGTCCTGTGCGGTGTGTAAATAGGTATACCTTTCGGAAACATAATTCAGCTCGCACAACTGCTAAAATTTCACCCACCTGTGAGCGATTTGTAAAACTGTCGTAACTAAAAAATCACAATAATTAAGAAAAATCACAAGATCGGTGGAGATTTAATGTTCAGACTGACATGCGAAATAAATATTTCCACATTGAAGCAAATAGATCGGGTCGGTTGATTGACGGGTGTAGATACATACTCCTCCCCCTTTTGTATTTAGGTCCTGTCCTTTTGGCATCCGTATTTACGACACGCACACCCGACTCAAACGACACGCACATCCACACTTTCCTCTCCTTCCCAGTTTCGCGTGTTAACCGCTATCGTGTTCATGGGGAATTATTTTTGCTCCGTGCACAATTTGCACGGGAAATTTCTAGTATACATATAAGTGAAAAGACAACACATATCTTACTGTTTACAGAATAAGACACCATATATCTTTGTGAATGATACTCATGTGTCACGCTGTTGGATTTGATGGTGTCCCATTTTGTAACGTCCCATTATGAGTAATATTGTACAAACATAAATAATTTGATCAAATTGCACAACATCCATTATTTTTCCCGTTGTGCGCGTTGAGCAATTTTGTTATTGGCCATCAAGTTTGCTCAACGTGCACCGTAAAGGCCAAACCTTCTTGGGAACATCATCTGGCTGGTAACAGTATGTTGTAGATTCACTCGTCTTTATGTCCAATACAATATCACGCACAGTGACTCTACTGTAGTCTATCGTCCTCATCAATGGGCCAGTCTAATTCGTCTATAAATAGCCTCTCTTCCCACTAGACCTTGTCAACCACTGCACTTCTTGATGATAGTATTCTAACTGATTCTATCTGTTACTACTTCATACAATATTTTTTCTTCACAATGCTAAATATATCCCGTTGTTCATCACTGCTTTGTCTTCAACACACAAAGATGAACAATATACTACCGGCAATTGACGTGTACTGGAAGATGTTATTTGCTCCTTCATATGTTCTACTACAGCAGCGGATTCTTCTGAGAAGAAGCAACCGTGATATATTTTTATATCAGTGCCTAAACGTAAAGTTGCATGTCTTTATACCCTATTTTTACTTAAATATTCTTTTTATCGTTCATAATTGATGCTTCTTCAACGCATACAGTGGCATGCGCTGAAGAATCCAGATCAGCCAACTTCGTTAAAGGAGTGGCTACTTATACCGTTATGGACGATCTGGATGCTAGTGATGATGGTGCGTGCTATTGGAGCTGATCATAAATGCCATCTTGCTTGAGCTGTTCAGCATGTCTCTGTGAACAGTTTTGCGTAGTGTGATTCAATGTACCATTAGGATATTCCCGTGATTGAATTTCATACCAGTTCCAAACAGTGAAGTTGCAAAATATTTAGCTGTAGTTTCAACTTTGTTGTGTAATGTACAGAATAATGCATAAATGTTGTAGTATTTTGGAATTCAGACCCTAATACAATGTCATTTTATTTGATACAATTGCATGACAATACAAAAATTATATAGGTGACATATATGTCCGACGTTGATATTACTGAGCAAAATTGTTTACCGAACTATAAATTACATTTATGCATTATGTACATTATAATACATAATGTTGTAGTTTGTTAGAATTCGGACCTTAATACTATGTCATTTAATTTGATACAATTACAGGACAATACAAAATTGATATAAGGTGATATATACATTGATTCTTACTTGAATCAATGTCCGACATAGATATTACTGATCAAACACTGTTCACCGAACTATAAATTCCCCAGGGCGCACAACAGGCTCATGATATATGTTGTGATAAACTATTTACGTGTGCAAACAGTTACTAGCATGCACAATGTTCACATCGATTTGTTTGACCGCTGTGCGCGCTGAGCAAAACCGTATCTGGTTATCCACAATTACTGAAATCACACAACTGGACGTAGATGTGACCCTTTTGCTCGCAGAGCCAAACTGTATGCAATTAAACACAATAGACCATCGCACACAATAGTCAGATGCCATGACCGTTGTGCGTGCTGAGCAAAACTGTATTACATACTCTATTACCCACGGTTAATCATCCCGTCATATGGGCAACATAAGGTAAGGTTGCGAGCACTGATCAAATTACACCCACCTGGGCGCGTTGAGCAAAACGGTCGTAACGAATAATTACTCAGCGCGCAAAACGTTCAATAAAAAATCCCAAAATATAGAAGAAACACAAAATCGGGGGAGAATTAAATAATGTTCAGTCTGACATTATTTAAAAAATCAAAATTGAATCAAATTTGATGCGCAACAGTTGATTGATGGGTGTAAAGACATTTAAGTGATAAGACAACACATATCCTACTGTTTACATAATAGGACAACAAAAATATCTACATTTCTTTGATTTGTTAAAAAAATATACATTTTGGATATATAATACAGCGCGCACAATGGATCAAAATACACCCAGGTGTGCGCGTTGAGCATAATGGACGTAACGAATAATTACTCTGCGCGCACAACGTTCAATACAAAATCCACATAATTAATAACTTCAGCGCGCACAACGTTCAATAAAAAAATCCCAATAATAAAGAAGAAAAACAAAATTGGGGGAGAATTAATTAATGTTCAGACTGACAGGCCAGTTAAAAAAATTACCATTGAAGCAAATCTAATGCGCAGGAGTTGATTGATGGGTGAAAAGGCATTTAAGTGATAAGACAACACATATCAGACTGTTTACAGAATAAGACAGCAAAAATATCTACATTTATTTGATTTGTTAAAATTTGATCCTTAGTGCGGGGTAAATAAAAAGGTATACATTTAGAAAATATAATATAGCGCGCACAACGGATCAAAATACACCCAGCTGTGCGCGTTGAGCAAAACGATCAAACGAATAATTTCTCTGCGCGCACAACGTTCAATACAAAATCCCCATAATTAACTACATCAGCGCGCACAACGTTCAATAAAAAATCCCAATAATAAAGAAGAAACACAAAATTTTGATAGATTAATTACTGTTCAGACTGATATGCAAGAAAAAAAATCAAAATTGAGGCAAATATAATGGCAGCAGTAGATTGATTGGTGTAAGGAAATTTAAGTGATATGACAACACATATCCGACAGTTTACAGAATAAGACAGCAAAAATATTCACATTTCTTTGATTTGTTAAAATTTGTGTCTTAGTGCACACCGTGCGGGGTATTTAAAAAGGTATACATTTTGGATATATAATACAGCGCGCACAACGAATCAAAATACACCCAGCTGTGCGTGTTGAGCAAAACAGTCGTAACGAATAATTACTCTGCGCGCACAACGTTCAATACAAAATTCCGATATTTAATATCTTCAGCGCGCACAACGTTCAATAAAAAAATCCCAATAATAAAGAAAACACAAAATTGGGGGAGAATTAATTAATGTTCAGACTGACATGCCAGATAAAAAATTCAAAATTGATGCAAATATAATGCGGAGCAGTTGATTGATGGGTATAAAGACATTTACGTGATAAGACAACACATATCCGACAGTTTGCAGAATAAGACAGCAAAAATATTCACATTTCTTTGATTTGTTTAAATGTTGAGTCTTATTAGTGCGGATTGTGCGGGGTATTTAAAAAGGTATACATTTTGCATATATAATACAGCGCGCACATCGTATCAAAATACACCCAGCTGTATGCGTTGAGCAAAACAGTCATAAAGAATAATTACTCTGCGTGCACAACGTGCAATACAAAATTCCCATAATTAATTACTTCAGCGCGCACAACGTTCAATAAAAAATCCCAATAATAAAGAAAAAACAAAATTGGGGGAGAATTAAATAATGTTCAGACTGATGGGTGTACAGACATTTAAGTGATAAGAAACACATATCTTACTGTTTACAGAATAAGACAACTTATATCTATGTGTATGATACTCATGAGTCACGCTGTTTGATTTGAGGTGGTCACCTCGCTATAAATGGATTAATGAGAAATATTGTATAAACATAAATAATTTGCTCAACTCGCTCAACTGTCGTATTGTTATCCGTTTTGCGCGTTGAGCAATTTTCTTAGGGCAATCAATTTTGTTGGCGGCAATTCCTGTAGCCCACAGTAACCCATCAGCCTCATCCATACGGACCATACCCAGTCCAATTCGTCTATATAAAGTGATTTACTTCCCTTTAGACATCGTCAATAACTACTCCTCTCGATGACAGTGTTCTATATAGTTATACCTATACAATAAATTTTATTTTACATGCTAAATTTTTGTTCTTACTAATGAATGCTTCGTCTACGACACACAAAGATGGCCAGCCAATAAACTTGCGGTAATTGTCGTGATGCTGAAATTGAATTCGTCACATTTATATGGGCATTAAAGATGGAGTCTGCTACTTCAGATATCATTAACGATGGTGTTGGCTCCTTCAGAAGAAGCACACGATGTTTTCGAATGCTTCACATTGCCATCAACCTGAAGGTGCCACCAAGGTATCGGCTCTCAAACTGCGCAATCTTCTCCAAAACTGTGCATCCTCATTTCTATACATGCTAAGAAGAATTTCTTACGATTGCCATTATTACATTTCATACCAGTGCTAAAATGTGACGAATCTCTATTGGAGCTGCTCATAACTGCAATATCCACAGGAGACAAGGTCACGGCATGAGAACTTGTCGTATGAGCAAAACTGTATTCTATTGCTCAAAGTTAATCAGCCCGCCCTGCATCCAAAAGTAGTGACCTTTGTGTCCACTAAGCAAAAATATTTACTATACTGTGATTTGTCACAGTTACTATCTTCTGATATGATGCTGTAAGTTTTTTTTGGAAAAACTTGGACAAGCACATCAAGAGTATCGGTGTAATTAGATTTTTCTCTTTGCTAATCGAAACCAGATGTTTTTTTGCTGTTGTGCGCGTTGAGTATAAAAAGGTATACCTTCAAGCAATTTTTCTCTTCGTGCACCACCGCAGTCGAATACTATTTGGAACAACGTTTGGCTGGTATCCATCTGCCATATATTCACGAGCACAAACTGTTACTCTACGGTGTTTCCATCCTCGTACTTGGTCAGTCCAACTCGTCTGTATATGGTTTCCATACCCACCAGACCTCATCAACCACTTCCCCAGGTGAATATAGTTCCTTTATCTGATTCTCTCTGATTCTTCTAATACAATGTGTTTTCTTCAAATTTGTAATTTTGTTGTTGTTCATGAGTGCGTCGTCTACAGCACCCAAAGATGGCCAATATACTAGCGGCAAGTGACGTGATGCAGAAATTGAACACATCACCTTTATATGGCGGCGAAGATGTTCTTTTTCTCCTCTTCGCATGATCTGTTCATCTTCATTGCAAACCTCACATGAATGCAAAGATGTTCTTGTAACCATTACAGCTTCATTCTCGTCCATGCCAACTTGCAGATATTCTTTGACCCTTCGTAAGTTCCGTTCAGATTCATTGCATACATAACTGCTTGATGATAACAACGGTTCTATCTTATATCTATCTAAGTCTAATTATATTTACTCTTTTATTCTATCTTTTCCTAGGGGAGTTTGTACTTGCTGTTATCCCTCCTGCTCCCAAGGGTGTTCGAAGTGTCATTGTTTGCCTTGAGATAGATGCCGACGGTATCTTGAATGCCTCTGCAGAGGAAAGGACGTGTGCAGAAAAATAAGATCACTATCACTAACGATAAGTGCCAGGTTGACCCTGGAGGAGATTGAAAGGATGTTCCTTGAGGCAAAGAAGTATAAAGCAGAAGATGCAGCGAACCAGAGAACGACGGAGATGGTGTGTTATGTTCATTGGAATGCATAAATGTTGTAGTATGTTGGAATTCAGACCTCAATACAATATCATTTAATGTGATACATTTGCAGCCCATTACACAGACCTTAATACAATGTCATTTAATGTGATGCATTTACAGCCCATTACAAACTTGTGATTGGTGATATATACATTGATGCTTACTTAAATCAAATTCCAACAATGAAATTCAATGGGAAAAATTAGTGAAAGTAATATACTAAGATTTACACAGCGCGTACAACTGGCAAACGGCGTGAACGTTGTGCGCGTTTAGAAATTTTGATCGAGGCCAACGATTATGCTCATCGCTCAGCACGTCAGTGCATCTTTATTTGGAAACAGCATCTGTGTAATACATACAATAAATACCCGAGGTACAAGATTATTCTGTATATTCACGAGAAATCGTCTGTTGACTTTTATTTAGTAAAGTGCTACTTTTGTTTATACCAGCTTCCATTTACCCCTGGACACTAATTAATCATCCCACATAATTACTCAGCGTGCACAACTTGCAACAGAAATGAAAGTTGTTCGCGCTAAGCAACGCTTTCTATAATTACCGAGTTTTGCTCGTCGTGCACAACGGTGTTATTTAACAATCCGTTGTGCGCTCGGAGCTAAACTATATACAATTACACAGTACACACAATTACTCATCGCGATCATATACGGAAGGTCATTCTCCCGCCAGTCTCGTCCTCGGTGACGGGGCCGTGTCGGCCGTCCAACAGGGTTCCCGGGTGTCGACCTGGAATCAGGGGGAGAGGGAAGTAAACGCTCTCACTTGGCGTCTGTTGAAAAAATTCCCTTCATTAAATTCTGAAAAAAATACATATTACTCGCTCACGAGTAGCAGTCTTACAAAATTAACGATTCGCAAAATTTAGGAAGACGACGCACCGTCGGCTGTAAAGAGGTCCTTTATCGCTCTCGCCACCCTTTCCATCTTGGCGGTGGCCCGAGCTTTGAAAGCGTCGACCTCTTGCTCCTTCTCGAGAAGCTTGGCCTGAAGGTCAACAACCTCCTTCCTCGATGCCTCAAGATCAGCTCGGAGTTGAGATCGCTCTCCACGCCACTGATCTTCCAACTGCTTCTTAGCGCTTGACAAGGCGGTGAGGCTGGATGTGGCCTCCGAGGCCGCCTAATCCGACTTGCCCTTGGCGGCCATTATCTTCCCCAAATCTTCCTCCAGCTTCTTCACCTGAGCTCTGAGCTCAGAAGCCTCGTTCTCGGCATCCGCCACCCGGCGCTGCCCCTCGATCAGTTCGCGGGCCCTGCGGCGCAGACCTGCCCCGAAAATGGTCACCTGCAGATGGCGACAATCAGTAAAACCAGAAGGGGAAGCAAAATTCGGAATGCACATTAGCAACGAACCTGAAGGCCACTGCGAACGAAGCAGTTGGCCATCGTCTCAAGGTCGACCCCATTCAGGAAATCGACATCCCTTGGCAGAGTGATATTCTCCGCCAGACGAGCCCCCGTCCCAAAGTCCAGGAGGGCCGACTCGGCCGTCCCCACGATGTACGGTGGCCGATAGGTCTCCCTGTGAATCTCCCCATGATGGCCAGACCCAATGCGGTTCGACTGCAGAAGGTGGCCGAACTCTGGAGATATGGGGCCGACGGAAGGGACCGGTGGATCAATGTCCTCGTATGGCCACCCGTCGTGTGGCGTGCTGAAGGAAGATGTGCCCCCAACTCGAGGATCATAAGGAGCCGCCTTCAAAGACCGCGCAGCTTAACTTGAGGAGCATCCAGCCTCCCCCAACTCCATCATGAGGTTCCCCGATTCCTCTGATTCCTCCTCTTCCTCCTCTTCCCTCTTCCTCTTACGGCCTTCTTCATTGGCCCGCTCCATCGCTGAAGTAACCTCTCTGTATGCTCCTCCCGCCATTTTTTTTCGGGAAGAAATAATAAGATGATGAGATTTCCTCGGAGCGCAAAAGCCATTGGCCTCACCTCCAATTTCTTTTATTACGCAAACGAATGGACAGGATGATCGACACGTGTCGGAATTTTGGCAAAAACAACGGTTGAGATAGGCGAAAGGTTTTGGCGGCCTTAATCCAAATTTGATGCTTCGAATGCCGTGCCCTATTAAAGGAAATTACCCATCATTCGGCCTTGATCTGTGTTATTAGTCGAGAACGAATCACGGGGGCCAATGTTGAACCCGTGTACGGCGCCCGAAAAGGCATGGGGTAATTGCTCATCGCACAAAACGACTCAAACCCTATAATTGCTCTCCGCACATGCCCACTCAAAACTCACAATTGCTCATAGCACACAACCATTTTTTTCCATCCACGTTTACATGTGAAAGGGTAAATTTATTATTCGTATCACCGTTGCATAATTGTTAAGAAATTCCATGTCACAACTAGTCCTTACATAAAGTTTGGAAATGGTGCATGTCAGCAGGCAGAGTGTATGTCATGGCATATACATCTACTGTAGTAAAGGAAGTAACAACTATACTTATGAACATGTGAAAGCGTGCACGTGCAACAGGCAAGGTGTACAACAATGGATCGACACATGCAACAGGCAGAGTGTATGTCAAGACTGAGGTGCATTCAAACATTGAGATACGGAAAAAAATCAATTCAAAGTGTCAAATAATACATCTTATGCATATAGTCCTCATCTAAGGGTGTTAGTGTTATGATTTGATGTATGATGAGAGACTTGTACTTTTGCCCTTCTTTTTTCGAGTGAGTTGTGAATATGAAGATGTTGGTGTATGTATAAGATGTATCAATGTATCATTAAAATGGAATATTGTGTTATTTTCTCAGTCTTTTTATCTGTGATGGAGTTTTACTTGTACTTCCCTGCAAGTGCGAACTACCTGCAGTGTTCTTTCAGCTCTCTTCTTTTATTTCTTTCTACGTAAAAACACTCGTCTTTTCGGTAATACATGATAAGGGTTCGTACTTATCGGATATCCCGGGGACCGGGTCGCATTGAATGAAGGCCAGTCGAACGAATTCTCCCGCCCATGGGGAGTGGGATTCGAAGTGCCGCCTCTGTGAGACTTTGACACGTGTCCCCTACTGACGGCTTGGATTCGAAGGGACCTTCAGTATAAAGCCTTTCTCCTTTTAAATTCTGCTTTACCCATTGCTCGTTACCCTGATTTTCATATTTTTTGCTCAGATGGCGGGTCGGGATTTCAGTGAAGACGTTCCTAACGTTCCTCACCATCCGCCCTTGGGCACGGCCGAACCTTCGCCTTTCGTGGAGAATCAGATTGATTCGCCCTCCGGTCTCGACCTCGGAGAGGGGTACGTGGCGGCCGTCGAGCAGGGTTCCCGTGTGTTAACCGGGAATGAGGAGAAGAAGAGACGCTCTCACTCGTGGTCTGAAGGTCTCGAGAGGAAGAAGAAGAGGAGTGAGTGTCATGCCCCGCGTCTGAAAAACACGGAGGCGAAGCGTGACAAAGGCCCGCTTAGGCCGGGGCTGAGAGCCCAGACCCAAAAAGCGTCTGTAGTATTCCATAGCGAAAGTATAGGTCCCTGCATGTTAGTACGAAATAACAAAAGTACTGAAAAGAACATTTCATTTTATTCCAAAATTTATCATCAAAGTACTGAGAGTCTAAATGCCGGAATCGGCTACAACTGCTGAAAGGAAACTAATGGTGCAAGCACCCAACCTAGACGAGAAAGTAAGAGTGCAACGCACCCAACCAAACTGAGATGAATAACACTGGATCAGCAACGAGGGGTCTCTAGCTCTGGTCATCCTTTGGATCGTACACCGGGTCAATGTCCTCCGGCTCCAAGTCTACTGGCAAGTCCGCCTCGTCGACGTACTCTGTCTCCACACCTGACGTACAGCACCAAAAGAAGGAAACTGTACGTCAGGCAAAGTCTACACGAACGGTCAGACTCTACTGCAAGTGTATCAACTATTAACAATGATTTACTGGTTGATTTAGCATGCTGGGGTTATAACTGAGTAACAAAGAAGTAGCGCAGCAGGGAAAGTAAAACGTAGCAAGCAGTAGTCGTAGCGTGTGCTACCGACTACGGGACTAACCTACAGGTGTCAAGACAAGACGGGACGTGACGGAACAAGACGGGACAAGACGGGACAAGACAAGTAAGACACGAAAGGGTTCACGCCTTACGGTCCGAAACGCCCGAAGGCTTTTTGTGTAACAGGGATCACTTCCGCGGAGGAAAGCATCCGAAACGCCCGAAGGCTTTTTGGTGTAACAGGGATCACTTCCGCGGAGGAAAGCATCCAAAACGACCGAAGGCTTTTTGTGTAACAGGGATCACTTCCGCGGAGGAAAGCATCCGAAACGCCCGAAGGCTTTTTGGGTAACAGGACAGGACATGACAAGTGTAGGGAGTTGTTATTCTAGGGTGTCCACACACACGCACACGCAAGATAGTCCTATGATGTCAAGTTGTTGTTGTCAGGCTCAGACTTCGTCGTCAAGTCTGAGCCGTCAAGGGCGTCCCGGACGCTATCATTTCACGTCCGGTTCTCAGCACTCACAGTCTAACAGTTATACAAACTAAGACTAAGGCACGGTCAAAAACGCAAGTGGGTACACTTGCCTGGAATGGCGAGTGTGTCGTCTGTCCGGGGCGTCTCGACCAGTCGTCGCGTCCGCGGTAGTCCGTCTGAAAAGGGATCACGGTGACGGTGTCAAGTCGCGAATTTCGTCAAATCCTATTTAGGTTCATTTCTAGGTTAGGAGTGAATACCCTAATTGTCACAAGTCAAAAGTGTCCGATCAGCCTATCCGACGATTCTATCCTCTGTGCACAGTTCAAAAAGTCCGATCGTCGATTCTATTGTTCACAACATTTTAAAGGAGCAGAAAAATAAATTTAATGAGTTTAGTTGCCGATTTTAGTTAGGTTTCCAGTTCTGCTACGATGGGGGGTTGTGCTACGAGTTTCGGAAACCAACCTCATCCGGAGTCTGAGGTAGAGCGGACGTAAAGTCTGGACGGTAGAATATCCGCATCGCCTACGGTGTCTCGGATACGGGTAGCGTAGCGAGACTCGTTCTGGTAGTGAACTGGAAGTACGGCAACGAGCGGGGATGGCGGACAGCGATCAAATAGGCAAAACAGCGAGTGGGGGATGTCGGAAAGGGGTTCACGGTGTCGGAAACTCGGACTGCGATCAAAAAGAGGGAACCGTACAACGGAAAACGTCGTAGGGCTGTCGGTAGGGCCGTACAAAGGGTACAGCAGTCAAGAGGGGTCGTTGAGGCCTGGGGACACCTGCGGCGCTGTAAGCGGAGGAGTACGGCGCTGGAACCGGTTTTGCGGCAGCGGGGATGCAGCCGGCGGTGCTGTGGAGGGCCTGAGGTGGAGAGACGGCCGCGGGTAGCGCGGCGGCGGAATCGGGGCCGGCGATCGGGGCTCTGGTGCTGCCGTAGGTGATGGGAGCCGGCGATCGGGGCTCTGTGGCGGCGGCTGCGAACGGAGAATGCGGCGGCGGGGCAAAAACGCGCGGCGGCGTGCGCTGGGGTTCGCGGCGAGGGGCGCAGCGGCGCGCGGATGGCTGTTGCGCGGTGGGCCGCGGCGGCGCCGTGAGGGGGAAAGGGAGAGAGTGGATCGGGGAAGATTTTTGGGGGTGGCGGCTGCTGCGTGAGGGAGATTTAGATTTTAGGGTTAGTGTTAATTTTTTTAGGGTTAGGATTATTAATAGGATTTTTTGTTGATATATAACCCTAGGATAAAAAAGGGGGGAGATTGAGTGTCAAAGGGTGTCGTACTGGGGTAAGTCTAGGGGGATTTAGTGAAACAGTTTAGGAAAAAGATTAAGACAGATTTAGTAGAGATTTGGCCAGATTTGGCAATAATTCGAAATTTGAACTGGATGGGCAAATCAACGGTCCAGATTTCTCCGAGCGATAACTCTCAATCCGGGCGTCAGAAAAATAATCTGAAAATACTGGAGCGATTGTGGAGACGAGACGCATAGATCTATGGAGCCCGATCGTGCGTAGCGCCTACCAAAAATTTACGTAAAATTCGGGACGGCGCTTTGAGCCAAAAGACTAAAACGCCCCTATCGATTCAACATCGTTTTGTGAGAAAACGGCCGCGAAAAGATGTTCCCAAAAATTACCATAAATAGCTACACTCACAACGATCACAACGGCATATCACAATGCATATATTGGAAGCCAGAAATAGTCAAATAAAATACGTGCACGCTAAAGCACGTGCACGCAGAAAATTTCATAAGGCCGAGAAGCGACCGTTACATTCTACCACACTAAAATAAAGATTCCGTCCTCGGAATCGACAACACTAATCATCAAACAAGGATGGGAAACGCTCCCTCATCTCCTCCTCGTGTTTCCAAGTGGACTCTCCAGGTGATCCGTGACGCCACATCACTCTCACCAGATCGACTACCTTATTCCTCAACTGCTTCTGTCGACGGTCCAAAATATGCACATGCTGTTGGTCATAAGTCAGGTCCAGGCGAACTGTAATCTCTGAGAAATCAACCGTGTGCGACGGATCACTGACGTACCTACGTAGCTGAGATACGTGGAAAACGTCGTGAACTCCCTCCAAAGATGGTGGTAGAGCGAGGCGGTAGGCCACTGCTCCCACACGCTCTAGCACATCAAACGGTCCAATATACCTCGGACTCAGCTTTCCCTTCTTCCCGAAATGAATAACTCCGCGGTTCGGAGAAATCTTCAGGAAGACGTGATCACCAGGCTGAAACTCCAAAGGTCTCCTCTTGGCATCAGCCCAATGCTTGAAGCGATCCTGTGCAACTCTGAGCTTCTCCCTGATGTCCCTCACGACATCCACAGCTTCCACTATCATCACGGGACCCAACAGCTCCCGATCTCCAACATCATCCCAGCTCAGTGGCGATCGACATTTCCTTCCATATAGGGCAGCAAACGGCGCCATGCCAATGCTCGCCTGGTAGCTGTTGTTATATGAAAACTCCACCAAGTGGAGATGGTCCTCCCAAGAACCCTTCAAATCGAGCGTACAAGCTCGTAGCATATCCTCCAGGATCTGAATAGTCCTCTCGGACTGGCCATCGGTCTGCGGGTGGTACGCCGTGCTGAAGCTCAGACTCGTACCCAAGTTCTCCTGCAGACTTCTCCAGAACTGAGATGTGAACCTCGTATCTCTGTCAGACACGATGCTCACGGGGACTCCATGTAAGCGTACAATCTCCTGCACATACATGGTCCACATCACAACTAACTCAAGAGAAAATTTAAAAGGGAAGTAAGAAAAGGAATTTTACCTCCAGATATTTCCTCGCTAAGGCTTCCGTAGACTGGCCCACTCGGAAGGGGATAAAGTGTGCAGACTTGGTCAATCGATCCACGATTACCCAAACTGCGTCATTCTGCCTCGGGGTCCGAGGTAGACCAGACACGAAATCCATCGTAATATACTGCCACTTCCACTCCGGAATACGAAGCGGTTGCAGCAACCCGGCAGTACGATGGTGCTCAGCCTTCACCTGCTGGCATATCAGGCACTTGGCAACGCTCTGTGCCACGCTCCTCTTCATGCCAATCCACCAGTAATTTAGACGGAGATCCTTATTCATCTTGGTGCCTCCAGGATGTATAGAATATGGCGAGCTATGAGCCTCACTCAACAGCTCCTCACGAACATCACCTGCAGGTACACAGAGCCTACTGTTGTACCGCAGTGAACCATCCTCATGAATCACGAATTCTGCCCGAAGTCCAGCTTCAACCTGCCTTCTGATCCTCTGTAGCTTCGGATCTCCTGCCTGTGCTGCCTTGATCCGATCCACGATCGTGGACTGAATCTGCCAATTCATGAAGGAATGAACCACACCAGGTAGGACAACCTCCAAATCCATCTCTCTCAGCTCCTGCTGAATCCTCCAGTCGAAAGTATGCATCATCGCAGTAGGGAGTCTACTCAAGGCATCAGGCACTATGTTCACCTTCCCCGGATGATACTGCAAATCTATCTCGTAGTCAGCCATGAGCTCCAACCATCGTCTCTGACGCATGTTGAGCTCCTTCTGCATGAAGATGTACTTCAAGCTCTTGTGATCGGTGAAAATCTTCACACTCTCACCTAGCAAGAAGTGTCTCCAAATCTTCAGTGCAAAGATCACTGCTGCCAACTCCAGATCGTGCGTCGGGTAATTCTTCTCATGAGTCCTCAACTGACGAGAAGCATACGTGACCACGTGGCCATGCTGATGCAAGACGCATCCTAGGCCCTTCCCTGACGCATCACAATAAACTTCGAAGCCTCCGCTTCGATCCGGCACTGCCAACACCGGTGCTCTGGTCAATCTCGCCTTCAAGATACTGAAAGCCTCCTCACAAGCATCTGACCAGAGAAACTCCACATCCTTCCTTGTCAGCTTCGTCATCGGCTCCGCAATCTTCGAGAAATCCTTGATGAACCGCCGATAATAGCCTGCTAAACCAAGAAAGCTCCTGATGTCAGACACTGACTGCGGAGTCGGCCAATCTCTGACTGCTCTGACCTTCTCCGGATCTACAGATATGCCATCACCGGACACCACGTGTCCCAGAAATGCGACTCTGTCCAGCCAGAACTCGCACTTGCTATACTTGGCATAAATCTTGTGTCGCCTCAGCGTCTCCATCACTGTCCTCAGATGACAGCTGTGCTCCTCCTCAGACTTCGAATAAATCAAGATGTCATCAATAAAAATGACGACAAACTTATCCAGGAAATCATAGAATATCAAGTTCATCAAATTCATGAACACAGCTGGAGCATTGGTCACGCCAAACGGCATGACCACGAACTCATAATGCCTGTATTTCGTCCGGAATGCTGTCTTCTGACCATCGTCCTCCTTCACCTTCAACTGGTGGTATCCACTCCTCAAATCCAACTTCGAGAAGACTCTCGATCCTCCAAGCTGGTCGAAGATATCATCGATGCGCGGCAGCGGATACTTATTCTTCACGGTGACAACATTTAGTCCTCGATAGTCCACGCACATCCTGCGGGACCCATCCTTCTTCTTCACGAGTAAAACTGGTGCGCCCCATGGAGACACACTAGGGTGGATGAAACCCTTCTGCAGCAACTCATCTAACTGCTTCTGCAGCTCCTCGAGCTCAGCGAGAGCCATACGGTACGGCGCCTTCGATATCGGTTGCGCTCCCGGCATAAGATCAATACCAAACTCTAAAGCTCGGTCGGGTGGCAAACCTGAGATATCCTCTGGGAAGACGTCGTCGAAGTCTCGGACGACTGCTGGTCGCTCGATCTCCACTTCCATCGGCATAGCTGCAACAATCGTCACCACCGGCGTGGCCCGATATCTGATGGGTCCAAGCGACTCATCTCTGCTGCGGAACTCGAATTCTGGATGGCCTGGAATCTGGAACACTACCCTCTTGCTGTGACAATCGATCGAGGCGTGGAAATCTCCCAACCAATCGATGCCAAGAACGGCATCGAAATGTGGCAGGTCGTGAACAATGAAATCTGCGAAGAGCTCGTGTCCACTGACCACCAGAGGAATCGATCGACATCCCAAGTTCACTGTCACCACTCCGTTCCCTGTGGTGATGTCCCAACACTTGGGAAGTGTATGGGTGGGAATGGAGTGTCTTGTTACAAAACTCCGGGATAAGATGCACATGGATGCACCGGAGTCGAACAAGGCCAAGGCCGAGTGGGAGGACACTAGGATGGTGCCTAAGATATTAAAAGAACTACGGTCAAACCAAGCTACTCTAACAAACAAGTCAAACAAGCAAGACTAACAATTAAAAGCTAAACTATGAAATGAAAGACTAGAATCAAGGGGTTACCTGCAATAACTCCATCCAGCTCCTCAGTCTCCAAAGCCGTCATGGTGTAAGCCGGCCTCTCGGGCTGCGCTGCTCTCTGAAACATCTGCCTCTGTGGCACCAAGGGTGGTCCACGAACGGCAGGTCCTCTCTGAACTAGAGCAGGCGCTCTCATCTGCAGCGGGGCTGGAGCTCCAACTACAGCATGATGGGCTCTCGGACAATCCTTCGTAGCATGCGAGGCATCTCCGCAAACTAGGCACAGTCCCATCTTCTTCCGGCAATCCTTCTGAACGTGTCCTGGCTTCCCGCAGTTATGACACGGTCCCTTGCTCTGACTCTGAATGGGTGCTCCAGGACTCTTAAATGGTACTGTCTGAACTGGCCTCATTGCCGGCCTAGCAGGTGGCCGGTACTGCTCCATAGGACGCTTCCCCTTATCAGCTGGAGGGTCAGGTAGGAGCGAAATAAGCTCATGATTCTTCGCAGCATCCAGCACCTCCCTCATAGTCGTGAAACTCGCCGAAGACATAGAAGCCTGAATCTTCGGACGCAGTCCCTGTCGGAAACGATCAGCTCGCTTCTCCTCCTTCTTCACCATATGCGGAGCAAAGCGACTCAGCATCTCAAACTCCGCCTCATACTCCTCGACGGTCATGTTCTCCTGCTTCAGATCTATAAATCTGCTCAACAGCTCCCTCCTAGTAGTCATGGTGAAGTACTTCATCCTGAACATAGACCTGAAGGTCTTCCAATCCACTGGCTTCTCCAGACGCCTCTCCTCGATGCGCCACCAGTTCCTCGCATTCTCCGTCAGCTGCATCTTCGCTATCTCCACTCGGGTATCGTCTGGAATCTTCGCAGCAACTAACTTCTCCTCCGTGCTCTGGATCCACTCGTCAGCAGCTAAGGGTCCCTCCTTCCCTGAAAATGTCCTCGGCTGGAGCTCATTGAACTGCTTCACTCCTGAAGCAGCTCGTGGGGCAGGCGGAGGTGGAGGTGGTGCAACTGGGATAGCCTGGGCAGCACGCTGGGACTGCTGAACCAGCTGATGCTGCACCTCCAGCATCTCTCTCATCATGCCCAGAAACTGGCAGAACTCTCCGCCCTGGTCTTCCGGAACTCCATCTCCTGAGCTCCCCGATCGGGTAACACGTCGTCCTGCCATCCTATTGACAGAAAGACACAGATCAGACTCGTACAATTATCGGATGATAATAAAATGAAATTTAATACTTCAATTATTCCGTACTCGCAGGAGAGGGACCTGCATGGGCCACCACTCAAACCTGTCACGCCCCGCTTCCCAAAAACACGGAGGTGAAGCGTGACAAAGGCCCGCTTAGGCCGGGGCTGAGAGCCCAGACCCAAAAAGCGTCTGTAGTATTCCATAGCGAAAGTACAGGTCCATGCATGTTAGTACAAAATAACAAAAGTACTGAAAAGAACATTTCATTTTATTCCAAAATTTATCATCAAAGTACTGAGAGTCTAAATGCCGGAATTGGCTACAACTGCTGAAAGGAAACTAATGGTGCAAGCACCCAACCTAGACGAGAAAGTAAGAGTGCAACGCACCCAACCAAACTGAGATGAATAACACTGGATCAGCAACGAGGGGTCTCTAGCTCTGGTCGCCCTCTGGATCGTACACCGGGTCAACGTCCTTCGGCTCCAAGTCTACTGGCAAGTCCTCCTCGTCGACGTACTCTGGCTCCACACCTGACGTACAGCACCAAAAGAAGGAAACTGTACGTCAGGCAAAGTCTACACGAACGGTCAGACTCTACTGCAAGTGTATCAACTATTAACAATGATTTACTGGTTGATTTAGCATGCTGGGGTTATAACTGAGTAACAAAGAAGTAGCGCAGCAGGGAAAGTAAAATGTAGCAAGTAGTAGTCGTAGCATGTGCTACCGACTACGGGACTAACCTACAGGTGTCAAGTCAAGACGGGACGTGACGGAACAAGACGGGACAAGACGGGACAAGACAAGTAAAACACGAAAGGGTTCACGCCTTACGGTTCGAGGGCGGCCAGACCCTCTCCCCGTGCGCACGCTCAACCCTACCCCAACCCAGGAACTCATGACAAGAATTACAGGGATCATTTCTGCTAGGGAAATATCCGAAACGCCTGAAGGCTTTTTGTGTAACAGGGATCACTTCCGCAGAGGAAAGCATCCGAAACACCCGAAGGCTTTTTGTGTAACAGGGATCACTTCCGCGGAGGAAAGCATCTGAAATGCCCGAAGGCTTTTTGGTGTAACAGGGATCACTTCCGCGGAGGAAAGCATCCAAAACGACCGAAGGCTTTTTGTGTAACAGGGATCACTTCCGCGGAGGAAAGCATCCGAAACGCCCGAAGGCTTTTTGGGTAACAGGACAGGACATGACAAGTGTAGGGAGTTGTTATTCTAGGGTGTCCACACACACGTACACGCAAGATAGTCCTATGATGTCAAGTTGTTGTTGTCAGGCTCAGACTTCGTCATCAAGTCTGAGCCGTCAAGGGCGTCCCGGACGCTATCATTTCACGTCCGGTTCTCAGCACTCACAGTCTAACAGTTCTACAAACTAAGACTAAGGCACGGTCAAAAACGCAAGTGGGTACACTTGCCTGGAATGGCGAGTGTGTCGTCTGTCCGGGGCGTCTCGACCAGTCGTCGCGTCCGCGGTAGTCCGTCTGAAAAGGGATCACTGTGACGGTGTCAAGTCGCGAATTTCTTCAAATCCTATTTAGGTTCATTTCTAGGTTAGGAGTGACTACCCTAATCGTCACAAGTCAAAAGTGTCCGATCAGCCTATCCGACGATTCTATCCTAATAGCACAGTTCAAAAAGTCCGATCGTCGATTATATTGTTCACAACATTTTAAAGGAGCAGAAAAATAAATTTAATGAGTTTAGTTGCCGATTTTAGTAAGTTTTCCAGTTCTGCTACGATGGGGGGTTGTGCTACGAGTTTCGGAAACCAACCTCATCCGGAGTCTGAGGTAGAGCGGACGTAAAGTCTGGCCGGTAGAATATCCGCGTCGCCTACGGTGTCTCGCCTACGGTGTCGCGGGGATGCAGCCGGCGGCGCTGTGGAGGGCCTGAGGTGGAGAGACGGTCGCGGGTAGCGTGGCGGCGGAATCGGGGCCGGCGATCGGGGCTCTGGTGCTGCCGTGGGTGATGGGAGCCGGTGATCGGGGCTCTGTGGCGGTGGCTGCGAACGGAGAACGCAGCGGCGGGGCAAAAACGCGTGGCGGCGTGCACTGGGGTTCGCGACGAGGGGCACAGCGGCGCGCGGATGGCTGTTGCGCGGTGGGCCGCGGCGGCGCCGTGAGGGGCAAAGGGAGAGAGTGGATCGGGGAAGATTTTGGGGGGTGGCGGCTGCTGCGTGAGGGAGATTTAGATTTTAGGGTTAGGGTTAATTTTTTTTGGGTTAGGATTATTAATAGGAGTTTTTGTTGATATATAACCCTAGGATAAAAAAAGGGGGGGAGATTGAGTGTCAAAGGGTGTACGTACTGGGGTAAGTCTACGGGGATTTAGTGAAACAGTTTAGGGAAAAGATTAAGATAGATTTAGTAGAGATTTGGCCAGATTTGGCAATAATTCGAAATTTGAACTGGATGGGCAAATCAACGGTCCAGATTTCTCCGAGCGATAACTCTCAATCCGAGCGTCAGAAAAATAATCTGAAAATACCGGATCGATCGTGGAGACGAGACGCACAGATCTACAGAGCCCAATCGTGCGTAGCACCTACCAAAAATTTACGTAAAATTTGGGACGGCGCTTTGAGCCAAAAGACTAAAACGCCCCTATCGATTCAACATCGTTTTGTGAGAAAACGGCCGCGACAAGATGTTCCCAAAAATTACCATAAATAGCTACACTCACAACGATCACAACGGCATATCACAGTGCATATATTGGAAGCCAAAAATAGTCAAATAAAATACGTGCACGCTAAAGCACGTGCACGCAGAAAATTCCATAAGGTCGGGAAGCGACCGTTACAGTGAGAGTAGTCCAGCTGTCCTTCCGAGTGACCGCTCCTTCAGGGAGAAACTGGCAGACTCTCTGGTATGGCATATCCAGCATGTCAGACCCTTTTTTCTTCAACGACTGTTTTGTTGATGGCGACATTCATCCCTGCGGTCTTGCAGGTTTACCCGGTTGCTGTAGATGGTCTTGAGGCGGCCTTGGCGCAGGAGCGCCTGAGGTCTGAGGCGGCTGAGCAATCAGCCAAGGAGGCCCACCAGTTCAAACTGAGAGTTGCAGAGCTCACCTCGAAGGTGGGATGTTTGACGGAGGCTCTGGCTGTCGCCAAGAGTTCGGCCAAGTATACTGAGGATGCACTGTCCCTCGCCGGGGAGGAGCATAGAAAGGCGAAAGACGCTCTTTGGGCCGATATAGGCGACCTGCAGGAAGTGGCCCATGGTCGGATCGTAGCTGAGGTCCAGAGGGACTATGGGGATGTCCTGGCTCCGAAGATCGCGGAGTCTATCTGTGAGGGATTCCGGGCGTTCTCGGCCATTTTTGCTGCTCAGATCGAGAGGTCCTTCCGGGATGGTTTGGCAGCGTTCGAGGCGCGGGGCCGAAGAATGCTTCCCTGACCTCCGGTTGTCCCTGGTCACCCTACTGGTTCGAGAGAAGACGAATCGCCTGGGGACGCCTCTTCGCGAGCTCCTGCATCATAGGTGGATCGAACCCTTTTTTGTTTCTCCTTTTTGTTCGTTGTACTTGGAGTTATTTTTGATCAATGTAAACATTTTCTCGAATGATTTCTTGACAATTGGCGTGACCTGCTGTAACAGATAAATTATAAGATATGAGATCGACAGCAGCATATAGATTTCTCGAATGATAGGCATCATCCTCATACTCTCATAATTAAAACTTTGGGTATTAAGTTTTAGTTTGTACCCGCAGACCTAGGAATTCAAAGCCACACTAGCTGCATTTTGAACTAAAATACCAGATAAATCATTTTTCATAGATACAGCTTTCAAGAGATTCAGTTTTCAGTACATTTAATGATGGGCTTCATTACCTAAATGCTTTTCATACCACTGCCACTTTTTCTTTGGTGATGAGCTTGATGACTGAGCCCACAGGCATGGCCAAAAGGCTGAAGAGGAAATTGACAAAATCTTTGCCCGCTTCAGCGAACAACACTCTCTTCATCCTCTTGTCTATGAAAAGCTTCAACCTCAGTTGGGTGGCCATCTTCACTGCTGCAGCAAACCGGTGATGGTTTGTTTAAGCTATGGTCTCTGGTTGTTTGGGAAGGGGTTGCTTGATAGGGTCAGAGTAATATTTGAGCAAGGTTACTTCTTTCTCATGCCTTTCACAGCACTCGAAGTGTTGTGGTTGAATATAATTTGTGGGTATTGAAGCCATTTATAGACGAATTGGACTGCCCTTGGATGAGGATGAGCCTACAGTCGAGTGTAGCATTACTCCTTCCTCATGACTGATAACCATCACTCGAAGTGTAGAGGTTGAAGAGGGCTTGTGTGTAGGAAAGCCATTTTATAGACGAATTAGACTGCCCTTGGATGAGGATGAGTCTACAGAAGAGACCCCGTGAGTCTACAGAAGAGACCACGTGAGTCTACAAAGCAGTGATTGTAACGCCCCGCTTCCTAAAAGACACCGGAAGCGAGAACGTTACACGGCCCGCTTGAACTGGAGTGGTGAAGCTCGAGTTCAATAAGCGTCTGTGATAGAAACACAGAAAAGGGTCCTTGCATTTGCGTATCAGAACAACCAGAAAACATTTCATTAAATTAAATGGGCACTTCCAGAATTGTTCGTACAGAAAATAAAACAACAGGGCCTCAGCATGGCCAAAGGGAACTACAACCAAACACTAATCCTACTACAAGGAACTAAACTAAAACTCAAAGCAATGACAGAAAAGAGACTCTAGTCTTCTGCAGAAAACGTCTCGACGTCTTCGACAACTCTGGCTCTCCAAGTCAGGTGGTACTCAAGCTCTGAACCTGACATACATCCACAAACATGAATGTATGTCAGCTAGGGATCTGCAAGAAAGAATTATCATCCCAAGGCGAAGTATATAACAAGTATATGAAATTTAGAAGCATCATTAAATTTAAAAGAAACGACTGCAGAAATTAACGTTTAACAATTACAGAGCAGAAAGAAACAATCCTAGCATGCAGTTCTAGTCGATGGCAAGTTTAAAGTTAGATTCTCAGAGTTTGTTAGCATTTCAATATTCACGATGACCAAGTTAGCGTTACAATGACCATGTCAAGAATTCACATCTAATCTAGGGTTCTCGCCTTTAGGTCGTTATGAGAAGGTCGTTCCTCTCACGGGGGCTTACCATGATTGACACTAACCCACCGCGTCGGGTGGTGTTCTTGAGGAGAGTACCTTTCATACGCCCAGTGGCCGCTCAACCCTAACCCCACCCAAAAGTTTTGCCGGAACACGAGCCGGCCTAGTCGACTCACACGACATCACGATATCACGATACCGCCTTCGAGGCGCACGATTTCACGATGTCCATATTGTTAATCATGTCAAGACTCACTGAATTTCATTGTTGACAATATTAAAGTTTTATGGTGACGGTTCTGCAAAGCGGAAACGGGTCGAACGACCGTTTCCGTAATTTCAAATAATGACGATTTCGTCCTTTTTGTTCAACTTGCTACCGAAACGATTTCTTTCTCTAGTTGTTTAAGTTGGGGATATATCGTATGATATACCGTTGAATCCCAATTTTCGTCCTAGTCATTACGGTGTCAGTTTTGCACGTCATTTCACGTCTACTTTTGAGTTACACAGCAAAACATGAAGGCGGCGTAAACGTGCCGAAACTTCTAAAATTCATAACAAATCATATACTTGCCTGTTTTTGGCGTTCTTGGTGTCGTTGGATTCGTCTCGACGAATACTATGATGTGGAAGGTTCGGTTCGCTATTTTGGCAGAAAATAAAATCAGAAAAGGTGTTTCTTGTTCAGGACAGATTTACAAAAATACCCCTACAACGTCTAATCACCCAATTTTATTAAGTCTTCTACTTTACGGTGTGGGTTAAGATTTATGGGGGTAGATCTACCAACCTGGAGTGTAGCGAGGGATCGGATGACGTTCACGAGCAACGACGACGCGTACGGTGCTGGAACTTCGACGTCCACTCTCCGAACTCGT
Organism: Scilla litardierei; assembly: GCA_030789695.1. NCBI lineage: Eukaryota > Viridiplantae > Streptophyta > Magnoliopsida > Asparagales > Asparagaceae > Scilla > Scilla litardierei. The sequence continues at coordinate 92,210,678 of CM061134.1, forward strand.
TGCGGCAGCGAGCAGGCGACGGACAGAGGTTGACAGCGCGTTCCGGGGGCTGTCGACGTGATTGTAGGATGGGCACAGATTAATCTGTGAAATCGGTGTTGGGATATCAAGCCAACAGTTCTAATAATAATAAAAGTTACAAGCAGATTATAATCTGAAACTTAATTAATATATTCCTATGTATACCCTTTAGTCCAACATCTCATATTATTATAACAGTAGCTTCAAGTTGTAAACTGACCTACAACCCATGACTGTAACACTAGGCCTCCTTCATAAACTTATGTATAAATCTAACAGTTCTGATATTGGTAGGGAAATAATAATTTAATACATAACTAACAGGCACAGCCAAAGTCTACCAACTTAGATTATAAGGACTTACTGTTTTACTCTCCTCGTTGTCGTTGTGCTTGCTGTTACGTGGATGCAAGAGGGGAGGAGGCCGGCGTAGGCTGCTCCGGCGAGGCCCACGCGTGGAAGGGGGCGCGAGGATGTCGCGTCACTTCGTGGAGCTGGGCAAGGGGGAGGCCACAAGAGTGGAGTTGGTGGCGTTTATTGTCGGCCGTGGTGTCTCCGACAGGCTACGGATGGCTAGGGGCCGAGGACGGGGCGTGGAGTGATCGGTGTTGCCACAACATGGGAGATCGGAGTGTTGCCGTCGGGTCTGCCCTTGGGGCCGAGAGCAACGGGGTGCGGGGAGGAGCTCCGGTGCGTCTGGGCGTGGTTACTGTAAGGAGGGAGTTGGGTCGCGTGTGGCGGGGCAACGACGAGGCTGTGCGGAGGGGATGAGGCCGCTGCTGCGCTTGGGAAGGGGTCGTGCGGGGAGGAGCTCGTCGCCGTGAGTAGCCGGCATCGGGCTTGCGTGGCTGGGAGGCGGCTGCTGGCGTGGGGTGGCTCGGGGGCTCGCGCATGCGGGAAAAAGGAGATCGTGAGAGGGAGGAGGGGCTGCGGCGTTGGGCGTGGCCGTGAGGCAGGGGCTGCGGCTCTCGGTCGGGAAAAGGAGGGCCGCGAGTAGCTCTTGCGTGGAGAAGAAATGAGGACAGGGCGGGGGTTTGGCGGCTGCTAGATGGGGAGATAATAGACCTAGGGTTTTTTTATAAGGGAGTGTAGAGTACTGTCCTAGGGTTTTGGGTTTGTTCATATAAAAATGTAGGGTTAAGCACATCACGTGAATGCTAGCCCATAATGTTTATTATAAAGTTGTGTGGGGTTTGTACAGAGGGTATCACGTGGGCTAGCCTATAGGATTTATTATACAGTGAATTGTTGTGTGTGAGGGTAGCACGTGAAGGAAAGCCTAGTTGTCTAAGGGTTTTAAAAAATTTGTTTGATGTAGCCTGTAAGAACCAAGGCCGGGTGTTGCAATGATAATGAATAGGTTGGGTTTTATAATAATATACTTAGGTTTATTATTAAACAAGTTGTCTGCTTGGAAATAGAGTGTGTGTGCCTGACATGTGTGTGCGTGAATGCTGTGAGTGGGGTTCGGCCAGGGTCCAAAGAAAAGGGCCAGATTAATTTAGGAAAGGGTTTGATTGAATTTAATCATTAGGATTTAAAAAGTTATTTAATGGAATTTGTAATTAATCGGTTTAATTAGAAGAAATAAGGGCTAATCAAAACGGTTTAAATGGGTCCAAACAAGGTAGGTTTTCATTTGACTTATAAAAAAAATAAAAGATTTGAAACTTGAATTTAAAAGTTTTAAGTTTGAATTTTGGATTTGAAAATTCAAATAAATTTTTAAGAGGGGAAAAATTATAATAACGGGTATTAACTAAGTGGTTTGAAAATAATGATAATAACAATTAATAAGTAAAAACATTAGGAGTTGATACATGTACGGGGACAGATACACCTAACTACGGATACAGAAAAGTACACGAGAGAAAAAAAATACGGATAACGTAACGAAGGAAACCGGTCGTTACATCCTATCCACCTTAAAAACGATTCCGTCCTCGGAATCTTATCGGCTAAGGTACCGGAAAACATAAGTGTAACGCTCGCAACTCCTCTTCTAATGCATACACCAAAACAACCAGCATATCATAACCAAATAGTAATTTCTAATATTAATATCAACACCAATGTATTACTACCGACAATACAAATCAACGCCAATGCTCCTAGTAGTAACTATACACATACACACTTTACTAAATACGTATTTACATAACATGTTTAATATCATCCTACAAATATAATCCAACAAATATTATACTCGGGTGAATAGTAACACTTTACTACACCGCCACATCAATCTACTAGCCGTAAGTGTGCCATCACCTTCCATACTCACATCATTATTAATACACAATATATTACCATATATCTCATACACTCACAATCTTTAATGATATAACACCACACGTCACTTAAACATACCACTAACATATAAATACAATCATTCTTAGTCAATTAATACTTCAATTCGTACAACCACTTGTACATACATCATATTAACATACACACGTCATAATACAAATCACTACACGTATATACATGCACGTAATACCTTACACCAACATAGATTTATATAAGCCTTACTCCTAGCACTAAGGTCATTCTATCCCAGTCATACATACATTATAATGAACAATATACATCCACGCGCATATACATACCCATACATCACACACTTCCAAATACATATACACACGTACATTTTACATACATATACATACTTACACTACCACACTCTTATCACGTATCTATATAGATCACATATACACTCACCGGTATACACAACCATGGTAATCCACATAGGGAAGATACTATTTCATACATTCACATATACGTAGTCACAAACATACGGCCATGCATACCTCCTGGTATACACATGCTCACACATCATCCCGTATGGGTAACATTATAATCCTACTATACATAGAGCACACTTCATCCAATATATATACATATACACACACCTATAACTAATCACATACATATATACGCACGAGCATACGCCAGACATGCTAGCATACAAATCACACAATGAGTCTGCACACACCACCATTGTACCTAACATGCACATCACTGTATCAGCGTATAATTACAACCATTAACAAGTACGGCTAAGATACATATACTCCTGGTAACTAACCAATATTAAATCTAATACGTACAGATATTCCTATAGTGGTATAGCTAAACACCTGCCTAGGTATAAGTATAAAACTTACTACTCTACACACGACTACATACATATATACCACATACTACCGTACATGCACATACAACACAGTAGATAACCACACTATAAATACTAAGGGTGAGCGTACCCAGACTTGGGTGGCGGGCATGGATAAGAAGTTAGTTGGTTGGGTGACACAAAATATTTATGAACCAAGGTAAGAAGATAAGGGTATGTGTGAAAATAATAACATCGTTACAATTTACGTAAAATAGCGAATATATGGTATGAGTTAAAACGTAAAACATGATTAGTCGAATAATAGGTGAAGAGTAATTTGGTCATAGTGTTGTAGTGATTGACTTGTAAATGGAAATAGGTTTGTAAAAAGAAAATTTTTCTTTTCTTAAAGTATATAAAGATAATGATTATAAAACTGACACACAGGATTTTGAAGTTCTATTTAACTTTGGAAGTATTTTAAAAATATGTATGAATGATTGGTTTGAAATGTGTTAGTAAGAAAAGGAGGTGACATTAAAAATAAAGTTTCAAAAGGAAGTTCTGTACACGAGGAAAAATAGAGTGGTTATACGAGGGTATGCGAAATAGAAGTGCGAGAGATGAATGTCAGGAAATCGTTATAAGATAGTAATTAAAAATCGCGTCAGAAAAGTTTCATATCAAGATTGGGTTCAAGTCAACTGAAGTGTAGAGAATCTAGTAAAAGTTTTTTCGAAGGAATTTTAAACTTAGCGAAGGATTCAATAAATGAAATATCGAAAATATATTTTTAGAAGGAGGGGTTCAAGGTTAAAAAAATGGCGGATATGAAGAGTTAAAGTGAATCGAGGACAAGGGTCTGGTTCGACGATTGAAACGAAAGGACGACTAAGAAGCAACTCCGTGAATACGCTACGATGGCTTTCTACGATCATTAATATGGGGGTAATGAATAGAGAAATAAGATCAGGAGGAAAATATTCATTGGGTCGACTAAGATTTAGCACTATGGTTCTACAACGAACTAGACTGTGTTAGGGAAGCCGATGTGAGGGTTCGTTGAGGGTCGAGATCGAGATCTTATCTATAAATCTGGAATACCTAACGCTTCGAAGTCTACTCCTTGCAGGCGTCTCGGGTTCAACTTGCACGGTAACGATCACTATGTCCGGTTGGGCCATAGATTCGATAAATCTAGGCGAACGACTAACGATTTAGAAGTCTAATAAGGTCAGAGCTGGATGATTAATCGATAGGGTGACTCCTAAGATGCTAATACTAAGTCATGGTAAGGGTGTCTAACTAACGAGCACAAACGCCTAACTAACTCTTCCTATTATCTTGATACTGGGTTCTTATCGCTGAGACAAGTATTCGAGTAATTTTGCGTACGAAATAATTCTGGATGTTTTGGCTAATGGAAAGTGTTCTCATTGTTCTGAATTTTCACAGTTACAGGACCTGCATGGGCCATCACTAAAACCTGTAACTCCCCGCTTCCCAAAAGACACCGGAAGCGAGAACGTTACACGGCCCGCTTGAACTGGAGCGGTGAAGCTCGAGTTCAATAAGCGTCTGTGATAGAAACATAGAAAAGGGTCCTTGCATTTGCGTATCAGAACAACCAGAAAACATTTCATTAAATTAAACGGGCACTTCCAGAATTGTTCGTACAGAAAATAAAACAACAGGGCCTCAGCATGGCCAAAGGGAACTACAACCAAACACTAATCCTACTACAAGGAACTAAACTAATACTCAAAGCAATGACGGAAAAGAGACTCTAGTCTTCTGCAGAAAACGTCTCGACGTCTTCGACAACTCTGGCTCTCCAAGTCAGGTGGTACTCAAGCTCTGAACCTGACATACATCCACAAACATGAATGTATGTCAGCTAGGGGTCTGCAAGAAAGAGTTAGCATCCCAAGGCGAAGTATATAACAAGTATATGAAATTTAGAAGCATCATTAAATTTAAAGAAACGACTGCAGAAATTAACGTTTAACAATTACAGAGCAAAAAGAAACAATCCTAGCATGCAGTTCTAGTCGATGGAAAGTTTAAAGTTAGATTCTCAGAGTTTGTTAGCATTTCAATATTCACGATGACCAAGTTAGCGTTACAATGACCATGTCAAGAATTCACATCTAATCTAGGGTTCTCGCCTGTAGGTCGTGATGAGAAGGTCGTTCCTCTACGGGGGCTTACCGTGATTGACACTAACCCACCGCGTCGGGTGGTGTTCTTGAGGAGAGTACCTTTCATACACCCAGTGGCCGCTCAACCCTAACCCCACCCAAAAGTTTTGCCGGAACACGAGCCGGCCTAGTCGACTCACACGACATCACGATATCACGATACCGCCTTCGAGGCGCACGATTTCACGATGTCCATATTGTTAATCATGTCAAGACTCACTGAATTTCATTGTTGACAATATTAAAGTTTTATGGTGACGGTTCTGCAAAGCGGAAACGGGTCGAACGACCGTTTCCGTAATTTCAAATAATGACGATTTCGTCCTTTTTGTTCAACTTGCTACCGAAACGATTTCTTTCTCTAGTTGTTTAAGTTGGGGATATATCGTATGATATACCGTTGAATCCCAATTTTCGTCCTAGTCATTATGGTGTCAGTTTTGCACGTCATTTCACGTCTACTTTTGAGTTACACAGCAAAACATGAAAGCGGCGTAAACGTGCCGAAACTTCTAAAATTCATAACAAATCATATACTTGCCTGTTTTTGGCATTCTTGGTGTCGTTGGATTCGTCTCGACGAATACTATGATGTGGAAGGTTCGGTTCGTTGTTTTGGCAGAAAATAAAATCAGAAAAGGTGTTTCTTGTTCAGGACAGATTTACAAAAATACCCCTACAACGTCTAATCACCCAATTTTATTAAGTCTTCTACTTTACGGTGTGGGTTAAGAGTTATGGGGTAGATCTACCAACCTGGAGTGTAGCGAGGGATCGGATGACGTTCATGAGCAACGACGACGCGTACGGTGCTGGAACTTCGACGTCCACTCTCCGAACTCGTTGCGGCAGCGAGCAGGCGACGGACAGAGGTTGTCAGCGCGTTCCGGGGGCTGTCGACGTGATTGTAGGATGGGCACGGATTAATCTGTGAAATCGGTGTTGGGATATCAAGCCAACAGTTCTAATAATAATAAAATTTACAAGCAGATTATAATCGTAAACTTAATTAATATATTCCTATGTATACCCTATAGTCCAACATCTCATATTATTATAACAGTAGCTTCAAGTTGTAAACTGACCTACAACCCATGACTGTAACACTAGGCCTCCTTCATAAACTTATGTATAAATCTAACCGTTCTGATATTGGTAGGGAAATAATAATTTAATACATAACTAACAGGCACAGCCAAAGTCTACCAACTTAGATTATAAGGACTTACTGTTTTACTCTCCTCGTTGTCGTTGCGCTTGCTGTTACGTGGATGCAAGAGGGGAGGAGGCCGGCGTAGGCTGCTCCGACGAGGCCCACGCGTGGAAGGGGACGCGAGGATGTCGCGTCACTTCGTGGAGCTGGGCAAGGGGGAGGCCACGAGAGTGGAGTTGGTGGCGTTTGTTGTCGACCGTGGTGTCTCCGACAGGCTGCAGATGGCTAGGGGCCGAGGACGGGGCGTGGAGTGATCAGTGTTGCCGCGACATGGGAGATCGGAGTGTTGCCGTCGGGTCTGCCCTTGGGGCCGAGAGCAACGAGGTGCGGGGAGGAGCTCCGGCGCGTCTGGGCGTGGTTACTGCAAGGAGGGAGTTGGGTCGCGTGTGGCGGGGCAACGACGAGGCTGTGCGGAGGGGATGAGGCCGCTGCTGCGCTTGGGAATGCATCGTGCGGGGAGGAGCTCGTCGCCATGAGTAGCCGGCATCGGGCTTGTGTGGCTGGGAGGCGGCTGCTGGCGTGGGGTGGCTCGGGGGCTCGCGCATGCGGGAAAAAGGAGATCGTGAGAGGGAGGAGGGGCTGCGGCGTTGGGCGTGGCCGTGAGGCAGGGGCTGCGGCTCTCGGTCGGGAAAAGGAGGGCCGCGAGTAGCTCTCGCGTGGAGAAGAAATGAGGATAGGGCGGGGGTTTGGCGGCTGCTAGATGGGGAGATAATAGACCTAGGGTTTTTTTATAAGGGAGTGTAGAGTATTGTCCTAGGGTTTTGGGTTTGTTCATATAAAAATGTAGGGTTAAGCACATCACGTGAATGCTAGCCCATAATGTTTATTATAAAGTTGTGTGGGGTTTGTACAGAGGGTATCACGTGGGCTAGCCTATAGGATTTATTATACAGTGAATTGTTGTGTGTGAGGGCAGCACGTGAAGGAAAGCCTAGTTGTCTAAGGGTTTTAAAAAATTTGTTTGCTGTAGCCTGTAAGAACCAATGCCGGGTGTTGCAATGATAAGGAATAGGTTGGGTTTTATAATAATATACTTAGGTTTATTATTAAACAAGTTGTCTGCTTGGAAATAGAGTGTGTGTGCCTGACATGTGTGTGCGTGAATGCTGTGAGTGGGGTTCGGCCAGGGTCCAAAGAAAAGGGCCAGATTAATTTAGGAAAGGGTTTGATTGAATTTAATCATTAGGATTTAAAAAGTTATTTAATGGAATTTGTAATTAATCGGTTTAATTAGAAGAAATAAGGGCTAATCAAAACGGTTTATATGGGTCCAAACAAGGTAGGTTTTCATTTGACTTATAAAAAATAAAAGATTTGAAACTTGAATTTAAAAGTTTTAAGTTTGAATTTTGGATTTGAAAATTCAAATAAATTTTTAAGAGGGGAAAAATTATAATAACGGGTATTAACTAAGTGGTTTGAAAATAATGATAATAACAATTAATAAGTAAAAACATTAGGAGTTGATACATGTACGGGGACAGATACACCTAACTACGGATACAGAAAAGTACACGAGAGAAAAAAAATACGGATAACGTAACGAAGGAAACCGGTCGTTACAGTGATCGTGAATGTACATAAGATTTTATTCATCGTGCACATCTTCCAAAATTATTTGCTCTCCGCGCAAAACGGTCATATTCTTGCCAGTTGTGCGCGTTGAGCTATTTTGTTTGCTCAACGCGCACCACCACGGTCATACATTATTGGGAACAACACTGGCTGCTATCAGTCTGCTGTAGATTCACGGGCATTCTTCTGTATAATCACAAGCAATTTGCTGTAGACTCACAGGGTCTCTTGTGTTGCCTCCCAGTAACTCTACTGTAGTCTCATCCTCATCCAATGGCATCCAAAGTCGTCTATAAATGGCTTCCCTTCCCACAAGCCCTCGTCAACCACTACACTTCTTGATGATATTATTCTATCTTATTGTATCTGATTCTAGTTATATGATATTTTCTCTACAACATTCTATTTTTTCCTTCATCACTGCTGCGTCCTCAACACTCAATGATGGACAATATACTAGCGTCTAGTGACGTGATGCAGAAATTGAATACATCACATATATATTGATTCGAAGATGTTCTTTGCTCCTTCATATGTTCTGTTTATCGTCATTGAAGCTATCACCTTCCATGCACACCCGTTTCTTCACTGCTTGTATATGCTCTTTGATACTTCGTTGCAGACATCACTGCTCGATGATAATAAATGTTCTATCTTATTTTAAGTCTACCCGTACAATATTTTTACTTAATTATGCTTTGTTATGTGTTCATCACTGATTCTTCTTCAACGCAAACAGGAGGACGGATGGCCAAGATACAAAGAAGCAAGTGACGCTGATGCAGCTGATGGAGCAGCTCATAAATGGCAACAAACTTTAAATTTTTTTCATGGTGGGAATCCATGTATTCCTAGTATATTCTAGTGCTTTAATTGCTTAGTCGGGAAAAAACTGTGATGTTGTAAAATGTTTAGATGTAGTTTCTACTTTGTTGTGTTATGTACATTTGAATGCATAAATGTTGTAGCATGTTGGAATACAGATCTTAATACAATGTCATTAAATTTGGTGCAATTGCATCACATTACAAAATTGCGTGATGCTAACTTGAAGTACCCACAATTACTCAGCTCGCACCAATGGCAACATCATTGAACGTTGTGCGAGCTGAGCACAACTGTCTACGATTACCAACATTTACTCAACGAGCATAACCGTCTAAGTTATTAACCGTTGTGCGTGTGGGGCTTAACTGTTTACAATTACCCATATTACTCAGCGCGCACATCCGTAACATTATTGAACGTTGTGTGCGCTTATTAGGAAGCCTGTAAAATTACCAAGTTTTGCTCAGCGCGCACAACTGGTAAAAGTTGTAAACATTGTGCGCGCGGAGCTAAACTGTATACAATTACCCACCATTACTCATCGCGGACAACTACATGCCTCATTCTCTTGAATCTTCATTCTCTTCAGCTCTTCTGCTTCTGCTTCTTACTCCTTAATCCCATTAATTTTCTTGACAATTATCAGGTTCTGCAGCAACAGAGAAATTATAAGATATGAGATCCCCAGCATCGGATATAGGTCTCGAATGATAGGCATCATCCTCATAGGCTTATAACCAAGACTTAGTGTTTTAATGTTCAATTTGGACCCCCAGCCCTATTAATTCAACTCCACGATGGCTGCATTTTGGACTAAAAATATAGGAGGCTGCCGTTTTCAGATGGCCATTTTTAAAGAGAACCAGTTTACTTACAACCCATTTACACTGATATGTCCGTGACAGATGCATGTAGTATATTTCTTCCAAGCTGATACAAAATTGTTACCTATAGGATATAAAAATGTCGGCCTTCATATCACAGCCTTGTTAAGTCATCGGGCGAAGATTTTTCCTACAGAGATTATGGAGCAATGATGTTACAATAATTTATACTAGTATATAAAAAAGTAACCAGCTGTGCTCATATATACCTTATTTCTACCAGCTGTGCTCATACGACAAGTTCTCATGTCATGACCCTTTTCTGCACAAACACTGCATGTCCTTGTTCTTGTTTGACTTTGTTCTTGTGAGACTTGTATTCCAGACGGAATCCTTGACGCCACTCGTGGTCGGCCTTTAGTTCTAGCTTTTACAGGATCATGCATAATGACATCATTTACTCCCACTTCTTGTTTGATAGGTGCACTGGACCCCACCTGTGATCTTGGCTATTCAGAAGCAGTTTGCGATTTATTAGTCATATTATGCTGGTCCAAAAAACTGTTTGCCCACCCAAAGAATACATCAAACAGAAGGGGATCTCTTGTTACCGCCTCCACGACTTTATCGAATGATGAACGAAGTCTCCAGGCTTGAAGTGGAGTAATTTGAGTTAGACGCACTCCGTGTACTGTGCTAGTCGACGAGGCCCCAAGACTCATGATGCTATGTCTTGCATTTAGAGTCCACCTGGGTAAAATATATCTCTTAGGGATGGCTTGCATATCATACTTTTGCTTCATCATATATAAAATTTGCGTGCATAGCAAACCTTCAGTCACAGCCCTTGCACACGTACACCTGAACATTCCCTTAGATATATTGCATTGAACATTATGCACGTAGCTCTTTCCATCAATCCGCATAGTTACTCTATACGTGCTCGTATCCCCATCCGTGCTCACCCTTTCGTGACGACAGTATAAAGTATTTTTGAAACGATTTTGAAAAATGGAAAATATGTTTCTAGTATATACCTTTGCGGCATGAACCTCTAACGCATGCATGCCGCTAAATTCTGGTTTGTTCCGCATACAAAAAGTATCTTCTCTTTCCTCTTTGTCTCCTGAAATTTTACAGCTTTATCATATTGATCAATGAACTCGTATAATGGAGTCATACAGTTTATGTATCCATCAAAATACGCGTTCATGCTTTCACTCCTTTGGCTGGACGCCATGCCTACACACAAAACAAGAAATGAATACCATGTGCTGAGTTTATTTTGATCATATATTTTTACACCAATCTCTATCGTATTAACATTCATACCCGCAAAGAAAGTATCCAATAGGTACGCCTTAATCCAATGCTGTGCTTTCTCATGCATCGTATGCAACCACTTCCAGGCTTTCATTTCATTTTTTTGTTTTTCTGTCAATGGCTCCTGAAATTCCGTTTGGTACTTCTCCATTAAGATGCACCAACAATTCTCAGCTTCTTCAACATTTTGACTGTTCTTACACCAGTTTGCATAGTCTTCTTCAAATTCAGGGTTATAAGAAGACCGCAATGAACGTAGATGCTCATCTTCGTGCAGACTGATATGCCATATGCAATACCTGTGTTTTGTATTTGGAAAAACTCTTTTGATTACATTGCATATTGCCGGGTCTTGATCGGTGATGATAGCTCCTAGTGCTTTATCCCACATACATGTTAACCACTGTCCGAATAACCACACAAAGGATTCTTCCTTCTCATCAGCAAGAAGAGTATATCCAAATAAAATAGACTGTTTATGATGATTGTCACCTGTAAAAGGTGCAAAAGGCAACATGAATCTATTTGTCTTATAAGTGACATCAAATACAACAACATCTCCAAACTGGCTGTATGATGTCCTCGCCCTTCCATCAGCCCAAAATATACTCCTACATACATTCTCTTCATCATGCTCAATAGCATAATAGAACTGAGAGTCTGTAGCTTGCCTTTTAATAAATTGTTCTATTACTCTAATGCATTCCTTCCCAATGTTGTTCTTTCTTTCTACTCTCCCATGATCAATGCATTGTTGCGTAGTAATATTGACATTACTACTACTCGTGGCATTTAGAATCCTTGCAATCTTTGCAGGTCCTACTCCACAGCCACGCATCTGATCAACTAAATTCCTACATGTTTCGTCCATATGTGATCTTTTATGTGACCGTAGCATCTGGATCTTCGCTGGGATTTTTATCAACTCATGATTATGATCATCATTAAAGGAGTTTATGCGCCATACTCCTCCGGTGATTTTATGAACTGTCATTCGAGCCATACAGCCTTCTCTCTCGTTTTTCCTTCGATTAACGTCCCTCCCTATCTCCCTCTTATCTTTTAAGCTTTTATACCCTTCTTTGTTGCACGTATACTTCCTCCTCGGGGTATTGCCATCTTTTCCCTTTCCCGTAGATCCCTTTCGGGTTGCAAAACCTTTCATTGCTGCATATGTATTATAAAATTAATACGCATCTTCTTCTGTTTGAAATGTCATTCCAACATGTGGTCTGCCTTTTTCATTATCACTATGCATATCCTCTTGATATACGATGTTTGCACTGTCATTTTCAGCTTCAATCTCATTTGGCATCTCCTGATCATGCACAAAGGGTTCACTCTCTTCGATTTTCATTTTCTACATTAGAAACAAGTAAAAATATCAGTAATATTGACGCAACATGACTGTTATACATGTCTATCCAAGTATCAGTAGATCATCATCAGCATGTTAGTTGAAACCACACTACTATTACTAATCATGTTAAAACCTTGCGTATTATATCTATTCTTTTTCAATCTGATCTAATTGTTACCATCATATTTGATGACCGGATCAAATCCATCAAAAAATCAAACATATCAACCGTTTTGCGCGGTGGGCAATATTATGTACGCCATTCGCTCTATGTTGGTGTGCTATATGAGCTGCTTCGGCAAGTTTTGATGGACATCTCATATTGCTCAACGCGCACAACGGGTGAGATGTTTGAAGGGTTGTGCGTGGAGAGTAATTTCCATCGCAACACTTCGCTAGTTTGGAAATTACTCACCGCGCAAAACGGGACAAAAATTTAGCCCGTTGTGCGCGGAGAGGAATTTCCAGCACTAATCGTCCAAAGGTTGGAAATTACTCCCCGCGCAAAACCCTTCAAAAATTTATCCCGTTGTGCGCGTTGAGCAATATGAGATGTCCAACAAATTAGGGATGACGATCCTTACCTCGATGGAGGAGAGTAACAGGGGAATCAACGAGAGTGTGATGGCATGGATTTGGGGGCGATCTTAGGCGTGGGCTGTTGAAATCGAAGACCTTGTGCAAAACTAGGGATCTACTCCAGCTTCTGCGTTTTGCGCGGGAGTGAGCAAAAGAATTGGTGGCGATTGCTCCAGCTTCTGCGTTTTGTGTGGGAGTGAGCAAAAGAATTGGTGGCGATAGTATTTTAGTACAAAAGGGCTTAAAGGTAATTTAGTACAGAGGCGCGTTGAAAAGAGCTTAAAGGGCGTTTTGGTAATTGCACCAAAAGGTCAGATATTACCATGATCGCTGATCGGATCGGACGGTCAGGAGGGGTCGAGCGCAGGAATCCCATCTGAGCACAAGCTCGGGCGCATTTTACCCATATATATATAGGTTGACTAGGATCCATTCGAATGGATCAAACATGCGGATCCATCCAAGTGGAATTTAAAGTTAGACAATGTAAATAGAAAATCCGACCGTTTGATGTCATCTAACATGTCTAAACTAGCTCCAAACAAAATTTCAGCTAATTTGGACACGTTTTGCCCATGCATCAAGCGGTTGCAAAATCGATGTTTTTGAATAGTTATAAAATCGGCTAATTTTGCAACCACTTGATGCATGGGCAAAACAAGTTCAAATTAGCTGAAATTTTGTTTGGAGCTATTTTAGACATGTTAGATGACATCCAATGGTCGGATTTTCTATTTACATTGTCTAACTTTAAATTCCACTTGGATGGATTCGCATGTTTGATCCATCCGAATGGATCCTAGTCAACCTATATATATATATATATATATATATATATATATATATATATATATATATATATATATATATATATCAATTCAATTCTTTTGAGCTCTATTTTTTATCCAAGGCAAGACACATCATATCCCTTAGATTTTCAGTTATTTTTCATCCTACATTCACTTTCCAATATTTCATAAAAGATATCTCCAAATGTACAACAACCTTTAATGCTTGTGGAAGTGAAAGTGTAGGTGTAGAGATCGAATTATTCTAATCATTGAACATGTCATGGTTATTTAGAAAATCAAACATGCACATGTAGTTATAACAATAATACATCAATTTCTACATGGATATGAATGTCATTCATTAATACGAATTTACTGATTCAAAAGAAAGCTACACATTAAGCACCATTTTTATAGCTTTTTGTATTTTTCATTTTTTTGTTTTTGTTTATCAAGAACCAAAGCATCCTAACAAATGAACTAGCACACAAACAAAAACAAATCAAGCACACAAAAAGCTATGAAGGTATTCATTATACTTAAAGACGAAACCATACCTTCGTGTTGTCATTTGGCTAAGGAACTTTTTAATGAAATGTGAATCCATAGTTCCTCGTCACTTCATTTTACCTACCCGGAAGATGTTATGTGTGACCTTGGAATCCAATAAGGTCCACTCACGTTAGTCATCAAATTTTTAGGAACATATATTTTCTTGAATTTAATGTTCTTGTTCCTATATTTGCAATAATAAGAGGTATGACCAACACAACCACATGTAAAGCACATTGCATGAATATTTCTAGCTTTTGTTGTCTCAATGTGAACTTTCCTATATTTTGACTTTTCAACGTGTTTCAAATCAAATCCAAGTCCATGCCTATTATTGTCATATATTTGGTTTCCAAGAATTATATCCAAAGATTTTTTTTCCACACCAACTTTCTTAATGGTCAATTCTGGGTTCGTGACTTTAGATTTCAAATAAGTATTTTTGTTCACAAGCAAAGTGTATTTACTAATGAAAGCCTTCTTATTTTCCTCTTCATTCTTTTTCATGTTTTCAGCTTTCTTTTCAGAATCAACCATTTATCCTTTAAGCTCATTATTTAGCATGCACATCTTTTCAATAAGCTCTTTATTTTTAGTTTCTAGTTTAATCAATTTTTCGTTATGCATGTTATTTTCTTTTAATAAAATAGGACAATTAAGGCATTCAATTTTATCATATGCATGCTAGATTTTTCCTTTTTCAGCAGATCAATGGTAGAATTACATGCAACAATTTTATCTTTTATTTTATCAACTTCTTTAGATATATCATAATTTTCATGTTGCAGTTCAAAGTTAGAATTTCTTAATCAATCTACCGTGGATTCTAAATCTTCAATTTCATCTTGCATTCCTTTACAAATTATCAGAAGTTCAATTTTAGTGCAAAATTTTACCTCATCATGCTTTCCCATCAAGCAAATGGAGGAGCGAGCAGTCTCCTCCTGAGTCTCATCCTCGCTATCATCGTCTCATGTTACTGCCAAATATTTTCCTTTCTTCTTCGCAGTGTTATTCTTTTCTTATGGGCAATTCCTCATAAAGTGTCCATGCTTCTTGCATTTAAAACATTGAATTTTATCATTAGTACTCAGTTCAGAAGTATTTGTAGCACGATTAAATTTATTAGAGCAATTAAACCTTTGATCCATTTCTGCTCTTCCTTGTTTGGTCTTGATGTATCTTCTGAAACCTTTGACCATCAGTGCTTGCTCCTCATCAAGATCATCATCGTCATCGTCCTTAGCTTGAAGAGCTAGTGGTTTGGGAGCCTTGGTCTCTGGTTTCTGTATTAATTCTATACTCTGCAGCTCAAGCTCATGTGACATCAAGTTACCTATCAAGTCTTTCACTCTTATCTTTGATAGATCCTTGGCTTCCTGAATGGCTGTGACTTTGGGACGGAAGGAGCTTGGCAACACCCTCAAGATCTTCCTTATTTACTCCAGGCTTGAGTATAGCTTTCTAAGAGAGCTATATTTGTAGACGATGTCTGTGAACCTCGCAAACATCTCCTTGATGGACCCTGATGGAAGCATGCAAAAGCATTCATATTCTGCACTGAGAAAAGCAAGTCTGGACTCCTTCACCTGCGATGTTTCACCATGTTTCACCTCAAGCGTGTTCCAAATTTCCTATGCAGTTTGACATTGAGAGATACCATTAAACTCAGCTTTATTTAAAGAGCAAATTAGTGCATTCATAGCTCTACCATTCAGAGAAAAACATTTTTTATCAGCATCATCTCATTTCTCTTTTGGTTTTAGAATTTTAGTATCTTCAATTTTAATAGTGGGGGTTCATATCCTTTTTCAACAATATCTCACGCATCATAATCAACAGACACTAAATAAATTCTCATTTTAATTTTCCAGTTAGCAAAATCAGCGCCACTAAATTTGGGGGGTCTAACTGTAGACTGGCCTTCTGTAAAAGCTGAATCAGAGATAGTCATGGTTATCTAGCCTAGATCATCTAACCTGCTCTGATACCACTTGTTGGATCTAGATCTAAGCCTAAAGGGGGTGAATAGGCTTTTAAGAATTCTTCTCAAACACAGACAATTATCAGTGCAATCAATCACTTACAGAGTAAATAAGAGCAAGTAAAGCAATCGTAGATTGCACAGTAGATTTACCCTGGTTCGGTCGTCCTAACGACCTACTCCAGCTCCAAAGCAGATACTAGCATTAATATGTCAAGGGTACAACTAAAGCGTTACGAGCACCGACTTTATGCTCACCAAGTTCATACCGCACTCACCAAAGTGCCAAACACTATTAATCTAGTAAACGCTCTCTATTGACTAGCCCCAACTAGTCAAGACCCTCTTGTCTAGCACTAACTAGACAAAATCCCAAAAGAATGAATAATTAACCTACAAAGATCAACACACCAATACACGAATATAAATAAATATGGAGTTCAGAAAAGCTCAGTTTGTGTAGATGTCGTCGTCTTTGTTGTTCAGCACTGGTCAGAACTAGTCTAACAAGATGTAGTCGTCTATTCCAAATCGTGGCACCCCCAAGATGTTGCGGCCTCCTTCTTTGGCTTTGAAGCTAGCGGCAATGGAGGAGAACCCCTCTTAGGAACTTGCGACAATGATGAATCCTGACGTGCGTTTATATTTTACATATTCACGCATGTCTTGTCCGTGATTTTCTGTTGTTTTCCGTTGTTTCGTATCCATTCTCTTGTGATTTTTAGTTTTCTTTCACTTTCTTTGTGTTTTTGTGCCATTGCAGGAGATTTCCAGCGATGGGGACATATAAAGCAAATATCATGAGTCCCCGGAGCAACGGGAGGCGTCGCACAAGAACCTGAGGGCCAAACGTCAAAGAGTATCACTTATCAGCCCTCAACCGATCGGGTGGACAGACCCACCCGATCGGTTCGTGCATGCATATCCGACCCGATCTGGAGCAGCAGTGAAGAAGACCCCACCCGATCGGTTCAATGATCTGGTGGTGGTTACAGAACTCTCTGTCTTTTGGAGCTGAATTCCAACCGAATCGGTTGACTTGTCAACCGATCGGTTCATTTGTAGCCGAAGTTCCTCCAGCTCACGAATCGACGACTCACCCGATCGGTTCAGCGATCGGGTGAAGTATCCCAAAGGCTGAAGACCGGTTTGACGTTTGTCTCAACCGATTGGTTGATGCTTCAACCGATCGGTTGGTTGTTTTATTATATATATAACTCTAGGTTTTTCCCAGAAACGCATCCCCATTTTGAGCAGTTTTTAGGGATTTTGGCGGCTGCGAATTTAACTTGTTTTGTAAGTTCTCTGATTGCCTTGGCATTTTGATATTATTTTAATACTATTGTTAGCTCTAGTTCTCAATTGCTTGATCTTAATTTTAATGGCCGAATTTGGTGTTACTGAATCTCTTGCAATGAATTGTGAGTAGTTTCCTAATCGGGGACGTTCGTGGAAACCCCTTCGTGGGTTCTCCCTAGAACGACCATAGGATTAGGGTTTCGATAGGATATATGGATTTAGATGGTTACGCGGGGCGTTTTATTGTCATTGGTGGGAGAAAGACCGCCTCTGACCGTCAGGCCAATGGGAAATAAAACTGGCATTTGATCCCCTAGCCACAGCTCACACCCCTAGCGTAGACATTGATTCCTAGCGCGTGGAAACGGCAGTATGAAATGTCGGTAGTAATCGTTGCGAGCTTAGTGCTCCCGGAGTCGGTCGGTGTTAATAGACATGGGAATGCCCACCGTTCGAACCCGAGTAGACCTAGCGTATCATCCTAGGCATCGACCGAAATATCGGGCCCATGGGACGCTAAGTATCACTTTTAGAGGCAACGTCTCACCACTAAACCCTAGAATCCGATTGTATTCCTATCCGTCGGTCGTAATAAAGAGAACACATGATAGGGTGGAAACCAAAGTCCTGGGTTACTTTTTATATCTTACATCTTTCGTAGTTTCATTTCGTGACAACCCACCTTGCGATAGGGCTAGCTCACCCACCGGGTGATCCGGTTCCTGTTTGACAACAAGCACAACACACGCCTCCCCATGTTTGACCCCCAAGCCACACTACAACACCATGCGCTTGCGGTTATATATATTTAAATTTGGTATCCCCGTTTCGACTACACATTGCTAAATCTAGGGGACGTCAATCTTTATGGTGCCGTTGCCGGGGAGGCAACGTGCTTATTTCTTTTAGGACCCCGTGAACCCCCAAGACTATTTCACATCCTGACCCCATGATAGTTTTCACGTTCTACTCACTTTTTAACTTTACTTGGACATATTGTACATATTCGTTGTATAGGGTTGGTAGACTATGTCTACATACCGCCATCATTATTTCTTATCTCTCCATTCAAACAACTTGTGCTATAAACGTGCTCTCTGTCCTTGCAGTCCTCTTTCTCTCCTTTTCTTACAGGTTTTCTCCTCTACAGCAAGAATGTCGTGTGCTGTTTCAGGCGATATCTGGGCACATGCACACCACGTCAGCTGTTTGGCCCAGAGTCTGGCAGAATCTCTAAGCAGCTCGAGCATCATATCCTTTCTGTCAGCTACTGTAGAAAATCAAAAGTGGAATCATGATGATCAGCAGCCTCCTGACACAACAAATTTTTTTCCTCCCGATGAAGCGATGTTTATTGACATGCCCAGTACCAACTTCAGTAGAGGAGAGCTATGCACCTATGGGAGGTTTGTCTGGAGGATCATCAGGCAGAGTCTATCGAGTGCGGTGAGCAAGAATCTATGTTATCCTTGCAGACCTCTACAGAGCACCCTGGATCTTGGGACCATGAGGAAGCTGAAGGTAGTGGTGGAGAACTATCCACTATTGAGACCTGTTTTTGCATTGAAGCCTTCTTCCCGGATGATTATCATGCACTTGAGAGGGACCCAGAGCCTTCCTCCGTAATCCCCTCACTGCCTTGTAAGGCTTCGCCATGTGAAACCACGGCTGAAAGTGATTTTCCCGATGCTAGCGTCCAGGAGACCAAGGAAAAAGTCCTTTCATTGGAGGTTGCTCAGTTTGAAAAATATGTGTCAGGAGCACATGAAGTTGAGATGAAGGAGTTACCTCCGGGATTGAAGTATGAATATTTGGGGGAGGATTCGACGCAGCTAGTCATAGTAAACTCCTCGCTACCCGAAGACCAATTGACCAAACTACTTGATGTTCTAAAAAGATTTAAGAATGTTTTCGGGTATGCAATTGAAGACTTGAAGGGAGTAAGCTTGGGGCTTTACTCGCATAGGATATTGCTTGAAGATGAGCAAGCCACTTCAATTGAGCCACAACGAAGATTGAATCCCATTATGATGGAAGTGGTTAAAAAGGATATTGTTAGACTTCTCCAGGCCGGTATCATATACCCTATTTCCGACAGTCGCTGGGTTAGCCCGGTACACGTTGTGTCCAAGAAGGGAGGAATGACGGTCATTCGTAATGAGAAAAACGAGCTCATACCCACGAGAATCATCACCGGATATCAGATGTGCATCGATTACCGGAAATTGAACAAGGCCACGAGGAAAGATCATTATCCTCTCCCTTTTATTGATCAGATGCTCGAAAGACTGGCCAAGCACACCTACTTCTGCTTCATGGATGGATACTCTGGTTTTCTGCAAATTCCCATCCATAATGATGACCAGGAAAAGACAACTTTTACTTGTCCATTTGGGACGTATGCTTACAGGAGGATGCCGTTTGGGCTATGCAGTTGGGGCCGTCTTGGGGTAAAGGAAGGACAAAAATCTGCACGTCATTTACTATATAAGCAAGACCCTCGACGAAGCCCAAAGGAACTATACGAAAACAGAGAAGGAATTTCTACCGTCATCCATACCATGGACAAGTTCCGGTCGTATCTTGTGGGTGCCAAGATAATCGTGCACACCGATCACGTCGCCCTCAAATACCTTTTGAGCAAGAAGGAGGCCAAGCTGTGCCTCATAAGGTGGATTCTCCTCCTCCAGGAATTCGACTTGGAGATCAAGGACAAGAAGGGGGCAGAGAATATCGTCGCTGACCACCTGTCTAGGTTGCTTACTCTCGATCTGGATGCCACTCCTATTGATGAATCACTTCCTGACGAGCATCTTTTCTCTATCTCTTCCGTTTGGACTCCATGGTATGCTGAGATCGCCAACTACCTAACATGCGCTATCGTGCCCCACAATGTGAGCTATCAACAAAAGAAGAAATTCTTTCACGAAGTCTAGAAATTTTATAGGGATGACCCTTATTTGTACAAGACTTGCAATGGTGGGATGATACGAAGGTGTATTCCCGAAACAGAAGCGACCTCCATAATTTCTCTTTGCCATGATCAACAATGTGAATGCTATGCGAGTGCTTATAAGACCACGGTGAAGATTCTCCAGAGTGGATTCTATTGGCCGACTCTTTTCAAGGACACCAATGCTTATGTCCAGGCCTGCGACAAGTGCCAAAGGACGGGAAACATATCCAAGAGAAATAAAATGCATCAGCATTACATCTTGGAAGTCGAAATCTTCGATGTTTGGGGGGTCGACTTCATGGGGCCGTTTCCCTCATCCTCTGGAAATCAGTATATCTTGGTGGCCGTGGATTATGTGTCCAAGTGGGTAGAGGCGATAGCTAGCCCCACCAATGATTCACGGGTGGTGGCCAAGTTTTTTAAAAACAACATCTTTCCGAGATTCGGCATGCCTCGAGTCTTAATTAGCGACGGAGGGAGCCACTTCATAGAGAATAAATTCGAAGCTCTTTTGAAGAAGTACGGAGTGCAGCACCGAATCGGGCGTGCCTATCACCTGCAGATAAGCGGCCCGGTGGAAGTTTCCAACAGAGAAATAAAGAGCATCCTTGAGAAGACTATGGCTAGCTCTAGGAAGGATTGGTCATCGAAACTTTCAAATGCGCTCTGGGCCTACAGGACTGCATTCAAGACTCCGATCGGCATGACCCCTTACCGACTTGTCTACGGGAAGGCATGTCACCTGCCTGTGGAATTAGAGCACAAGGCGTTTTGTGCTGTCAAGAATCTGAATTTCAACGCCAAGGATGTAGAAAGCCACCAACAGCTACAACTAAATGAACTCAACGAGATCCGGCTCAACGCTTACGAAAATGCCCGGATCTATAAAGAGAAGTTGAAGCTGTGGCATGACAAGCGCATTTTAAAGAAAGAATTCAAGGAAGGAGACCTAGTTCTCCTATTCAATTCAAGACTGAGGCTCTTTCCTGAAAAACTCAAGTCGAGGTGGTCAGGACCCTACCAATTCACCAAGGTCTTCCCGTATGGAGCAATTGAGATAATGGAAAGAGACGAACCGTTCAAAGTCAACAGGCAGCCTCTAAAACATTATGTGATCAGTGAGCCCGCAATCTCTCCGGGAGGAAGCTCAACGACCGATAGCGCTGCTACAAATCCTCCGTATCCGAATTGATCACGAACTGAGGAGTTGAGCTATCGACTATAACCAAGCGCTTCATGGGAGGCAACCCATGTTCTAAACTTATGTAGTTTTTTCTATTAGGATTAGTTTACTAATTTTTATTGAATAAATACTGCTATGGGAATTTTTGTTGGGGAACTTAGATAAGTTTTTGTATTTCTGCATGAAATTGCCCTCACCCGATCGGTTCATGCATCAACCGATTGGGTGGCCAGTATCAAAAGATGGCCATGTATCAGCACATAAGTGAAATGATCAGGTGACCCAAGCGGTGATCGGTTCGTTGACCGGGTGACGGTGACAGAGGTCTCGGGAAATTTTGGGAACGGTCAACCGATCGGGTGAAATCTCGACCGATCAGCACAGGCAATTTTCGAAAAATTACCCAACCGATCGGGTGAACTTTCACCCGATCGGTTCACCTAACCCAATAAATACCCCCTCACCCAATTTCATTTCACCCGATCCCTAACTTTTCACTTCGAACGATTGATCTCTCCTTCTTCCAAATCAATCTCCTATATCACTCCCCCTACTCCTAAAATCACTCCCCAACTTCCTCCCATACTCCCCCGCCATCAAGGACCTCCCATCGACCACATTAAACCGCAAATCACCCAAACCCTAGCCCTAGCCCCAATTTTCGAAATTTCAATTCTTGTTGGATTAGCGAGCGGCGGCTCCCCAAATCACAACATCATACAGTGTGGGATCTTTCAGGAGTTTGTACTTGCATCATTATTGGGTAACCTCTTTCCAAACTTTATGTTTTTTTTCTTATGTGCAATGTCTTGATTTTGTGTCTGCCTACTACATCTATTTTATCATCATTGTAGACACCATCCCTGACGTTATGGTTCTTCCCCTACGTCATTACCATGTCTAGGAAGGGAAAAGAGCCATCATCATCATCACACAGACACAACCTGCATGGACCTTTTCCCCCTTCTTACCTTGGCATTAATCCTTCATCTAAAGAACAATCTGCACATCTGCACGCCCTTCTTCATCGCCCCATGCGACCTACCCTTTTTGCTGATCGCCTCACACTCGAATCTCTCGGAATTTTTAGGGGCATCGCCAAACTTTTCGAATGCATTGGGCGTGATTTCCTTCTGCGTGCTTTTGCCCACACACATCGGAATCTCACACTCGAGTTCCTTTCTTCTCTCGAAGTGTACGATTGGGGATTCACTTTCCACGTTTTTAACTCTGACTTTACAACATTTGTCGAGCTTAACAATTCGCTAAATTTCCCTCACCCCGATCGTTATGTTGAATGTTCAACTCATGATCGATCTGACATCTATTCTTACTTTCGAGACGATGGCATTTGGCAAAGATTCACCCGGTATCCATCCTTCCCATCGGAGGCACTTGCCTCCTACATCATACACCCCTGTTACCACTTCGCCCACTGCCTCTTTGCCAACACCATCTTTTCCCGAGTGGATGTTTCCATGGTGTCTAGGGACGAGCTTTTCATTCTGTATGCCATGTCTCACGACAGGATCCATGGACATGACCCCTTACCCATCAACACCGGCCATTGGATCATCTACGAAATTTTGTCTGTTAGCCGTGCAACTTTTGGACCAATTTGTTGCGGTGGGATGATCCTAATTGTCAGTCATTATTTAGGTTACCGTCTGACCTCCAAATTTTACCGGGACGTACCCATATCGATCGCGACTACTTGATCGATATCGGTATGATCACTCCTTTTGGTCGCGAACGTGCAGTCTACCTTTATAGTCCTGACAATACTCCTTTCGTCGTCCTCCCACCATCATCTATTGAGCAAATCCCCATTCACACTTCTCATTTACCGTGGGAATTTTATCCGGATCCTTGGTATTCTGCACTAGTACATTTTCCACCCTTGTATCCTCCCGATTGGCACATGTATGTCGGTTCCCCTGCTGCCATCATTATCCACCACGATCCACCGATCAATTTCGATGCACCTGTGATCCAGGCTGTTATCCCTCCTTCTCCTGTCAGCACACCATCCCCATCGTCCTCGCCATCTTCTTTCGTCCACTATTCCCCACCCTCCTCACCATCTCCCTATAATTCTTCCGATAGCAGCTCAGATTGATTTTCCCCCTTACCATTTATTCTGCTTCACCATGATCACACATTTTTGCTAGCATTGTCATGACAAGCTTGGGAGAAATCAAAATTTTTGTGTGATTGTTATCGTGTCATGTTTGTCGTGTGCTTGTTTATATGTGTTTGTGTGTATGTGTTTTGTACATTTCGTTTCGTTATTTATTTTCCTTTTTTTCTATATTTCTTCTTGTGTGTTTTCCATGTTTTCACGTTTATTTGTTAGTGCGTACTTCCCTCCCATATTTTGTTGCCCTCCTACTTTTATTGCTATTGCATTGAGGGCAACGCAAGATTCAGCTTGGGGGAGTCGCACTTTGTGCGTCAGTTACGTCTTTTTCACCGTTTTGGGTCGTTTTCATCGCGGTTTTCTTTTTCTTTCCTTCTTTTTATTCTCCCTCTCCTAGAGATGACCTCACATGATGAACTGCCACTAAACCACACACACACGTAGCTTAGCTACGTTAATCACTTTCGCTAACCCTAGGAAGCCGAGTCCTATTGCATTTCATTTTGCGTGGGTTCACTTTGCTTTTGTGTGAGTTGTTTGTCGTGACTAGCTGTTTGGTGTGCTTCTACATTGTGATTCTGTTTTATATGCATGTCCTTGGTTGACCCCTAGACTATCATGCTTCGATTTCGAATATGCGGTATTTTGCCTCCACTGTCTGCTTCTTTATGCATGAAATACATACATACATACATACATATATATATATATATATATATATATATATATATATATATATATATATAACGCTTCAAATCGCATGTGTCGGGACTCTACCAATAGGACTAGGATAACCCATTTTGCTTATGTTCTGATTCGCGAAAAATTTTCTTTTGCCCAAGTGTTTAGAATTCGATTTCATTTTTGTTTTACTTAGTGCAAATCCCCTCATCGTGTACCGTTCTCGCACTTAGGAGAGTACACAAAAATATAGCCCAAAATCCAAAAACCCAAAAAACGGAGAGAGAAGAAAATATTCAAAAAAAAGAAAAAAGAGAAAAAATATGTATATCCAAGAATCCAAAAAAAATATACAAATACCCAAACCCAAAAAATTCATGTTGTGAATATTACTCATATCCACCGTGAATAAAGGGAAGGTGAGAGTTTGCACCAAGTGTTCTACTCCACACATACTCAACCTCCTTCGTCTTCGAACACGCTTGGCATAGGAATTTTCTAGCAATCGTCTTGGCATTCGTGCGATGATCTCTTAGCTCCTAGCAATAGAGTCCCTGATACATGATATGTTTCTATTCTTATTCTATTCCCATGCATGCTTGAGCTATATTTCGCCACTAATTCAAATTGAAACGATATTTGGGTCATTCCTTGGGTATGTGTATATGGAGCTTTATTGCACAATTCAGATAGTTACACCATCTGCTGGCTCACGACCTCACTCACCCGTGCTTCACCTCGTGGACCCACGACACTTGTATGGACTCATATTCCTGGGTTTAGTGATGTGTTTATCGCATGCTGGTTTAGTGTGGCGTGTTTGATTTCGTTGGCTCTGACTAGCGATCTAGGATTTTGCTTTCTTTTTCTGTTTCTTCCTTTCTATTTTTCCCTCCAAGCTCCTACTCTCACTCGTCTTCCTCGAGGACGAGGAAGGGTTCAGCTTGGGGGATTTTAATGTGTGTTTATATTTTATATATTCACGCATGTCTTCTCCGTGATTTTTTGTTGTTTTAAGTTGTTTCGTATCCATTCTCTTGTGATTTTTAGTTTTCTTTCACTTTCTGTGTGTTTTTGTGCCATTGCAGGAGATTGCCAGCGCTGGGGACATATAAAGCAAATACCATGAGTCCCTGGAGCAATGGAAGGCATCACACGAGAACCAGAGGGCCAAACGTCAAAGAGTATCACTTATCAGCCCTCAACCGATCGGGTGGACAGACCCACCCGATCGGTTCGTGCACGCGTATCCGACCCGATCTGGAGCAGCAGTGAAGAAGACCACACCCGATTGGTTCAATGATCAGGTGGTGGTTATAGAACTCTCTGTCTTTTGGAGCTGAATTCCAACCGATCGGTTGACTTGTCAACCGATCGGTTCATCTGTAGCCAAAGTTCCTCCAGCTCACGACCCGACGACTCACCCGATCGGTTCAAACGATCGGGTGAAGTATCCCAAAGGCTGGAGACCGGTTCGACGTTTGTCTCAACCGATCAGTTGATGCTTCAATCGATCGGTTGGTTGTTTTATTATATATATAACCCTAGGTTTTTCCCAGAAATGCATCCCCATTTTTGAGCAGTTTTTAGGGATTTGGGCGGCTATGAATTTAACTTGTTTTGTAAGTTCTCTGATTGCCTTGGCACTTTGATATTGTTTTAATACTATTGTTACCTCTAGGTCTCTATTGCTTGATCTTAATTTTAATGGCTGAATTTGGTGTTATTGAATCTCTTGCAATGAATTGTGTAGTTTTCTAATCTGGGACGTTGGTGGAAACCCCTTCGTGGGTTCTCCCTAGAACGACCATATGATTAGGGTTTCGATAGGATATAGGAATTTAGATGGTTACGCGGGGCATTTTATTGTCATTAGTAGGAGAAAGACCGCCTCTGACCATCGGGCCAAGGGGAAATAAAACTGGCGTTTGATCCCCTAGGCACAGCTCACACCCCTAGCGTAGACATTGATTCCTAGCGCGTGTGAACGGCAGGATGAAATGTCGGGAGTAATCGTTGTGAGCTTAGTGCTCCCAGAGTCGGTCGGTGTTAATGGACATGGGAATGCCCACCGTCCGAACCCGGTTAGACCTAGCATATCATCCTGGGCATCGACCGGAATATTGGGCCCATGGGACGCTAAGTATTACTTTTAGAGGCAACGTCTCACCACTAAACCCTAAAATCCGATCGTATTCCTATCCGCCGGTCGTAATAGAGAGAACACACGATAGGGTGAAAACCAAAGTCCTGGGTTACTTTTTATATCTTACATCTTTCGTACTTTCATTTCGGGACATCCCACCTTGCGATAGGGCTAGCTCACCCACCGGGTGATCCGGTTCCTGTTTGACAACAAGCACACAACACACGCCTCCCCGTGTTCGACCCCCAAGCCACACTACAACACCGTGCGCTTGCGGTTATAAATATTTAAAGCTGGTATCCTCGTTCGACTACACATTGCTAAATCTAGGGGACGTCAAATCCCCTTGTGGATGTTGTGGCAATGCAATGAAGAATTGAAGCCTTAGCAAGTTGCGGCCTTATTGAAGGAGAGGTATCACTTAAAGCTTGCGGCCTATAGATGAATATGAAGCTCTCTTTGGCAACTTGATCTTTTATCTGTGAGATCTTTTGTTCCCTGCAAAGACAATTACAATTGTTAAGAGAATAAAACAATGTATTTACTTACCTCTCTTGATGCATTGCGGCTTGTAGATGATGGAGTCAAAAATTACGGCTAGGCATGTGAACTTGTGGCTAGGATGCTAGAGGCTAGATGCTTGTGGACTTTTGCTCCAAAATAAAAAGAAAACTTGCGGCTTGCTCCAAGAAACAAGTTAAACAACAAGGCCTTGATGATCAATGCTATGACAAAATTTGTTGCGGCTTAAAGATTGGCATTGGGTCAAAAATTGTGACACAATTGAATATGGAGGCTTGGCAATTGCTTTGTTGCGGTAAGGAGTCTTTGGAGTCAGAAATTGCGGCTAATATTGAAGATGGAGGCTTGGAATTTTCATTTTCCTTTGCGTTGAGGAGAAAAAGCTTGCGGCATATAGAGATAAAGTTGCGGCTAGGGGCTTCAAAGCTTGGAGATTATTTGTGTTGGCCGCATGCTTTTTCTTTGTTGTAGCCGCATGAAATACCTCTGTTTGGAGAGGGGTTTATATAGGTGAAGAGGAGAATCAATTTGGCTCTTGTAGAATCCCTTGGAATAAGGAGTTTGAGATTTGAAATAAAATTGTATAGGAATCCAAGTGGGATTAGTATTGATTATGAATTTTGAAATAGAGTGCCATAGTATTTGATTTAATCATGAACAATTTGAATGGGATTTGCACCAATCACAAATTGATTTGATTCAATCACTTTTGATTTGAATGAGATCCCTCATTATCTCTCCATATTTGACCAAGTCTAAATTGCAAATGAATTGCAATTTCTCCATCACTTTGACTAAGTCCTCCTTTGAGTATTTATGTGCTTGCCATTCCTGAAAACACTTAGTACACACATCAAATCGTTCACACATGTTTATTATCATCAAACACGATGTCAACGATCATTGTATCCAACTGCACATTGTATCCAACAAAGGAGAGCGGGATATTATTAAAAATAAATTGGTTTTTTGGGGACCAAAAATTCAAGAAAATTTGATAACAATAGGGGACGAAAATGGGACCTTTGGGGGAGTATTTTGGGTATATAATAAGGAAAACTATTTCCTTTGACGAAGAACAAGTAACTTGGGCATCCTTCAAATTTATTTGAATTAGCCTATATAGCACAACATGTTACATAATATGATACCATTTTAGGATCATACTTATATGCATTGCATCACTTTTTACGGCTCATTCTCTGGATAAACTTATGCTTCGTTATGCGGCATTAACTTAATAATTAAGAAGATCCTGTGACCGCTCTGCCGTTATTCATCTAACCTAACGGTGTATAACGTTGCATAGTGGTCCAATAATTATTAAGTATTTAAATTGTTATGTTTATCCTCCTATGAATCTGATATGCATGTAATTTCTGTGATGCATGTGGTGAAAATATTTGATGAGCACAAATTTTTGCATGGATGGCTAATTGTGGTTTTGGATCGGCTGTTTAAGTCCCACATTTTACTTTTCCTGCATTTTTCTTTCCTTTTGAGAGAAATTGTAGTGAAGAAATTATGTAATGTCCAAGACTGATGACTATTTTCCATGGAGGCGGATGCCACTCTTGAAGCTGAAGAATTTATAAATGGGACCCTTGCTGTTTCCAAAGTTGTAATTTCTTTTTTCGCTTTCATTTGTGTAATATGGACTGTAATATGGACGTTGGACACTTTTATTTATGTGGGACTGGCAGATCCATGCAATTAGCTTTTTCATTTAGAAATTGCCTCCGCATGAAAATGTATGATGTATTATTAATTCATGCAAATTTGTGCTCTGCTAGATAAAATGGCAAAAATCCCAAGCGTCGATTTCGAAGTGTTGGATGCATCAGTCAGTAATTACTTTAGCTGGCAGCTTGATGTTAAATTCCACCTGCAGGCTAAGTCCCTGATTTCTGCTGTGACAAAAGATGGAATGGCGACTGACATTGAAAAGGCACATGCCATTATTTATATTCGTTGCTATGTGGACAAGACCCTAAAGGCTGAATACCTTACGGTCGAAGATCCACTGGAGCTGTGGACTGCCCTTGAGGAATATATACACATTAGAATGATGTTATACTACCAAGTGCACGATATGAATGGGAGAACCTGAGACTGTAGGACTTTAATTCCATAGCTGAGTACAACTCAGCTCTTTTTAGCATCACCTTATGCCTGAAGTTGTGTGGTGGAAAGGTCTCAAAAGATCGCATGCTGAAAAAGACGTACACGTCTTTCCACGAAAAGAATGCGATATTGATGCAGCAATATTGTGAACGAAAGTTCACCAAGTATTCTAAGCTGCTGTCATGTTTACTCATGACTGAACAAAACAGAGAGTTTCTCATCGCCATTCACAACATGCGCCCCTGGTACTGACCCCCTTCCAGAAGCTCACAATGCATCTTATTCTAAAAAGAAGAAAGATAATAAAAGAAAAGAAAGACCACAGAAAGGAGAACAGAACAAAAGGGCCAGAGGCCAAGTCCAATAGCGAAGAAATGAAGGGAGGCGGAAGTTCACCTGGCGCAGAAACGACAAAAACAAAAATGATGCACCCCACCCAAGAGGGAATGTGAAGACCAGTGACATAGCTGTGGCATGAAAGGACACTGCTCTAGAGTGGGCAGAACTCCGCGTCACCTATAAGATTTGTGCAAAGAAAGCTTGAAGAAAAAAGCTGAAACAAATCTGGTGACCACAAATGCTCAATTTCAGTTCACATCTGACGACTTCAAAAGAGACAACTTACATGATTAGCTGTTTTTATCTTTGCTTTAAACGACAATGTTATGAGAACTATTTGAATGATTGAATTAAGTATGAATAAATGAAAATGTTTTTCTGAAATAAAATGTGCTTATATGATTCATCTTTTAATAGATGAATTTCTCTCATGACTGATTAGTTGACAGTAATATATACGATCCTTCAATACAAATGCTATTTGTATGGCATATGAAAGCCCAATAAATATCAGGGCCAATAAACATAATTCACTGTTCTGGTAACGCAACACCATTGCTTCCAAATGACACGGAAATTAAAAATAAAGGATGCACTATTCTCTCCGAATTCCAATAGAAACTTACTAAGTTTCAAGGACATCTGTTTAAACGGATTCCATCTGGAAATAGCAAATGTCAACGAAAAAGAATATCTGTATGTAACGTCTCAAGAAAAAGGAGTAAAATCCATACTTGAATGTTTTAAGTGCCTTTCATTAGGCCTCTATCATACAAAGATTCGGAGAAAGGAATCTAATTTGAAAAAGCACCTGAAGTGCCCAATACCAGCCAAGTTTTTACTTTGGCATGATAGATTTGGCCCCCCTGGATCGCTTATGATGCACCTCATCTTATCCTAATCCTATGGGCTTGACATAAAGAACCAGAAGATTCTTTAGAAGGGAGAATTCCCTCGCATCCCTTGCTATAAGGGAAAACTAATCACATGGCCATATCTACTAAAAGTTGACAAAGAATCTCCATGCTTCCTCAAAAGAATATAAGGAGATAAATGTGGACCCCCTAGTGGGCTATTTCGGTACTTTATGGTACTGATAAATGCATCCTCAAAATATTCGTATGTGTGTCTACTATCGACCGGCAACCTAGCTTTTCCAAAGCTATTGTCACAAATAATAACGTTGCGAGCGCATCTTCCAGACAATCAAAAAATTAAAATATGTCTGGTTAATGTTGGGAAATTTACCTCCCGGTCATTTCAAGAGTACTACCTTGCAACGGGAATAGAAATTGAACATCCAGTGCCACATGTTCATACCTAAAATGGGTTGGCAGAGTCACTGATAAAATGACTCCAATGGATTGCACATCCAATGCTATCGAAATCCTCGTTGCTGGTGGATGCATGGGGACACGCAATTTTGCATACTGCATCATTAATAAAAATAAGACCCTCTGGAGGTCAAAGTCTCTCTCCAATGCAACTAGCATATGGAATTCCACCAAACATATCTCACTTGAGAATATTCGGTTGCACAGTTTATATCCCCATTGCACCACCACAGAGGACAAAAATGTGTCCTCAACATCGCCTAGGTATCTATGTAGGGTTTGACTCACCCTCAATCATAAGATACCTAGAACCCCAAATGGGGGAAGCATTTATGGCACGTCTTGAAGAATGTGAATTTGATGAGACGAGTTTCACCAAAATGGGCCCAGATACTGAAAAATCTGGAGTGAAGAAAATTATACGTGTGATACAAAAACTTTAACTCACTATAATCTGGGAACAAAATAATGTGAAGATGAGATCCTGAAGATCCTCCACATACATAACATTGTTCACTAGTTACCGGACTCATTTACTGACAACCAGAAGATTGTCAGATCACACATCCCTGCTGCAAATAATCCAGCTAGGATTGACATCCTCGAGAATGGATGCAATCCACCAGCAGCAGAAGTGGCTGTTCCTCAACAGAAAAGAGGCAGATTGATCGCTCCGGTACGTACACCCAAAGAACGGTTGTAGTTTTACCGCAAGCGCACGGTATAGCGGCGAGCGGGTATCGAACACAGGGAGGACGAATGACCGTGCTTGCTTCTAATCAACCTGGCTATTCAAGAATAGAAAGAGTTTCCTTGGGCGATCCTGTCACAACCGTCAGACAAATGTGCGAAATATCAAATCAAATAAAGAACGTCTAGGGAATGGGGAATCCCCGCTACTCACCGTATTTCATAGATGTGGTTCGTCGGTATCAAAATTGCTAGAATGAGAATTTGGATGAACTAGTTGCAACTAAATGTGGAACCAAGCTCACGCTCTCGTGCTGTTGCCGGTCTATAGCTATCCTAGGGTCGGGTCCAATCTCTTGCAAACCCTAGCCTAGGAAAGCTAGCATTAGGATCAACATCATCGTCCAATTGCGCACCGAGCCCAATCTCTTGCAAACTCGGTCCACAATCTAAATTAGGATAGTTCCTACCCGTCCAATCTCTTGCAAACGGGTATCGGCACGGAATTGCAATCGGAGATCCTAGTATCGGTCCAATCTCTTGCAAACCGATACTTCGAAAATCCGACTCCAACCCAATTCGGATTTCTAGGGCTTCCTATCAAATTGGGATCCAATCTCTTGCAAATCCCAATTGATATGAATACCTAGCCATCCGTAGTGATTCGATCCCAATCTAATCTCTAATTATTGATTCTAGCACAATTTCTACCAATTTACCACAAATACGAAATTGGGCTTGTAGGGTTCATCCCCACGCCCCAAGACGTGGAGACTACTCACAAATCATAGCAATAGCACAAAAATAATCAATGAAATAGACAATGGAATTCATCACAACAATGATATAAACAATAAAAATAGAGTTTTTGGGGAAAAGAGATGCAAACCAAAGTAGTTCTTCAATTGATCCAACAAAAATCCAAGTTTTTCTCTTCTCCAATCACAAAATAATAAAGCTAAAAAGTAATCTCAAAAAGCTGCAAAAAATCTAAGAGATGGCTCCCAAAACTAGGGTAAAAACAGGGCTTAAATAGCCCCAAAAATCGTCCAAAAATCCTGACCAAAACGCCCCTGCACAGCCTGTTTTCCACAAATTTCGCTACATGCAGCGCATCGCACTCGGCCGAGTGACAAAAGTCGCTCGGCCGAGTGAAAACCCTGTCATTTTCCAGTAAGTCGGGGGTTTCAAGGGTCTTCAGTTCGGAGGCGGCTCGGCCGAGTGAGTTGTCGTCACTCGGCCGATGGCTTCACTGCACTCGGGCGGACGTGGTTTAC
Source organism: Scilla litardierei (assembly GCA_030789695.1). NCBI lineage: Eukaryota > Viridiplantae > Streptophyta > Magnoliopsida > Asparagales > Asparagaceae > Scilla > Scilla litardierei. Next base: position 92,243,738 of record CM061134.1, read on the forward strand.
CACTCGGCCGAGTGGGTCTTCTGAAGCTCAGGTGGCCGAAAAACAGTAACTTCGATCTTTTTGAGGGCCTTCGTCTGGGCGCCACTCGGGCGGACGTGGTATCGTCACTCGGCCGATGTGGTCTCCGTCGCTCGGCCGAGTACACATGGAAAATGTGTCTGAACGGGTCGGCCGAGCAGTGTCTCGCTGGTCGGCCGAGTGGCTCCTCCACTCGGCCGAGTGGGACACAAAAAATGCCCAATCTGATTGTTTTCGCCTCCTCGTCGCTCCTGCGACGTCCATTCTTCTTCCGCTCCTCTCCAACAGCAAAATATCCCTCGGGGAGGTCGTCGGTGGCCGTGTAGAGTAAGCGCGTCTCGAGATCACTCCTAATCGCGCCAAATCACCTGAAATGCGACAAAAACAACAAATCGTGAAAAGCATCGCAATATCGTCGATATATCGTGAAAAACATGATTTGGGCGATCTAAATGGCATGCAAATCCACGAGAAAAAGGTGTAAAATATGGAGTGATCAAAATCCCCCAAGCTTGCCTCTTACTCGTCCTCGAGGAAGATAAGTAAAAGGCGAACCCGGTGGATTCGGAAAACGAAAACGGCGAAAAACGAAAAAAGGAATGAAAAACGAAGAAGAATGAAAACCAAATGAAAATAAAGACGAAAGAAAGAAGCGAAGAGGTAGGGTGCTAGATCATTTTCTCAGGGCGTGGGTTTCACTTACTCTTATAGCATGCACCGAATGAGAAATACATGTCAAAGAATCTTATTTTGATATCATAGTATAATAGTGCAAATAGAAATAGAAAACTCACGAACATTGATATAATCATGAAGAACGGAATGATTTTAAAATTAACATTGCCTAAATCATTTAAAGCGGTATACAAATCACAGATCACACACTTTTCAATTGAACGCTTTCTATCTGGAGTATAAGAGTATCACACTATAGAATAGAGAGAATGGAAAAGTTTGGATTTCATGAAATGAACGCTAGGCTTAGATTTCTGGATTTCGTGAAGCTAGAAACAATCTCACCGAGTATAGAATATTACTTAGCCTAGGTAGTCGTGCGATGTCAAGTAGTCACTCTCTCACACATCAATGGATCCCCTCCCCCAAGCTTATCTATAAGCGTGGTGGCACAAAAATACTTACATCCCCATTTTCATATAGCTCCAAAAGCAAAGAAGAGAAGAAAGAAAGAAAGTGAGATGGGATCTTTTATTGAGGATGTTTCCTCTTTTCTCTTTTTTTTTCTCTTTTTTTTTCTTTTTTTTTTCAATAAGCAATATATACACAATGATCCCAACTCAGAGAGAGATAATGATATACAAGTATGTTTTTCTCTCTTTATTATTTATTTTTTTTATTTTTTTTTTAGAAGAAGGGATTTGGAGCTAGGAATTAATAGCGGGGGAAATGCCATAAAATAGAATCCCTAAGGGGAGATTCACCAATGATTTTTAAAAGTAGAGAAATGATGTTCAAGATTTGTGGAGAAAGAAATATATATAACTTTCGGTTCACTCTATAGGACATGCACGACAACTTCAGCAGGGTAATCTAATCTACTCAGTTTCGATCACAAAAAAGCTAACTAATCCAGATATATCATGGCTAACATCATTCAATCATCCCGAAGTGAAGTGTACAATTCATGCATATAGAAGTGATATAGGAAAAGAAATCGGTACTCCAGATATAGGCATTCAATGCGTGAATCTTGGTGTGTTTTCTGTGATAGCATACATATGAATATTCAGGCTCAGTTAATAATAAAACTTCATCCATTTTCATGCGGAGAAAGTGTGGGTTACTATTCTAGATGCAAAGCAAGTCATAGCACATGATATCAGGAATAAAATCTAAGACATGACAAATATAGCATGCATATAGAATAAGCTAACTCCACGTAGACATCATCACAGAAAATTCATCTCTAGCATGAGATGAAAAAGGAAAGAAATAAAGATAAGAAAAATAAAACTATGCAATGCGGCACACAGAGAAATAAGAAAAACGTGATGCATGGCAAAATGAAAGAAAATAAAGAAAAATGAGTGCAAAAGTGAAAAGAAACGGTGTGAAAAACTAAAAATAAAGGTGGCAAATCGAAAAAGAACGTGAGAACTCACTCCCCCAAGCTAAAGTGCACAGTGTCCTCAATGTGCAAAGTGTGGCACACAGAGAGACAAGTAATGAGAGGGGCAAGTGAGGGTGCATGCATGATGGAAAGAAAAAAGATAATAAATCGAAAAATAAAGAAACGAAAATATGATGCGGATATGATGCATGCACAGATATGAGTGATATGAGTATAAATGGGTCACCAAAAGCTCTCTCTCTCTCCCAAAAAAGATATATAAAGATACGGCAAATGAGAATCACAAAAAAGTGAGGGGAGGGGGGGTGGTCAAAAAGGCATCAGGACCCAGCAGAAACGGGCAGCACATCGGCAAAAGGAATCGATGGCATCAAGGGTGCCTAGGAAGGTGGTGCTGCGCCGTCTCCGTCCTGAGGCGGAGGAGGTGGTGGTGGTGGTGTAGGCTGCTGAGCTGTGGTGGGCGTGGAAGTGGAAGCAGGTCTAGTGTGTGTGGAAGTGTGAGTGGGAACCTGCTGGGTGGGTGGTGGTACGCGCGGAAGACGCTCTAAGATCTGTGTCAGGCAGTAGTGGATCTGAGGGATCAGGGCAGAGCGTCCAGCCATCGTAGAGACGGTGGAGGACAGGGTCCTAAGGTCAGCTCTAATACCACTCACCGCCAACTCAAGAGCACGTATGCTCTGCAGTACAGTGTCGGGCGGGGGTGGTGCAGAGGGACGCACCGGTCTAGGCTACGCGGGGCGGGGCTGGCGTACGCGAGTGGAGTATGTAACGGGCTCAGCAGGGAAGGGGACAAAAGGTGCCACGCCAACAAATGTGGGCCTGGCCTTAGTGTGAGGCCGGGGCACCGGCTGGTGAGAAGTAGAGGCAGCGGCAGCAAAGGAAGCGTGCAAAAGAGGCAACGAGGTGGCAAGAGAGGTCAGTGGCCCAGAAGTGTGGACAGACGCCACGACGCTCTCGGAGTATACGACGGCTGTGGAGACAGAGGACTCTACCGCTGGGGTGGAACTGTGTGGTCCAAAAGGCGAAATCCCAGCGGAGATCATGCTAGCCATGGTCTCCACGACCGTGGCAAACGAGGGCGCTCCACTCTCGACAAAGGTCGGCGGGCGCTCGGGGAGTGCGGAGCAAAGAGGCTCCACGGACAGAGGGCCAGAGGTGGCAGCGTGAGTGGGGGGGACAGCCTCGAAAGTGGTGACAGTGGTGGAAGTGGGCGCAGCAAAAGTACTCTCGACACTGACAGAGGTGGGGACAGAAGTGTCAGGAGCAGTGGAAACGTCAGGAACAGGCTGAGGGGCCACAGGGTCGACGGGGTCGGCAGCAGGCTCGGCAGGGTGTGCGGCAGGGTCTGCGGGAGCAGCCTGGGCAGCGTGGTCAGCGTGGGCCTGCTCGGCCTCCTCGGCCTCGAGCACGTATGCAACGGGGATGATGACATCCATCGCTGGGAGCCAGTCAACGTGGGCCGGTGCAATCTGGGTCCGAGCTGGGGTCGGGAGAATCATGTAGTCGGCACCGAAAGGGCCATGCAACCAGACCCAATGACGCTCACCATGCGGACGCAGCATCTTCATCCGGGCCATAACGTCCATCGACAAGGAAGTGGGGCCCGGAACGCGTCGCAGGTCGTCAGGTAGGTCCTCGCCGGTCATCATGGTAAGCAGGGTGATCAGACCGCCGCAGCATATCGGTGAGCGAGCGCCCACCGACACAATGATACGATCTAAAAACCAAGCCGCAATGTCGATCACGACGGCGGGGACAAGCTCATCGTCATCCCTAGATAGAGCTCTGGGACGTGTCATCGCGTAGAGCATGTAAAGATCTGGCGTAGACATCGTGCCCGGCTCATATCTGGCCAAAAAGGTGGTCGCCATAAGGCGCTGGGCAATACGTAGGCAGGGGTGGACAATGGCCGAGGCCTTGGCCCTACTAGGGTCAAAGGCGGCGTGGTGGCCTGTGATCCGGGCCCAGAAGGCACCGGCGTCGAAAGAAGGTGGGGGGATGTGGGTAGGGCCGTAACCGCGATCGGCTCCGGGGACTGCGGGCCATGAGAAGAATGCTCTCATCATATCGAGAGTGACCTGGCACTCTCGATCCATGAACCTAAATGAGCATCCCTCATCGGTCCAGGCGATCGAACTCAAAACCTCAAGTGTCGGGCGGGTAAAAGTATCTGCCGACACCTGGAAAAAATCTCGCCAGCCCATGTTGTCGTACAACGTGAGCATCCCCTCAAGTACCCCCAGGCGTCCTAGGTCAGCGAGGTGTGCAAACCTGGAGGGTACGATTGAGCGCTGGGAGATACGCTCGAAACGGCGCGGTGTGCGTCGTCTCGGAACGTAATCCCGAGCGGCCCGACCAGTGGAGCCGGTGGTGGTGGCTGTGGATCGGCAGGGAGAGGCTGTGCGGGCTGTGGGTGCACTGCAGGCTGTGCGGGCTGTGCGGGGCCTGCAGGCTGTGCTGGGTGTGCGGGGTGTGTGGGGGACGGTGGAGGAGAGTCCTCCAACTCGTGGGAGGGGCCGGCATCATCCGACCGCTTCCGCTTGGCGGAAGCTCTCTTCGACCGCGGTCGTGTCCGGGGCGGCATATCGGCCCCGAGCGCGCGCCGAAAAGTGAAAAGTGCGGCGTGTGCACAAAGAGTGGAAAGAGTTTACCCAAACACGCCGTGAGTGCTAAGCAGTGGAAGCGTGCGAAGTCCGCGCCTCCACGAAGTCCTGAGAAGCCCGTAGAAGCTCCCCTGAGCTCCCCTAAGCTCCAAAAAGCAACCTGCGCATGGAAAAGTGATATCAGCGAGTAATAATCAAAATGTATGGAGCAATAGGGGTATAACAGATAGATATGAAAATTGATTCGGGTTAGGGGTTTGATTAATACGTGGATCCTCAAAAACTACGCAAAAAGAGAAGAAAATGGTGAAAATAAGCGAACCGGAGGTGATCGGATACGGGGCTGCCGGCGGCGACTCGGGCGGGGGGCGGCGACGGTCGGCCGGCGGTGGCAGGCCGAGCGGCGGCGCACGCGGGCTTGGTCGGGCGAGTGGGGGTGAGAACGAGCGGTATCGAGCGAGGGGAATCCGAGGGGTCGGGCGATTTGGGAATTTTGCGGTTTCGAAAAACGCGCCCCCCCCCCCTCGGTCCTTATATAATAGAAGTTACGACTCGGCCGAGTGACGTGGTCACTCGGCCGAGCGAGGCAATAGAAATTTTCTCCCCGATATCGCATCGGCCGAGTGGCTTTGCCAGCCTCGGCCGAGTGGAGTAAGTCCATTCGACCGAGTGACTCAAGCTACTCGGCATGACTCGCCCAAGGAGGGTATCCGTTTCACTCGGCCGAGTGAATATATATACTCGGCCGAGTAGCAGTTATAATGAAATGAGGAAAATAGACAGAGAGTTGGGTACAGCAGACTTCTCTCGTTCGTGAGCGGCTCGACCGGACGAACTTCTGTACTCGACCGAGTGACTAGTATACTCGGCCGAGTGAGCCTTGTATTCTGCTGTTTGTCTTCGTTTAGGCTCTAAATTCCGTCTTTCTTCCTCCAGTCGATTTCATGCTCCTCCTAAGCGTCGAACGCCTTCTTGGGGCGCTCCTCATCGTCACGTTCAACCTCCTCATGATGATCTACCTATCTCCTCTCCTGTCAAGAAAAATAGGACCCGTTATCACAAAAATTTTTGGTCGGATGACTCAAAACACTAAAAATCTCTAAAACGAAAATAAATAAAAAAGTAAAAATAAAGCAAAAACCGTCGGGTTGCCTCCCGACAAGCGCTCATTTTAGGTCGTGAGCTCGACCCCCTATAATTTTCAATCAATGCGGGATGTTTGGTGCATATGAGATGCACCCGTCAAACTTGCCGGGGAGCGCGCTTGGATTTGGACGTGGCGGCGTAGCGTGCTCCCTCGGAGGTCTCTTGTCTCGAATAGTGTTGGGGGGAGGCTCCCCCAAGCTAGCATTTGCCCCGGTCAACGGCTTAACCGGCGATGCCGATTTCCGTACCGGCGGAGCTTTCTTTGGAGACTTTGATTTCGAGAGCTTGCAGAGCTCTCGAATCCTTGCGACATCAGCGTCGCCTTCATCTTCATCAGCGGAGAAGTCGGGGGAAGCATCATTATTGTCTTCATGGCCTAAATCCGGGCCTTCTTCAAATTCTTCATCAAAAAGGGCGCCAATTGAGTGAGGAATCGTCTCCTCTATCACCTCATCGAGGAGGTCCATATAATTGAGCTCCTCATGGTAAGGCATGTGCTTCATTGCCTTGGGAATGTGGAGCTCCACCTCGATGTTTCCGACGTTTAAGGTTAAGGTACCTTCGCGCACGTCGACGATGACTCTGGCGGTGGCGAGGAATGGGCGTCCAAGTATCAATGAGGTGTCTCCCTCTTCCTTAACGTCCATGATGACGAAGTCACATGGCAAGCATATTCCACCCGGGACTTGAAGTGGGATGTCTTCGGCAATCCCCACCGGCCTTGTTATCCGGCCATCGGCTAATTGAATGCGCATGTCGGTGGGTTTCAACTTTGTCCCGGTGTTAAGCTTTAAGAACATGGAGAGGGGCATGAGACTCACACTAGCCCCAAGATCGACCAACGCCTTTTGGAGAGGCACGCCGCCCAAAGTGCAAGGAATCCGAAAACTCCCCGGATCTTTAAACTTTGCCGGCTCCTTTTCTCTCTTGGTGAACCAAGAGCCCTCCTCGGCTAGCATGATCTTCTCCTTCCTCTTTCTCCCCGAAATCAAGTCCTTCAAGAATTTAGCATATGTGGGGATCTCGATGATGGCGTCAAGGAAGGGAATATTTAGGCTAACTCCTCTTAGATACTCGAGGAATTTCGCTAGCCTTTTCTCCATTTTCGCTTTCGCTAGTCTTTGGGGGAATGGGACCGGTGGCATGAAGCGCCTCTCCTCAATTAATAGCTCTGCCCTAGATTTCTCCTTGTCTCGTGGCTCCTTCTCCTTTTCAATCTCAACTACCGGCTCAACCGGCTCCAAGCTTTCCTCCACGGCCTCCTCGATAGGAATCATAGCGGGGGTGGTGTCCTTCCCGCCTCTAGTAGTAACGGCAACTACGGCGTTGATGTGGCCCGTGTTGCCCCGTGGGTTTTGCTCCGGTTGCGCCGGCAATCTTTGAGTGTTCCGGTTGAGCAACGCCAATTGCTCCGATATTTGAGCCACTACGGTATTAAGAGACTCTTGCCCCGCCTTCAAAGTAGCATTCACCTTGTTTTGCTCGACCATGAACGCCTCCACTCTAGTTTCGAAATCGGTTCGTTGTGGAGTTTGCGGAGGGTTTGATTTTGATTCCTCCACCCTTGGTTGAATCCGGGAGGCCTATAAGGTGGAACTTGTTGCTTTGGTTGGAAGTTTTGTTGTGGAGGCCCCCTCGGCGGATAGTATTGTTGTTGGGGTGGTGGTGGTCGAGCTTGATTAGGCGGTTGTTGTGGCGGGTTCAAAGCTCCTTCATTGTTGGCGTAGGAGAATCCCGGATGATTTCTTGCGGCCGGATTGGACCAATACCCTTGGTTCCCCGCAACATATTGTACTTGCTCCAAGGATCCTTCTCCTTGCTCTCCTCCTGAGTACATGACTTGAGATTGGTCTTGCCAATCACACATTTGGTTGGGCGGTGCGGAGGTGGATGGGCTTCCTTGGGGCTCAGTGATAAATTTCTCCAATCTCTCCACCACCTTGTGGAGAGAATCGAATTTGCTCGTGAGCTCCGCTACGGCCTTTGCCTCGTAGATGCTAGTTGGCTTTAAGGAGGACGTGGAGTGTCCTCGCTCGTCGCCCCATTGTTGGTTATTTGAGGCCATCTCCTCAATTAGGGCCGTAGCTTCCTCGGGAGTCTTTGACAAGATTGCACCATTCGTCGCGGCTTCGATAATTTGTTTGGTCCCCGGTTGGAGACCGTTGTAGAAGCTATGAACTAGCTCCCAATCCTCTATACTGTGGTGCGGGCATTGGTGCTGCAAATCCTTAAATCGCTCCCAAGCTTCATAGAGCGTCTCATGTGGTCCTTGCTTGAAGGACATGAGAGCGCTCCGGATCTTCACCGTCTTGGATGGTGGATAGAATTTGTCAATGAATGCATCCGCCAACCCGTCCCAAGAGGTGAAAACTCCGTCAGCTTGCGTCCTCAGCCAATAGAGTGCTTTGTCCTTTAGCGTGAAGGGGAAGAGGCGCAGTCTGATGGCATCGATGGGGACCCCCGGCATTTGGAAAGTGGCGCACTTCGACAAGAATGATTGGATGTGGTAGTGGGGGTTCTCATGAGCGTTCCCATGAAATGGGTCTTGTTGCATCAAAACCACCAATCCCGTCTTTAGCTCGAAGTTCTTGTCGGTCGCCAACTCTGGCACGGCAATGGATGACGTAGTAGAAGAGGTCTTAGGCCGAAGCCTATCGCGAATAGAAATTATTCTCGCCATCCTCGCCGCCAATTCTTCGGGAGTTTCCGGGTTGGTCATAAACCGCCCTTCCGGATATTGTCTCCTTTCCGCTCTAAGTCTCCGCGTGGTACGTTCGATCTCGGGATCGAATAATAAGGCTTCGGGGTCCGCCGTAGATCTCGTGTACATGCACAGGGAAAACAGAGTTTCAAAGAGATGATTAGTACCGTGGAAGGGTTAGGTAAGAATAGTAGGGGAAATAATAATGGTAATAAAAAAATAAAAATAAAAGAAAGAAATAGCTAGGGTGAAAAAGAATCAAACGCAATCGCCTCCCCGGCAGCGGCGCCAAAAACTTGATCGCTCCGGGACGTACACCCAAAGAACGGTTGTAGTTTTACCGCAAGCGCACGGTATAGCGGCGAGCGGGTATCGAACACAGGGAGGACGAATGACCGTGCTTGCTTCTAATCAACCTGGCTATTCAAGAATAGAAAGAGTTGCCTTGGGCGATCCTGTCACAACCGTCAGACAAATGTGCGAAATATCAAATCAAATAAAGAACGTCTAGGGAATGGGGAATCCCCGCTACTCACCGTATTTCATAGATGTGGTTCGTCGGTATCAAAATTGCTAGAATGAGAATTTGGATGAACTTGTTGCAACTAAATGTGGAACCAAGCTCACGCTCTCGCGCTGTTGCCGGTCTATAGCTATCCTAGGGTCGGGTCCAATCTCTTGCAAACCCTAGCCTAGGAAAGCTAGCATTAGGATCAACATCATCGTCCAATTGCGCACCGAGTCCAATCTCTTGCAAACTCGGTCCACAATCTAAATTAGGATAGTTCCTACCCGTCCAATCTCTTGCAAACGGGTATCGGCACGGAATTGCAACCGGAGATCCTAGTATCGGTCCAATCTCTTGCAAACCGATACTTCGAAAATCCGACTCCAACCCAATTCGGATTTCTAGGGCTTCCTATCAAATTGGGATCCAATCTCTTGAAAATCCCAATTGATATGAATACCTAGCCATCCGTAGTGATTCGATCCCAATCTAATCTCTAATTATTGATTCTAACACAATTTCTACCAATTTACCACAAATACGAAATTGGGCTTGTAGGGTTCATCCCCATGCCCCAAGACGTGGAGACTACTCACAAATCATAGCAATAGCACAAAAATAATCAATGAAATAGACAATGGAATTCATCACAACAATGATATAAACAATAAAAATAGAGTTTTTGGGGAAAAGAGATGCAAACCAAAGTAGTTCTTCAATTGATCCAACAAAAATCCAAGTTTTTCTCTTCTCCAATCATAAAATAATAAAGCTAAAAAGTAATCTCAAAAAGCTGCAAAAAATCTAAGAGATGGCTCCCAAAACTAGGGTAAAAACAGGGCTTAAATAGCCCCAAAAATCGTCCAAAATCCTGACCAAAACGCCCCTGCACAGCCTGTTTTCCGCAAATTTCGCTACAGGCAGCGCATCGCACTCGGCCGAGTGACAAAAGTCGCTCGGCCGAGTGAAAACCCTGTCATTTTCCAGTAAGTCGGGGGCTTCAAGGGTCTTCAGTTCGGAGGCGGCTCGGCCGAGTGAGTTGTCGTCACTCGGCCGATGGCTTCACTGCACTCGGGCGGACGTGGTTTACCACTCGGCCGAGTGGGTCTTCTGAAGCTCAGGTGGCCGAAAAACAGTAACTTCGATCTTTTTGAGGGCCTTCGTCTGGGCGCCACTCGGGCGGACGTGGTATCGTCACTCGGCCGATGTGGTCTCCGTCGCTCGGCCGAGTACACATGGAAAACATGTCTGAACGGGTCGGCCGAGCAGTGTCTCGCTGGTCAGCCGAGTGGCTCCTCCACTCGGCCGAGTGGGACACAAAAAATGCCCAATCTGATTGTTTTCGCCTCCTCGTCGCTCCTGCGACGTCCATTCTTCTTCCGCTCCTCTCCAACAGCAAAATATCCCTCGGTGAGGTCGTCGGTGGCCGTGTAGAGTAAGCGCGTCTCGAGATCACTCCTAATCGCGCCAAATTACCTGAAATGCGACAAAAACAACAAATCGTGAAAAGCATCGCAATATCGTCGATATATCGTGAAAAACATGATTTGGGCGATCTAAATGGCATGCAAATCCACGGGAAAAAGGTGTAAAATATGGAGTGATCACAGATCACTAGGCTCTAATGACAGAAATCCAAGAAAAAAAGGAAAAAAACTTCTGGAGCCCTTGAGACAATACTAACAGGAGAATGAGCTCATGCCCATACCCTCACCCTTCCCGGAATCCACTGCAGATGAAATGCCGGGAAAAACTGAAATGAAATTAAATGTTGTACGTACTGGGGAGGTGTTGGACAGAAAGAACACAATTGTCTACAATATATTCACATATCATATTGACACATACATCGCAAAAGCGATGATATTTATATAATATCGGTCCATACTCTGTTGCTAAAATGCAAACGTAGAGATTGGCCAAATATGAAACGAGGCAATAAATGATGAGCTGGACTCGCTTATGAAACATGAAGTGTTCAGACCTAAAGTCCAGACACTAAAAGGTGTCAGACCTATGGGCAAAATAAGTATTGCACAAATGAGAATAAATAAATACAAAAATCGTATGATATAAGGTACAACCTATAGCTCAAGGATATCTTCGCTGAAACCAGGGAATAAATAAATTAAAATGAGTATGACTCATATAATGCATCAGATTCCCCAAGTTATACACTACGAATACCTTACGATTTGGAAAAAGAAATTTTGGATATGCTGTTATTGGATGTTGTGACGGTATACCTCTATGGATATCTTGACAAGAGAAATTCCTCATTTCCTTAAATGCCTAAATATACTTCGGGACGTCTATTCTATTGAAGAAGAATAATAAGAATAATAAATAATAAATACTACCAAGAGAATCATTTGACAAATCAATGATTCCTACCAAGGGTTGTCTTTGCATCTGTATAAAGAGCAAAGGACATGATTTGAGATCATAGTTGTAAACAATTTAAATCTCATCGGATCTCCTGAAGAGAAAACCGAAATATTTGTTCAAGCTTGACTATCAAACATGAAATGAAAGACCTCTGCAAAATAAAGTAAGTCATGTTTCACAGATTTATTATCCTAATGGATAAAATCATGTTACATTAAAATTCATATGCCCAGTGTGCATTGAAGAAATTAAAAGGACCATTGTCATCCAATAAGTACACCTATAGTAGTACGCTCAATGGATGTACAAAAAGACCCCTTCTATTTGCTGGAAGACGGGGAGGATATATTAAGTCCTAAAGTCCCTTATCTAAGTGAAATCAGTGCACTCCTGCCTAACTGCACGTGTCCCGATATAGCAGTTGCAGTAAATTCACTAGCCAGTGACAGTTAGACAACTATAAAGTGCCATTAGACCGGAGTTAAGCATATTCTACGCTTCCTCCAAGGGTCAATAGATTTGGGCTTAAATCATAAAGAATTATCTTCCATGCTTTTACAAATGCAGGTTACATGTCTGACCCCTATAATGAGAATTCATAGATTGGGTACCCACAGTGGGACAGTTATCTACTGTAAATCTGCAAAGCAAACTATGAAGGCAACATCGTCCTATCATTCCGAGATCCTTACCATTCCAGAAACAAACCAAAGGTGTATTTCAGTGTGCCTGGTGGTTACATCACATTCCAATGACGACTGGCACAGAGACTGGTCTTTTTGAGATGACTACATAATCTGAAGACCACGCCACTTGCTTACCACACTTTTGAGGAGACCACATTAAAGGCAAGCACACCTCTCCAGATTTTTTGGTTTTAGCATCTGCTTAATGAAGGTGATATTTGTAATCTATGTATATTTTCGGAATGTTGTAAATAGGAGTGATGAAAACGCATAAGAGACTGAAAGCCTGAGTGCTTGTACAGATCATGGGGAGTTAGAGAGAGTTTGTACTCTTTTTCCTTAGCTATGTCTTTTCCACATGGTTTTTCATAGCCAAACGTTATAACGAGGCAAACCTCGTCAACTATGGATCCTGAAGTATCCACCCTATGTGAGACTCATAAAACACTCAGAATCCCGAAATATTCATGAGCAAGAGTCCACACCTATGGCTTGATAAGTGGGAGTGTTATTAATGGATGTTGACGAGTGTTTGTATTAGGATTGCGTCTTATCCATAGGATAAGGACATATCTATTATAACCCCTCTACTACAAATAAAGGACTGGGGTCTCCCCTCAGATTTGATGCTTCACAACAAATGGCACATTTTTGATAAACAATCAACTAAAAATAAAAAAATCACCAAAAATAACCAAAAAATCTTGTAGATTTTATGAACCACTTCTCGGGATTTTTTTGTTTTTTGGTTACTTCCATGAAGTAATTGATTGCGTTCATGAATGAGGAAAAGATGAAGATGATGAAAATGATAGCTTCCTTAGAAAACAACCAAAAAATCACCAAGAAAATCATGAAAAAAATCACCCAAATTGTTTTGCATGTTTCAAGAACAATGTTTTATTTTTGTTTTACTGTTTGTTTTATTTTTTTTAGTACTATCTGTTGGATCATTAATCTTATGCTGGGCTTATATGTAAAATAAATATGTATTGTAAGCTGTCACATAAATTTAAGCCTAATTAAAAGTGTTTGCTTAAGGTTTTGGATATTTAGGATTTAATGTATCTAATAGAGCGTGTGCCTTTAATATGTAGGGATTGGGGCACTGCCATTGAGTCACGTCTTTAGGCTCTTTTCACGGGCACAAGTCATTGTACTGCAAGAATATAAAGCTGTGGGCTTTAGCCTGTAGCTTTTAGATTCTGCAGAGATTTTTTTAAAAAAGAGAGAAATATATATTTACACACCCTTTTAAGGATAAATTTTTGTGCAATTTTAGTTCAATTATGATTTAAAACATTTGCATCTTAATATATATTTTGAGATTAATTAATTGAAACAACTTCTTGCCGAAGTGAGCTCTCTTGTGGAAATTAATTTTATTTTAAAATATAACATGTTGTGTGCATGTAACTTATGTGAATATTCATCAGCCTGAAGGAAGATTAATGTTTAACATAATTACATGTGCACCGTGTTAACAAACACATGATGATTCTTCAGTTTTATATGTGAATAATAAATCGGCCCAAAGGAAGTTTATTATTTGACATATTATTATAATCAGTGTTTGATTACTACACCAAGATATCACTTACAAGTTAATATTTTGTCCCAAGATAAAATATTAATGGAGTGCCCAGTTTGCATTTATTTGTATTTATTTTTAGTTATAGTGATTTATATGAGCTTGTTGTATTTGTTGTTGTTCTCTTATTCAGCTATAACTTCTGCAATATTACTACCAACATCAATTCAATTCATATGCTAAATGGCTCAAACTTCTAATCATGGAAGGAAAACATATTGATGGTTATCAGTGTTGTGGATCTTGACCTTGTGTTAAAGACTGATTTGCCCCTTCTCTTACGGAAAAGAGTACCTCTGATGATAAGAAGGAGATGGAGAGGTGGGAGAAATCAAATCACATGTGCATGTTGATTATGAAGAAGGCCATTCCAAAAGCATTCATGGACACAATGTGTGAAAAAATCACTGTTTAGGAGTTCCTTTTCGATATTAAAAAGAGAGTTTTCAAGAATGAAAAGTCTGAAATTGGTATACTCTTGACAAGTTGAATTTCAAAGAGGAATAAAGGTAATGGGAACATCAGGGAGTACATATTGGAGATGTCTCATCTTGTTTCTAGATTGAAAGCACTTAAGCTCGAACTCTCTGATGACTTTCTAGTGCATTTAGTTTTGATATCTCCAGTTTAAGACGAGCTATAATTGTCAGAAAGAGACTTGGTCTCTGAATGAGCTCATCTCACACCGTGTTCAAGAAGAGGAAATTCTTAAGCAAGATAAAACAGAAAGTGCTCACCTAACCTCCACCCTCAAGAACAAGAAAAGGAAGAAGGATGAGGAAGCTACAGATACATCACCTCAAAATAAGCAACAAAATGAACTGAATAATTCAAAAAGTAATAGTTGTTTCTTTTGTAGAGCTAAAGTGTACATAAAGAAGCATTGCACCAACTATTATGCATGGCATGTTAAGAAAGCTATGCTTCTTAATTTGGTTTATTCTGAGGTTAATTTAACTTAGACACATGATGGATAGATTCCGATGTAACCACTCATATCAGTGTGTCTATGCAGCGTTGCTTGAGATATCGAAAGTCAAATGATGTTGAAAGATACATCTATGCTGGAAATGTCAAGACGGTTCTAGTTGAGGCAAATAAAAATATAGATTATTGTTAAAGGTAGGATTGTATTTGGATCTTGATGAGACATTTATCGTAACGTATTTTAGACAAAATTTGATTTCTATTTTCTCTTTGGACAAATTTGGTTATTCTTATTCATTTATAATAGAAAACTTAATGTGTTTCATGATTCAAAATTGGTTGGGTCTGGTTCTATATCAGTTTACAACAATCCTTATTTACTTGACACAATTGCTTCATTTAAGGAATCTCTGCATTTGAATATGTGAGGTATAAAGACGAGAAAATTAACCAGTGAGAATTCAGCTATGTTATGGCCCAAGAGTTCGGGATATATCTTTAGATGGAGAACAAGGGCTTCTATCAAATGAAATTCTTGTTCCCTTAGATTTCATAGAATTTGATATTTGTGTTAAGTGTATAAAGAGAAAATAAAGCAATAAAAGGATATTTGAAGCCAACAAGACTTTTGACATCTTAGAACTTATGTGTACGGATATTTGTGGGCTGTTCCATACGGTTGCTTGGAATGGTCAATAAAGTTTATAACATTCATAGACAAATTTTCCAGATATGGCTATATATATCTCATTCATGAAAAGTAACTGCTGCATATATCCTTATCAGAGTTCCAACTAAGGCAACTATCAAAATCACATATGTACTTTGGACGGGCAAGTAACCTAGTCTAAGGCACTCATATGCCCAGGGATGTCAATCTGAGACAAGGCCTTATAGGCCTAAACGTAAAGAAACTGGACACAAGGATGGTGAGTGGCTATTTTTGGATACACGGAAAGATCCAGGGGTACAAGTTTTATAATCCTACAACTTAGTCTATTTTCAAGTCAGCAAATGCCCAGTTTCATTGAGGATGTCGGATTTGTGAGGGAGGGATACAGTAATGGATGTTGTCTTTAGAGAGGAATCTGTTGATATTTCCACAGTTGTTTTTGACATTGATCAGGATCTCATTCCTGGCCTTGTTCAAGACACAACAAATTAAGACAATGTCAGAGATCCTCCTATTTAGGTAATTGTTCACGAAGAACAAAATCTAGTACCTCAAGACCCTATGCCATTAAGGGGACCTAATAGAGAGAGGAGAAGTGTAGTGCCAGATGATTATATTGTACTTCTCTAAGAACATGAAGTTGACATTGGAGTGATAGAAGATGATTCGATCAATTTCTATTAAGCCATGAAAAGTTCTAACTCTCAAAAGTGGATTGATGCCATGAATAAGGAAATTAAGTCCATGAAGGACACCAACATTTGGAATCTTGCCCCATTGCCAGAGGGTGTGAAACCCATTGGTTACAACTGGATATTTAAAACCAAGAGAGTTTCCAATATAAGTCTCGTCATGTCGCAAAGGGCTTTACATGAAAAGAAGGCATCAACTATAAAGAAACTTTCTCTCGGATTTCTTTGAAAGACTCTTTCAGAATTATGATGGCATAGGTAGTGTATTTCAATTTCGATAATGGTATTTCAAATTTCATCAAGTGATCATCTCATTTAGTTTTGAGATGAATTTGGTCGATGAATGTATACCATAACTTCTATGGGAGTACGCTTTTGGTGATATTTATATGGCTAAGGGAGACAAGTGTAGTCTCAATCAACGCCTTAAGAATGACTTTAAGAAATAGAAAAATACAGAAGACTCCATATGCCGCGCAGTAGGGAGTCTAATGTATGCTCAGTTTTGTATGCAACAGTGTATTATACGTTACAGGAATGTTAGCTAAATTGTTTTATAGGCCTTACATGCCTAGGGATGTCCATATGTTGATATCTCCTTCGTCAAAACTATGTCACCAAGTCAAGACTATGGTACGATCAAACTGTCAACCCTAATATCTTAAACTTGGTTAGTCTCTATCGGTCTTTAGTTAAATAATGTTGGACTTCTTCCAACATACTTTGGCCAAAGTTTTTCACTAAATACCAAACCAACACATGCGACACTAACTCCCCTTAATGAGAGA
Organism: Scilla litardierei; assembly: GCA_030789695.1. Classification (NCBI taxonomy): domain Eukaryota; kingdom Viridiplantae; phylum Streptophyta; class Magnoliopsida; order Asparagales; family Asparagaceae; genus Scilla; species Scilla litardierei. Next base: position 92,260,548 of record CM061134.1, read on the forward strand.
GAGGAATCATTTCTCGGTCATTACTCTCCTTGCACGCTTCAAGTGTCACCCAACTAAAGAATTTTCGAAAAGCCTTGCCTCGAAGCTAAGTCAGAGATCTAAGTGACACCGTTCACGTACAGGTTCGTACAATGACCTCAAGTCTAAGGACCAACTAGCCTATCATCACTTAGAGTTATCACTGACAGATTTTTTATGTTAACCATGTGATAACTCTTGTTGGGTTGTTCAGTGAACTCATTCTACAATAAGCACATGTGTCTCGTCTCCGAATTTGCCAAGTCAAATGACCATGAGATCATCGTCACCACTCCATAATGAAGACAAAGACACCATGGTCTATCCGATGTTTCGATATCCTTTTCTCGAAACATCTACGACCATGAACGGTTTTAGAGGTATGCTACTAACAGTCAAACAATTTTCCATGATCGAGATCCTTATTTCAATACTTGGTTAACCTCGCATTAAGTCTCAGGACTTTTCATAAGTTCTAATATGACTACCTTATTATTAACTTAGGTAAATTCTTACCAAACAGCTTACTGTTATTTTGAACCAGACGTTTGTACATGTACACAGAGATAAATTTCCTCGAGGGCATACCCATCTCCCAATATGACATTCCTAAACTTCTTGAGAATGGCCACAAGGTCATCAAGTTCAGTGCTAGTCAATGAAGCATTAACGATGACTGAGTATGTGGAATATTCCCTTAAAATGCATATTTTAAATTAGGGGAAGGGGTTTGAGTTCTACCTCAGGAGAATTGATGTCCTCTACCTCCAATACCTTGGGTTGTGGTGTGTCCCGTGAAGGCTCATTATCTTGGCACATCAGAGCCCCATGAAGTCCTTCGGGCAACACAAGCTCATCCTCATGGTCCACCTGGATAAATCTGTCCTGGCAAGGGGTTGGTGACCTTGATGTCCCATCGCTCCTGAAGTTGAGGCCTCTTCTAGCGATCGCATGATTGTGCTAATCCGGTAGCATGTTTCAATAATCTGCAATGCCTCCTCTTGAAATGCAATGGTTTCTTGCTCAACATCAAGCTGTGCAGGAGGAGGGTGATACTCATTGCTACTGGTGGCTTGTGTAGCTGGACTATCCATCACAAGCAATTCAACTGGCGTCAACTACAGGAAAGAGTAGGGCGTGCCCACTTGCAAATCTTGATAGGGAGAAGTGGGATAGTTCATCCAATGGTGATAAGGTGTGTGAGGGAATGGATCGCAGGGATGAACTCCAAATTGATGTTGGATATATATGTGCTAGCATGTGGTATATACCATGTCTCACCGACACGGTTGGATTGAAGGAAGCTACTCCCATCATTAGCTGAGCTATATGTTGTGTCAGACTGTCCATTTTACTTGCAAAAGCTAGTGCGGTTCTTGTAGTGGCCAATATCATTATGCAAACCTGTATTCACCTGCAATATAAGAAAAATGGACAGTGATGTATGGTGAAGAAATACGTAGTTTATCAACAAAGACTAAAATCGATATCAAACCATGCCTCCCCGGCAACGGCGCCCAAAAGCTTGTCCGCTTTCGTGGAGCTAATAAAATTAATACTGCAAGCGCATAGTGTCGATTTTAGTGCTAACCGGTCGAACACAGGGAGGTGTTTGTTGAGTACCGATTTTGGGTTTTTGTTCGAAAGCTACACTATCGAATGGTGGTCGAAGAGAGAATGAAAGTGTGGAATCAAGGGATAGAAGCTCCAGGGCGTAGGGTATCCCCGCCATTGAACTAGTGTTAGGGTTAGATTAGTAGAAATGACTGATTGTTGGGTTCATTGGGACTCAGGAGAAGTCGTCTAACCTAAGGGCATTCACCTATCGCCCACTCTCATGGTGCATGATAGGGTATTACCTTATGTTAACTCCTACCCCCTGCTCAAGCAATGCAATGATAGGCATATCCTAACCTATATCAATGCCGACCCTCATCGAGACATTGGTATATGTCAAGCGTATTACCCTCGACGAATGTCTCAATCTTCCTCCCGACCACAGTGGTGTTCAGGGATTGGACCTATATTAGGTGGGCTCTAATCGGTGCACGGCTCTCGTCGGTCACATCGATAGTATGGATCCTCGTGGGGACCGAAACCTTGGATTGGTCCCGACTCTCGTCGGTGGCTAATTTGATTGTCCAAAAGGGATGGAGTCAAATCTATGACGATAATTGGCATCCCAATATACCCTAACTCCTCAATTAACCTGATAATTCATCAAAAGTTCATCCAACCCATGGCCATAATCCAATGGGGCTCAACGCATTGCCCTTGATAAAAACTATTCACTACCCATTGCAATAGAGATTATTTCTAACATTGGGTAAGTGATGAAAGCCATGGATTCAAGAAATAACACAGGAGATAGCAAAACACGAAATAGCAATAACAAGGGAAAAGTTTCTATTAAGAGAATCTAATATAGTACAATAAGAAGCTAATTAAAATAGTAAAGATTGCAGGATAGAAGAGTTACAAAACCCTTACAAAACTCCAGAAATCCCAAAAATGGCTAAAACAAAAGATGGGTTCACTCAAGGAAGAAGAAGATCTTTTATACATTCCCAAAAACACCAAAAAAAACCCCAACTGCTCCCTGGCGGCGCCCAGATTCGTGCAGAAACCCTATTCGATGCGGTCGCATCGAAAACGATGCGGTCGCATCGTCCCAGTGCGTAAATTAGGAGTGCAGAGGCTACATCGATGCGACCGCATCAAATCAGGCTTCAACATCTGCGTCAGCATCTAAACGGTCGTATGGAGCGACCATTTAGTCTTTGGTTCTTCATGATTACACGGCCGTGTCATTTATTGTCACGCAAACCACGTCGATTGGTATTCAAATCTTCTCCTCAGCGACGTGGTCGTTTGGAGATCTTTCACATGGTCGCGTAGAGTTGGGTTCTGGAGCTTATTGACGCAGCCATTTGGTGCATGTTTGCGCAGCCGTATGGAATTGTGTCCTGCTCAACTGTGTTGTGATCATGCGACCGCGTTGAAACAGACACAGCCATGTGTATGACAACTCTTCTCTTTTCTTCCCAATTTGCACACATGGAGCTCCCGGCTCCGCTCCTTTTGCCCTTTTGTGCCATAATCATGACATATGGTCCCTAATCAGCATATATATCCTGCAGATCACAGAAGGGACCATAAAAATAGGAAACAAAAACGGGGGAAACGGGAAAACTGGAGAAATAAACGATGAAAAACGAGTATGAAAAAGGAGGAAAACTATATACAATAAACACTCATCAATAGCATAGTTCAAACAATAAAACAAGCTCAACTTAATCTTGGAAAGGCCACACTGCCGTTTAGAGGGCCTCCATATGGACGTGTGGAGTAGCTCTGGGAAAGCTCAACAAAAATAATTTCCCACATGGTCGTATGGTTTCATCTACATGGCCATGTGGTGCAGGGCGGCTCGAAGGCTAACAAAGAGACCACACGACCATGTGGCACTCTCACATTGTCGTAAGAGGCAGAACGGACAAATCCCAAAAGTAGCTCCACACGGTCAATTCAAGTTCGACACAATCATGTAGTTTGAATTGAAATCGATTTGCTTGTTTTACATTTAAGTTGACACAGTTAAGAGATTCGAGGGTCGACACGGCCGTGAGATGGTTCGACACGGCCGTTTGAGGCCAACAGTTGATAGAATGGTCGTTCTACGACCGTTCGAACTTCCTAGTGGTTAAACAACCCCCACATGGTCGAGACACGACCGTGTGGATGTGACATGACTTAGGCATGATCTTGACTCGGTCGTGTGGTTTCCTCCTATTAAAAATTTTTACTGCGATTAGAATTAAATCCTAACAATCCTAAAATGAATCCTAGCTAGTTCAGTTAGAATCCTACCTCTTGATGTCCTTCACTTAGTCTGGGGCCCTTCTTCTCCTTGATGACCCTGATTTCTCTCCTCCTTCTTCAAGTGTTGCTCCAAAAGCAAGGGTTTTAGATGGTTTGGCTTTGGCTTGGGGGAAAAGGGTAGCAGCATGGTGTGTGTGAGAGGGGAAGAGGCTGAGAGAGTTCTTCACAATTTTTCCTTCATTTTTCTTTGGAATTTCTCAAAAAAATTCCTTTTTAATCCTTCACTTAACCTCATCATCCCCCTTGAAACCCTCCTTGATTGCAGTTTGCATTCGTATGACAACTTTAAATTTATAGCCGCAAGCGCACGGTATAGTTGTAGCGATGTGCGGGTCATCCTTTGAGAGGCAGCTGTTGCTACTAAGTTCTTTCTAAGTTAATGCTATGCAATCGAATGAAATATGGGGAGTAATAGAAATTATAGAAATATCAATAATAAAAGCTCTAGGACATGTATATCCCCGCCAGTGGACTAAACTAGGGTTGATTAATGTCATCGAGTGTTGAGTTTTTGAGGTTCGGGAGAGGTCGTCTAATCTAAGGATATTCTCTCATCCCCCACTCTCGTGATAAGTGATGAAAGATCCTATTAAATTAGACCATATCCCCCACTCTCGTGATGCATGATAGGATTACCAAACCTGTATAGACACCGACACTAGCCATGTATCGATATGTGTTGGATGCATTATATCCGATGAATATCCCCGATCTTTCTCCATGCAACTCTCGTGGATTAGGATTTGAATCAATGTTAGGAGGGATCTAATCGATCATAAACGCTAGCCGTGTTAATGTATTCGAAAACCCTAGATCAATCCCAACGCTAGCCATGAATTAATCTAATTACTCATGAAGGGGGAATCTAATCTACATTGACAATAATCGTCCGAACATACCCCTTGTCCTTAATTGCTCGACAATCTCACAACAAATCATCAACCTATGGATTCATCCAATGGGGTTCACCCCATTGGACCTAGATGATCTCAACTCACAATTCATGCAATAGAGGATTATAGGATTCATTAGCAAAGCATTCATTGCAAGGAATTATAACAGAGATTCAATAGCAAACAATCCAAAATCACCAAGGCAATAGTTGGAAGAATTCATTATTCAATTGCTAAAGTAAAAGTCAAAATAGAACAAAGCGAATAATAAAAACATACAGAGAATTTTAATGTTCTAACCCTCAAAAAGGGCTGAAAAGCTCCGAAAAGTCTGCAAAAAGGGATCCTCCCATGCAGGGGAGGAAGAAAAGTATGTATACCCTCTCAAAACACCCAAAAATACCAAAATTGTCGGCGCCCACTCGGCCTCGAAACCTTTGAAGGACAAGGCTGCATCACCCAAAATGCATAAAAGGGGCTAAAAACTCTACAGGTGACGCGGCCGCATGGCTAGCCCATGCGATCGTGTCATCTGGGGTTCTTCTGCCCAAGATCTGATCTAAAATGGCCGCGTGCAGCGACCGTTTGGCTTCGACTCGCTCGGGCTGATGCGACCGCGTCGTCTAGGATGACTCGACCGCATCGTCTAAAATCTTCTCTTCCTTCAACTTTGGCAATGTGTCTGTTTGATTCGTCGATGATGCGTCCGTGTGGAGCAAAATTGCAAAGCGGTCGTTTCGTCTGACGATGAGACCGCATGGCTGTCTAATTCAGCTTAGCTGGCTGGGTTGTCCTGGTCGACGTGGTCGCATGGATTGATCCACGTGGCCGCGTAAGTCCTCTTTCAGCTCATTTTCTTCCATTTTCTCCCCAATTGATCCTTGCTCTAATTTATCCCATTTTCTCCACATTTTGACCTCAAAATCCTTGAATTCTCCTGCAATGCATGAGAAATACCAGAAAACGTAAAAGGGAAACAAAAATGGGGAAAATAGCGTAAAACATTGGATGAAATGATATGAAATGAACATGGAAAGGGTGTAAAATATGTGTAATAATACCCAACATCAAAATCCCCCAAGCTAAACTCTTCCTTGTCCGCAAGGAAGACATGAAAGGGTAGAGCTTGGAGAAATGCGAGTAAGAAAGCAAATGATGACATGGAGTTTGAGAAATTCAAGATTTCGAGTTTATATATGTGATCGAGTGGAAGTTCCACATTCATTTAAACAAATTACGTTGATCCCTCTCCATTGGCAATGATGTAATCTTAGGACATCGCTTCTAGCCCGATTCGTCAAGTAATATGAAAAAATCACGACTATACTCAAGTCCTAGGATATTTCCTCTAACCCATTTCTAGGTTGAAAACAAAGGAATTGAAGTTATACTATGGTCGACAGAAGGATAAATCTAGGATAATGAGTTATTAGCTCGTCGAGGAGGTGGTTCATACGACTTGTAAAAGTTCATTGATTCATGAGGTCGCTATTCCATTCAAGCCTTCAAGTTTTTCTCCATTTCACTCTTTTTTGGGAGTATATTTGGTTTGTGTAAGATGCGTTGGGTCAGTGACTCCCAGGTCAAACGGCCTTAGGGCACTGGGTCAAGAAGGACCCCGCAGACCTACTAGCTCTAACCAATAGAAATCCTTATTCAAATGCACTTCCCGAAGCTAAACCTTTCGACGCGAGACCCCGACGATTCCTGAGTCGTGTGGATCCGGCTACTCAGTGTCACTGGTAGAACGGTGCATTTATTTTTTATATACACAAACAAACATATACATTTTTATTTTTATTTTATTTTTTTTCAAAAGCATGAATAGGTCAAGCTATATCAATCCTTAGTACTAAATGACACGTCATTATCCAAGTCCCGAAGAGTTATAAAACATTATAATTGACTATCAAATTCATCATTCCATGCATAAAGTGGACTCCTAAGTGAAAACTCAACTAGCTCGATTTCGAGTCCTTCTATCCTAGAGGCTATGAGGGTAGTCCTGAAGATGCATATTAAGTGGGATTCGAAGCTAGAAGTTTACTCTAATCAAATATCCTAAGAAATATCGAGGAGTCAAGTGTAAGAGTGGAAAATGAAATTCAACTCGATATATCACGCATATAAAACTTCGAATTCAAAAATTTCTTAAGGCGAATGCAAATATATACAAATGGATGCATGATGATATGAAATGCATGATGCGAATGATGGTATTTTTGTTGTTTTTTATTTTTCAAGTTTTTATGGATTTTTGATGCGTATATGAGCTTGAATAAACATAATACATGATATAAGGAAAATAATAGAAATGAAATGTGAAATGGAAAAATAAAAGTAAAACCAAGAAAAATATGAACATATGGAATATGAAGAAAGAAAATAAAACAAAAGTCGGCATGGAGATGCTCCTTTCCCAAGCTAAAATTTGCATTGTCCTCAATACGATAACTCATGCAAAAGTGATGGTGAAAAATATGAGGGAGAGCATGGGGTACTCTCAACAAGTAGGGTCACCGTCAGGTGATGGCAATGTGGGTGGGGTGGATGGTGGGGGTCATCAGAGGGTAGTGGGTATGCAGCAGTTGTGGGTGGTGAAGTGGGTGGTGTTTGTGTATATGTAGATGGTGCGGCAGCAACATCCATTGATGGTATAATGGTAGATGGTGTGGGGGAAGGAATGTGTATGGATGGGGTAGGGGATGGTGGTGATGGTATACGTTGAAGGGTTTTGGCAGACCCTTAGGGCCCAGATCTGTGTCGTTCCTCCGTCAGACGGACAACAGAGGGATTAATATCTGTAACAACTGGTTTTTCTTTATTAGTGTTATCGATATAATATATATGTCTTGGTGGATTTTCTCCTTGTGTGTGGTTTTCGTCTCCGTAGCTTTCGTTTTCGATCGTTTCGTCGTGATTTTCTAGCTTCTTCCTTAGAATCGTTGATCTTGGAGTAAGTCACTCATGACAAACTTCAAATCGCTCATATTTTAGAGTTAGAGTGATCCTAGAAGCCATAGGAATCTTCCCGAAGCTTCGCGCTTCGATTCGGCACTTTTAGTGCACTTTAGTTGGTTCCAGAAGGGGGGCCAACCGACTAGATTGAGATCTAGTCGGTCAGGAACTCTTCTCAAACCGACTAGTTCATTGAATCAATTATTCAGGAGTTACTGTTTATCGTTAGTCGGTCTAAGAACATTTGTCGACCGACTAGATGAGAAACTAATCGGTCAGCAATCGTTCTTTAACCGACTAGCTCTATGATCATTTTTGATACCAAGTACTATTCATTCTTAGTCGGTCTAAGAACATTCGTCGACCGACTAGATGAGAAACTAGTCAGTCAGTAGTTGTTCTTTGACCGACTAAATCTAAATCCTATTTTGTACAGGAGTTACTGTTTACACTTAGTCGGTCTGCGTTGGTCAACCGACCGACTAGTTCCCAAACTAGTCAGTCAGTGGTTGCTCTTTGACCGACTAATCAATGTCGAAACCCTAATTTCTGGGTAGCCTCCGGATTCTTCCTATAAATAGACCCGATCACTTTCACTTTCTTTCTTTTCTCCTGATCCATTGTCTTCCTCAAATCCTTCTCCATCTTCCCCAAACCCTTCCTCCTTCATCTCAAGCCTATCTCCACCATCCCAAGCTCCATCTCACCTCCATAGGCCAAGATTCAATCTCCTCTTCAAAGCCCCCTTTAATCCATTTTTCTCCAGATTTCTCCCCATTTCCAGATCTGAGCCGTAGTCTTCCGGATCGTTCTTCTATCGCCATGCTTGCTCGGTATCGATCTTCTACTTCTCTACGGTAGTGTTCGATCCTTTAATATTCGCATAACCCTCCTTGTGATTTTATTGAAACCCTAATAAAACTAGGTTGGATGTTGTTCTAATGTTGTTTTTCCATGGCAGCGATTCCATTCCCGTAGATTAGCATTTATGTGATGGCCTCGTTGATCGTCATCGTCGGTGCTAGGCAAGTGAAACTTGCCACTTTGGGTTTTAGGCCATGCCTTAGGCCATTTGCTTGTTGTAGCGTAAAAGAGACTGGACAGTGAAATGAAAGCTGCCTAGTTGCCTAATTGATCTAGTTTGACAACGAAACTAGATCTGTCACCTCAATTGATCTAGCTTGACAACGAAGCTAGGTCCAACTCTTTTAACTTGTTGTTCATGCATATTAAACTGCCATGTTTAATTCCTTACATGTACGCCTTACTACATGCCATGCCATGCTATTCATGTTGAATGTCGCATTCGTAGCACACGCTACAATACTTGTGTTTCCTGGCTCATGTTCCAGAAGCGGACCACGTGTGTTGGTTGATAGCCAATGCCCGATCTACTTGTTTCCGGCTAGGCACCTGCTTTTAGCGGGCACAATCCTACGCCAAATTGTGAACCTAAAAACAAGCTCTTGTGCGGGGCAACCCTGGCTCATTTACTGAGCATCGTGCACAGGGACCCTGGCTTGTTTACGTGTGGGAGGGGTAAGAGTTAAGCAGCCAATCAACTGGGAGTCTGCCCGATCAGCAACTTCAATGGTAAGGCGTAAACTCTGGGTCCTGGGGTAGTGTTAAGCGGCCAATCAGTGTGAATGTCCAACAGTTCAACTGTAAGGCGTAAACATCTACAAATAACTTGAAAACGTGACTAGTGAAAGGATTGAGATTGTTAGTAGCTTGGCTACTCCTGTCATGCCATGATAATTGTTCACTTGTACTTGATGTTATACCATGTCTTGCTTGCACGCTCGTACTAAAACTGTCGTTCATGCCATACTTGCTACTTGTTACTCGATACTTGCATCTTACCTTATTTGCTGCTCACATACTAAACTTGTCATGCTATGCATCAAACTATAACTGCTAGGTTGTTAGTTTACTTTCCTTTCAGTTTCCTTGCCCAAGTCTTTTTAGACTTGCTAGCATGTGCCCCTTGCTCTTTTGGGTGACACATGTTAGATGCTGAGCTAGAGGCCGTTGCAGAGGACGTAGTGTTTGCTGGCGCTGAGCCAGTGGTTGCTGAGGAGGAGTTTGTGGTCATTGGTGACCAGTCTTAGAGGTCGCTTGTGTTCTCTTCCCTATTTAGGTTTGATGTTAGTTTTTGGTGCGTGGCACCCTTGCTTGTATGTTGTACCTTGTTGGCCATGTTTGGGCCTTAGCTTTCCCTTTTGAGCCTGGTGGCTTTTCTATGATATTGTAATTTATTTTATGGATATTCTGAGATTGAATAAATTGCTTATTGTCTCATTTCATTATTATTATCGTTGTTTCGTATTGCGTTGCAAGGACATGCCAATTGAATTTTATACGCTTATCAGACTGCAGCTTCACAGCTCCACGTCTGAGCGGACCTTCTCACGTCTCGCCTCCACATTTTTGGGAAGCGGGGCATGACAGGTTTTATTGGTGGCCCATGTAGGTCCGTTTGCAAATGCAAACTATCGGAACAATGATAATAATTATAGAATGTCCATTAAATAAATTAGAACATCTAAAATATAAGCCTGGAGTCTAGGTTTTTAGCGTTCCTATGCCTTAGGTGGCTAGTAGACGTGTTAGAGCACCTGTCCCAGCTTGATAGGAAATCCATTAGGTCAGGACTATAGTGAGACTTAGTTAGGAGTTTGTGCTTGCTAGTTAGAGGCCCCTGATTGTTGTTAGACTCCATGCTAGTGATTGATATGATAGTCTTAAGAGTTACCTTAGTGGTTCCTGTCCAGCTCTGACCATGATAGATTCCTAGAATTTCTTTAGCCGTTCGCTTGGGTTCGTCGATTTCGGGCCCAACAGAACATGATCTCGATCCTCTTAGAACCTTCCCTGAGGCCTCTAATATACTCTAGCCATTAGGAAGCCTTAGTGTTAAGTTTTCTTGGCCTTTAGTCAACCGATGATTAGGACCCTCTGATTCAATCTTTTCCTGGTCACTACACTTCGGTGTTACTGACCGTAGGTTTTCGTCGTAGTTTTCTTGAATCGTAATTTAGGTGCATGCCTCACACAACCACATTCATTGCCCTCGATTCACATGACCCCCTCATTACTATTATCGTTGACCTTTCAAATCTTTTCCGTTGCAAATCTTGATTTTTCCAAAGTCCTTTTCACATTTTTTCCTTATTAAAAGTTTCCACTCGATTTAAACTTTGTTTTAAACCTTCTTTCAGTATATTTCTATTACTTCCGTTCGAGCTAAAAGTCATTCTTAGATTTTGAAGACTAATTGGTCGAAATTTTAAATTTACTATCTTGTAACTATTTTTCTAACATATGACGTCCGCACTTGATTTTAAACTTTAGTACTATTTCGATAATTCGATATACCACCTTTTCTAATATTGCGAAATTCATTTTAGCTATTTACCATACGTACTTTAAAGTACTTCTTCCAAGATAAATAGAACTCCAATTAATTTATGAATATATACTAATTATAAGTTGTCGTACCCGTACTTCAAGTCTTTATACCAACCCGTTCTAGTGGCAAATCATTGTTTTCCCTAAAAGTATTTTCGATGTTCCTCTTTCGCTAAGTTTAAATTTGTTCGAAAACTTTTAATATATATATTAGATTGCACACTCTTTCGTGACTTAAATTTATTTGTTCTTTTCTAAACATTGAAACTTTTGTCGAGATTTTTGATTATTAGTTTATAATATTTTCTAGCCTATATTTTCATATCGATATAAATGTCTTGCCCCTTTTCATATACCAATTTTATTCTGAACCGTACTTCTGTTTTTCCTAACCTGAATTATAATTTTCTTTTCTTACTTATGCCATTAAAACTTATTCGAATACCGCATCGTGTTTGCTTCTTATATACCTTTTCAAGTCACATGGGACTTTAGCTTTCAGCAAGTCGATTTTATGCTCAACGTTTTCCCTAGTTCAGATTTTCGTAAAATCACTTTTCGAAACCATTTCCTGAGTTAGACCTCCATAATTCGGTTTTAAAGATTTATTACCAATTTAATAATTCTATATATATCCTCCCACTTACTTCCATACAACTAAGAGGTTATTATCTTTCCATTCATCATACATATTTCTAAAGGTAATTTCTAGAATAGAACTTCAATTCTTTTTATATATCAGTACTATGTTCGTTGTGCTAGTGTGTTAAGACCCTTGTATAAATCAGTTTCTGCTGTCGAACCCGGATTCTCTAAAAAGTACTTTCAATACAGTTTATTGGAACTTCTCTTCAGATTTAAGACTTGGAAAAACATTTGGCATGAGCTTAAATTCCCCACACTATATTTGATCTGATTTCATTCCTTGAATCTCGAAACTTTTCCAAATTTTTTTTAAACTACTGCCGCATAACATTTTCTAACATATACCCTATATGTTCATGTAAATGATTTACTTTTACTCGTGATAGCTTTATATAAGCTAAATAAACCATTCTTCTTATTATGTATATGGGACTCAAACTTATTTCGAACACCTCATTTTATCGACCGGTTTCGTACTCTTCGTTTTACCTTATATCTTTCACACACTATTTTCCATGTATCCTAATGGAGCATCATTACATCATTACACGACCGTTCTCATGCTTTTCGATCCTTCTATTCATTGCGCTTTTAATTTCAGTTTCTTTCCTTTTGTTTAGCCAATAGAGCTTGTCGTCGCCCGTGTCAACCTTAATATAGTTGGTGGGCCCATTAGTGTAATTTGATGTGTCGTCGTAGTGTATTAGATTCCATGATGCATATGAAGTTGTATGTGTGTTGGTATTGGTATATTGTGTGTCGGTAGTTATGTATTAGCTGCATGAGTATAAGTGTGATATACATATGATAGTAGGATTATAATTGTTTGATTGGTATTACTTGTTTTTATGAGATGTCGTATGTGTGTATACCATGAGGTATACCTGACTACATCATGTCTTAACTAATGGATGAAGTAAGTGTATTGATGTACCAATTATAGATGGATGAATAATGAATATGTGTATTGCGATGAATGTAATGATTATGTGTATATAGTACATGAATAAGTATAGATACTCATGTGAGATAATAGGTGTGAACATATAAGCCTTAGTATTTCCTCGAGTACGAGTGGACATGCTTATAGATACTAGGATACGTAGGTGTTGCGTGATTGTATGTACGTATATAAGGGATAAGTATGGATTACATGTTCTGATGTGTGAATGATTGTATAGTGATGTCTAGCTATTTACTAAGGCTACATATGATAAGTCGTGTCATATAGATTTATAGGAGTGTGTGTAAGTACATAGATTGAATATTGTTTGATATGAATATTTGATACTTGTATGTGACCATACGATGACAGCATTTATTAGGGAGAGTATTGTAATTATAGGTGTGCTGATGTTTGTAATAATATCATGGTATATGAAGTGATTGAAATACGTGATATTACCTGATTAAATATTAAGGATGTTTGACATTATGATATGTATATGGTTATGTTGATAGATGTGTATGCATTAGATAGTATTGGTATATGTATGGGTGCTGCGTTATGCATATAGAATATTCTGCTATGATTTTGGGTCTCACTCAAGCTTAAGTGGGTATACTCTATGTACATTGGTGTATTGTCTGTGATTGGTGTGAGATGTTGAATGATGTATGTATAATGTTTGGATTGTTTGTGTCCAGTTGTGTTACGCACATGATTGTGGGTCACTAAACCAGTATATAGTTATAGGTGTTGGTCTTGTGGTATAGTTATTTATTAGGGGCTTGCCTGCGTATATATATGTACTAGCTAAAACTAAGCGTGTCGATGTACTGAGTTTATAATCGTATGATTGGTGAATATGAATGAAATGTTAGCGTGTGTGGGTGTGCACCATGCACGGGTAAGTATGTGCTTAGTTATAAGTTTTGGTGATTATAATATGTGTGGCGTGTCGTGGGTATAATTATAGGGTCGTATGTGATGTGAAGTTATAGTGAAATATTTGCATGTATTGGAATGGCTATAAATTGTGAAATTATAATGATGGTGGAAGTATATTAAATATAATAACTTGAGTTTAGATGGTGTGGAGTGATTACGTGTGTTGACGTGTTTGGTATTGGATGTACACTAGGAGATATAGGGAGTAGTGTATTCTTATTGCCTTGTTCATAGGTAGCTACCTAACGTAGAGTGTTACGATGGTATTTACTGGTGTGAACTATTTAATTGGTTGTGAGTATATGGACTATTGTTTTGTGCTAGGTAAGTAATAGCTATATAAGGGATGTATGTATATATATGATTGAGATACGTGTATGAGTATGAATGGCTATGATAGGAATAAGTGTATGATGTGCGTGAATATATATATATATGTATACATGTTGGTAGTGTTAATGTTTGATTACCTAGTGCGAATATAAGCACTTGTAATAAATATACCTGATTGAATTTTATATGATTGGGGTAGTTACTAGAGCGACTAGATATGTTAGAAAGTCCGAGGATGGACTTTATTCTAAGATGGGTAGGATGTAACGACTGGTTTTTCTATATTAGTGTTATCGATATAATATATATGTCTTGGTGGATTTTCTCCTTGTGTGTGGTTTTCGTCTCCGTAGCTTTCGTTTTCGATCGGTTCGTAGTGATTTTCTAGCTTCTTCCTTAGAATCGTTGATCTTGGAGTAAGTCACTCATGACGAACTTCAAATCGCTCATATTTTAGAGTTAGAGTGATCCTAGAAGCCGTAGGAATCTTCCCGAAGATTCGCGCTTCGATTCGGCACTTTTAGTGCACTTTAGTTGGTTCCAGAAGGGGGACCAACCGACTAGATTGAGATCCAGTCGGTCAGGAACTCTTCTCAACCCGACTAGTTCATTGAATCAATTATTCAGGAGTTACTGTTTATCGTTAGTCGGTCTAAGAACATTTGTCGACCGACTAGATGAGAAACTAGTCGGTCAGCAATCGTTCTTTAACCGACTAGCTCTATGATCATTTTTGATACCAAGTACTATTCATTCTTAGTCGGTCTAAGAACGTTCGTCGACCGACTAGATGAGAAACTAGTCGGTCAGTAGTTGTTCTTTGACCGACTAAATCTAAATCCTATTTTGTACAGGAGTTACTGTTTACACTTAGTCGGTCTGCGTTGGTCAACCGACCGACTAGTTCCCAAACTAGTCGGTCAGTGGTTGCTCTTTGACCGACTAATCAGTGTCGAAACCCTAATTTCTGGGCAGCCTCCGGATTCTTCCTATAAATAGACCCGATCACTTTCACTTTCTTTCTTTTCTCCTGAGCCATTGTCTTCCCCAAATCCTTCTCCATCTTCCCCAAACCATTCCTCCTTCATCTCAAGCCTATCTCCACCATCCCAAGCTCCATCTCACCTCTATAGGCCAAGCTTCAATCTCCTCTTCAAAACCCCCTTTAATCCATTTTTCTCCAGATTTCTCCCCATTTCCAGATCTGAGCCGTAGTCTTCCGGATCGTTCTTCCATCGCCGTGCTTGCTCGGCATCGATCTTCTACTTCTCTACGGTAGTGTTCGATCCTTTAATATTCGCATAACCCTCCTTGTGATTTTATTGAAACCCTAATAAAACTAGGTTGGATGTTATTCTAATGTTGTTTTGCCATGGCAGCGATTCCATTCCCGTAGATTAGCATTTGTGTGACGGCCTCGTTGATCGTCATCCTCGGTGCTAGGCAAGTGAAACTTGCCACTTTGGGTTTTAGGCCATGCCTTAGGCCATTTGCTTGTTGTAGCGTAAAAGAGACTAGACAGTGAAATGATAGCTGCCTAGACGCCTAATTGATCTAGTTTGACAACGAAACTAGATCCGTCACCTCAATTGATCTAGCTTGACAACGAAGCTAGGTCCAACTCTTTTAACTTGTTGTTCATGCATATTAAACTACCATGTTTAATTCCTTACCTGTACGCCTTACTACATGCCATGTCATGCTATTCATGTTGAATGTCGCATTCGTAGCACACGCTACAATACTTGTGTTTCCTGGCTCGTGTTCCAGAAGCGGGCCACGTGTGTTGGTTGATAGCCAATGCCCGATCTACTTGTTTCCGGCTAGGCACCTGCTTTTAGCGGGCACAATCCTACGCCAAATTGTGAACCTAAAAACAAGCTCTTGTGTGGGGCAACCCTGGCTCATTTATTGAGCATCATGCACAGGGACCCTGGCTTGTTTACGTGTGGGAGGGGTAAGAGTTAAGCGGCCAATCAACTGGGAGTCTGCCCGATCAGCAACTTCAGTGGTAAGGCGTAAACTCTGGGTCCTGGGGTAGTGTTAAGCGGCCAATTAGTGTGAATGTCCAACAGTTCAACTGTAAGGCGTAAACATCTACAAATAACTTGAAAACGTGACTAGTGAAAGGATTGAGATTATTAGTAGCTTGGCTACTCCTGTCGTGCCATGATAATTGTTCACTTGTACTTGATGTTATACCATGTCTTGCTTGCACGCTCGTACTAAAACTGTCGTTCATGCCATACTTGCTACTTGTTACTCGATACTTGCATCTTACCTTATTTGCTGCTCACATACTAAACTTGTCATGCTATGCATCAAACTATAACTGCTAGGTTGTTAGTTTACTTTCCTTTCAGTTTCCTTGCCCAAGTCTTTTTAGACTTGCTGACATGTGCCCCTTGCTCTTTTGGGTGACACATGTTAGATCCTGAGCTAGAGGCCGTTGCGGAGGCCGTTGCGGAGGACGTAGTGTTTGCTGGCGCTGAGCCAGTGGTTGCTGAGGATGAGTTTGTGGTCATTGGTGACCAGTCTTAGAGGTCGCTTGTGTTCTCTTCCCTATTTAGGTTTGCTGTTAGTTGTTGGTGCGTGGCACCCTTGCTTGTATGTTGTACCTTGTTGGCCATGTTTGGGCCTTAGCTTTCCCTTTTGAGCCTGGTGGCTTTTCTGTGATATTGTAATTTATTTTATGGATATTCTGAGATTGAATAAATTGCTTATTGTCTCATTTCATTGTTATTATCGTTGTTTCGTATTGCGATGCAAGGACCTGCCAATTGAATTTTATATGCTTATCAGACTGCAGCTTCACAGCTCCACGTCTGAGTAGACCTTCTCACGTCTCGCCTCCACATTTTTGGGAAGTGGGGCGTGACAATATCGCTGCGGAAAAAACACAAAGCTAAAAATTTTAGCTAAGGCCCTAAGGCAAGCCAAAACCTCGCCAAGATCTATACCGACTTGGGGTGGATCTGACCACCCCAAGAGGGATCTAGCCTACTGCGACATTATTAAAAATTATTCTAAAAGGCCACTAGCAAACATACCCGGAATCTTGGCATTGGGACAGGTAAGATGTACCACACCACCTTCTTTCGCTCCTCGTAGCCGAGCCACCTTGTGCCTCCGAGCCGATCTACCCGAGCCGCCTCCGAGCCGATCACTTGCCGAAGAAAGTTTCACTTGAGCAGACCCGCGTCAAAGACGTCTGGATCTGATCCAAACCTCCTCGTAGTCTTGCTAGGACCCGACGGGAGGATAGGAAGAAAAGGATGAGAGGAATATTTAAGTTCACGTCGAGCGTGCTCAAAAATCAGGAGCTTCTGGAATCGATCACTTGGTGTACTCTGACTGAAGAGGGGGCACCCCTATTTATATAGGGAGTCAGCTCCTCCTTTTCCGTCACGAGCAATGTGGGACTAACTTAAAGAAAGAGGGATTTTAATAAAGTTAATGAAGTCAGTAAGCCTTTCACAATGGCCCAACTTCAAGCAATTAAATCTCCCTCGTCATTAAGCTTTAGAGACGACACAAGTTATCATTTCGAAGAGCTTCGAATGGTGAACGTGTAGGAACAAACAACAACAAATTTCGACTTCGTTTGACCCCTTAAATAATTGCCCAAAGCTGGTCAAAAAGTCACTGTTCGTAGCCGTCGTCAAGGGTTTCAAAAAACACTAAAGTTGCGGGCGCGCCCGCTAAGCCGTGGGCATGGAGATGCTCCTTTCCCAAGCTAAAATTTGCATTGTCCTCAATGCGATAACTCGTGCAAAAGTGATGACAAAAAATATGAGGGTGAGAGTGGGGTACTCTCAATAAGTAGGGCCACTGTCAGGTGGTGGCAATGTGGGTGGGGTGGATGGTGGGGGCTCATCAGAGTGTAGTGGGCTTGCAGCAGTTGTGGGTGGTGAAGTGGGTAGTTTTTGTGTATGTGAACATGGTGTGGCAGCGACATCCGTGGATGGTGTAACGGTAGACGATGTGGGGGAAGGAATGTGTATGGATGGGGTCGGGGATGGTGGTGATGGTATACATTGAAAGGTTTTGGCAGACCCTTAGTGCTCAGATCTATGTCGTTCCTACATCGAACGGACAACAGAGAGATTAAAATCGCAGCATAAAAAACACAGAGCTAAACATTTTAGCTAAGGCCCTAAGGCGAGCCAAAACCTCGCCAAGATCTATGCCGACTTGGGGTGGATCTGACCACCCCAAGAGGTATCTAGACTACTACGACATTATTAAAAATTATTCTAAACGGCTACTAACTAACATACCCGGAATCTTGGCCTTGGGACAGGCAAGATGTACCGCACCACCTTCTTTCACTCCTCGTAGCCAAGCCACCTTGCGCCTTCGAACCGATCTACCCAAGCCGCCTCCGAGCCGATCACTTACCGAAGAAAGTTTCACTTGAGCAGACCCGCATCAAAGACGTCTGGATCCGATCCAAACCTCCTCGTAATCTTGCTAGGACCCGATGGGAGGATATGAAGAAAAGGAGGAGAGGAATATTTAAGTTAACGGTCGAGCGTGCTCAAAAATCAGGAGCTTCTCAAATCGATCACTTGGTGTACTCTGACTGAAGAGGGGGCACCCCAATTTATATAGGGAGTCGGCTCCTCCTTTTTCTTCATGAGAAATATGGAACAAACTTAAAGAAAGTGGGATTTTAATTAAGTTAATGAAGTTAGTAAGCCTTTCACAAAGGCCCAACTTCAACCAATTAAATCTCCCTTGCCATTGAGCTTTAGAGATGATACAAGCTATCATTTCAAAGAGTTTCGAATGGTGGACACGTAGGAACGAACGGCGACAAATTCCGACTTCGTTTGACCCCTCAAACAATTGCCTAAAGATGTGCAAAAAGTCACTTTTCATAGAAGTCGTCAAGGGTTTCAAAAAACCCTAACAGCACTTAAGTTGCGGGCGCGCCCGCTAAGCCTTACGGGCGCATCCGTACACATTGCAGGCGGGCACCTGCAGCGGGTGCGCATGCCCTCTTGGCAGGCAGGCCTACATGCCCACAATGGGCGATCGGCCCGCTCAGCAGGCAGGCACGTGCACCCACAGTGGGCACTCAGCCCACCAAGCGGGCTGGCGCCTACTGGCGACAGCGGGTCCGCCCGCTTCTGAAGCGGGCACGCCCGCCCACCTTAGCCGGCCGGCCCCTCTTCAGAAGCAGGTGCGCATGTCTCCCTTGCGGGTTTGTCTTCCCCAAAGTGGGTCTGACCCACTTTGGCGCTTCTCTGTTATTTCTGTGTTTCTGGGCTCGTCTGAGCTCCGTTTTTTATGCGGTTTGAACCTGCGTTAAGACCGGGACGATCCCATCATCCAGGTAACCTTTCCAACGCATTTATTCCATTAAATATTGTCATAAAATTCATGAAACATTTAATCTAGTTTGCCTCTCATGCAAAATTTGTCCCATATTAAACTGAACTTATAACTAACTTATGGACTTAATTATTTCATTTCATCGAATGAATTCCTCTTAACGTTCTTCATATTACTAAGATGTGGATACAACTTGGTGTGAGACCCTACAGCCTAACCCTACTACAGGTTGGGGCTCGAAACCCGTAGACGACGATAACCACGAGCAGTAGGCATCGTCCCTGTTTCAGAATCATACTTACGTGATCGACCCATTGACGAACATGTCGTCGGGATCACTCTGACTGTGTCAGTGATGAATACCGTAGTTTTAGTCCCTTCATCAAGACTGTGTCTCTGAATGGCCTAGGGTATGGTTTACCGTCAAACCCAATAGCCAGCATCGGTCAGTATATGGCGGACTTTGTTGTATTCACGTTGTACATTCTACAACGTACCCCTGTGTCACGCCCCGCTTCCCAAAAATATGGAGGCGAGGCATGAGTAGGTCCGCTCAGACTTGAAGCTGTGAAGCTGCAAGTCTGATAAGCGTCAATAAACATTAAATGGCAGGTCCTTGCAAATGCAATACGAAACAAAGATAATAATAAAGGAAATGAGACAAAAAGCAATCTCAAAATATCCATAAAATAAGTTCCAACATCGCAGAAAAAGCCACCAGGCTAAAAGAAAAGAGTCTAAAAGGCCCCAGCATGGCCAACAAAAGTACAACGTACAGAAAACAAAGTAATGGTGCTACGCACCGACAACTAACAGCAACCTAAAGCAAGCAACTCAGATCAGTCTCTAAGACTGGTCTCCGGTGTCCACCAACTCCTCGTCAAATGTGGCCTCCGGCTCAGCATCAGAAAACACCTCGTCCTCAGCTACGGTCTCTGGCTCAGGGTCTAACATGTGACACCCAAAAGAGCAAGGGGCACATGTCAGCAAGTCTACAAGAGACTTATGCAAGGAAACTGAAAGAAAAGGGTAAAGCAACCTAGCAGTTCTAGCATGATGCAATGACATGGCAGATATATCATGAGTGCAACAAGTAAAGTAAAGTACGAGCATGGCATGGCAATTGGCATTTAAATCATGGCATGGATATCAAGTTTTGCAAGAACAATCACAAGGACAAAGACAAGTCTAGTAAGCACGTCGTGGACAGAGATTACCCCTTTTGGCTAGAGTGGCTGCGCGGGCCAACTCTTAAGCTCAAGTGATCGCTTATCCCTACCCCTCCACATGTATCGGGCATTGGCTTTTGACCAACACAAGTAGCCCACTTCTGGATCACGAGCCATGAAGTGTTTTTCAATATGGCATAGGGGTGCACCTAGCCTGAACAAGGAAGTACAAGTATTGTAGCGTGTGCTACGAATGCAACATTCAATTTGGATGACATGTAAGATGCAATGCATGGCAGATAATAGTTTAAGCGCGTACAGATAAGGAATTTAAACGTGGCAGGCAACAATGCATGAATGACATGGCAGGGTGATAGATCTAGCTTCGTTATCAAGCTAGATCTTAAAGTTGCGCCTAGACAGCTATCATTTCACTGTCTAGTCTCTTTTACGCTAAAAACAAGGAAGTGGCCTAAAACATGGCCCTAAGCAAAAGTTGGCAAGTTTCACTTGCCTACAAGTCTGACGTCAGAAAAACACCGTCCAAAAGAGTCCAAAGTCACAAACAACCTACGTGCACAGGTCCACCAGCCTACATTCCCAATTTAAGTTATCTTGATTGATGAATCTAAAAAATTAAAACACCAAATTTTATCTTGTTTAACAGGCAATGGTTGGGGGTCCTAGGGGTGCAAAACGTTACCTCAACACGACGCGAGAGCTACACTGGCGTCGGGTAGCGATGCCAGGGGTTTGATTCCAGTAGCGCGTAGGGTAACGGCGTCGGCTTGGGAAAATAAATGGGTCGCGAAGAAAATGTATTACATCTGCGACATCGGATGTGTGATATTAAGATAATGGCGTTGTAGTAATAACATTTAATCCAGCATGAATAATTAGTGTTCGTACTAACATATCTATACCTACGTACTGACTAATATTATATGACACGGACTATATACACCCCTAGACATAGGGGTGTATGTGATGATTAAGTGTTAAAAAGGGTAAAAAATAAATTAGAAATAGAGTGAAATGATAGGTTGATGTAAAATAATTTCCATTTTTAGCATCTAATCATCACATACACCCCTATGATAGGGGTGTATATAGCACTTCTCTATTATATAACTAATTTACACATGCTAACACATCTAATTAATGTCTTGTGTACAATGTCAGTCTATAAATAGATGGACCAATCGATAGTACATGCAGTAGGTAACACCTATGGGTTAGGGTGCACAGCAACTAGCATATAATTATTACCCTTCCATCAACTTATACTATAAAATATAATAACACACACATATCTGTATACTCATTATCAATTAAATGTATCCACTCACAGTTCAACGAGAGCACCGAGCTGCGGTGCGTCGCTGCGGCCAAAGGGACAGGCCGGCGTAAGGTGGGAGGTCGACAACCGCTTGGAGGACAGCTGCGCGTTGCTGCCGTTCGAGGAGAGTTGGCCGCCGTGGGTGCTTGATGGAGCACATGGCGGCGCCTCCGGGTCTAGGTCGGGGAGATGTCCGGCGGGGGCTGACGGGGTCTCGTCGCGCGGGCGTCGCTGTCAGCTGCTGCGAAGTGCCGCAGCCATGCTGCTGCGTCCCGGGGGCTAAGCGGGGACTCGAGGCAGAGGGGCTCGGGGCTACTCGGGGCTGCCGGCGTCGGAGATCCGGGAAGTACGGGGAGAGGGCGGAGCTTTGAGGGGGTCTGCGAGGCACCGGGGGTTGCGGTGGTTGCCGCGGGAGGCGGAGGAGATCGTAGGGGGGCCGCCGGCGCTGTCTGCAGGCGGAGCGCAGCCTCGGTGGTCGCTCGGCGTCGCAGGGCAGTTGCAGATGCCGGAGGGTGGTCGATGGGAGGCGGAGCACGGGAACAAGATCACCGGAGGGTAGTTGGGTCACCAGCGGGATGAGCCAGGGTCGGAGAGAGGGGGTCTAGGCCGAAGAAAGTGAACGGCGTATGAAGTCTCGCGATGAAGAGAAATAGGGTGGCAGCTCTCATGTGTGATGCTGGGAGAAGAAAAAAAGCCTAGGTTTTAAAAACTAGGTTCCCTAGGGTATTATTAGCTAGGGTTATAAGAGGGGAAAAAGCCCATATGAGGCTACAGGGGCTTAAGGTTATATATAAGCTTAGCAGAATGTGAGAAACACAAAAAACTAAGCTAATATTATATAGGAAATGAGAAGAAGCTCACGGGTATGGGCTAGGTCTGTAGAGGAATATGCCCTCGGATCATTTGTATTTGATGCAAATGAAAATTTAAGCCTAGATAGGGACTAATTTGCATATGATGCAAAAGAGATTAAATGTGTCTTAAATTGTTTAAGACTATATTTAATTAAATAAACGCGTTGAAAAGGTTACCTAGATGACGGGATCGTCCCGCTCTAAACGCAGGTTCAAACCGCGTCAAAAACGGAGTCCAAATGCACAAGTTATAGCCAAAACAAGTCAGCCCAAACTGTTGGGCTGAAACCAGCGAAAATGGAGGCCCACCAAGCCCGAATTTTCTGGTTAGGGTTTTTTGAAACCTGGGATTTTCTTGACGGCTACGTTTCTAAGAGAAGCATGACTTTTGGCTAACTTTGGACAATTGTTTGAAGGGTCAAACGGACTCGGATTGACGAGCCGTTTTTTCCTACGCGTTCACCGTTGAACCCTCTTTGATTTGGTAGGTTGTACCAACATTGAAGCTCAACGGTGAGGGAGTTAAAATTCGAGAAAGTTTGCCCTTTGTGAAAGGCAAACTAACTTGATTTAATTAATCCCAAATTAATAGTCCCACATCGAATTTTGAGAGAAGGGGAGAGTCCACCGCCTATATAAATAGGGGTCTGCTCTCCTCCTCAAAACTCGTCCCAAGCTCTAGATCTGATCGGCTCTCAAAAATGTTGGAGCACGCTCGGATCTAAGCTTAAATTAATATTTCTCCCCTCCCTATAAATTTCTGCCTTACTCCTGAGGGCTCTAGCAAAGCCGCAAAGGAGTTCGGATTCAGATCCGAAATCTTGGCGGAGGTTTCACTCGCGTGAAACTTTCTTGGAGCAAGTGGTTGGCTCGGCGACGAGAAGTTGCTTGGATCGGCGCAAGTGGTTGCTGGAATCGGAGCGGTTCGTGCGGGAAGGGCAATTGATTGCCTTCGGTAACACTTTTGCTGCAAGGCAAGAGTTACGGGTATGTTGAGTTTTCTCAACTTTAGTTTTAATTAATGTGCATTATTTTATTGCAGTAGCTATAGTAGTTAATTAGATAGTAGTATCCTCAGTGGTTGGTCTAGACCCAACCCCGGGATAGTAGCGTTTTCTTGGCTCGGGTTTTATGAAGATAGGGCTAGTTTATATAAAGTGTTTATATAAAGTTTTTCCTCTATATTTTTCCGCTTCCGATGCGTTAAATTTTGTGCAAGGTTGTCCGGCCTTCGCTCTCAAGTAGGGCGAAGGGCGAACAATGCACTAGTCGAAAGAGAGCCCTTGGAGCAGATAAAACCCATCATTGGTATCAGAGCCAGGCTACATAGACTATCTAAATACTGCTTTTATGAAATGCATGTTATTAAAACTTGTAGTTAGTCTTGAACTAACTATATGTTGTTTTTCAAATTTTTCGAAAATTGTTTTGAAAACCAAGATTAGATCTTTTTAATTATGTGATAATTAATGTCGTTATGTTTCTTTTTTCTTTTATTTGATAATTGCTAAAAGAAAGACTTGTAGGGTTAGCCATTAAAATTCATTTAAATCTTTAATCTGATTAAATTTAAATGACTAGCTTTGGCTATGTTTTAAAATGTTGTTCACAATATTTTAAATAACACATCCTAATGAATGATTAGGATTGTCCCTTGTTTGTTGAAACAATTCTGATGTGATTTATTAAAATCCTATAGTTGATAGGTTTCTAATAAAAGTTATGAAACACATCCTAATAATTTTGAATTATAGGTTATGACTAGTTGATAGGATTAACTAGTTAAATAAATCATAACAACCAGATTAAATCAATATAACACTTTTTATCATTAGCACTTTCAATGGAGAATGGTATGGGTAGGTAGTTAGGGAAGGTGTTGTGGATCGACTCAGCTTTGCTGGGCGCAAGTGATCCTGCCCAGCCCTAACCCTGGTCATGCCCGCTTGTACCGCAAAGTTGCTGATAATAAAATGTGTTAGCTTTGGTTATATCTAGTCAATGCGTTATAAATCTTGTTAAAGATTAATTCGTATCCCTCCTTGATTTTGGAGCTTTGTAACTCAAAGAAAACATTTATAGTTGTTGAGTCTCCTCAAGCTATGACATGTTTCTCTTTAAGGAACAAACTCCAACATACATGTGATGTAGTCTGGACTTGACCCAAATCGATGCGTCGGGTCTCCTCGAGCATCGATCTAAGTCAAATCTGAACACGAAATCAAGGGTCTGACTAGACCAGTCATTATGATTAGTTGAGTCTCCTCAAGATCATAAGTAACTGTGGGTAAGAATCGATAGGGAGTCACATGTGATGTGATTGACTAAGAGTTAGTCTACCAATCATGGAACCAATCAACTTGTTGAGTCTCCTCAAGGTTGTGAGGTTCATGATGATTGGGTCCCTCTTTCACTATATTTTAAGATATTAAAATTCGTTCATTTCTGAGAATGATCGTAAAATAGTGGGAGACCATAGTTAATTAAAAACCATATTAACTATATTATTTTATCATGAATTACACTAAATTCATTCTATGTCCTTTGCAGCATGTAAACGAATATGAATCTTATCCTGAATAATAAATTGACTGGTTTAAATATTGATTGCTTAGACAACTTTGGGCTTAACGGAGAGAAGAAAGGACATATTGATGTCTCGACTTCTAAGGTATTAGTTATACAGAGTATAGTCCTTTCTGTAACTTCTAACACACGGGTATTGGATACTAGTGCGGGTACTCACATTTGTAATTCGTTACAAGGTATGAGCAAATTTAGAAACTTAAGAAAAGACGAAATAGTTCTTCAAGTTGGTAATGGAGCTAATGTAGCTGCTAAAGCCGTAGGAGACCTAAAGCACACCTTGGCAAACGGTGTCACATTGTTTTTGAAACAATGTTATTATATACCAAATTTTCTATGCAACGTTATTTCCATTTCGGCTTTGGCCAAAGACGGATATAAATTTACCATTAATGAATCTGTTATGAACATTTTCTTTAATGATAAATTGCTGGGATTTGGAACAATGAATAATGGTGTATACACTCTGTCTAATGACGTTGTGTTAAGTGTTAACACACGAAAACGTAAGGAATCTAGTTTTAATGAAACTTTCCTTTGGCACTGTAGACTAGGCCATATCGGAGAGAAAAGA
This sequence comes from Scilla litardierei, assembly GCA_030789695.1. NCBI lineage: Eukaryota > Viridiplantae > Streptophyta > Magnoliopsida > Asparagales > Asparagaceae > Scilla > Scilla litardierei. Next base: position 92,286,441 of record CM061134.1, read on the forward strand.
CTTAGCAAGTTGCATAAAGAGGGGTCTCTTTACCTCTCGAATTATGAGTCGTACGACACTTGCGAGTCTTGTCTCAAAGGTAAAATGGCTAAAACTCCCTTTACGGGTAAAGGGGAAAGAGTTAGTGAACTCTTGGGTCTAGTACATTCTGCTGTATGTGGACCAATGTCTACTTTATCTAAAGGAGGATATTCATACTTTGTTACTTTTACTGATGATCACTCTAGGTTCGGACATGTGTTCTTGATGAAGCACAAGTCTGATACATTTGAGCGATTCAAAGAGTATCGTAACGAAGTTGAAAAACAGACGGGCAAAAGTATTAAAATTCTTCGATCTGATCGAGGAGGAGAATACTTGAGCCATGAATTCCTTGCGCATTTAAAAGAGAATGGGATTCTCTCTCAAATCACTCCTCCTTACACACCTCAACATAATGGTGTGTCAGAGAGAAGGAATCGTACCTTGTTGACATGGTTCGATCAATGATGAGTGACTCTGGGTTACCTATCTCCCTTTGGGGCTATGCCCTGAAACTGCCACCCATATCCTTAATAGAGTTCCATCTAGATCCGTGCCAATGACACCATATGAGATATGGAACGAGAAGAAACCAAACCTTAAGCATATTAAGGTATGGGGTTGTCCTGTGTATGTCAAGAAGCTTAATCCAGATAAACTGGAGGATAGGTCTGTTATGTGTAGATTCATTGGATATCCTAGTCACTCGACGGGACACATTTTCTATCACCAGGAACAACAAAAGATTGTTGTGTCCAAACACGCCACCTTTCTTGAAAAGGAATTCCTTGTGAAGGAGTCTAATGGCGAGGTAATAGAACTGGACGAAAGTCTAGAGACTGAATCAACACATGAACAGATCGCGGAACCAGTGGGAGAGGCAGAGCCTAATGCTCCTGAAGCAATTATTAGGAAGTCAAATAGGATTCCTCGAGCTCCAGAAAGATACTACGGATTTCTCGTAGATGGAGGAGTTGAGGATAGCATCTTAGTTGAAGATGATCCTATTAGCTTCCAAGAAGCAATTCAGAGTAGAGACTCTAAGAAATGGCTTGATGCAATGAAATCTGAGATGGATTCCATGCACATTAATAAAGTTTGGACTTTAGAGAATGTGCCCAAGGGAAGTGTTCCTATTGGCTGCAAATGGATCTTCAAAAGGAAGACCGGTGCAGATGGAAAAATAGAAACGTACAAGGCTAGACTTGTTGCGAAAGGTTATCGTCAGATTCTAGGTGTAGATTATGACGAAACTTTCTCACCCGTAGCCATGCACAAATCCATCCGGATTGTACTCGCTATTACTGCATATCACAACTACGAAATCTGGCAGATGGATGTAAAAACTGCATTTCTAAATGGTGATTTAGAAGAGCATATTTACATGTCTCAGCCGGAAGGTTTCGAAGTCAGTGGGAGCAAAGGGAAAGCGTGTAGACTGCATAGATCCATTTATGGATTGAAGCAGGCATCCAGGAGCTGGAACATCCGATTTGATAATACGGTCAAAAAGTTTGATTTTATTAAAAATGAAGATGAGCCATGCGTTTATAAGAAAACCAGTGGAAACAATTTAGTCATCCTCGTACTTTATGTTGATGACATTCTCTTAATAGGTAACAACATACCGATGTTGAAGTCTGTTAAGGATTGGTTATCCACTAACTTCTCCATGAAAGATTTGGGAGAAGCATCCTACATACTAGGTGTGAAGATCTATAGAGATAGATTTAAAAGGATGCTAGGACTCTCCCAATCTAGGTACATTGATAATGTGTTAAAACGGTTTAACATGGAAAACAGTAAAGGTTGGTTTATACCCGCAAATCACGGAATAATTCTTTCCAAGAAGATGTCTCCAAAGACTGACTTGGAAAGAGAACGCATGAGCAATATTCCATATGCTTCGGTAGTTGGATCGATCATGTATTCCATGATATGTACCAGACCTGATGTCGCTTTTGCACTAGGTGCAGTAAGTCGATATCAGTCTAACTATGGAGAAGAACACTGGAAAGCAGTCAAGACGATTCTCAAGTACTTGCGAAGAACAAGAGATCTAGTTTTGATTTATGGAAGTGAAGAACTCAAAATTGAGGGCTTCACAGATTCCAGCTTTCAGAGTGACGTGGATGACAGCAAGTCAATTTCAGGATACATTTTCACTCTCAACGGATGTGCAGTGAGCTGGAGGAGTTCAAAGCAAGACACCGTTGCTGATTCAACTATGGAGGCCGAATATATAGCGGCCAATGATGCAGGAAAGGAAGCTGTCTGGATTAGGAAATTTGTGAGCCAGCTAGGAGTGGTGCCTACTGTTATAGATCCAATACCGTTGTATTGTGATAACAATGCCACATTGAGCTTGGTCAAAGAACCCAGATTCCACAAGAGATCCAGACACATTCTTCGAAAATATCATTTGATACGTGATATTGAGAAGAGGAAGGACATAGAAATCCTCAGAGTCTCGTCTGAAGAGAATTTAGCTGATCCATTTACAAAGGCCCTTGCACGTGATCGTTTGGAGAAACTAATGTGTAAAAGCGGTATGAAATACCATAAAGAGTGGGCCTTGTAGTGAGTGGTAGATGTTTTGAGAGTTGTATGCCTATGAGGCACATCGTCCTGAAAAACATCTTATTCATGAATAAAAATAAATTTATTGGTATCAAATTATCTTTGTGCATTCGTGTCATCTTATATACTTAGATAATTTCCTTAGACTTATAGCAAGGTATACACTTATCTTGATGCCGATCACGATTATGAGAAAGTGTTTTTTACCGATTGGAGCTTAAAGTCTTAAACTGGTTCGTGGTCATTGATATGTCGAGAAAAGGATATCGACACATCGATAAGACCATTGTGTCTTTGTATTCACTATGGATTAGTAACGATGGACTCGTAATCGTTTGACTTGGTGAAGTCAGAAACAAGACGCAGGTGCTCATTAGAGAATGAGTTCACTGAACGACTCATAAAAGATTATCATTTGGTTAAACTTAATTTAAAATGTCAATGATAACTTTTTGTGATGATAGGCAAGCTGGTCCTATGACTTGAAGACATTGAATAAACCTGCATGTGAATGGTGTCACTTAGATCATTTTCCTAGCTTCAAGACTTTACTTGTCGAAAGGATTTTGGTTGGGTGGCATTTGAAGCATGTGAGGGGAGTTGTGTCTAAGGAAGGATTCGTCTCTCTCATTAAGGAGAGTTAGTGTTGTATGTGTTGGTTCGGTGCTTTAGTGAAAATCTTTGATCAAAGTATGTTGAAAGAAGTTCAACATGTATTTAACTAAAGACCGATGTAACTGACCGGTTTCAAGTTGGTGGGGTTGACATGTTACCATACCCTAAACTTGAATAAACAACATAGTCTTGACGAAAGGATTAAAACTGCGGTATTCATCACGGATACAGTCTTGGTAGTCCCGACGATTTTGTCAATGGGTTAAACCACATAATTATGATGCCGAAACAGGGACGGCAACTACTGCTCATGGTCTCTGCCGTCTAGGGTCTCGAACCCAAACATGTAGTAGGGTCAGGCTGTAGGGTCTCACACAGAGTGCGATCTTCGTCTAGTAATAGGTAGAAATTAGTTAGGGAGAATAATTTGAATTTGATGCAAGGGATAAAATATTGCAAAAGATGTTTGCAATCATCTCCTGCATTCGAGACAAATGATCCCGAGTGCAAGTGGGAGATGTAGAGGAATATGCCCTCGGATCATTTGTATTTGATGCAAATGAAAATTTAAGCCTAGATAGGGACTAATTTGCATATGATGCAAACGAGATTAAATGTGTCTTAAATTGTTTAAGACTATATTTAATTAAATAAACACGTTGAAAAGGATACCTAGATGACGGGATCGTCCCGCTCTAAACGCAGGTTCAAACCGCGTCAAAAACGGAGTCCAAATGCACAAGTTATAGCCAAAACAAGTCAGCCCAAACTGTTGGGCTGAAACCAACGAAAATGGAGGCCCACCAAGCCCGAATTTTCTGGTTAGGGTTTTTTGAAACCTGGGATTTTCTTGACGGCTACGTTTCTAAGAGAAGCATGACTTTTGGCTAACTTTGGACAATTGTTTGAAGGGTCAAACGGACTCGGATTGACGAGCCGTTTTTTCCTACGCGTTCACCGTTGAACCCTCTTTGATTTGGTAGGTTGTACCAACATTGAAGCTCAACGGTGAGGGAGTTAAAATTCGAGAAAGTTTGCCCTTTGTGAAAGGCAAACTAACTTGATTTAATTAATCCCAAATTAATAGTCCCACATCGGATTTTGAGAGAAGGGGAGAGTCCACCGCCTATATAAATAGGGGTCTGCTCTCCTCCTCAAAACTCGTCCCAAGCTCTAGATCTGAGCGGCTCTCAAAAATGTTGGAGCACACTCGGATCTAAGCTTAAATTAATATTTCTCCCCTCCCTATAAATTTCTGCCTTACTCCTGAGGGCTCTAGCAAAGCCGCAAAGGAGTTCGGATTCAGATCCGAAATCTTGGCGGAGGTTTCACTCGCGTGAAACTTTCTGGAGCAAGTGGTTGGCTCGGCGACGAGAAGTTGCTTGGATCGGCGCAAGTGGTTGCTGGAATCGAAGCGGTTCGTGCGGGAAGGGCAATTGATTGCCTTCGGTAACACTTTTGCTGCAAGGCAAGAGTTACGGGTATGTTGAGTTTTCTCAACTTTAGTTTTAATTAATGTGCATTATTTTATTGCAGTAGCTATAGTAGTTAATTAGATAGTAGTATCCTCAGGGGTTGGTCTGGACCCAACCCCGGGATAGTAGCGTTTTCTTGGCTCGGGTTTTATGAAGATATGGCTAGTTTATATAAAGTGTTTATATAAAGTTTTTCCTCTTTATTTTTCCGCTTCCGCTGCGTTAAATTTTGTGCAAGGTTGTCCGGCCTTCGCTCTCAAGTAGGGCGAAGGACGAACAATGCACTAGTCGAAAGAGAGCCCTTGGATCAGATAAAACCCATCAAGGTCTAGGGTAGTCTAGGCTAGGATTTAACTATTCCTTTATTATTCATTTTCTTAAAGGATTTGCAAAGCCAAAAAAACTGTGTGTATGAGATGCGTGCGTGAGTGTAAGGGTCTGGCCTTGTTCAATTAGTGGCTAGGCTAACTAGGAAGTGATTAGGATATTACAAGAATAATTAGTGGGTTAAACAACATAAAAGCTTAGGGTTAAACCGATAATTAAACTGGACAGAAAGTGAAGGTAGGTCAAACGAAGCCCAAAAATTATGAAATAAATACTGGGGCGACCGTGCTGACGAGAGAAACAAAACTAAGGAGACGGATCACAAGTTCAACGACGAGAAACGAAACTAAAAATAAAAAGGCCTTACGACCAAAGTGAAAATCGTAACGTCTCTTCAAACAAGGTCAAATCGTGGGAGAACGACCCATGAAATGACGTTCCCAATTAGTGCCACAATTTAATACTCTCAGAGATGGTCACAACGGCATATCACACTATAGGGTTCGGATACAGACAAAGTCTAAAATAAATACGTGCACGAGCAAGACTACGCGCACGTAAAGCGTATAAAGGATACGGGGTCCAAGGCGACGATAATTCTAAGTTGGGCACACGTCGGGGTTATCTTGCTAAGGATGCAACTAAGGGGCTACAGACCTATCGACTCAACGGCACGACTCACATACACAGCAACGAACCAAACAGGTACCCAAAATTGCCATACGCACAACCGTATTACGAATAGTGAGTACCGGCCGTTACATCCTACCCACCTTAGAATAAAGTCCGTCCTCGGACTTTCTAACATATCTAGTCGCTCTAGTAACTACCCCAATCATATCACATATGATTCAAACCAGGTATAGTCATTACTAGTACTTACATATATGCACTATGTAGTCAAACATTAACACTACTAACATGTATTTATTCACGCACATTATACTCTTATACCTATCATAGCCAGCCAAATTCATACACACATTTCAATCATATATATATATGCATACATCCCTTATATAACTACTACTTACCTAGCCCAAAACAATAGTTCAGATACTCACATAGTGATATTCTTACACTAGCAAATACAATCATTGCTCTACATATAGATAACTACTCATGAACAAAATAATAAGGATACACTACTCCATATATCTCCTAGTATACATCCAATGCCAACCACATCAACGCAAGTAACTACACCACTCAATATTAAATCATGTTATTATATCTAAGATACACTTACCACTAATATAATTTCACAATTATATAGTCATTCAAATGCATGCAAATATTTCACCATATATTCACATCACATACGGTCCTATAACTATATTCACGACACGCCACACATACCATATTCACCAATACCTATAACTAAGCACATACTTACCCGTGCATGGTGCACACCCACACACGCTAACATTTCATTCATATATACCAATCATACCGCTATATATCCAGCACATCTACACACCTAGTTTAGCTAGCACACATACGTTCACACAGGTAAGTCCTTAGTAAATAACTATACCACAAGACCAACTCCTAAAACTATATACTGGTATAGCGACTCACAATCATGTGCGTAACACAACCATGCACAAACAATCCTATCACTATACATACATCATCCATCGCTATATTCATGGTACTACACGCAACCCACAGACATATGTAAGAATATACTTAGAGTATCCCCACTCAATCTTGAGTGAGACTCAAAACTCATATCATAATACTCTATATACATAGCACGATACTTATATCTACACCAACACAATACCCTAATATAATCATATACCTACCAACGTACCACACATACATATCATAGTATCAATCACAACTTAACATTTAATCAAATAACACCCACATAATTCAATCACTCTACATACCGAAATAATATTACGAATATCAACACACGTATATAATTAAATACATCCTCTTAAGCAAGCATACATCGTATATTCACATACATGTGTTATATATTCACACCATAGCCATCTACCTATAATTAGTATACTAACACATCTACTTATCCCTACCTAGTTACGACACTCAAAAATCGTGTATACCTCGAGGCATACACGCGCACATACAACTTTCCGTAGAGGCAAACAATACCAAACAACTTATAATCCTACTACCATACGTATATCACATATATACTCATACAGCAAATACATAACTACTTACGTCTAAGTACAACACATATCTACGTATGAGCACACACTCACACGTACTAACATATAGGTCATAAAATAAGCCTACTCACTTAACTATACGTACATCTATTATCATTTCACCTAACATACACGTAACCTTACCAACATATTATTTCAACCATTATAAGTATCTCCAACTACATACAGCCCATTAATTAATCCAACACTGATTCTTATATACACAGACGTCCCTAGAGTGGTATAGCCATCCACACACATATCTATAAATACTAACACACATACAACTTCATAAATATCATGTAATTATATGCACTAAGATGACATCACAATCCATACCAATGGGCCCACCACACGTTAATAAGGTTAACGTTGGCAACGGTAAGCACTAACGTGATAACCAAATAATAGTGAGGTAAACCGAAAACGAAAATGAAATGAAACAATAGCGGGATAAACGGTTTCAGGTGAGGCGACATATAAGGGAAAAGCTTGGTTGGGTGGAACAAAATATAGTTCAGAATAGTCATTTAGGGAAGAAGGATATAAAATACGAAATAAGGATAAAATAAAATGTTAAGTTATAAAATAAAAATATAATAATATCCTCATAAAACGTAGAAGGGTAACTTGAAAGTTAAATAAAGACATAAGAATTAGACGCAGAATAATGAGCATGGAGGTGAATGAATTTTTCTACAATTGAAGATAAATTTAAATGGAGATAGTATTTTACAAAAATTTGAAGTAGAGAATGATGAGTATAAAATCGACACGTTGAAAGCTGAAGTCCCAAGTAACTTAGAAAAGTATAATAAAGGTAAGCACGATGAGTTATTCGAATAAGTTTTAATGCCATAAATAAGAAAAGAAAATTATAATAGATTTAGGGAAATAGAAGTACGATTCATAATAAAATTAGTATATGAAAAGGACAAGGTATTTATATAGGTGCGAAAAGTATAGGCTGGAAAAATAATCATAAAATAGTTATCAAAATCTCGACAAAAGTTTCGAAATTCGATAAAAATGAATTTAGGTCAACGAAAGAGTACGAAGTCTAAATAAATATATTAAAAGTTTTCGAACGGGTTTAAACGTAGCGAATGAGGAATATCGAAAATACATTCAGAAGATTCAAGATTCTTAAGAAGAGATACGTAAATTAACGACGATCGCCATGAGGCAATCTCGTGAATCGAGTGCAAGGAAAATGGTCGTATGATCAAAACGTAAATACGCCTAGGGTATGACTCATGAAAAATCTACGGAAAACTCTTACGGTCGACCAACTAAGGATAAGGAAATTTAGTGCTAAGACTTCCTAAGGGTCTAGACTATAATGAACTGCGTCCGGCTTGACCCGAAATCGATGAACCCAAGCGAACGAATCAAGAATTTCTAGGAGTCTAATATGGTCAGAGCTAGGCAAGAACCACTAAGGTAACTCCTAAGACGATTAAATCGATTCTTAACATGGAGTCTAACTAACAATCAGGGACCTCTAACTAGCAAGCACAGACGTCTAACTAAGTCTTCTTACCACCTAGTGACATAAAAACGATTAGAACTAGGCTCATGGCTTATGACTCGGATGTTGCAATTTATTTAATAAACATTCCATAGTTATTATCGTTGTTCCGATAATTCGCAGTTGCAAGACAGACCTGCATGGGCCACCAACAAAACCTGTCACGCCCCGCTTCCCAAAAATATGGAGGCGAGGCGTGAGTAGGTCCGCTCAGACTTGAAGCTGTGAAGCTGCAAGTCTGATAAGCGTCAATAAACATTAAATGGCAGGTCCTTGCAAATGCGATACGAAACAAAGATAATAATAAAGGAAATGAGACAAAAAGCAATCTCAGAATATCCATAAAATAAGTTCTAACATCGCAGAAAAAGCCACCAGGCTAAAAGAAAAGAGTCTAAAAGGCCCCAGCATGGCCAACAAAAGTACAACGTACAGAAAACAAAGTAATGGTGCTACGCACTGACAACTAACAGCAACCTAAAGCAAGCAACTCAGATCAGTCTCTAAGACTGGTCTCCGGTGTCCACCAACTCCTCGTCAAATGTGGGCTCCGGCTCAGCGTCAGCAAACACCTCGTCCTCAGCTACGGTCTCTGGCTCAGGGTCTAACATGTGACACCCAAAAGAGCAACGGGCACATGTCAGCAAGTCTACAAGAGACTTGTGCAAGGAAACTGAAAGAAAAGGGTAAAGCAACCTAGCAGTTCTAGCATGATGCAATGACATGGCAGATATATCATGAGTGCAACAAGTAAAGTCAAGTACGAGCATGGCATGGCAATTGGCATTTAAATCATGGCATGGATATCAAGTTTTGCAAGATCAATCATAAGGACAAAGACAAGTCTAGTAAGCACGTCGTGCACAGAGATTACGCCTTTTGGCTAGAGTGGCTGCGCGGGCTAACTCCTAAGCTCAAGTGATCGCTTATCCCTACCCTTCCACATGTATCAGGCATTGGCTTTTGACCAACACAAGTAGCCTGCTTCTGGATCACGAGCCAGGAAGTGTTTTTCAATATGGCATAGGGGTGCACCTAGCCTGAACAAGGAAGTACAAGTATTGTAGCGTGTGCTACGAAGGAAACATTCAACTTGGATGACATGTAAGATGCAATGCATGGCAGATAATAGTTTAAGCGCGTACAGATAAGGAATTTAAACGTGGCAAGCAACAATGCATGGATGACATGACAGGGTGATAGATCTAGCTTCGTTGTCAAGCTAGATCTTAAAGTTGCACCTAGACAGCTATCATTTCACTGTCTAGTCTCTTTTACGCTAAAAATAAGGAAGTGGCCTAAAATATGGCCCTAAGCAAAATTTGGCAAGTTTCACTTGCCTGCAAGTCTGACGTCAGAAAAACACCATCCAAAAGTGCCCAAAGTCACAAACAACCTACGTGCACAGGTCCACCAGCCTACATTCCCAATTTAAGTTATCTTGATTGGTGAATCTAAACAATTAAAACACCAAATTTTATCTTGTTTAACAGGCAAGGGTTGGGGGTCCTAGGGGTGGAAAACGTTACCTCAACACGACGCGAGAGCTACACTGGCGTCGGGTAGCGACGCCAGGGGTTGGATTCTAGTAGCGCGAAGGGTAACGACGTCGGCTCGGGAAAATAAATGGGTCGCGAAGAAAACGTATTACATATGTGAAATCGGATGTGTGATATTAAGATAATGGCGTTGCAGTAATAACATTTAATCCAGCATGAATAATTAGTGTTCATACTAACATATCTATACATACATACTGACTAATATTATATAACTAATTTACACATGCTAACACATCTAATTAATGTCTTGTGTACACTGTCAGTCTATAAATAGATGGACCAATCCATAGTACATGCGGTAGGTAACACCTATGGGTTAGGGTGCTCAGCAACTAGCATATAATTATTACCCTTCCATCAACTTATACTATAAAATATAATAACACACACATATCTGTATACTCATTATCAATTAAATGTATCCACTCACAGTTCAACGAGAGCACCGAGCTGCGGTGCGTCACTGTGGCCAAAGGGACAGGCCTGCGTAAGGTGGGAGGTCGACAACCGCTTGGAGGACAGCTACTCGTTGCTGCCGTTCGAGGAGAGTTGGCCGCCGTGGGTGCTTGACGGAGCACGGGGCGGCGCCTCCGGGTCTAGGTCGGGGAGATGTCCGACGGGGGCTGACGGGGTCTCGTCGCACGGTCATCGCCGTCAGCTGCTACGAAGTGCCGCAGCCATGATGCTGCGTCCCGGGGGCTAAGCGGGGACTCGAGGCAGAGGGGCTCGGGGCTGCCGACGCCGGAGAGCCGGGAAGTACGGGGAGAGGGCGGAGCTGTGAGGGGGTCTGAAGCGTCGGGGGTTGCGGCGGTTGTCGCGGGAGGCGGAGGAGATCGCAGGGGGCCGCCGACGCTGTCTGCAGGTGGAGCGCGGCCTCGGTGGTCGCTGGGCATCGCAGGGCAGTTGCAGACGTCGGAGGGTGGTCGATGGAAGGCGGAGCGCGGTAACAAGATCGCCAGAGGGTAGTTGGGTCACCGGCGGGATGAGCCAGGGTCGGAGAGAGGGGGTCTAGGCCGAAGAAAGTGAACGGTGCATGAAGTCTCGCGATGAAGAGAAATATGGTGGCGGCTCTCGTGTGTGATGCTGGGAGAAGAAAAAAAGCCTAGGTTTTAAAAACTAGGTTCCCTAGGGTATTATTAGCTAGGGTTATAAGAGGGGAAAAAGCCCACGTGAGGCTACAGGGGCTTAGGGTTATATATAAGCTTAGCAGAATGTGAGAAACACAAAAAACTAAGCTAATATTATATAGGAAATGAGGAGAGGCTCACGGGTATGGTCTAGGTCTAGGGTAGTCTAGGCTAGGATTTAACTATTCCTTTATTATTCATTTTCTTAAAGGATTTGCAAAGCCCAAAAAAAATGTGTGTGTATGAGATGCGTGCATGAGTGTAAGGGTCCGGCCTTGTTCAATTAGTGGCTAGGCTAACTAGGAATTGATTAGGATATTATAAGAATAATTAGTGGGTTAAACAACATAAAAGCTTAGGGTTAAACCGATAATTAAACTGGACAGAAAGTGAAGGTAGGTCAAATGAAGCCCAAAAATTATGAAATAAATACTGGGGCGACCGTGCTGACGAGAGAAACAAAACTAAGGAGACAGATCACAAGTTCGACGACGATAAATGAAACTAAAAATAAAAAGGCCTTACGACCAAAGTGAAAATCGTGACGTCTCTTCGAACAAGGTCAAATCATGGGAAAACGACCCGTAAAATGACGTTCCCAATTAGTGCCACAATTTAATACTCTCAGAGATGGTCACAATAGCATATCACACTATTGGGTTCGGATACAGACAAAGTCTAAAATAAATACGTGCACGAGCAAGACTACGTGCACGTAAAGCGTATAAAGGATACGGGATCCAAGGCGACGATAATTCTAAGTTGGGCACACGTCGGGGTTGGCTTGCTAAGGATGCAACCAAGGGGCTACGGCCCTATCGACTCAACGGCACGACTCACATACACAGCAACGAGCCAAACAGGTACCCAAAATTGCTATACGCACAGCCGTATAACGAATAGTGAGTACCGGCCATTACAGCCCGGTCGAGAATTAACACAAAGACCGTATTGATCCAGTGACACTAACTACCATTTGACGGAAGAGACGAATCCCATCATAGTCATTTACTTCCCTCGTGAGCTTCAGGCATCACCCAACCTAAGATCATTTAGCAGGCCAAGCCTCGAAGCTAAATCATAGATCTAAGTGACACTATCCATTCACGAGTTCATATTGATGACTTCAGGTCTTAAGGACCGGCTAGCCTATCATCACTTTAGAGTTATTATTGACAGTCTAGTTAAATCTTAACCATTTAATAACTCTAAGTTGGTCGTTCAGTGAACTCATTCTCTAATGAGCACATGTGTCTCGTCTCCGACTTCGCCAAGTCGAATGACTATGAGATCATCATTACCCTATGGTAAGACAAAGACACAATGGTCTAACCGATGTGTCGATATCCTATTCTTGACACATCTATTACCATGAACCGTTTAAGACTTGAATTTCTAATCGGTCACTAACTTCTCATAATCGAGATCTATATCTGGATACATAATGGCCTGACTATAAGCCTAAGGGAATTATCTAAGTATATGATTCTACGAATTCATACTTAGGATAATTAATACCATATAATTATTAAAACGAGATGATTATCTTAGGATAAATGCCTCAAGGGCATACGTCTACCTACATCTCCCACATGCACTTAGGCTATTTATCTCGGTATCTCATACTGCTATAGCATATCTGTCACATTGGATATTCATATGTCAAACCTAAGAATGGATCCGCTAACGTGTATCATCTTGCTTTTTAATGGAGTCTTTTATATACATCATTTAATCACACTAGGGTGATCCTTCGAAATTGCTTTGGATCCTATCCAACAATTTTTTCCCTTTTGTATGGCTAACAATTTAGCTCATACAATATGATGTAGTGTTAGTCGTTTCTATAAGTCAGTCATGGCTAATTCCAATTATTTTTTGTGTCAATTATGTCTGGTACATAAGCGACACCATAAGTCTCTATTTGTTTGACACAATCAAAACTATTTTGATTTAATGTCGCATATAGACGATTTAATAAGTTGGAAACCTTTTACTTAGTCCGAGACGGGACTAAGTTATATTGCTAGCTCCTACTGACTCTGAGCATTATCTGGTTAAATACTTTCAATTAGGTATCTAAATCATATTTAGACTATTTATTAAGTATAACCAGTTCATAAGTGCTGAATAGGAACATACCAGTGTCAGGTGGGTTTGACGAATGGGTCATATTAAGACCGTTTATAGGCGTCTTGATGCTAACTTACTCAGTCAAACATCATACAATGTATTTTCCTTTTACTACATTTAATCTTTTTCTATTAAAGTATCACATGTAGTTTGATTAAGAATTAATCTTAACTTGCATGTAATTTAGATCATATCCAATTATACGCTCCTGGAACCTACATGTAACTGTAGATTGGCTATAATATCGTCAACTCCAAAACAATCAAATTGAGTCAGAAGCTCTGCATAACAACTCAAGAATATATGCATACCAATACAGACAGTTATATCCACAACAATTAGCCACTCACAATAATCTCAATTCTACCAAAGCACATTTTCTAGATATCATTCAACAATGGATTCATTAAAAATGAATCAAACATGTTTATCAAAAATAAACATTGAGTGATTAACACTCAATCATTGTTTTAAACCAAGCATCGATACATTTTATTCAAAATAAGAAAAATATCGATCTCTTCTTCATCATATCTCTCGAAGTCCTTGTATGACCCAAGCAGCAACGATTACTCCGATGTCGACCGTCCATGGTACTTCTTCCATCCTCTGCTTCACTATCAGCCACATGTATACAATACACAGATGTCTTAGTATCTCATACCATATAACAAAGCATTTATGGAAATTTTATGCTTTATTAAAAAAGAATTTTTGTACCTGAGGTAGAGGCATCAGTATGCCCCTTTTTCTTTTCTGCAAGGTACACATTGCAGTTTCTCTTCCAGTGGCCTATCTTGTGGCAGTGAAAGCATTATGATTTCGACGGAGCCCCCTTTGTCTTCTTCCCATTCTTCACCTTGGCTAGTTGTGGGACCTGCCTCTTCTTACCTTTGCCTTTCGGCTGGTCTGAAGAAACAGAGCCAACAACCAACACAGTCAGTTTCTTCTTGATCTCCTCAATTGCCTAAGCATGTTGAGGAGACCAGGAAGATCCGTTTCAATACTGTTCAAGATGAAACCAGTAATGAATTGTTTGAAGTCCGCGGTTAAAGATTTTAGGATGATGTCCACGGCCATCTCATTATCGAGGACAAAACCCAACTGGGCAGCATCTTCCACGTATCCGATCATCTTAATGGCATGATCTTGCATGGGGCACGTCTCCATCTTAGTTCCCCAGAGGTTGCTCGTGGTTTCAAACTTGGCAGCTCTTGATCGCTTGTCGTACAACTCCTCTACATTCAGAAGCATTCTTTGAACATCCAAATGTTCGGGCTTCATTTGCAGGTCGTTGTTCATTGAAGCTAGAGTAAGACACCAGGCCTTCTCGGCATCCCTCTGTTACTGCTTATAGACTTCCTTTTCTCCGTGGGTTGCATCTACGTCAGGTATATCCGGAGCGTCCTCGAGCAGCACGTATCCTATCCCAGCTAGTGAGAGGACTAACTTAATATTCCTTAGCCAATCTTTATAGTTTTTCCCGTCTAGCACGTTCTTTTCAATCATGTACTTTAGACCCGACTCCATTCTGCATTTAAATAAATATTTTAATTAGGATATATTCATTGTACAGTTTAAATGGTTTTTATTTAAACTATATTCTCCCACTAATTTTAAGAATTAAAGCCACAATAATAAACAATTTATTATATTAAAATATTTGTGGAAGAAGAATCCGACTACCACGAGTCTGACAACCTTGAGTGTAGCTCAACAAGGTGCCCGACTCTGCAGTCGATAGACGAACTCTTCATCAATCATATGAAATATGATTCCTTATAAGTCTTACCCCTAATCATTTATGACCATGAGTGTGCTCATCCAAATCACAATGACTAGCCTAATCAGACCCTTGTTTTTGTGTCTAGCCTGACTTACGCTGCCGCTCGGTGTATTCACGACACGTCGGTTTGGCTCAAGACTAAACTTACATCAACGGCTCAACTTACGCCGGCGCTCGATGTATTCATGACAAGACGGTTTGGGTTTAAGTCTAGACTACATCATTGGCTCAACTTATACCTGTGCTTGATGAATTCACGACACGACGGTTTGGGTCAAGTCAAGATCTAGTCATATATATTTAAGAAGTCGGTTTCTATAAGGTTGCCATGTCACAGCTTGTGTGTAGCTCAACAACTGGAACATGGGTCCTACAGTTACCAACTCCTAAAACAAGGAGGGTTACGATTTATCTTGAACAAGATTATTATCGTATTTGACTTAGGTATAGTCGATGGACTTTCATAATCATGATTCGTCCCCTTGCGGTTCAGCGGACGCGACCAGGGAATTGACTAAGCCAGGACCACTTAACCCCTAGTCTAGCTAGGGTGATCCAGCAAACTTAGCCAAGCACATTGACTGACATCATGATCCATTGAAGGAAATTCATCAATCTTACGATTGTCCATCAACTAAAAGCTTTTATTAATACTAGTTAATCCTTATCAACTAGTGGATCCTTAAAATTCGAAATTTTATGGATTTGTTCAATAACTTTTATTAGATCCTTATCAACTATAAGGTTTGTTCGTTCATCGTGCTACCCTAATCTTTATTAGGATTTTAATAAATCAATTACAACATTTAAAATAGTAATCATTAAAAGAGAACTATTATTGAAAAGATTAAACTAATAACTGTCGATTAAAGAGGACTACCCTAATCGGGAATTAGGTTTAAATGTTGTAAGTGTTTATTAAAACATAGCATGTCATATTTTTAAAAAATTCATCTTATAAATTTTTTAATGAATTAATAGCTAACCTAAAGGGGTTCACGAATAATTAAATAATCATACATAATGTCCATTAATATCAACCAACACTAATTTAATCGCATAAACCAAGGGTTCAACAATGTGACATAAAAGAAAGAACATGCATGTTAAACATCTATCATATAAATAATTAACATGCTAAAATTTAACATTTAAATTAAAAGGATATGATTTAAAAAACTTAAACCATTTTATCTAATATAATGTTCGTTTCATAAAAATCATCAAATAATTTTTAATATTAAACCTATGTGTTTAAAATCATTAAAACATTTTTGTATGCTTACTAAAAGTATTTTATCTCATAAAATAATCTTTAAAAGCATTTAATCATAAGAGGCTTATATAAACTTTATCACATAACATTTAAAAATGTCTCTTAAAAATTTCCATGCTATAAAAACAATTTTTTTAAAACATTTAAAAGAAGGGTTCATACTTATTTTTAAAACATTCCCACTCTACACTCGCCTGGCTCTCAGTACCTGCACTCACCAAAGTGCTCAACAAAACTAATCCAAGTATATTCTCTCATTTGACTAGTCCCAACTAGCCAAGTCCCTCTTGTCTAGCACCCACTAGACAAAACCCCAAAAGAACACAAAAGTGGTAAAGTTTTCCCTACAGAGATCGTTACTACTACACACAAATAATAGTAAAAGAGTTTTGAGAATCTCAGTGTATAGGCGCAGTCGTCTCTATCAATCGGCACAGGCCAGCTCTCGGCTGGCAAGATGTAGATGTGATGTCTCGTTTCATCAGCAACTCAAGATGCGGTGTGTCTCTTTGAAAGTTGCAACCATGTGATCTCCTTGCTGCTCTAGGCAATGTGGACAGAAGAATCCCTTGGTGCGGCTGCAGTGCGTAGGCAGTACGTGAGGCTACTGCTTCAATACATGGATAGTGCATGAGGATGCATCTGAAGTGCACGCGCAGGGTGCAACAGTGCGTGCGTAGTCCCTTGTAGTGCGCGCGCAACTCTCCTCATGAGTCTTCAACTTGCGGCCATAGGTGTTTGTATGCTTTTTGGAGATGTTGCAGCTGCTCTCTTGTTGTGTGACTAGCACCAATGATGATCCTCGTCTTCTCTTGCAATGGTGTAAGAATGATGAAGGCTTGAGCTTTGTGCAAGGGTGAAGGATTTGGCTATGGAGCAACTTACGGCACATTGGCTTGGGATGCAACTTGCGGCAAGGGGATCTTCAAGGATGTTGCGG
Organism: Scilla litardierei; assembly: GCA_030789695.1. Lineage (NCBI taxonomy): Eukaryota > Viridiplantae > Streptophyta > Magnoliopsida > Asparagales > Asparagaceae > Scilla > Scilla litardierei. Next base: position 92,304,000 of record CM061134.1, read on the forward strand.
CCTTGATGTGTGCTTGGGCTATGGAGTTGCGCAAGGAGATGTGGAGAGTAACTTGGAGCGGTAGCTTGCGTCCAAGGGCTTGGAGGAGATGAAGAACTTTGCCTAGGAGATGATGAAAATATGAAGCTGTTCAGAATACAACTCATGCTAAAATAAATACCACTGATTTAATACAGAGATTAAAATCAGAAAAATATCACCATGTTGTAGAGCACTGAGTTGTGATCGTCCTGGCACAAAAGGTTTGTCGATCCGAGCTCTGTGGAGAAAGTTATGCACTTTTTAGCGTCGTCCATTGAGCTCCTTGCAAAGTTGCGGCCATGAAGCTTTCCTCTAGGGTTGTGGCCGAATTTCTTTGGTTGCCTCTCTATCAAAATCACTCTCTTTGAATATGGGTTTATATAGGAGAGGATGGGATATGATAGAAATAATTAGAATCCCATATTTGATGGAAATTGGAAGGAATCCTAATTTGATTAGGATTTGAATGAATCTTTTTGGATATGGAGTTAGAATATGAATGGCTATGAAATTCAATTTATGTAGCTATAGGATTTGAATTAGATCGCATTTAATCACCTTTGATTTGCATGAGATTCTCCATATCTCTCCATCTTTGACTAAGTCTCCAATTTGCATGACATTAGGATTTGGATTCTAATAGGATATGAGATTTGATAGGATCTTTAATTGATTTGAATCAATCAAGAGGAAATTTGAAAGAGATACTCCATATCTCTCCATATTGGAATAGGATTAGAATGGCATTGGAGATTTGAATCAATCTTAAATTTATTTGAAAAAGATCCTCTCCAATTTGACTTGGTCCAATATTTGTAGCTATAGTCACCATCTCTTTGACCAAGTCCAAGTTGCTATATGAATAGCAGTTTCTCCATCTTCCAATATGCTATATGAATAGCAATTCCTCCATCAATTGACTTGGTCATCACTTTGAAGATTTACAAGCGTGCCACTCCTGAAAACACTTAGCACACACATTAGAACGTTCACACACTTTTGTTATCATCAAACACGAAGTCATCGATCGTTGAATCCAACACACGTTGTATCCAACAATCTCGCCCTTTTGATGATGACAAACGATTATATGATTTGCACTAACGTTCCAAATAATACATCGTGACATGTATGTGTGAAGTGTGATAATGGGAGGATGTATGCAACAATTTTCCACTTGATGTACAAGCATACATGCAGGCAATGATTGCATGCAATGATGCAATGTTAATGTCAAACAAATAAGCATGGTATGCTCCCCCTTGAACATATATTCACATACTCACATTGTCAATTATTTATTAATGCTCCCCCTTAAACCCATATTCAGATATGCACATATAAAGCATTAATGCAACAAAAATCTTCAATATTTTTCTCCCCTTTTGTTATCATCAAAAGCGTATACACGAGTCTAGTTCTTGTCACATGCAAAAATAAAGTATTATAAATTACGACTACCACTTGCATGTCATTTTTCTTAGAGTAAGCACTTCAATCTCAATGAAAAGTGTAACAAAGACTTCTACACCATCGTGTATGTGTGATGATTAAATAATTAAAGCACAAAGGGAGAAACTCTCATAGAAATCAACCAAAACCAATCCACATTTTCCAATAAACATGATATCACTAGGATTGATTTTCCACACCTCATTAAAAATGAGTTCAAGATACCACGCCCCAAAAACATAACCTATAAGGACTCTTAGAAGTGGGGATGGCTTTGCTTGACGAGTAGAATACACCAACGCTAAAGATTACCCATATAGCTTAAGTTGGATACTTGTGGGTAGTATACTTGCCATGAATTGTATCCATTTTACATACAGAGCAATTATTCATTTTTTTCATTTTTCTTGTTTCATATATAATTCTTTTGTGCTCAATTTTTATTCATGGCAAATACACATCATATCCCTTAGATTTATCAGTTATTTTCAACCTACATTCACTTTCCAACATTTCATAAAAGATTCTCCAATTGTGCAACAATATTTAATATTCGTGGAAGTGAATGTGTAGGTTAGAAATCAAGTTATTCAATTCATTAAACATGTCATGGCTACTTAGGAATTCTAACATGTGCATGTAGCTGTAACAATAATACAGTGATTTCTACAAGGATATGAATGACATTCAATAATACTTCTTGAACGATACCAACAGAAAAGATATTCATTAAGCACCCATTTTTTTTGCTTTTTTATCTTTTTCATTTTATTTTTATTTTTATAAAAAATGACTCAAACAAACTAGACTCAAGCAAACTAGCACACAAATAAAAAATTGTTCAAGCATGCAAAATCTATGAATGTATGCATTAATTTCAAAGAAAAAGATATACCTTCGCATCGTCATTTGACTAAGGAGCTAAATAATGAAACTTTCAATTCATCGCACCTCGCCAAACCTCCATATTACCAACACGGTAGATGTTATGTGTGATCTTGAAATCCAACAAGGTCCACTCATGTTAGCCATCAAATTTTTAGGAACCCACACTTATTTAAACTTTATGTTCGTGTTCCTAAACTTACAATAATACGATGTGTGACCAACACCATCACAAGTAAAGCACTTTGCATAACTATTTTTAGCGATTGTAGGCATATTGTGGATTTTCTTAAACTTAAGCTTTTCAACATTTTTCAAACCAAATCCAAGTCCACGTCTATTATTGCCATATAATTGATTTTCAAGTATAGTTCCAGCGAATGTTTACCAATTGAAAATTTCCTTAATGACAATTCTAGACTAGAGACTTTGGATTTTAATAGCTCATTCTCATCCACAAGCAAAGTACATTTACTTATAAAATCCTTCTTATTGTCCTCTTCATTCTTTTTCATGAATTTAAAGCTCATTGTTTAGCATGCTCATCGTATCATTAAGCTCTCTAATCATGTATTCACTTTCAGTTTCAAGCTTAATTAAATCTTGTTTTTACATGCTATTTTCCTTGAACAATGTAGGACAAATAAGATATGCAGCTTTTTCATGCAACCTAGAATTCTCTTTTTCCAAACAGCAATAGTAGAATTACAAGCAACAAGATTTTCTTTCAATTCATTTATTTCGTGAAACATTTTGCAATTTTCTTGTTGTAGTTCACCATTTGAATTTTTAAAAACTTCTAATGTGGATTCATGTTTTTCTGAGGTAGATTCTAGGTTGTCAATTTCATCTTGCATATCATTAATAGTACATCTTTGTCTATCAAGTTCAGCTGGCATCTCTTTACACAAATTTTGAAGATCAACTCTTTTAGTGCTAGATGTTACCTCATCTAATTCTCCCATCAAGCAGAGGGAGGTGTTAGCAGTCTCCTCGATCTCATTTTCGCTATCGTCGACCTATGTCAACACTCGAGATTTCTTCTTTTCTTTTTCGGCGACGATATCCTTTACATGTGGGCATTGGCTCCAAAAATGTCCTTGCTTCATGTATTTAAAGCACACAATTTTATCATTAGTAATGTCACAATTATTATTAGACATAGGAGCATCATGTTTATTTAAGAGAGCGTTTCTTCCCTTTTGTGTCTTCCCTTTTTATGCTCTCTTTTCATTTCTAGAGATGTGATTGACGGAGAATTGCTTGCTTTCATAAGTTGTCTCCAAAGTCCTCCATATATCCAACGCAAAAGAGCAATGTGAGATAAGATCAAATATTTTTCTATCAATTCCACATAATAAAATATGCATTGCTGTAGAATTTATAGCACACACATTTCTAGCATCCAAATTCAAATTACTTTCAGGCATAGAGTATCCGTTTTCAATAATGTACCAACTATCAACATCAACGGATAGTAAATAAGTTTTCATCCTAGCCTTCCAATATATGTAATCATGGCCACAAAATAGAGGGGGACGATCAACAGGATTGCCATGAGCAAATACTAAGTTTAGGGTACTCATAATAACTAGACTAGATCCTCTAACTTGCTCTGATACAACTTTTTGGATCTGGATCTAAGCCTAGAGGGGGGGATGAATAGGCTTATAAAAATTCTTGCGCAACCCACACAAAATCACACGCAGTTATAATCACATGCATGGTAAACAATAAGCAATCACAGATGCACATCAGATTTACCCTGATTCGGTTGCACCCACGACCTACGTCCAGCCCCAAAAGCAAATACTATTTAGAAATGTTACCTAGTGCAGCCTGTAGCTAGAGCACCCACTCTACACTCGCCTGGCTCTCAGTACCTCCACTCACCAAAGTGCCCAACAAAACTAATCCTAGTATATGCTCTCACTTGATTAGTCCGAACTAGCCAAGTCCCTCTTGTCTAGCACCCACTAGACAAGACCCCCAAAGAACACAAAAGTGGTAAAGTTTCCCCAACAGATATCGTTACTACTACACACAAATAATATTAAAAGACTTTAGAGAATCTTAGTGTGTAGGCGTAGTCGTCTCTGTCAATCGGCATGGGCCAGCTCTCGTCTGGCAAGATGTAGATGTCTCATCTCACCTCCTCAGCAACTCAAGATGCGGCACGTCTCTCTGAAAGTTGCAACCATGTGATCTTCTTGCTGCTCTAGGCAACGTGGACGGAAGAATCCCTTGGTGTGGCTGCAGTGCGTGGACAGTGCGTGAGGCTGATGCTATGTGTGGGCAGTGCGTAAGGCTGATGCTATGTGTGGGCAGTGCAAGAGGCTGCTACGGCAGTGCGTACGCAGGTGCAGCAGTGCACGCGCAGTCCCTCGTAGTGCACGCGCAACTCTCTTCTTGAGTCTTCAACTTGTAGGTAGAGGTGTTTGTATGCTCTTTGGAGATGTTGCAGCTGCTCTCTTGTTGTGTGACTAGCACCAATGATGATCCTCTTCTTCTCTTGCAATGGTGTAAGAATGATGAAGGCTTGAGCTTTGCGCAAGGGCGAAGGATTTGGCTATGGAGCAACTTGCGGCACCTTTGCTTGGGATGCAACTTGCGACAAGGGGATCTTCAAGGATGTTGCGGCCTTGATGTGTGCTTGGGCTATGGAGTTGTGCAAGGAGATGTGGAGAGTAAATTGGATATGTAGCTTGCATCCAAGGGCTTGGAGGAGATGAAGAACTTTGGCCTAGAAGATGATGAAATATATGAAGCTATTCAGAATACAACTCATGCTAAAATAAATACCACTGATTTAATACAGAGATTAAAATCAAAAAATATCACCATGTTGTAAAGTACTGAGTTGTGATCGTCCTGGGCAAACTGTTCGTCGATCTGAGCTCTGTGGAGAAAGTTATGCACTTTTTAGTGTCGTCCATCGAGCTCCTTGCAAAGTTGCAGCCATGAAGCTTTCTTCTAGGGTTGTGGCCGAATTTCTTTGGTTGCCTCTCTATCAAAATCCCTCTCTTTGAATATGGGTTTATATAGGAGATGATGAGATATGGTAGAATCAATTAAAATCACATATTTGATGGAGATTGGAAGGAATCATAATTTGATTAGGATTTGAATGAATCTTTTTGGATATGGAGTTAGAATATGAATGGATATGGAATTCAATTTGTGTAGCTATAGGATTTGAATTAGATCGCATTTAATCACCTTTGATTTGCATGAAATTCTCCATATCTCTCCATCTTTGACCAAGTCTCCAATTTGCATGACATTAGGATTTGGATTCTAATAGGATAGGAGATTTGATAGGATCTTTAATTGATTTGAATCAATCAAGAGGAGATTTGAAAGAGATACTCCATATCTCTCCATATTAAAATATGATTAGAATGGCATTGGGGATTTGAATCAATCTTAAATTGATTTGAAAAAGATCCTCTCCAATTTGACTTGGTCCAATATTTGTAGCTATAGTCACCATCTCTTTGACCAAGTCCAAGTTGCTATATGAATAGCAGTTTCTCCATCTTCCAATATGCTATATGAATAGCAATTCCTTCATCAATTGACTTGGTCATCACTTTGAAGATTTACAAGTGTGCCACTCCTAAAAACACTTAGCACACACATTAGAACGTTCACACACTTTTGTTATCATCAAACACGAAGTCATCGATCGTTGAATCCAACACACATTGTATCCAACAGTGTGCAGTGAGTAATTTAATAATGTGAATATAACACTATTCACCGGGCATAACAGGCAAACTTTTTGCCTGTTGTACGAGGTGAGTAAAAATATATACATTGAACAAAATTACTCACCTCGCACGATGAGTAATTTTATAATGTGCATATAAAATTACACATCGTGCACAACTTGCTTTTCCCGTTGTATGCAGTAAGTAATAATCTATGAATAGAAAAAAATTACTTAACGTGCACAACAGGCAAAATGTTTGCATGTTGTGTGCATTGAGTAAAAAACAATGCTCAAAACAAAATTACTCAAAATTTGTTATGCCCATCAATTTTTACTCAAAATTTCAGTTACACCACAACATAATTCGTACAACAAATTGATCTAAATATCATATATGCAAATGTGCATGAAACATGCCAACTGATCTAAACATCATTCAGTTAAATCGATCTAAATATCATTCATGCAAATATGCATGAAGATGCCAACTGATTTAAATATCATTCATGCAAACTGATCTAAATATCACTCATGCAAATGTGCATGAAATATGCAAATGTGGATGAAACTGCAAACTAATACATGCAACATGGTACAAAATTTCATGTAACTTCACACCAAATACATGACACCAAATTATCATCATTCAACATTACTAAATATCAATCCAGGTACTAACTGATACATGCAAGCTGAAATAAAATTTCATGAACCTTCACACCAAATCAATGACACCAAATTAATGAATAAATATACATAATCAACATTTTGTATTACTAAATATCAAACCTGATACTAAATATCATTCATGCAAACTTGCATGAAATATGCAAACTGATACAAACTGATACATGCAACCTGAAACAAGGTTTCGTGAACCTTCACACCAAATCTATGACACAAAATAATATGAAAAAATATACATAATCCGCTTTCAGTATTACAAAAATATGAACAAATATACATGACATGCAAATATTTCACTTAACATTTTACTCAAAAAATAGAGCATACACTCAAAAAATACAGTAGTACAAAAATTTACTTGGAACAGATCATTTCAATCAAGATTTATAGTATCCACCGTAATCACATTGTTTTGGACTACACCTTGAATTTCTTTATACTCTCGGTATAACCTGCCATCCATCCATTTGCCACATCATAATAGAATCGAATCCAATTTCTTGCAACTGGTTGGATAAGGCATCTGTGAACAAGGTGAACATATACAAAATGATTATTATTCAGTGTTTTCAGAGGCGTTTTGGGGCACGTCCTGGGCCCCGCCTTGGGGCTGGGCATACCCAAAACACCCCAAGGCAACCAAATCGGGCGTCATGTTTGTCAGGCGTACGCCTTGAGCTGTAGGGCGAACGCCCAGACGGTGGGATGCGGTTTATGGGCTGGGCGTTAAAAGCTCTTGCCTCAGCCCAACTACTATGAAGAGTCTGGGTTATTCATAGCATCCAGCCCAAACTCGTTACCCACCTAATAAATAACTCACACGACAGATAAAAAGTAAAGGAACCCAAGCTTTGCCAATTTCCAGCCACCCTCTGCATCTCTCCCCCTCCATCTCTATGTCTATCATAGGTCGCCTCTGCTCTTCACAATTCTGAGCTAGCGCTGAAAGGACGCAACCCAACGGCCCAGTCCCCATGACCAGAAGTCCAGGACTTGACGAGCACCCATCTCGTACACTGCTTGCCTTGCCTTGCCGCCAGCATATTTTCCCTTGCCTTACCATCATCTGAGGCAGAAATCACAGAGCAGCAGCAAGTTGCAACTTACAAGTCGGATTCAGGTATGCAACATTCTCCAAAACTGTGTATTTTATTTTTATTCGAAGTGATGCTGGATGCTTTCTGATATGCCCCCATGTCCCTTCCTAGTTCCTCCTATTGCTCTTATACTTCCAACTTCAACCTGATCGACCCGATGTACATGAACACGGTCGGCATTCTGGTCGGCGGTTGGGCTGCCATAAGATTTGTGGCCAATAACCCATGCACCTGCTATATATTCTATTTGGACTGCACATACAAGCAATCTTCAAAATAAAAGCATGCTGATGGTTGTCTATGAATTTTGATGTGTAGCGGGGTGGTTCATGCATTGAGTTCCAACTGGAGGGGAATTCGGAAATCGACAAAAGAGAAAGAAGGGTCAGTTAAGCTCCGAATTTGTAAGGTAAGTTAGATTTCGACTTCAGCTTTTATTGAAGAGCTTTTATTGAAGACTGAAGTTGTTGATTAAATTGGAATAAAATTAATAACAAATAGGTGACATGTTGATTAACCTGAAGTTGTGGTAAATTATTCTCTCCCATTATACATAGCTAGTTTAATTGTTGCACCCATTATACATACATTGCTCTTGGATTTAATTAGAAATGTAGATGAATTTCTTCATTTCATTATTAAGTTAAGGATACATGCTGCATAATAATTCTTTTATATTGATGACCTATGTTACTTGGTGATTTTTTGTTTGTTCTGCCCTCTTGTTATGTAGGAGTTGTTCTTGTGAGTTGTGCCTTAAGTTTTAGTGACATCTTGCATTGTTTTGTTATGTCTGCAATCAAAGTTTCCAACTTTTTTGAAATGATAGGCATCAAATTTGGTGTCGACTAATTTCTGGTGTTTTTGCACTTAATTATCATGTTTTATACTTATCATGGCTTTGAAGCACTAATTACATTTCTGAATTCATATATTTAACAATAATTTGTTTTGAATGGCAGGAATCAAATTCTAATTTGTTATGGATTCAAATGAAGGAATCGAATCAAATGAGTCTAATTGTAGAAAATATTTCGCCTGGAAGTACGCCATAACTGATGCTAATGAGAAGCATTTCAAGGTAAGCAGACTTGTACTGGGACAATTAACCGGCTTAAACATCATTTGGCCAAAACTCATCAAGGTGTGAAACCATGTCCTTCTGTTAAAAGTTTTGAATGCGTTAAAAGTTTTAAAGCGTCAAAAAATGTCGTCTTAACTGAGATTCGAATGACTCTGGGGGCAATTACAAGGAAAGGAATAATTAGTGAGTATAATGAAAGTGGAAGTTTTGGAAGTGCACCACAATCTAGAGCGAGAGGTCCTATGGATAATTTTGCAACAACACAAGCGAGGCAAACTATTTTAAATTCTAAATGGAATAAGGAAGAAAGGAAAGATGTTTGCAAATTGATAGGTCGCTTCTTTTTTCTAGTGGTCTTGCTTTTAATGTTATAAATGACTCTTATTTCCAACCAATGTATGAAGGAATTGCAAAGTATGGGCCTGGTTTTGTTCCCCCAAGTATGCATGATTTGAGAACTTGGAGTTTAAAAGATGAGGTGCAAAATATAAACAATATGATGGAAGAACATAAAAAGGCATGGAAAGAAGTTGGCTGTTCTATTATGTCTGATAGTTGGACTGATGGGAAAAGTAGATGCTTGATTAACTTTTTGATTAATAGTCAAGGTGGGACATGGTTTCTGAAGTCAGTTGCTGCTTCTGATTCTATTTAAAATGGAGAACTTATATTCAATTATCTTGATAAAGTTGTAGAAGAAATTAGAGAGGAAAATGTTGTGCAAGTTATCACGGATAATGGGTCAAATTTTGTGAACGCTGGAAAAATATTAATGGAAAAGAGAAACACTTGTACTGGACTCCTTGTGCTGCACATTGTATTGATCTTATGTTGGAGGATATAGGAAATTTGAAAGTTTATAAAACTACACTTGCTAGAGCTAAACATGTGGTTAAATTCATTTATGGGCATACTTGGGAGTTAAGTTTGATGAGAACTTTTACCAAAGAGCACAAACTTTTAAGGCCTGTAGTGACATGGTTTTCTACTGCATATCTTACTCTTCAAAGTGTTTATGGTCAAAAACAAGCACTTCAATCTATGTTCAGTTCAACGGTTTGGAATACTTCTTCTTAGATAAACATGTTGAAGGCATGAAGGCTAAAGATACAGTTCTATATAATCCACAGTTTTGGGGTCAACTTTATTATTGTATAAGAAGTGTACTTCCACTGGTGAGTGTTTTAAGGGAAGTTGATTCAGAAGTAAAACCAGCTATGGGATTTATGTATCATTTAATGAAATCTGTCAAGGAAAAAATTATCAATAATTGTGGAATGAACAAACAAAAGTATGATGCTATTTTGAACAAAATTGATGCAAGATGGACACCACAACTTCATCAACCATTGTATGCTGCACGATATTATTTGAATCCACAACTATGTTTTCAAAATGATTTCGCACTTTTTAATCAAGTAAGACAAGGTTTGGATGTATGCATGGAATGGATGCTTGATTATGAAGATCGTCTTATAGCTGAAATTCAACTTGATGATTATGTTTTTTCTAGAGGAGATTTTGGCAGTCGAATTGCAGTTGACTAAAGAAGATTAAGAGCACCAGATTGGTATCATTACTTCCATAAGAGAAAGTACATTTTTAACATCTTACATAACAAATGGTTAATGATTACTTTTCCCTTTTTCAGCTAATTGGTGGTTGCGTTTTGGTAGCAAGACTCCAGAGTTAATGAAGTTTGCCATTCGTGTGCTTAGTTTGGCTTGTAGCTCCTCGGACTGTGAAAGGAACTAGAGTACTTTTCAAATGGAAATTTTCTTCCTTCATATATTTATTATATTTTACAGTTGTCTCTTGTTTTATTAAATATTAAATCTCAATTTTATTTTTTTCTTGTCTAGATTCACACAAAAAAGAGAAACAGGATTGTGCATAAGAAATTAAATGCGTTGGTGTATGGTATGTACAATACACGTTTGAAGGAGAGGAGTATTAAAAGAAAACAACAAATTGATCCAATTTTGGTTGATGAAATTGATTCTGACGATGAGTGTATCACTAAAAAAGAAGATCATGTATTTCCAGAAGAAGTTGATTGGCGTAATGATGATGATATATTTAATATTGATGTTGTCAAAACTATGACACTTAAGGACATTTATGCAAAAACATCTCTCATTAACATGAATTCAAATTTGACATCTCAGTTACCATCACAAAGTAGGAAAAGAAATCAGGATGGAAGTTCAACATCATCAAGTAAGAGTTTAATTTTCAATGTTTATGCTTAAATTGTGCATTTTTGAAATCTATTGCATTAAATTGTATATATGATATGAGTGTATTTGTACAATTATTTTGTTTAGGTCAGAGCAAAGGCAAAGGACTAGATATTTCTGTTTCAAGTTTGGACAATTCTGAAGAAGATGAAGGTCTAATAGAGATTTCAAACCAAACTACAAGAACAACAATGCCTAGTATTGGAGAAGAAGATGATGATAATGATATGGATGATATTGAAATTGATGAGTGGCATTTATTTTTTAGTTATATTGATTTTATTACATTTCTTTTTCATGTTTTCTTTAGATTTGATGTTAGTTTAGTAACGGTTGTATTTGTGAAATGATTTGTTTAAGAAGTTGATGAGTTTGTTTGTTATGTTATGAAATTATGCTTTGTCTTCTTACTTAGACAATGATACTAAGTTATAATATTTATTTTTTCTAAATTTAGTAATATATATGCATATATGCATATATACATTTATATTTAAAATATTTAAAATAAAAATTCGCAGGGCTTACGCCCCACGCCACGGGGCTTTCGCCCCGTTTGGGTGGACATGAAACGCCCTGCCCAACACCTTCGCCTTCTAAAACATTGTTATTATTCACAAAACCAATTGTGATGTGTCCACGGGGATGCAATGGGTCTGTATCTGCTATTAAAGGCAAAAAGTAAGAAACTGTAACTTGGATAGAAAATGTACATCACAGATATAAAAACTTGCTATGAGTGCCCAGCTTCTGGCATGGTCATCCAAAATTGTCTAGGGAGTTGTCCTCCAAGTATACAATTGCCTCTTTATTTAATTTTGCATCTTCTTTCACCCATAATTCATTTGTACAAATCATAGTGTGCAGTCAACTCTCCAAGCAAATCTATTCCTGACCAGCCTCTAATTGTCCTCCCCATGCCAATTAGAGCAGCTATTGCCATGTTACCACATTACAATCTGCCTTGACATCGATGACATTCCTTATTTATTGGGTGATACAATCTGGAATGTGTCAACAAATGATATATCATCTAAAGCTGAAGGTGAAGCTGCAGTGGTCCTTTTGAGCGTTTATTTCTGTCTCCGAGGGCCTCTTATCAATCTTCCTTTTTAACATAAATCCTTCAGTTGGAGTAGGAGCGAAGCAAATAACTTCAGTTGATAAGACATGCTCAAAATGAGATGGGTTTCGAGTGGTGAATGTATCAGATTTCAACTTCTTCCCTTTTTTCTACTCCTCACATCCACCTTAACATCCAGCTCCGTAATCAAATTTGTCTGATAACTCTCTTAACTTTATTAAAAGCTACATCTTCCTATTCCCATCAAGCTGTTATAATGCTTGTAGATGCGATCTAACTCAGCCTTTAGCAGCACTTCCTCTTCTGGGACCAATTCCTTTTTGGGCTCCATGTCTAGCTTCTTCTAATGTGGATGTAAGGAATATACGGGAATGATGCGATTTTCCCTTTTGAATTCTCCATTCTCATATGTACATGGTAATCCATAAATTCGTATAGCTAGACAATCATATTAGTTTTGGTCTGTCCCAATTGCCTTAGACTATGATACTTGCTGAAAATTATCTTCATTACTCTAGTTGAGGTAAACTGATTTACTGTAAATATTGCGTACTTAACCCGTCATTTATGTTATCTTGTGCATATATGATGCCTATTTGGTTTCTAATTATTAGAAGAATATCTTAATTTATGCACAAAATACTATTTTAATGATTAATTCTGTCTTCTCATATTTTTCAGTTGAAGAGCGTGATCTCACGGTTCCAACGGCTATTTTTCCAGATTTTTCTGAGCAGGGGGCAATTTTCTACGAATTTTAGAAAGCAAACATGATTTTCTGATAATAAAAGGGCATATATGACATCATGACGATGTCAGCCTGTGCAACAGCAGGTTTGGGCACATGTTTTAATCGGGTTTTGACCCGTTTCAAGTCCGAAACCTAATAGGAATCCTTCGCCTATATATACGTGGTTTTAGGGACTTTTGGGGCATCAAACGACGTCCAAAAATTTCATAAAAACACTCGAAATTTTCGTCTTTCCGAGGAACACGTCAGGGAGGAGGTTACAACACAGAAAAATTCAGTAATAACCAAAGAAGAGGGTTTAAGGGTTTAATTGAAGGCTTTGGTGATAAAATTCACAACTTTCTTATTGGATTGAATTAGATTCTTGTATTAGAGATTAAATATTTGGTATTGGTGTTTCAAACCAGTATTATTTTGATGATGATCACAATATTATGTTGTTGCTAATGACTATCATGTTAGTCTCATAGTTAATATTTCAAGAATATCATTTTTGGAGACTAAATGATAGGTACAAGGATGGACATCAAGAGGAGCAATGCCAAAGCTTGGACTCAAGGGGTGCCTAAGCTTGAAAGATGATGGGGAGCATCAAGGCATCGAAAGATTGAAGATTAGACTCTAAGAGAAGCAATGTAATACATGTGTTATTTCATTTATTGTTTTTCTCTTTTTAAGTCTAGGTTTATTGTAATGCCTTGATAGATGGGCTAACTCCTTCATGCATATGCATTTTCCATCTTAGTGAGACTTAGGATTATCATAGAAATCATCCCAATAGCTTCACCATGTCTTTTTTGGGGGATGTATGCCCTCAGTTCATTTGTATTTGATGCAAATATTTTTTATAATAGATGTGGGAATTTTGCATATGATGCAAAGGGAATTAAATGTGTCGTAAAATGTTTACGTGTATGTTCAATATTATAAACGCGAGAAAAAGTTTACATAAATGACGGAATCATCCTGGTCTAAACGCAGGTTCAAACCGCGTCAAAAACGAACACCAAATGCACAAAATAGAGCCAAAACAGTGAACAAAGTCAAATTTGGCATTACGGGTCGGGCACCCGCCCGACCCGCCTGGAGGCCACAGTAGGTTTTTTAAACCCAGTTTTGTGCAACTGCTACAGTTTTTAAGATAAACTAGTTTTGGGCCATGTTTGAGTCCTCGTTTGAGGGGTCAAACGAACTCGGAATGACGTGTCGTTTGTTCCTACGCGTTCACCGTTCAACCCTCTTCGATTTGGTTGTATCACTTGCGAAGCTCAACGGTGATGGAGGAAAAATTTGCTAAAGTTTGGCCTTTGTGAAAGGCAAACTTTAATTAATTTTTCCCTTCAAAACTTTTAGTCTCACATCGGATATGGAGTGAAAGGGAGGGGTCGGCCGCCTATATAAATAGGGACATACTCCGCTCCTTGAAACTCGTCCCAAGCTCCAGATCTGTGTAGCTCCATTAAACGTGAGCAAGCCCGAATCTGAGCTTAAAATAAATATTCTATCTTTCTCCCTAAAATTCTTCCTTACTCCTGATCGAGCTCTAACAAAGCTACGAAGAAGCTCAGATTGGATCCGAAGTCTTGACGAAGGATCCACTCAAGGTGAAATCTGCTTCGATGCGTGGTTGGCTTGGTGACAAGGGTGTTGCTTGCCTCAGGACACCGTGTGGTTTAGGAAGCGGTTCGGCATGGGACGAAGAGCGGCTCGGGACGCGATTCGGCTTAGGAGAAGCGACTCGGGGCCAAAGAAATGTTGCTGAAAATGACGCTTCGTATTCTATGGAAACGAAGTGAAAGGTAAGTAGTTTAAATTATTAGCATGTGTTTATAATTGCAAATAGGTTAATAGATCTATGCTTAGGGGTTGGTCGGACCCAACCCCAGGATAGTAGAGATTCTGGCTAGGGTTGTTCTCTTTAGGGCTAGATTTAAAATAGTTTTAAATCTATTTTTCCGCCGCAATTTTGATTTCGTCGTCCGACCGATTTAGGCCGGACGTCGATTTTATGGACCTAAGGACACAGAAAACTCAACATTGGTATCAGCGCCAGTCTACATGTGTATTTTCACAAATTATAAAATGTATATGATACAGCATACTTCTCAATGAGATGGAGGTTTTATTTAAACATTGAAAATGTCGTTTTGAAGCAATGTTTTTTATTTTCGAAAATTGTTTTTGAAAATTAGATTTAATTTTAGAATCATGTGATAATTTTATAATTACATCTTTATAATTATTTTATAATTATTGATGTAACTTAGATTTATGTGATAATTTTAAGTTGCATGTTTAGCTAAATTGTTTAGTTGATATTTTAATGGTTATATTAGTTATTTTGATTATGTGATAATTCAAGAAAGACTTTTAGGATAGCCATTAAAAGCTTTAAAAAAATTATATGATAATTTTTGAAGGACATGATATGATTTAAAAATTGTTCCAACTTGAATTTTAAAATGCCTAATACATGATTAGGATAGCACCTTAAAAATCCGTATAGTTGATAATGACATTAATAAAAGTTATTAACCAATCCTAATAATTTTGAATTTTAGGATTCAACTAGTTGATATGATTAACTAGTCTTAATGAAGCCATTTCTTATCGAATGGGACACATATGAATAATAAGTTTCCTTCAATGGACCATGATCCGGTCTGGTATGTTTTGACTAGTGTTGATGATTGCTCGACTTGGGATAGTGATCCTGGCCTAGCCAAATCCCTGGCCGTGTTTCGCTGGACCGCAAGGATGTGAATTATGATTATATAACATCGTCGATTAGATCTAGTCAATTATGTTAAAAATATTCTTCAAGGTTAGCCGTAGCCCGCATTACTTTTAGACTTTGGGAACCAAGGATTTCATGTTATAGTTGTTGAGTCAACTCAAGCTGTAACATGACTATCTTTTGGGAACCAATTCCCTTAAACATGTGATGTAGTTCAACTTAAACCAAACTGTCGCATCGTGAACAAATCGAGTGCCAGTGTAAGTTAGGATTGGACCAAAAAGTAAGGATCTGACTAGACTAGTCTTTATGATTTGTTGAGCCAACTCAAGGTCATAAGCGACTAGGATTAAAAACCAATAAGGGAATCACATTCGATGTGATTGATGAAGAGTCGTCTACCAATCGCAGAGTTAAGCAACTTGTTGAGTCAACTCAAGGTTGTGAGACTCAGAGTGGTCTGGTCCCTTTCCCACTAAATATTATTATTCGTTCATCTATATGGCTTATGATGATCGCTAAAATAGTGGGAGGATATATTTGAATAAAAATCCATTTTAACTATATTTAAAATACATTGAACATATGCTAAACTAAGTAATTCTATGTTATACATGATGGAATCCATTAATAATATCCTAACGGAAAATGTAAACGGTCAAGATGATTGTTTAAGGAATATCAACTCAAATCAAGTTTGATAGTCTAAGCCATGTTCTTAATGACCTTAATATGTCCTTACTAGCACAAGCTTACGGACAATGATTTCCTTGAGTTCTGTGTCCAATAAAATAAAAGCACGCTACATGTCACACGCCTCTATGAGGGGCAGCTTGAACATACTGATGTTCAGAAGCAAGTTTCTTCATAAAAGCAAGGTTGTATGGAAAATGGTTTCGATCCACAAGATTCGAAACTTTGATCAAACTGTTTGGATCGAAGATGAGTGCACAAGCGGTGCAAGACCATGTATCCAAATCAGATCTTGAGCCAAGCAACTTGTTGAGTCAACTCAAGGTTGTGAAGCTCAAGTGTTTGGATACATAAGGTGCTTGCACAGCAAATAATTTTGTTGGGAAAGTATTGTCTAAATGTGATCTAAAACGGAGAAGACATTGAAGAAAGTCTGTTGAGAAAGAAAGTTTTGACTATAATAAGAAAAGGCAAACATAAGGGGAACTGAAATGGTGACATTTGATGTCACGATTTCAGGAAGATTGTTATACAAAAGGAAAACACATACTGGCAAATGTCGTCACTTTGCTTCTGAAGCAATGTCTCGGTGTGAATCTTTTGTATAACGATATTGTATTAAATGTTAATACACAAATACTCAAGTTATAGAAACTTTATCATGGCAAAATAGACTAGGCCCTACCAATGAGACAAACTTGACAAGTTACATAAAGTGAGTTTTGATCTCTCGTACTATGAGTCGAAAGATACTTGTACGTCTTGTCTCAAATGTATAATGGCCAAACACCTTTTGTAAGACAGTGGGAGCATGACTTGGAGAACTCGTGATCGCGTACATACGGATGTATCCACACCATGTCTAAATTAGCCTAGATATGTTATACTTGTTTATTACGACACGTGTTCTTGATGAAACACATGTCTGATAAAATAGAGTACAAAGTAACAGAAGTATTTGAACTGCTTCGATCAGATCGAAGAGTCGAATACTTAGTTATATAATTCTTGTGTAATTAAAAGAAAATGTGTTTTTTTCTCTCAGGTCAAGTCTCTTAACACATTGGTGTGTTGGAGAGCATGAATCACATTCTGTTAGACATAATGCAATACATGACAAGTGACTTTGAGTTACAATCCTCCTTCTGGGTTAATCCCAAGATAATAGTTACTAGGTTCTTGATAAGGTTCTGTGAGGAACTGATCAATATGATATTCCTTAAATTAAATCGTTAGGAAGTTATAGGATTACTCGAGTCTCATGAGACGAAAAGTTGAGTAAGTCATCATAGTTGATGATGGCCTAGACAACTTCCAAGATTCCATTCGGAGTAGTGACTCTAAGAAATGGCTTGATGCAATCCGAAAAGGGTCCATGTGCATAAATAAAGTATGGACTTTAGTTTACGTGCCCAAGGAAAGTGTTTCCTTTGGCGGCAAGTATATCTTCGAGACAGAAGATTGGTGCAGATGGAAAGAGTGAAGTACAAGTTATGCTGGTTAAGAAATGTTATCATCAGAACTCCTATAAACGGATTGTGATGAATCTTTATCACCAACAGCTGTGTACAGATATATTCGAATCGAACTCGATGTAAATGCTCATGATGACCATGAAAACTGGTGTAGTCATGTATTAGTCTGTTTTCTAAATATGATTTAAAGAACAAACTTATAAGAATGAGCCAGAGAGTTTTCAAGGTCAGTTGGAGCAAATTAAAAGCATGCAAGGCATTAAGGAGCCGGAACATATATTTTGACAAAGTGGTCAACGAGTTTGACACTTTATCAGAAATTATTATGAACCGTGCAGTTGACCAGTAACTATGTAGGATTATTGTCGTAAGGTACGATGAGCTGGATGAGATCCTGGCATATTAAATATTATGGATTCCAAGAGACGATGGATATTATTTGGATGAGATTCAAATGTGTGGTCTAAAATAATCATAGAAACTCCCTAAGTCTATAACTAAAGAAGGTTTAGCAGATTCACTCATAAAGGCTATGTCACATAAAGTCTATAGAGACTTATGTATAAATGTGGTATGAGTTACAGAGATAAATGGGCATGTGTGCAAGTGAAAGATGTTGGGAGATAGGCATACCCTCGACTCGAGGCAATTTATCTCTGTGTAAGTGTACAAACATCTTGTTCAAAATTACAGTAAGCTATATGGTAAGAATTTATCTAAGTTAATAATAATGTAGTCGACATTAGAACTTAGGTAACGTCCTAAGACTTAATGCGGGGTTAAACAAGTATCAAAATCAGGATCTCAATCATGGAGAATTGTTTGACCGTTAGTAGCATAAGTCTAAAACGGTCCATGGTCATAGATGTTTCGAGGAAAGGATATCGAAACATAGGATAGACTATTGTGTCTTTGTCTTCACCATGAAGTGGTGACGATGATCTTATGGTCGTTCGACTTGGCGAAGTCGAAGACGAGACACAGGTGCTCATTGGAGAATGAGTTCACTAAACGACCCAGCGAGAGTTATCACATGGTTAACATAACAAATTTGTCAATGATAACTCTCTGTGATGATAAGCAAGTTGATCCTTAGACTTGAGGTCATTGTACGAACCTGTTCGTGAACGGTGTCACTTAGATTTCTGACCTAGCTTTGAGGCAAGGCATGTCGAAAGGTCTTTGGTTGGGTGACACTTGAAGCGTGCGAGAAAAGTAATGACCAAGAGAGAATTCGTCTCTCTTGTTATGGGGAGTTAATGTCACGTGTGTTGGTTCGGTCTTTAGTGACAAACTTTGGCCAAAGTATGTTGGAAGAAGTCCAACATTATTTGACTAAAGACCGATGGAAACTAACCAAGTTCGAGCTATTGGGGTTGACAATTTGACCGTACCCTAGGCTTGACTAAGCGACATAGTTTTGACGAGGGGACTAAAACTGCGGTATTCATCAAGGACACAGTCAGGGTGGTCCCGACAATACTCATGTCAATGAGTTAACCATATAAGTATGATACCGAAGGGACGACACATACTGCTCATGGTCTCTGCCATCTGAGGTTTCGAGCCCCACCTGTAGTAGGGTCAGTCTGTAGGGCCTCACACAGAGTGAGACTTTCGTCAAGTAATAGGAAGAAATTAGGGAGAATATGCATTTGATGTGAGTGATAGAAAACTGCAAAGAGTTTGCAGTTAGCTTCTGCATTCGGGATAAATGATTCTGAGTGCAAGTGGGAGATGTTGGGAATGTATGCCCTCAGTTCATTTGTATTTGATGCAAATGATTTTTTATAATAGATGCGGGAATTTTGCATATGATGCAAAGGGAATTAAATGTGTCATAAAAAATTTTACGTGTATATTTAATATTATAAACACAAGGAAAAGGTTGCCTAGATGACTGGATCGTCCCAGTCTAATCCCAGGTTCAAACCAAGTCAAAACCGGACACTGCCAAAATCTAGATTAGTTCATGCAGATTTATTCATTTGGGCTTTTGCTTAGGTTTGAGGGTTTATTTAGGGTTCCTATATATAGGAAAGGGCTTAGTTCATTAGAACTTCTTGGTCACTATTGCAAATCATTAGAGATTGATTAAGCCACTCTCAAACTCTCACATTTCCCTCTCATGAGCATTTCTCTCTTCATGCATTGAAGCTTAGCTCAAGGAAAATCATCCAAGTGAAATCAAGCTCATCGCAATACTTGTAGATTCTCTTCCATGCCTTCTTCTTCATATGAGTAAGTCGTCATCAAGGCATATGTAAGAGTATTTATTTTAATTTGTTTTCTTTGAAACCCTAGCTTTCTGTGTGATAGCTAGTTACTCTCTGTGTGATAGTATAACCCTTGTGTAGGGTTGTTTGTGATCTCTCTTTATGAGAGTTTGAGTCTCTCTGTGTGAGAACAAGGATTTCGATGTGTGAGAATCCAAATTCTTTGTGTGCGGTATCTCTGCGTGAGATTGTATTCACTTCTCTCTGTGAGAATCATAGTGGATATTGGTGTGGCTGGACGTACCCAAGTTTGGGGAACCAGTGTAAAATCTTGTGTTTACGTTTGTTGATTGTGATGTTTAAATTTCTATGGCATTTATAATTCCGCATTTGCAAGCTTAATTTCTAAATACGCAATTTGTGCCAATACTTTATTCACCCACCCTCTAGAGTGTTAGTTGTTAGTATTGCAACATATAGATGATCCTTACACTAAAGATGATGTTTTTATTAATGAAGATTGAGTCTTTTCTCTCAATGCTTGGCTAATTCTCTTATATGTTGGTTGTGATGTAGTAAGAGTTATGTAATCGTTGTAATTAACGTCTTTTCTGTAAGGACCCTGGCTATGAGGAAAACACTAGAAGGGTGGTTGAATAGTGTTTATAAAATTTAAACGATGGCTATACCAATTTAAATTCCTAACCAACAACAAATGGGTAATTATAAATAAACCCAAAATGAAACAATGCTAACACAAAGTATATTTCAAGGGTTCGGATTACCCAAGTCAACTCCCAACGTGTTCCCGGTAATCCTACGTCCCTTCCACCCGGATACCTCCGGATACTCAAGTTAGAACCCTAACTTTAGGTTTCCTTTAAACCCACTTGTAGCAACCATACAAGTGAATTCGAAACATAATTGATGTCATTGACTCCCACAACTTGGGATTAAGCAAACCACTCTCACAATCCGAGAGTAAAACTAAATTCGAAAGATATGAAATAATGAAATAGCAACACTTACAATCACATATGCCTTGAAGTAGAACTTGAAGAAGCAAGTGTGTTGTATGTTGAAGTCTCATCCAAGAAGAGAGAAATCCCCTTCTATTGTTACCACCAATTGTCTAGAGGATATCACTTTGATTCTAGGTTGGAGAGTAAGAGAGAATGAGAATGGAAATCAAGGGCTTTTGATTTTGAGAGCTTTGAAAACTTGAAGATGAAAGCTTAGGGGTTTCAAGAGATGATCGAGTAGATGACTAACCCTTCAATGGAACAGTAGAAGCCCTCTTTATAAGTTCTCTAAAACCCTCAAATAGAATCCCCAAAAACCCTTTTGTAATCCGTGGAGAAACAGCCAACGGATAGAATTTACACACTCGATAGTCGACAGATGATGAACCAACAGTCGAGCGCTGCACTGTGTCAGAGGGTAGGTGAGAATTCAAACAGTAACTTACAACATAGGACAGTCGACTGATGAAGGTCTGACAGGCACCTGTAAATCTAACAGGTGACTGATAGACCTTCTACAGGGACTGAGCGAAATATGAGTAAGTTGATAAAATTCTACAAATGTTGGAAAGAAGGGACATGCGATTGATGTGGTATCCACAGGCGCCTGTGCCATGGGCAGGCGACAGTAAAACCAACATCATTCGTCTAGCCGTAACTTGCAGAGCTTGTCAAACACTAAGTGTTAAAAACAAGGATCGACAGGCGACTGAAGAAGAATTCACAGTCGCATGTGCCATGTGCAGGCGACTGTGAAACCAACATCAATCGTCTGGCCGAAAGAAAATAAGATAATGATCTTTAGGAAAGAGAGAGACAGGCGACTGACTAACAAGTTACAGTCACCTGTAACTTGAACAGTCGCCTAAACTTTGTACATCAATCGCCCGAAGAAAGTTCTAACTTAAAACCCAAAAACCAAATGATAAAGTATGTGCAAAAAGACGACTGTAGAACAAATCACAGGCGACTGTTTGGAGACAGATGCCTGTTAAACTTTCAGCAGTCGCCTGTTGAAATCCAAAATGCACATGCTTGAGAAATATTAATTGGAGGCCAATGAAATAAGATCTAATGATTTCCTATGACAGAAATAAAGATGCAAGTGTGCTCCAACATAGTTCTACTTCTAAGCTACAAACTAGAATAGAATAAAAAGATTACATCTTGTATTAGCCACTCTTCTTTCCAAAGAATGAGCTTGAAGTCTTCTAGAAGCTTCATACATCATCTTTGATCATCCAATCCACTTTTCATGCTTTGATTGATCCTTGAGTGACATCCATTGCTAATTGATCTTCATGATTTGCTTAAGCAATGGATTAACTTCAAATAGGGGATTAGTCACAAGTATTTATGTTTGCTCATCATCAACACCAAGTAGGGAGAAGTCCAATACTTAACATTCTCCCCCTTTTTGATGATGACAAATAATGTAATGCCCCGCTCCCCAAGATACCCGGGAAGTATGAATCCATCCCAGGTTATCCCATAGCAGCGAGTGTTACAAAAGAGAAAAGAAAAACTACAAAGAAACCGGCAGGCCACTGCGCACTGCTGGGGTAGTACCTGTAAGGTTTCCAAATTCAAACAACCAAGAGAATGCACATAAAGAACCAAAACCAACAACTACAAGGACAACTGCACAAAGAACACACAGGTAAGCAATGCATTTAAATATAACAATCCATTGTGCATCAACTTATACATCCACATCTCACTCCCAAAAGAGAACCTAAAAGTACAAGAGCTCCCCCTCCTCTCCCCTCACCACCCCATCCAACAACTCACGCTCATATATCCAAACACAACTCCAAGAATCTCCAGCTCAACTGTTACCTCCAATTACTACATCCAACTCCATCACCTGAATACCTGAAAAATCAACGGTGGGGCACGTCAACGTGTGACCCAGTAGGAAAATCCAACTCCACCTCAAATGCAACATCCTAAAAGGCAACTACTTACAAGATATGCAACGAACATGACATGGTAAGATAACAGTAACAAGAGTACACAGAACCGTAAATGGGTAAGAGGGCAGGGGTTACAATAATCGCACAAAAATAAGAGTATGTAAAATAATGCAATGGGGGTGCAGAGAGGAAGGTGTAACAACAAGTAGCAATAAGTGCAACGAAGGTAAATGACAACATGTGCAAGCTAAAGAAAAGAACAACAAGAAAACAACAATGAAACTACAAGAGCCATAAAATAGAAGAGAGCACATCAACAACATTAAGTGCAAGGGAAATATTTAATTTACTTAGTTTTTTATTCTTATCAGAACCCTGGGTATCGAGTAGAACATACAGGCATGGACCTCACCCAATAATATGGGTGGAAAAATAGGACTCCTTGCCGCGCTAGCCTGTCAGGAGCATATGATCCCCCCAGATACACTATTACAAAAGGGATCCAAAACTCTGCCCACTCCCCGCCTCATGGGCTACGTCAGGAGTGCGAGTGAAACCACAAAACACGGCCATCCCATTTGCCTACCTGGTACTCAGGTTTCCCCCGACCCCATGTTTGTTACTCACCCTCCTTTAAGAGAACTGAGTCATTTATTTATTGATATAGCATACATGCATGAATATGAAAGAAATCAAGTTGCCATGGACATATGTCTTTCTTTTCAATTTCTTTCCATTCTTTCCTTTCCACATTTCACAACACACTTGGGACATGCATCTCCTTATGCATTCCCTTTTCCAATTCCATATATCACAACAAAGGTCATGCCTCAACCAAGCCAACCTCACACCATCACATAAGCATCCATAGCTTCATTAAACAAAGATTACTTTCACAACTTGGAGACAACATATAACAAAAGAGAAACATGCATGATGAAACAATTTAAGTGAAACATGAACATATAAGTGAGGGTGATAGCTTAGAGGAAAACATGGGAACATGCACTTCATGTCTCAACCATCCATCACCATGGAACATCCACAATTAAGAGCAATTATGGCAAGAATAACCACAAATAAGGTTTAAGAACAACACTCCCCAAACTTCAGCTTGCATGAAATTATAGGTTGTCAAAAAAGGGGGACTGTTTTAAGGGAATTGCAATTCGAATCTCATAAAACTCACAACTACCAAGTTGTAGATATGGAAGTTTTCCATGCACCCACCAATTTTCAAAAATTAATACGAAGTGTGTGATTTATGGTGCTCAATTTTCTAACAGATAGAATTTCTACAGAAAAACAGAAACACTACATCAACTTAATCAATTATTTACTCCTAATTACAGTCAGATCTGGGTGGAATGCAAAATATGAATATGTGTATCTTGAAGAGTAGTTATCTAAAATATCCTAAAACACCTAATTTCATTAAGTACAGAGGTAGTTAAGACTGTTTTGGTGAAGGGTGTCAAAACTAACAGATTCTGATATGTTGCAAACTATCCCCTTTTTCTCCTAATTTATGAATTGAACATGTGACATATTATATATGATTATGGGATAGAATTTCATGAACTACATGAATATAATTTTTTTTAGATGTTTGGTTTACCTAACATGAGCAGAAATCACAGTTGTACACGGGTCCAATCTGCAGGAATTTCAGAAAATAGAACCACCCAACACTTTAGCTTAAACCCCTTAATACAAGACATCATATGAGCATGTGAGCATCACTATAGTAACTAAATTGAACATGTAAAGGCATCACAACATAAAAATTGCAACTTGGTCATCCAAGCATATCAAGGGGAACAAATGAAGCATGTATACATGTAAAAGCTAACAACTTGCTTAACAAATGAACCCCCTTTTGCAATGAAACATGAGATGCAAGTAACACTTGAGTGGAGAGGAATTCCCACCTTAAGATGCTTCATATCATCCTCTTAAAAGCCAACTTTGGCTACATGAACAACTCCTCTCAAAGCTCCATCAAAAACTCCATCTTAGCAAGTAAAACTTCCTCCTCCTTTGCTTAAATTCATCCACTTGCTAACATATTGGACTAGGGACTAAGGGGAGATGAAAAGATGAAATTTTGGTGTCAAAATGAGAGCAAAAGAGATGGAGGGGAGGGGAGCACGAAATTGACAAAGAAAGGGAGGAGAAAAAAAATGAGAAAATGAGAGAAATGAACGGAATGGGTTTAAATGAGAAAGGGTTTCTCTAGAGAATTCTCCAACTCTCTCTTTCTTTCTTCCATCTTCTTTCCTTTGTCTTTTTTTTTTCTCTTTTTCTTTTCTTTTAATCCCTTTTCTTTTTTCTTCCCTTATCTCTTAAGAATCCAAATGGGACAAAGTCAACATGCTACTATGCGCACACACACCCTTCTAATTACTAAGTAGCCATCACTCTACACACACCATCCCACTTAATTACTAAATAGCCATTACCTTGCACACTCCCCTCTACTATACACACACACCACAACTAATCACAATAATGCCATCCATTATTAATACACTATTATATTTATATATTTATATTTATATTTATATTTATATTTATATTTATATTTATATTTATATTTATATCCACTACATAACACACAAATACGGACACCCTACTGTATATGACACTTAGGCCATTACAAATAAATATAAACTAAAAGATAAATAATTGTGCTTAATGAATACTTACTCCCCCTACATAAATGCCAATCAAGTTAGTCAATATTCATGAAGGCATCTATAGATCAATTGAAGCAAACATGTAAGATATGCATGAATGAAATGATTTCAATGCTAGAAATTTAGGAATTTATAATCCAAGCTCATTATATCTTATTCCCCCTGAATCTAAGGTAACTTCAATCTTAGATTCAAGTTTAGAATTTACTTAGCACAAAATTATGAAATGTTTATTTCTCTCCCCCTATGACATTATCCCAAAAGTGGGAGTAGAGAAACAACAACAACAGTGCTAAATAAGTATTAAAACAATTATGAGAGTCCAAAGATGGGATATATATTTAATGTGATACCAAAATAAAATCGAGAAAACACGAAGGTGCATCACAATGATATATACCAAAAACTCATCAACAAAAGAAATTGTAATTGACTAAAGAAATGAGAATCCAATATCAACAGTTCAAGGGCAAGAAAAATGTCTCACATCACATCATGTATATAATAAAGCACACAGAGAGACACAAGTGCATAATGAATGCACAATGGAGCACAATATATAAGAACCAAAAATAGATATCATATATATATATATGACTGAATACAAGAGTACAAAAGAAAAAAATCAACTCCATGTACATCATCATCCATCAGTACAATCAAAAAAATACAGACAGACACTCAAACTCTCAACCATAACCAAAAAAATATATGCCTAAGGGTGAGAAGTCTCCGGGAAGCGTCAGTCTAGATTAGCTACAGAGGAGTGTACGCGAGTAACCAACTCAACATGGAAGTGCTGGGCCTCTGGATCATCAAAAATATCCTTGGGATGAGGAGCAGTAGCAACAGCAGAGGAGACATCCTGAGGAGTCGGAGAAGTAACCGGCTCAGAAGCCATACCAACAGTAGGGTCAGGAAGCTCAGTAATGATCTGAGGAGGAGGCTGAGAAGGCTGAGGTGATGGTACAAAAGACTGGAGATGGGCAGAGAAGGGAATGCCCTGATGGTGGAACATCAGATGGAGCAGATCATAAAGACCAGAAACCTTCTCGTCAAACAGATCATGAGAGGGTGCAGCAGATGAAGATGGTTGATCAGTAGGTGGAGCGATGGACGAAGACGGGACTGAAGAAGACTGCTTTTTCTTTGATGTCGTCTGCAGAGCCGAAGAGGACTTCAACATTGCAGATGCATCCAAAAGAGGGCCAAGAGGCATGGGCTCATACGGGGACAGATCAATCCCGAAATGGTGAAAGACAAGAGTGAGGAGTCCTCCATATGGAATATGAGAGGAAGCAGTAGTGAACTCGACCTTTTCCATCCGATCAAGGAGGACCATGGCCCAGTTCCTAGACATGCCAGAGAAGATGGCGTATATGCATCAGAGGATCTCCTGAGAAGGCTGATCAGAGGAGCCATATTTCGACAAGATGTTGGACTTCACCACTAGATAAACAGCCCAACCTCGTGCAGAAAACATGGAAGCCCTAGTGCCAGAGGAGAGATATGAAGGGATCACAGAGAACATGTCATGAAGGACATTCTAATCAAGATCAGCAACGTCATAGAGTGAAATATCAGCGGCAAGGAGCCAGAGGAAGGAAAGAATGGTTCCTAAGAGAGTGGGGTCAAGCCTGATATGAGTCCCTTGAACAACGGTGTCAGTGACACCCGTGTCAGCATATTCACCGCGAATGCAGTTGGCATAGAATTGCTTGACAAGGAATAGATATGCATGAGGAAAGTACACATGAGAGTATTGTTGAGTATTGGACTTCTCCCTACTTGGTGTTAATGATGAGAAAACATAAATACTTGTGACTAATCCACTATTTGCAGTTAATCCATTGCCTAAGCATATCATGAAGATCAATTAGCAATGGACGTCACTCAAAGAGCAATGAAAGCAAGAAAAGTGGATCGTATGATCAACGATAGTGACTGAAGCTCGTAGAAGACTTCAAGCTCATACTTTGGATAAAAGAGAGACTTCCACATAATGTAATCTTTTTATCCGCTTCTAGTATGTAGCTTAGAAGTAGAACTATGTTGGAGTACACACACATCTTTATTTCAGTCCTAGGAAATCATTAGATCACTTTTCCTTAGACTCTAATTCAATTTTACCAAGCATGTGCATGTTATGATTTCCACAGGCGACTGCTGAATGATTTACAATCGCCTGTCTCAAAACAGTCGACTGTGATTTGTTCTATAGTCGTCTATTATGCACATACTTAATCAATTGATTTTTAGATTTTCTAAACTTTAACTCCTTAAGGCGACTGCTGTACATTTTACTGGCGCCTGTCCTAGATACAGTGGCATGTGATTTGTTAATTAGTTGTCTGTTTATCTTCAGCCCAAAGATCATTTTCCTTTTCATCTGGCCAGTGACTGATGTTATATTAACAGTAGCATGTCCAAGGCACAGTTGACTTTCAATGCTTCAACAGTCGCATGTCCATGATTCCTCTGCAGAATCTGCTCTCTAGAATATTTCAAGTTTTAGTGCCAGTCGACTGATGTTGTATTTACAGCCGCCTGTCCATGGCACAGTCGAATGTCAATGCTTCAACAGTCGTCTGTCTTAAACTTCTCTGCAGACTCTGCTCCCTGGAAAGTTTCAGGTTTTTGTGACAGTCGACTGATATTGGTTTCACAGTCGCCTGCCCATGGCACAGGCGCCTGTGTGTTCCATATCAGTCGCATGTCATGTCTTTCCAAAACTTTCTAAGATTTTCGCAGCTTACCCATATTGCTGCCAGTCGTCGGTAGAAGGATTTACAGTCGCTGTTAGATTTACAGGCGCATGTCTTCTCTTCATCAGTCGACTGTCCAAGTGGTAAGTTACCATTTGAATTCTCACCTACCCTCTGACACAGTGCAGCAGTCGACTGTGTTTTGTTCAACAGTCGATTGTCGACTGTGTAAATTCTATCCGTTTGCTTTTTTTCCACGGATTTCATAGGGGTTTTTTGGGGATTCAGTTTGAGGGGTTTGAGAAACCTATAAAGGGAGCCCCTACTGTTCCATTGAGGGGTTACTCATCTACTCAAGCATTTCATTTTCTTGATCAAAGCTCTCAAATCCTAAAGCCCCTAGAATTCCAATCTTTTCACTCTTGCTCTCCAACCTAGAATCAAAGTGATATCTTCTAGGCAAATGGTGGTGACAATAGAAAGGGCTTTCCTCTCTTCCAAGAGAGACCTCAACACACAACACACTTGCTCCTTCAAGTTCTACTTCAAGGCATAGGTGATTGTAAATGTCGTTATTTCAATATTTCATATCTTTCGTAATTAAATTAAATCTCGATTTGTAAGAGTGGTTTGCTTGCTCCCAAGTTGTGGGAGTCAAGGACATCGAGTGTATTTCAATTTCACTAGTAGGGTTGCTACAAGTGGGTTTAAAGGAAACCTCAAGTTAGGGTTCTAACTTGAGTATCCAGTGGTATCCCGATGGAAGGGACATAGGATTACCGGGAACAAGTCGGGAGTTGATTTGGGTAATGCAAACCCTTGAAACATGCTTGTGTGTGCATTGTTTCAATTTAGGTTTTATTTACATTCCGTATTAATTGTTGGTTAGGAATTTAATTTGGTATAACTATCGTTTTAAATTGCATAAACACTATTCAACCCCCCTTCTAGTGTTTTCCTCATAGCCAGGTCTTCACAATTGGTATCAGAGCGTTGGTTTATAACTATGGCATCCAACAACAACAACGTTCCTCCATCGACTTAGTACACTAATCACAACCGTGATGGTGCGTCTACCATCTTTGAAGGACAATCAACAGTTCGTCCTCCGGGTTTCAATGGCACGAATTTCGGCTATTGGAAATACCGGATGGAGATGTTTCTTAGGCGTGCTTCTCTTTGGAGAACCCTCCACAAGGAATACGTTGAACCCTCCGAAGAGGATTTTGACAAATGGACTCCCTCCGAGAAGTCCGCCGAAGTGAACAATGCCAAGTCAATGAACGCTCTTCATTGTGCATTGGATCCGGATGAGTTCAATAAGATATGCTCATGTAAGAGTCCATATCAAATTTGGAACCATCTAGTCGTTATCCACGAAGGAACGAACAAGGTAAAGTTATCTAAACTATATGTTGCAATACAAAACTTCGATATGTTTCATATGCAGGATAATGAGAGCATTGCAACGATGTACGGATATTTCACCGACATCACCAATGAACTTGAAGCACTTTGACAAGTCTACACCCAAGAAGAGAAGGTGAGAAAGATTATCATGAGAATGACCTCGAAATGGAAAAGAAGAGCAATCGCCATTGAGGAGATCAACGACATGAAGAATTACACCGTGGTAAATCTCATCGGTACTCTCATATCTTATGAAGTAAGAAGGATGAACCGATTGAATATTTGAGCAATAATGAACCCAACAGAGGCCAAGAAGAAAGCGTTAGCATACAAATCTACTTCTTCATCCTCCGATAGTGAAGAATCAGAGAACGAGATAGGCTTGGAAGAAAGGGCACAAATGGCGAAGAAGTTCCAAGCTTCTTTCGCAAAGGTAAATTTCCTTCCAAGAATAAATTTGATTCCACTAATAATACTTCATCTCTTTGTTTTAAGTGTAACAAGCCAGGACACATCAAGAAGGATTGCCCAATGCTTCGAAACAAATAAAAGTGGAAAGCTCCAAATTACCACAAGTCCGACAAATACAAGAAGGATAAGAAGAAAGGACGTGTTGGTACGTTCGATGATTCAAGTGGAGATTCCTCAAGTGAATCCAGGGATGAGAAGGGTGAGAGTGCCCATATGTGTTGCATGGCCCGAGAAGATCCACTCTCCGATGAGAGTGATAGCGACATCGATTAACCCGAGGTAACAATGGATGAACTTCGTATTGCTAACGAAGAACTATTTGCTAAGTATCATTCTTTTATGCTTAGATATACTAGTTTAAAGAAATTAAATGCTAGTAATCATCCATGCCATGCATTATCAACAATGACACCATTGTTGATACACTTACACTTGAGAAAGCCACTTTGGTTTCTCAAAATGACATTTTGAGAAATGAGGTGAATTTCCTCAAATCTCAACTAGATCAAACGTATCCTAAGGATAGTATTGATCTAGCTTCACAAAACACACAGTTGGGTATTGAGAATGATTCTCTTAAAACCCAAGTGCACGAACTCAAAGCACGGGTATTGAGAATGATTCTCTTAATAAATAGTGGTAATTATGTTGGAAAGCGAAAGTCCACTTGGACTTGGCTTCCAAAGGGCTAATCCCCTTGGACCCAACAAAAAATGGGTACCATGAGCTTATGGTATATTATGTAGGTACCCAAGAAAAAGAAAGAGAGCAATAAAAGTCATATTAGCTCTAAAAAGAAAGGATGGATACTCGATAGTGGTTGTTCAAAACACATGACGGGAGATCCCACATTGCTTTCCGAAGTGATTAGCATCAAGGATGGTGCAACGGTCACTTTTGAAGGTAATCAAAAGCGAACCATCATTGGAGTAGACAAAGTCGGTAATCCTTCCAAACCACTTATTACAATGTTTATTTATTTAGTGGTTTATATCATAACCTTATCTCCATTAGTCAACTTTGTTACAATGGTTACAAGGTTAACTTTGGAGAGGGTATGGGTAAAATTGTAAATTTTGATTCATATATTTTATTTACCGGTATTAGGCGTAAAAATATTTATTATTTGAGCTTGCCTAAAACCATAGAACATTGCTTAGTTGCTAATACAAATAAACAGCTAGTATGGCATCGTTATTTTGTTCATGTTCATTTTAAGCACTTATGTAAGTTAGCTAACTATGATCTAGTAAAAGGTTTTCCGAAAATTACTTTTAGTAAAAAAACTTGTATGATTCTTGTCAAAGAGGTAAACTTAGTAAATCATCTTTTAAACTTAAAGAAGGCATAACTTCTAAGAGGCCCCTAGAATTACTTCATCTAGATTTATTTGGGCCAACTAGAATTGCCTCTTTAGGTAATGCTCAGTATGGATTAGTTGTCTTTGAGGACTTCTCTATATTTACTTGGGTTTTATTTTTAACCAATAAGAATGAAGCTTTTGAAGAGTTTACTATATTTGCAAAGAAGATTCAAAATTTCTTAGGATCCACTATTATCACTATTCGTAGTGACCATGGAGGAGAATTTGAGAATGAGGCTTTCACAAAGTTTTGTGATGACAACAGGATTACTCACAATTTTTCGTTTCCTCAGACCACCACAAAATGGTGTTGTAACCATGCTCCATGATAGTCATCTTGGACTGCAATTTTGAGCGGAGGCGGTGCACACGGCATGTTATGTGCTTAATAGGATCCTAGTGTAACGGTTGGTTTTGTATGATAAATATTATTTATAACTATATGAAATTGTTTGACTCCTTCTTTACCTCTCCGCGCTCACATCTTAGTATAGGACCACTCTTGGAACTCATTAGAATCATCCCGAAACTCCCCGTTTCATTTTGGTGACTTCCTGTGCATGTTAGCCGGTTCACGTTGAGGGACCGACCGACTAGATGCTCATCTAGTCGGTCAACAACTCCTTATGGACCGACTAGTTTTTGTCAGGCTTTTTCCTTGAGTTACTGTTTACGCTTAGTCGGTCTAAGTTCAACCGCCGACCGACTAGTTTCCAAACTAGTCGGTCAACATCTCTTCGCAGACCGACTAAGTACAGAGATCATTTTTTTCGCATCAGGTTACTGTTTACCGTTAGTCGGTCCAAGAACGAAAACCGACCGACTAGTTGACGAACTAGTCGATTAGGTATCCTTCTCTGACCGACTAACTTTCAAATGTATTGATGATCATTTTCACCCCTTTAGTCGGTCTATGAACACTGGCCGACCGACTAGGTTGCAAACTAGTCGGTCGACGAGCCTTCACAGACCGACTAACTCTATAAATCCTACAACACCCTGTTCACGGTTTGGGTTTTAGTCGGTCACAGTTATACGACCGACCGACTAGTTCCCAAACTAGTCGGTCGACCGCCCTTCTCTGACCGACTAGTTGACCCCGAAACCCTAATTTCTCTGTGCCTACTTTGTGCCTACTTTGTGCCTACTTTGTGCCTACTTTGTGGAGATGCTTCGCATGCTGCGAAGGACTGTCCTAGGGCTCGCACTGCGGTTGTTGGAGCGCCAGCCCCGTTGCAGATGAGGGCACCTGCTCCGGTTCAGAGAGGACCTGCCGTTCGTGGGCCACCCTTGGTGCCACAGAGGCAGATGTACCAGCGAGCAGCGCAGCCTCCGAGGCCGGCTTATACTATGACTGCTGTGGAGACCGAGGAGCTGGATGGAGTGATTGCAGGTAACATCTTGACCTAGCCTTTCCATTTCATAATTATATTGTATTGATAGTTTAGTTAGTGTTGGTTGTTCGTTTGATTGTTGGAGTAGTGTTGACCTTAGATCCTTGTTTTCTTAGGCACCATTCTTGTGTCCTCTCACCCTGCTTTGGCTTTGTTTGACTCCGGTGCATCTATGTGCATCTTGTCCCGGAAGTTTGTAACAAGGCACTTCATCCCTACCCATGCACTTCCTAAGTGTTTGGACATCACTACAGGGAACGGAATAGTGACGGTGAATCTGGGATGTCTGTCGATTCCTTTAGTGGTTAGTGGACATGAGCTATATGCGGACTTCATCGTTCACGATCTACCGCATTTTGATGTCGTCCTCGGCATCGACTGGTTGGGAGATTTCCATGCATCGATCGATTGTCATAGCAAGAGAGTGGTTTTCCGGATTCCAGGTCATCCGGAGTTCGAGTTCCGAAGCCGAGATGAGTCGCTTGGGCCCATTAGATTTCGTGCCAAACCGGAGGTGCCGGTGATAGCAGCGCTGCAGATGGAGATGGAGATTGACCGACCAGCAGTGGTCAGAGACTTTGACGACGTCTTTCCGGAGGATATCTCGGGTCTGCCACCCGACAGAGCTTTGGAGTTCGGTATCGACCTGATACCGGGTGCGCAGCCGATATCGAAGGCGCCGTATCGGATGGCCCCCGCAGAGCTTGAGGAACTGCGAAAGCAGTTGGACGAGTTGTTGCAGAAGGGTTTCATCCACCCTAGTGTGTCACCATGGGGTGCACCTGTTTTGCTTGTGAAGAAGAAGGATGGGTCCTGCAGAATGTGCGTGGACTATCGAGGATTAAATGCTGTCACCGTGAAGAATAAGT
This sequence comes from Scilla litardierei, assembly GCA_030789695.1. NCBI lineage: Eukaryota > Viridiplantae > Streptophyta > Magnoliopsida > Asparagales > Asparagaceae > Scilla > Scilla litardierei. The sequence goes on from CM061134.1 coordinate 92,337,986, forward strand.
ATCCACTGCCGCGCATCGACGACATCTTTGACCAGTTGGGAGGTTCGAGAGTCTTCTCAAAGTTGGATTTGAGGAGTGGATACCACCAGTTGAAAGTTAAGAAGGATGACGTCCCGAAGACAGCTTTCCGGACAAAGTACGGGCATTATGAGTTCGTGGTCATGCCATTTGGCGTGACCAATACGCCGGCTGTGTTCATGAATTTGATGAATTTAATATTCTACGACTTCCTGGACAAGTTTGTTGTCATCTTCATTGATGACATTCTCATTTATTCGAAGTCTGTGGAGGAGCACAGCTGTCATCTAAGGACAGTGCTGGAGACGTTGAGGCGACACAAATTGTATGCTAAGTATAGCAAATGCGAGTTCTGGCTGGACAGAGTCGCGTTCTTGGGGCACGTAGTGTCTGGCGATGGCATATCTGTGGATCCGGAGAAGGTCAGAGCAGTCAGAGATTGGCCGACCCCGCAGACAGCATCCGACATCAGGAGTTTTCTCGGTCTAGCAGGCTATTATCGGCGGTTCATTAAAGATTTCTTGAGGATTGCGGAGCCAATGACGAAGCTGACGAGGAAGGACGAGGAGTTTCTGTGGTCTGATGCTTGTGAGGAGGCTTTCAGTATCTTGAAGGCAAGGTTGACCACGGCACCAGTTTTGACGGTACCGGATCGGAGCGGAGGCTTTGAAGTTTATTGTGATGCCTCGGGGAAGGGCCTGGGATGCGTTTTGCATCAGCATGGCCACGTGGTCGCGTATGCTTCTCGTCAATTGAGGACTCACGAGAAGAATTACCCGACGCACGATCTGGAGTTGGCAGCGGTGATCTTCGCTTTGAAGATTTGGAGGCATTTCCTGCTGGGTGAATGTGTGAAGATTTTTACTGACCATAAGAGCTTGAAGTACATATTCACCCAGAAGGAGCTCAACATGCGTCAGAGACGATGGTTAGAGCTCATGGCTGACTACGAGATAGAGTTGCAGTATCATCCGGGGAAGGTGAACGTTGTGCCGGACGCCTTGAGTAGACTTCCCACGGTTATGGTGTATACTGCTGACTGGAGGATTCAGCAGGAGCTGAAGGAGATGGATTTGGAGGTTGTCCTACCTGGTGGGGTTCATACTTTCATGAATTTGCAGATTCAGTCCACGATCGTGGATCGAATCAAGGCAGCACAGGCAGGGGATCCGAAGTTGCAGAGGATCAGGAGGCAGGTTGAAGCTGGACTGCGTGCGGAGTTCGTGATTCATGAGGATGGTTCACTGTGGTACGGCAGCAGACTCTGCGTACCTGCAGGTGATGTTCGTGAGGAGCTTTTGAGTGAGGCTCATAGCTCTCCTTACTCTATACATCCTGGTGGCACCAAGATGTACAAGGACCTCCGACAGAATTACTGGTGGATTGGCATGAAGAGAAGTGTGGCACGGAGCGTTGCCAAGTGTTTGATATGCCAGCAGGTGAAGGCCGAGCACCATCGTACTGCTGGGTTGCTGCAACCGCTTCCTATTCCGGAGTGGAAGTGGCAGCATATTACGATGGATTTCGTGACTGGTTTACCTCGGACCCCGAAACAGAACGACGCAGTCTGGGTGATCGTTGATTGGTTGACTAAGTCAGCACATTTCATTCCTTTCCGAGTGGGCCAGTCTACGGAAGCTTTGGCGAGGAAGTATTTAGAGGAGATTGTACGCTTACATGGGGTCCCCGTGAGCATCGTGTCTGACAGAGATACGAGGTTCACTTCTCAGTTCTGGAGAAGTCTGCAGGAGCATTTGGGTACGAGTCTGAGTTTCAGCACGGCGTACCACCCGCAGACCGACGGCCAGTCCGAGAGGACTATTCAGATTTTGGAGGATATGCTGCGAGCTTGCACACTCGATTGGAAGGGATCTTGGGAGGATCATCTCCATTTGGTGGAATTTTCTTATAACAACAGCTACCAGGCGAGCATTGGCATGGCGCCGTTTGCTGCCTTATATGGGAGGAAATGTCGATCGCCACTAAGCTGGGACGACGTTGGAGATCGGGAGCTGTTGGGCCCTGAGATGATTGTTGAAGCGGTGGATGTTGTGAGAGACATCAGGGAGAAGCTCAGAGTTGCGCAGGATCGCTTTAAGCATTGGGCGGATGCCAAGAGGAGACCTTTGGAGTTTCAGCCTGGGGAGCACGTTTTCCTGAAGATTTCTCCGAACCGCGGAGTTATTCGTTTCGGGTAGAAGGGGAAGCTGAGCCCGAGGTACATCGGACCTTTCGATGTGCTGGAGCGTGTGGGAGCAGTGGCCTATCGCCTTGCTCTACCACCATCCTTGGTGGGAGTTCACGACGTATTCCACGTATCCCAGTTACGTCGGTACGTTAGTGATCCGTCGCACACGGTGGATTTCTCGGAGATCACGGTTCGTCCGGACCTGACCTACGACCAGCAACCCGTGCAGATTTTGGACCGTCGATAGAAGCAGCTGAGGAATAAGGTAGTCGACCTGGTGAGAGTAATGTGGCATCATGGGTCGCCTGGAGAGTCCACGTGGGAGAGAGAGGATGAGATGAGAGAGCGTTATCCTCACCTATTCTGAAAGAAATTCCGAGGGCGGAATTTTATTAAGGTGGGTAGGATGTAACGGCTGGTTTTGTATGATAAATATTATTTATAACTATATGAAATTGTTCGACTCCTTCTTTACCTCTCCGCGCTCACATCTTAGTATAGGACCACTCTTGGAACTCATTAGAATCATCCCGAAACTCCCCGTTTCATTTTGGCGACTTCCTGTGCATGTTAGCCGGTTCACGTTGAGGGACCGACCGACTAGATGCTCATCTAGTCGGTCAACAACTCCTTATGGACCGACTAGTTTTTGTCAGGCTTTTTCCTTGAGTTACTGTTTACGCTTAGTCGGTCTAAGTTCAAGCGCCGACCGACTAGTTTCCAAACTAGTCGGTCAACATCTCTTCGCAGACCGACTAAGTACAGAGATCATTTTTTCGCATCAGGTTACTGTTTACCGTTAGTCGGTCCAAGAACGAAAACCGACCGACTAGTTGACGAACTAGTCGATTAGGTATCCTTCTCTGACCGACTAACTTTCAAATGTATTGATGATCATTTTCACCCCTTTAGTCAGTCTATGAACACTGGCCGACCGACTAGGTTGCAAACTAGTCGGTCGACGAGCCTTCACAGACCGACTAACTCTATAAATCCTACAACACCATGTTCACGGTTTGGGTTTTAGTCGGTCACAGTTATACGACCGACCGACTAGTTCCCAAACTAGTCGGTCGACCGCCCTTCTCTGACCGACTAGTTGACCCCGAAACCCTAATTTCTGTGTTAGCCGCCGTTTCATTTTCTTATTTAAACGGGGCTCTCTCTTTCAATTCACCTGATAATTTTCAGTCTCCATTTTCCCCAAGCCTTTTCTCCTACCTCTCACGTCCTCCTCCTTGATCATTCCTCCATTCTTGCGCCTCCATCTTCCCCAAAGCTTTTTCCCCCTCTTCTCTCATTCCTTTTTCTTTTACCCTAGCACGGAGTTCTCGCCTCAGATCCAGCCGCAACGACACCAGGAGACGATGTAATCTCCACCACCACCGACGATCAACGTTCCTCGCTGCGCTACCCGCGGCCTAGGAATTTCCGGACGGCGCGAAGCTTCCACCCTTTCAGATTTGACGCCGGATCTTCGTGCAAACGTCAATTTCAGGTTAGTGCCCTAAATTCGTAGTAACCCACACCATAGATGATCAAACCATAATTAAAATCAGCAACCTAATCAAACTAAATTTATTTTTCCGCTGATCTTTAAAACGTTGTACAAACCGTAGAAATCGACGAATGAACATTATGCATGAACACATAGGAATAGATCGTCGATTAGGTTAATTATTAAAAATGTGATTTTTATTTGAATAGGATAGACCCTATAATCTAGACACTACCCTAATAGGGATTAATGAATCATGATCTGACACCGTCGCCGTGTCACAGACCCTTTTCCGCCGACGAAACGATTGGACGAGGCGTACCAGGGAGACGACACGCTCGCCATCACAGGCAAGTGTATCACTTGCGTACTTGGCCATGCTTAGGCCTTTAATCTTATTAGATTAGACATGTTGAAACTTGAGAACCGGACGCGTAATGATAACGTCCGGGACGCCCTTGGTGGCTCAGATTTGACAACGGAATCTGAGACCAACGAACAACAATTTCTGACATCATAGGGTTGACATGCGTGTGCGTGAGTTGTGGACACCCTAGTATAACCATTCCTGTCTCGTCGTGACCTGTTCCTTTCCGTCTGCACAGCCCGCTGGGCAATAGGGCACTCGCCAAGCCAGAGCGAGTGATCCCTTGTACTAGTTCACAGCCCGATGGGCAATTGGGCACCTGTCAAGCTAGAGCAGGTGATCCCATGTACCGATACACAGCTCAGAGAGCAATTGGGCACTTGCCAAGCTAGAGCAAGTGATCCCATGTCTTGTCACGATTCTTGGGGTTATGGGGTAGGGTTGAGCGTGCAAGCGGCAAGAGGGATTGATCCCCCTCGAACCGAACAGGCGTGAACCCTTTCGTGTCTTGTCTTGTCTTGTCGTGTCTGGCTTCCCGTGTTTTGTCTTGTCTTGACACCTGTAGGCTAGTCCCGTAGTCCATAGCACCCGCTATGACTACTACTTGTCTTGTTACTGGTTAGTTGTGTTTTCCTTCTGTTGTTAAAAACCTCAGCATGCTAATCAACCAGTAAAATGTTGTAAGTAATTGATACACTTGTAGTTTGGTCTAACCTTTTTCTTGTAGACCTTACCTGACGTACAGTTCCTTCCTTTGATGATGTACGTCAGGGATTGAGCCAGAGTACGTAGAGGAGACTGACTTGCCAGACGACGTGGAGCCCGGGAGCGTTGATCCCGAGTACGACCCTGAGGAGGATCAGAGCTAGAGATTTTAGTAGCAGTTACCAGAGGCGTCTTTTATTTTGCTGGGTGTGTAGCACCATTATGTTTCTTTGTCTAGGTTGGGTGCTTGCACCATTAGTTTTACTTTCCTGCTGTTGTAGCCCTTCGGGCGATGAGACTTGGCACTTGATATGTTGGAATAAAAATTTTGTGATGTTCTTCTTTTTCTTGTACTTTTATTGTTCTGTACTAATATGCAGGGACCTGTACCTTTGCCTTGGTACCTCACAGACGCTTATTGGGTCAAGGCTCCTTAGCTCTGGCCTAAGCGGGCCACGTCACGCTCCGACTCCGCTATTTTGGGAAGCGGGGCGTGACACCTAGTGAGACCCCAAACGAACAAAACTAATTTTGAGTTATTTTATGATAAAAAGACACAAGTTAAATATTTTCATGTCTTTGGTTCAAAATGTTTTATAAAGAACACTTTAGGTAACTTAGATAAATTTGAGGCAAGATCCGATGAAGGAATTTTTGTTGGATATTCCACACGTAGCAAAGCCTACCAGATATACAACAAAACCTCTTCAACGATCGAGGAATCACTACATGTATCATTTTATGAAGATTTTGATTTTCCTCATGTTGATGATAGTGTAGATATTTTATGTGATTCTCTTAGTAATGTTAAAATTAATGATTCTATTATTGAGACTAACAATACTAATGAAATTGTTGAAGATGTTCCAAGTGATGCAGGGATTTCCAAAGCTTACGCAACCGTTCGTAATCACCCCCATGACCAAATTATTGGAGATATTGGTGTGGGTGTTCGAACGAGGTCAAGAATTGATGAATTCTATCAATGTGCATTTGTCTCTATCATTGAGCTAAAGAACATTCAAGAAGCGTGTGAAGATAGCTCTTGGATAGTTGCAATGGAAGAAGAGCTCATGCAATTTGAAACAAATAAATTTTGGGAGCTCGTTCCACTTCCAAGTGGTCACCAAGTGATTAGGACCAAGTGGATTTTTAAGAACTAGACCGCTGAGAACGAGGTCATCACAAGGAATAAAGCAAGGTTAGTAGCTCAAGGCTATCGACGAGAGGAATGTATTGATTTCAAAGGATCATTTGCCACCGTAGCTAGATTAGAAGCTATTAGATTGCTTTTATCTTTTGCATCGCATAAAAATTTTAAATTATTTCAAGTGGACGTTAAAAGTGTATTTTTAAATGGTATTGTTAATGAAGAAGTTTATGTTTCTCAACCACCCGGTTTCATTCATGAAAAATTTCCAAACCATGTTTTCAAACTTAAGAAGAAGTTATATGGGTTGAGACAAGCTCCTAGAGCATGGTATGATCGACTCAAAACCTTTCTTTTGGATTTAGGTTTTAAAATGGGTGAAGTTGATTCACCTTTTTACATTAAAGATTATGAAAATGACACCCTGTTAATTCAAGTTTATGTCGACGATATAATATTTGGTTCTACTAACTTTAATCTTTGCCAAGAATTTTCTAAGTCTGTGAAAGATGAATTCAAAATGAGCCATATGGGTGAGCTCAACTACTCCTTGTACGACAAATTCGAAAAATAAAGGACGGGACTTTCATACATCAAACAAAGTACACCGGGGAGCTTATCAAGCGATCGGGATGGAATCGTCTTCAAGCACAAGGACTCACATGAGTACGACAACCCATCTACACAAGGATGAGAACGGGAAAGATGTAGACGTTTGTCTATATCGAGATATTTCGATAGCTTACTTTACTTAACCGCTAGTAGGCCCGATATTATGTTTTCCATATGTCTTTGTCTAGATATCAAGCTAGACCTAAAGAGTCACATTTGATTGCAGTTAAACGATTTTTTTGTTACCTCAATCATTCACTAGATTATGTGTTACTTTACCCTAAGTCTAGCACATATGAGTTAATCTCATATAGTGGTGCCGACTTTGCCGATGCAAATCCGATAGGAAGAGTACTAGTGGCGCTTGACATTTTTTAGGAAATTCCCTAGTTTCTTAGTTTTCCAAGAAACAGAACTCGGTATCATTGTCCACGACTGAAGCAAAATATATTATCGCGGGTCTTGCATATGTACAAGTTCTTTGGATGAGACACACACTTAAAGACTATGGAGTCAATTATGATACTTGCCCTATCATGGTTGATAACCAAAATGCAATTTATCTTTCCAAGAATCCAGTACATCACTCTCGTACCAAACACATAGATGTGAGACACCACTTTATTAATGATCATATAGCTAAGAAGGACATCATCTTAGAGTACATTGAAACCCAAAAACAAATCGTCGACTTCTTTACCAAACCTTTTAAAGAAAATTCATTTGTGAGGTTGCGTGGAGAATTAGGGATTATGGGTGAATTTGAATTGTAGAAGTTCATACTTTCATGTTATATCATGCTTGAACTCATATCATCATTTTTATTTCTCTTGTTTTGATAAACTTTATGTTTCTCATATATTTGTTTAAGAGATGTTTTTGAGATTTTGATGATTTCGATTGTTTGGATTGATTTACAAGTTTTGTACGTTAATCTATAATATTTTGATATTGATTTATTGATTAGATTTGTGTTAGAGTATAGGTCCTAGGATAAGTTGTCTCTATCCTCTGGATTTTAACCTCACTGTGCATTTCTGGACCAGGATAGACGACTGTCATTCCTTCGACAGTCGACTGCCCAACTTAATTTTTCATTACAGCAGACTGTATTTTTGCATATGGACTGATGAACACTTTCCAGTCGACTATCTCTGCCACAGGCGACTGCAATTTGGTCATCAGGTGCCTGTCCAAATCTTGAGATGTCTCTGTTTTATCTTCATATTTTTTGATTCTCTGTCAGATGACTGTTGTGTTAGTTACAGTAAACTGTCTCTCCGACAGGCGACTGTGAGTTAATCACCAGTCGACTGTCTGTCAACCCAAGCTGATCTATATCCTATCGACCAGTCGACTGACGATTGTTCATCAGTCGATTGTCAACTTCTGTGGCGGTTCGTTAACTTGATCTGAACCGTCGATTTTTCGATCCAACGGCCTAGATTCTTTTGAGCCCATCATATATTCTCGAGAGTCGACGATCTGTTAAGTTAGATTCTCTCATGCCGACTCCCCTCGTGCATATCCCTTCCTTGTCAAACTATTTTATGCCAACCGCATTTGCAGTGAGTAAGCTGACACGGGGAGATTGACACAGTTGTTCAGGGGACCCATATCAGGCTATTCCTATTCTCCTAGGAACCATTCTTAGGATTCCCTCCACTGGCTCCTTACCTGCTGATATCTCCCTCTCTGATGTTAGAGATCTTGATCGGAATGTCATTCAAGACACTTTCACTGTGATCCCTTCCTACCTTTCTTCTGGCGTCAGGGCCTCCATATTCTCTGCTAGAGGTTGGGCTGTTCATCTAGTGGTGAAGTCCAACATCTTGTCGAAATATGGCTCTTTTGATCAGCCTTCTCAGGAGATCCTCTGATGTATGTATGCCATTATCTCTGGTATGTCTGTGAACTAGGCCGGAGTCCTCCTTGATCGGATGGACAAGGTTGAGTTCATTACTGCCTCCTCTCACATTCCTTATGGAGGACTCCTCACCTTAGTCTTTCGTCATTTTGAGATCGATTTGACTCCTTATGAGCCTAGGCCCCTTTGCCCTCTTCTCGATGCTTCTTCTAAGTCGAAGTCCTCTCCAGCTTTGCAGACGACATCAAAGAAGAGGCAATCTACTTCAGCTCCGTCTTCATCCACCATTACACCATCTGATCATCCCTCTTCCTCAGCTGCACCCTCTCGTGACTTGTTGGACGAGAAGGTTTCTGGTATCTATGAGTTATTTCGTCTGTTGTTCCAGATCAGGGCATTCCTTTCCCTGATCATCAGATGTTTTGTACCATCTCCTCAGCCTTCTCAGCCTCCTCCTCCTCCGGTCGTCACTGAGATTTTGGAGCATCTTAGTGTCATTGCTCCTGTGCCGGTTGCTTCTCCGACTCCTCATGATGTCTCTTCTACTGTTGCTACTACTCCTTTTCCCGAGGATACTACGGTTGATCCAGAGGCCCAGGAGTTCCAGGTTGTATTGGCTACTCCTGTTCACTCCTCAACTACTGCTGTGGATTGACACTCCACGGAGACTACTCACCCTTAGGCCTAGAGTTATTGTGTTAGAGTTGAGGGTTGAGTGTCTATGTGTATTTTGATACATTTTTTGAGTTCTGATGTATGGATGATGTTTGTATGCTGATCACATTTTGTTGATGTACATGGAGTTGTATATGTATTTTGAACTCTTGTATCTAGTGACATTATATATATGAAAATGTTTTTTACTTCATATGTTGCTCCACACTTTGTCTCATTTTTTAATAAATGTGTGTGAACATTGTGAAATTGTCTCTCTTTGTATGATATATCATATACATGATGTGATGTGAAACATTTTTCTCATTTGGTTTGTAATGTTGATATTGAATTCTCGTGCCTTTAGTCAACTAAGATTTCTTGTGTTTTACGAGTTTTTGATATGTATATCAATGAGATGCACCTTCGTATTAGTTTTTCTCTGATTATATGTTGGCATCACATTTGATATACATCCTATCTTAGAACTCATGATTGTTTTAGTACTTATTTAGCACTATTGTTGTTGTTATTCTATTCCCACTTTTTAGATAATACTATAAGGGGAGAGAAATAAACATATCATAATTATGTGCTAAGTAAATTCTAATTCTAAACTTGAATCTAAGATTGAAGTTGCCTTAGATTTATGGGGGTAAGATATAATAACGTTGGATTATAAAATCCTAGATTTCTATATTTCAAGAAAATCATTTCATTCATGCATATCTTAATACTTGCTTCAATTGATCTATAGATGCCCCTATATTCATTGACTAACTTGATTGGCATCTATGTATGGGGAGTAAGTTTTCATTAAGCATAATTATTTATCTATTTATTTTTGTTTGTTTGTTATCATCAAAAGGGGGAGAATGTTGAGTATTGGACTTCTCCTTACTTGGTGTTAATGATGAGCAAACATAAATACTTGTGACTAATCCTCTATTTGTAGTTAATCCATTGCCTAATCATATCTTGAAGATCAATTAGCAATGGATGTCACTCAAAGATCAATGAAAGCAAGAAAAGTGGATTGGATGATCAAAGATGGTGATTGAAGCTCCTAGAAAACTTCAAGCTCATACGTTGGATAGAAGAGAGACTTCTACATAATGTAATCTTTTTATCCGCTTCTAATATGTAGCTTAGAAGTAGAACTATGTTGGAGCACACACACATCTTTATTTCAGTCCTAGGAAATCATTAGATCACATTTCATTAGACTCCAATTCAATTTTACCAACATGTGCATGTTGTGATTTTAACAGGCGACTACTGAACGATTTACAGTCGCATGTCTCAAAACAGTCGACTATGATTTGTTCTACAGTCGCCTGTTATGCACATACTTAATCAATTGATTTTTGGGTTTTCTAAAATTTAACTCCTTCAAGCGACTGCTGTACATTTTACAGCGCATGTCCTAGATATAGTCGCATGTGATTTGTTAATCAGTCGCATGTCTATCTTCAGCCCAAAGATCATTTTTCTTTTCATCTGGCCAGTCGACTGATGTTGTATTGACAGTCGCCTGTCTAAGGCACAATCGACTGTCAATGCTTCAACAGTCGCATGTCCATGATTCCTCTGTAGAAGCTGCTCTCTGGAATATTTCAAGTTTTAGTGCAGTGGACTAATGTTGTGTTTACAGTCGTATGTCCATGGCATAGTCGACTGTCAATGCTTCAACAGTCGTCTGTCTTAAACTTCTCTGCAGACTCTGCTCCCTGGAAAGTTTCAGGTTTTTGTGACAGTCCACTGATATTGGTTTCATAGTCGCCTGCTCATGGCACAGGCGCCTGTGTGTTCCACATCAGTCGCATGTCGTGTCTTTCCAAAACTTTTTGAGATTTTCTCAGCTTACCCATATTGCGACCAGTCGCCCCAGTATTTATTTCATAATTTTAGGGCTCCGTTTGACCCACTTTCACTTTTTCCCCCAGTTTAAATTGTGGTTAACCCTAAGTTTCACATAGTTATTTGTCCCTAATAATTTTTATTATAATGTACATCTAATTATTTGACTTAGCCCACTCTTCCCCCTCTTGGCCACACATACCCAGGGAGACAGAGAGAGGGAGTGAGATCTTGGGCTTTTTAATAATATATAATAACAATTTTTAACATAAAACTAATAGCCCTAGACCCTCCCCACGTGACCTAGCCATCATCCTATAAAAATTAACCTAGGTTATTTTTCTTCTCACATCCAAAACACAAGAGCCGCTGACTCTCAATTTTTCATGCGCTGCTTCTCCCTCGCGCGCTCTTCTTCCTCAGACCGCTGCCAACCGGCCCTCTCCCTGCTCCCCGACCTTCCTCCTCCCTCTGCACCGCCGTGGGCCCCGACCCTGCTGTCGTTTCTACCATTCCTTCGTCGTAGCACAGCCGCAACAAAGCAACAGCAACGCAGCAGCAGCAGCAGCGGCCGCCAACCGTCGCTACCGCTGCCCGCGGCCCCGACCGCCCGCAGTCGCCCCTCCGACCTCTATGCTGTCGACGGAAACCCCCGCAGGTCGTCCAAGCTTTGAAACATCGAGCTCTCGCTGTTTCGTGTTCTAATGATGTCCCGATGCATTGTTGTGCTCCTCGTCGCTCCTTCTCGATGTTGGGTCATTTCGGCAGCCCTTTACCTCGCCTAGAGGTGTTCCTCGATGTCACGATCACCCCCTACGATGCTCAACAGTGTAGTCTTTGTGTGCATCGACCCCTTCATCCCGTTCGTTGTTACAGCTTCCCGTGAGCCGTAGATCTTCAACCATCCACCTTGCTCGCTGATTTGGATGCTACTCGCTGATCTCATCGCTGTTCTAGGATTGGCGATCATAAGAATCATATTTTGGATCTGAATCAGGAGTGATATCTTTATTCCAACCCCTGACGTCGCTACCCGACGTCAGTGTAGCTCTCGCGTCGTGCAAGGGTACTTTTCTGATCTCTTAGGACCCCCAACCAATGTATGCTAATCAAGATTAAAATCAGTATTTAAATTGATTAGTAAATCACTAATGAAGATAATCTAAATTGGGACTGTATGTTGGTCAATCCGAGCACATAGGTAGATTGGACTATTGAACGGTGTTTCCAGAGCGGCTGATTGCAGGCAAGTCAAACTTGCCAACTTGTGTTTAGGCCATGTTTTAGGCCATCCCTCGTTTTTAGCATAAAAGAGACTAGGTGACGAAATGATAGTTGCCTAGACGCAACTTCAAGATCTAGCTTGACAACGAAGCTAGATCTGACACCCTGCCATGCCATTCATACATTTTACCTGTCCCGTTTAATTTCTATATCTGTACGCACTTTATTTGTACTCTGTCATGTCATTCATACATTTTGCCTGTCACGTTTAATTTCTATATCTGTCCGCTTTTTATTTGTACTCTTGTCATGCCATGCATCCTAACATGTCATTCCATACTTGAATGTTTGTGTTTCGTAGCACACGCTACTTGTACATCCTTGTTGAAGCTAGGCACCTGCGTTGCAGGCACAATCCTATGCCAAGTACACTTCCTGGCTCGTGAACCAGAAGCGGGCTACGTGTGTTGGTCGAAAGCCAATGCCCGATTACACGTGGAGTGGTAGGGTTAAGCGATCACTTGAGCTTAGGAGTTGGCACGTACAGCCGCTCCAGCCAAAAGGCGTAAACTCTGTGCATGACGTGCTTACTTGTCTTGTAAATCCATGTGAATGTTTTAGTAGCTTTGCTACCCTTGCCTTGTCATACTTGTTGCACTTTCTTACTTATTGCATCAATGCCTTAAACTGCCATGTCATCGCATATTTTAGAATTGCTAGGCTGTTTTCCCTTTCTTTTAGTTTCCTTGCACAAGGTCTCTTGTAGACTTTCCTGACATGCGCCCTCGTCTCTTTTGGGTGTCGCATGTTAGTTGCTGAGCCAGAGCCCGTTGCTGAGGACGAGGTGTTCCTGGGTCCACTGTGACGTGGAGTTCGAGGACACCGGCGACCAGTCGTAGAGACTTCTTTCTGTGTTGCTTTCTGCTTAGTTCTTGTTAGGTTGTTGGTGCATAGCGCCTTTCCCTTCTCTGTACTTTTTGTCTGTTGGCCATGCTTGGGGCCTTTTTAGACTCTTTTATGCCTGGTGGCTTTTCTGCGATGTTGGAACATTATTTGCGGACATTCTGAGATTGGAATAATATTATTTATCTCTCTTCTTTTATTATTATTTTTGTTCTGTTTCGTAATTGCAAGGACCTTTACTTGGTTAAACCAGACGCTTTACAGACTGTAGCCTCACAGCTTCAAGTCTGAGCAGACTTTTCACGCCTCGCCTTCCGTTTTAGGGAAGCGGGTCGTGACAGGTTTTATTGGTGGCCCATGCAGGTCCACTCTTGCAACTGCGAATTATTGGAACAATGATAATAAAAATAGAATGTCCATTAAATAAATTAAAACATCCAAGTCATAAGCCTGAGTCTAATTTTATTGTTTTCTATGTCACTAGATGGCAGGAAGATGACATACCCGAGCTGGTGGTGGGCCCGACCGTGATGCGGTGTGTCACGCCCCGCTTCCCAAAAATATGGAGGCGAAGCGTGAGAAGGTCCGCTCAGACTTGAAGCTTCAAGCTGCAAGTCCGATAAGCGTCAATCAAATTTAAGTAGCAGGTCCTTTCAACGCGAACGAAACAAAGATAATAATAATGAAATGAGACAAAAGAGATATCTCAGAATATCCATAAAATAAGTTTGAACATCACAGAAAAAACGCCAGGATGAAATAAAAGAGAGTCTAAAGGCCCACACATGGCCAACAAAAGTACAGCGTACAAAACAAAGGTGCCACGCACCGACAACAAAAACAAATCCTAAAACAAAAGAAAACTCAGCAAAGTCACCAAGAAAGGTCACCGATGTCCACGAAGCTCCTCCGGGGCAGACATGGACTCAGATTCAGCGTCAGCAAAACACCACGTACTCAGCAACGGTCTCTGGCTCAGGGTCTAACATGTGACACCCAAAAGAGCAAGGGGCACATGTCAGCAAGTCTACAAGAGACTTGTGCAAGGAAACTGAAAGTAGGTAAAGCAACCTAGCAGTTCTAGCATGAATGCAATGACATGGCAGTTTAAAGTATGAGTGCAACAAGTAATGTAAAGTAAAGTAAAGTACGAGCATGGAATTTAAACATGGCATGGATGACAAGTTATACAAGTAACACTCACTAGTACAAGACAAGTAAAGTAAGCACCTCGTGCACAGAGATTCCGCCTTCTGGCTAGAGTGGCTGATCGGGCCACTCCTAAGCTCAGGTGACCGTTTATCCCTACCCCCCACGTGTATCGAGCCAGGGCCTTACCCCCGAACGGTAATGCTCGCTTCTGGATCACGAGCCAGGAAGTGTTTTTAACAAGTATGGCATAGGGGTGCACCTAGCCGGACAAGGAAACCGGGCATTGGCTTTTGACCAACACATGAGGCCCGTTCACAGGAAGTAGTATTCAAGGAGTACAAGTACAAGTATTGTAGCGTGTGCTACGAATGCAACAATCAACTTGGATGACATGTAGAATGCAATGCATGGCAGTTAAAAGTGCGTACAGTTAAGGAATTTAAACGTGACAGATACAAATGCATGAACAAGTTTAAGGGTTGGATCTAGCTTCGTTGTCAAGCTTGATCAATTTAGGTGACGGATCTAGTTTCGTTGTCAAACTAGATCAAGTAGGCGTCTAGCCAGCTATCATTTCAGTGACTAGTCTCTTTTACGCTAAAACAAGGAAGTGGCCTAAAAACATGGCCCTACACAAGAGTTGGCAAGTTTCACTTGCTTGCAAGTACGACGTCTGAGAAACACCGTCCAAGAGAGTCCAAAATCACAATTATCCTACGTGCACAAGTCCACCGGCCTAAAGTCCATATTATTAATCTTGATTAGTGAATTTAAAACATTTAAAACATTTTAAAAATACTGATTTTAGTCTTGATTAGCATGCAATTGGGTTGGGGTCCTAGGGGTGCAAAGCGTTACCTCAACACGACGCGAAAGCTACACTGGCGTCGGGTAGCGACGCTAGGGGTTGGAATAAGAGAACACGCTCCAAGTCCTGATTCCAAATTAGTTTCCTCGCTGGAAAGTTCAGAGCATCAACCGGAGCAACGGTTCCAGATTCCAAAGCTAGCACGTGCGACGACGGGCTACGACGTGTCGCAACGTCGTACGCGGTAAATCATCGGAGAGAAAGCATCTAGGTGGGGCCCACAATAGTCCTAGGGTCCTATGGGGGACCCACAATACCTCTGGAGAACTTGGGGGACCCACGGTGGCAAGTGGTGCGACGGGTGCGGGGTTGCGACGTTTGGCTCTCGGTCGTACAGCCTCGGTGCGGGGGATTCCATCGGTCGGTGCGGGGGAACGGGGCTTGCACAGCGCAGCGGGTCGGTGCGGCGGTCGGGCGCCTTGGATGCGGGAGAGCGCAGCGCTGCAACGTTGCAGCCGTTGCAACATTGCGGGCTTCGGTCGGTGCGGAGAAGCGGCCCAGTCGGACACGGCGCTGAGCGGGGCAACGAAGTGGGCTTGGTGCGGGTGCGGAGTGGAGCGGGGAAAACTATCGGTCTGACCGAGAGGATCTCTCGGTCGGACACGGGGATGAGAGCGGGGCGTTGCGGAGCGGCTGTGCGAGGCTTGGTGCGGGCTTGGGCGTCGGTCAGGGCGGGGGAACGGGGGCTGTTTCTTCGGTCGTGCGGCTGATGTTTGTCGCAACGTTGCGACGATTCATCGCAACGTCAAATTTGGGTTTTGGAAGCGGCTAGGGTTATTTTCTTGCGAAAATAGGTCTTCCTAGATGTTGTTTATATAGTGTAGATGGGTTGACTAGGTCTAGGGCTAATCCTAATGAGATTAGAAGTTTAAAATAATTTAAAATTCAAATCTCACCAACTCCAACTCACCCAAGGCTTAGGTGGGACCCAAATGAGCTGGAAATTGGCTCAAAAATTATTTAAAATGTTTTAAACTCAAATAAATTTTCTTTGGCCGAAATTAATACAAAAATTAATTATTAAAAATATTATAAACCTTGTTAAAAATATAAAAGTGGTCAAATAAACTCCAAAAATTATAAAATAAATATCTGGGTGATCGTGTCGACGAAAGTGAGCTAACTAAGAAGATGGATCTCAATTTCGAAGTCGGACGACGAAACTAAAAATAGAAACGTCTCCCGTCAAAAGTGAGAATCGCAACGTCTCATCGAATAAGATTAGATTGTGGGAAAACGACTCGAGAAACGTCGTTCCAATTTAGTGCCACTATTTAATACTCTCAGAGACGTTCACAACGGCATATCACACGAAAGTGTTCACAAACAAACAAAGTCTAAAACAAACACGTGCACGACCAAAAACACGTGCACGAACAAGTACAACGAAAAGTGGTCATTACATCCTCCCCACCTTAGAATAAAGTCCGTCCTCGGACTTTCTAATATAGCTAGTCACTCTAGTAACTACCCCAATCAAGTCACTTTATATTTCAAACCATGTATAGTCATTACAAGTGCTTATATATGCACTAGGTAGTCAAACATTGATACTACCAACAAGTATGTATATATTAACGTATGTTATACACTTATACCTATTATAGCCAGTCAGATTCATACATGTATTTCAATCATATATATAAACATACATCCCTTATATAACTACTACTTACCTAGTACAAAACAATAGTTCAGATACTCACATAAGGATAGTCTTACACTTAGCAAATACAATCATTGCTCTACGTATAGATAGCTACATATGCACAAACATCAAGGGTATACTACCCTCTAATATTTCCTAGTATACATCCAACGCATCAACTCATGTAGTCACACCATACCATAATTAAATCCAGTTTCACTATATATATATATTCACCACTACTATAGTTTCACAATATATAGTCATTCAAATGCATGCAAATAGTTCACCATATATTCTCATCACATACGGTCCTATAACTGTATTTACGACACGCCACATATATCATAGTCACCAATAACTATAACTAAGCACATACTTACCCGTGCATGGTGCACACCCATACACGCTAACATTTCATTTACGCATACCAATCATGCCATTATATTACTAGTACATCTACACACCTAGTTTAGCTAGCACACATACATTCACACAGGCAAGTCCTTAGTAAATAACTATACCACAAGACCAACACCTATAACTATATACTGGTATAGCGACCCACAATCATGTGCGTAACACAACCAGGCACAAACACTCCTATCACTATACATACATCAAACATCGCTATATTCAAACTTCAGACATACATATCAATATACTTAGGGTATACCCACTCGAGCTTGAGTGAGACTCAATACACATATCAGAATATTCTATATACGTAACACGGTATTTATACCTATACCGATACCACTCCAATATATATATATATATATATGTCTACCAATACAACCATATACATACCATAAGTCAATCACACCTAATATTTAGTCAGGTAATACTCACATAGTTCAATCACTTTATATACCATAATAATAATACAGACATCAGCACACGTATAATTGTAATACACTCCTTAATACATACGCATTCATCGTATAGTCGCACACATGTAACATATATATTCACACCATAGCCTACTACCTATAATTAGTATACCAACACCTATACATACATAGTTAAGATGTGCAATAGTCGTGTATACCTCACGGTATACACGCATACAACATCCCATAAAAGCAAGCAATACCAATCAAAATTATTGTTACGAGGTGGAACTCGCGTACAATGAATTTGTATTATGGGGAACCAAGGGCATGATGGTTATGTGGTGAAGAAGGTTAGGGTAGGCTATTTTACAAGTGATTAGTGGAGTGAAGAAGCCGGACCCGTTGCCGGTGGTGCTCACGGGGTCGAATCTCGCCGGATGCAGCTGAGGAAGGTTGGACGGCAGGGGGCTGAAGCTGACTTTGGTCAAGGGGCGAGCTCTCCTGCAGCATGAACAACTCGTCAGAAGGGCCGGGTTGGGGTTCAACCCTTAGCCCCTCCGATGCCTAAGTTAGTAATAGGGCTTAAAATGGGGGCTAGACACGCCGGTCGGACTAACGGTGTGTCCGCCGCGCGTGACGAGCTATAGGTGGGAGAACAAAGATATGGAAGACCTTTGCTCTCGTGTGTGAATAATAGAATGAGAGAGAATTCTCCAACCCCCTCTCCGTAAGAGGAGAGGGGGTATTTATACCTGACGGGTGATGACTAGGCGGGGCTGACCTGGCATGCTGACTGGATGTGCTGAGCTGGCTCGGTCGTCAGCAGAAACTCTAGATAAGGACGTCGGGAAGTGGGTTGCCTGACCTGCTTTCGTCAGGCGGTGCGACGGCCAGGGGGTGCTTTTGTCGGGGTGTCAGAGCCAAAAGCATTGACTGTCAGATGGCTCAGCTGCCAGGGGGCACTTTGTCAGTCGGTCGGGTGACGTATGTGTCAGTCGTGTCCTTATCCTAGGTTGTTTGTCATTAGCGACGAGCTAAAGGTCGGGCTGTGTCACTCTAGGCGCCACGGTTCGCGGGAATCGGGCGGGTCGTCCCGATCGGGGGTTGTCCGGCCTGGCCGCGCCCCCGATCGGTCATGGGCTATGGCCCGCCGGTACAGAGGGATACGTCCGCGCCCGTCAATAGGCCTGGCCTAGCTACCCAAGCGTCCCCAAGCGCGCTACCCCGGTCGGGTGGCTGCGGTTGTTCGCCTCGGCTGGTTCGGGGAACGCTGCAAGGCGCGCCCGTCTCCGTAATGCCCCGGATTTTCGGGGCGGCGGCCCTTTTGTGAAATGGTGAGTTAATGGGGTATGTTAGCGGATCCGGGTGGGAGTTGGACTCCTACGATCTTTAGGTCGTAACAATTGCCCCCGGCATTCGAGTGCAAGGCGGAAGCCCGGTTCGTCTCGGATGGCGTAACGCTACCGCGACACTATCTTTTAACGTGACCCGGGCTTGGATCCAAGCTTAGGGGGGATGCTGGTCCTGCGGGGTGTGTCTCGCTATAGCGGGATCGCGAGGTCTCTTCCGGAGTGTGAGCCAAGCGGGGCGGTGTCCCATAACGAGGTGCCGTTGTTGGTGGTTATTGGGTCGGATTTAGGGGGAGCTCAACTTTTTGAGAATGTTAGGGTGAGAGGCGTTCATCAGACGCGCTTGTAGTTTTTGCGGAACTTCAGCCGGGCCGTGCCCGGTGGACCCTTCCGCTGATGTACGCTTGGGCTTAGGGGGAGGAGTCCGAAAAGGGGAATATTATACACCAATCTTTATCGGAGATCTAGGTGATATTTACAATACTATTAGAAGATGCGGGTCAACCGGTGGTTGGGATGGAGGGTTGTCCACATTTGTTGTTCGCTCCGTCGGGAGGAGCAGATCCCCACGTCAGGGCGGTCTTCCCTTATGTCGATCACCGAATTCCTACCGCCTCATTGTCCGGGGGCGGGCCGACGCGCTGGGAACCGATTTTTTAATCAGGGGTGCCGCCCTGTGATGGTTTAGCCTTGGGGGGGGCGACCCTCGGTCATAGGAGGGGACCCTCTTCCTTTCCCTTTCATCGCTTCCTCGCGTTCTGCCTCGCTGTCGTCGTGCTGGAGGGTCGCTCGGCCTCGCCGGGGACCCCGCGCACCGAGGGGGAACCCCGGGGAGGCTGAGGACGAGGTGGCGGTGGTGGCGCCGCTGGGAGAGCCGTTGAGGGCCCCCCCCCCCCCCCCCCCCCCCCCCGACACCATGTGGGGATCGCAGAGGGTGACGGCGCTGCCGGGAGAGCCGCTGGGGGTTTCCCCCCTGACACCCCGTGGGGGTCGCTGTCGGCTGGGCGTTAATGGGGGTGTTGTGGCGCGTGGCCCGACTTTCTGGATCTGCCTTTTGATCCAATAACGGGCAGGAGGAAAGCTGGCGGGCGGGGCCTTCCACGTGTAAGCGGAATATCCTGTCGGAGGTGGCGGGGCTATGGCGGCCATCGTCGGGGGAAGTGAGGCCCGTCAGTGGCTGTCGGCTTTTTCGTAGCTTGGTGGGGCGTTTATGCTCGGAGTGAGTGGAGGGGAATCCCCTACATCTCTCTTCCTCCTTCATTCTGACCTCTGGAGGGGGGTATTTATAGCGAGATTCTGTGGAAGGGTTTTTCTTGGGTAATGCGGGAGATTAGTGCCGTCAACGGGCTCCGCGGAATCCCGTGCTTTGGGAATCTCTTTTCCCTGGCGGTATCCGGCACTCTGGCCTCTCGGGGGGCGTGTTGCTGTCGATGGCGTGTAGCCCAAGTGTTCTTTCGTTATATTGAGTCGCATCGTGGCGCTGCTTTGACGAGACAGGGCTGCTGCCCTATCTGGACTGGGCGCCTATTTTGCGGCCTCTGCCTTGTGACCGGTCCGTTCTGGGTCACGTGTCTTGGCTTCTTATGGGAGTTACACAATTCCTAATTATGCCCCCAACATTCCCGTGTCCGAGATCGTGAGGTCTGGGGGAAGGGGATGTTGTCGGCTTGTGTTGCCTTTGGGCGGGGCGGGGAGTCGGTGCAGGGGTGCGGGGTGAGACACGCTGTCTTATCGTGATTTGATGTCGGGCCGAACCTGTTACGCAGGGCGGGCCCCCGTGTACCTCTCTCCCTGTGTCGGTGACTTTCAGGGAGCAGGGGGGCTGGAATCGTAGTATCGCGGGGTTCGAGCTGCGGACGTAGACCTCCTAGAAGTCCTACGCCATTTAGGCGGGGTAGCGCGTTGCTCGCCCGACACGTGGCGGGGGGATGGCTACCTGCTATGGTATTCTCCGAAAAATCTGAGCGTATAAAGAAGAACGTTTTCATTTAAATTTGTAAGAGCTGATCTACAGCTTGTACAGGAGTTCTTAGTTTATCGCCCGTTGTGGGGTCAGATCCGGCTCGGGGGGGCTGTAGAGCTGTCCTCGCCCGTGGTTTAATGACCGCTGGATCTAGGGGTCATTGTGGGTCGGGCGGGCCCTTTTTAACTTGAGTCGAGCTTGGCGCAGAGGTGATTGGCCGCCTTCTATGCTGAAGTGTTGCAAGGTCTCTTTGGCCGGGTGGAGGGGGTATGGAAGCTGTTTTGTAGTGGCGTTTGGCCCGGGGGGGATTTTGCTGGTCGGGCCGCATCTCCTCCATTGCTTTGTCATCTCCCTCCATGCCTTGCAGTACGGGTTTGGGCGCGGGGTAGGTGTTGACAATTAGACCGCCTCCCCCCCCCCCCACGCCTCGCTGTTTGGGTTTGAGGGTGGGGTTCGGGGCCCGATTGTGCCGGGGCGGGCTGACACGCCAGGACTCGCCGTTTGGGCTCGTCGGGGATGTAGCCTTGCCGAGGTCCCTGTCTGGAGGTCGACAGCGAGGAGGTACTGGCCTGCGATCCCTGGGGGCTCTCGCTTTTCCTGCCGGCGGGGGTCGGAGGCCAACCTTTCCCCGACTCGTCCTTGTTTAGGGCGGACGGAGGCGTGAAAGGTGGATTTTCCTTATGTAAGCGGAATATCCTTTTGGCGATCCGTTTGTAAGGGGAATATCCTGTTGGAGGCGGTGGAGATGTAGGAACCGCCGCCTGGGGCAGCGGGAACCATTGATGGCCAGTGACCTCTCTCTTGTTAGGGCGGTGTATCTCGGCCCGTTTCCCGGTGGGTGGGGGATCAAGTGGCGGTTTTTCATGTTTGCCGGTTCTCCTATTTTCAGAAGGGGGTGTGGCGTCTTTATAGGGAGATCTCGCTGACGGTTTCTCCCCTATTTATTGCGCTGAGTTGGCATTATTAATGGGCTCCTTGAATTCATGCCCGTGGGAAACCGCCTTTGCCAGGTGGCTTTTACGGGTCCTCTTTTGGAGCGCATCATTAATGGTGGCGTGTTTCTCGAACGTCCTTTCGTTTCGTCGAGTCACATCGGGGCCGACTACTCGGGAACTGACGTCATTTCGTCCCGGTTTGCGTGCCTGTCTTCTTTTGATTTTTCGAGGGCCATGGGGGCGTAGCCCCCTCTGGTTTGGGTGGCTTGGGTTGGCCCTGCCCCAGAGGTCTCGAGGGGGGGAGCGGGCGCGTAGCCCGGCCCGTGCCCTTCTCTGGTTTGGGTGGCTAGGGTCGGCCCTGCCCCAGAGGTCCTGAGGGGGGGAGCGGGCGCGTAGCCCGGCCCGTGCCCTTCTCTGGTTTGGGTGGCTAGGGTCGGCCCTGCCCCAGAGGTCTTGAGGGGGGGAGCGGGCGCGTAGCCCGGCCCGTGCCCTTCTCTGGTTTGGGTGGCTAGGGTTGGCCCTGCCCCAGAGGTCATGAGGGGGGAGCGGGCGCGTAGCCCGACCCGTGCCCTTCTCTGGTTTGGGTGGCTAGGGTTGGCCCTGCCCCAGAGGTCTTGAGGGGGGAGCGGGCGCGTAGCCCGGCCCGTGCCCTTCTCTGGTTTGGGTGGCGAGGGTTGGCCCTGCCCCAGAGGTCTCGAGGGGGGAGCGGGCGCGTAGCCCGTCCCGTGCCCTTCTCTGCTTTGGGTGGCGAGGGTCGGCCCTGCCCCAGAGGTCTTGAGGGGGGGAGCGGGCGCGTAGCCCGGCCCGTGCCCTTCTCTGGTTTGGGTGGCTAGGGTTGGCCCTGCCCCAGAGGTCTTGAGGGGGGAGCGGGCGCGTAGCCCGGCCCGTGCCCTTCTCTGGTTTGGGTGGCTAGGGTTGGCCCTGCCCCAGAGGTCTTGTGGGGGGAGCGGGCGCGTAGCCCGGCCCGTGCCCTTCTCTGGTTTGGGTGGCTAGGGTTGGCACTGCCCCAGAGGTCTTGAGGGGGAGAGCGGGCGCGTAGCCCGGCCCGTGCCCTTCTCTGGTTTGGGTGGCTAGGGTTGGCCCTGCCCCAGAGGTCTTGAGGGGGGAGCGGGCGTGTAGCCCGGCCCGTGTCCTTCTCTGGTTTGGGTGGCTAGGGTTGGCCCTGCCCCAGAGGTCTTGAGGGGGGGAGCGGGCGCGTAGCCCGGCCCGTGCCCTTCTCTGGTTTGGGTGGCTAGGGTTGGCCCTGCCCCAGAGGTCTTGAGGGGGGGAGTGGGCGCGTAGCCCGGCCCGTGCCCTTCTCTGGTTTGGGTGGCTAGGGTTGGCCCTGCCCCAGAGGTCTTGAGGGGGGAGCGGGCGCGTAGCCCGGCCCGTGCCCTTCTCTGGTTTGGGTGGCTAGGGTTGGCCCTGCCCCAGAGGTCTTGAGGGGGGGAGCGGGCGCGTAGCCCGGCCCGTGCCCTTCTCTGGTTTGGGTGGCTAGGGTTGGCCCTGCCCCAGAGGTCTCGAGGGGGGAGCGGGCGCGTAGCCCGGCCCGTGCCCTTCTCTGGTTTGGGTGGCGAGGGTCGGCCCTGCCCCAGAGGTCTTGAGGGGGGAGCGGGCGCGTAGCCCTGCCCGTGCCCTTCTCTGGTTTGGGTGGCTAGGGTTAGCCCTGCCCCAGAGGTCTTGAGGGGGGAGCGGGCGCGTAGCCCGGCCCGTGCCCTTCTCTGGTTTGGGTGGCTAGGGTTGGCACTGCCCCAGAGGTCTTGAGGGGGGGAGCGGGCGCGTACCCCGGCCCGTGCCCTTCTCTGGTTTGGGTGGCTAGGGTTGGCCCTGCCCCAGAGGTCTTGAGGGGGGAGCGGGCGCGTAGCCCGGCCCGTGCCCTTCTCTGGTTTGGGTGGCTAGGGTTGGCCCTGCCCCAGAGGTTCGGAGTTTTGGCGAACTGCAAAACTTGTGTAGGAACAACAATGTTGCGTAAAATGAGTAGAGGTGTATATCGCGCGTAAAGAAAGGAAAAACTCACAACTATTGGTAGAATCTTAGCAGATGTTTTGCGTTCCAAGGGTGGGCCAGTTCGCTCCCTTCGGGGGTAGCCAGGATGTACGTGGCCGGGCCGACAACATCGATGACCGTGTAGGGCCCTTCCCATTTAGCGGCCAGCTTTCCCCGCTGCGCAGTCTCGGGGCGGAAGGTGGCATCTCGGAGGACCAAATCGCCGATCCTGAATGTCCGCGGTTTCACCCGGGAGTCGTAATACCGTGCCATCCTCTGGCTGTGTTTGACGAGGCTGGTCAGGTCCCGGTCTCGTACCTCGTCTATCAACTCAAGACTGAGGCCGAGTCCTTCTCCGTTGATTTCTTCGTCGAAGAGCTTTAGCCGGAGTGTCTCCTCGCCGATTTCCACAGGAACGACCGCCTCCGATTCGTATGCTAGCACGAAGGGGCTTTCCCCGGTCGAGGCCTTGTGGGTGGTACGATAAGACCATAGGATTCCCGGCAGCTCGTCGACCCAAGCCCCCAGAGCGGCGACCACCTTCTTCTTCATTGGGTTCAAGATACATTTATTCACGGCCTCTGCCATTCCGTTGCACTGTGGGTGGGCGACTGACGCGAACTGGAGTTTGATCCCCCGGCCCGAGCAGAAGTCGCGAAAGCCTTCGCAATCGAACTACTTTCCATTATCCGTGACAATGGAGCGGGGAATCCCGAAGCGGCATATGATGGATTGCCAGATGAATCCCTTCATGTCCGTCCACGTGATTCGCGCCAGCGGCTCTGCCTCGACCCATTTCGTGAAGTAGTCCACGGCGACGACTAGATATTTCCTTCCCCCGGAGGCCTTTGGGAACGGTCCCAGGATGTCGAGTCCCCACTTGGCGAAAGGGATCGGGCTCAAGATGGGCATCAGGTTGGCCGGGGGTGCAGTCGTCTGCCGGCAGAACTTCTAGCACGCCTCGCACTTCTTGACGTACTGTACCGCATCCCGGATCATCGTCGGCCAGTAGTATCCTTGGCGCATTACTTTGTGGGCGATGGTGCGCCCGCCATGGTGGTTTCCGCAGAAGCCTTTGTGTACCTCGCGGATGACTTGCTCAGCCTGCTCCGGGCCCAAGCATTTCAGGTAGGGCAAGACGTCGAAATTGGCACGGCGGCAGCGGTACAACACTCCGTCGAGAAGTACGAATGATAGGGCCCGCCTTTCCACCTGTTTTGCCAGCATCCGCTCCTCGGGGAGCTCGCCCGTCTCTAAGTACTTCATAATGGGGGTCATCCATGACGTCCTTGCGTCCGTGCACATCAGTTCTCCTTCGTCAATGGTTGGCGTCAATAGGCTTTCCACGTAGATTGCCTTCCCGATCTCGGCCGCCGAAGAGGAAGCCAGCTTAGACAGGGCATCCGCCCGGAGGTTGCTGGAGCGGGGTAGGTGTTGGACGTCCGCTCTCTTGAACTTACGGAGTTCGATCTGGATGCGATTCAGGTATCGCTTCATTGTTTCCTCTCGGGCCTCGAAGCCCCCCAGGATCTGTTGGATGACGAGGCGGGAGTCACTCAGGAGCAACATGTTCGTCGCCCCCACCACCCTAGCGAGTTTCAACCCGTTAACCGTGGCTTCATACTCCGCGACATTGTTGGTGGCCGGGAAGCTGAAGCGTAGGGCGTACTCCAACGAACATCCGTCAGGAGTCTGAATGACTATACCTGCTTGATCGCACCCCGGATACACGTCCCGAGGCGACGGTTGTAGTTTTACCGCAAGCGCACGGTATGGTGGCGAGCGGGTATCGAACACAGGGAGGACGAAAGACCGTGCTTGCTCCTGATCAACCTGGCTATTTAGGAACAGAGATAATTGCCTTGGGCGATCCTGTCACAATCGTCAGACAAATTTGCGAAATATCAAATCAAATAAAGAACGTCTAGGGAAAGGGGAATCCCCACTACTCACCGTATTTCATAAATGTGGTTTGCCGGTATCGAAATCGCTAGAATGAGAATTTGGATGAACTAGTTGCAACTAAATGTGGAACCAAGCTCACGCTCTCGCGCTGTTGCCGGTCTATAGCTATCCTAGGTTTGGGTCCAATCTCTTGCAAACCCTAGCCTAGGGAAGCTAGCATTAGGATCAACATCATCGTCCAATTGCGCACCGAGCCCAATCTCTTGCAAACTCGGTCCACAATCTAAATTAGGATAGTTCCTACCCGTCCAATCTCTTGCAAACGGGTATCGGCACGGAATTGCAACCGGAGGTCCTAGTATCGGTCCAATCTCTTGCAAACCGATATTTCGAAAATCCGACTCCAACCCAATTCGGATTTCTAGGGCTTCCTATCAAATTGGGATCCAATCTCTTGCAAATCCCAATTGATATGAATACCTAGCTATCCGTAGTAATTCGATCCCAATCTAATCCCTAATAACAATCCTAGCTCAATTTCTACCAATTCAACACAAATAGGAAATAGGGCTTGTAGGGTTCATCCCCACGCCCCGAGACATGGAGACTACTCACAAATCATAGCAATAGCACAAAAATAATCAATGAAATAGGCAATGGAATTCATCACAACAATGATATAAACAATAAAAATAGAGTTTTTGGGGAAGAGAAATGCAAACCAATGTAGATCTTCAATTAATCCAACAAAAATCCAAGTTTTTCTCTTCTCCAATCACAATTAATAAAGCTAAAAAGTAGACTCAAAAAGCTGCAAAAAATCTGAGAGATCCCCCCCTAAAACTAGGGTAAAAACAGAGCTTAAATAGCCCCAAAAATCGTCTAAAAATCCTGACCAAAACGCCCCTGCACAGCCTGTTTTCCGCAAATTTCGCTACAGGCAGCGCATCGCACTCGGCCGAGTGACAAAAGTCGCTCGGCCGAGTGAAAACCCTGTCAATTTACCAGTAAGTCGGGGGCTTCAGGGGTCTTCAGTTCGGGGGCGGCTCGGCCGAGTGAGTTGTCGTCACTCGGCCGATGGCTTCACTTCACTCGGGCGGACGGGATTTGCCACTCGGCCGAGTGGGTCTTCTGAAGCTCAGATGGCCGAAAAAACAGTAACTTCGATATTCAGGAGGGGCTTCGTTTGGGCGCCACTCGGGTGGACGTGGTATCGTCACTCGGCCGATGTGGTCTCCGTCGCTCGGCCGAGTACACATGGAAAACGTGTCTGAACGGGTCGGCCGAGCAGTGTCTCGCTGGTCGGCCGAGTGGCTCCTCCACTTGGCCGAGTGGGACACAAAAAATGCCCAATCTGATTGTTTTGGCCTCCTCGTCGCTACTGCGACGTCCATTCTTCTTCCGCTCCTCTCCAACAGCAAAATACCCCTCGGGGAGGTCGTCGGTGGCCGTCTAGATTACGCGCATCTCGAGATCACTCCTAATCGCGCCAAATCACCTGAAATGCGACAAAAACAACAAATCGTGAAAAGCATCGCAATATCGTCGATATATCGTGAAAAAACATGATTTGGGCGATCAAAATGGCATGCAAACATGCGGGGAAAGGGTGTAAAATAAGGAGTGATCAAAATCCCCCAAGCTTGCCTCTTACTCGTCCTCGAGGAAGATAAGTAAAAAGCGAACCCGGTGGATTCGGAAAACGAAAACGGCGAAAAACGAAAAAAATGAAAAACGAAGAAGAATGAAAACCAAACGAAAATAAAGAAAGAAAGAAAGAAGAGGTAGGATGCTAGATCATTTTCTCAGGACGTGGGTTTCACCTACTCTTATAGCATGCACCGAGTGAGAAATACATGTCAAAGAATCTCATTTTGATATCATAGTAGAATAGTGCAAGTAGAAAATAGAAAACCCACGAACAACGGTATAATCATGAAAAACGGAATGATTTTAAAATTAACATCGCCTGAATCATCTAAAGCGGTATACAAATCTCAGATTACACACTTTTCAATTGAACGCTTTCTATCTAGAGTATAAGAGTATCACATCATAGAATAGAGAGAATAGAAAAGTATGGATTTCATGAAATGAATGCTAGGCTTAGATTTCTGGATTTCGTAAAGCTAGAAACAATCCCACCGAGTATAGAATATTACTTAGCCTAGGTTGTCGTGCAATGTCAAGTAGTCGCTCTCTCACACATCAATGGATCTCCTCCCCCAAGCTTATCTATAAGCGTGGTGGCACAAAAATATTTACATCCCCATTTTTATATAGCTCCAAAGGCAAGAAGGGAAAGAAGAAAGAAAGTAAGCGAGATGGGATCTTTTATTGAGGATTTTTCCTCTTTTCTCCTTTTTTTTTCTTTTTTTTTCCTTTTTTTTCTTTTCTTTTGCAATAAGCAATATATATACAATGATCCCAACTCAGAGAGAGGTAATGATATACAAGAATGTTTTTCTCTCTTTTATTCTTCTCTTTTTTTTGGAATAAGAGATTTGGAGCTAGGAATTAATAGCGGGGGAAATGCCATAAAATAGAATCACTAAGGGGAGATTCACCAATGATTTTTAAAAGTAGAGAAATGATGTTCAAGATTTGTGGAGAAAGAAATAAATATAACTCTCGGCTCACTCTATAAGACATGCACGACAACTTCAGCAGGGTAATCTAATCTACTCAGTTTCGATCACAAAAAAGCTAACTAATCCAGATATATCATAGCTAATCATCATTCAATCATCCGGAAGTGAAGTGTACAATTCATGTATATAGAAGTGATAAAGGAAAAGAAATCAGTACTCCAGATATAGGCATTCAATGCGTGAATCTTGGTGTGTTTTCTGTGATAGCATACATATGTATATTCAGGCTCAGCTAATAATAAAATTTCATCCATTTTCATGAGGAAAAAGTGTGGGTTACTACTCCTAAATGCAAAGCAAGTCATAGCATATGATATCAGAAATGAAATCTAAGACACGATAAATATAGCATGCATATAGAATAAGCTAACTCCACGTAGACATCATCACAGAAAATTCATCTCTAGCATGAGATGAAAAAGAAAGAAGTAAAGATAAAAGGAAAATAGAACTATGCAATGCGGCACACAGGGAAGTAAGGAAAACGTGATGCATGGCAAAACAAAAGGAAAATAACGAAAAATGAGTGCAAAAGTGAAAAGCGGTGTGAAAAACTGAAAATAAAGGTGGCAAATCGAAAAAGAACGTGAGAGCTCACTCCCCCAAGCTAAACGGCACAGTGTCCTCAATGTGCAAAGTGTGGCACACAGAGAGACAAGTAATGTGAGGGGCAAGTGAGGATGCATGCATGATGGGAAAAAAAAGATAATGAAAGGAAAAAAAAGAAAGAAATGAAAATATGATGCGGAAATATGCATGCACAAACAGGAGTGATATGAAAATAAATACGGCACCAAAAACGCTCCCTCTCTCCCAAAAAGATATATATAGATGTGATCAAAATGAGAATCCCAAGTAGATATGATATGATATGCACAAAAAGATATGATCAAAAATATAATCCCAAAATAAGTGAGAGGAGGGGGGTGGACAAAAGTGCAACAGGACCCAGCAGAGACGGGCAGCACAACGGCAGGAATGGATAAAGGCATCAAGAGTGCCTAAGAAGGCGGTGCCGCGCCGTCTCCGTCCTGAGGCGGAGGGGGTGGTGGTGGTGGTGTAGGCTGCTGAGCTGGGGTGGGCGTGGAAGTGGAAGCAGGTCTAGTGTGTGTGGAAGTGTGTGTGGGAACCTGCTGGGTGGGCGGGGGTACGCGTGGGAGACGCTCCAGAACCTGTGTAAGGCAGTAGTGGATCTGGGGGATCAGCTCGAAGAGTCCAGCCATCGTAGAGACGGTGGAGGACAGGGTCCTAAGGTCTCCTCTAAGACCACTCACCGCCAACTCAAGAGCACGTATGCTCTGCAGTACAGTGTCGGGCGGGGGTGGTGGAGAGGGACGCACCGGTCTAGGCTGCGCAGGGCGAGGCTGGCGTACGCGAGTGGAGTATGTAACGGGCTCAGCAGGGAAGGGGACAAAAGGTGCCGCGCCAGCAAATGTGGGCCTGGCCTCAGTGTGAGGCCGGGACGCCGGCTGGTGAGAAGTGGAGGCAGCGGCAGCAAAAGAAGCGTGCAAAGGTGGCAACGAGGTGGCAAGAGAGGTCAGTGGCCCAGAAGTGTGGACAGACGCCACGACGCTCTCAGAGAATACGGCGGCTGTGGAGACAGAGGACTCTACCGCTGGGGTGGAAGTGTGTGGGCCGAAAGGCGCAATCCCAGCGGAGATCATGCTAGCCATGGTCTCCACGACCGCGGCGAACGAGGGCTCTCCACTCTCAACAAAGGTCTGCGGGCGCTCGGGGAGTGCGGAGCAAAGAGGCTCGACGGACAGAGGGCCGGAGGTGGCAGCGGGAGTGGTGGGGACAGCCTCGGAAGTGGTGGCAGTGGTGGAAGTGGCTCAGCAAGAGTACTCTCGACACTGGCAGAGGTGGGGACAGAAGTGTCAAGAGCAGCGGAAACGTCAGGAACAGGCTGAGGGGCCACAGGGTCGACGGGGTCGGCAGCGTGGGCAGCGTGGGCCTGCTCGGCCTCCTCGGCCTCGAGCACGTAGGCGGCGGGGATGAGGACATCCATCGCCGGAATCCAGTCAACGTGGTCTGGTGCAATCAGAGTCCGAGCAGGGCTCGAGAGAATCATGTAATCGGCCCCATAGGGGCCGTGCAACCAGACCCAGTGACGCTCGCCATGCGGACGCAGCATCTTCATCCGGGCCATAACGTCTATCGACAAGGAAGTGGGGCCCGGAACGCGTCGCAGGTCGTCGGGTAGGTCCTCGCCGGTCATCATGGTAAGCAAGGTGATCAGACCGCCGCAGCATATCGGTGAGCGAGCGCCCACCGACACAATGATACGGTCTAGAAACCAAGCCGCAATGTCGATCACGACGACGGGGACAAGCTCGTGTCCATCCCTAGATAGAGCTCTGGGACGTGTCATCGCATAGAGCATGTAGAGCTCTGGCGTAGACATCGTGCCCGGCTCATATCTGGCCAGAAAGGTGGTCGCCATAAGGCGCTGGGCAATACGTAGGCAGGGGTGGACAATGGCCGAGGCCTTGGCCCTACTAGGGTCAAAGGCGGCGTGGTGGCCTGTAATCCGGGCCCAGAAGGCGCCGGCGTCGAAAGAAGGTGGGGGGATGTGGGTAGGGCCGTATCCGCGATCGGCTCCGGGGACTGCGGGCCATGAGAAGAATGCGCTCATCATATCGAGAGTGACCTGGCACTCTCGATCCATGAACCGGAATGAGCATCCCTCATCGGTCCGGGCGATCGAACTCAAAACCTCAAGTGTCGGACGGGTAAAAGTATCCGCCGACACCTGAAGGAAGTCGCGCCAGCCCACATTGTCGTACAACGTGAGCATCCCCTCAAGTACCCCCAGGCGTCCTAGGTCAGCGAGGTGTGCAAACCTGGAGGGTACGATCGAGCGCTGGGAGATACGGTCGAAGACGGCGCGGTGTGCATCGTCTCGGAACGTAATCCCGAGTGGCCCGACCAGTGGAGCCGGTGGTGGTGGCTGTGGATCGGCAGGGAGAGGCTGTGCGGGCTGTGGGTGCGCTGCAGGCTGTGCGGGGTGTGTGGGGCCTGCAGGCTGTGCGGGGTGTGCGGGGTGTGTGGGGGACGGTGGAGGAGAGTCCTCCAACTCGTGGGAGGGGCCGGCATCATCCGACCGCTTCCGCTTGGCGGAAGCTCTCTTCGACCGCGGCCGTGTCCGGGGCGGCATATCGGCCCCGAGCGCGTGCCGAAAAGTGAAAAGTGCGGCGTGTGCACAAAGAGTGGAAAGAGTATACCCAAACACGCCGCGAGTGCTAAGTAGTGGAAGCGTGCGAAGTCCGCGCCTCCACGAAGTCCTGAGCAACCCGTAGAAGCTCCCCTGAGCTCCCCTAAGCTCCAAAAAGCAACCTGCGCATGGAAAAGCGATATCAGCGAGTAATAATCAAAATGTATGGAGCAATAGGGGTATAACAGATAGATATGGGAATTGATTCGGGTTTGGGGTTCGATTAATACGCGGATCCTCAAAAAATACACGAAAAGAGGAGAAAACGGTGAAAATAAGCGAACCGGAGGTGATCGGAGACGGGGTTGCCGGCGGCGACTCGGGCGGGGTCCGGCGACGGTCGGCCGGCGGTGGCAGGCCGAGCGGCGGCGCGCGCGGGCTTGGTCGGGCGAGTGGGGGTGAGAACGAAGCGAGTTCGGGCGAGGGTAGGCGAGGGGGCGCGGGCGGATTTGGGAATTTTCGATTTCGAAATCCGCGCCCCCTTCGTCACTTATATAATAGAAAGTTACGACTCGGCCGAGTGACGTGGTCACTCAGCCGAGCGAGGCAAATAAAAATTTCTCCCTGATATCGCTTCGGCCGAGTGGCTTTGCCAGCCTCGGCCGAGTGGAGTAAGTCCATTCGGTCGAGTGACTCAAGCTACTCGGCATGACTCGCCCTAGGAGGGTATCCGTTTTACTCGGCCGAGTGAATATATATACTCGGCCGAGTAGCAGTTATATCGAAATCAAGAAAATAAACAGAGAGTTGGGTTCAGCAGACTTCCCTCGTTCGTGAGCGGCTCGGCCGGACGAAC
Organism: Scilla litardierei; assembly: GCA_030789695.1. Taxonomy (NCBI): domain Eukaryota; kingdom Viridiplantae; phylum Streptophyta; class Magnoliopsida; order Asparagales; family Asparagaceae; genus Scilla; species Scilla litardierei. The sequence goes on from CM061134.1 coordinate 92,370,314, forward strand.
TTCTGGACTCGGCCGAGTGACTAGTATACTCGGCCGAGTGAGCCTTGTATTCTGCTGTTTGTCTTCGTTTGGGCTCTAAACTCCGTCTTTCTTTCTCCAGTCGATTTCATGCTCCTCCTAAGCGTTGAACGCCTTCTTGGGGCACTCCTCGTCATCTCGTTTATCCTCCTCATGACGGATCTACCTATCTCCTCTCCTGTCAAGAAAATTCGGACCCGTTATCACGAAATTTTTGGTCGGATGACTCAAAATACTAAAAATTTCTAAAACGAAAATAAAGAAAAAGTAAAAATGAAGCAAAAACCGTCGGGTTGCCTCCCGACAAGCGCTCGTTTTAGGTCGTGAGCTCGAACCCCTATAATTGTCAATCAATGCGGGATGTTTGGTGCATATGAGATGCACCCGTCAAACTTGCCGGGGAGCGCGCTTGGATTCGAACGTGGCGGCGTAGCGTTCTCCCGCGGTGGTCTCCTATCTCGAATAGTGTTGGGGGGAGGCTCCCCTAAGCTAGCATTTGCCCCGGTCAACGGCTTAACCGGCGATGCCGATTTCCGTGCCGGCGGAGCTTTCTTTGGAGACTTTAATTTCGAGAGCTTGCAGAGCTCTCGAATCCTCGCGACATCAGCGTCGCCTTCATCTTCATCAGCGGAGAAGTCGGGGGAATCGTCTTCAATCTTTTCATCTTGGCCTAAATCCGGGCCTTCATCAAATTCTTCATCAAAAAGGGCACCAATTGAGTGAGGAATCGCCTCCTCTATCACCTCATCAAGGAGGTCCATGAGATCATCCGACCGCTATTTAAGCAAATATACTCTATTGGTTTCGCCCGTCGGGATCCCCTCAGAATAGTGCTTGAGCCTTTGACCATTTACTTTGAATGTGGTACCATCCTTGCTTTCCAACTCGAAAGCTCCTCCCGGTTGTATGTGCTTGATGGTGAAAGGTCCCGACCAACGTGACCTCAACTTACCGGGAAATAGTCGGAGTCGGGAATTGTAGAGCAAGACCTTGTCTCCCACCTTGAAGTCCGTGACAGTTATGCGGGCATCGTGGAAAATCTTGGTCCTTTCCTTGTAAATTCTCGAGCTCTCATAGGCGTCTCTCCTTATTTCATCAAGTTCGTTGATGTCTAAGAGTCGCCTCACCGCCGCACTCTTATAATCGTAATTAAAGGTCTTGATGGCCCAATATGCGCGGTGTTCCAACTCTACCGGCAAGTGGCAAGCCTTCCCATAAACTAGGCGGAACGGTGTGGTACCGATGGGGGTGCGAAAGGCCGTGCGATAGGCCCATAGAGCATCGTTTAACTTCATTGACCAATCCTTTCTAGACCGATCCACGGTTTTCTCGAGAATTTGCTTGATTTCTCTATTTGAGACTTCTACTTGGCCGCTTGTCTGGGGGTGATAAGCCATTCCAACTCTATGATTTACCCCGTACTTCTTTAGCATGGCTTCAAACTTGTTCTCTATGAAGTGGCTTCCCCCGTCGCTTATCAAGGTACGCGGCACTCCAAAGCGCGGAAAGATATTTTGCTTGAAGAATTTGGAGACGACCCTTGCATCATTAGTAGGGGTGGCAATAGCTTCCACCCATTTGGAGACATAGTCAACGGCCAATAGGATGTACTTGTTGCCATTGCTCGACGGAAAAGGCCCGATGAAGTCTACTCCCCAACAATCAAAAAGCTCAATCTCCTGGATGGGTCTCATCGGCATCTCATTGCGCTTGGAGATATTCCCGGTCCGTTGACATCTATCGCAACCCTTCACAAATGCGTGGGTGTCTTTAAACATTGTGGGCCAGAAGAATCCGCTCTGCAAGATCTTAGCGGTTGTTTTAGAGGCGGCATGATGTCCCCCGCATGGTAGACCGTGGCAATGCAAAATGATAGACGTTGCCTCCTCTTTAGAAACACACCTACGAATGACACTATCTTTGCATATCTTGAAAAGGTAAGGATCTTCCCAAAAATAGCTACGGACCTCATGCATAAATTTCCTCTTTTGTTGCGTGGACATCCCATGCGGTTTGATTCCGCACGCCAAGTAGTTGACGAAGTCCGCGTACCAAGGTACTTCCTCGGTCCTTACCGCATATAGCCTCTCATCAACAAATGTGTCGTCAATAGGTAAGCTCTCATCCTCCTTGTCGCGAATGAGCCTAGATAAATGATCCGCCACGACATTGTCTGTACCCTTCTTATCTCTGATCTCTAGGTCGAATTCTTGCAACAAGAGTATCCACCTAATCAACCGGGGTTTGGCCTCCTTCTTGTTTAAAAGATACTTCAATGCCGCATGGTCGGTGTGGACAATCACCTTGGAACCGAGGAGGTAGGAGCGAAACTTCTCTATGGAATAGACGACCGCTAGAAGCTCCTTTTCGGTAGTTGTGTAGTTTTTCTGCGCGTCATCCAATGTCTTGCTTGCGTAGTATATCGCATGAAGCTTCCTATCTTTCCTTTGTCCCAATACCGCTCCAATGGCTTGGTCGCTAGCATCGCACATTAGCTCAAAAGGGAGGCTCCAATCCGGCGGTTGAATGATGGGCGCTGAGACTAGCGCTTCCTTCAAGGTGTTGAAAGCTTGCAAGCATTCTCCTGAAAAGTCAAAAGGAATATCTTTAGCAAGTAAGGAAGTAAGTGGTCGGGCAATCGAGGCGAAATCCTTAATGAAGCGGCGGTAAAACCCCGTGTGACCAAGGAAGCCTCTAATGCCCTTGACATTAATAGGAGGAGGAAGTTTTTCGATTACCTCAATTTTAGCTTTATCTACCTCGATTCCTCTTGAGGAAACAAGATGTCCGAGAACTATACCTTCCGTGACCATGAAGTGACACTTCTCCCAATTGAGAGTGAGATTGTTTTGTTGGCACCTTTTTAGGACTTTAGTGAGATTTTCCAAGCAAGAGTCAAACTCACTTCCATAAACCGAGAAATCATCCATAAAACCTTCCATAATATTTTCAATATAATCGGAAAATATGGATGTCATACATCTTTGAAAAGTGGCGGGAGCATTACAAAGGCCGAACGGCATCCTACGGTATGCGTAGGTGCCATAGGGACAAGTGAAAGTTGTCTTTTCTTGGTCATCTTCGTGCAAAGGGATTTGGAAGAAACCCGAATACCCGTCTAGATAGCAAAAGTATTTATGGTTCGCGAGGCGTTCAAGCATTTGATCGATGAATGGCAATGGGTAATGGTCCTTTCGGGTGGCTTTATTGAGTCTCCTTAGTCAATGCACATTCGCCATCCCGTGACAGTGCGCGTGGATATTGGCTCACCTTTGTCATTTTTTATGACAGTCATCCCTCCTTTCTTGGGGACGACGTGGACGGGGCTAACCCATCTACTGTCAGAGATAGGATAAATTATACCGGCTTCAAGCAATTTTAGGATTTCCTTTTTAACCACCTCCTTCATGTTCGGGTTCAACCGCCTTTGAGGCTCTATGGAGGTGGCTTCGGTATCCTCCAAATGGATCCGATGCGTGCAAAGCCTAGGGCTTATTCCTTTTAGATCGGAAATAGTGTATCCCAAGACATCTTTGTGGCTCCTAAGGACGTCTAGGAGTTTTTCAAGTTGATCTTGTGTGAGGTGGGAATTGACTATCACCGGAAAAGTCAATTTATTACCCAAAAAGGCATACCTTAGATTCGGCGGTAATTGTTTAAGCTCTACCTGAGGTGGCGCTGCTCCTTCCACTTTATCAGCTCGCATGAATTCGGCTTCTTCCTCGTCATCCGGGTATAGCTCATGTTCAGGTGGCATGCTTTCTTGTGACGAGTCGGACTCGCTACTTAGTGAGGATGAGGCATCGAAGTAGGCGCCCTCTGATTCAGTGCTAGCATCGCCAAAACCTTCACTCTGCTCCAGTTCGTACCTGGAATCAAGAAACACATCAGACGATTCATAAAAACAAGAGTGAGCGTCATAAAGTGTAACACCCGGAATGTCGGTTTGCTCGAAGGGTTCTTCGGGAGCATAGTGCTCTTCGACATTTGCTCTATTGTCTTCGAAATACAATTTGTCGTCGACCACGTCAACTCTGACATTGCCTCCGATAGTCCCTTCCGGGGAGATTTGGTCCATCACAAAGCTAGAAAATAGTTGTTCGTCGGGGTCCTTGATATTGATAGCAAATGCTCCGGTAGTGTGGACCTCGTCGACAAGCTCCTTAAGGAGGTCTGTGAAGGAGTCATAGTCTTCTCGACTGAGTTCTATTGTTGGCGTTGCATCCCCCATTCTCCCTGTTAAGATCTTATGCAAAATACGGGGAGAATATGCGAATAGGGCTACGAATGAAGTTAGGATAAGATAGAGAGGGAAGTAAAGGAAGAAAGTAAGAAGAAATAACCGGGTGGTCGGTGCCGAGCACCGTCAAAATGCCGTCCCCGGCAACGGCGCCAAAAACTTGATCGCACCCCGGATACACGTCCCAAGGCGACGGTTGTAGTTTTACCGCAAGCGCACGGTATGGTGGCGAGCGGGTATCGAACACAGGGAGGACGAAAGACCGTGCTTGCTCCTGATCAACCTGGCTATTTAGGAACAGAGATAATTGCCTTGGGCGATCCTGTCACAATCGTCAGACAAATTTGCGAAATATCAAATCAAATAAAGAACGTCTAGGGAAAGGGGAATCCCCACTACTCACCGTATTTCATAAATGTGGTTTGCCGGTATCGAAATCGCTAGAATGAGAATTTGGATGAACTAGTTGCAACTAAATGTGGAACCAAGCTCACGCTCTCGCGCTGTTGCCGGTCTATAGCTATCCTAGGTTTGGGTCCAATCTCTTGCAAACCCTAGCCTAGGGAAGCTAGCATTAGGATCAACATCATCGTCCAATTGCGCACCGAGCCCAATCTCTTGCAAACTCGGTCCACAATCTAAATTAGGATAGTTCCTACCCGTCCAATCTCTTGCAAACGGGTATCGGCACGGAATTGCAACCGGAGGTCCTAGTATCGGTCCAATCTCTTGCAAACCGATATTTCGAAAATCCGACTCCAACCCAATTCGGATTTCTAGGGCTTCCTATCAAATTGGGATCCAATCTCTTGCAAATCCCAATTGATATGAATACCTAGCTATCCGTAGTAATTCGATCCCAATCTAATCCCTAATAACAATCCTAGCTCAATTTCTACCAATTCAACACAAATAGGAAATAGGGCTTGTAGGGTTCATCCCCACGCCCCGAGACGTGGAGACTACTCACAAATCATAGCAATAGCACAAAAATAATCAATGAAATAGGCAATGGAATTCATCACAACAATGATATAAACAATAAAAATAGAGTTTTTGGGGAAGAGAAATGCAAACCAATGTAGATATTCAATTAATCCAACAAAAATCCAAGTTTTTCTCTTCTCCAATCACAATTAATAAAGCTAAAAAGTAGACTCAAAAAGCTGCAAAAAATCTGAGAGATCCCCCCCTAAAACTAGGGTAAAAACAGAGCTTAAATAGCCCCAAAAATCGTCTAAAAATCCTGACCAAAACGCCCCTGCACAGCCTGTTTTCCGCAAATTTCGCTACAGGCAGCGCATCGCACTCGGCCGAGTGACAAAAGTCGCTCGGCCGAGTGAAAACCCTGTCAATTTTCCAGTAAGTCGGGGGCTTCAGGGGTCTTCAGTTCGGGGGCGGCTCGGCCGAGTGAGTTGTCGTCACTCGGCCGATGGCTTCACTTCACTCGGGCGGACGGGATTTGCCACTCGGCCGAGTGGGTCTTCTGAAGCTCAGATGGCCGAAAAAACAGTAACTTCGATATTCAGGAGGGGCTTCGTCTGGGCGCCACTCGGGCGGACGTGGTATCGTCACTCGGCCGATGTGGTCTCCGTCGCTCGGCTGAGTACACATGGAAAACGTGTCTGAACAGGTCGGCCGAGCAGTGTCTCGCTGGTCGGCCGAGTGGCTCCTCCACTCGGCCGAGTGGGACACAAAAAATGCCCAATCTGATTGTTTTGGCCTCCTCGTCGCTACTGCGACGTCCATTCTTCTTCCGCTCCTCTCCAACAACAAAATACCCCTCGGGGAGGTCGTCGGTGGCCGTCTAGATTACGCGCATCTCGAGATCACTCCTAATCACGCCAAATCACCTGAAATGCGACAAAAACAACAAATCATGAAAAGCATCGCAATATCGTCGATATATCGTGAAAAAACATGATTTGGGCGATCAAAATGGCATGCAAACATGCGGGGAAAGGGTGTAAAATAAGGAGTGATCACCGCTCCTGTCCCGGAGCCTGTTGCGGAGCCGTCGACGTGGATGGTCCATAATTCGCCCGCTGTCGTCGGGGAGGGCGCTGAGGGTTCGCCCACCTCGATCCTCCGTGGGGACGTGGTCGCCGATGGGAGCTCTGTCTGGTCCCCCGGCGGGACTTTCGTGGTGCGTTCCACCACGAAGTCGGCCAGCGCTTGGCCCTTGATCGCCGTCCGGGCTTTGTACGTTATGTCGAACTCGCTGAGCTCGACGCTCCAGTTGAGCATCCTCCCCGACCGCTCCAGTCTTTTCAAGTTCTTTTCGAGGGGCATGCCGGTGTGGACGGTTATGGGGTGGGCCTGAAAATAGGGTCGGAGCTTCCGGGCCGTGGTGATTAGGCAGTAGGCGGCTTTCTCGATAGGGCTGTAACGAGTCTCCGCCTCCCGGAGGATTCGGCTGGCATAGTAAACAGGGCGTTGCACCCCTCCTTCCTCCTTGATCAGGACGGAGCTAACGGCCTCCTCGTTGGTCGCCAGGTACAACCCTAGGGGTTCGCCCTCCTCCGGCCGTGCGAGGAGCGGTGGGCTCTGCAGGTATGCTCTCAGCTCCGTGAATGCGCGCGCACAGTCATCGTCCCACGGAATCACCTTCCTCTTGTCTTTAGCTTCGCCAAAGGTGGTGCGCAAGACCCTGAAGAAGGGGAGCGATTTCTCCGCAGACTTCGACAAGAATCGCCCCAGAGCAGCGATCCAGCCGTTCAGCCGCTGCAAGTCCCGGATCGTCCGGGGCTCCGTCATACCTATGAGGGCAGTCACCTTGTCGGGGTTCACCTCGATTCCTCGCTTCGTTATCATGAAGCCCAGGAATTTTCCCGATTGCACGCCAAAGATACACTTCGCGGGGTTTAGCCTCAGGTTGTATTGGCGGACCCTCTGGAAGGCCTCCTGCAAGTCGGCGAGGTGGTCGGGGTCCCTTCCGCTCTTCACCAGCATGTCGTCGATGTAGACCTCCAAGTTTCGCCCCACCTGAGGCCCGAATATTCGGTCTACCATCCGTTGATAGGTCGCCCCGGCGTTCTTCAGCCCAAAGGGCATCTTGGTGTAATAGTAGGTGCCTTTATCGGTGACAAAAGACGTCTTCTCCTCATCCTCCTCCGCCATCGGTATCTTGTTGAGGTCGGTGAAGTCGACGCACATACGCCACTTCCCACTGGGTTTCTTCACCAGAACGACGTTGGCGAGCCAGTCGGGGTAGCTCACCGGCCGAACAAATTTGGCTTCGAGGAGCCGCTCTACTTCTTCCTCGGCTGCCCTCTTCTTTTCGCCCCCCGCACTTCTCTTCTTCTGTCGAACAGGTTGGGCTTCCGGGTTCGCATTCAACCTGTGGGAGATTACCGTCGGGTCCACCCCGGGCATGTCGGCGGGTGACCATGCGAATATGTCCGCGTTTTCCCGGAGCAAGGTGACGAGGGCCGTCCTCAAGGCCGCTGGGAGTTTCGTCCCGATGGAGACGGTTCTCTCTTCATCCGAGGCCACGGGGACCTCTTCCACTTCCTCAGCCGGGGTCGGCCGCTTGTCGCAGAAGTCCTCCCTCTCGTCGGGGATGAGAGCCGTCGGGGCCCGCCTCAGGCTCCTACGCTGGGATGGCGTACAGTCGTGGTCTCCAGGCATCTCCCGTCCTCCCCGCACCTGTCCCACCCCCACGGGGTCCGGAACTTCATCGTCTGATGTTGCAGGCTGGGGAGCGCCTCGATGGCCGTCATATATGGACGCCCTATGATTCTGTTATACGCCGACGTGACGTCGACGATGACAAAATGCACTTCCCTGGTGACGACCATCGGTTCCTCCCCCAGGGTCATGGGCAGGGTGATCGTTCCCTCGGTGGGGATCGCATGGCCGGTGAAGCCAGCGACAGGGCCAACCCATGGCCCTAAGTCTGCACGCCCCCACCCCATCTTCTCGACCGTTGACAGGAACAGGATGTCGCAGGAGCTACCGGTGTCAATCAGGAGCCGGCCGACATCAATCGCCCCAATCCGAGCCTCGATGACGAGGGCGTCATTGTTCGGGCTCCGTGCCTCCTGCCAATCCTCCTCGGTAAAGGTGATAGGGGGTCGGTGTGTCCTTCTTCGCTTCGGTCAGCGGCCGGCGCCCGCCATCATCACCTGTCGGGCTCCGGCCCCCGGGATTGCGGGCGCCCGCCCCGCCGAGGAAGACCCTCCAGTTATCATCTCGATCCGCATGACCGCCCTTGGGGGGCGAGGCTCCTCCTTATCACGGTTCCCCGACAATTCCCGTCCCCCCTCCTCCGGGGGGGCTCTCTCTTCCTCTGCCACCCGCCTGCCCACGACGAAGTTTCCCAGGTGACCCGCCTGGATCAATCGCTCGATTTCTCTTTTAAGGGAGTAACAACGGTCGGTGTCGTGACCGTGGTCCCGGTGATAACGGAAGTATCTCCGGGGGTCCCGCCTCGCCGGATCCATCCTCATCTCCTGGGGAGGCTCTGGCAGTAACCCGGCCCTTGTCACCGCGGCCAGCACCTCCATCAGGGGGGCATTGAGTCGCGTGTAATGCGCCTGTAGGGGGCCTTCTTGTCTTGGGATGACTCGGAGGAGCCCTTGCACCGGAGCAAACTCGCGCGCCGGGCCAGGGCGATCTTATGGGCGAGGCCCGGGCGGTTCTCGCCTTGGTCGGGCCAGATGGTCGCGGCTACGGTGCCCCTCTTCTTGCCTCGGCCGAGGGTGTGACCGGGGTTCGCCTTGGGACGGCTTCACCGGGGGGAATGAGGCCTTTGCTCCGAGAGTCTCCTCGGCCAACGCATGCCTCTCCACCATTACAACCAACGCCTCATATTCGGTCGGCAGATCCCGGAGCAGGGATTTGTGGAGGCTCCGAGCCCGCAGCCCCATTTTGAAGGCCAGCATAAGCACCTCATCGCCGCATGTCACCACCGCCCGTCTCTCCTCCTGAAAGCGGCGGAGGTATCTACCCGTTGTCTCTCCTTCCCCTTGGACTATCGTGCTAAGATAGTCCAAGGGCTTCTTCTTCGTCCGCCCGGCCTGGAACTCTTGGCAGAACTTGTGGGACAGCTCACCAAAGCTTCCAACGGATCTCGCGGGCAAGCCAAAGTACCAGTCCAGCGCGGTGTCCCTTAGGCTCTGGGAGAAATGTCGGCATAGGAATGCCTCGTCCACATCCTGCACCTCCATCGCCCCCCGGTATTGTTGCACGTGCGTGAGGGGGTCGCCTCTCCCGTTGTACGTGGCCAAGTGAGGGGGTTTGAACCTGATGGGCCTTGGGGTGGACGTGATCCATCGTGCAAGCGGCGTGGCCTCCTCCGGATAGGTAGGGCGATCCGGCGCACCCCCTCTCCGCCATTCAGGGGTCTGGCTTCGGTCGTGCCTCGGCCGCTGACGGTCCTCCGTCCCCGGGGAGTAGCCCGACGGTCGTCTGGCGGGGCTCCTTCCCTGGGCCGAGGATTCGACGGGTTGCGGGCTATAGTTCTCCCAGCGCCAGCGGCTCCCGGCCAGCTCTCCCCGGGCCTCCATCCGTTCTTGATTCTCTCGAAGGAGCCTTTCGCGCTCGGTGGCGAGGAAGCGTAGTTGTCGGCAAACGGCTTCCTCGTGCAGGGTATCGGAGGGGTGGCGCTGGCGATGCGGGCTACCTCCTCCGGGTGGGGACCTGTTCAGTAACGGGTCCCGCCCGTCCCCGAGCCGCTGGCCTGTCGCCGTCTCGTCAAGGATTTCTCGGTTGCTCATGTTCTCTCTCCTTAGCTTCTCGCGCTCCGCGACGATGAGGCGGAGTTGGCGACGAGCGGCCTCTTCTTCCTGGTAGGCCCTTCGGGCGGTCTCGGCCGCTTCGTCCAAACGCCTTTGCGCGGCGGCCGCCTCCCCCAGGCGCCTCCATCGCCGCGAAACTTCCATCTCCTCTTCCAGGAGCCTTTGCTGGGCCGCAATCTCCTCAGCGAGCCCCCGGTTTTCTCCCTCCTCTTCGAACTGAAGATGGAGGTTCCGCCTCACGTTCTGGGGCTCTGAGGGGCCGGGCGGAGGCTCCGTTCCAACCGTCTGATAGCCTCCCCTGGCCTGAGTGACGGCCTTGAAGCTCTTCAGGACGGCGTGGGCTGAAGTATGTTCAGTTTCGGTGCCCGCCCCCAGAAGGGGGTCGGACGCCGGGGTGATTTGTAGAGAGAGCGGTTCCTGACCCACGGGATCTTTGCCGTGGTCAGGGTTCCACGGGATCGACATGGAGTCTAACATGGGTGTGACCCTTCGTTCCCACAGACGGCGCCAATTGTTACGAGGTGGAACTCGCGTACAATGAATTTGTATTATGGGGAACCAAGGGCACGATGGTTATGTGGTGAAGAAGGTTAGGGTAGGCTGTTTTACAAGTGATTAGTGGAGTGAAGAAGCCGGACCCGTTGCCGGTGGTGCTCACGGGGTCGAATCTCGCCGGATGCAGCTGAGGAAGGTTGGACGGCAGGGGGCTGAAGCTGACTTTGGTCAAGGGGCGAGCTCTCCTGCAGCACGAACAACTCGTCAAAAGGGCCGGGTTGGGGTTCAACCCTTAGCCCCTCCGATGCCTAAGTCAGTAATAGGGCTTAAAATGGGGGCTAGACACGCCGGTCGGACTAACGGTGTGTCCGCCGCGCGTGATGAGCTATAGGTGGGAGAACAAAGATATGGAAGACCTTTGCTCTCGTGTGTGAATAATAGAATGAGAGAGAATTCTCCAACCCCCTCTCCGTAAGAGGAGAGGGTGTATTTATACCTGACGGGTGATGACTAGGCGGGGCTGACCTGGCATGCTGACTGGATGTGCTGAGCTGGCTCGGTCGTCAGCGGAAACTCCAGATAAGGACGTCGGGAAGTGGGTTGCCTGACCTGCTTTCGTCAGGCGGTGCGACAGCCAGGGGGTGCTTTTGTCAGGGTGTCAGAGCCGAAAGCATTGACTGTCAGATGGCTCAGCTGCCAGGGGGCGCTTTGTCAGTCGGTCGGGTGACGTATGTGTCAGTCGTGTCCTTATCCTAGGTTGTTTGTCGTTAGCGACGAGCTAAAGGTCGGGCTGTGTCACTCTAGGCGCCGCGGTTCGTGGGAATCGGGCGGGTCGTCCCGATCGGGGGTTGTCCGGCCTGGCCGCGCCCCCGATCGATCATGGGCTATGGCCCGCCGGTACGGAGGGATACGTCCGCGCCCGTCAATAGGCCTGGCCTAGCTACCCCAAGCGTCCCCAAGCGCGCTACCCCGGTCGGGCGGCTGCGGTTGTTCGCCTCGGTCGGTTCGGGGAACGCTGCAAGGCGTGCCCGTCTCCGTAATGCCCCGGATTTTCGGGGCGGCGGCCCTTTTGTGAAATGGTGAGTTAATGGGGTATGTTAGCGGATCCGGGCGGGAGTTGGACTCCTACAATCTTTAGGTCGTAACAATTATAATTCTACTATCATATGCATATCACCTATATACTCAGGCAACAAAACATAACTACTTACGTCTAAGCACAATACATATCTACCTACGAGCACATACTCATACGTACTAATATATGGGTCACTCAATAGGCATACTTTCTTATCTATACATTCACCCATTATTATCACACCTAGCATATACATAGCTTTACCAATCATTTTATTTCAACCATTATAAGTATCTCTAATTACATACACTCCATCAGATATCCCCACACTAATTCTTATATACACAAGCATCCCTAGTATAGTATAGCTAACCACACCCAAATATATAAATACTAACACATAAACAACTTCATAATATCACGAATAACTCCGAGTATGTATATATATATATATATATATATATATCACACAATAGGCAAGCATCAATATACTATGGGGGTATACTCATTCAAGCCCATGTACACAACTTAGGTACGTGCACTACGACACCTCACAAAGGTCCAAGGGTCTACTAACAACTAAGAGTTGACACAGACCTTGACGGGCACTAAAGTCTAAGCAACAAAGGGAGGTCGTGGTCGAAGGCGTGACGAGGGAAGGATCGATAAGCACGAGTTCAGATAGGACGAATACAAGGGGACAGCTTGGTTAGACGAAACTTTGACTCAATGGTGATGTTTAGGTTGAGGGAAAAGGGAGATGTAGTGATGCTTATATAGGATACAGAAAAGAAAATAGGGTAAATAGCATAAGCTAAAATACGTGGAGTTTGAAAACTGACGTACTTCAAAAGTTGAAATCCTCGTCTGTAAAGAAATATTTGGAGGTCGATAAAACGAGTTATTCAAAATAAGTTTGAGTCGAATATTCATAATAAGAGAAAATGTTTTATTGGCTTATCGCAAATCATTAGGAAAGGAAGTAAATCCTTCGCACGGACATTAAAGACGTAATTTTTTTAGAAAATATTATACGCCATTAATTTAATATAATTTGGCAAAAATTTTGGAAATTTAAAGAATGAAATTAAAGTAACTGAAGAATTGAAGCTCGTTTTAAACGCTTTCAAGTCCTTAAGCCAGGGAAGGGAAATTTAAAATGACCAATGTTGGAACTACTTTTAGAGGAACCAGGATGTGCAAAAAATTAAAACTGGTTTACACAAAACCCTTAGCATACGAGCACAACGAACCTGGTACGGATAAAAATAATTGAAATTCCTTTTAGTCTAGCAATTTTTCTAAAAGCACGTAGAGTGAGCGGAAAGATAATAATAATAATTTGGTAGTAGAATTATCAAAATTGATAGCAAAGCTTTAAAATCAAATCAGGGAGGGTCTAAATCAGGAAGTAGTTATGAAATAATAATTTTACAAAAATCTGAAACAGGGAAAACGATGAGCATAACATCGACTGGCTGAAACTAAAATTCCAGGTGGCTTGAAAAGTATATTAAAAGGAAGCGCGATGTGTCGTTTGAAAGGCATAATAAGAAAGGAAATTATAAGTCGAAGTGGACAAAATAAAAGTACGGTTCAAAATAAAATTAATATACGAAAGGGAATGTGTATTTCCATAGGTACCAAAGTGTAGGCTGGGAAAATACCATAAGCTAGTATTCAAAATTTCGGCAAAAGTTTTAAAATTTTAAATCAACGAAGGAGTATGAAATATAAGATATATATATTTAAAAAGATTGAGCAAATTTAACTTAGGGAAGGAGGAAATCGAAGAATACTTTCAGAAGATTCAAGGTTTGTGACGGAGAGATTCGAAAATTGACGACGATCGTCAAGAGGAGATCTCGTGAATCGAGGCAAGGAAATTGGTCGGATGATCAAAACATACATACGCCTAGGATATGAATCGGGAGAATCTACGGGGAAACTCGTACGGTCGACCAACTAAAGGTTAAGAACTAAGCGCTAAGACTTTCTAAGGAGCTAGACGGTAATGATATGCGTTTAGCTTGGTCCGAAATCGATGAACCCAAGCGAACGACCGAAGGAAATTCTAGAAGTCTAATATGGTCAGAGGTAGACAAGGACCACTGAGGTAACTCCTACGACGATTAAATCAATTGCTGACAGGGGGGTCTAACTAACAATTAGAGGCCTCTAACTAGCAAACACAGACATCTAGCTAAGTCTTCTTACCACCTAGTGTCATAAGAAAACGACTAGACTCAGGGCTTATTACTCGGATGTTGCAATTTATTTAATGGACATTCCGTTATTATCGTTGTTTCGTTAATTCGCAATTGCAAGACTGGACCTGCATGGGCCACCAACAAAACCTGTCACGCCCCGCTTCCCAAAAATATGGAGGCGAAGCGTGAGAAGGTCCGCTCAGACTTGAAGCTTCAAGCTGCAAGTCCGATAAGCGTCAATCAAATTTAAGTAGCAGGTCCTTGCAACGCGAACGAAACAAAGATAATAATAATGAAATGAGACAAAAGAGATATCTCAGAATATCCATAAAATAAGTTTCAACATCACAGAAAAAACACCAGGCTGAAATAAAAGAGAGTCTAAAGGCCCACACATGGCCAACAAAAGTACAGCGTACAAAACAAAGGTGCCACGCACCGACAACAACAACAAATCCTAAAACAAAAGAAAACTCAGCAAAGTCACCAAGAAAGGTCATCGATGTCCACGAAGCTCCTCCGGGGCAGACATGGACTCAGATTCAGCGTCAGCAAAACACCACGTACTCAACAACGGTCTCTGGCTCAGAGTCTAACATGTGACACCCAAAAGAGCAAGGGGCACATGTCAGTAAGTCTACAAGAGACTTGTGCAAGGAAACTGAAAGTAGGTAAAGCAACCTAGCAGTTCTAGCATGAATGCAATGACATGGCAGTTTAAAGTATGAGTGCAACAAGTAATGTAAAGTAAAGTAAAGTACGAGCATGGCATTTAAACATGGCATGGATGACAAGTTATACAAGTAACACTCACTAGTACAAGACAAGTAAAGTAAGCACCTCGTGCACAGAGATTCTGCCTTCTGGCTAGAGTGGCTGATCGGGCCACTCCTAAGCTCAGGTGACCGTTTATCCCTACCCATCCACGTGTATCGAGCCAGGCCCTTACCCCCGAACGGTAATGCTCGCTTCTGGATCACGAGCCAGGAAGTGTTTTTAACAAGTATGGCATAGGGGTGCACCTAGCCGGACAAGGAAACCGGACAAGGAAACCGGGCATTGGCTTTTGACCAACACATGAGGCCCGTTCCCAGGAAGTAGTATTCAAGGAGTACAAGTACAAGTATTGTAGCGTGTGCTACGAATGCAACAATCAACTTGGATGACATGTGGAATGCAATGCATGGCAGTTAAAAGTGCGTACAGTTAAGGAATTTAAACGTGACAGATACAAATGCATGAACAAGTTTAAGGGTTGGATCTAGCTTCGTTGTCAAGCTTGATCAATTTAGGTGACGGATCTAGTTTTGTTGTCAAACTAGATCAAGTAGGCGTCTAGCCAGCTATCATTTCACTGACTAGTCTCTTTTACGCTAAAACAAGGAAGTGGACTAAAAACATGGCCCTACACAAGAGTTGGCAAGTTTCACTTGCCTGCAAGTACGACGTCTGAGAAACACCGTCCAAGAGAGTCCAAAATCACAATTATCCTACGTGCACAAGTCCACCGGCCTAAAGTCCATATTATTAATCTTGATTAGTGAATTTAAAACATTTAAAACATTTTAAAAATACTGATTTTAGTCTTGATTAGCATGCAATTGGGTTGGGGGTCCAGGGGTGCAAAGCGTTACCTCAACACGACGCGAAAGCTACACTGGCGTCGGGTAGCGACGCTAGGGGTTGGAATAAGAGAATGCGCTCCAAGTCCTGATTCCAAATTAGTTTCCTCGCTGGAAAGTTAAGAGCATCAACCGGAGCAATGGTTCTAGATTCCAAAGCTAGCACGTGAGACGACGGGCTACGACGTGTCGCAACGTCGTACGCGGCAAATCGTCGGAGAGAAAGCATCTAGGTGGGGCCCACAATAGTCCTAGGGTCCTATGGGGGACCCACAATACCTCTGGAGAACTTGGGGGGCCCACGGTGGCAAGTGGTGCGACGGGTGCGGGGTTGCGACGTTTGGCTCTCGGTTGTACAGCCTCGGTGCGGGGGATTCCATCGGTCGGTGCAGGGGAACGGGACTTGCACAGCGCAGCGGGTCGGTGCGACTTGGTTCTCTCGGTCGGAGCAGGGGAGGCCATCGGTCGGGTGCCTTGGATGCGGGAGAGCGCAGCGCTGCAACGTTGCAGCCGTTGCAACGTTGCGGGCTTCGGTCGGTGCGGAGAAGCGGCCCAGTCGGACACGGCGCTGAGCGGGGGAACGAAGCGGGCTTGGTGCGGGGACTTGCAGCGGTGCGGGTGCGGAGTGGAGCGGGGAAAACTCTCGGTCTGACCGAGAGGATCTCTCGGTCGGACACGGGGATGCGAGCGGGGCGTTGCGGAGCGGCTGTGCGAGGCTTGGTGCGGGCTTGGGCGTCGGTCAGGGCGGGGGAACGGGGGCTGTTTCTTCGGTCGTGCGGCTGATGTTTGTCGCAACGTTGCGACGATTCGTCGCAACGTCAAATTTGGGTTTTGGAAGCGGCTAGGGTTATTTTCTTGCGAAAGTAGGTCTGCCTAGAGGTTGTTTATATAGTGTAGATGGGTTGACTAGGTGTAGGGCTAATCCTAATGAGATTAGAAGTTTAAAATAATTTAAAATTCAAATCTCACCAACTCCAACTCACCCAAGGCTTAGGTGGGGCCCAAATGAGCTGGAAATTGGCTCAAAATTATTTAAAACGTTTTAAACTCAAATAAATTTTCTTTGGCCGAAATTAATACAAAAATTAATTATTAAAAATATTCTAAACCTTGTTAAAAATATAAAAGTGGTCAAATAAACTCCAAAAATTATAAAATAAATATCAGGGTGATCGTGTCGACAAAAGTGAGCTAACTAAGAAGATGGATCTCAATTTCGACGTCGGACGACGAAACTAAAAATAGAAACGTCTCCCGTCAAAAGTGAGAATCGCAACGTCTCATCGAATAAGATTAGATTGTGGGAAAACGACACGAGAAACGTCGTTCCAATTTAGTGCCACTATTTAATACTCTCAGAGACGTTCACAACGGCATATCACACGAAAGTGTTCACAAACAAACAAAGTCTAAAACAAACATGTGCACGGCCAAAAGCACGTGCACGAACAACGTACAACAAAAAGTGGTCGTTACACGGTGCCGGATAGAGAGCCCACCAATGCTGAAGTCAAGAGGATGATGCATCAGATGATGCAGGTGCAGCAGGGCATGCTTCAGAATGCCCCTCGCTTCGAGCCGGGAGCGAAGCAGTTTCGGGAGCTGGGCCCGACCTATTTTGATGGATCTGAAGGATTGTTGGCTGCCAAGGAGTGGATCCGGAATAAGGAGGACAATCTGCAGATGTCGAAGAACAACACGGCTAGATGGGTTGATTTGGTGAAGAAGTGGCTCAAGGGTAATGCCCGCAGCTGGTGGGATGCAGAGGAGGAGCTGTTGGTGAAACCTATACCTTGGGCTACTTTCAAGGCTAGGCTCGATGAGGAGTATTTCTCGAAGGCTGCCATGAGGGAGATGTTGCAGCGATTCATTGATCTGAAGCAGGGAAATCTATCGATGGACCAGTATCATCAGGAGTTCACCAAGCTGAGTCACTTTGCACCGAAGATGGTGCAGGATGCCAAGGATAGAGCTCAGAGGTTTCTGCAGGGTCTTTCCTTAGATTTGCAGAGTCCGATGTCTTCGTCAGATTTGGAGTATTATCAGAAGTTGCTGGTAGCTGCTAGGAGGCAGGAGCTGATTGCGAGCGAGAAGAGAGGGCAGACTTCTGGAGCTGGGAAGATGCCTATGGAGCAGGTCAGAGCAGTGGTTAGGCCAAGGTTCAAGCCTAACCAGTCGGTGCAGTTCAAGAGGCCAGGTGGGCCTACTCTAAAGACTTGCCATTTGCGTCTGTAGTGATACACCATTTGAAAATACAGGTTCTTGCTTGCGATCTCAGAACATTACAGAATATCATCATTATACTTGACATCCAGATTATATGTACACAAGGAATTAATAGGCCTAGCATGGCCATTACAATAGTTACAAGAAATTAAAAATACACCTGAAAGAAAATACAACAACAATTAAAAATTTCAGCAAGCTGCGCAGTGTCCGCCGTCTTCAGTAGTGGATCTCGTGCTCTTGGTTCTCTTGGTCACCTTCTTCAATCTCCAAGTGATCTTCGCTGTGAACTCTGCTCAAAACCTAACGTATATTTCACAGACAAGGAAATATACGTCAGCGAGGGTCGCTCGGCAAGATTTTAAAACATTAGTAGGAAAAAGACCCTCGGCAAGATTTAATATAATTTACAAAACTTTAGAAATGAAAGACACAATATGTTTCCAAAAAGATGAAACATGGCAGCATGAAGCAACATGGGAACATAGCATCGTGTAGTGAGTAAAGTAGTGAGCAAGCGGAGTGTGGTGCGTAAAGTAGCGGGCACAACAAGGTGTAGTGTGTAAGGTAACCAGCATGGCAGGTGTAGTGTATACAACAATAGTCGTGACGGTGTAGTGTGTACAGCAATATGTGTAGCAAGTGTGGTGTGTACAACAAAAGTAGTGTCAAGCGTAGTGCGTACAGCAATATGCATGGACAAGTGTGATGTGCACAACAATAGTCAATCGTGACAATAATTTTAGTAGTTTACTCCATAGCATCAGCAGAGGTGAAGCGAAGGGTGCATCAATCAACCAATCAATCAATCTCCTATCTAGTGACAAAGCCCAGTGTCCGAGGGGGAGGTGACCAGCATCACACCCAAGTCGACGGGAGCTACCCGTGACTCTATACTCACCGATCCGGCCAGGTGTCGGTCAAGTTCACCAATCGAGTGCAATCCAGCTTTCCAGCCTCTACTACACTAGACTACCCCACCCAAGTGTCCATAAGTCAAACCGTAGTTTTCATGTTTGCCGAGTGGCAAACATTCCGTAAATGGCCCGCGGCCCAATATCCGTATTGCCCGAAGGCCCAATAGTCCGTAATTGCCCGAAGGCCCAATGTTCCGTAAAATGCCCGAAGGCCCAATAATCTGTAATTTTGCCTCAAGGCGGCCAACCATCACAATTTATAAAAGTGGTTCGCAGAAAGGTTGTCACAGGAGTAATGCAACAGAAATGAAAGTGCATGTTTTCAGAAAACATTGTTTATCATTTTAAACTTGTATGTAATAGTACTCGCCGGTGATAAAACTTGTGCCTTTGGTGATCTGTAAAATAATATACTTACGCCTTTAAAAGTTGCCGGAAAACAATATACTTGCAGGTGGTAAATACTTGCACCTAGATAAATTGGTGGAAAGTAATATACTTGCGCCTTTGAAAATTTGTAGAAGGTAAAAATACTTGTAAGGGCTAAATACTTGCCTTGAAGCGATGAGAGTGGGGGGGGTGTTCAGGTGGTCATGGTGCGAGGCGTGAATTCATCTGCGTTAATGAATTTATAACATCAAAACATAACATTGGTTTCATTTACAATATAAGTTCACTGATCATGTCTATATGTAATCTAACATATATATAAACCATATGCCATAAAATAACATTATAACTAACATAACTAATATAAAATATACTGTGAACTAACAAAACAGGACCATGCTTTTATCACTTTCGTATGACATACACTAACTCACACTTTAACCCATCTACACTAGCCCAGGTAACAAATAATGTAGCATACCATTCAGTTCATATATTAACTAATACTTATTTATCAATGTACTCACCGTTTCATGGCCTTGATGTCGAGTTTGCAGATCGAGCCCGCAGCTTGGACAACGTCAGACGACATCAGGTTGCGATAGCTCGGGAGCGTTGGCGTGCGTAACATCACCGGATAGAGTGAACGACGGCGATCAAAGGGCGGAAGATGGCCGGTGCTGTCGGAGCTCCGCCTGCGGGTGGTGCGATATTTCCGGGCAAGGGGTGGTGACTCGAGGAGGACGTCGGTGCGGCGTCTCAGGGAGATGGTCGGAGGTGTTGACGAGCGCTGGCGGGCGTCTCCGGAGGCGGGTTCGCCGGAGTCGTCGGTGGCCGTGCGATGGAGGTCGGTCGTCGTACTGCGTTGCACGGAGAAGAAGAACTGGGCGGGTTGCTTGAGCGGTGAAGGAGAAGATGGCCTCGCGGAGGAAGAGAAGCTCGCGACGGCGATCGGGGCGGCCTGAAGTTCCGGGCGGCGGCGGCGAGTTCTCGCAGGTGGAGGGGAGACGTCGGGTTGTCGGATCTCGCCGTCGGTGGAGTAGACGCCGGTGTAGGCCTGGGATGGCGGTGCCTGCCGTGGAACAGTGGGCTGACGGTGAACGGGGATGGGTGCGAGGTCGGAGGCTACCGGAGCTTCGGGGTTGGGTTACATGGAGAGGAGGGGTCCTGGGTTGCGGTCACGGGTGCGGAGGGGCGGTCGCCGGAGGGGCTTGGTGGCGCTGGGGGTGATGCAAACGTGAAGAAGACGAAGGCACGGAGGAGGGGAGCAGGTGGCTGCCGCTGCGAGGGGAAAGGTCTGCCGGCGGAAGCAAGGAGGGTGGCGCGGCCTGTGGGGGTTGAACCGGAGAAGAAGGAGGAGGGGGTTTTGAGGAGTTTGGCGGTGGCGCTGTGTGTCATGTAGAAGAAAGGACATAAGGGTTTATAAAATGATAGTAGGTTGAAAGAGTTGGCTACAGGAAGAGGTATCCCTATGTCTAATATTTATAGATGGCAGTAGGGGCTCTAGGTCTCTATATGAAGAAAGGAGCAGTGGTCTAATGATAGTTGTGTGTGGGGCGTTGGCAGAACATTTCATGGGAGAAGAAAAATAAATCTAGTGATTTATATTATAATAAGAAATGGTGAGGGGTAGGGAGAAGACCTATAGGCTATTATAAAAAGGCTATTAGCTGCCCTATGGTTATTATAAGAAGGAAAGAATGGCATGGTTTTAAAGGAGTGTCTGGCTGTGAACGTACAGCAATGTGGGGTCTAAGTCCTTAGGGGGTTTAGGTTCCTAAAGTTATTGTTTAGTCACTCCTATCCCTAGTGCTGTGTGTGAGAGTGTGAAAGTTGGGTTCGGCTATGATTCCAACGAATGGGGCTATTGTAATAATAGGAAGTAATTTGAAATAGGATTTAATGGGTTGATAATCAATAGGTTTAATAGGAGAAATAAGTGCTCATCAATCTTAGTTATTAGGTAGCAGAAAAGGAAAGGGTTTGAAATAAGAAATTAACATGTCATAAAGGGGGTAATTAGGACCAATCAATATAGGTTTAAAAGAGTTTATAAAAGGAAGGCTTAATTTGAAATTTTAAATGTTTAGAAAGATTTGAAAGCTGCATTTGAATTTGAAAGTTTAAACTAATTATTAAAAGATATTTTCAAAATAATTTACATGGAAGATTTATTAATAGTTCAAAATGATGATAATAATAGTTAACATGCAAAAGCTAGAAGTGGATACGGTACGGGGACAAATACGCCTAACTACGAATACGGAAAAGAAAGTAATACACGAGAGAATACCGATATGACGTAACGACAAAAACTGGCCGTTACATCCTACCCACCTTATAAAAATTCCGTCCTCGGAATTTCTTAAGCTAGGTATGATCGAGAAAAAGCCTGATAGATGAAGGGGCAAGGTAACAAGGAAGGAAGAGACGAATAGGGGAAAGGAAAGAGGGTCTACGATCAAATCAATTATTATCAAAACAATAGCTAGAATATAACCAAGAAAAGTAGGTGAAATAGTAATAGTAGAAAAGATACAACTAAGAAGCGACAAACAAAGGTAAGCACAAGATATGAATCACTAAGTGCAATAATAGGTCGGGGTTCAAACGTCACCGTTCATCACTGGCTTGTCGTCCTCTCCACTTCCAGCAGCTCTGGATCCTTATCGAATGTTACGTCTTCCTGCCATGCTGCAAACAAACAAAGTAAACATTTGCGTACAAGATTTATCTAGACAGTCTAGTTAATAATGACATCTATATTGTTCCGAGTATTTCGCAGAAAGCATGACCTGCATGGGCCACCACTAAAACCTGTCACGCCCCGCTTCCCATTATGCTTGGGAGCGAGGACGCGAGCGGGCCCGCTTGGGCTGGAGCGGTGAAGCCCCAACCCAATAAGCGTCTGTAGTGATACACCATTTGAAAATACAGGTTCTTGCTTGCGATCTCAGAACATTACAGAATATCATCATTATACTTGACATCCAGATTATATGTACACAAGGAATTAATAGGCCTAGCATGGCCATTACAATAGTTACAAGAAATTAAAAATACACCTGAAAGAAAATACAACAACAATTAAAAATTTCAGCAAGCTGCGCAGTGTCCGCCGTCTTCAGTAGTGGATCTCGTGCTCTTGGTTCTCTTGGTCACCTTCTTCAATCTCCAAGTGATCTTCGCTGTGAACTCTGCTCAAAACCTAACGTATATTTCACAGACAAGGAAATATACGTCAGCGAGGGTCGCTCGGCAAGATTTTAAAACATTAGTAGGAAAAAGACCCTCGGCAAGATTTAATATAATTTACAAAACTTTAGAAATGAAAGACACAATATGTTTCCAAAAAGATGAAACATGGCAGCATGAAGCAACATGGGAACATAGCATCGTGTAGTGAGTAAAGTAGTGAGCAAGCGGAGTGTGGTGCGTAAAGTAGCGGGCACAACAAGGTGTAGTGTGTAAGGTAACCAGCATGGCAGGTGTAGTGTATACAACAATAGTCGTGACGGTGTAGTGTGTACAGCAATATGTGTAGCAAGTGTGGTGTGTACAACAAAAGTAGTGTCAAGCGTAGTGCGTACAGCAATATGCATGGACAAGTGTGATGTGCACAACAATAGTCAATCGTGACAATAATTTTAGTAGTTTACTCCATAGCATCAGCAGAGGTGAAGCGAAGGGTGCATCAATCAACCAATCAATCAATCTCCTATCTAGTGACAAAGCCCAGTGTCCGAGGGGGAGGTGACCAGCATCACACCCAAGTCGACGGGAGCTACCCGTGACTCTATACTCACCGATCCGGCCAGGTGTCGGTCAAGTTCACCAATCGAGTGCAATCCAGCTTTCCAGCCTCTACTACACTAGACTACCCCACCCAAGTGTCCATAAGTCAAACCGTAGTTTTCATGTTTGCCGAGTGGCAAACATTCCGTAAATGGCCCGCGGCCCAATATCCGTATTGCCCGAAGGCCCAATAGTCCGTAATTGCCCGAAGGCCCAATGTTCCGTAAAATGCCCGAAGGCCCAATAATCTGTAATTTTGCCTCAAGGCGGCCAACCATCACAATTTATAAAAGTGGTTCGCAGAAAGGTTGTCACAGGAGTAATGCAACAGAAATGAAAGTGCATGTTTTCAGAAAACATTGTTTATCATTTTAAACTTGTATGTAATAGTACTCGCCGGTGATAAAACTTGTGCCTTTGGTGATCTGTAAAATAATATACTTACGCCTTTAAAAGTTGCCGGAAAACAATATACTTGCAGGTGGTAAATACTTGCACCTAGATAAATTGGTGGAAAGTAATATACTTGCGCCTTTGAAAATTTGTAGAAGGTAAAAATACTTGTAAGGGCTAAATACTTGCCTTGAAGCGATGAGAGTGGGGGGGGTGTTCAGGTGGTCATGGTGCGAGGCGTGAATTCATCTGCGTTAATGAATTTATAACATCAAAACATAACATTGGTTTCATTTACAATATAAGTTCACTGATCATGTCTATATGTAATCTAACATATATATAAACCATATGCCATAAAATAACATTATAACTAACATAACTAATATAAAATATACTGTGAACTAACAAAACAGGACCATGCTTTTATCACTTTCGTATGACATACACTAACTCACACTTTAACCCATCTACACTAGCCCAGGTAACAAATAATGTAGCATACCATTCAGTTCATATATTAACTAATACTTATTTATCAATGTACTCACCGTTTCATGGCCTTGATGTCGAGTTTGCAGATCGAGCCCGCAGCTTGGACAACGTCAGACGACATCAGGTTGCGATAGCTCGGGAGCGTTGGCGTGCGTAACATCACCGGATAGAGTGAACGACGGCGATCAAAGGGCGGAAGATGGCCGGTGCTGTCGGAGCTCCGCCTGCGGGTGGTGCGATATTTCCGGGCAAGGGGTGGTGACTCGAGGAGGACGTCGGTGCGGCGTCTCAGGGAGATGGTCGGAGGTGTTGACGAGCGCTGGCGGGCGTCTCCGGAGGCGGGTTCGCCGGAGTCGTCGGTGGCCGTGCGATGGAGGTCGGTCGTCGTACTGCGTTGCACGGAGAAGAAGAACTGGGCGGGTTGCTTGAGCGGTGAAGGAGAAGATGGCCTCGCGGAGGAAGAGAAGCTCGCGACGGCGATCGGGGCGGCCTGAAGTTCCGGGCGGCGGCGGCGAGTTCTCGCAGGTGGAGGGGAGACGTCGGGTTGTCGGATCTCGCCGTCGGTGGAGTAGACGCCGGTGTAGGCCTGGGATGGCGGTGCCTGCCGTGGAACAGTGGGCTGACGGTGAACGGGGATGGGTGCGAGGTCGGAGGCTACCGGAGCTTCGGGGTTGGGTTACATGGAGAGGAGGGGTCCTGGGTTGCGGTCACGGGTGCGGAGGGGCGGTCGCCGGAGGGGCTTGGTGGCGCTGGGGGTGATGCAAACGTGAAGAAGACGAAGGCACGGAGGAGGGGAGCAGGTGGCTGCCGCTGCGAGGGGAAAGGTCTGCCGGCGGAAGCAAGGAGGGTGGCGCGGCCTGTGGGGGTTGAACCGGAGAAGAAGGAGGAGGGGGTTTTGAGGAGTTTGGCGGTGGCGCTGTGTGTCATGTAGAAGAAAGGACATAAGGGTTTATAAAATGATAGTAGGTTGAAAGAGTTGGCTACAGGAAGAGGTATCCCTATGTCTAATATTTATAGATGGCAGTAGGGGCTCTAGGTCTCTATATGAAGAAAGGAGCAGTGGTCTAATGATAGTTGTGTGTGGGGCGTTGGCAGAACATTTCATGGGAGAAGAAAAATAAATCTAGTGATTTATATTATAATAAGAAATGGTGAGGGGTAGGGAGAAGACCTATAGGCTATTATAAAAAGGCTATTAGCTGCCCTATGGTTATTATAAGAAGGAAAGAATGGCATGGTTTTAAAGGAGTGTCTGGCTGTGAACGTACAGCAATGTGGGGTCTAAGTCCTTAGGGGGTTTAGGTTCCTAAAGTTATTGTTTAGTCACTCCTATCCCTAGTGCTGTGTGTGAGAGTGTGAAAGTTGGGTTCGGCTATGATTCCAACGAATGGGGCTATTGTAATAATAGGAAGTAATTTGAAATAGGATTTAATGGGTTGATAATCAATAGGTTTAATAGGAGAAATAAGTGCTCATCAATCTTAGTTATTAGGTAGCAGAAAAGGAAAGGGTTTGAAATAAGAAATTAACATGTCATAAAGGGGGTAATTAGGACCAATCAATATAGGTTTAAAAGAGTTTATAAAAGGAAGGCTTAATTTGAAATTTTAAATGTTTAGAAAGATTTGAAAGCTGCATTTGAATTTGAAAGTTTAAACTAATTATTAAAAGATATTTTCAAAATAATTTACATGGAAGATTTATTAATAGTTCAAAATGATGATAATAATAGTTAACATGCAAAAGCTAGAAGTGGATACGGTACGGGGACAAATACGCCTAACTACGAATACGGAAAAGAAAGTAATACACGAGAGAATACCGATATGACGTAACGACAAAAACTGGCCGTTACACCATTTCTGCGGCAAGTCTGGGCATGTCAAGGAGCAGTGCAGGAAGATGCTGGGACAGTGCTTGGTTTGTGGTGATCCTGCTCATGTCATGAAGGATTGCCCGAAGTCTAAGCAGCCATGGAGAGGACCAATTGCAGCTCAACCGTTGCAGCAAAGAGCACTGGTACCTGCTGGACGTGGAGCAGCCCTTGTTCCGCAGAAGCAGGCTTTTCAACCGAGGAGGCAGGCTTTCCTGATGACTGCAGTTGAGGCTGAGGTTGAGGATGAGGTTATTGCAGGTAACCCTCAGTCTAGTTTGTTTTACCTTCCTTAATTAATCTTGTTTGTTAGAATATGTTTGATTGCTAGAATATATTATGTTTGCTAGAATAGGATTTGATTGTTAGATTGTTTGTTAGGTGTGATTTTGGTTTGCACTTTCCCTGCACGAGCCCTCTTCGACTCTGGTGCGTCGATGTGCATTATATCCCGGAGCTTCATGGACAAGCATTCCTTGTCGACTTTCCCCCTTCCCAAGAGTTGGGATATCTTTACATGGAATGGCGTGGTCTCGGTGCATCGTGGTTGCAAGTCTTGTCCTTTGGTGGTCTGTGGACATGAGCTTTACGCTGACTTTATTGTCCACGACATCATCAACTATGATGTCGTCTTTGGGATGGACTGGCTTGGGATTTTCTACGCCACGATCGATTACCGGTGGAAGAAGGTGGTGTTCGAGATTCTAGGTCATCCGGTGTTTGAGTTCAGCTGAGGTAGCAGTTCGCTTGGTCCTGTCAGGTTTTGGGCCAAGCCAGTGGAGATCGTTGCCATGCATATGGAGCAGAGTAGACCAGCTGTGGTGAGAGAATTCGACGACGTCTTCCCCGAGGAAATGTTAGGACTGCCGCCCGATCGAGCTCTTGAGTTTTCGATCGATCTTATTCCGGGAGCGCAGCCTATTTCGAAGGCACCGTATCGTATGGCTCCAGCAGAGTTGGAGGAGTTGCATAGGCAGCTGGATGAGCTTTTTCAGAAGGGGTATATTAATCCTAGTGTGTCTTCGTGGGGAGCACCGGTGTTGCTGGTGAAGAAGAAGGATGGTTCGCGTCGTATGTGCGTGGACTACAGGGAGCTGAATGCCGTCACCATCACGAATAGATATCCATTGCCTCGTATAGATGACATCTTTGATCAGCTTGGAGGATCGAGAGTGTTCTCTAAGTTGGACCTTAGGAGTGGCTATCACCAGCTAAAGGTGAGGAAGGAGGATTCCAGAAGACAGCATTCAGGACGAAGTATGGTCACTACGAGTTCGTGGTTATGCCTTTCGGTGTAACCAATGCACCCATAGTTTTTACGAACCTGATGAATATGATCTTCTACGACCTTCTAGATAAGTTTGTCCTTATCTTTATTGACGACATCTTGCTCTACTCAAGGTTGGAGGAAGAGCATGCATCGCACTTGAGGACAGTATTGGAAATTTTGAGGAAGCATCGTTTGTATGCTAAGTATTCCAAGTGCGAGTTCTGGCTTGATAGGGTTGCTTTTCTTGGGCATGTGGTGTCAGGAGATGGAATATCAGTGGATCCTGAGAAGATTAAGGCTATCAGAGAGTGGCCGGTTCCGCAGTTAGCGTCTGAGATTCAGAGTTTCCTTGGGCTTGCAGGTAATTATCGGCGTTTCATTAAGGAATTTTCTCGGATTGCTGATTCGATGACTCGATTGACGAGGAAGGATGTGCCGTTTGTCTGGTCAGATGATTGTGGGAAGGCATTTTCTATTCTGAAGGCAAGGTTGACATCAGCGCCTGTTCTTGTTATGCCCGATCGAAGTGGAGGATTCGAGATCTTTTGCGATGCTTCTGGCAAAGGTCTCGGCTGTGTTTTGCACCAGCATGGGCACGTGGTTGCGTATGCTTCTCGTCATCTTAAGGCTCATGAGAAGAATTACCCGACGCACGATTTGGAGTTGGCTGCAGTCGTATTTGCGCTCAAGATTTGGAGGCATTTCTTGCTGAGTGAGAAGGTGAAGATCTTCACCGACCACAAAATCTTGAAATATATCTTTATGCAGAAGGAGCTCAACATGCGACAGCGTCGATGGTTGGAGCTCATGGCAGATTATGAGATCGACTTGCAGTACCATCCTGGCAAAGTGAATGTGGTTCCGGATGCGCTGAGCAGACTTGCAGCGGTGATGATGTTGACTTCGCAGTGGAGGTTACAACAGGATTTTTGCGAGTTTGGTATTGAGATCGTGCTTCCTGGAGAGGCTTTGTCATTGATGTGTATGCAGATACAGTCAACGATCGTGGATTGGATCAAGGCAGGGCAGGCCGGAGATCCGAAGCTGACGAAGATCCGTGAGCAGGAGAAGCCGATCTGCGGACTGACTTTTTGATTCATGATGATGGCTCGCTGAGGTATGGGGCCAGAGTTTGTGTACCAGCTGGAGATATTAGAGAGGAATTGCTTGTTTAGGCACATAGCTCGCCGAATTCTGTGCATCCTGGAGGTACCAAGATGTACAAGGATCTTCGTCTAAACTATTGGTGGCATGGTATGAAGAGGAGTGTGGCACGGAGTGTCGCCATGTGTTTGGTATGCCAGCAGGTTAAGGCGGAACATCAGCGTACAGCAGGGTTGTTACAACCGCTTCCGATTCCGGAGTGGAAGTGGCAACACATCACTATGGATTTCGTGACTGGACTACCTCGGAGTCCGAAACAGAATGACGCGATTTGGGTGATCGTAGACCGATTGACCAAATCCGCGCACTTAATTCCTTTCCGAGTAGGGCAGTCCACTGAGACGCTAGCGAAAAGATATATGGAGGTAAATTCTTTTACTCTCTGTTTTATTTCCTTTTCCTAGTTTAGATAGTGATGTAACGTGAATCATGCATGAGATCATGCGACTTCACGAAGTCCCTGTGAGTATCGTGTCGGACAGAGACACGAGATTCACATCTCAGTTTTGGCAGAGTCTGCAGAAGAGTCTGGGTACTAGTCTGAGTTTCAGTACCGCGTACCACCCGCAGATGGATGGCCAGTCCGAAAGGACGATTTAGATTTTGGAGGACATGCTGAGGGCATGCATGTTGGACTTCAAGGGATCTTGGGAGGATCATCTACATCATGTGGAGTTTGCCTACAATAACAGCTACCAGGCGAGTATTGGCATGGCGCCCTTCGCCGCGTTATATGGGAAGAAATGTCGATCGCCACTGAGCTGGGATGACATTGGAGACAGGGAGCTGTTAGGACCAGAGATGATCGTGGAGGCAGTGAATGTTGTGAGAAACATCCGGGAGAATCGAGGATCGCGCAGGACCGTTTCAAGCATTGGGCAGATGCTAAACGACGACCTTTGGAGTTTCAGCCTGGAGACCATGTCTTTCTGAAGATCTCTCCGAATCGAGGAGTTATCCGATTTGGAAAGAGAGGCAAGCTGAGTCCGAGGTACATTGGGCCGTTTGATGTCCTGGAGAGAGTTGGAGCGGTGGCTTATCGCTTGGCATTGCCACCATCACTGGAGGGAGTTCACGACGTTTTTCACGTATCTCAGTTACGTCGATACTGTTGGATATGGAAGACGTTTGTACACCCTTGTGGGGGATGTACGAGGGAATACGGACCTCGAACGTCGCGCACACGAAGTCGTGTGCAAAGGGAATCTGTTCCCTTGCGGAGAGGATCTCTGTATGAGTGGGAAAGTCGCATTATATATGCATAAATGCATGCGACATATGGCTAATAAAGGGGGAATATCTTAAGCTTATGTTGTACCATGCATATGGTACAACTTAAGCTTATAATGTGCCATGCATCATGGTACACCTTAATTAAGTTGTTCCAAAGGAACAACTTACCCTAAAATAACTACCTTGGGGGCTATAAATAAGACCCAAGGGTAGCCATTTTCCTTACACATTTTGCATGAAATTCATGCATGCATCTTCTTCATAGCGAAGCTCTGCAGAAATATTTCCTCTCCCTCCTTCCAAGTTCTTAATCTAAAATAGAGATTTAGATTGTGGATTAGTAGCCTTACTCCGTTCGTGAGAAGACTCGATCCGTCGTGGCGAATCCGAAGGCAAAGTTCCGAGACTATCGTTCCGCATACGCAAGCGTAAGTCTCCACTTTAATTATCGATCCTAACTTTGTTTTGGACAGGATCCTACATTGGTATCAGAGCCATATGGGTTCGCCCCGGTCAATCCACCGCCCCGTCGAAACTACGAACGAGTCGTTGTCTTTTTCACGAATGGGTCTCCTACTATTACGGATATAGTAGGAACGCTTCGTGACGGAGAGAACGCAGCGGTTGTTCTTTTCACGTTAGGGTCTCCTATCATTACGGATATGGTAGGAACTCTCCGTGACGGGAAGAACCGACCGTTCACGTAGTACGTTATTCATTTTTGGCACACGGCCATTAGGAAATAACTAATTTCTCGACGAACGGGTGCTTCATCGACGAACGGGTGCTTCATCGAGGAAGATGATGGAAGGTATTTCCATCGGGTAAGAGGAAAATTTGGTGCATGTGCACCATGGCCAAATGGGCTATGAAGGCCATGCACCCCCTCTCCCCATGCGGAGGGGGTTGGCTACGGCCAATAACCACCGGCGACCACCCCATCAAGGGGGAGGAATGAGTGCGACAACCCCATTTAAAGGGGGTGGCCGGCCATGGCCAAAGGGGCCATGGCCGGCCAACGCCGAATGGCCTTGGCCATGACCGGCCATGGCCAAGCCATGGCCGGCCATGGCCAGGCCGACAGTGGCCGGCCTTGGCCAAGCCCTGCCGGCCAGGCCGGCCCTGGCAGTGGCCAGGGCCGGCCCTTGGCCGGCCTGCCGGCCCTGGCAGTGGCCAGGGCCGGCGCCCTGGCCACTGCCAGGGCCAGGCCGGCCCTGGCAAAGGCCAGGGCCGGTGCCCTGGCCTCAGGCCAGGGCCTGGCCGAGGCCAGGGCAGGAGCCCTGGCCCCGGCCAGCGGCCTGCCGGCCCTGGCAGAGGCCAGGGCCGGTGCCCTGGCCTCAGGCCAGGGCCGGTGCCCTGGCCTCAGGCCAGGGCCGGTGCCCTGGCCTCAGGCCAGGGCCTGGCCGAGGCCAGGGCAGGAGCCCTGGCCCCGGCCAGCGGCCAGGCCGCCCTGGCACAAGGGCAGGCCAGGGCAGCGCGCCCTGGCCTCAGGCCAGGGCCTGGCCGAGGCCAGGGCAGGAGCCCTGGCAGAGGCCAGGGCCTGGGCCCTCTGGCCGGCCAGGGCAGAGGCCCTGGCCGGCCCTTGGCCAAGCCCCGGCCAGGGCAGAGGCCCTGGCCGGGAAGAAGTTGCTTTCGAAAATTGGTCGACCAATTTTGTGTTTTTGGTCGACCAATCTGGCAGAAGGTCTGAATCGACTGCAAACTTGCCTACTGACCCATACGGGGTGACAAAAGGCATTGGCCAAACTCGAATGTGTCGATTAGCCCATACGGGGCTAACCACAGTGCCGACCAGTTCATACGGGACTAACGTTTTAATGAAGTTTTTTGGGCTCTACTCCTTGAAGATTAGCCATAGTGCTCTACTTCATGCGAGATTAGCTATGTCATTGTGCTCTACTCTACGGAGATTAGCCAATGTACTTGTGACGTTGTGTTCTACTCTACGGAGATTAGCCAACGTGCTTTCAAATTTTTGGAAAAAGATGTTTTTCAAATAGGTTATGTCCCGTCCTTAAATCGGGACAGCGCAATTTAGAATTCCAAGTCCTACCACGATCCGGCCATGGTTATCTAACCCATGGGTGTGTAGAACAGGTCTCGTGGCTTGGCAATTGTTGCGTTAAAATTCTTTGCGCTAATTCTCACCTATTCTATTTTGAAAGATATGTTTTTCAAAGTAATTTTCCGCTGCTAATACCATACGGGTATTTCTGATTTCTTTTTACTTAAAGATAAGTAAGAGGGATACTTTGAAAGTTACTTCTAGATGGTAGTTGGGAACGTAGTGAACTTCTCGATTCTAAAGTAACATTTCAACGCATCCAAGGAACTTATCAAGTGTTTAAAGAATCGAAACTTTATGCATTGAATTTTGATCGTGTTTTTCCATTTTTCTTTGCAGTTTTTTGAATCGAATATGTCTACCGCTTCTAAGAATATTGTCGCAGAGCTTAACAAAGGTGAAAAGCTCAACGGCGACAATTATAAACTTTGGTCAATTAAAATCCAATATGTTTTGGAGGAGCAAGATGTGCTCGAAACACTCCAAAACATAATGGTAGAACCTGAGTTGGGCAATACGGCCCAACACAAGAGGGACCGGGAAGCTTATGACACTTGGACTCGAAAGAACAAAATAGCACGCATTACGTTACTGTCCGCGATGGACAATGACATAATGCGTCTATTTCGGGAATTCGATCTAGCCAAAGACATATGGTCTGAGCTAGAAGTAAAGTTTGGTGGAACTTCGGTTACCAAACTCCGCTCCTTGAATATTCAATTTGATTCGTACAAGATGCGGCGAGATCATTCTATGAAAAAGCATCTCCGCCACATGGCGAATCTAATATCTGAATTAAAGGATGCGGGTGTTACGCTGTCTGATGAACAGCAGATCCAAGCAGTCATTCGTTCACTCCCAGATAGCTGGGATAACATGAAAATGCATCTCACTCATAATGAGTGCATTAAAACTTTAAGCGATGTAACGAAACACCTCGAACTCGAGGAAGAGCGGATTCAAGCCGCAAAACCAAGTGCAGAAGTGCACGTGGCCGCTAGTTCCTCACATGGAGGAAATAAGCGGAAGAATAAACGCTTAAGGTTTGTGAACGAACGTAAGCAAGAACCGGAGACCTCAAAGAAGACAAAGAACAAAAAGTGGCAAAAGAATGTGCACTCAAAGAATAAAAACTTGAAGAAGATCAAGTGCTTTAAGTGCAACAAGTACGGTCACTTCGCCCGTACATGTACGGATGGAAGTGATAAGGTAACTTGTAGGACTAGTTACATATGTGTTTCTAGTTCCATGTTTCTTGCTGAGTCTAACTATTTTTGGTTGATTGATTCAGGGGCCACAGACCACGTTGCGAAGGACAGAAGGTTCTTCGTAGAGTATCGAAGGATAACTCAAGGAACAAAGTGGATATAAGTCGGCAACAACACTCGTGTTGAAGTCAAAGGCGTCGGAACATGTAAGCTAGTTCTCGACAACGGCCGGACATTATTATTGCACGACGTCCTCTTTGCTCCAGATATTAGAAGGAATATCGTTTTCGTGGTCATGTTAATGTCTTTAGATTATGAGTGGAGGTTCTATAAACAATATGTTGACCTTGTTTGTAATAATTCTTTGATTGGTTCTGGTAATGTTTGTAATGGATTAATTGTTTTAAATACAATGTATGATGATTCTTCTTCCATTAATGAAAGTTTCCATTTAACAAATGTTTCTAACTCTGAGTCTGAGATCATTTGTTGGCATGCAAGACTTGGTCATATTGGACCAACTAGAATGGATAGACTTGCCAAAAGTGGCTTGCTATCTAATGTTTCAAAAGTTGAAATGTCAACTTGCGAACATTGTCTTGTAGGGAAAACTTGTCGCAAGCCGTTTGGAACTGGCACAAGGGCCGAAGTTCCATTACAGCTTATCCATTCGGACATTTGCGGTCCAATGAATGTTAAGACAAGACGCGGGAAGTCCTATTTCATCACATTCATTGATGACTTCACCCGTTTCGGACATATCTATTTGATATCCCACAAAAGTGAAGCTTTGGCTTGCTTTAAAAACTATATGAGTTTAGTGGAGAATCAATTAGATCGTAAGATTAAGGTTTTACGAACCGATAGGGGCGGTGAATATCAATCAATAAGTTTTAAGGAACTTTGTGATGAAAAAGGCATAGTACATCAGGTAACTATGCCTTACACTTCGCAACAAAACAGTGTTGCGGAAAGAAGGAATAGGACATTGATGGAAATGGTCCGATCAATGATGTCTCAGGCAAATTTTCCTATCACCTTTTGGGGTGACGCATTATTGACGGCAGCATTCATCTTAAACCGTGTACCCTCGAAGTCGGTCAGTTCCACTCCTTATGAGTTGTGGAACAATAGAACTCCAGACTTAAACATTCTAAAACCTTGGGGTTGTGCCTCTTACACACATTTATCCTCTCACAAATATGGCAAACTTGGGCCACGTGGGAGGAAGTGTATCTTCATCCGATACGCTGAAAA
This sequence comes from Scilla litardierei, assembly GCA_030789695.1. Lineage (NCBI taxonomy): Eukaryota > Viridiplantae > Streptophyta > Magnoliopsida > Asparagales > Asparagaceae > Scilla > Scilla litardierei. Next base: position 92,404,004 of record CM061134.1, read on the forward strand.
CTCCAAAGGATATGTTTTCGTCGGTCAAGAGGACAATGGGGGTCTAATAGAATTCGAATCAAGGGATGTTGTCTTCTTGGAAAAAGAGTTTCCAAGACAGGGTGAGATAAGTCAAGACTTATCCTTGTTTGAGACTTGGGATCAAGAAGGATCGGAACGTTCGAGTGGGAGAATTCTTGGTGAAGAAGAAAATACGTTTCAAACTTCACCAATGGATGATACGAACGATACCAATCCTATTCCGAGTGGGAGTGATGTTATTCCAAGTGGGAGTGATGTCATTCCAAGTGGGAGTGATCAAACTCAAACAAGACGTAGTAATCGAACGAGGCTAACACCTCTGAGATTTGAGGATGAATTTCCTCAAACATTCATGACATTACTACAAGATGATGACGAACCTGCAAATTTCAAACAGGCCGTCACATGCCCTGCTAAAGATAAATGGATAGCGGCAATGGAAGAAGAACTTCAATCCATGAAAACAAACCAAGTCTGGGACTTGGTTAATTTACCTAAGGGACGTAGAGCCATTGGGAACAAGTGGGTTCTCAAAATCAAGCATAAGGCTGATGGCTCCATCGAGAAATATAAAGCTCGCCTTGTTGCGAAAGGTTTCACGCAACAGGAAGGAATAGACTACGAAGAGACTTTCTCTCCTGTCGTGCGTTTTACCTCCATTCGCTTAATTCTGGCAATGGTGGCTTGTTTGGACCTCGAGTTACATCAGATGGATGTAAAGACTGCTTTTCTTAACGGAGAACTAGATGAGGAGATCTACATGGAACAACCAAACGGGTTTGTACAAGAAGAAAACAAACATAAGGTTTGTAAACTTCGTAAATCCATATATGGTCTTAAACAATCCTCAAGGCAGTGGTATATGCGCTTTCAAGAAGTCGTCTTGTCGTATGGTTTCTCCATGCTCGACGAAGACAACTGCGTGTATATTAAGAGGATTAAAAACAAGTATGTAATTATGTCTCTTTATGTAGATGACATACTTATAGCCGGAAATGATAAGCGTCTTATCTTGGATATCAAAACTTGGCTTTCATCCGTCTTTGAGATGAAAGACATGGGTGAAGCTGCATATATCCTTGGGGTTAAGATCTCAAGGAATCGTTCCAAGAAACTTCTTTCTCTCTCTCAAGAGACATATATAAAGAAAGTTTTAGAACGGTTTAATATGCAGGATTGCAAGCCAATTGATACTCCAATAAGCAAAGGCGAGGGTCTATGTTTGGAGATGTGTCCCAAAGATCCAAAAGAAAAGAAAGCTATGGAAAAAGTTCCATACTCCAGTGCTGTCGGGAGTCTGATGTACGCCATGATGTGTACCAGACCGGACATTTGCTATGCTGTTGGTATGGTAAGCCGTTACCAATCCAACCCAGGACAAGCACACTGGAAAGCGGTGAAGAGGATATTAAGATACCTCAAAGGGACTGCGGACTATGCGTTATGCTATCAAGGCAATACCTTGAGACTCGAAGGCTATACCGATGCTGATTGGGCGGGTGATCTCGACGAGCGAAGATCTACCTCAGGCTTTGTTTACTTGCTCGGGAATGGTGCAATATCCTGGAGCAGCAAGAAGCAAACCTGCATCGCCTTATCAACCATGGAAGCCGAATTCGTAGCATTCAGTATGGCGGTCCAAGAAGCTGTTTGGCTTAGGAAATTCTTAGACAGGCTGACGAATGCCTCTGACTCGAGCACTGTTCCTATATACAGTGATAGTCAAGCTTCGATTGCCTATGTCAAAGATCCTAAATTTCATTGTAAGACCAAACACATTGACATTCGATTCAAGTTTGCAAAGGATTATGACAAACGGAAGGAAGTAGACATAGGATACATATCCACGCATGAGATGATAGCGGATCCCCTTACTAAGGCGATCCCCAGAGATGTGTTTTTCAAACACTTATCATCTATGGGAATGCGTAGGTGCTGAGCTGTATCATGTAATATTTCCCATGTCTATAGAAGATCAAAGTTTAATAAAAGAAAGAAGTTCTTTTATATATTGCATACAAGTTTCTTACAAATGATTTTAAACATTTGTGTTTAAGTCTCAGCTATTTTATTGTGTGTATGTCGGACAGATTAAGGTTGGCTCTCTCACATGAGCAACCGCCTTATCTTATCAGATGGATAAGATAGAGATGAGACTAGTTTAAAGTCAAAATCATTAGACAAATGATTTAGAGTCATGACTTAAACAAGATAGTCGAATAAAAGATCTGCATCATACGGATGCTTACAAAAGATCTGAGATCTGTATCACAAGGATATAAAGATCTCATTGGATTTTTTTTTAAAATCATATCTGTCTTATGCAGGATGAGAGTCCGTGAAAATTTTCACGAGTAGTAAGGGGACTCAAGAAGATAGGCACTGTGGTGTCTGATCTTTCATCCGTACAACATCATTAAGACATACTCTCCCTGGGAAAGGAGTAATGTTGTAATACGTGTTCATACCACGTATGCATTTCGACCACTGAGTTAGTAGCAATAGTGTTTGCTATTATGTGAGACTCAAAGGCCATACGGGTCTTAACTCTTACCCTCAAGGACTCCAATTGGTTCCTTTAGATTTGACGAGATGATCGCTATCTTAGCGTGTTACTAATGGGCTATGGTAATTCGGCTCGGCGGGGCACGTTAGAAAAGCGAATCAAGTCAAGATCAGAAGGTTCGCAAGAAGAGGAAGATTGATTTCATATTTGCATTTTGACTTTAGTGATTCAAAGCTGGCCAGCCAATTGTAATCCATATGGGATTCAATTGTTGAATATAAAGTACAAGAAAATGTGAAGAAATAATCTAGGGTAAAGCATGCGTTGAACTACTCAACTTTGCACCTTCGAGGTCGTTGTGTATCTCTAACAAGTGCACAACAACAGACTCTACGCGCATGACGGTCGCACGGTCTATTTCTCGGTATGATAGATAAAAGAACTAAGGGAAAGACGTTCTCTTACAATCCCCTCAAGTGTGAGTGGGAGATGTTGGATATGGAAGACGTTTGTACACCCTTGTGGGGGATGTACGAGGGAATACGGACCTCGAACGTCGCGCACACGAAGTCGTGTGCAAAGGGAATCTGTTCCCTTGCGGAGAGGATCTCTGTATGAGTGGGAAAGTCGCATTATATATGCATAAATGCATGCGACATATGGCTAATAAAGGGGGAATATCTTAAGCTTATGTTGTACCATGCATATGGTACAACTTAAGCTTATAATGTGCCATGCATCATGGTACACCTTAATTAAGTTGTTCCAAAGGAACAACTTACCCTAAAATAACTACCTTGGGGGCTATAAATAAGACCCAAGGGTAGCCATTTTCCTTACACATTTTGCATGAAATTCATGCATGCATCTTCTTCATAGCGAAGCTCTGCAGAAATATTTCCTCTCCCTCCTTCCAAGTTCTTAATCTAAAATAGAGATTTAGATTGTGGATTAGTAGCCTTACTCCGTTCGTGAGAAGACTCGATCCGTCGTGGCGAATCCGAAGGCAAAGTTCCGAGACTATCGTTCCGCATACGCAAGCGTAAGTCTCCACTTTAATTATCGATCCTAACTTTGTTTTGGACAGGATCCTACAGATACGTCGGTGATCCGTCCCATGCTGTGGATTTCTCAGAGATCACGGTTTGCCCGGATCTTACCTATGATTAGCAACCGGTTGAGATTCTGGATCGACGGCAGAAGCAGCTGAAGAATAAGACTGTCGACTTGGTTAGAGTGTAGTGGCGTCATGGGTCCCCTAGGGAGTCCCCCTGAGAGCGTGATGATGATATGAGAGAGCGCTTCCCGCACTTGTTTCCGAGCAGTGATTGATGTTGATTCCGAGGGCGGAATCATTCATAAGGTGGGTAGGATGTCACGGTCTGTTTTCGATCGTACGCTTTTCGTGCACGTAGTCTTGTTCGTGCACGTATTTATTTTAGACCTTGTTTGTATTCGAACCCTATGGTGCGATATGCCGTTGTGACCCTCTCGAAGAGTATTATTTTGTGGAATTATTTTGGAACGTTATTTCATGGGTCGTTCTCCTACAATTTGACTTTGTTTGCAGCGGCGTCGCGATTTTCACTTTTGTCATGAGGCCTTTTTATTTTTAGTTTCGTTTCTCGTCATCGAACTTGTGATCCGTCTTTTTAGTTTTGTTTCTCTCGTCGTCACGGTCGCCCCAATATTTATTTTATAATTTTAGGGCTCCGTTTGACCCACTTTCACTTTGTTCCCCAGTTTAAATTGTGGTTAACCCTAAGTTTCACATAGTTATTTGTCCCTAATAATTTTTATTATAATGTACATCCAATTAATTTGACTTAGCCCATTCTTCCCCATCTTGGCCGCACATACCCAGGGAGAGAGAGAGGGAGTGAGATCTTGGGCTTTTTAATAATATATAATAACAATTTTTAACCTAAAACTAATAGCCCTAGACCCTCCCCACGTGACCTAGCCCTTCTCCGCTGCGCGCTCTTCTTCCTCAGACCACCGCCGACCGGCCCTCTCCCTGCTCCTCGACCTTTCTACTCCCTCTGCGCCGCCGTGGGCCACGACCCCGCTGCTGTTTCCATCGTTCCTTTGCCACAGCGGTAGCCGTAACACAGCAGCAGCAACGCAGCAGCGGCAGCGGCCGCCAACCGCCGATGTCGCCGCCCGCAGTCGCCCCTCCGACCTCTATGCTGTCGACGGCAGCCCCCGCAGGCCGTCCAAGCTTCGAAACAGCGAGCTCTCGCTGTTTCGTGTTCTAACGACGTCCCGACGCGTCGTTGAGCTCCTCGTCGCTCCTTCTCACTGTTCGGGCATTCCAGCAGCCCCCTACCTTGCCTAGAGGTGTTCCTCGACGCCACGATCAGCCCCTACAACGCTCAACGTCATAGTCTTTGTATGCGTCGACCACTTCGTCCACGTTTGTTATTATGGCTTCCCGTGTGCCGTGGATCTTCAACTGTCCACCTTGCTCGCTGATTTGACGCTACTCGATGATCTCGTCACTGTTCTAGGATTGGCGATCGTAGGAATCATATTTTGGATCTGAATTAGGAGCGCTATCGTTATTCCAACCCCTGACGTCGCTGCCTGGCGTCAGTAGCTCTCGCGTCGTGCAAGGGTACTTTTCTGATCTCTTAGGACCACCAACAAATGCATACTAATCAAGATTAAAATCAGTATTTAAATTACTTAGTAAATCACTAATGAAGATAATCTAAATTGGGACTGTATGTTGGTGAATCCGAGCACATATGTAGATTGGACTATTGAACGGTGTTTCCAGAGCGGCTGATTGCAGGCAAGTGAAACTTGTCAACTTGTGTTTAGGCCATGTTTTAGGCCATCCCTCGTTTTTAGCATAAAAGAGACTAGGCGACGAAATGATAGTTGCCTAGACGCAACTTCAAGATCTAGCTTGACAACGAAGCTAGATCTGACACCCTGCCATGCCATTCATACATTTTACATGTCCCGTTTAATTTTTATATCTATACGCACTTTATTTGTACTCTGTCATGTCATTCATACATTTTGCTTATCACGTTTAATTTCTATATCTGTACGCATTTTAACTCTTGCCATGCCATGCATCCTAACATGTCATTCCATGCTTGAATGTTTGTGTTTCGTAGCACACGCTACTTGTACATCCTTGTTAAGGCTAGGCACCTGCGTTGCAGGCACAATCATATGCCAAGTACACGTCCTGGCTCGTGAACCAGAAGCGGGCTACGTGTGTTGGTCGAAAGCCAATGCCCGATTACACGTGGAGGGGTAGGGTTAAGCGATCACTTGAGCTTAGGAGTTGGCTCGTACAGCTGCTCCAGCCAAAAGGCGTAAAATCTGTGCACGACGTGCTTACTTGTCTTGTAAATCCATGTGAATGTTTTAGTAGCTTTGCTACCCTTGCCTTGTCATACTTGTTGCACTTTCTTACTTATTGCATCAATGCCTTAAAATGCCATGTCATCGCATATTTTAGAACTGCTAGGCTGTTTTCCCTTTCTTTTAGTTTCCTTGCACAAGGTCTCTTGTAGACTTTGCTGATATGCGCCCTCGTCTCTTTTGGGTGTCGCATGTTAGTTGCTGAGCCAGAGCCCGTTGCTGAGGACGAGGTGTTCCTGGGTCCACTGTTGACATGGAGTTCGAGGACACCGGCGACCAGTCGTAGAGACTTCTTTCTGTGTTGCTTTCTGCTTAGTTCTTGTTAGGTTGTTGGTGCATAGCGCCTTTCCCTTTTCTGTACTTTTTGTCTGTTGGCCATGCTTGGGGCCTTTTTAGACTCTTTTATGCCTGGTGGATTTTCTGCGATGTTGGAACATTATTTGCGGACATTCTGAGATTGGAATAATATTATTTATCTCTCTTCTTTTATTATTATTTTTGTTCTGTTTCGTAATTGCAAGGACCTTTACTTGGTTAAACCAGACACTTTACAGACTGTAGCCTCACAGCTTCAAGTCTGAGCGGACTTTTCACGCCTCGCCTTCGGTTTTATGGAAGTGGGTCGTGACAACAGGGGCATGTCTTCTCTTCATCAGTCGACTGTCCACGTGGTAAGTTACTGTTTGAATTCTCACCTACCCTCTGACACAGTACAGCAGTCGACTGGGTTTTGTTCGACAGTCGACTGTCGACTACTGTGTAAATTCTATCCGTTGGCTTTTTCTCCACGGATTTCAAAGGGGTTTTTGGGGATTCAGTTTGAGGGGTTTGAGAAACCTATAAAGGGAGCCCCTACTGTTTCATTGAGGGGTTACTCATCTATTCAAGAATTTCATTTTCTTGATCAAAGCTCTCAAATCCTAAAGCCCTAGAATTCCAATCTTTTCATCTCTTGCTCTCCAACCTAGAATCAAAGTGATATCTTCTAGGCAATTGTTGGTGCAAAGAGAAAGGGCTTTCCTCTCTTCCAAGAGAGACCTCAACACACAACACACTTGCTCCTTCAAGTTCTATTTCAATGCATATGTGATTGTAAGTGTTGTGATTTCAATATTTCATATCTTTCATAATTTGATTAACTCTCGGTTTGTGAGAATGGTTTGCTTTCTCCCAAGTTGTGAGAGTCAAGGACATCGAGTGTATTTCGATTTCACTTGTATGGTTGCTAGAAGTGGTTTAAAGAAAACCTCAAGTTATGGTTCTAACTTGAGTATCCAGTGGAATCTGGGTGGAATGGGCATAGTATTATCGGGAACAAGCCGGGAGTTGACTTGGGTTATCGAACCCTTGAAACATCCTTGTGTTTGCATTGTTTCAAATTTAGGGTTTATGTACATTCTGCATTAATGGTTGATTAGGAATTTAATTTGGTATAACTATCGTTTTAAATTGCATAAACACTATTCAACCCCCCTTCTAGTGTTTTCCTCATAGCCAGGTCTTTACAAGTATCGAAACAAATCGACCAAAAGGGTCGATGTAAGGATATCGAAAAGTCTCTCAGCGGTAAAGGCCTGATTAATAATGAATCGCTCACGAAGGAGCTTGATCCCAAGCATAGCATGAAATGTTGCCAAACAAGAATCGACCTGGCAAATGGGGACTAGAGGAGTAGCAAGAGGAGGCCTGGGTGGATTTTGGCCTTGGGTTTCAGCGGGAATAGACTCTGGGTGGGTGTCAGCAGCCACACGAGTAGACTCAGCCTCAACTGTAGGCTCTTTGATGTGAACACCAATGGATTTACGCTGACGCTTCTTACAGGGCTCAACGAACTCTTCTTCCACGGAGGAAGAAGAAGTATAATCAGAAGCATCCGAAACATTGGAGAGGGGTTGTGCAAATTTGGTGCGGGCTCTGTAGGGGATTTTCTTGGGTGCGGCAGCAATGGGTTTAGGGTTCCTAGGCTTCCTAGGAACAACGGCTTTCCATTTGGAAGACAAATGGATCTTTGGAGGAGCCATCGCACGAATCAAGAGAAAAATGAAAAGGATAGAGCACGATCGAAAGAAAAACACGAGAGATATACCAAATTCGTGACGAATGACGGAGAAGGAGAGATCCAAACTCTCGATCGAGTGAATGGGGAGAGAAATCAACGGGTAGGTTCTTCGAATTGACGAGGAAGACGAGGGAAATCGATCGGATGAGAGAGAAAATCCGACGGCCTCGTGTACTCAAGTTGAGGGCAAATAAATCTGGGTCGTTGGATCGACAAATCGACAGCTCAGATTGAGTTAACGAACCGCCACAGATGTGGACAGTGACTGATGTGCAATCGTTAGTCGACTGGCTGAAAAGATAGAGAACTGACTTGGGTAGATAGACAGGCGCTTGTTGAGTAATTCATAGTCACCTAGCAAAGTGACAGTCGACTATAAAATATGCAACGGACGCCTGACAGAGGGTCAAAAAATATGATGAGCTGACAGAGACATTTCAAGATCAGGACAGGCGCCTGATGAACAAATTTCAGTCGCCTGTCAGATAGACAGGCGCCTGGAAAATATACATCAGTTGCATATGCAAAAAACACAGAATTGAGACAGAGAAATTGGAGTTAGGCAGACGACTGTCGAAGAATTGACAGTCGTCTATCCTGGCCCAAAAATGTATAGAGGCTGAAATCAAGAGGATTGAGACAACTCACCCAAAGACCTATACTCTAACAATTCTCTAAACATGAAATAATTATCAAAATAATATAGATTAACATACAAATCACGTATATTAATCCAAACAAACGAAATCATCAAAATCTCAATTACATCTCATTGAAAAATATATGAAAACATATAACATATCAAAACAAGAGAAGTGAAATGATGACATGAGTTCAAAGCATGATAAATCATAAAAGTATGAACTCCTATAATTCAGATTCACCCATAATCCCTCTATGCAACCTCACAAATGAATCTTCTTTAAGAGGTTTAGTGAAGATGTCGTCGATTTGTTTTTTGGTCTCAATGTACTCTAAGATGATGTCCTTATTAGCTACATGATCATTAATGAAGTGGTGTCTCATATCTATATGTTTGGTACAGGAGTGATGTACCGGATTCTTGGAAAGACAAATTGCACTTTGGTTATCAACCATGATAGGACAAGTATCACAATTGACACCATAGTCTTTGAGCATGCGTCTCATGCAAAGAACTTGTGCATATGCAAGATCTACGGCAATATATTCCGCTTCAGTCGTGAAAAATGATACCGAGTTCTGTTTCTTAGAAAACCAAGAAAATAGAGAATTTCCTAGAAAATGGCAAGTGCCACTAGTACTCTTCCTATCAGATTTGCATTCGGCAAAGTCGACATCACTATATGAGATTAGCTCATATGTGCTAGACTTAGGGTAAAGTAACCATAATCTAGTGAATGATTGAGGCAACAAAAAAATTTTTTAACCACAATCAAGTGTGACTTCTTAGGTCTAGCTTGATATCTAGCACAAAGACATACGAAGAACATAATATCGGGCCTACTAGCGGTTAAGTAAAGTAAGCTACCGATCATACCTCGATAGAGACGAATGTCTACATCTTTCCCGTTCTCATCCTTGTATAGATGGGTTGTCGTACTCATGGGAGTCCATTTGCTTGAAGACAATTCCATCCCGAATCGCTTGATAAGCTCCCTGGTGTACTCTGTTTGATGTATGAAAGTTCAATCCTTCATTTGCCGAATTTGTAGACCAAGGAAGTACTTGAGCTCACCCATATGGCTCATTTCGAATCCATCCTTCGTAGACTTAGAAAATTTTTGGCAAAGATTAAAGTTAGTAGAACCAAATATTATATCGTCTACATAAACTTGAATTAACAGGATGCCATTTTCATAATCTTTAATGAAAAGAGTTGAATCAACTTCACCCATTTTAAAACCTAAATCCAAAAGAAAGGTTTTGGGTCGATCATACCACGCTCTAGGAGCTTGTCTCAACCCATATAACACCTTCTTAAGTTTGAAAACATGGTTTGGAAATTTTTCATGAATGAAACCGGGTGGTTGAGAAACATAAACTTCTTCATTAACAACACCATTTTAAAATGCACTTTTAACGTCCACTTGAAATAATTTAAAATTTTTATGCGATGCAAAAGATAAAAGCAATCTAATATCTTCTAATCTAGCTACGGTGGTAAAGGATTCTTTGAAATCAATATGTTCCTCTTGTCGATAGCCTTGAGCTAATAACCTTGCTTTATTCCTTGTGATGACCTCGTTCTCATCGGTCTTGCTCTTAAAAATCCACTTGGTCCCAATCACTTGGTGACCATTTGGAAGAGGAACGAGCTCCCAAAATTTATTTGTTTCAAATTGTATGAGTTCTTCTTCCATTGCAACTATCCAAGAGCTATCTTCACACGTTCTTGGATGTTCTTTGGCTTAATAGTAGAGACAGATGCATAATGAGAGAATTCATCAATCCTTAACCTTGTTCGTACACCACACCAATATCTCCAATTATTTGGTCACGGGGGTGATTACGAACGGTCGGATAAGCTTTAGGAATACCCTGATCACTTGAAACATCCTCAACAATTTCATTAGTATTGTTAGTCTCAATAAAAGAATCATTAATTTTAACATTACTAATGGAATCACATAAAACATCTATCAGTAACAACATGAGGAATATCAAAATCTTCATAAAATGATACGTGTAGTGATTCCTCGATCGTTGAAGAGGTTTTGTTGTATATCGGGTAGGCTTTGCTACATGTGGAATATCCAACAAAGATTCATTCATCGGATCTTGGCTCAAATTTATCTAAGTTACCAAAAGTGTTCTTTATAAAACATTTTGAACCAAAAACTCGAAAATATTTAACTTGCGAATTTTTATCATAAAATAATTCAAAACAAGTTTTGTTCGTTCGGTGCCTCACTAGTATCCTATTAAGCACATAACATGCCGTCTGCACCGCCTCCATCCAAAATTGTAGTCCAAGATGACTATCATGGAGCATGGTGCGAGTGTTGGATCTAGATCGTAGCCTAGAGGGGGTGAATAGGCTAATAAAAATATTCATGCAACCCGCGAACAATCACACGACGTTATAAGCACATGCACTGTAAATAAAATGCAATCACAGAGTACGCACAGATATACACTGGTTCGGTCGTCTCCACGACCTACTCCAGCCCCAAAAGAAACTACTAGATAGATATGTAATCAAGGTACAGCTACAATGAGTCAAGAGCTCTAACTTAACTCTTACCTAGCTCGTACGCACTCCCACGTGCTCTACACTATCAACATAGTCAGATGCTCTCACCCTTGACGAGCCCCAACTCGTCAAGTCCCCAAAAACACAATAAACTGGTAAAGTTTCCCCTACAGAGATCGCTACACTACTACACAATAATAAGTATAGAGTTTAGAAATGCTCAGTGTGTAGGCGTAGTCGTCTCTGTCAATCAGCACGGCGTCAGCTTCAGTCTGGCGCAAATGGTGTCTCGATCTGATGTCTGTATCTCAAGTTCTGGGTCAAATAGCTCTCTGGTCTATCCACAAAGCAATTCCAGTTCAATCCAATTAATATACGGTCTATGCGCACAACAATCCCTTTAAATCACTCGTCCACGTCAGCAGGGAATTACGCTTCTTTCGTTTTCACGAGCAGTTACCTCCACGTCGACTTCTTCTTCGATTAGGGCATGCAGCACGCGCAAACTTCGCCTTCGTCGTCCGACATCTCTGAGCAATGACTGCCGACGACAGCTCCAAGCAACTTCTCTGACGACGGTGGTTCACTGATCTTCTCCGACGGCGTGCGAGAGCTCCGACTGTAGCAATGTCTCGTTCGCCTGGGGACGTCCGATCGCTCCATTCTTTTGCATGCAAGCTTCTTCAAATCGACGACGACTCGATGTGTTCTCTGGTAGCTTCCCTTCGACGACGGTGGACTCCGATGTGATGGCAGCGACTCGACTTCTCCGGTGGCAAGGACGACAGCTTTGGTGATGTGGGCTTCGAAAACGTCGGTGAAGAACTCGACGGCGGCAAAGAACTCGACGGCAGCGAGGAGCTCGATGGCAGCGAGGAGCTCGATGGCAGCAAGAACTTTGATGAGGAACGGCGGCACTTGAGGGATCCTTTGATGCGTGAATCTCCAAGGCCTCCTTTGATGCGTGAAGATACTTCGCCTCCTTTGCAGCAATGATGATGATGCTTATAGGTTGATGAAGATGGGTTTAGGGCTTTGGATCTTTTGGCTTTGACTCCAGGGATTGCGGAAAGGAGATGTCGCTTATAGAATGAAGACTAGAGGCTGTGGCAATTGATAGCAGATGATGTTCTCTTGTTTTTAAACAATATATGCTCGTCACCCTATTTTTTGCCTTGCCGCATGATTTTAACCCTAGGAGATGACAGTATATATAGGATATGAACTTTGTTTTCAGCCACAGCCCTCTTCTTGTTTTTGGTTGATGATTGGGTTTTTAAATAAAGATATATCTAGTGGTTTGTAACCAATAAGATTTGCACCCATCTTTGAATAGGAAAGCAATAGGAATTGGTATTGGCTATGGAGTTTGTATGTCAATAGGATATGTTCCACTCACCAAATAAGATTTGGCTCCATCTCTCTTCATATTGGACCAAGTCCTTTTTGCTAAGTGTATAGCAATTTCCCACATCTCCAAGGTGCTATATGAATAGCACTTTCTCCAACAATTGACTTAGACGTCGCTTTGAGAATTTACGCATTTCCCATTCCTGCAAACACTTAACACACACATCAAATCGTTCACAAATGTTTGTCATCATCAAACAACAAATCCTAGATCGTTGTATCTAACAATCTCCCCCTTTTGATGATGACAAACCAATACAAGATTTGGACTTAACGATCTAAGCAGTATCCTTGTAATGTGTGTGTGTGAAGTGTAATGGAGGATACATGATGTTCAAGCACACACGCATGCAAGGGTACCAACAAGTATTTCTAGCATGCTCCCCCTTTTTTCATGCTCCCCTTTGAACATGTATTCACCTAACAAATAATACCACGAATAATACCACAAGACTATTCCAAATCTTTCAATATTTCTCCCCCTTTGTCGTCATCAAAAGCGTATTCATGAAGTTTGAAAATATCACATGCAAAAGAAAAGAGCATTATAAATTATAATGAGCATTAGCATGTAGACTTTCATATAATAGGCACTTCAAATCCAATGATAAATATGACTAGAATTCAACACCATCGTGTCAGTGCAATTATTAAACATAGAAGTACAACGGGAGATACTTTTATAAAACCAACCAAAACCAATCCAACATTTTCCAAATAACTTTATATCACCTAGGATTGATTTTTTTACACCTCATTAAAAATGAGTTCAAGGTATCACACCCCAAAACATAGCCTAAAAGGACTCTTAGATGTGGGGGTGACATTGCTCGACGAGTAAAATACACCAACGCCAAAGATTACCCATAAAGCATAAGTTGGATACTCGTGGGTAGTGTAATTTCCCAGGATTGTATCCATTTTTCATACAGAGCATCTTTACTATCTTTTTCATTTTTCATAACATGAAAACCAATTCTTTTTAGCTCAATTTTTATCTCATGGCAACACACATCATATCCCTTAGATTTTTAGTTATTATTCATCATACATTCACTTTGCAATATTCATAAAGAGTATCTCCAAATATAAAACACAGTTTAAAGATCGTGGAAGTGAAAGTAGTAGAAATCATATTATCAATTCATTGAACTTGTCATGGCTAATATGAATTAAAACATGCGCATCTAGCCATAATAATGATATTGCAATTTCTACAAGGAAATGATTATCATTCATTTATAGACTTGAATGATGCAAAGAGAAAGATATGCAATAAGATTCATATTATTATTTTTTTTGTTTTTATAAAGAACTAAACAAGCTAGCATCAATCAAACAAGCACACAAAATAAAAGAAATCAAGCACACACAAAATTGACAAAAATGCTATGAATGTATGCATTAAGTTCAAACAGGAAGATATACCTTCACGTTGTCATTTGGCTAAGGAACTCAATAAATAAAGCATTCAATCCATAGCTCCTAGCCAAGTCTCCACCTCACATACATGAGAGGTGTTAAGTGTGACCTTGGAATCCAACAAGGTCCACTAGTGTTAGTCATCACAGCTTTAGGAACCCACACGTGTTTGAAATTTATGTTCGTGTTCCTAAACTTACAATAATATGAAGTATGACCAACACTATCACAAGTATGACACTTTGCATAAACATTTTTAGCAATATACGGCACATTGTGAAATTTCTTATACTTAGGTTTTTCAACATTCTTATTGCCAATCCAAGGCCACGTCTATTATTGCCATACAATTGATTTCCAAGAATAATATCCAGATTTTGTTTTCCTATGGAAAATCTCTTTAATGATAATTCTATGGTGGTGATTTTGGATTCTAGAATAGAATTTTCATTCACAAGCAAAGTGCACTTACTAATGAAAGCTCGCTTGTTTTCCTCTTCTTTCTTTTCAAAATCACTCATTTTTTCCTTAAGTTCAAGATTTACATATTAATCTTTTCAGTAAGCAATTCATTATCAGTTTCATGCTTTATCAATTCTTGCTTATACATGCTAATATCTTTTGGCAAAGAGGGACAAGAGGAACAATCATCTTTTTCAGGCAAGCTAGCTTTCTCTATTTTCAGCATATTAATGGTGGAGTTACATGCAACAAGTTCTTCTTTATGTTTATCAATTTCTTGAGAAAAGTCATAATTTTCTTGTTGCAATTCAAAGCTACCCTCCCTATAATCATCTATGATAGATTCTAGCTCATCTATTTTAGCTTGCATACCTTTGCAGATATTCATAAATTCAGCTTTAGTGCAGGATTCTACCTCATTGTGTTTGCCCATTAAGCACATGACGAAGTGGGCTTGATGCTCCTCGTCCTCATCCTCAGCTTCGCTGTCCATGTCACACGTTAGCACTTTGGCTTTTCCTTTCTTTTCTGCGACATTTGCTGTATGTTGTGGGCAGTTCCTCATCATGTGTCCTTTCCTCCTGCATTTAAAACATTCCATTTTATTAGTAGATTTCTGCTCAGAGGAAATTCTATCAGAATTAAAATTATTGGAACGAGTAAACCTTTTTCCCATCTCAGCTCTTCCTTGATCAGTCTAAATGTACCTTCTGAAGTTTCTGACCATTAGAGCTTGCTCCTCATCAAGATCGTCATCGTTAGCTTGAAGAGCTAATAGTGTGGAAGCTTTGACTTTTTCTTCAGGTTTCTCTCGGGCTTCTATACTTTGCAGCTCAAGCTCGTGGGACATCAGGTTGCCTATTAAATCCTCCACTTTCATTGTTGATAAATCATTGGCTTCTTGGATAGCAGTGACTTTATGTCACGGTCGCTTTCCGATCGTACTTTGTTCGTGCACGTGCTTTTGACCGTGCACGTATTTATTTTAGACTCTGTTTGTTTGTGAATGATCACTCCGTATTTTACACCTTTTTTCTGCATGTTTGCATGCCATTTAGATCGCTCAAATCGTGTTTTTCACGTTTATTCGATAATATTGCGATACTTTTCACGATTTGTTGTTTTTGTCGTATTTCAGGAGATTTGGAGCGATTTGGAGTGATTCTGAGATGCACCCACTCCGGAGTGCCACCGACGACTCTCTTGAGGGGTATTCTACGATTGGAGAGGAGTGGAAGAAGAAAGAACGGCGTAGGAGCGACGAGGAGGAAAAATACGAAGAATGTGCATTTTCAGCATGCCATTCGGCCGAGTGAAGGAGTCACTCGGCCGAGCATAGACAGCCCGCTCGGCCGGCCAGATCGGACACGCAACAGAGCTAATACCAGCGTGCACTCGGCCGAGCATCGCCAGACTACTCGGCCGAGCACCGAGCCATCCCTCGCCCAAATGGAGCCAAGACGACGGCAACCAAAAACGTCCAACTCTCTGGAATCTGTCAGTCAGCCCCAAAGACCAACTCAGCCGAGTGACGAACGACCGTCCGCCTAAGTGAAGAACGCCCACCGGCCGAGTGAAGAAAAGTCACTCGGCCGAGTGACTCCCGAGGAGACGACCCCCAAGACCCCCAACTCTCTGGAATCCGTCAGGGTCTCTCACTCGGCCGAGTGACATTTGTCACTCGGCCGAGTGAGCCGCGCTGCCTGTAGCGAAAACTGCGATTTTGAGGCTGCGCAGGGGCATTTTCGTCAGGATTTTTTGGGCGATTTTGGGGGGTATTTAACCCCAGTTTTTAACCTAGTTTAGAGAGCTTTTTCACAACTTTTTGCAGCCTTTTTAGATTAACTTTTTAGGAGTTAGATTTAGCTTTTAGGGAGGAGAGAAAAGTGTTAATTTGTTGGATGCTATCTTGTTCTTCATTGGTTTGTCTCTCTCTCCCTCAAAAACTCCATTTTTATTGATATTTTGAATATTGCTATGAATTCTATTGATTTTGATTGTGAATTTCTATTGCATTTTGTTATGAATTGTGAGTAGTTCTATCGTCTTAGGGCATAGGGATGAACCCTACGAACCCTATTTCTAATTTGTGATGAATTGGTGAAATTATTGCTAGAATTGATTAAGGTTAGTTTGGGATTGCTATAATACGAATAGCTAGGGGTTCATACCGATTGGGATTTGCAATAGATTGGATCCCAACTCGATAGGAAGCCCTAGAAATTCGAATTGGGTTGCAATTGAATTTCTCTGGAATCAGTTTGCAAGAGATTGGACCGAAACTAGGGTTTACGATTGCAATTCTATACCAATACCTGTTTGCAAGAGATTGGACGGGTAGGAACTATCCCAACCTAGGTCGTAGCTCGAGTTTGCACGAGAGTGGGCTCGAGATAGGATTGAACGATGATGTTGTTCTTCACGCTAGCTTGCTTAGGTTAGGGTTTGCAAGAGATTAGACCCTACCCTAGGTTTGCTATAGACCGGCAATAGCGCGAGAGCGTGAGCTTGGTTCTACATTTAGTTGCAACTAGTTCATCCGAATTTCAAGTCTAGCAATTGTGAAACCTACGAATCACAATGATGAGATACGGCAAGTAGCGGGGATTCCCTACCCCTAGGCGTCTTTATTAATTTGTTATTCCTTTTATACAATTGAACG
The DNA here is from genome assembly GCA_030789695.1 of Scilla litardierei. Classification (NCBI taxonomy): domain Eukaryota; kingdom Viridiplantae; phylum Streptophyta; class Magnoliopsida; order Asparagales; family Asparagaceae; genus Scilla; species Scilla litardierei. The sequence goes on from CM061134.1 coordinate 92,421,105, forward strand.
ACTGTGACCGCATTACTGCGAACATTTCTCTACCATTCTTATAGCTAGGTTGACTGAAGAAGACACTGTTATTAGGCCTCCCTGTGTTTGATACCCGCTCGCCGCTACACCGTGCGCTTGCGGTAAGACTACAGTGTCACCTGCCCCGGTTGCGTGAGCATATCCGGGGCGCGACCAAGTTTTTGGCGCCGTTGCCGGGGAGGCAATAGTGTTTGATTCTACCTACCTAGCTATTTTTCTTTTTTGTTCTATTATTTCTATTTTTATTTTGCCCTTCCGTTGTGCTAACTATTTCTTTGAAACTCTGTTTTCTCTTGCATGTACACGAGATCCTCGGCGAACCCCGAAGAAATACTATACGATCCGGAGATCGAGTGTACATTGAGGAGGATCCGAGCGGAGAGGAGACCCGTTACGAAAGGAAATTTTTTGACCCATCCTGAGACACCCGAAGAATTGCCAGAGCGAATGGCGAGGATTATTTCCATAAGAGATAGGCGTCGGCCTAAGACTTCTTCCACGACCTCGTCCATAGCCATGCCGGAGTTGGCGGCTGACAAAAATTTTGAGTTGAAGACTGGATTGGTGGTTCTTATGCAACAAGATTGACGTGCCCCCGGTTTACAAGCCGTAAATGGCCGGGGGACCCGCGTGAGGGTTTAGATATTTGTAACCGTAAGCGCACGGTGTTGTAGTGTGGCTTGGGGGTCGAACACAGGGAGGCTAGGATGTGCTTGTGTCAAAGAGGACCAAAATCACCCCGTGGGCGAGCTAGCCCAGATCGGATGATGGGTTGTCACGGTAAAGGAATGCAAGGTATAAACAATATGAAAATAAAACCCGGGACTTTGGTTTCCACTCCGACGAGCGACTCTCGCCGATACGGCCTACGGGTAGGATGGCGATCGGAATTAGGGTCTAATGGTGAGACGTTGCCTCTAAAAGTGGTACCGGCATCCCATGGGCCCGATATTCCGGTCGGTGCCCAGGATGATACACCGGACTTCCCGGGTTCGATCAGTGGGCACTCCCGTGTCCATTAACACTGATCGACTCTGGGAGCACTAAGCTCAAAATGATAACTCCCAACGTCTCATCCTGGCGCTCCCGCCCGCTAGGATTCGGCGTCTACGCTAAGGGCATGAGCTATGGCTAGGGAGTCAACCGCCAAGTTTATTCCCCCTTGGCCCAACGGTCAAAGGCGGTCTTTTTCCCACCGATGACAATAAAACACCCCGCGTAACCGTTAGATTCCTAATCCCTATCGATTTCCTAATCCTATGGACGCATCGGGAAGAGCCCCCGAAGGGGTTTCCGCCAAAATCCCAGATTTGGGAACTACTCACAAATATTCATTAAAAAGCAATCTAAATGAAAATAGACAGTTAAAATCATAATCAGACAATAGGAATGCAAAGGTAGTAAAGCAATTAAGATAATACTAAAGTTTTACAAAGATCCGAAAACTTACAAAAACTGGGAAATTACAGCCGTCACAAAATGAAGGAAACAGTAAAAAATAACCAACTCCCGAATCTGGGAAACCTAGGGTTCTATTTATAGAAAACGGCGTCACCCGATCGGTTGACAAGTCAACCGGTCGGGTGAGCCGCTTCACAAAATCACAGCGCAAAGCGTGGTTTCACCCGGTCAGTATGAACCGGTCGGTTGGAACTTGGTGCGGTCGGTTGGATCTTGGTGCCGACCGGTTGGATCTTGGAGCGGACCGGGTGAGGAGATCGGTTGGAGCTTCGAGTCTTAGCTGTTGAAATTCAGCTACAGGTGAACCGATCGGGTGAAGGTCACCCGATCGGTTGGAAATCAGGTTCGAATTTCCAGAGACTTTGAGCTTTTGACCCGGTCACTGAACTGACCGGGTGACTTCTCGTGAGCTCCAAGCTGCGTCCGGGTGGTGCACGTGTGCATCACCCGATCGGTTGGAGATGACCAACCGACCGGGTGAGGGGCTGAAAGATGCAATCTTCGTCGTTTGACCCCCTGGATCACGCGTGACTCCTCCCGTTGCTCCGGGGACACATGATATCATCGTTTTACGCCCCAAATACCGGAAAACTCCGGCAAAACACGGAAAACACGGAAAAGAGAAAGAAAACAAGAAACCACAAGAAAACACGAGAAAACAAATAAAAGACGGCGGTAAATACGGAAAAACACGGAAGAAAACGCGCGTAAATATATGAAATATAAATGCACGTCAAAATCCCCCAAGCTGAACTCTTCCTCGTCCTCGAGGAAGACGAGTGAGAGTAGGAGCTCGGAGGGGAAAAATAGAGAGAAAGAGAGAAAAAGAAAACTCTATACCCTAGATCGACCGTCAGGGCCAACAAAATCAAAAACGACACACCAAGCAAGCAAACGCCAAATCACATCACTAAACCTAGGAATACGAGTCCAAATAAGTGCCGTGGGCCCACGCGGTGAAGCGCGAGTGAGTGTGGTCGTGCGCTAGCAATCGGTGTCGCTATCTACGATGTGCAATAAAGCTCAATATACACAGACCCAGGAAACGACCCAAATACCGATTCGAATTTGAAATTGCGGTGAATATTAGTTCAAGCATGCATGAGAAGAGTATAAGAATAGAAGCGTATCATGCATCGGGGACTCCACAACTAGGGTTAAGGAAATCACACCACTATAGCCTAGATACTAGCTAAAAAGTTCCTAAGCCAAGTGTTTTCGAAACCGATGGGGGTTGAGATGATGTGGAGAAGAACACTCGGTGCAAATTCTCGCCTTCCCTTTATTCTCGGCAATTAGGAAAATATTCACATTGGAATTTTTTTGGATTTTGGGCATCTGTATATTTTTTCGCTTTTTTTTTGGCTATACAAAATTTTTCTTTTCTTTTTGGGTTTTTCTTTTCTTTTCTCTCTTTTTTTTGGATGTTTGGGCTTTTGGCTATACACATGTGTACTCTCCCAAGTGGGAGAATGGTACACGACGAGGGGATTTGCACCAAGTAAAACAAAAAAGAAGTCGGAATCAAAACACTTGGGCAAAGGAAACTATTCTCGCTAAATAGAGCATGGGCTAAATGGGTTATCCTAGTCCTTAATTGTGGAATCCCGACACATGCGAAATGAAGCGTACGATATATATAGCATGCAGAAGAGGCAGACAGTAGAAATAAGTACCGCATATTCATATCGAAACATGATAATCTAGGGGTCATTCCTGAACAGGTATATAAAGTAAATCACAAAGCAGAAGCACACCAAATAGATAGGCACGACACACGACTCACAAAAAGCTAAGAGGACCCACGATGCGTGAAATGCAAGAGAACTCGAAATCCTAGGGTTAGTGAATGTGATTATGGATGCCATGCTAGGTGTGTGTGATTTTGTGGCGATTCATCATAGGGTTCATCTCTAGGAGAAATAGATAAAAAAAAAGAAAAAATAAAAACACGATGACAACGACACAAAAACAAAAAAGAAAGACTCAAATGACGCACAAAGTGCGACTCCCCCAAGCTGAATCTTGCATTGCCATCAATGCAATAAGAGTGAGTACGGGAGGGCAATGAAAATGGGGGGGAATATGCACCGACACAAAAAGAAATGAAAAATGAGGAAAACACATATACGAAACTGAAAATAAAAGAAAAAAACAAAATCAAACCACACGACACGACAAAAAGCACACGACACGACACGAAAAAGGGGAAAAACAAGCGCGCGCGCGCGCACACACACACACACACACACAAAGAAAATAGAACAAAACACGACAAAACACCAAAATAGACGTCCCCCAAGCTAGACATGACAATGCTAGCAATGAAATATGAGCGTGAAAGTGCAGAAATATGCAGGGGGGTCAAAAAAACAAAGAAATAAAAAGGAAGTGATGCGACACGTGAATGGGTCCTCCCCCTGACAGCGACAAAGCAGGGCCCCGCAAAGACAGATGGGCACAAACATAGGGGGGACAAAAGCGGGAAGGGAAAAATCAAGCAGGGTCACCACTGTCTGTGGGTGGTGAAGGGGGCCTGTGCTGGGGACCGGGAGTCGAGGGGGGTGGAATGTGGAGCTCGGAGACATCGGGTGGGTCTTCACGGATGTGGCGAATGAAACTTTGAAGAAAGGGGAGGTCTCGGTCGACGGACTCCTGAGTTATCCGACCACCCTGTCCAGCTAGGAGGATCATGGCCGTGAATCGGTCGGCTTGGTCATCGTCTTGGAATGACATCCCGTATGCGGGATCGTCAACGTGAGGAGGGGTGGTGCGTGGTGTGGTAGATGAATTGGTGGTGGTGGATTGAGAGGGGGGTTGTATGCGACGAGCGCGACGGTTGGGCCTGGGGTTGGAAGAGCTGGCGTCGGTGGGCTTAGCACGGTGGGGAGGCATTGTGCAGGAGTCGTGTGTGTGAGAGTGTATGCAAGATACAATGAGTAAACACAAACATGACCAACGAGCAAATAGAGTATTTGGGGCAAAATTAAAAATTGAGCTAAGGAGCGAGTTTACCCAAATGAGATGAAGATCGTTGCTCGTAGACGCCCCGATGCTACTCAATAGGAGCACGTTGTGAAGCCGCGGCAATTTCTTCAGCAAGTTTCGAAATTGGGGAGAACGGGTCAAGGTTAGGGTTTTGTGTGTGGGTGGAATCGAGGAGAATGGAGAGAAATCGATGGTGGGATGGATAGGGAGATGGGGGGGTCGATTGAGGCTGATTTTGGGGAAGAACGAGGTCAGGCGCAAGAGGAGGAGGTGAAACGTCAGTTTGGGATTCGAAAATGGCGAGGGCGGAACGAACGGGCGGCGACGGACATTTATAGGAATTTAAGTCGACCCGGTCGGGTGAGTTATCACCCGATCAGTTGACCTTAGGTCGAAAATTCGACGCTGAAGAAACGCTACAGGCGACCCTATCGGTTGAGAACTCAACCGATCGGTTCGCCGCTCCACAGATTTTCCCGAGAACTCAGAGTTTTTTCACCCGGTCCCTCAACCGGTCTCACACCTTGCCACCCGGTCGGTTGATGAATTCTGAAATTTTTCCGGGAGTCCCCCCAGGTCACCCGGTCTGCTCACCCGGTCTCTTCTTTCTTCACCCGGTCGGTTCATTTGGTGACAGACACGGCCGTAAGCTGATACATCCCAACCGATCGGGTGAGTTATCACCCGGTCGGTTGAGGCCTTGTTTTCTGTAAAAACCCAAAAATTGCCTAAGTTCCTTCACGGAAGTTGTTTCGACTGGATTTATTTATAAAAATAGAGAAAAATAAAGTAGAAAAGGTCCTTAAAACGAAGCAAAAGTTTAGAACATGGGTTGCCTCCCATGAAGCGCTTTTGTTTAACGTCGTTTAGCTCGACGCCCGTTGATGATTTTCATGGTGGGCGATATGGGTGATGCCCAAAATCCGGCATCTCTTCAACTCCAGAGGTTGTGGCTATTGGTGTAGTCGGCGGCTGTAAAAAGATTTGCTCGACTACCCTCCCTTTGTTCACAGGATCCGGTGGCTTCTCCCTCAAATTGGCGTCCACCGCCATCTTTTTCAGGATCCGGACCTCATCACCGGTGAGGTCCATGGGTTCTTTTCCTTGTCTCCTCGTGGGAGGAGACTTAGGGAATCCGGGAGGGATCACATGTCGCGCGACCGCCTCATTAGCCACTTCATTCTTAGGGGAGCCAACTTGCTCTCCAAGGTCCCCCAAGCTATCGGGGGGATTCCTCGAGAGCACTTCACAGGCACTCGTTTCAACAGCTCTATCTTCTTCATTCTCCAGCATATTGATAATAGGATCGTCCGGGGGGTTTGGATGCTTCATCGACAAGCCTAAGTCAAATTCGACTCTTTCTTGGCCCACATTCAGGGAAAGCTTCCCATTCTTTACGTCTATCAACACTCCGGCGGTTGCCATAAAGGGTCTTCCAAGAATAATTGGAGTATGCTTGTCTTCCGACATGTCCATCACCACAAAATCAACTGGTATATGCACCCCTTTCACATCGACGGGGAGGTCGTCCACCACTCCCATCGGATACTTGACCGAACGGTCAGCAAGTTGTAATGTCATGCCGGTGGGCTCTAAGTCTCCCATCCCTATTCTCTTGTACAATGATAGGGGCATTAAGCTGACGCTCGCACCAAGATCGACGAGCGCCCTCTGGATTTGCACTTCCCCAATAGAGCAAGGGATGGAGAAACTTCCGGGGTCCTTGAGCTTGGGTGGATTTGCACGCTGAATGAGGGCGCTACACTCCGCCGTTAACACGACCTTTTCCTTTCTAGATCCCCGTATCACCAAGTCTTTCAGAAATTTGGCATATGATGGGATCGTCTCTATGGCCTCGAGGAAGGGGATTTGTAAGCTCATATCTTTCACCATGGCAAAGAATCTGCCATACTTCTCATCGATTTTGGCCTTGGCAAGCCGTTGTGGGAAATGCACAACGGGCTTGAATGCCTTCAAATTCCCTTCTTCTTTCTTCTTCTCTTCTTCTGGGGTTCCCTCCGGAGCCACAATTTTTGGCGACGGGGCACCGTCGTCATTAGCCTTTTCAATTGGCCGCTCAACGGCCAGTGGTGCTTCCGGTTCTTTGGGCAGCGCTCTAGTAGGAATTTGTGTCCCACTCCTCAAGACGATGGCGGACACGTTTTCATGTTCATATGTGAGTGCCAAGGTCCGATTTACCCCCTAGGATTCACCTCAGGCTGTGGTGGTAATAAATTCTGCGGTCTCTGAAGGTTCGCCACTTGCAACCCCAGCTGGGTCACCTGATCAGTGAGTACTCTTTGTCCCATCTCCAGCTTCAGATTGATTTTCTCCTGGTTGGCTATGTATTGAGTCAAGAGGGACTCAACCGGAGAAATGTCCCTCTGTTGGCCGTATTGCTGCTGGGCGGGCTGCTGATTCCTAGGGGCATATTGTTGATACTGTGGTGGTGGTTGTTGCTGCTGAAATTGCTGCTGCTGGAACTGCTGCTGGGGCCTAGCCGGCTGATAAGTCTGCTGTTGTTGCTAAGCCGGCTATTGGTAAGGCGCCTGGTAACTAAGGTTCGGATGATTCCGGTTGTTGGGAGAGTAGGCCGGGTTTGAGTTGGTTCGTGGTGGAAATGGCGCATTCCCCCATAGGATTGTAAAACAATGCGCTCGCCTGATCCAACGGTGGTGAGATGTCACCACCGTCGAACTCTCCAAAAACTTCGGATTCTACCGCAGCAATCTGTTGTGAACCGGCGCCACCGGCGCCTACCATCAATGCGGAGATCTGGGTTGACAGCAAGTCAAACTTGCTTGACAATTTGTCGATGTCTTCGACTCTATGGATGCCCCCAGATCTTGGTGTGGCTCTCTCGTCACACCATCGTTCATTGTTGGATGCCATATTTTCCAAAATTTGTCCGGCATCTTCTTCGCTTCTTGACATGAAGGACCCTCCAGCCGCGGCGTCCATGGAAGATTTTAAATCGTCCCTCAACCCATTATAAAACAGATTTATGATCTGCCACTTGGGAAGCTCATGGTGGGGACATCTTCTCTGCATCTCCTTGTATCTTGTCCAAGCCTCATGCAAGGACTCGTGGCTGGCCTGGGAGAAGGAGGAGATCTCACTCCTCAGCTTCATGGTCTTCCCCGGAGGAAAGAACTTCGTCAGAAAAGCATTGGAGAGCTTCTCCCAGGTGTTGAATGTGTTGGGGTCCTTCCCCCAAAGCCACAGCTTGGCCTTATCTCGCAAGGAGAAGGGGAACAGCTTCAGTCTGATCGCCTCAGTTGTGACACCGTTAATCCGGAAGGTGTCACATTTCTCCAAGAAGGAGTCTAGATGCTCGATCGAGCTCTCCATGGGTGCACCCAAAAACTGATCCTGCTGGATCCACGTCACCAAAGATGGCTTAAGCTCGAAGCTTTGGGCCGTTATAGCTGGAGGACGGATGGCGAAGGTGGACTCGATGGAAGGCATCGAGTACTCCAGCAGGGACTTGTGAGGCGGGGTGTTCTCCCCCATGGCTTCAGGATCCTCTCTTCTTCGCTTCTCGGTGGCCAAACGCCTAAGGGTGGCGTTTATCTCTGGATCAACGGGGATCAAGTCGTCGAGACTTCTTGAACTCCTGCGCATGAAAAACAACAAACACCCGTGAAGCGACAAGTGGGAAAGAAACAGATAAGATAAGAAACAAAAATAAAAAATAAAAATAAGAAAATAAAAAGAAAAAGGAAGAATGCGAAAATTATCGCGAGGTAGGGATAAGAGCTAGACACTAGGGTTCAAGAGATCTTAAAATAACAAGCACGTTGCCTCCGCGGCAACGGCGCCATAAACTTGACGTGCCCCGGTTTGCAAGCCGCAAATGGCCGGGGGGCCTGCGTGAGGGTTTAGATATTTGTAACCGCAAGCACACGGTGTTGTAGTGTGGCTTGGGGGTCAAACACAGGGAGGCTAGGATGTGCTTGTGTCAAAGAGGACCAAAATCACCCCGTGGGCGAGCTAGCCCAGATCGGATGATGGGTTATCACGGTAAAGGAATGCAAGGTATAAACAATATGAAAATAAAACCCGGGACTTTGGTTTCCACTCCAACAAGCGACTCTCGCTGATACGGCCTACGGGTAGGATGGCGATCGGAATTAGGGTCTAATGGTGAGACATTGCCTCTAAAAGTGGTAACGGCATCCCGTAGGCCCGATATTCCGGTCGGTGCCCAGGATGATACACCGGACTTCCCGGGTTCGATCAGTGGGCACTCCCGTGTCCATTAACACTGATCGACTCCGGGAGCACTAAGCTCGCAATGATAACTCCCATCGTCTCATCCTGCCGCTCCCGCGCGCTAGGATTCGGCGTCTACGCTAAGGGCGTGAGCTATGGCTAGGGAGTCAACCGCCAAGTTTATTCCCCCATGGCCCAACGGTCAAAGGCGGTCTTTTTCCCGCCGATGACAATAAAACACCCCGCGTAACCGTTAGATTCCTAATCTCTATCGATTTCCTAATCCTATGGACGCATCGGAAAGAGCCCCCGAAGGGGTTTCCGCCAAAATCCCAGATTTGGGAACTACTCACAAATATTCATTAAAAAGCGATCTAAATGAAAATAGACCGTTAAAATCATAATCAGACAATAGGAATGCAAAGGTAGTAAAGCAATTAAGATGATACTAAAGTTTTACAAAGATCCGAAAACTTACAAAACCTGGGAAATTACAGCCGTCACAAAATGAAGAAAACAGTAAAAAGTAACCAACTCCCGAATCTGGGAAACCTAGGGTTCTATTTATAGAAAACGGCGTCACCCGATCGGTTGACAAGTCAACCGGTCGGATGAGCCGCTTCACAAAATCACAGCGCAAAGCGGGGTTTCACCCGGTCAGTATGAACCGGTCGGTTGGAACTTGGTGTGGTCGGTTGGATCTTGGTGCCGACCGGTTGGATCTTGAAGCGGACTGGGTGAGGAGATCGGTTGGAGCTTCGAGTCTTGGCTGTTGAAATTCAGCTACAGGTGAACCGATCGGGTGAAGGTCACCCGATCGGTTGGAAATCAGCTTCGAATTTCCAGATACTTTTAGCTTTTGACCCGGTCACTGAACCGACCGAGTGACTTCTCGCTGCGTCCGGGTGGTGCACGTGTGCATCACCCGATCGGTTGGAGATGACCAACCGACCGGGTGAGGGGCTGAAAGATGCAATCTTCGTCGTTTGACCCCCTGGATCACGCGTGACTCCTCCCGTTGCTCCGGAGACACATGATATCATCGTTTTACGCCCCAAATGTTGAAAAACTCCTGTAAAACACGGAAAACACGGAAAAGAGAAAGAAAACAAGAAAACACAAGAAAACACGAGAAAACAAATAAAAGACGGCGATAAATACGGAAAAACACGGAAGAAAACGCGCGTAAATATATGAAATATAAACGCACGTCAAAGATCCTTTTCATGGGAACTCCCATGAAAACCCTCATTACCACATCCAGCTCTTCCTATCAAAATGTGCCACCTTCCAAATGCCGGGCGTCTCTGTAGATGCTATCAGACTGTGCCTCTTCCCTTTCACACTCAAGGACAATGCCTTATATTGGTTGAGGATGTAAGCTGAAGGAATCTTCACCACTTGGGATGAATTGGCGAGTGCCTTCATCGACAAATTTTACCCGCCCTCCAAGACGGTGAAGATAAGCAGTGCTCTCATGTCCTTCAAGCAAGGACCACAAGAGACTCTCTATGAAGCATGGGAGCGCTTCAAGGACTTGCAACATCAATGCCCCCATCATAGCATTGAGGATTGGGAGCTTGTCCACAGTTTCTACAATGGACTCCAACCGGGCACGAAGCAGATTATTGATGCCACCGCAAATGGAGCCATTTTGTCGAAGACTCCCGATGAAGCTACGGCCTTGCTTGAGGAGATGGCCTTGAACAACCAACAGTGGGGAGACGAGCGAGGACACTCTTCGTCCTCCTTGAAGCCATCTAGCATTTATGAGGCCAAGGCCATCACGGAGCTAGCCAACAAATTTGATTCTCTCCACAAGGTAGTGGAGAGATTGGAGAAGTACATTACGGAGCCTCAAGGAGCCCCTACTACACCCGCACCGACAAATCATATGAGCGATTGGCAAGACCAATCCCAAGCCATGTATGTAGGAGGAGAGCAAGGAGAAGGAGCTTTAGAGCAAATTCAATATGTCGCGGGGAATTCTGGATATTGGGCCAATCCGGCCGCTAGAAACCATCCAGGTTTCTCATATGCCAATAATGATGGTGCATTGAACCCTCCCCCCCCCCCCCCCCCCCGCCTCAACAACCTCCTCAAGCTCGGGCTCCACCACCACCACAACCGAATTATCAACCCAGGGGGCCACCGCAACAAAACTTCCCACCGAGGCAACAAGTTGGACCTTATAGGCCACCCGGGTATAATCAAGGGTGGAGAAATCCCAACCCTCCGCAAGCTCAATCACGTCTGGATTTTGAAGCTAAGGTGGAGGAGTTTATGGCGGAACAAAGAAAGATTAACGCCACATTGAAGGCGGGACAAGATTCTCTCGCCACCGTCGTCGCTCAAATCGGGGAGCAACTTGCCTTGCTCAATAGAAACAACCAACAATTGCCGGCTCAACCCGAGCCAAATCCACGGGGCAACACCGGCCATATCAATGCGGTCGTTGCGGTTACAACAAGAGGAGGAAAGGATACCACCCCCCCCCATGATTCAAATCAAGGAACCCGTGGTGGAGAATCTACAAGAGAGCGAGCCGACAATTGAAGTTGAAAAAGAGAAGGAGCCGCAAGTGGAAGTAAAATCTAGAATGGAGGAGCTTATTGATGAGCGCCGATTTATGCCACCTGTGCCCTTCCCTCAACGGCTAGCTAGAGCCAAGATGGAGAAACGGCTAGCCATGTTTTTCGAGTATTTGAGAGGGGTGAGCCTCAATATCCCCTTCCTCGACGCTATAGTGGAAATCCCATCCTACGCCAAGTTCTTAAAGGACTTGATTACGGGAAGGAAGAGGAAGGAGAAGATCATGCTCGCAGAGGAAGGAACTTGGTTCACAAAGAGGGAAAAGGATCCCGCCAAATTTAAAGATCCAGGGAGTTTCCGGATTCCTTGCACTCTAGGCGGCGTCCCCCTACAAAAAGCATTGGTAGATTGGGGGCTAGTGTTAGCCTCATGCCTCTCTCCATGTTCCGGAAGTTGAATACCGGCACGGATTTAAAGCATACCGACATGCGGATTCAATTAGCAGACGGTCGGATTACAAGGCCGGTCGGGATCGCAGAGGACATCCCACTCCAAGTTCCGGGAGGCATATGTTTGCCATGCGATTTCGTGATAATTGACATCAAGGAGGAGGGCGATACATCGCTGATACTTGGACGCCCATTCCTCGCCACCGCCGGTGTCATCGTCGATGTGTGGGAGGGGACTCTTACCTTGAACGTCGGCAACATCGAAGTGGAGCTCCATATACCGAAGGCAATGAAGCACATGCCGTATCATGAGGAGCTAGATTACATGGACCTCCTCGATGAGGTCATTGAAGAGGCGATCCCCCACTCTATCGGCACACCCCACAAAGATAGCTTCGAAGAAGGCCTAGATTTGGCCGAGGAAGAGAAGATGGAGCACTCCCCTGATATCTCCATGGCAATTGATGATGGCGACGCTGATGTCGGAAGAATACGGGAGCTCTGCAAGCTCTCGAAGTTGAGGACTCCAAAGAAAGCTCCACCGTTACGACGATCGGTGTCACCGGCAAAGTCGAAGACCGGAACAAGCTCTAGCTTGGGGGAGCCACCCTCCAACATTGCCCGTGACAAAGGGGCGCTGAGGAAGACCACACACCACCATGATCCAAATCCGAGCGGTCTTCCCGGCAAATTCGACGGGTGCATCTCATATGCACCCAACATCCCGCGCTAAATTGAAAATTTAAGGGGTCGAGCTCAAGACCTTAAACGAGCACTTGTCGGGAGGCAACCCGACGTTTATCGCATTATTTCTATTTTAGTTTTTATTTTTGTTTTAGACTTTATTAGTGTTTTTGAGTCGTTTGCCCGAAAAATTGTGGCAACGGGTCCTATTTTCTTTGACAGGAGGAGGAGGAAAGGATATCTATCATATGGAGGATGACCGAGGCAAAGAAGAGCACTCCAGGAATGCGTTCGAGGCTTAGGAGGAAGAAGAAACTACCTGGAGGAAGAAAAATAGAGAGTAGAGCCAAAACGGAGCCCCGAAGCAGGAAACAGAGTCTCACTCGGCCGAGTATCATAGTCACTCGGCCGAGCAAAGAAAGCCGTCCGCCCGAGTGGCGCACCAACGAGGGAAGTCTGATGTGCCCAACTCTCTGTCTTTTTTGTGATTTCAGTATAAACTGCCACTCGGCCGAGTATATTATTTCACTCGGCCGAGTGAAACTGATACCCTCCTAGGGCGAAAATTTCCGAGTAGCTTGTGCCACTCGGACGAATGGACTTTTTCCACTCAGCCGAGAGTGGCAAAGCCACTCGGCCGAGTCGTAAGTGGCGGGGAGAAATTTAAACTCATTTTTCGTTACGTCACTTGGCCGAGCAACATAGTCACTCGGCCGAGTCGTAACTACCCCTATATAATTAGCAGCGGGCTCGGCGCGACTTCCAACGCACCTATTCCCAAATTTCCGCCCGAGTTCCCGCGACCCTTCGTCTCCTCGCCCGCGACAGCCACTCCCTCGCCCGATTCACCTCGCCGCCGCCACCGCTCGTCGTGGCACCGCCGACGACGTATCGCTTGACCGCCGCCGACCTCCGACGACCCTCCTCGCCGTCGGCCGAGCTCCGGTGATCTCCCATTTAGCGCGAAATTCATTTTTCTCCTCATTTTTGATGATCCGTAGACCTGTAGCGCCCAAAAATCAAATTAAATTGTTTATCTATCTATTATACCCCCTCTGTAACGACTGCTTTTCATGAATCTGGATTTAATATAATATAATATATGTTTTGATGGATTTTCTCCTCTGGTGTGGTTTTTGTCTCCGTAGATTTCATTTTCGATCGATTCGTCGTATTTTCTCGCTTCTTCCTTAGGATTGTCGATTTCGAAGTATGTCACTCGTGACGGACTTCATAACGGTCATATCTAACTGTTAGATCAAGCCTAGGAGTCTTAGGAATCGATACCGGGGCCTCGCGCTCCGTATCGGTACTTTTCTGTGCTCATTAGCCGGTGTAAGAAGGACCATCGACCGACTAGATGACGATCCAGTCGGTCGGCAATCCTTCTTGGACCGACTAGTTAGCTTTCTAAATTTCTCAGGAGTTACTGTTTATCGTTAGTCGGTCTAAGAACGTTGGTTGACCAACTAGGTTGCAAACTAGTCGGTCAGCAATGCTTCTTGAACCGACTAACTCATCAAATTATTTTTGTATCAGCTACTGTTTACTCTTAGTCGGTCTAAGAACGTTCATCGACCGACTAGATGCCAAACTAGTCGGTCAGTACTTGTTCATGGACCGACTAACTCTAGAATCCTATTTTCGTTCAGGAGTTACTGTTTGCACTTAGTCGGTCTGCGTTGGTCGACCGACCGACTAGTTGCCAAACTAGTCGGTCAGTGGTTGCTCTTTGACCGACTAACCAGTGTTAAAACCCTAATTTCTGGGTAGCCGCCAGCCCAACCTATAAATACCCCTCCCAAACAACTTCTTCTTCTCCAACACGACCCAAAACCCTAAAAACTTCCCTCTTCAGCCCCCATCTCCCTCCAAGCTCCATTCCTCCATTCCAAGCCCTAGAATCATCATCCAATCCAACCATTCACTCCATCTACCTCTCATCTTCCCCAAAATCTCACCAAAACCCATCATCTCCCCCAAATCCCCCAAAACCCTAGTTTCCCCAAACTTCTCCAATCTTCTCCAGATCTGATCCTAGGGTTCTCCGGAGTGTTTCTTCCGTCTCCTCTTGGTAAGAAATCGTTCTACCGTTGTTTGCTTAACCTATTTATAATTTTATGAAAACCCTAATTAATTTCATGTGTTTGATGTTTGTCTCCCCCAAAACAGCGATTTCCCCCGTAGATAGCATCCGTGTGACGAAGTGATCGTCAATCCCCGGTGCTAGGCAAGTGAAACTTGCCACTTAGGGTTTAGGCCATGTTTTAGGCCATTTGCTTGTTGTAGGCGTAAAAGAGGCTAGGCGACGAAATGATACTCGCCTAGGCGCAAATTGGGGAACTAGCTTGACAACGAAGCTAGTTCCGACTTTTAGCATGCTGCACAATTACCATGTCATGTTTACTTTCAATTAACGGTACGCGAATATGTTCATGTCATTGCATTTCGCCTGTCACGTTTAATTTAATTAACTGTACGCAAATAAATTGTCATGACCTCGCATTCTTTAGGTATTGCTGTGATTGCGTAGCTTCGCTACAATGTTGTGTTCCTGGCTCTTGTTCCAGAAGCGGGCCATGTGTTAGTTGATAGCCAATGCCCGAATTGCGTGTCCCGGCTAGGTGTTCCCTACGCCATACTTGTGTTCCTGGCTCGTGACCAGAAGCGAGCATAATGAGTTGGAAACCCCAACGCTCGATGTAATGAATTGTGAACTAAGAATGCGAGCTCAATGTGCGGGGCAACCCTAGGCTCACTAGATGAGCTCAATGTGCAGGGACCCCAGGCTCCGTATCATGTGGGTATTGGGTAGTGTTTAGTGCCGATCGGTCTGAAATGCTATGCCATTCAGCGAATGGCATAAACACCTACAAAATGTGAATTGATTGAATTGATAGTAGCTTGGCTACTCTTGTCTTGTCCCGATAAATTGTTCCCTTGTACAAATTGTCTTGCCATGTTTTAATTGTGCACTCATGTTATAACTGCCATGTCATGCATACTAAACTGCTAGGTTGCTAGATGCCTCACTTTCAGTTTCCTTGCCCAAGTCTTTTTAGACTTGCTGACATGTGCCCCTTTACTCTTTTGGGTGACACATGTTAGATCCTGAGCCTGAGTACCTCGTTGAGGACGAGGTGTTTGCTGACGCCGAGCCCGAGCTTGTGTTTGACGGGGAGTACGTGGACACTGGGGACCAGTCCTAGTGTCTTCGTCGCGTTTTACTTTTATTAGACAGTTGTTTTGTTATCGGTGTGTAGCACCCATACTTGTTGTTGTTGCATCTTTTGTTGGCCTTGTTCTGGGCCTTTAGACTCTTTTCCTTTAGCCTGGTGGCTTTTCTGGATGTTGGACTTATTTTTTTTTGATGTTGGACAATTTGTGAGATGTGGAATTTTATTTCAGTCTCTCCTTGTGTTATTATTGTTATTCTGTTGTGGTTACAGGGACCTGTTTATGTATTCATGGACGCTTATCGGGTTTGGGGCTTCACAGCTCCACTCTCGTGCGGACCTTTTCACGTCTCGCCTCCATTTTAGGGAAGCGGGTCGTGACACCCTCTCCCCCATGTATTTTGAATATTACCCGTTGATATCATTGTTTGATGTGCAGGCTACCTTGGGGGAGCTTAGGGGAGCTTTCGGACGCGCTATTGGCTTCGTGGAGGCGGCGTCTTCGCACTTATCTACTGTTTTGCTCTCGCAGCGTGTTCAGGTACCTTCGTTCCATTATTTTCAGTACGCCGCATTTTTCATTAGTTGGGTGAGCACTCGGGGCACACATGTCGCCCTGTACACGGCCACGCACTCGGGAAACTTTCGCTAAGCGGAAGCGGACGGATGAGCGCGGTCCCTCCCACGCTAGGGAGGACTCCCCTCCACCTTCACCACCTCACCCCACACAGCCACTTCCAGCCGACCCCATCCACCTGCAGCCACTTCCAGCCGATCCCATTCACACACAGCCACCACCGGCTCCGGCGTCGGGCCGCTGGGCATCACGTTCAGAGACGACGCACAGCGCGTCCGATTTGAGCGTATCGCCCAGCGCCCGATAGTACCCTCCAGGTTCGCCCATTTAGCAGACCTAGACCGCCTGGGGGTACTTGAGGGGATGCTCACGTTGTACGACAACGTGGGTTGGTGAGATTTTCTGTCTGTGTCGGCGGACACTTACGTCCATCCGACACTCGAGGTACTTAGCTCGATCGCCCGGACCGATGAGGGATGCTCCTTTAGACTCATGGATCAAGAGTGTCGGATCACTCTCGATATGCTTAGAGCATTCTTTCAGTGGCCCGCAGTCCCCATGCCCGACTGAGCCTGCGCCCCCACACACATCCCTCTACCATCTTTCGATTCCCACGCCTTTTGGGCCAGGATCACGGGTTTACCACACGCCTTTAACCCTAGTAGGGCCAAGGCCTCAGCCATCGTCCACCCCTGCCTCCGTATAGCTCAGCGCCTTATGGCGACCACCTTTCTAGCGAGGTACGAGCCTGGGACGATGTCTACGCCTGAGCTCTATATGCTCTACGCGATGACTCGCCCCAGAGTTCTGGATAGGGATGGTGTTGCGATGGTCCCCGCCGTTGAGATTGACGTCGCTAGCTGGTTTTTGGACCGCATCATCGTATCGGTGGGTGCTCGCTCCACGATATGTTACGGTGGCCTGATCACCGTAACATATGTTACTGCTAGCCATGATGACCGGTGAGGACCTTCCGGCCGACCTGCGTCGACCTTCGGGCCCCACTGCACTTTCGATAGACGTCATGGCCCGGATGAAGATGCTTTGTCTGCACGGCCAGTGGCACTGGGTATGGTTGCACGGTCCCTTCGGTGCTGACTACATGATCCTCTCGAGCCCCGCTCGGACACACATAGGACTGGCACACGAGGACTGGCTTCCGGCGATGGATCTACTGATCCCCGCCGCCTTCGTGCTTGAGGCTGAGGAGGCTGAGCAGGCACACCATGCACCTGTTGACCCTGTGATCCCTCAGCCTGAGCCTGCACTTTTTGCTGCTCCCGACACCTCTGTCCACACTTCTGTCGGTGTCGGGAGTACACTTGCTGAGTCGTCCTCCACTTCCACCACGTCTACCACCACCCCCACCATTAATGTGCCCCTGTCGGTTGAGCCCCTCACCTCTCTGCTACCCGAGCGTCCACCCACCATACTTGAGAGCGACGAGTCTTCCTTCGCTTCCGTCGTGGAGACCCTATCCACTTTGATCTCCGCTGGGGTTTCGCCTTTTGTTCCCCACACTTCCTCCCCAGTGGTCGACCCTTCTGTCTCCACCGTAGCTGTCCTATCCGAGAGTGTCGTGACGTCTGTTCCCACGTCTGTGTCACTGCCCTCTCTTGCCGCCTCGTCACCGATTTTGTCTTCCACTTCCACTGCTGCTGCTTCCACCTCACACCAGTCTGCGTCCCAGCCTCGCACTGAGGCTGGGCATCCACAAGTGAGCACAGCCCCCTTTCCACACATACCTGCTGTCCCGATCACCTACACTGCCCGTATCAGACAGCCCTGACCTGCTCAGCCTAGACCTGTCCGTCCCTCCGCTCCACCACCCCCTGATGCCTTAGTTCAGAGCGTTCGTGCTCTTGAGGGGGCGATGAGTGGACTCAGGGGAGATTTTAGGGCTCTGTCTTCCACAGTCACCACCATGCAGCACCGCCTCGAGTTACTTCCCAGCATTCACTTTTGCCTGACCCAGATTCTCGAGCGACTGCCAAGACCACCCCCACCCACCCAGCAGACACGTCCACCACCCCCCCCCCCACCTCTGCCTCAGGACAGAGATGGCGTAGCACCACCAGCTTAGGCACACCCTTGATGCCATTGATATTTTTGCCATTATGCTGCCCATTCTCTGCTTGGTCCTGATGATTTTTGCCCACCCCCTCCTCCCATCACTTTTTTGTCCACATTTTGATCATATCATTCTATATCCTTTTTCGGGAGTGAGGGAGAGTATTTTTGGTGACACACACATATCTGCATCACTCTTATCCTTGCATGCATCACATTCGCATCATATTTTTCATTTTGTTATTTTTATTTCTTTTTATCATGCATACATACCCACCCCCACCCATTACACGTCTCTCGGTGTGCTACACTTCGCACATTGAGGACACTGTGCACTTTAGCTTGGGGGAGTGAGTCCTCACACGTTTTACTTTTATCACCCTTTATTTTTAGTTTTTTTCACGTTTTTTCCGTTTTTACACCCATTTTTCATCACTTTTTCATTTTTTACTATGCATCACGTTTTTCTTATTTTCTTTGTGTGCTGCATTGTAAATATCTTTGTTTTTCCTTTATCTTTATTTCTTTCATCTTTTGCTAGAGATGATTTTTCTGTGATGATGATGACGTGGTGTTAGCTTTTCTCTATATGCATGCTATATTTGTCATGTCATAGTTTTTTATTTCTGATTTCATATGCTATGTTCTGCTTTGCATTTAGGAATAGTAACCCACTCTCTTTTGCTGTATGAAAATGGATGAAATTCTATTATTAGCTGATGTCTGATGATTCATATGTATGCTATCGTAGAAAACACACCAAGATTCATGCATTGATGCTTATATCTGGAGTACTGCTTTCTTTTCTCATATCACTTCTTATTGCATGACTTGTAGCTTCACTTCAGGTTGATTGAATGTTTGCTAGCATTGATAAATCTGGATTAGTTTACTTTTTGAGATCAAACTGAGTAGATTATATTACCCTGCCGAAGTTGTCATGCACGTCCTATAGAGTGAACTGAGAGATACATTTATTTCTTTCTCCACATATCTTGAACATAATTTCTCTATTTAATATTCATTGGTGAATCTCCCCCTAGCAATTCTATTATTGGCATCCCCCCGTTATTATATCACATGCTCCAAATTCCCCAAAATCCAAAGAAAAAATACTTGTATATCCTTCTCTTTGATTTGGGATCATTTGTGTATATTGCCATTAAAAAAGAAAAGAAAAGAAAAAGAAAAAGAAAAGAGAAAAAGATTTGAGAATAAGAGAAGAAAAGAGAAAAGAAGTTCGAAAACGATCCCATCTCATATCCTTTCTCTCTTTCTTCCTTCTTTAGCCTTTATTTTTGTTTTCTTTTACTTTTGGATCTTCATAAGAAACGGGGATGTAAATATTGTTTTGTATATGCCACCACGCTTATAGATAAGCTTGGGGGAGAGAATCCAATGATGTGTGAGAGAGTGACTACCTGACGTTGCATGACAACCTAGGCTAAGTAATATTTTATACTCGGTGAGATTGCTAAAGTTTCACGAAATCCAGAAATCTACGCTTAGCATTCATTTCATGAAAACCACACCTTTTCTATTCTTTCTACTCTATCGTGTGATATCTCTTATACTCCTTATAGAAAGCATTCAATTGAAAAGTGTGTGATTTACGATATTGTATACCGCTTTAGATGCTTCAGACGATGTTAATCTTAGAATTATTCCATTTTTCATGCTATATTGATATTCTTGGGTTTTCTATTTCAAATGCACCATTATACTATGATATCGAGATAAAAGTCTTTGACATGTGTTTTATATTCGATGCATGTTATATGAGTAAGCAAAACCCACGTCCTGAGAAAAATGATCTAGCAACTTCCCTCTTCGTTTTCTATTTTGTTTTTCGTTTTCCGTTTTCCGCCTTTCCGTCGTTTTCTTTATCTTTATCCACCGGGTTCGCTTTTTACTCATCTTCCTCGAGGACGAGTAAGAGGTAAGCTTGGGGGATTTTGATCACTCCGTATTTTACACCTTTTTTCTGCATGTTTACATGCCATTTAGATCGCTCAAATCGTGTTTTTCATGTTTATTCGACAATATTGCGATGCTTTTCACGATTTGTTGTTTTTGTCGTATTTCAGAAGATTTGGAGCGATTTGGAGTGATTCTGAGATGCACCCACTCCGGAGTGTCACCGACGACTCTCTTGAGGGGTATTCTGCCATTGGAGAGGAGTGGAAGAAGAAAGAACGTCGTAGGAGCGACGATGAGGCAAAAATATGAAGAATGTGCATTTTCAGCATGCCACTCGGCCGAGTGAAGGAGTCACTCGGCCGAGCATAGACAGCCCGCTCGGCCGGCCAGATCGGACACGCAATAGAGCTAATACCAGCGTGCACTCGGCCGAGCATCGCCAGACTACTCGGCCGAGCACCGAGCCATCCCTCGCCTGAGTGGAGCCAAGACGACGGCAACCAAAAACGTCCAACTCTCTGGAATCCGTCAGTCAGCCCCAAAGACCGACTCGGCCGAGTGACGAACGACCGTCCGCCCGAGTGAAGAACGCCCACCGGCCGAGTGAAGAAAAGTCACTCGGCCGAGTGACTCCCGAGGAGACGACCCCCAAGACCCCCAACTCTCTGGAATCCGTCAGGGTCTCTCACTCGGCCGAGTGACATTTGTCACTCGGCCAAGTGAGCTGCGCTGCCTGTAGCGAAAACTGCGATTTTAAGGCTGCGCAGGGGCATTTTCGTCAGGATTTTTTGGGCGATTTTGGGGGGTATTTAACCCCAGTTTTTAACCTAGTTTAGAGAGCTTTTTCACAACTTTTTGCAGCCTTTTTAGATTAACTTTTTAGGAATTAGATTTAGCTTTTAGGGAGGAGAGAAAAGTGTTAATTTGTTGGATGCTATCTTGTTCTTCATTGGTTTGTCTCTCTCTCTCTCTCAAAAACTCCATTTTTATTGATATTTTGACTATTGCTATGAATTCTATTGATTTTGATTGTGAATTTCTATTGCATTTTGTTATGAATTGTGAGTAGTTCTATCGTCTTAGGGCGTAGGGATGAACCCTACGAACCCTATTTCTAATTTGTGATGAATTGGTGAAATTATTGCTAGAATTGATTATGGTTAGTTTGGGATTGCTATAATACGAATAGCTAGGGGTTCATACCGATTGGGATTTGCAAGAGATTGGATCCCAACTCGATAGGAAGCCCTAGAAATTTGAATTGGGTTGCAATTGAATTTCTCCGGAATCGGTTTGCAAGAGATTGGACCGAAACTAGGGTTTACGATTGCAATTCTATACCAATACCCGTTTGCAAGAGATTGGACGGGTAGGAACTATCCCAACCTAGGTCGTAGCTCGAGTTTGCACGAGAGTGGACTCGAGATACGATTGAACGATGATGTTGTTCTTCACACTAACTTGCTTAGGTTAGGGTTTGCAAGAGATTGGACCCTACCCTAGGTTTGCTATAGACCGGCAATAGCGCGAGAGTGTGAGCTTGGTTCTACATTTATTTGCAACTAGTTCATCCGAATTTCAAGTCTAGCAATTGTGAAACCTACGAATCACAATGATGAGATACGGCAAGTAGTGGGGATTACCTACCCCTATGCGTCTTTATTAATTTGTTATTCCTTTTATACAATTGAACGACTGTGACCGCATTACTGCGAACATTTCTCTACCATTCTTATAGCCAGGTTGACTGAAGAAGACACTGTTATTAGGCCGCCATGTGTTCGATACCCGCTCGCCGCTACACCGTGCACTTGCGGTAAGACTACAGTGTCGCTTGCCCCGGTTGCGTGAGCATATCCGGGGCGCGATCAGTGAACACTTTGGTGTGATATGTCGTTGTGAATGTCTCTGAGAGTATTAAATTATGGCACTAATTTGGAACAACATTTCTCGGGTCGTTCTCCCACGATTTGATCTTATTCGAAGAGACGTTGTGATTTTCACTTTTGACGTGAGACATTTCTATTTTTAGTTTCGTCGCTCGACGTCGAAATTGAGATACGTCTTCTTAGTTTCCTTTCTCTCGTCGTCCCGAACACCCCAATATTTATTTCACAATTTTCGGATTTCATTTGACCTGTTACGACCTAAAGATCGTAGGAGTCCAACTCTCGCCCGGATCCGCTAACATACCCCATTAACTCACCATTTCACAAAAGGGCCGCCGCCCCGAAAATCCGGGGCATTACGGAGACGGGCGCGCCTTGCAGCGTTCCCCGAACCGGCCGAGGCGAACAACCGCAGCCGCCCGACCGGGGTAGCGCGCTTGGGGACGCTTGGGTAGCTAGGCCAGGCCTATTGACGGGCGCGGACGTATCCCTCCGTACCGGCGGGCCATAGCCCATGACTGATCAGGGGGCGCGGCCAGGCCGGACAACCCCCGATCGGGACGACCCACCCGATTCCTGCGAACTGCGGCGCCTAGAGTGACACAGCCTGACCTTTAGCTCGTCGCTAACGACAAACAACCTAGGATAAGGACACGACTGACACATACGTCACCCGACCGACTGACAAAGTGCCCCCTGGCAGCTGAGCCATCTGACAGTCAATGCTTTCGGCTCTGACACCCCGACAAAAGCACCCCTGGCCGTCGCGCCGCCTGACGAAAGCAGGTCAGGCAACCCACTTCCCGACGTCCTTATCTGGAGTTTCCGCTGACGACCGAGCCAGCTCAGCACGTCCAGTCAGCATGCCAGGTCAGCCCCGCCTAGTCATCACCCGTCAGGTATAAATACCCCCTCTCCTCTTACGGAGAGGGGGTTGGAGAATTCTCTCTCATTCTATTATTCACACACGAGAGCAAAGGTCTTCCATATCTTTGTTCTCCCACCTATAGCTCGTCACGCGCGGCGGACACACCATTAGTCCGACCGGCGTGTCTAGCCCCCATTTTAAGCCCTATTACTGACTTAGGCATCGGAGGGGCTAAGGGTTGAATCCCAACCCGGCCCTTCTGACGAGTTGTTCGTGCTGCAGGAGAGCTCGCCCCTTGACCAAAGTCAGCTTCAGCCCCCTGCCGTCCAACCTTCCTCAGCTGCATCCGGCGAGATTCGACCCCGTGAGCACCACCGGCAACGGGTCCGACTTCTTCACCCCACTAATCATTTGTAAAACAGTCTACCTAAACCTTCTTCACCACATAACCATCGTGCCCTTGGTTCCCCATAATACAAATTCATTGTACGCGAGTTCCACCTCGTAACAATTGGCGCCGTCTGTGGGAACGAAGGGTCACACCCATGTTAGACTCCATGCCGATCCCGCGGAACCCTGACCACGGCAAAGATCCCGTGGGTCAGGAACCGCTCTCTCTACAAATCACCCCGGCGTCCGACCCCCTTCTGGGGGCGGGCACCAAAACTGAACATACTTCAGCCCACGCCGTCCTGAAGAGCTTCGAGGCCGTCACTCAGGCCAGGGGAGGCTATCAGACGGCTGGAACGGAGCCTCCGCCCGGCCCCTCAGAGCCCCAGAATGTGAGGCGGAACCTCCATCTTCAGTTCGAAGAGGAGGGAGAAAACCGGGGGCTCGCTGAGGAGATTGCAGCCCAGCAAAGGCTCCTGGAAGAGGAGATGGAAGTTGCGCGGCGATGGAGGCGCCTGGGGGAGGCGGCCGCCGCGCAAAGGCATTTGGACGAAGCGGCCGAGACTGCCCGAAGGGCCTACCAGGAAGAAGAGGCCGCTCGTCGCCAACTCTGCCTCATCGTCGCGGAGCGCGAGAAGCTAAGGAGAGAGAACAGGAGCAACCGAGAAATCCTTGACGAGACGGCGACGGGCCGGCGGCTCGGGGACGGGCGGGACCCGTTACTGAACAGGTCCCCACCCGGAGGAGGTAGCCCGCATCGCCAGCGCCACCCCTCCGATACCCTGCATGAGGAAGCCGTTTGCCGACAACTACGCTTCCTCGCCACCGAGCGCGAAAGGCTCCTTCGAGAGAATCAAGAACGGATGAGGCCCGGGGAGAGCTGGCCGGGAGGCGCTGGCGCTGGGAGAACCGTAGCCCGCAACCCATCGAATCCTCGGCCCAGGGAAGGAGCCCCGCCAGACGACCGTCGGGCTACTCCCCGGGGACGGAGGACCGTTAGCGGCCGAGGCGCGACCGAAGCCAGACCCCTGAATGGCGGAGAGGGGGTGCGCCGGATCGCCCCACCTATCCGGAGGAGGCCACGTCGCTTGCACGATGGATCACGTCCGCCCCAAGGCCCATCAGGTTCAAAACCCCTCACTTGGCCACGTACAATGGGAGAGGCGACCCCCTCACGCACGTGCAACAATACCGGGGGGCGATGGAGGCGCAGGATGTGGACGAGGCGTTCCTATGCTGACATTTCTCCCAGAGCCTAAGGGACACCGCGCTGGACTGGTACTTTGGCTTGCCCGCGAGATCCGTTGGAAGCTTTGGCGAGCTGTCCCACAAGTTCTGCCAAGAGTTCCGGGCCGGGCAGACGAAGAAGAAGCCCTTGGACTATCTCAGCACGATAGTCCAAGGGGAAGGAGAGACAACGGGTAGTACCTCCGCCGCTTTCAGGAGGAGAAACGGTCGGTGGTGACATGCGGCGATGAGGTGCTTATGCTGGCCTTCAAAATGGGGTTGCGGGCTCAGAGCCTCCATAAATCCCTACTCCGGGATCCGCTGACCGACTATGAGGCGTTGGTTGCAATGGTGGAGAGGCATGCGTTGGCCGAGGAGACTCTCGGAGCAAAGGCCTCATTCCCCCGGCGAAGCCGTCCCAAGGTGAACCCCGGTCACACCCTCGGCCGAGGCAAGAAGAGGGGCACCGTAGCCGCGACCATCTGGCCCGACCAAGGCGGGAACCGCCCGGGCCTCGCCCACAAGATCGCCCTGGCCCGGCGCGCGAGTTTGCTCCGGTGCAAGGGCTCCCCCGAGTCATCCCAAGACAAGAAGGCCCCCTACAGGCGCATTACACGCGACTCAATGCCCCCCTGATGGAGGTGCTGGCCACGGCGACAAGGGCCGGGTTACTGCCAGAGCCTCCCGGGGAGATGAGGACGGATCCGGCGAGGCGGGACCCCCGGAGATACTGCCGTTATCACCGGGACCACGGTCACGACACCGACCGTTGTTACTCCCTTAAAAGAGAAATCGAGCGATTGATCCAGGCGGGTCACCTGGGAAACTTCGTCGCGGGCAGGCGGGTGGCAGAGGAAGAGAGAGCCCCCCGGAGGAGGGGGGACGGGAACCGCCGGCGAACCGCGATAAGGAGGAGCCTCGCCCCCCAAGGGCGGTCATGCGGATCGAGATGATAACTAGAGGGTCTTCCTCGGCGGGGCGGGCGCCCGCAATCCCGGGGGCCGGAGCCCGACAGGTGATGATGGCGGGCGCCGGCCGCCGACCGAAGCGAAGAAGGACACACCGACCCCCTATCACCTTTACCGAGGAGGACTGGCAGGAGGCACGGAGCCCGAACAATGACGCCCTCGTCATCGAGGCTCGGATTGGGGCGATTGATGTCGGCCGGCTCCTGATTGACACCGGTAGCTCCTGCGACATCCTGTTCCTGTCAACGGTCGAGAAGATGGGGTGGGGGCGTGCAGACTTAGGGCCCTGGGTGGGCCCTGTCGCTGGCTTCACCGGCCATACGATCCCCACCGAGGGAACGATCACCCTGCCCATGACCCTGGGGGAGGAACCGATGGTCGTCACCAGGGAAGTGCATTTTATCATCGTCGACGTCACGTCGGCGTATAACGGAATCATAAGGCGTCCATATATGACAGCCATCGAGGCGCTCCCCAGCCTGCAACATCAGACGATGAAGTTCCGGACCCCGTGGGGGTGGGACAGGTGCGGGGAGGACGGGAGATGCCCGGAGACCACGACCGTACGCCATCCCAGCGTAGGAGCCCGAGGCGGGCCCCGACGGCTCTCATCCCCGACGAGAGGGAGGACTTCTGCGACAAGCGGCCGACCCCAGCCGAGGAAGTGGAAGAGGTCCACGTGGCCTCGGATGAAGAGAGAACCGTCTCCATCGGGACGAAACTCCCGGCGGCCTTGAGGACGGCCCTCGTCGCCTTGCTCCGGGAAAACGCGGACATATTCACATGGTCACCCGCCGACATGCCCGGGGTGGACCCGACGGTAATCTCCCACAGGTTGAATGCGAACCCGGAAGCCCGACCTGTTCGACAGAAGAAGAGAAGTGCGGGGGGCGAAAAGAAGAGGGCAGCCGAGGAAGAAGTAGAGCGGCTCCTCGAAGCCAAATTTGTTCGGCCGGTGAGCTACCCCGACTGGCTCGCCAACGTCGTTCTGGTGAAGAAACCCAGTGGGAAGTGGCGTATGTGCGTCAACTTCACCGACCTCAACAAGATACCGATGGCGGAGGAGGATGAGGAGAAGACGTCTTGTGTCACCGATAAAGGCACCTATTGTTACACCAAGATGCCCTTTGGGCTGAAGAACGCCGGGGCGACCTATCAACGGATGGTAGACCGAATATTCGGGCCTCAGGTGGGGCGAAACTTGGAGTTCTACATCGACGACATGCTGGTGAAGAGCGGAAGGGCCCCCGACCACCTCGCCGACTTGCAGGAGACCTTCCAGAGGGTCCGCCAGTACAACCTGAGGCTAAACCCCGTGAAGTGTATCTTTGGCGTGCAATCGGGAAAATTCCTGGGCTTCATGATAACGAAGCGGGGAATCGAGGTGAACCCCGACAAGGTGACGGCCCTCGTGGGTATGACGGAGCCCCGGACGATCCGGGACTTGCAGCGGCTGAACGGCCGGATCGCTGCTCTGGGGCGATTCTTGTCGAAGTCTGCGGAGAAATCGCTCCCCTTCTTCAGGGTCTTGCGCACCGCCTTTGGCGAAGCTAAAGACAAGAGGAAGGTGATTCCGTGGGGCGACGACTGCGCGCGGGCGTTCGCGGAGCTGAGAGCATACCTGCAGAGCCCACCGCTCCTCGCACGGCCGGAGGAGGGCGAACCCCTAGGGTTGTACCTGGAGACCAACGAGGAGGCCGTTAGCTCCGTCCTGATCAAGGAGGAAGGAGGGGTGCAATGCCCTGTTTACTATGCCAGCCGAATCCTCCGGGAGGCGGAGAATCGTTACAGCCCTATCGAGAAAGCCGCCTACTACCTAATCGCCACGGCCCGGAAGCTCCGACCCTATTTTCAGGCCCACCCCATAACCGTCCACACCGGCATGCCCCTCGAAAAGAACCTGAAAAGACTGGAGCGGTCGGGGAGGATGCTCAACTGGAGCGTCGAGCTCAGCGAGTTCGACATAACGTACAAAGCCCGGACGGCGATCAAGGGCCAAGCGCTGGCCGACTTCGTGGTGGAACGCACCATGGAAGTCCCGCCGAGGGACCGGACAGAGCTCCCATCGGCGACCACGTCCCCACGGAGGATCGAGATGGGCGAACCCTCAGTGCCCTCCCCGACGACAGCGGGTGAATTATGGACCATCCACGTCGACGGCTCCGCAACAGGCTCCGGGACAGGAGCGGGTATAGTCATTCAGACTCCTGACAGATGTTTGTTGGAGTATGCCCTACGCTTCAGCTTCCCGGCCACCAACAATGTCGCGGAGTATGAAGCCGCGGTTAACGGGTTGAAACTCGCTAGGGCGGTGGGGGCGACGAACGTGTTCCTCCTGAGTGACTCCCGCCTCGTCATCCAACAGATCCTGGGGGGCTTCGAGGCCCGAGAGGAAACAATGAAGCGATACCTGAATCGCATCCAGATCGAACTCCGTAAGTTCAAGAGAGCGGACGTCCAACACCTACCCCGCTCCAGCAACCTCCGGGCGGATGCCATGTCTAAGCTGGCTTCCTCTTCGGCGGCCGAGATCGGGAAGGCAATCTACGTGGAAAGCCTATTGACGCCAACCATTGACGAAGGAGAACTGATGTGCACGGACGCGAGGACGTCATGGATGACCCCCATTATGAATTACTTAGAGACGGGCGAGCTCCCCGAGGAGCGGATGCTGGCAAAACAGGTGGAAAGGCGGGCCCTATCATTCGTACTTCTCGACGGAGTGTTGTACCGCCGCCGTCGTGCCAATTTCGACGTCCTGCCCTACCTAAAATGCTTGGGCCCGGAGCAGGCTGAGCAAGTCATCCGCGAGGTACACGAAGGCTTCTGCGGAAACCACCATGGCGGGCGCACCATCGCCCACAAAGTAATGCGCCAAGGATACTACTGGCCGACAATGATCCGGGATGCGGTACAGTACGTCAAGAAGTGCGAGGCGTGCCAGAAGTTCTGCCGGCAGACGACTGCACCCCCGGCCAACCTGATGCCCATCTTGAGCCCGATCCCTTTCGCCAAGTGGGGACTCGACATCCTGGGACCGTTCCCAAAGGCCTCCGGGGGAAGGAAATATCAAGTCGTCGCCGTGGACTACTTCACAAAATGGGTCGAGGCAGAGCCGCTGGCGCGAATCACGTGGACGGACATGAAGGGCTTCATCTGGCAATCCATCATATGCCGCTTCGGGATTCCCCGCTCCATTGTCACGGATAATGGAAAGCAGTTCGATTGCGAAGGCTTCCGCGACTTCTGCTCGGGCTGGAGGATCAAACTCCAGTTCGCGTCAGTCGACCACCCACAGTGCAACGGAATGGCGGAGGCCGCGAATAAATGTATCTTGAACCCAATGAAGAAGAAGGTGGACGCCGCTCTGGGGGCTTGGGTCGACGAGCTGCCGGGAATCCTATGGTCTTATCGTACCACCCACAAGGCCTCGACCGGGGAAAGCCCCTTCGTGCTAGCATACGGATCGGAGGCAGTCGTTCTTGTGGAAATCGGCGAGGAGACACTCCGGCTAAAGCTCTTCGACGAAGAAATCAACGGAGAAGGACTCGGCCTCAGTCTTGAGTTGATAGACGAGGTACGAGACCGGGCCCTGACCAGCCTCGTCAAACACAACCAGAGGATGGCACGGTATTACGACTCCCGGGTGAAACCGCGGACATTCAGGATCGGCGATTTGGTCCTCCGAGATGCCACCTTCCGCCCCGAGACTGCGCAGCGGGGAAAGCTGGCCGCTAAATGGGAAGGGCCCTACACGGTCATCGATGTTGTCGGCCCGGCCACGTACATCCTGGCTACCCCCGAAGGGAGCGAACTGGCCCACCCTTGGAACGCAAAACATCTGCCAAGATTCTACCAATAGTTGTGAGTTTTTCCTTTCTTTACGTGCGATATACACCTCTACTCGTTTTACGCAACATTGTTGTTCCTACACATGTCACGCCCCGCTTCCCTAAAATGGAGGCGAGACGTGAGAAGGTCCGCACGGGAGAGGAGCTGTGAAGCCCCAAACCCGATAAGCGTCAATTTAGTATAAGTAGGTCCCTGTAACCGCAAAAGAAACAACAACAATAATAATAAAGAGGCGGATATGAAATACCAATCCCAAAGTTTGTCCACAAAATATTCAACATCACAGAAAAGCCACCAGGCTAACAGAAAAAGAGTCCAAAGCCCAGAACAAGGCCAATCAAAACAACACAAACATAACAGAGTATCAAACTAGGTGCCACGCACCGACAACACAACAACTGTCTAAACAAAAGTAAAACACAACGAAGACACTAGGACTGGTCCCCAGTATCAACGTAGTCCTCGATCAACGCGGGCCCTGACTCAGCGTCAGCGAACACCACGTCCTCAGCAAGTAACTCAGGCTCGGGCTCTAACATGTGTCACCCAAAAGAGAAAAGGGGCACATGTCAGCAAGTCGGAAGACTTGTGCAAGGAAACGGAAAGAAAAGTAAACTAACAACCTAGCAGTTTAAAGTATGGTGCATGGCAAGTAAAGTAAGGTGGTAACAAGTAAAGTAAGGAGAGTACAAGTGGCAAGTGTTTGTTGTGACAGGTAATGTCAAGTAACAAGTGCAAGTACAAGGGATCACTCAGCGAGTGCCCTTTGCCCGCAGGCTGGATTCAAGTTTTCAAGTACAAGGGGTCACTCAACGAGTGCCCTATTGCCCGCAGGCTGTGTTGAGCTCGTCTTCTGGAGCACGAGCCAGAAAGTGCAAGTGGCATAGGATTGTGCCCACGCAAGGTGGGGGCCTAGCCGGAACGATAGTACAAGTATGTAGCAAAGCTACGCAATCACGATGAGTATTCAAGCATGCAATGACATGAGCAGTTAATACGCGTACCGTTAATTGTATTTAAACGTGACAGGCAAAATGCAATGACATGAACAGATATTCGCGTACCGTTTATTTAAATTAAACATGACAGGCAAAATGCATTAGCAGTTAAGGATGCATGGATGACATGAGCATTTAATACGCGTACCGTTAAGGGAAATTAAACGTGACATACAAGCATGATGAGGGTGACGGACCAAGCTTCGTTGTCAAGCTAGGTCAATGGCGTCTAAACGGCTATCCTTTCACCGTCTAGTCTCTTTTACGCTAAAGCAAGGTAAATGGCCTAAGACATGGCCCAAATCAAGGGATGCAAGTTTCACTTGCCTGATACCGGGATTGACGAGCAATGAAGATCGTCACACAAGCTAACTACGGAAAGATTCACTGTTATGGCAAAACAATTATTAGCACAATGATCCTAAATAGGTTTCTTATTAGAACCCTAATCATCCAATAATCAATTTTATTAGGGTTTCACAATGTCAATGTGGGTTATGCTAAAATTAAAGGAATCGAGTATTACCGCGTAGGGAACGGAAGAATAACGCCGAGCAACCACGGCGACGGAAGAAACGCTCCGGGAAACCTAGGGTTCAGATCTGGAAATGATTGGAGAAGTTTGGAGAAATAGGGTTTTGGGGGATTTTTGGGGGTTTGATGGAGATTTGGGGAAGATGAGGGGTAGAATGAGTGGAGGAAGGGTTTGGATGATGGAGGATGAGCTTGGATGAAGGAAATAGGGTTTGAGGGAGATGGGGGCTCAAAGGGGGAAGAAATTAGGGTTTTAGGTCGTGAGGGAGGAGAAGAAAACGTTTGGAGGGGTATTTATAGAGTTTGGTGGCGGCTAGGGCAAAACTAGGGTTTCCTGCACTGCTTAGTCGGTCAAAGAACAACTGTTGACCGACTAGTTTGAGATCTAGTCGGTCGGTTGAACAACGCAGACCGACTAAGTGTAAACAGTAACTCCAGTCGAAAACCTGAACTAAGAGTTAGTCGGTCCATGAACAAATACTGACCGACTAGTTTAGCATCTAGTCGGTCGATGAACGTTCTTAGACCGACTAAGAGCAAACAGTAACTCGACTGTACAGTAGAACCAAGAATTAGTCGGTCTGAGTACAAAACTTAACCGACTAGTTTAACAACTAGTCGGTCGAAAGATGAACTTAGACCGACTAAGAATGAACAGTACTGAAATTTAGATGATGTGTTAGTCGATTAAAGAAGCATTGCTGACCGACTAGTTTGCAACCTAGTCGGTCAACCAACGTTCTTAGACCGACTAACGATAAACAGTAACTCCTGAATAATTTACAAAGACAACTAGTCGGTCCAAGAAGGATTGCCGACCGACTGGATCGTCATCTAGTCGGTCGGTGCCCCTTCTTATACCGGCTAATAAGCACAGAAAGTTCCGATACGGAGCGCGGGGCCCCGGGATCGATTCCTAAGACTCCTAGGCTTGATCTAACAGTTAGATACGACCGTTGTGAAGTCCTTCACGAGTGACATACTTCGAAATCGACAATCCTAAGGAAGAAGCGAGAAAATACGACGAATCGATCGAAAATGAAAGCTACGGAGACGAAAACCACACAAGAGGAGAAAATCCACCAAAACATATATTATATTATATTAAATCCAGATACATGAAAAGCAGTCGTTACATCCTCCCCAACTTAAGAAAAATTCCGTCCTCGGAATTTCCAAATACTCACGAGTCTGGAAACAAAAGTGGGAAACGCTCTCGCATCTCATCCTCATTCTCCCAAGTAGACTCTCCAGGTGAACCGTGTCGCCACATCACCCTCACAAGATTGACAATCTTGTTCCGAAGCGATTTCTGACGCCTGTCCAGAATCTGCACTGGATGCTGGTCATACGTCATATCGGGGCGAACGGTAATCTCCAAAAAATCCACCGCATGAGACGGATCGCTAATGTATCGACGAAGCTGCGACACATGGAAAACATTGTGAACTCCTTCCAAAGACGGCGGCAAGGCCAAGCGATAAGCTACCTTGCCAACCCTCTCCAAAACGTCAAATGGTCCAATGTATCGCGGGCTCAACTTCCCACGCTTCCCGAAACGAATCACACCACGATTCGGGGAAATCTTCAAGAACACATGGTCACCCGGCTGAAACTCCAAAGGACGACGTTTAGCATCAGCCCAATGCTTAAAACGGTCCTGAGCAATCCTCAACCTCTCCCGAATATTCCTGACGATATCCACGGCCTCCACGATCATCTCAGGTCCCAACAACTCCCGATCACCAACGTCATCCCAACTCAATGGCGATCGACATTTCCTCCCATAAAGAGCGGCGAAAGGCGCCATGCCAATACTCGCCTGGAAGCTGTTGTTGTAAGAGAACTCCACCAAATGCAGATGGTCCTCCCACGAACCCTTGAAATCCAACATGCACGCCCTCAGCATGTCTTCCAAAATCTGAATCGTCCTCTCGGACTGGCCATCCGTCTGTAGATGATACGCCGTGCTGAAACTCAGACGCGTACCCAAGCTCTTCTGCAAACTCTGCCAGAACTGAGATGTGAACCTCGTGTCTCTGTCGGACACGATACTCACGGGGACTCCATGAAGCCGCACAACCTCCTGCACGATTTACGTTACATCACTATCCAAACTAGGAAAAGGAAATAAAACGGAGAGTAAAAGAATTTTACCTCCATATATCTCCTCGCTAGCGCCTCAGTGGACTGTCCCACTCGGAACGGAATAAAGTGCGCGGATTTGGTCAATCGATCTACGATCACCCAAATCGCGTCATTCTGCTTCGGACTCCGAGGTAGTCCAGTCACGAAATCCATAGTGATGTGCTGCCATTTCCACTCCGGAATCGGAATCGGTTGTAGCAACCCGGCCGTACGCTGATGCTCCGCCTTCACTTGCTGGCAAACCAAGCACTTGGCTACACTCCGAGCCACGCTCCTCTTCATACCATGCCACCAATAATTCAGACGAAGATCCTGGTACATCTTGGTGCCACCAGGATGCACAGAATACGGCGAACTGTGTGCCTCCACCATCAGCTCCTCTCTGATATCCCCAGCTGGCACACACAACCTGGCTTCGAACCTCAGCGAGCCATCCTCATGAATCAAAAAGTCAGTCCGCAGACCGGCTTCCACCTGCTCCCGAATCCTCACCAGCTTCGGATCCTCAGCCTGGCCAGCCTTAATCCGATCCACGATCATCGACTGTACCTGCATGTACATCAACGAGGAAGCCTCTCCAGGAAGAACAATCTCCACGCCAGACTCACAAAAATCCTGCTGCAATCTCCACTGCGAGGTCAAAATCATCACCGCTGGAAGCCTACTCAAAGCATCTGGAACCACATTCACCTTGCCAGGGTGAAACTGCAAATCAATATCATAATCCGCCATAAGCTCCAACCATCGACGATGTCGCATGTTGAGCTCCTTCTGAGTGAAAATATACTTCAAGCTTTTGTGATCGGTGAAAATCTTCACTTTCTCACTCAGCAGGAAGTGCCTCCAAATCTTAAGAGCAAACACAACGGCAGCCAACTCCAAATCATGCGTCGGGTAATTCTTCTCATGAACCTTAAGCTGACGAGACGCATACGCCACAACATGTCCGTGCTGATGCAACACACAACCGAGACCCTTGCCAGAAGCATCGCAAAAGATCTCAAATCCACCGCTGCGATCAGGCACAACAAGAATAGGGGCAGTCGTCAACCTCTCCTTCAGAACACCAAAAGCACTCTCACAATCACCCGACCAAACATAAGCAACATCCTTCCGCGTCAACCTGGTCATTGGCTCAGCAATACGAGAAAAGTCCTTAATGAATCGCCGATAATAACCGGCAAGTCCAAGAAAACTCCGAATCTCAGACGCAGACGACGGAACAGGCCACTCCCTGATGGCCCGAATCTTCTCGGGATCCACTGAAATACCATCTCCAGTCACTACATGCCCGAGAAAAGCAACTCTATCCAGCCAAAACTCGCACTTCGAAAACTTAGCATACAAACGATGCTTCCTCAAAATCTCCAACACCGTCCTTAAGTGCGAGGCATGCTCTTCCTCCGACTTTGAATAGATCAGAATGTCGTCAATAAAGATAACGACAAACTTATCCAAAAAGTCGTAGAAAATCAGGTTCATCAGATTCATGAAAACTGCGAGCGCGTTAGTTACGCCGAAAGGCATAACCACGAACTCATAGTGTCCATACTTCGTCCTGAACGCTGTCTTCGAAACATCATCCTTCTTCACCTTCAACTGATGGTAACCACTTCTCAGATCCAATTTAGAAAACACCCTCGAACCTCCAAGTTGATCAAAAATATCATCGATGCGAGGCAACGGGTATTTATTCTTAATGGTCACCGCATTCAACTCCCGATAGTCCACGCACATGCGACGCGAACTATCCTTCTTCTTAACCAGCAACACCAGTGCTCCCCACGGAGACACGCTAGGATTAATATAACCCTTCTGCAAAAGCTCATCCAACTGCTTCCGCAACTCTTCCAATTCTGCAGGTGCCATACGATACGGCGCCTTCGAAATGGGCTGCGCACCTGGGATAAGATCGATAGAAAATTCCAGAGCTCGATCAGGCGGCAAACCAGACATCTCCTCGGGGAAGACGTCACCAAAATCACGCACCACAGCTGGCCACTCCAACTCCATCTGCATAGCCACGACATCCACTGGTCTGGCCCGAAATCTGACCGGACCCAGCGAACTGCTACCACGACTGAACTCAAATACCGGGTGTCCGGGAATCTCGAACACCACCTTCTTCCTCCGACAGTCAATCGTAGCATAGAAGCTCGCAAGCCAATCCATCCCAAGGACCGCATCGTAATTGATGATGTCGTGGACAATGAAATCAGCACAAAGCTCACGTCCACAAACCACCAACGGGCAAGAATTGCACCCACGATGCACCGAGACTACACCGTTCCCTGTGACGATATTCCAACTCTTAGGAAGAGAGGACGTCGACAAGGAATGCTTCTCCACGAAGCT
Organism: Scilla litardierei; assembly: GCA_030789695.1. Lineage (NCBI taxonomy): Eukaryota > Viridiplantae > Streptophyta > Magnoliopsida > Asparagales > Asparagaceae > Scilla > Scilla litardierei. Next base: position 92,456,427 of record CM061134.1, read on the forward strand.
CCGAGAAATAATGCACATCGATGCACCAGAGTCAAAGAGGACTCGTGAAGGAAATGTGCAAACCAAAACCACACCTAACAAGCAATCAACCATCAAATCCTAGTCTAGCAACACTCATGAGCAAGCAACAATCATAATCAAAGATCAAACTAACTAAGGAAGATAAATAGCGAGAATGAGCGTTACCTGCAATAACCTCATCCACAGCCATGCTCTCCTCCTCAGTCATCAGAAAGGCCTGCCCTCTCGGCGGGACAGCCTGCCGAAAGGCCTGTCTCTGTGGAACAAGAGGCGCTCCATGTCCAACGGGCACAGGAGCTCGCTGCTGCAACGGTTGTGCTGCAATAGGAGCCCGCCAAGGCTGCCTCGACTTCGGACACTCCCGGATGGTGTGGGCAGGATCTCCGCAGACAATGCACTGTCCCAGAAACCTCCTACACTGATCCCTGAGGTGTCCAGTCTTGCCACAGAAATGGCAAGTCTTCAGAATAGGCCCTCCTGGCCTCTTGAACTGCACCGGATGATTAGGCTTGAAACCAGGCCTAACCACCGCCCTGGCCTGCTCCATAGGCCTCTTCCCAGCACCGGAAACATGTCCCTTCCTCTGATTCAAATTCAACTCTTACCACCTCGCAGCAATTAGAACCTTCTGATATGTCTCCAAGTCAGAAGAGGTCACAAAGCTCTGAACCATCAAAATATGCGGGACCCAGCTCCCAAAATTGCTTCGCTCCCGGCTCGGAGCGAGGGGCATCTGGAAGTGCCCGGGCAGCTCGAGCAGGTGGAGCATTCTGGACGTGCTGGAGCACGCCCTGCTGCACTTGCATCATCTGGATCATCATCCGCATCATCTCACCGCTGGTAGGTTCCCGCTCGGGCTCCTCATCATGAGGGAGCGCACCACTGCCTCCACCACGGGTGAATCGCCTTCCTGCCATCTAGTGACACAGAAAACGAAGCAGATTAGACTCATAGCTTATGACTCGGATATCGAATTTATTTGTTGGACAATCTTGTATTATTATTGTTATCCCTGATAATTGCAGTTACTGAGAGACCTGCATGGGCCACCACTAAAACCTGTCATGCCCCGCTTCCCTAAAATGGAGGCGAGACGTGAGAAGGTCCGCACGGGAGAGGAGCTGTGAAGCCCCAAACCCGATAAGCGTCAATTTAGTATAAGCATGTCCCTGTAACCGTATAAGAAACAACAACAATAATAATAAAGAGGCGGATATGAAATACCAATCCCAAAGTTTGTCCACAAAATATTCAACATCACAGAAAAGCCACCAGGCTAACAGAAAAAGAGTCCAAAGCCCAGAACAAGGCCAATCAAAACAACACAAACATAACAGAGTATCAAACTAGGTGCCACGCACCGACAACACAACAACTGTCTAAACAAAAGTAAAACACAACGAAGACACTAGGACTGGTCCCCAGTATCAACGTAGTCCTCGATCAACGCGGGCCCTGACTCAGCGTCAGCGAACACCACGTCCTCAGCAAGTAACTCAGGCTCGGGCTCTAACATGTGTCACCCAAAAGAGAAAAGGGGCACATGTCAGCAAGTCGGAAGACTTGTGCAAGGAAACGGAAAGAAAAGTAAACTAACAACCTAGCAGTTTAAAGTATGGTGCATGGCAAGTAAAGTAAGGTGGTAACAAGTAAAGTAAGGAGAGTACAAGTGGCAAGTGTTTGTTGTGACAGGTAATGTCAAGTAACAAGTGCAAGTACAAGGGATCACTCAGCGAGTGCCCTTTGCCCGCAGGCTGGATTCAAGTTTTCAAGTACAAGGGGTCACTCAACGAGTGCCCTATTACCCGCAGGCTGTGTTGAGCTCGTCTTCTGGAGCACGAGCCAGAAAGTGCAAGTGGCATAGGATTGTGCCCACGCAAGGTAGGGGCCTAGCCGGAACGATAGTACAAGTATGTAGCAAAGCTACGCAATCACGATGAGTATTCAAGCATGCAATGACATGAGCAGTTAATACGCGTACCGTTAATTGTATTTAAACGTGACAGGCAAAATGCAATGACATGAACAGATATTCGCGTACCGTTTATTTAAATTAAACATGACAGGCAAAATGCATTAGCAGTTAAGGATGCATGGATGACATGAGCATTTAATACGCGTACCGTTAAGGGAAATTAAACGTGACATACAAGCATGATGAGGGTGACGGACCAAGCTTCGTTGTCAAGCTAGGTCAATGGCGTCTAAACGGCTATCCTTTCACCGTCTAGTCTCTTTTACGCTAAAGCAAGGTAAATGGCCTAAGACATGGCCCAAATCAAGGGATGCAAGTTTCACTTGCCTGATACCGGGATTGACGAGCAATGAAGATCGTCACACAAGCTAACTACGGAAAGATTCACTGTTATGGCAAAACAATTATTAGCACAATGATCCTAAATAGGTTTCTTATTAGAACCCTAATCATCCAATAATCAATTTTATTAGGGTTTCACAATGTCAATGTGGGTTATGCTAAAATTAAAGGAATCGAGTATTACCGCGTAGGGAACGGAAGAATAACGCCGAGCAACCACGGCGACGGAAGAAACGCTCCGGGAAACCTAGGGTTCAGATCTGGAAATGATTGGAGAAGTTTGGAGAAATAGGGTTTTGGGGGATTTTTGGGGGTTTGATGGAGATTTGGGGAAGATGAGGGGTAGAATGAGTGGAGGAAGGGTTTGGATGATGGAGGATGAGCTTGGATGAAGGAAATAGGGTTTGAGGGAGATGGGGGCTCAAAGGGGGAAGAAATTAGGGTTTTAGGTCGTGAGGGAGGAGAAGAAAACGTTTGGAGGGGTATTTATAGAGTTTGGTGGCGGCTAGGACAAAACTAGGGTTTCCTGCACTGCTTAGTCGGTCAAAGAACAACTGTTGACCGACTAGTTTGAGATCTAGTCGGTCGGTTGAACAACGCAGACCGACTAAGTGTAAACAGTAACTCCAGTCGAAAACCTGAACTAAGAGTTAGTCGGTCTATGAACAAATACTGACCGACTAGTTTAGCATCTAGTCGGTCGATGAACGTTCTTAGACCGACTAAGAGCAAACAGTAACTCGACTGTACAGTAGAACCAAGAATTAGTCGGTCTGAGTATAAAACTTAACCGACTAGTTTAACAACTAGCCGGTCGAAAGATGAACTTAGACCGACTAAGAATGAACAGTTCTGATACTAAAATTTAGATGATGTGTTAGTCGGTTAAAGAAGCATTGCTGACCGACTAGTTTGCAACCTAGTCGGTCAACCAACGTTCTTAGATCGACTAACGATAAACAGTAACTCCTGAATAATTTAGAAAGCCAACTAGTCGGTCCAAGAAGGATTGCCGACCGACTGGATCGTCATCTAGTCGGTCGGTGCCCCTTCTTATACCGGCTAATAAGCACAGAAAGTTCTGATACGGAGCGCGGGGCCCCGGGATCGATTCCTAAGACTCCTAGGCTTGATCTAACAGTTAGATACGACCGTTGTGAAGTCCGTCACGAGTGACATACTTCGAAATCGACAATCCTAAGGAAGAAGCGAGAAAATACGACGAATCGATCGAAAATGAAAGTTACGGAGACGAAAACCACACAAGAGGAGAAAATCCACCAAAACATATATTATATTATATTAAATCCAGATACATGAAAAGCAGTCGTTACAACACAAGTTTTGCAGTTCGCCAAAACTCCGAACCTCTGGGGCAGGGCCAACCCTAGCCACCCAAACCAGAGAAGGGCACGGGCCGGGCTACGCGCCCGCTCCCCCCCTCAAGACCTCTGGGGCAGGGCCAACCCTAGCCACCCAAACCAGAGAAGGGCACGGGCCGGGCTACGCGCCCGCTCCCCCCCTCAAGACCTCTGGGGCAGGGCCAACCCTAGCCACCCAAACCAGAGAAGGGCACGGGCCGGGCTACGCGCCCGCTCCCCCCCTCAAGACCTTGGGGCAGGGCCAACCCTAGCCACCCAAACCAGAGAAGGGAACGGGCCGGGCTACGCGACCGCTCCCCCCCTCAAGACCTCTGGAGCAGGGCCAACCCTAGCCACCCAAACCAGAGAAGGGCACGGGCCGGGCTACGCGCCCGCTCCCCCCCCCCCCCCCCCTCAAGACCTCTGGGGCAGGGCCAACCCTAGCCACCCAAACCAGAGAAGGGCACGGGCCGGGCTACGCGCCCGCTCCCCCCCTCAAGACCTCTGGGGCAGGGCCAACCATAGCCACCCAAACCAGAGAAGGGCACGGGCCGGGCTACGCGCCCGCTCCCCCCCTCAAGACCTCTGGGGCAGGGCCAACCCTAGCCACCCAAACCAGAGAAGGGCACGGGCCGGGCTACGTGCCCGCTCCCCCCCTCAAGACCTCTGGGGCAGGGCCGACCCTCGCCACCCAAACCAGAGAAGGGCACGGGCCGGGCTACGCGCCCGCTCCCCCCTCGAGACCTCTGGGGCAGGGCCGACCCTCGCCACCCAAACCAGAGAAGGGCACGGGCCGGGCTACACGCCCGCTCCCCCCTCGAGACCTCTGGGGCAGGGCCAACCCTAGCCACCCAAACAAGAGAAGGGCACGGGCCGGGCTACGCGCCCGCTCCCCCCTCAAGACCTCTGGGGCAGGGCCAACCCTAGCCACCCAAACCAGAGAAGGGCACGGGCTGGGCTACGCGCCCGCTCGCCTTCTCAAGACCTCTGGGGCAGGGCCAACCCTAGCCACCCAAACCAGAGAAGGGCACGGGCCGGGCTACGCGCCCGCTCCCCCCTCAAGACCTCTTGGGCAGGGCCAACCCTAGCCACCCAAACCAGAGAAGGGCACGGGCCGGGCTACGCGCCCGCTCCCCCCCCCTCAAGACCTCTGGGGCAGGGCCAACCCTAGCCACCCAAACCAGAGAAGGGCACGGGCCGGGCTACGCGCCCGCTCCCCCCCTCAAGACCTCTGGGGCAGGGCCAACCCTAGCCACCCAAACCAGAGAAGGGCACGGGCTGGGCTACGCGCCCGCTCCCCCCCTCAAGACCTCTGGGGCAGGGCCAACCCTAGCCACCCAAACCAGAGAAGGGCACGGGCCGGGCTACGCGCCCGCTCCCCCCTCAAGACCTCTTGTGCAGGGCCAACCCTAGCCACCCAAACCAGAGAAGGGCACGGGCCGGGCTACGCGCCCGCTCCCCCCCTCAAGACCTCTGGGGCAGGGCCAACCCTAGCCACCCAAACCAGAGAAGGGCACGGGCCGGGCTACGCGCCCGCTCCCCCCCTCAAGACCTCTTGGGCAGGGCCAAGCCTAGCCACCCAAACCAGAGAAGGGCACGGGCCGGGCTACGCGCCCGCTCCCCCCCTCAAGACCTCTGGGGCAGGGCCAACCCTAGCCACCCAAACCAGAGAAGGGCACGGGCCGGGCTACGCGCCCGCTCCCCCCCTCAAGACCTCTTGGGCAGGGCCAACCCTAGCCACCCAAACCAGAGAAGGGCACGGGCCGGGCTACGCACTCGCTCCCCCCCCTCAAGACCTCTGGGGCAGGGCCAACCATAGCCACCCAAACCAGAGAAGGGCACGGGCCGGGCTACGCGCCCGCTCCCCCCCTCAAGACCTCTGGGGCAGGGCCAACCCTAGCCACCCAAACCAGAGAAGGGCACGGGCCGGGCTACGCACCCGCTCCCCCCCCTCAAGACCTCTGGGGCAGGGCCAACCCTAGCCACCCAAACCAGAGAAGGGCACGGGCCGGGCTATGCGCCCGCTCCCCCCCTCAAGACCTCTGGGGCAGGGCCGACCCTCGCCACCCAAACCAGAGAAGGGCACGGGCCGGGCTACGCGCCCGCTCGCCCCCTCAAGACCTCTGGGGCAGGGCCGACCCTCGCCACCCAAACCAGAGAAGGGCACGGGCCGGGCTACGCGCCCGCTCCCCCCTCGAGACCTCTGGGGCAGGGCCGACCCTCGCCACCCAAACCAGAGAAGGGCACGGGCCGGGCTACGCGCCCGCTCCCCCCCTCGAGACCTTTGGGGCAGGGCCAACCCTCGCCACCCAAACCAGAGAAGGGCACGGGCCGGGCTACGCGCCCGCTCCCCCCCTCAAGACCTCTGGGGCAGGGCCAAGCCTAGCCACCCAAACCAGAGAAGGGCACGGGCCGGGCTACGCGCCCGCTCCCCCCCCCCCCCCCCCCTCAAGACCTCTGGGGCAGGGCCAACCCTAGCCACCCAAACCAGAGAAGGGCACGGGCCGGGCTACGCGCCCACTCCCCCCTCAAGACCTCTGGGGCAGGGCCGACCCTAGCCACCCAAACCAGAGAAGGGCACGGGCCGGGCTACGCGCCCGCTCCCCCCTCAGGACCTCTGGGGCAGGGCCGACCCTAGCCACCCAAACCAGAGAAGGGCACGGGCCGGGCTACGCGCCCGCTCCCCCCTCGAGACCTCTGGGGCAGGGCCAACCCAAGCCACCCAAACCGGAGGGGGCTACGCCCCCATGGCCCTCGAAAAATCAAAAGAAGACGGGCACGCAAACCGGGACGAAATGACGTCAATTCCCGAGTAATCGGCCCCGATGTGACTCGACGAAACGAAAGGACGTTCGAGAAACATGCCACCATTAATGATGCGCTCCAAAAGAGGACCCGTAAAAGCCACCTGGCAAAGGTGGTTTCCCACGGGCATGAATTCAAGGAGCCCATTAATAATGCCAACTCAGCGCAATAAATAGGGGAGAAACCGTCAGCGAGATCTCCCTATAAAGACGCCACACCCCCTTCTGAAAATAGGAGAACCGGTAAACATGAAAAACCGCCACTTGATCCCCCCACGCACCGGGAAACGGGCCGAGATACACCGCCCTAACAAGAGAGAGGTCACTGGCCATCAATGGTTCCCGCCGCCCCAGGCGGCGGTTCCTACATCTCCACCGCCTCCAACAGGATATTCCCCTTACAAACGGATCGCCAAAAGGATATTCCGCTTACACAAGGAAAATCCACCTTTCACGCCTCCGTCCGCCCTAAACAAGGACGAGTCGGGGAAAGGTTGGCCTCCGACCCCCGCCGGCAGGAAAAGCGAGAGCCCCAGGGATCGCAGGCCAGTACCTCCTCGCTGTCGACCTCCAGACAGGGACCTCGGCAAGGCTGCATCCCCGACGAGCCCAAACGGCGAGTCCTGGCGTGTCAGCCCGCCCCGGCACAATCGGGCCCCGAACCCCACCCTCAAACCCAAACAGCGAGGCGTGGGGGGGGAGGCGGTCTGATTGTCAACACCTACCCCGCGCCCAAACACGTACTGCAAGGCGTGGAGGGAGATGACAAAGCAATGGAGGATAGGCGGCCCGACCAGCAAAATCCCCCCCGGGCCAAACGCCACTACAAAACAGCTTCCATACCCCCTCCACCCGGCCAAAGAGACCTTGCAACACTTCAGCACAGAAGGCGGCCAATCACCTCCGCGCCAAGCTCGACTCAAGTTAAAAAGGGCCCGCCCGACCCGCAATGACCCCTAGATCCGGCGGTCATTAAACCACGGGCGAGGACAGCTCTACAGCCCCCCCCCCCCCCCGAGCCGGATCTGACCCCACAACGGGCGATAAACTAAGAACTCATGTACAAGCTGTAGATCAGCTCTTACAAATTTAAATGAAAACGTTCTTCTTTATACGCTCAGATTTTTCGGAGAATACCATAGCAGGTAGCCATCCCCCCGCTACGTGCCGGGCGAGCAACGCGCTACCCCGCCTAAATGGCGTAGGACTTCTAGGAGGTCTACGTCCGCAGCTCGAACCCCGCGATACTACGATTCGAAACCAGCCCCCCTGCTCCCTGAAAGTCACCGACACAGGGAGAGAGGTACACGGGGGCCTGCCCTGCGTAACAGGTTCAGCCCGACATCAAATCACGATAAGACAGCGTGTCTCACCCCGCACCCCTGCACCGACTCCCCGCCCCGCCCAAAGGCAACACAAGCCGACAACATCCCCTTCCCCCAGACCTCGCGATCTCGGACACGGGAATGTTGGGGGCATAATTAGGAATTGTGTAACTCCCGCAAGAAGCCAAGACACGTGACCCAGAACGGACCGGTCACAAGGCAGAGGCCACGAAATAGGCGCCCAGTCCAGATAGGGCAGCAGCCCTGTCTCGTCAAAGCAGCGCCACGATGCGACTCAACATAACGAAAGAACCCTTGGGCTACACGCCATCGACAGCAACACGCCCCCCGAGAGGCCAGAGTGCCGGATACCGCCAAGGAAAAGCGATTCCCAAAGCACGGGATTCCGCGGAGCCCGTTGACGGCACTAATCTCCCGCATTACCCAAGAAAAACCCTTCCACAGAATCTCTCTATAAATACCCCCCCTCCAGAGGTCTGAATGAAGGAGGAAGAGAGACGTAGGGGATTCCCCTCCCCTCACTCCGGGCATAAACGCCCCACCAAGCTACGAAAAAGCCGACAGCCACCAACGGGCCTCACTTCCCCCGACGATGGCCGCCATAGCCCCGCCACCTCCGACAGGATATTCCGCTTACACGTGGAAGGCCCCGCCCACCAGCTTTCCTCCTGCCCGTTATTGGATCAAAAGGCAGATCCAGAAAGTCGGGCCGCGCGCCACAACACCCCCATTAACGCCCAGCCGACAGCGACCCCCACGGGGTGTCAAGGGGGAAACCCTCAGCGGCTCTCCCGGCAGCGCCGTCACCCTATGCGATCCCCACAGGGTGTCGGGGGGAACCCCTCAACGGCTCTCCCAGCGGCGCCACCACTGCCACCTCGTCCTCAGCCTCCCCGGGGTTCCCCCTCGGTGCGCGAGGTCCCCGGCGAGGCCGAGCGACCCTCCAGCACGACGACAGCGAGGCAGAATGCGAGGAAGAGATGAAAGGGAAAGGAAGAGGGTCCCCTCCTACGACCGAGGGTCGCCCCCCCCCCCCCCCAAGGCTAAACCATCACAGGGCGGCACCCCTAATTAAAAAATCGGTTCCCAGCGCGTCGGCCCGCCCCCGGACAATGAGGCGGTAGGAATTCGACGATCGACATAAGGGAAGACCGCCCCGACGCGGGGATCTGCTCCTCCCGACGGAGCGAACAATAAATGTGGACAACCCTCCATCCCAACCACCGGTTGACCCACATCTTCTAATAGTATTGTAAATATCACCTAGATCTCCGATAAAGATTGGTGTATAATATTCCCCTTTTCGGACTCCTCCCCCAAAGCCCAAGCGCACATCAGCGGAAGGGTCCACCGGGCACGGCCCGGCTGAAGTTCCGCGAAAACTACAAGCGCGTCTGATGAACGCCTCTCAACAAGAACCCTAACATTCTCAAAAAGTTGAGCTCCCCCTAAATCCGACCCAATAACCACCAACAACGGCACCTCGTTATGGGACACCGCCCCGCTTGGCTCACACTCCGGAAGAGACCTCACGATCCCGCTATAGCGAGACACACCCCGCAGGACCAGCATCCCCCCTAAGCTTGGATCCAAGCCCAGGTCACGTTAAAAGACAGTGTCGCAGTAGCGTTACGCCATCCGAGACGAACCGGGCTTCCGCCTCGCACTCGAATGCCGGGGGCAATTGTTACGACCTAAAGATCGTAGGAGTCCAACTCCCGCCCGGATCCGCTAACATACCCCATTAACTCACCATTTCACAAAAGGGCCGCCGCCCCGAAAATCCGGGGCATTACGGAGACGGGCGCGCCTTGCAGCGTTTCCCGAACCAGCCGAGGCGAACAACCGCAGCTGCCCGACCGGGGTAGCGTGCTTGGGGACGCTTGGGTAGCTAGGCCAGGCCTATTGACGAGCGCGGACGTATCCCTCCGTACCGGCGGGCCATAGCCCATGACCGATCAGGGGGCTCGGCCAGGCCGGACAACCCCCGATCGGGACGACCCGCCCGATTCCCACGAACCGCGGTGCCTAGAGTGACACAGCCCGACCTTTAGCTCGTCGCTAACGACAAACAACCTAGGATAAGGACACGACTGACACATACGTCACCCGACCGACTGACAAAGCGCCCCCTGGCAGCTGAGCCATCTGACAGTCAATGCTTTTGGCTCTGACACCCCGACAAAAGCACCCCCTGGCCGTCGCGCCGCCTGACGAAAGCAGGTCAGGCAACCCACTTCCCGACGTCCTTATCTGGAGTTTCCGCTGACGACCGAGCCAGCTCAGCACGTCCAGTCAGCATGCCAGGTCAGCCCCGCCTAGTCATCACCCGTCAGGTATAAATACCCCATCTCCTCTTACGGAGAGGGGGTTGGAGAATTCTCTCTCATTCTATTATTCACACACGAGAGCAAAGGTCTTCCATATCTTTGTTCTCCCACCTATAGCTCGTCACGCGCGGCGGACACACCGTTAGTCCGACCGGCGTGTCTAGCCCCCATTTTAAGCCCTATTACTGACTTAGGCATCGGAGGGGCTAAGGGTTGAATCCCAACCCGGCCCTTCTGACGAGTTGTTCGTGCTGCAGGAGAGCTCGCCCCTTGACCAAAGTCAGCTTCAGCCCCCTGCCGTCCAACCTTCCTCAGCTGCATCCGGCGAGATTCGACCCCGTGAGCACCACCGGCAACGGGTCCGACTTCTTCACCCCACTAATCACTTGTAAAACAGTCTACCTAAACCTTCTTCACCACATAACCATCGTGCCCTTGGTTCCCCATAATACAAATTCATTGTACGCGAGTTCCACCTCGTAACATGACCTATTTTATATTTTTGGCCAGGCTTAAAATATTTTTAAATACCAAGTTTTAAATTATTTTCGACCCAATATAATTTCTATTAGATTATAACGCTTCAAAACATTTTTGACCCAAATCCTAGCCCCTATCTTAGTCGCACCCTATCCTTGCGTGAGTAGGAGAGAGAGAGAGAAATGAGTTTTAAATGTTTTTAAAATCCTAATCCTAATAGAATTAACCCTAGACCAAGTCAACCCACCTACACTATATAAACACCCCCTAGGATAACCTATTTTCACAAGAGAACAAACCCTAGCTGCCCCCACAACTCAAAATCTCACTTGCGACGTTCGTCGCAACCAAGCCCCGCAGCCACCCCCGCACGACCGACGAAATCCCCTATTTTCTCTCGGTCTGACCAAGAGCCCCGCCCGCATCGATCGCTCTGCACCGCACCCAGTCGCCCCCGCTCGTTGCATCGCACCGCCCCCGCACCGACCGAGAGTTTTCATCGGTCTAACCGATAGAACGGCCCGCTCCGCATCGCACCCCGCTCCGCAGCAGCCCGCAGCGCCCGACCGAGATCCCCCATCGGTCTGACCGACCCGCTCCCCCGCACCGCCGCTTGTTGCAACCCCCGCTTCGTTGCAACCCCCGCCCCAAGCGCCCGACCGACAGATCCCCTCGCACCGGCCCGCTCTGACCGAGAGCCCCCGCCTTGCAACGCATCTCCGTAGCGCTGCGACCGACGACTGCTGTGTTCTCTCGGTCTGACCGAGAGATTCTCTCGCAGCGGCTCGGTCTGACCGAGCGACGTTCATCGCAACGTCACAACTTTCGCATCGCTTGCCACCGTGGGCCCCCCAAGTTCTCCAAAGGTGTTGTGGGTCCCCCATTGGCCCCTAGCACTACTGTGTATCCCACCTAGGTGTCTCCTCTTTGTGGATTTGCCGATTACGACGTTGCGATACGTCGTAGCCCGTCGTCGCACGTTCTAGCTTTGGAATCTTGGTTCGTTGATCTGGTTGCTGCCCAGACTATTCGAGCAAGGAATCTAATCTTGAATTTGGACTAGGAGTGCGTTCTTATATTCCAACCCCTGGCGTCGCTACCCGACGCCAGTGTAGCTTTCGCGTCGTGTTGAGGCTGGTGGACTTGTGCACGTAGGTTATTTGTGACTTTGGACTCTTTTGGACGGTGTTTCTATGACGTCAGACTTGCAGGCAAGTGAAACTTGCCAACTTTTGCTTAGGGACATGTTTTAGGCCACTTCCTTGTTTTTAGCGTAAAAGAGACTAGACAGTGAAATGATAGCTATCTAGGCGCAACTTTAAGATCTAGCTTGACAACGAAGCTAGATCGGTCACCCTGCCATGTCATGCATGCATTGTTGCCTGCCATGTTTAATTTCTTAACTGTACGCACTTAAACTATTATCTGCCATGCATTGCATCTTACATGTATCCAAGTTGAATGTTGCATTAGTAGCACACGCTACAATACTTGTACTTCCTTGTTCAGGCTAGGTGCACCCCTATGCCATATTGAAAAACACTTCCTGGCTCGTGATCCAGAAGCGAGCATTCCGTGTTTGGGGCTAAGGCCCTGGCTCGATACACGTGGAGGGGTAGGGATAAGCGATCACTTGAGCTTAGGAGTTGGCCCGCGCAGCCACTCTAGCCAAAAGGCGTAATCTCTGTGCACGACGTGCTTACTATACTTGTCCTTGTCCGTGTGATTGTTCTTGTAAAACTTGTTATCCATGCCATGATTTAAATGCCAGTCGCCATGCCATGCTTGTACTTTACTTTACTTGTTGCACTCATGCTATATCTGCCATGTCATTGCATCATACTAGAACTGCAAGGTTGCTTTACCTTTACTTTCAGTTTCCTTGCACAAGTCTCTTGTAGACTTGCTGACATGTGCCCCTTGCTCTTTTGGGTGTCACATATTAGACCCTGAGCCAGAGACTGTAGCTGAGGATGATGTGTTTGCTGACGCTGAGCCGGAGCCTACGTTTGACGAGGAGTTGGTGGACACCGGTGACCAGTCTTAGAGACTGTTCTGAGTTGCTTTACCTTAGGATTGTTGTTAGTTGTCGGTGCGTAGCACCATTACTTTGTTTTCTGTACGTTGTGCTTTTGTTGGCCATGCTGGGCCTTTTTAGACTCTTTTCTTTTAGCCTGGTGGTTTTTTCTGCGATGTTGGAACTTATTTTATGGATATTCTGAGATTGATTTTTGTCTCATTTCCTTTATTATTATCTTTGTTTCGTATCGCATTTGCAAGGACCTGCCATTTAATGTTTATTGACACTTATCAGACTTACAGCTTCACAGCTTCACGTCTGAGCGGACCTACTCACGCTTCGCCTCCATATTTTTGGGAAGCCGGGCGTGACAGGTTTAGTTGGTGGCCCATGCAGGTCCTGTCTTGTAACTGCGAATTATCGGAACAACGATAATAATTATAGAATGTCCATTAAATAAATTAAAACATCCAAGTCATCAGACTGAGTCTAATTTTACCGTTTCTATGTCGTTAGATGGCTGGAAGACGACAGACCCGTGCTGGTGGTGGGCCTACTCTGAAGACTTGCTATTTCTGCGGCAAGACTGGTCATATCAAGGAGCAGTGCAGAAGATTTCCAGGCCGGTGTTTGATTTGTGGCGATGCTACTCATTCAGCGAAGGATTGTCGGCATGCAAATCAACTGCGGAAAGCATCAGATGGAGTTCCGCAGCAGCAAGCACCCGTAGCTGGGACAAGTCGGAAGGTGTGCTATCATTGTAGCAAGACTGGTCATGTGAAGGAACAGTGCAGGAGGAAGCTGGGCCAGTGCTTGAACTGTGGCGATGCAGCGCATACCTTAAAGGACTGTCCGAGAGCTAAGCATCCGGGGAAAGTGCCAGTCGGAGTTCAACTACGAAAAGCACCCGTACCTGTTAGACGTGGAGCAGCCCTTGTTCCACAGAAGCAGGCTTTTCAACAGGCTCTTTAGCTGAGGAGGCAGGCTTTCCTGACGACTGTAGTTGAGGCTGAGACTGAGGAAGAGGTTATTGCAGGTAACCCTCAGTCTAGTTTGTTTTCTTCCCTTAGATAGTCTTGTTTGTTAGAATATGTTTTCTTGCTTGAATATGTTATGTTTGCTAGAATAGGATTTGATTGTTAGATTGTTTGTTAGTCGCGATTTTGGTTTGCACATTTCCTGCACGAGTCCTCTTCGACTCGGGTGCATCGATGTGCATTATATTCCGGAGCTTCGTGGACAAGCATTTCTTGTCGACTTTCCCTCTTCCCAAGAGTTGGGATATCGTTGCAGGGAATGGCGTGATCTCGGTGCATCGTGGTTGTAATTCTTGTCCGATGGTAGTCTGTGGACATGAGCTCTACGCTGACTTTATTGTCCACGACATCATCAACTATGATGCCGTCCTTGGGATGGACTGGCTTGGGAGTTTCTATGCCACTATCGATTGCCGGAGGAAGAAGGTGGTGTTCGAGATCCCAAGACATCCAGTGTTTGAGTTCAGTCGGGGTAGCAGTTCGTTTTGCCCGGTCAGATTTCGAGCCAGACCGGTGGAGATTGTTGCTATGCAGATGGAGCAGAGTAGACCAGCTGTGGTGCGTGAATTCGACGACGTCTTCCCTGAGGAGATGTCTGGACTGCCGCCCGTTCGAGCTCTCGGGTTTTCGATCGATCTTATTCTGGGAGCGCAGCCTATTTCGAAGGCGTCGTATCGTATGGCTCCAGTAGAGTTGGAGGAGTTGCGTAGGCAGCTGGATGAGCTTTTACAGAAGGGTTACATTAATCCCAGTGTGTCTCCGTAGGGAGCACCGGTGTTGCTGGTGAAGAAGAAGGATGGTTCGCGTCGCATGTGCGTGGACTACATGGAGCTGAATGCTGTGACCATCAAGAATAAATATCCATTGCCTCGTATAGATGACATTTTTGATCAACTTGGAGGTTCGAGGGTGTTCTCTAAGTTGGATCTGAGGGGTGGTTATCATCAGCTCAAGGTGAAGAAGGAAGATATCCCGAAGACAGCATTCAGGACGAAGTATGGTCACTACGAGTTCGTGGTTATGCCTTTCGGTGTAGCCAACGCACCCGCAGTTTTTAAGAACCTGATGAATCTGATCTTCTACGACTTTCTAGACAAGTTTGTCGTTATCTTTATTGACGACATCCTGATCTATTCAAAGTCGGAGGAAGAGCATGCATCGCACTTGAGAACAGTGTTGGAGATTTTGAGGAAGCATCGTTTGTATGCTAAGTATTCCAAGTGCGAGTTTTGGTTGGATAGAGTTGCTTTTCTCGGGCATGTGGTGTCAGGCGATGGAATTTCGGTGGATCCCGAGAAGATTAAGGCTATCAGAGAGTGGCCTGTTCCGCAGTCAGCGTCTGAGATCCGGAGTTTCCTTGGGCTTACAGGTTATTATCGGCGTTTCATTAAGGACTTTTCCTGGATTACTGAACCGATGACCAGACTGACGCGGAAGGATGTACCATTTGTTTGGTCTGATGATGGTGAGAAGGCTTTTGATGTTCTGAAGGAGAGATTGACGACTGCCCCTGTTCTTACTGTGCCTGATCGGAGTGGAGGATTCGAGATTTTTTGCGATGCTTCTGGCAAGGGTCTCGGCTGTGTGTTGCATCAACATGGGCATGTAGTTGCGTATGCTTCTCGTCAGCTCAAGGCTCATGAGAAGAATTACCCGACACACGACTTAGAGTTGGCTGCCATCGTGTTTGCGCTCAAGATTTGGAGGCACTTCCTGCTGAGTGAGAAGGTGACGATCTTCACTGATCACAAAAGCTTGAAGTACATTTTTACTCAGAAGGAGCTCAACATGCGACAGCGTCGATGGTTAGAGCTCATGGCGGATTATGAGATTGATTTGCAGTATCACCCTAGCAAAGTGAATGTGGTTCCAGATGCGCTGAGCAGACTTCCAGTGGTGATGATGTTGACTTCGCAGTGGAGATTGCAGCAGGATTTTTGCGAGTCTGGTATTGAGATTATTCTTCCTAGATAGGCTTCTTCGTTGATGAGTATGCAGATACAGTCGACGATCGTGGATAGGATCAAGGCTGGACAGGCTGGAGATGCTAAGCTGGTGAAGATTCGAGAGCAGGTAGAAGCCGGTCTGTGGACTGACTTCTTGATTCATGAGGATGGTTCGTTGAGATTTGGAGCCAGGTTGTGTGTGCCAGCTAGGGATATCAGAGAGGAATTATTAGTTGAGGCACACAGTTCGTCGTATTCTGTACATCCTGGCGGCACCAAGATGTATAAGGATCTTCTCCTAAACTATTTGGTGGCATGGTATGAAGAGGAGTGTGGCTCGGAGTGTAGCCAAGTGTCTGGTATGCCAGCAGGTAAAGGCGGAGCATCAGCGCACGGCAGGGTTGCTACAACTGCTTCCGATTCCGAAGTGGAAGTGGCAACACGTCACTATGGATTTCGTGACTGAACTACCTCGGAGTCCGAAGCAGAATGACGTGATTTGGGTGATCGTAGACCGATTGACCAAATCCGCGCACTTTATTCCCTTCCGAGTGGGACAGTCTACTGATACGCTAGCGAGGAGATATATGGAGGTAAATTCTTTTACTCTTCGTTTTTATTTCCTTTTCCTAGTTTAGATAGTGATGTAACGTGAATCGTGCAGGAGATCGTACGACTTCATGGAGTCCCCGTGAGTATCGTGCCGGACAGAGACACGAGATTCACATCTCAGTTTTGGCAGAGTCTGCAGAAGAGTCTGGATACGAGTCTGAGTTTCAGCACGGCGTACCATCCGCAGACAGATGGCCAGTCCGAGAGGACGATTCAGATTTTGGAGGACATGCTGAGGGCGTGCATGTTGGACTTCAAGGGATCTTGAGAGGATCATCTCCATCACGTTGAGTTTGCCTATAATAACAGCTACCAGGCGAGTATTGGTATGGCGCCTTTCGCCGCGCTATATGGGAAGAAATGTCGATCGCCACTAACCTGGGATGACATTGGAGATCGGGAGCTGTTAGGACCGGAGATGATTGTGGAGGCCGTGGATGTGGTGAGGAACATTCGGGAGAAGCTGAGGATTGCGTAGGACCGTTTCAAGCATTGGGTCGATGCTAAATGGAGGCCTTTGGAGTTTCAGCCTAGAGATCACGTCTTTCTGAAGATTTCTCCGAACCGCGGAGTTATCTGATTTGGGAAGAGAGGCAAGCTAAATCCGAGGTACATTGGGACGTTTGATGTTCTGGAGAGAGTTGGAGCTGTGGATTATCGCTTGGCGTTGCCACCGTCGCTGGAGGGAGTTCACGACGTATTTCACGTATCTCAGTTACGCCGATACGTCAGTGATCCGTCCCATGCTGTGGATTTCTCGAAGATCACGGTTCGTCCGGATCTGTCTTATGATCAGCAGCCAATTGAGATTCTGGATCGACGGCAGAAGCAGCTGAGGAATAAGACCGTCGACTTGGTTCGAGTGCAGTGGCGTCAAGGTTCCCCTAGGGAGTCCACATGGGAGCGTGATGATGATATGAGAGAGCACTTTCCGCACCTCTTCCCGAGCAGTGCTTGATGTTGATTCCGAGGACGGAATCATTTCTAAGGTGGGGAGGATGTCACGGTCGCTTTCCGATCGTACTTTGTTCGTGCACGTGCTTTTGACCGTGCACGTATTTATTTTAGACTCTGTTTGTTTGTGAACACTTTGGTGTGATATGTCATTGTGAACGTCTCTGAGAGTTTAAATTGTGGCACTAATTTGGAACGACATTTCTTGGGTCGTTCTCCCACGATTTGATCTTATTCGAAGAAACGTTGTGATTTTCACTTTTGACGTGAGACGTTTCTATTTTTAGTTTCGTCGCTCGACGTTGAAATTGAGATCCGTCTTCTTAGTTTCCTTTCTCTCGTCGTCCCGAACACCCCAATATTTATTTCACAATTTTCGGATTTTATTTGACCTATTTTATATTTTTGGCCAAGCTTAAAATATTTTTAAATACCAAGTTTTAAAGTATTTTCGACCCAATATAATTTCTATTAGATTATAATGCTTCAAAACATTTTTGACCCAAATCCTAGCCCCTATCTTGGCCGTACCATATCCTTGCGTGAGTAGGAGAGGGAGAGAAATGAGTTTTAAATGTTTTTAAAATCCTAATCCTAATAGAATTAACCCTAGACCAAGTCAACCCACCTACACTATATAAACACCCCCTAGGATAACCTATTTTCGCAAGAGAACAAACCCTAGCCGCCCCCACAACTCAAAATCTCACTTGCGACGTTCGTCGCAACCAAGCCCCGCAGCCGCCCCCCCCCCCCCCCCCCCCCCCCCCCCCCGACCGACGAAATCCCATATTTTCTCTCGGTCTGACCGAGAGCCCCGCCCGCATCGACCGCTCCGCACCGCACCCAGTCGCCCCCGCTCGTTGCATCGCACCACCCCCGCACCGACCGAGGGTTTCCATCGGTCTGACCGATAGAACGGCCCGCTCCGCATCACACCCCACTCCGCTGCAGCCCACAGCGCCCGACCGAGAGCCCCCATCGGTGTGACCGACCCGCTCCCCCGCACCGCCACTCGTTGCAACCCCCGCTTCGTTACAACCCCCGCCCCAAGCGCCCGACCGACAGATCCCCTCGCACCGGCCCGCTCTGACCGAGAGCCCTCGCCTTGCAACGCATCTCCACAGCACTGCGACCGACGGCTGCTGTGTTCTCTCGATCTGACCGAGAGATTCTCTCGTAGCGGCTCGGTCTGACCGAGCGACGTTCGTCGCAACGTCGCAACTTTTGCATCGCTTGCCACCGTGGGCCCTCCAAGTTCTCCAGAGGTATTGTGGGTCCCCCATTGGCCCCTAGCACTATTGTGGGTCCCACCTAGGTGTCTCCTCTTCGTGGATTTGCCGATTACGACGTTGCGATACGTCGTAGCCCGTCGTCGCACGTTCTAGCTTTGGAATCTTGGTTCGTTGATCTGGTTGCTGGCCAGACTATTCGAGTAAGGAATCTAATTTGGAATCTGGACTAGGAGCGCGTTCTTATATTCCAACCCCTGGCGTCGCTACCCGACGCCAGTGTAGCTTTCGTGTCGTGTTGAGGCTGGTGGACTTGTGCACGTAGGTTATTTGTGACTTTGGACTCTTTTGGACGATGTTTCTCTGACGTCAGACTTGCAGGCAAGTGAAACTTGCCAACTTTTGCTTAGGGCCATGTTTTAGGCCACTTCCTTGTTTTTAGCGTAAAAGAGACTAGACAGTGAAATGATAGCTGTCTAGGCGCAACTTTAAGATCTAGATTGACAACGAAGCTAGATATGTCACCATGCCATGTCATTCATGCATTGTTACCTGCCATGTTTAAATTCCTTAACTGTACGCACTTAAACTATTATCAGCCATGCATTGCATCTTACATGTCATCCAAGTTGAATGTTGCATTCGTAGCACACGCTACAATACTTGTACTTCCTTGTTCAGGCTAGGTACACCCCTATGCCATATTGAAAAACACTACATGGCTCGTGATCCAGAAGCGAGCATTCCGTGTTCGGGGGTAAGGCCCTGGCTCGATACACGTGGAGGGGTAGGGATAAGCGATCACTTGAGCTTAGGAGTTGGCCCGCGCAGCCACTCTAGCCAAAAGTCGTAATCTCTATGCACGACGTGCTTACTAGACTTGTCCTTGTCCGTGTGATTGTTCTTGTAAAACTTGTTATCCATGTCATGATTTAAATGCCAGTTGCCTTGCCATGCTTGTACTTTACTTTACTTGTTGCACTCATGCTATATCTGCCATGTCATTGCATCATACTAGAACTGCTAGGTTGCTTTACCTTTACTTTCAGTTTCCTTGTACAAGTCTCTTGTAGACCTGCTGACATGTGCCCCTAGCTCTTTTGGGTGTCACATGTTAGACCCTGAGCCAGAGACCGTAGCTGAGAACGAGGTGTTTGCTGACGCTGAGCCGGAGCCTACGTTTGACGAGGAGTTAGTGGACACCGATGACCAGTCTTAGAGACTGTTCTGAGTTGCTTTGCCTTAGGATTGTTGTTATTTGTCGGTGCATAGCACCATTACTTTGTTTTATGTACGTTGTGCTTTTATTGGCCATGCTGGGGCCTTTTTAGACTCTTTTCTTTTAGCCTGGTGGTTTTTTCTGCGATGTTGGAACTTATTTTATGGATATTCTGAGATTGCTTTTTGTCTCATTTCCTTTATTATTATCTTTGTTTCGTATCGCATTTGCAAGGACCTGCCATTTAATGTTTATTGACGCTTATCAGACTTGCAGCTTCACAGCTTCAAGTCTGAGCGAACCTACTCACACTTCGCCTCCATATTTTTGGGAAGCGGGGCGTGACACTTTATGCCTGAACGAGCTTGGGAGCGCCTTAAGACCTTTCGTACCTGTTCATGGCTAGAGTATGGCTTACCGAGGGAACTGGATTTGTAAACTATGTCTGTGAGCCTTGCAAACATGTCTTTAACGGATTCTGTTGGTAGCATGCGGAAGCTCTCATATTATGTGCTCGGTAATGCAAGTCTGGATTCCTTCACTTGTGATGTTCCCTCGTGTGTTACCTCCAGAGTTTGCCATATTTCCTGTGCAGTTAGACAATGTGAGATACGATTAAACTCAGATTTATCATGAGAGCATATAAGCGCATTCATAGCTTTACCATTAAAAGTATAAAGTTTCTTATCAGCTAGATCCCACTTTCTTTAGGCTTAGTCATAATAGTATCTTCAATTTTAATAGTGGGTAGACTATAACCATTTTCAACAATACCCCACACATCATAATCAACAGACACTAAATAGATTTTCATCCTAACCTTCCAATATGCAAAGTCCACACCGTTAAACTTAGGGGGATGGGCTATAGACTGTCCTTCAGCAAATGCACAATCAGATATATTCATGGTCACCTAATAAAATCTAGACTAGATCTTCTAAACTGGCTCTGATACCACTTGTTGGATCTGGATCGTAGCCTAGGGGGTGAATAGGCTAATAAAAATATTCATGCAACCCACGAACAATCACACGCAGTTATAAACACAAGCATAGTAAATAAAATGCAATCACAGAGTACGCACAGATATACCCTGGTTCGGTCGTTCTTACGACTTACTCCAGCCCCGAAAGCAGCTGCTAGATAGATATGTAATTAAGGTACAGCTACAATGAGTCAAGAGCCCCAATTCAACTCTCACCTAGCTCGTACACACTCCCGCATGCTCGACACTATCCACCTAGTCAGATGCTCTCACCCTTGACGAGCCCCAACTCGTCAAGTCCCCAAAACACAATAAACTGGTAAAGTTTCCCCTACAGAGATCGCTACACTACTACACAATAATAAGTATAGAGTTTAGAAATGCTCAGTGTGTAGGCGTAGTCGTCTCTGTCAATCAGCACGGCGTCAGCTTCAGGCTGGCGCAAACGATGTCTCGATCTGATGTCTATATCTCAAGTTCTGGGTCAAATAGCTCTCTGGTCTGTGCACAAAGCAATTCCAGTTCAATCCAATTAATATACGGTCTGTGTGCATAGCAATGCCTTTAAAGCACTCGTCCACGTCAGCAGGGATTTACGCTTCTTTCGTTTTCACAAACAGTTACATCCACGTCAACTTCTTCTTCGATTAGGGCATGCAGCACGCGCAAACTTCGCCTTTGTCGTCCGAAGTCTCCGAGCGACGACTACCGACGACTGCTCCGAGCAACTTCTCCGATGACGACGGTTCACTGATCTTCTCTGACGGCGTGCGAGAGCTCCGACTGCAACAATGTCACGTTCGCCTGGGGACGTCCGATCGCTCCGTTCTTTCGCATACAAGCTTCTTCAACTCGACGGCGACTCGATGTGTTCTCTGGTAGCTTCCCTTCGACGACGGCGAACTCCGATGAGATGGCAGCGACTCGACTTCTCTGGTGGCAAGGACGACAGCTTTGGTGACGTGGGCTTCGAAGACGACGGCGAAGAACTCGACGGCATCAAGAACTTTGATGAGGAACGGTGGCACTTGAGGGCTCCTTTGATGCGTGAATCTCCAAGGCCTCCTTTGATGTGTGAAGATACTTCGCCTCTTTTGCAGCAATGATGATGATGCTTATAGGATGATGAAGATGGGTTTAGGGCTTTTGATCTTTTGGCTTTGACTCCAGAGATTGCGGTAAGGAGATGTCGCTTATAGAATGAAGACTAGAGGCCGTGGCAATTGATAGCAGATGATGTTCTCTAGTTTTTAAACAATATATGGCCGTCACCCTATTTTTTGCCTTGCCGCATGATTTTAACCCTAGGAGATGACAGTATATATGTAGGATATGAACTTTGTTTTCAGCCGCACCCCTCTTCTTGTTTTTGGTTGATGATTGGGTTTTTAAATAAAGATATATCTAGGGGTTTATAACGAATAAGATTTGCACCCATCTTTGAATAAGAAAGCAATAGGAATTGGTATTGGATATGGAGTTTGTATGTCAATAGGATATGTTCCACTCACCAAATAAGATTTGGCTCCATCTCTCTTCATATTGGACCAAGTCCTCTTTGCAAGTGTATAGCAATTTCCCACATCTCCAAGGTGCTATATGAATAGCACTTCTCCAACAATTGACTTAGACATCGCTTTGAGAATTTACGCCTTTGCCATTCCTGCAAACACTTAACACACACATCAAATCGTTCACAAATGTTTGTCATCATCAAACAACAAATCCTATATCATTGTACCCAACAGCGAGCACACTCAATTAGGGTCCTATTCTTTCTCTCAACAACACCATTTTGTGGTAGTGCGCGAGGAAAAGAAAAGTTGTGAGTAAGCTCATTGTCATCACAAAACTTAGTGAAAAATTCATTCTCAAATTCTCCTCCATGATCACTAGGAATAGTGATGATGGTGGATCCTAAGAAAATTTGAATTTTCTTTTCAAATATAGTAAACTCTTCAAAAGCTTCATTTTTATTGGTTAAAAATGAAGCCCAAGTAAATCTAGATAAGTCATCTATGACAACTAATCCATAATGAGCATCACCTAAATAAGTGGTTCTAGCTGGTCCAAATAAATCTAAATGAAGTAATTAAAGAGGCTTCTTAGAAGTTATGCCATCTTTAAGTTTGAAAGACGGTTTACTTAGTTTACCTCTTTGGCATGAATCACAAAAGTTTTTCTTACTAAAAACAATTTTCGAAAAACCTTTAACAAGATCATGCTTAAAATGAACATGACCAAAATGGCGATGCCATAATAGTCGTTCATTTGTATTAGCAACGAAGCAATGTTCTATTGTTTTAGACAAGCTCAAATAATAAATATTTTTAAGCCTAATACCGGTAAATAAAACATGTGAATCAATATCTACAATTTTACACATACCCTCTCCAAAGTTAATCTTGTAACTATTGTCATAAAGTTGACTAATGAAGATAAGGTTATGACATAAACCACTAACTAAATAAACATTTGTAATAAGTGGTTTGGAAGGATTACCCACTTTGCCTACTCTATTGATGGTTCCCTTTTGATTACCTCCAAAAGTGACCGTTGCACCATCCTAGATGCTAATCACTTCGGAGAGTAATGTGTGATCTCTCGGCATGTGTTTAGAGCATCTGCTATCGAGCATCCATCCTTTTCTTTTAGAGCCAATATGACTTTTATTGCTCTTTTTCCTGTTATTGGGTACCTATATAATATACCACAAGCTAATGGTACCCAAACTTTGTTGGGTCCAAGGGGATTAGCCCTTTGGAAGCCAAGACCAAGTGGACTTTCGCTTCCCAACATAATTACCACTATTTATCGCATAACTAAAATTGGAATTAGCATAAGTATTCCTATCATTTATGCAAGTGTTCTTAGGACCCCAAATTGTGTATGTTTTGGGTGTCCTTTTCCTAGTTGCATGCACATTTGGTTGAGTTTTATTTAGTGTGTGCTTCCTAGGAGCATGCGATCTAGCATATGAAGATGGAGGTGGATAAGCACGAGACATATATGGGTTATATTCAAATTTAGGAGCATACATGTTATATGCAACATATGGAGCATGCATAAGATGAGGTGGATGTGTATACATGGGATGATGATGTGCCTGAACATATGAATGTGTAGGAGCACGTGCATGAGTATTTATCATGTGTGGGTTTGCACGTGTCCGTGGATGTGGAGCATAAAATGTGGCATACGTGTCCACATGTGAAGTAGGAGATTTTCTACATGTATGGGTGTTGGTGTACATATGTGCATGACCTTTCTTTTGGTTTCCACCTTTAAAGGGTTTCTTGCCCAAAAATGAGATTGTGAAGTGTTGGTCTTCTTGGTAGGCTTGCTATCAATAGTGTTTTTGACACCACTAGTGGATGCACCGGAGGATGGCCTCACAAAATCTATAGTTACACCACTATAGGATGTGCGAGATTTGGATGCATTTGCTTCCTTATAACCAAGTCCGACACGATGTGTGGCCAGAAATTGGTTTGCAAGCAATTCATCCAATTGCCCTTTCCCTTTGTTAAATCTCGTAACTTGGGAGGACATGAGCTCATATTTCTCCTTAAGAGAAGAAATATTGGTATCCAAGGTGGACACACGTGTCTTAAGCTCGTGCACTTGGATTTTAAGAGAATCATTCTCAATACCCACTTGTGTGTTTTGTGAAGCTAGATCAATACTATCTTTAGAATAATTTTGATCTAGTTGAGATTTGAGGGATTTCACCTCATTTCTCAAGATGTCATTTTGAGAAATCAAATTTGCTTTCTCAAGTGTAAGTGTATCAACAATGGTGTCATTGTTGATGATGCATGGCATGGATGATTTGCTAACATTAGATTTCTTAGTATATCTAAGCATAAGAAATTGATACTTAGAAAATAATTCTTCGTTAGCAATACGAAGTTCATCCATGTTTACCTCGGGTTCATCGTTGTCACAATCATTCTCATCGGAGAATAGATCTTCTCGGGCCAAGAAGCACATATGTGCACTCTCACCCTTTTCATCCGTAGATTCACTTGAGGAGTCTCCGCTTGAATCATCGAATGTCCCAACAAGTCCTATCTTCTTGTCATTCTTGAATTTGTCGAACTTGTGGTACTTTGGACCTTTCCACCTTTCTTTGTTTCTAAGCATTGGGCAATCCTTCTTGATGTGCCCTGGCTTGTTACACTTAAAACAGAGAGACGGGGTATTGTTAGTGGAATCAAATTTAGTTTTGGAAGGAAATTTAGCTTTGTGAAAGAAGCGTTGGAACTTCTTCGCCATTTGTGTCATTTCTTCCAAGTCCATTTCGTTCTCGGATTCTTCACTATCGGAGTATGAATAGGTAGCCTTGAATACTAACGCTTTCTTCTTGGCCTCTGTAGGGTTCATCATCGCTCTAATCTTCATTCGGTTCTCCCTTCTTACTTCGTAAGACATAAGAGTACCGATGAGATTCACCACGGTGTAATTCTTCACGTCATGGACCTCCTCAATGGCGATTGCTCTTCTTTCCATTTTGAGGTCATTCCCATGATTATCTTTCTTACATTTTTTTGTTGGGTGTAGACTTGACCAAGAGCTTCAAGCTCATTGGTGATGTTGGTGAAGCGTCCGTACATCATTGCAATGTTCTTATTATCTTGCATATGAAATATATCGAAATTTTATATTGCAACATATAGTTTAGACAACTTTACCTTGTTCGTTCCCTCGTGGGTAACGGCGAGATTGTTCCATAATTGATATGCACTCTTACATGTGCATATCTTATTGAACTCATCCGGACCCAGTGCACAATGAAGAGCGTTTATTGTCTTGGCATTGTTCACTTTGGCGAACTTCTCGGAGTGAGTCCATTTGTTAAAATCCCTTCGAAGGGTTCAACATATTCCGTATGGAGGGTTCTCCAAAGAGAAGCACCCCGAAGAAATGTCTCCATCCGGTACTTCAAATAGCCGAAATTCATGCCATTGAAACGCAGAGGATGAACCGTTGATTGTCCTTAGACGCACCATCACGATCGTGATTGTTGTATAAAGGAGGTGGAGGAACGTTGTTGTTGTTGTTGAATGTCATAACTAAAAACCTTTGCTCTGATACCAATTGTAAGAACCCTGTCTATGAGGAAAACACTAGAAGCGGGGTTGAACAGTGTTTATAAAATTTAAATGATAATTATACCAATTTAAATTCCTTACCAACAATAAATGCAGAATTATAAATAAACCCAAAATGAAACAATACTAACACAAAGTATGTTTTAAGGGTTCGGATTACCCAAGTCCACTCTCGACTTGTTTCCGGTAATCATACGTTCATTCCACCCAGATACCTCCGGATACTCAAGTTAGAACCCTAACTTGAGGTTTCATTTAAACCCACTTGTAGCAACCGTACAAGTGAATTCGAAACACAATAGATGACCTTGACTCCCACAACTTGGGATCAAGCAAACCACTCTCACAAATCGAGAGTAAAACTAATATCGAAAGATATGAAATAATGAAATAGTAACACTTACAATCACCTATGCCTTGAAGTAGAACTTGAAGGAGCAAGTGTGTTGTGTGTTGAAGTCTCTTCCAAGAAGAGAGAAAGCCATTTCTCTTATCACCACCAATTGCCTAGAGGATATCACTTAGATTCTAGGTTGGAGAGTAAGAGAGAACGAGATTAGAAATCTAGGGCTTTTGAATTTTAGAGCTTTGAAAACTTGAAGATGAAATTTTAGGGTTTTCAAGAGATGATCAAGTAGATGATTAACCCCTTAATGGAATAGTAGAGCCCTCTTTATAGGTTCTTTAAAACCCTCAAACAGAATCCCCAAAAACCCCCTTTGAAATCCATAGAGAAACAACTAACGGATAGAATTTACACACTCGACAGTCGACTGATGAAGAACCAACAGTCGACTGCTGAACTATGTCAGATGGTAGGTGAGAATTCAAGCAGTAACTTACCACGTAGGACAATCGACTGATGAAGGTCTGGCATGCGCCTGCAAATCTAACAGGTGACTGATAAACCTTCTACATTCGACTGAGCGAAACATGAGTAAGTTGAGAAAATTCTGCAAATGTTGGAAAGAAGGGACAGGTGACTGACGTGGTATCCACAGGTGCCTGTGCCATTGGCAGGCAATTGTAAAACCAACATCAGTCGTCTGGCCGCAACTTGCAGAGCTTGTCAAACACTAAGTGTTAAGACAAGGATCGACAGGCGACTGAAGAAGAATTCACAGTCGCCTGTGCTATGGGCAGGCGACTGTGAAACCAACATCAGTCATCTGGCCGAAAGAAAATAGATAATGATCTTTGGGCAAGAGAGAAACATGCGACTGACTAACAAGTCACAGGCGCCTGTAACTTGGACAGGCGCCTGTACTTTGTATAAGAGTCGCCTGAAGAAAGTTCTAACTGAAAGCCTAAAAACCAAATGATAAAGTATGTGCAAAACAGACGACTGTAGAACAAATAATATGCGACTGTTTGGAGACAGGCGCCTGTTAAATGTTCAGCAGTCACCTGTAGAAATCCAAAATGCACATGCTTGAGAAATATGAATTGGAGGCCAAGGAAACGAGATCTAATGATTTCCTAGGACAGAAATAAAGATGCGTGTGTGCTTCAACATAGTTCTACTTCTAAGCTACATACTAGAAGTGAATAAAAAGATTACATCTTGTATTAGCCACTCTTCTTTCCAAAGAATGAGCTTGAAGTCTTATAGGAGTTTCATTCATCGTCTTTGATCATCCAATCCACTTTTCATGCTTTGATTGGTCCTTGAGTGACATCCGTTGCTAATTGATCTTCATGATTTGCTTAGGAAATGGATTAACTGCAAATATGAGATTAGTCACAAGTATTTATGTTTGCTCATCATCAACACCAAGTATGGAGAAGTCCAATACTCAACATTTTCGCCCTATTTTCACGTCATATCAAGTGTTTTATCGGTTTCTACATATACTATTTGAGTATGATCATTGTTGACATGCTTAAATCAAATACGACCTTTGCAGTCTTATTTGTGATATGAAATGTGCGAACATATCGTGACCCTTGCGGGCACCCAAGCTTAAAATCTTCATGAAACGAATAATTCACTTGATTACATATGCCATTATTTTATGATTTTAATCGTTATATTTCCTGACATTCTTATACCCTTGTCGGATGAAACGCTAAGTTATAGAAAAAAACGTTAATATTCATTAATTGCAAATACTTTAACGAAATCACAACAGACACATACCCTTCATATTGATACACTATCATCAACTTCTCTGTAGTTATTTTAGGATCATTTTTAGTACATAAATTTTTGGGTACAATTCTCTCATCTTCAAAAGGTGGTGATTTTCTCATCAAATTAGTATTCGTTATAAACTAAAATTTGTTATTTTGAAGGTCAGTTGTCCCGGGGATTCGACCCTGGACTCACCATGACTTTATTACTTATTCGATCTCCTATACTTGGGAGTAACGCTTACATCTTTTGAGACAAGTCATAAATCCAATTGACTCTCTGTATAAGTTTGTAATCATATTATGAGCACTGTGATCTTTGATTTCTCGAACGAGGCCTTGATCTTTGTATGTTTCAACTCTAACAAAACATAAATGGTAGTGCATGAAGAGGCAAGACTGTATGCCGATGAACCTACGTGCCATTTAAGCTTAGCGTGTGAATTCTCAGATCTGTTGTTTGTGACATTGCCAAAATGAAGATTACTATCAGTCCATAACAAAACGAACGTCTCCTTGTACTTTTCCTACCAATATGTACTCATATAGCTTAAGGCCCGTGGGTAAGCGCTGAAATCTCCAACAGTAGTAGTCGATATCTGTTGGTCTAATACGTGCAGTCCATAATTATAGTTTCTGACAATGCACGTAATAAATCAACAGACTTTGGATGTGCCCAAAACAAATTCCTCATGACCATTGTCTCTTCTTCCACAGAATGACATTCAATGTAATTCTTCTAATTTAAGCTCTTCGACATGTGTTGAATTTGAGTTCTTCCCGTCATTTCCACATCTTTCATCCTTTGTCTGCTTCATATATTATTTTAATTGTAATGGCATTACACATATCCTTTTCCTTCAAAAATTTAAAAAAATTTCTTGGCATCACCACGCTCAATGTGTCCATCTCCACCGCTCTTAACCTCGAGGCATATGAATGTCCCACGAGTTACTTCGCAGTTGGATGTTTGTACATGCCACATACAACTATCAAATTCCACTTGTTTTAGCTATCAATGAGAAGGACATTGACACTTCTTACTTCCAGTTTCTTTTTTTGTACTTTTTACCCCTCTTGTGTGCCCGATACTTCCATTTTCTTTCACAGCAAAAGTAAAGACTTTGAATTCTATTACTAGCTGTACTCGTATTCGATAACTTTGTAATAACCACAATCGCATCTGCACTTCATATGGCCTTTATCCAACAAGATCATCTTTGCTTTTAGAAATTTTTATAGTTGTAAACTCATCTGTAAAATTTTTATGCACATATGACCTTTCTACTTTAACATGAATTTCATAGTAAATATAACAATACTTGAAAGTTAATTTTTACGGTATTTTACATTAAAACATACCATTATGCTGAATATTTACAGTAGCAAAAATTTCGTACATTTAATTGTTGTTCATCTTCTTCAACAATCCTATCAATTTTATAAAAGTCCATCTCCATCTGATTAATTTATCTGCATTGATGTATTTCTGCTAATAATAATAACCACCCAATTAATTTCTAGCAATTAATTACTTACCAACTTTGCAATGGAACGACTAGTCCTTCGACTATTTTAGGGCAAACAATCCCCTAAGTCTGTTGCTTAGGATGTAGAACTTCTTTTGATTTATGCAGAAATCTTCTGATGTCTTTAGTGATCAACGAAATCTTTGAAATTCTTCGGACAAAATCAAACCCTAGCTTGTTTGCTTTTCGCGCTTTGAACTAGTTGTATATGGTCTGTTCGCATTCGGATCTGTTTGCGTATTGACAATGGTTTTGTTTCCATTGTTGTGCGCGTTGAGTAATTCTCTTCTTTGAATCAAGTTTTACTCACCGCGCACAACAGGTAAAAGTGAGTAATTCTGCTATCTCCATATAAATTCTCATCACGCAAAAGGTGCAAAATTTTGGCCTGCTATGCATGGTGAGTAATTTTGCTCATTGCATAAACTTTTACTCACCGCGCACAACAGTCAAACTTTTACTCATTGCATAAACTTTTACTCACCGCGCACAACATGTTGTGTACAAGAAAATTTTTTATTTGTTGTGCACAGTGAGTAAAAAGTGATGCAGAGAGCAAAATTAATCATCGCGCACAACGTGCAACATTATGGTTGTTGTGCGCTGTCAAAATATAAATGGTTGTGCGCGGTAAGTAAAAAGTGATGCAGATAAAAAAATTACTCACCGCGTACAACTGACGAAATTTTTGTTTATTATACACAGACAAAAAATTTTAAAAGTTGTATACGATAAGTAATTTTGTTCTCCACGCTACTTTTTACTCAATACACAACAGCCAATTTTATGCAGGAATATTGCTGAGATTTTTTAAAATTCCCAGTTCGTTAAGCGGACAAGTTAAAGCGGTGCGCAGAGCAAAACGACAGGGGCGCGTAGCAATTTCCGTGGTATTTTTGCCCAAGACGCCCTCGGGAGTATCGGTTTGCCCACTTCAAGTCTTTTCACCTTTGTTTTCTTGGTCTTTTACTCATCCATTTCGCTCTTCGGCTTCTTCCTTGTTCCCGCTCTAGATCGATCAGCATCATGAGTTTTGATTCCACTTCTTACTCTGCAGCCTCTTCATCGTCCTCTGATTCGTCCAAGAAAAGGAACCGACTCGGTACTAGCGGAAACCCTTCGCCCGCAAATGTCACTGCCTCCAGGAAATTCGCCAAGAAATCCCCTTTCCCCGATTTCGGAAGGTATCCAACCCTAACCCTAACTCTTCCCACTTACATTATCGCCATTCTTACCGTCTCTTTTGTTTTTAAAATTCCAGTTACATGGTGGAAAAGAATAGAAAGCTGAGGGAACAGTTCGATGCCGGCGCATCCACATCATATTCTGGCGGCGCCGGCAGCGGCAATGATGGCATTTTCAAAGGGGTTTCCATTTTTGTCGATGGATTCACTGTTCCGTCTAGTCAGGAGCTGAAGGGTTTTATGCTGAAGCATGGGGGCAGATTCGAGAACTACTTCTCTAGGCATCGCGTCACTCACATCATCTGCAGTAACTTGCCCAATAGCAAAATGAAGAACTTTAGGTTAGTTATATATGACACTCGTTGAGGTCAACCTGATCTTTTGTCACTATTCGAGTTTCGAGAGGTGCTAATTATCTTGTGCTCGTGTTTTGTTTCAGGGCATTCAGCCGAGGGCTTCCTGTCGTGAAGCCGGCATGGATTCTGGAGTCTGTGGTTGCTAATAAACTTTTAAATTGTAGGTTACTAGAGACATCGGAATAGTTGGAATAGTTAGCCGAGGGTTTCCCTTCATGTTTCTTAGTTTTTACCATGTCTGGAGTACTTGTTTGGCTACATAAAATCATGTTGATTACCTAAACTATGAATCATGCTATTGAAATGTTTTGTGATTTCTTACTCTTATTGGGACTTGCTTAGAAGGAAAAACCAATTACCATACTTTCAAAAAACTTCAAAATATAATATAACTAGAAATAACCCGTGCACAGAAAAAAAAACACAAAGGATGCGGTGCACGCACACAACTGACAAACGAGAGAAGTGTGGTTGCGTGTGTGGGAGTATTATCTGGCGGGTAAAATGGGGGAAAGTGTTGGTTAAAGTACAAAAAGCGTGGGGGTATTAGTGAAAAAAGACCGATGGCAAACACGTAAATATGGGAAAGATGGATGAGTATTTTGGTTTTAGAAAAAAACAATGGCAAACTTGCAAATAAGAGGAAATGAGGGGGCCTTTATTTAGGATTCCCACATCATCCAACAACAAACCCAAATCCCAACCCCCAAATGGTCCCCACCATGATGAGGTGGCAAAAACCTAGACCAATCGTTTGTCCTATTGGATTTGTCATAGTAGGACAAACATGCGACCTACATCCCTCATTTGTAATATAGATTTTACAGGTTTGCCTCGACATCAAAACATGGTATTTAATTTTAATATGTTT
Source organism: Scilla litardierei (assembly GCA_030789695.1). NCBI lineage: Eukaryota > Viridiplantae > Streptophyta > Magnoliopsida > Asparagales > Asparagaceae > Scilla > Scilla litardierei. The sequence goes on from CM061134.1 coordinate 92,488,278, forward strand.
TGAATGTGCATGTGCTCAAATCGAGAGATCTCAAATAATTAGTCTAAGCTTCTAGGGCACTCTATGGTTCCGAGAGTCTCGATATATTATTTTTTGTTTTGCTTCTTGATAAGATGACATGTGAGGGATTGCAAACCCCAGAATTCTGTCATAGTTCTCAATCAAATAGGTTAAGACTATTGGGACAGTCTAGATATTTTTATTTTTATTTTTAATGAAAGGAGTTAGTAATGTGAATAATTGAACCCCATAATTCTTATGCTGTTGGAAGGGGTTTACCACAACCGTGAAAGGGATTTCAACTAACCTAAATTGGTTCCTTGAGGCCTCTGTTGGTGACCATCTACACATCACACGGATGTTTGCTATTTCTCTCTTGATGGAATTTGCACTTCTAATATCATTTTCCAACTTGCACAAAGATTGGCATACAGCCCTTTGAAGAGGCTATTACCCTGTATGGTCATGAAATTGCTTTATATGACATTTCATCAAACTAAAAAAAACGCTCATCTTGTCTAAATTTATTCCAAAGCAAAATGTCATATTTCCATCTTCACCTGACCCTATGCAAGATCCATTGCATAAATAACAATTGTCATGAGACATGCTGCTAATGTTTAGATTTTTTGCATAATTTTCAGTCATTCCCTACTGACACCAACTGTTTTCCGGGCATATGGAAACAAACATTGCACTTCTCATTCATTCCATATGGAGTGTTTGGCTAACTTATCATGTCAATTTATGCATCAGACATCACATGATCTATTGAAAATGCCAATTATTGCGGTTAAAGTCCCTTTAACTGCACCAACACTTCAAAGCTATGGTAAGGGTTGAGGGCGGTTATATATATATTCTAACACACCCCCATACACCCCGGTAGATTGGAGCCCTTTTCTGGTTCGCGACCCAGGGCTTTCTTTTTTTTTTTGTGGCGTAGCAATATTTTAGTATGCTTTTTAATTGCTCAGCTGGTAAGATTTGAATATGAGTTGCTCTGACACCATTTTAAAGTCCCTGTCACTGCACCAAATCTTCGAAGTTTTGGTAGGATTTGAAGGTGGTATTATTTTATTCTAACAATGCAATTTTTATTCACTGAATATTTTTTTTCTTTTTCCTCTTCTTAAGGGGTTCCGTACCACCTAAGGGAGCTTGTTAATGAATCGGGCAAACAACCAAAACTCTCTTCTTTCTTTACTTTGAAAAGCATATCAAGATCCACTAATGCTGACAGTGCAGAAGACGTGTGTGCCAAACTTGATGTTGAAGGCCATGATGCAGCCATGCAATTGCTTGCACCAGTGGAGGATGACTTTTCTAACTTTAGAACGCAAGATGATGATGAATCTGTATGCTTTGAGCATGAAAGTGCTAGGGAAGAGGAAATTGCTGAAGCAAAATATATTGATATGGAAGATGAGTACAGTGCTGTAGAGGCATCAGATTCAAGCCCTGGTAGGATTTCAGATAATGTTAACAGTGTGGATAACAGAAAATTTTCCACCAAAAGGATTCTAGGCACTTCCAATCAGTCCCACTCAACACTTGGGGATCCAAATTTCGTTGAGAACTACTTCAAGGTAGATACCAAATTTTTTATCTCTACAATGTTTTTTTTGAATTTGTAGTTTTGAAATCTTCTGGAGTTCATGTTTTATGGTTGTAAATCTTATAAGTTGTAACTAGTAACTGCTTCCCTAGAATCATTTATGAATACTGGTTGCCGATTACTACTAGATTGCTTTGTGCTTATTAAGTGGGACATTCACAAAATGGCCAACTGATATTCTCTGGCACACAATTCGGTTCATTTAAATGCACATTCTAAGTAATACGCCATTTGTTTATGTCTAGCTGTATTTCTTGTCATAGTACATTTATAACTTTATAACCTTCTAATGCGTCGGCCAATAGGAAGTTGATGTGTATAGGGCAACTTACGAATACTTTCTTAGTTGTTTTCGTAGAAAAACAACTTTACTAATTCAATGGTGTTGAAGTCCGAATCCACTTATCTGAAGTGTACTTTGTGGTATCTAGATCCATTATATTTGCAGTGTTCATATGTGTGTTTTTGAAGATAATTTCTGTAGCAACTTTGTGTGGATGTGCAAATTAAGGTGTACTTTAGGATACACATCTTCTTCTTCCTCTTATGCCAAAGTTTCTGTTAATTGTGCATAATTTGCCTTTGTATCGAAACTTGCAATGCACTTAAAGGAAACACTTCTAATTGCTTTATCCTTTATCTTCTGTAGCGGAACTGATTTTATTTGAGCTCAAAATTAGTTGCACGATCAAATTCATTTTCCATGAGAACCATAGAGCTCTTGATTAAATAATGATTCATTTAGGGTCAGGAAGGCACGGGCTTGCATGGTATTGGGCATTAGGAACCATCACCATCATACCTCCCGTTCTCTCATTTTCTTCTCTGCACGGCATTGTTTCCATGATTTGAATTCAAATCAAACGCATGATCAGTATCATATTCCGTTGAAGTTGAAGTTGCATCGCTCATGATCAACCACATCAACTTATTTAGGGCTGGGAAATCCATTGAGTTTGCATAGTACTTCTGGGTACAATGACATATCACTATCATATCCAATGCCTAGTTGGGCATTGAACATATTTATCAACATTTTTACATTGCCCAAGATTCTGATGTCCAAAAGTGTTTGACTCGAAACCTTCGAAAAACTTAGGTATGGGTCATAGCTCCCTTTTGTGAACTACATGAAAAATTTATGTGCATATGCAAATACTAAAAATTAATTAAAGATACCCAATAAAACTGATATATAGCTTGGCATCACCTGAACTTGACACCTATCCCATGAAAATGCGAATATTGAACTGGTAGGGTATGTTGCTGTAGGTGGCAGCGTAGACAAGTGCTTAAGTTGTTACTTAAGCATCCATCCAACCTGCCTTTGGTTTTGTGGCTGCTTAAGTGGTTTGCTTATCCAGGCTCACTTTGCGTTTCTTAGAACCACTGGAAGGATGAAATTGGCTGTGATTCACTCCAGGTGTCCTAATTTTCCTCTGCATTTTCAAGTGTCAAGCCAAAATCAATTTTTTAAACACTAACCAAATCTTTATGTTTGTAAAGATCATGCCCCATCCCTTGTTTCCTTAGGGTGATACGATGTGGCACATCAGTGCATGACTTGAACCAAATTATTGTTGGCACCAATGTGCTAAAAAACTGATAGATATGTAATTTTGGCCCATTAGGGGCTTTTTTTGCAATTTTTGGATTTTTAGGGGGTTTTAAACTAATTTTCAGTTTAGGGATCTTTTTGTAATTTTATATTTTTAGTTTATTATTTATAGGAGGCTAGTGGGAGTAGGAATTCTCATTCTTGATTGTAGAGAGATGAAACTTGTCAGGTTGAGAATTCCCTCGTTTATTGGAGAGTGCGGTCGTCCTCTATAATTGGCGACTTAGAGAGCGAGATCCTCTTGAAAGATCTCAACTTTACCTTGTACCGTTTTATTATCAGATTATCATCAATAAAAATCCTTCTTAACAAAAATCCAAAAATCTTACTTTTCCACCCAAATTCTAATTTTCTACGTCAAAAACCTAGAAAAATCATATCAAGTGGTATCAGAGCGGTGATATACTCATGACGACAATGAGATCAAAGGAAACATCCTAAGCTTTCGATAAAAAATACGTCGGCAAACTTGAAGAATTGAAGAAAATCATGGAGAAGCGTTTCACATTGTTGGAATCCACTATGAAAGTTGCAGTAGAAGGGTTTGAGGCATATATGGATGCAAAATTGGACGCAAAATTGGATGCATGGTTGGAGGCTATCGTGCAAAAGGTGGTTCAACAATTTGCCCTAGGATCTTAAGATTCAATGGCAATTTTTTTGGCGAAAGGAATGGAAAAGGTGGATGAATACAACGATGATTTGCTCTCCTATGCCGACGACTACTTCGTGAAAGAATGTTAAAACCCCACGAGGGGGAAATCCTAACTCTAGGGAAGCCATAACTGTCAGATGTAGGGTGAAGGGATCCTGCAACCTGCAGGCAGACATGCAGGTCGCCAGGGACCTGCAGGCAGACCTGCATGCCGCCATGGACATGCAGGCGCTGTCGCAGTCCTTGCAGACCCCTGCAACTTGCAGGCGGCCTTGCCGCCAGGCCCTGCAGGGGCCCAACATGCTTGACAGAGCCATCAGGGGCCCGACAGGGCCCTTGCGGGTCCTCGGTACCTGCTAGAGGCTTGCCGAGTCTTGGAAGGAGCATCCGGAGCCTCGCGATGTCTGGGGGCCTGTCGAGACTCCGACGATGACTTTCAGCTGCTTTTGGGACCTGAGGTTGACTTTGAGGAGTTCTAGTGGCTTCGTGGGCATCAGTACGTAGTAGAGAGGCGATGACTTCGAGTACTTCTAGCCTACGAGAAATTTCGGAAGGATTATGACGAGGACCCGGGCTTTGAGGAGGATGTTGGCGATGGTGGTTAGGAGGATGATGTGTGGGACGACCATATAGACACAGGCGCTGGCCCACAAAGGGGCTATGAGCGTCATCGAGAGGTACGACGTGACCATTACCATTCTCCTTACCATAGACATGCAAGAGGGCGAGCGGAACATCCATATATGAGGGAGATGACCCGTATGGATGGATTTATAGAGCTGAGAGGTTTTTTGCGGTGACACGCATGACAAAGGAATAGAAACTGGAGGAAACATGCATTTTTTGAAGGGAATACACTCTCTGGGTTCCTATAGGTGGAACATCGATGCCATTTTTGCTCATGGAAGGAGATCAATGATTGCTTGGTGGAGAGGTTTCGAGATATCCAGGGGGAATTTGAAGGAGTAGTTGCTGGCACTCAGGCAGGATGTGTCTATTAAGGAGTACATGGAGAAGTTTGAGGCGCTATTAGGACGAGTGCGAGTGGTCTCGGAGGAGACATTGGAGGGGAGCTTTATAAAGGGGCTAAAGCCCAACATACGCGCTGAGCTTTGCATACAGAGGCCGCAAGGACGGATGGAAACTATGGACTTGGCCCAGTTGATATAGAAATGTCTCGCAAAGGAGCGGCAGTCTAAAGGGGGTTGAAGTGGACCCAATCTTCGCATTCATGAGCTAGTAAGGGTGCAAAAGGCACCGACAGGAAAATTTCAGCCCGGTAAGGAGAAGAACGTGGAGTCAGGGAAGAGGAGACAGTTAGGCTCATTGCAGATGCTCAAATGAGAGACATGGAGGCGAAGGGGTTGTGCTTCAGCTACGGTGAAAAGTTCATCTCTGGGCATCACTGTCGCAACCACGTTCTCTAGTTGTTGATATCGGGTGAAGGTGAAATGTTCACCAGAGAAGAGATAGAAGAGGTGGAAGGGGACGTGCATCTTCACGTGGAGTAGCACGTCCATGGTTTTCATGCACTATCTTCGGGACAAGGTGGGTTTTCAGGGCGGAGTAATGCTAGATATGTAATTTTGGCACATTAGGGGCATTTTCATAATTTTCGGATTTTTAGCGGCTTTTAAGTAAATTTTAGTTTTAAGGGTCTTTATGTAATTTTATATTTTCATTTTATTATTTATAGGAGGGCTTGGGGGACTATGGATTCTCATACTTGATTGTGGAGAGAAGAAACTTATGAGTTTGAGAATTGCATCGTTTATTGGAGAGTGCGGTCATCCTATATAATTGGCGACTTAGGAAAGCGGGATCCTCTCGAAAGATCTCAACTTCATCCTTGTACCTCTTTATTTTCATATTATCATCAATAAAAATCCCTCTTTTCTCCCTATCTCACTCACCAAAACCCTAAAAATCCCACCATTCCACCCAAACCCTAATTTTCTACATTAAAAACTGAGAAAAATCCTATCAGAAACTGTTGAGGCAGGCACAGTAATGTTAACTTCTTTAGTGAAGCTAGCTTTACCCTGTGTTAAACAGGCGGTGATAGGGTTGTGGACATCAGATCTTGGTACCCAATAGGTTAGGTTACGTTGCTACACGCTTGTAGAAAATGGGCATATAAATGTGACAATTGAGTTGATCACAAAACATGTAACCACGATGGCATGATTAGGTTGATTTGCATATTAAGTTAAATAATCCTCCACCATGGAGGATCCAGTAGACAGATGTCAATGCTCCACTTTGGGGAGGTTGCAGGAAGAATGTAGTGCAGTTAATGTACCTACTATTACTTGAATTCAGGGTGAAGCCAGCTAGTGAGTGTTGTTGTTGTTGAATGAAATGATGTGGTTCTTAGACTTATTTTCAGTTTTTGAAAATTGTTATTTTGATTAAGGATCGAACTAAAGCTTACAATATATGTACTAAAAGATGAAAGTTTCATTATTCATAAATGTTACCTGTTACATGTCTTTAAAAATGTACATGCATGTCTTCTTGATGTACGCACACACACAAATTATACAAGGCATCCTGAATTGCCAAATAAATAACTCATTAAGTTTTCTGCATACATCTAAGGCAATGGGGTAAGGTAATGGGGGAAGGTAATGTACCCCATTACAGTTGTTTTACCATTGCCACTCTAATTAATACAAGAGGTGAAAATAAGAAAAACAACATAAACAAGGAAGACAAGGAAAAAATACCTAATCCCAACAAACAAAAAGCGCATGAGAAAGGGGATAAAAAGCAACTTGCTCATACAGTAATACCATTCAAGTTTTCAGAACATAAAACTTTGAGAAATGTTTGTGCATCTGTGCATCTTGCACACACACACACACACAAACATGTCTCTTATCATGGCACCTCTAAATTAACCCTCAAACTTAGCTGACGTCCCACTTTAGTTATGGCCATTGTGGGGAAGTATGTCAACTAGACAAAATGAACTATTGTTTGATTGAAACATAGTCAAATTCATTCAATCTAATTTTCATCTAGCGCCATTGATGGTCTTAACTATAAGCAAACATTTACTTTGTATCTACCTAGTGTGTAATGGACCATACATTTTTACAAATATGTTAATAATTGACGTCACCAAGGAAGTGAAACCATGAAAGTGCACACAGTGAACAAAGAGGCAACACTGAAAATTAACCTATCACATATGCATGGCCTTACATCATTGTTTTTTTTGGATTCTCTGTAACAATGCCCATTCTGATGTTAGCACATGCCATTGATTTATTTTGTACTGGAGTTCACCCCACTCAGTCAATTATAGCCACCAAGGGGTGCTTCATGCAAATAGTTTTGATGTTCTGGCTCTACATCAGCTGCAACCAGACCACAATGGTCTGCGGTAAACATCAAGTCTGTAGTTGCAATGTCCATATACTGCTTCGAATTGGATTATTAGTTTTGTGGAGATTCATGGTGTTGAACACCTTCTCTAGCTTTATTTTCTTGACATTTCAAATCTATTTTTCTTTTACTTTTACTTTATTCATCTAACATTTGGTCTCTTGGCACTATATAACATTCATGAAATTTGTACGAGAACATGACATTGTCCTGATTTTACAATTCAATTTCTATGATGCATCCCTGTTTAAGTTACTATCAAGTCTAGATTGTGTTCAGTAAAGGTCCAGTTTAATCAAATTAATCTATTCTGCTCAAAAGGACCGGAAATCTGGAGTTGGATAAGCCATGTGGTGCATTCATGCAGCGGCTTAATTTTCACAAAACTGCCATAAACTTTGGCTATATTTCAAAAAACTATATTTTTGACACTTACAAAAAACTACCATGTATTATGAGTTGTACAAAAAACTACCACATACCTTCAGTTTCAAATAACTGCCATGTGCATCTAAAAAATATATTCCAAGGTCATGGAGCTCAAGGAGCACTTGGTGGATGCTTGAGAAAGCTTTTTATATATTTCAAAGTAAATGGTTGTTATTTGAAACTGAAAAGTTTGTAGTAGTTTTTCATATTTTTCGAAGTATTTGAAATATGGCCAAAGTTCATGGTCGATTCATGAAATTTATCCTTCATGCAGCTGGTAGTAGTCCTATGTTGTGTTTGTTGGTCTTTTGAATTTTGGATCCCCTAAGACCCATATCACTTGTCTGTTAAATGTGGCTAGTCTTGTAAGTGTATGAGTTTGTAGCAGAATTTTACCAATACTAGAAGCCTAGGACAATGAAGAAACTCAAATATATCTAGATCTATACCACAATGTGGTATAGTAGCTATTGGATTGTTTTTGCGATTTTCATCATCCTAGATCTGATGGTAGTTTCATTTACGGGAATGAACATGCTGTAACGGCCACATTTATGTAGTACGTATTTTCGTACGTATCTCCTTAAGGCATTGGGTTGTGAGTGTTTTCGCTCTTCGATTATTAATACATTATCCGTAGATCAGGCTCGTGTTTGGACCCCGTATTCATGACCCTCTCGAAGGCGCGATCGCTCCGGTATTTTTGTTTGAATTTTTGGATGACCAGGAGTAAGTTGTAATAATCCTATTATGCATTATAAACCTTTTAACTAAATTTTAAATAAAAAAAATCCAAATCTTAATTAAATCCAACCGTTATTACTATTCCTATGAAAGAGTGCACAATTTTGGAATGTTACGTAAAGATTGGATTTGCTTATATTTTGTATTTAACTTATTATGTTTAATATAATGCCATGTGGGCTCTCGCATGCTGGTTGCCATATTTTTAAACTGAACTATATCCTAACTATTAAGTATTAACCAATATATCCCAACGGTTCTCTCTTTCGTCTCACCCACGTCCGTGCATGCGGTTGCAACCTCCCAACCTCCCCGATCTCCAACCCGCATGCCAAAGCCACCCTCTCAACGGCAGCCAACCCCTCCCCTGTTCTCTCTGTTCCCCCTCGAGCCCCCTCACTCCAGCACCGAAACCAAGCATCTCTCCCCACTTCGGCAACGTTTCAGTCAAGCCCAGACCGGCGACGCCCGATCACAGCCTTCCTCCGCCTGATGAAGCCGCGCCGCCCCGTATCCAGCCTCCCCTATCTCAGCCCCATCTCCCCTGCCTCTCCTCTTCCCGCCCATGTTCATAGACCCGACTACAGACCGACGGTGCCCAGCACCCCTCCAGCCCGCCACTCGCCTCGCTCCGATGAGCGCTCCTTCACTGCCGCCACTCGTCGAACTTCGCCCTCTCCTCCTCCGTTCGAGCCCATCACCGCTCCGACCTCTCCTTTTTTCCTTCCGCCTTCATAAGCCAGCGGCATCACCCCAGGCCTCACGCTGTTACTATTCCTCCCTTCCTCTTCTCGACCTAGTCCGGCGGCGATCACGCCACCAGTCCCCGTCGAACAGCCGCCACCCGAGCCACCCACCACACTCACAGTCCCGCCAACTACCGTCCAGACCACCGGCCCTCACCATCTTTGGTGTGCACACCCGTCGCCGTTCAAGCCACCATGACTCATGCATGCCAGCGCAAGACGAAGGAACGAAGCGGTTAGTTCTTTAAATTTAGCAGTTTGATATATGATGCCATGTATGATGCGTGAGTGGGTATGTCATATATTAATAATATTATTTCATATAACAAGTAAGTAGCAGTACTTACAGCCATGCTCTTTTATTAAGTAATATACTATTATATAATAGTTATAGTACGGATCAAAATGGTGTTTTTTAAAGTAGGGATTGAATTAAAACGATAGTTGTGTAGGTCAGTACATATACTTTGGTAATGTTAGTTAAATATTTGAGTATTACTAGTAGGTTAGCAATATACATGCTTAAACCTAAATTAATAATTGGTTTGATAATCTAGTTAATGTAATAGTTTAAAATAATCTATAACATACCAGCATTTTGGTTTATACACATATTAACAACTAGTACTTTGTTAGCAGTTAGTATTAAGTTGTTAGGTATTAAAAAAATAGTATTTATATATATAGCAGACCTAATAAACCGATTACGAGCTGTTAACTTAAGATCATAAACTTGATGACACAGATGAACCGTGCATCTCGATGCGATCACTTGGGCACCCAAATCGCGTCGCCTCGGGCTGGGCGATGGTTTGAGCACATAGGAAGTTCTGGACCTCTCTGATCTGTGTTTGCAGCACGTCTCTTTCAGGCAAGTGAAACTTGCACATTAATTTGTTAGGCCATGTTTTAGGCCATTTTGTACGATTGTGTAAAAGAGACTAGGCGGTGAAATGATAGTCGCCTAGACGACCATATTTGATCTAGTTTGACAACGAAACTAGATCCGACACCCTACTTGATCTAGCTTGACAACGAAGCTAGATCCGACACCTTTACTATGCTATCATTTCATGCTGCATGTCACGTTTACTTTCAAATTAACTGTATGCACTCTTAATTGCTTATTGTCATGTCATTTCATGCATCTTATCATGAATGTGTAGCACACGCTACTTTAAATGTAAGCTGCGGCGAGTAGGATCTTGACTCCTATATATTGATAGAGGCTAGGTGCACCCCTATGCCATATACAAAAACACTTCCTGGCTCGTGATCCAGAAGATGGGCGCCAGTCCATATCCAAAAACACTTCCTGGCTCGTGATCCAGAAGATGGGCGCCAGTCCATATACTGAAAACACTACATGGCTCGTGATTCAGAAGATGGGCACCAGTCCATATACACGTGAAATAATGATTCGTAGTTTTCTGCTACGACGTGCTTGCTTGTTATCATCATGTTCATTTAAACTGCCGCATTCATTAAATAACATGTCATGTCATCTCCATTATTTTAGAACTGCTAGTTGTACACTTTTGCTCTTATGTTTCCTTGCACAAAAGTCTCCATTCCTTGTGTGGATTTTTGCTGACATGTGCCCTTTTCTCTTTGGGTGTCGCATGTCAGGTTTTGAGTCTGAATTAGTTGATGAGGACACAGTTTGCTGACGTCCAGTTCGAGAACACCAGAGTTCTACCCTTAGTCTCAGATGGTGACTTTCCTTAGTTGTTTACCTTCTTAGTAGTTGTTGTTAGGTTGTTCGGTGCGTTGCACCCTTCTCTTTGTATTAGTTTCGGCCATGCTTAGGCCTTCTTTTCAGACTCTGTACTTTACTTTATGACTATCTCTGTAATGTTTGGAATAAAATCTGTGGATGTTGAATGTTGGATAATTTTGTTTGTCTATCCCTCATTATTATTATTGTTGTTTCGCTGCAATGTAAAGAACCTGATAATGGATTCAATTACCAGACGCTTATCAGACTGTAGCTTCACAGCTCCAAGTCTGAGCGGACCTCTTCACGTCTCGCCTTCCATACTTGGGAAGCGGGTCGTGACAGGTTTTAGTGGTGGCCCATGCAGGTCCTCTTTACATCTGCGAAATATCGGAACAATAATAATGATAACAACATCCATTTAAATATTCGGAACATTCAAGTCATGAATTGAGTCTAATCTGAACATTTCTTTGTCTTAGATAGCTAGAAGACGTGTTACCCGAGCATCTTGTCTCAGTATAATAGGGGTAATCCATTAGACCTGGACTATAAGAAGATTTAGTTAGACGCCCGTGCTTACTAGTTAGGCATCCATGATTGTTAGTTAGACATTCTACTAAGAATTGGTATAATCATCTTAGGAATTTCCTTAGTGGTTCTTACCTAGCCCTGACCATATTAGATTTCTAGAGCTTTTCCTTTAGTCGTTCGTTGAGTCCATCAATTTCGGGCCCAACAGAATGTAATCGTGATCCCCTAAGGACCTTTTCCTGAGATCTCTCTTATAGTCTAGTTCATTACAAGTCTTAGTGCTAAGTTCTCCTAATCTCTGCTCGGCCGGTAATTAGAACCCCTACTTTCTAGCATCTCCCTAATCATTACACTTCTGTGTTATCGACCGTAGAATTCCATCGTTACTTTTCATGAATCATATCCTAGGTGTATTTATGTATCAATCATGCAATCTTATTCTTTGCCCTCGAATCACGTGATCGCCTTATGACGATTATCGTAAATTTTTCGAATCTTCTCCGTTGCAAATCCTGATTCTTCCAAAGGTATTTTCGATTTTCCTTATTAAATTCTTCGATCAGTTTAACTTCTTGAAAACCCCTTCTCATATATTTGAATTCCTTGCTTTTCAGTTGAGTTAAAATTCTTTCTTAGATTTTGAAGTCTACTTGGTCGTAATTTTTAATTACTATCTCATAACCATTTTCTAACCGGTATCTTTCGTATTTCAGTTTTAAAACCTTATTACCATTTTGATAATTCAGTATATCATCCTTTTTCTAAACTACGAAATTTATTTTAACCACTTGCCGTACATACTTTTAGAATACTTTTCTAAGCTAAATAGAACTTAATTTTTTTAATATATTAGTTTATATTCATCGAGCTCATACTTAAAAAAAATCCTTGTATAAATCTATTTGCAATTGCAAACCAATCACTACCTCACCCTACTCATTATTTTCTTCGTCTAAAACTTTTTTCCGTGTTTTAGAATTTACCGTCTGCTCACTATTTCTACCTATTGTTATAAGAATATAAATACGATATCATATTTTACACATGTCCCACTTTCGTCTATTTAATTATTTAGAGCAATATTTTTGTCACACCCAACCAGCTATCTCCTTATCCTCGCCTTATCTGAACTCGTTCTTTCTGACCTTGTTACTCTTCGCTTTTGGTTTCGGTTTCCTTTCTATTGTTTAGGCCTTAGTGCTTGTCGTTGCATGTGTCAACCTTAGTCTAGTAGTGGGCCCATTAGTTTTATTGTGATGTCTTCGTGGTGCATGTGTATAGGTTGTGAACCCATGTGTATCACTCATGTGTGAGTGTGCTCCATTTAGTATATTAATGATTGTCTCTTATGTTATGTATGAATACTCAGTGTTATTCGTGATGTATGTATGAAGTTGTATGAATGATGGTATTTATATATGTGGATAGCTATACCACTTTAGGGATGTCTGCGTATATTAGATTTAGTGATGGAATATTTACTAGTGGAGTGTGTGGTTAAAATGTACTTGTAAATATTTGAAATAGTATACTAGTAAGTCATGTGCTTGTTAGGTGTAATGATAATAGATGTGCTTATAGTTAAGTGTGTAGGCCTATTATATGATCTATATGTTAGTACGTGTGAGCGTGTGCTCGTACGTATATATGTATGTGCTTAGCCTTGAGTAGATATGTGCCTACTATATGAATACTAGTCATAACCCGTGCCCGCAGGCACGGTTCATTTAAGATTTTCCCTTGCGAAATCTTTGTTCCGTGAAATTTTTTTTCAAAGCCAAAATTTAAAAGAAAACAAATTAGCTTATAATATTTAGGGGCACAGGCGCCTTCGGCGTGGGTGCCTTCGGTACGGAACAACAAATTCAGCGCATGCGTCTTCGACACAGAACACCAAATTCGACGTGGGTGCCTTCGGCGCAGAACAACAAATTCGATGTAAAACAACAATTTCGACGCATGTGCCTTAGGCGCGGAACAACAAATCAGCGTTAAAAATTGGCGCCGGCGCCTTCGGCGCGGAATAACAAATTCAGCGCATGCGTCGTCGACACAGAACACTAAATTCGACGTGGGTGCCTTCGGCGCAGAACAACAAACTCGACGTAAAACAACAATTTCGGAGCGGGTGCCTTAGACGCGGAACAACAAATCAGCGTTAAAAAATTTAGCCCGCGCCGAACGGAGCGGGTGCCTTAGGCGCGGAACAACAAATCAGCGTTAAAAAATTTAGCGGGCGCCATATACATATAACCTGTGCCCGTGGGACACTGTTCTTTTAAAAATCTTGGACCCACTAATTTTAAACAAACATCAATAATTATTAGTTTCCCCTGAAATATCAGCAGATGGGATCGAAATTTTACAGGGTTTTGCAACGCGGATCAATGAGTTGGCAGCATCTCCCGCGTTCATTCTCCCACAGCTCGCGTCGATTCCCAAGATGAGATTGTGTGTGCACAACATTTTTTTCATAACTAATATTAAAAGGCTATTCATAATTTCAATGTTTTTGTGTATTCCCAACAAATTTCTCTTCAACCCAAAAATTTCCCTCCAAAACTTGATGTGACATTGCCACATAGGACAAATTCAAAATCTGCCCTCAATTGTAATATAGATATCTCTTATCCAATTTCTCTTTTCCAATATCTCTTATCCAATTTCTCTTGATAACATCCCTCTTTTATAATATAGATATCTCTTATCCAATTTCTCTTTTCCAATATCTCTTATCCAATTTCTCTTGCTAACATCCGTCTTTTATAATATAGATATCTCTTATCTAATTTCTCTTGATAACATCCCTCTCTTATAATATAGATATCTCTTATCCAATTTCTCTTGTCCAATATCTCTTATCCAATTTCTCTTGATAACAACCCTCTTTTATAATATAGATATCTCTTATCCAATTTCTCTTTTCCAATATCTCTTATCCAATTTCTCTTGATAACATCCCTCTTTTATAATATAGATATCTCTTATCCAATTTCTCTTTTCCAATATCTCTTATCCAATTTCTCTTGATAACATCCCTCTTTTATAATATAGATATCTCTTATCCAATTTCTCTTGATAACATCCATCTTTTATAATATAGATATCTCTTATCCAATTTCTATTTTCCAATATCTCTTATCCAATTTCTCTTGATAACATCCCTCTTTTATAATATAGATATCTCTTATCCAATTTCTCTTTTCCAATATCTCTTGCTAACATCCCTCTTTTATAATATAGATATCTCTTATCCAATTTCTCTTGATAACATCCATCTTTTATAATATAGATATCTCTTATCCAATTTCTCTTTTCCAATATCTCTTATTCAATTTCTCTTGATAACATATCTCTTTTATAATATAGATATCTCTTATCCAATTTCTCTTTTCCAATATCTCTTATCCAATTTCTATTGATAACATCCCTCTTTTATAATATAGATATCTCTTATCCAATTTCTCATGTCCAATATCTCTTATCCAATTTCTCTTGATAACATCCCTCTTTTATAATATAGATATCTCTTATCCAATTTCTCTTTTCCAATATCTCTTATCCAATTTCTCTTGATAACATCCCTATTTTATAATATAGATATCTCTTATCCAATTTCTCTTTTCCAATATCTCTTATCCAATTTCTCTTGCTAACATCCGTCTTTTATAATATAGATATCTCTTATCTAATTTCTCTTGATAACATCCCTCTCTTATAATATAGATATCTCTTATCCAATTTCTCTTGTCCAATATCTCTTATCCAATTTCTCTTGATAACAACCCTCTTTTATAATATAGATATCTCTTATCCAATTTCTCTTTTCCAATATCTCTTATCCAATTTCTCTTATTAACATCCCTCTTTTATAATATAGACTAGTCATTACCCGTGCCCATAGGGCACAGTTTATTTAATGGCTGAGTTTTTCTCCCCCACAAATTTCAAGTTCACCCAAATTTCAAGTTTTCCCACAAAATTTCAAGTTTCCCCCCAAATTTAAGTTTTCCCCCAAAATTTAAGTCCCCACAAAATTGTCATTACCACCTAGGACAAACTTGCCACGTAGGACAAAGCTTTGTCCTAGTAGGATAAGATTCAAAATCTTCATAGAACTGGAAAAAAATGTCCGAAAGGGGTGAGAATAAAAAGTGTGGGGAGGGTCCATAGGCAAAAATACAAAAACCGGGGTTGTATGTGCACAATTCCCCACCTCCTCTTTTATCCCTCAAAATCTTATCTCTTATATTTTCTCTTATTCAATTTCCCTGTTTTATATAATAGATATCCAAATTCTCTTATCCAATTTCTTATGTCCAAATTCTCTTATCAATTTCTCTTGATAACATCCGTCTTTTATATAATAGATATCCCTTATCCAATTTCTCTTGTCCAATATCTCTTATCCAATTTCTCTTGATAACATCTCTCGTTTGTAATATATATATCCCTTATCCAATTTCTGTTGATAACATCACTCTTATCCAATATCTCTTATTCAATTTCTCTTGATAACATCCCTCCTTTATAATATAGATATCTCTTATCCAATTTATCTTGTCCAATATCTCTAATCCAATTTCTCTTGATAACATCCCTCTTTTATAATATAGATATCTCTTATCCAATTTCTCTTGATAACATCCCTCTTTTATAATATAGATATCTCTTATCCAATTTCTCTTTTCCAATATCTCTTATCCAATTTCTCTTGCTAACATCCGTCTTTTATAATATAGATATCTCTTATCCAATTTCTCTTGATAACATCCCTCTCTTATAATATAGATATCTCTTATCCAATTTCTCTTTTCCACTATCTCTTATCCAATTTCTCTTGACAACATCCCTCTTTTATAATATAGATATCTCTTATCCAATTTCTCTTTTCCAATATCTCTTATCCAATTTCTCTTGACAACATCCCTCTTTTATAATATAGATATCTCTTATCCAATTTCCCTTTTCCAATATCTCTTATCCAATTTCTCTTGATAACATCCCTCTTTTATAATATATATATCTCTTATCCAATTTCTATTGTCCAATATCTCTTATCCAATTTCTATTGATAACATCCCTCTTTTATAATATAGATATCTCTTATCCAATTTCTCTTGATAACATCCCTCTCTTATAATATAGATATCTCTTATCCAATTTCTATTGTCTAATATCTCTTATCCAATTTCTCTTGATAACATCCCTCTTTTATAATATAGATATCTCTTATCCAATTTCTCATGTCCAATATCTCTTATCCAATTTCTCTTGATAACATCCCTCTTTTATAATATAGATATCTCTTATCCAATTTCTCTTTTTCAATATCTCTTATCCAATTTCTCTTGATAACATCCCTCTCTTATAATATAGATATCTCTTATCCAATTTCTCTTGATAACATCCCTCTCTTATAATATAGATATCTCTTATCCAATTTCTCTTTTCCACTATCTCTTATCCAATTTCTCTTGATAACATCCCTCTTTTATAATATAGATATCTCTTATCCAATTTCTCTTTTCCAATATCTCTTATCCAATTTCGCTTGACAACATCCCTCTTTTATAATATAGATATCTCTTATCCAATTTTCCTTTTCCAATATCTCTTATCCAATTTCTCTTGACAACATCCCTCTTTTATAATATATATATCTCTTATCCAATTTCTATTGTCCAATATCTCTTATCCAATTTCTATTGATAACATCCCTCTTTTATAATATAGATATCTCTTATCCAATTTCTCTTGATAACATCCCTCTTTTATAATATAGATATCTCTTATCCAATTTCTCTTTTCCAATATCTCTTATCCAATATCTCTTGATAACATCCCTCTTTTATAATATAGATATCTCTTATCCAATTTCTCTTTTCCAATATCTCTTATCCAATATCTCTTGATAACATCCCTCTTTTATAATATAGATATCTCTTATCCAATATCTCTTTTCCAATATCTCTTATCCAATTTCTCTTGATAACATCCCTCTTTTATAATATAGATATCTCTTATCCAATTTCTCTTTTCCAATATCTCTTATCCAATTTCTCTTGATAACATCCCTCTTTTATAATATAAATATCTCTTATTCAATTTTTCTTGATAACATCCCTCTCTTATAATATAGATATTTCTTATCCAATTTCTCTTGTCCAATATCTCTTATTCAATTTCTCTTGATAACATCCCTCTTTTATAATATAGATATCTCTTATCCAGTTTCTCTTTTCCAATATCTCTTATCCAATTTCTCTTGATAACATCCCTCTTTTATAATATAGATGTGTGATATACGTACGGTAATAGGGTTATAATTTTGTTTGGTATTGCTTGCCTTTACGAGATGTTGTGCGTGTGCGTGTATACCATGAGGTATACATGATTAATGAATGTCTTAACTATATATGGATAAGTATATGTATTAGTATACTAATTATATGTAAATTGCTTTGGTGTGAATATATATTATAAGTATGTGGCTATACGATGCATGCATATATGAGATAGTGTATTTTGATTATATACGTGTGCTGATTATGGTATGTATGTGGCTACGTTGGTAGTTATATATATATTCGAGTGGTGTTGGTATATGTTTAAATATCGTGTTATGTATATAGAGTGTTCTGATATGGGTTTTGAGTCTCACTCAAGCTTGAGTGGGTATACTCTAAGTATATTGTTACATATGTCTATGGTTTGCGTATCGCACTATGAAAATAGTAATGGATGATGTATGTATAATGATAGGATTGGTTGTGTTACGCACATGATTGTGGGTGTCTATACCATTATATAGTTATAGGTGTTGGTCTTGTAGTTTAGCTACTTACTAAGGTTTTACAGGTGGAATGTATATCTGTTAGCTAAACTTGATGTGTAGAATGTGCTAAGTATATAGCGGTATGAGTGGTACGTATGAATGGTATGTTAGCGTGTATGGGCGTGCACCATGCACGGGTAAGTATGTGCTTAGCTATAGATATTTGTGACTGTTTGGTGTGCCTTAAATATAGTTATAGGACTGTATGTGATGTGAATATATGGCGAAGTATATGTGTGCATATGAATAACTATATATTTGTGAAATTATAGTAGTGGTGAATGTATATTAGATATAGTAAACACGATTTAATGTTGTGTGGTGTGATTACATGTGTTGATATGTTTGGTGTTGGATGTATACAAGAGATATAGGGAGTAGTATATCCATGTTTGTTTGTACATAGGTAGTTATCTATACGTGAAGTCTACGATTGTATTTGCTGATGTGAACTATTTTTTTCTTTTTTTCTTTTTTTGTTTTTTGTTTTTTGTTTTGTAATTATGTATACCTTGATTATGTGATAAGTGTGTGATAACTATATAAGGGATGTATGTGACTATATGAATGATTGAGGTACATGTATGAATTTGACTGTTTATGTTAGGTATAAGTTTAGAATGTGCATACACACACACACACACACGTGTTTATGGTATTAATGTTTGACTATCTAGTTATATATAAGCACTTGTAGTGACTATACATGGTTTGAATTATAATGTGATATGATTGGGGTAGTTACTAGAGTGGCTAGATAGATTTATAGTTAGAAAGTCCGAGGACGGACTTTATTCTAAGGTGGGTAGGATGTAATGGCCACATTTATGTAGTACGTATTTTCGTACGTATCTCCTTAAGGCATTGGGTTGTGAGTGTTTTCGCTCTTCGATTATTAATACATTATCCGTAGATCAGGCTTGTGTTTGGACCCCGTATTCACGACCCTCTCGAAGGCGCGATCGCCCCGGTATTTTTGTTTGAATTTTTGGATGACCAGGAGTAAGTTGTAATAATCCTATTATGCATTATAAACCTTTTAACTAAATTTTAAATAAAAAAAATCCAAATCTTAATTAAATCCAACTGTTATTACTATTCCTATGAAAGAGTGCACAGTTTTGGAATGTTACGTAAAGATTGGATTTGCTTATATTTTGTATTTAACTTATTCTATGTTTAATATAATGCCATGTGGGCTCTCGCATGCTGGTTGCCATATTTTTAAACTGAGCTATATCCTAACTATTAAGTATTAACCAATATATCCCAACGGCTCTCTCTTTCGTCTCACCCACGTCCGTGCATGCGGTTGCAACCTCCCTATCTCCCCGATCTCCAACCCGCATGCCAAAGCCACCCTCTCAACGGCAGCCAACCCCTCCCCTGTTCTCTCTGTTCCCCCTCGAGCCCCCTCACTCCAGCACCGAAACCAAGCATCTCTCCCCACTTCGGCAACGTTTCAGTCAAGCCCAGACCGGCGACGCCCGATCACAGCCCTCCTCCGCCTGATGAAGCCGCGCCGCCCCGTATCCAGCCTCCCCTATCTCAGCCCCATCTCCACTGCCTCTCCTCTTCCCGCCCATGTTCATAGACCCGACTACAGACCGACGGTGCCCAGCACCCCACCAGCCCGCCACTCGCCTCGCTCCGATGAGTGCTCCTTCACTGCCGCCACTCGTCGAACTTCGCCCTCTCCTCCTCCGTTCGAGCCCACCACCGCTCCGACCTCCCCTTTTTTCCTTCCGCCTTCACAAGCCAGCGGCATCACCCCAGGCCTCACGCTGCTGCTATTCCTCCCTTCCTCTTCTCGACCTAGTCCGGCGGCGATCACGCCACCAGTCCCCGTCGAACAGCCGCCACCCGAGCCACCCACCACACTCACAGTCCCGCCAACTACCGTCCAGACCACCGGCCCTCACCATCTTTGGTGTGCACACCCGTCGCCGTTCAAGCCACCATGACTCATGCATGCCAGCGCAAGACGAAGGAACGAAGCGGTTAGTTCTTTAAATTTAGCAGTTTGATATATGATGCCATGTATGATGCGTGAGTGGGTATGTCATATATTAATAATATTATTTCATATAACAAGTAAGTAGCAGTACTTACATCCATGCTCTTTTATTAAGTAATATACTATTATATAATAGTTATAGTACGGATCAAAATGGTATTTTTTAAAGTAGGGATTGAATTAAAACGATAGTTGTGTAGGTCAGTACATATACTTTGGTAATGTTAGTTAAATATTTGAGTATTACTAGTAGGTTAGCAATATACATGCTTAAACCTAAATTAATAATTGGTTTGATAATCTAGTTAATGTAATAGTTTAAAATAATCTATAACATACCAGCATTTTGGTTTATACACATATTAACAACTAGTACTTTGTTAGCAGTTAGTATTAAGTTGTTAGGTATTAAAAAAAATAGTATCTATATATATAGCAGACCTAATAAACCGATTACGAGCTGTTAACTTAAGATCATAAACTTGATGACACAGATGAACCGTGCATCTCGATGCGATCACTTGGGCACCCAAATCGCGTCGCCTCGGGCTGGGCGATGGTTTGAGCACATATGAAGTTCTGGACCTCTCTATTCTGTGTTTGCAGCACGTCTCTTTCAGGCAAGTGAAACTTGCACATTAATTTGTTAGGCCATGTTTTAGGCCATTTTGTACGATTGTGTAAAAGAAACTAGGCGGTGAAATGATAGTCACCTAGACGACCATATTTGATCTAGTTTGACAACGAAACTAGATCCGACACCCTACTTGATCTAGCTTGACAACGAAGCTAGATCCGACACCTTTACTATGCTATCATTTCATGCTGCATGTCACGTTTACTTTCAAATTAACTGTATGCACTCTTAATTGCTTATTGCCATGTCATTTTATGCATCTTATCATGAATGTGTAGCACACGCTACTTTAAATGTAAGCTGCGGCGAGTAGGATCTTGACTCCTATATATTGATAGAGGCTAGGTGCACCCCTATGCCATATACAAAAACACTTTCTGGCTCGTGATCCAGAAGATGGGCGCCAGTCCATATCCAAAAACACTTTCTGGCTCGTGATCCAGAAGATGGGCGCCAGTCCATATACTGAAAACACTACATGGCTCGTGATTCAGAAGATGGGCACCAGTCCATATACACGTGAAATAATGATTCGTAGTTTTCTGCTACGACGTGCTTGCTTGTTATCATCATGTTCATTTAAACTGCCGCATTCATTAAATAACATGTCATGTCATCTCCATTATTTTAGAACTGCTAGTTGTACACTTTTGCTCTTATGTTTCCTTGCACAAAAGTCTCCAGTCCTTATTAGGATTTTTGCTGACATGTGCCCTTTTCTCTTTGGGTGTCACATGTCAGGTTTTGAGCCTGAATTAGTTGATGAGGACACAGTTTGCTGACGTCCAGTTCGAGAACACCAGAGTTCTACCCTTAGTCTTAGCTGGTGACTTTCCTTAGTTGTTGTTTACCTTCTTAGTAGTTGTTGTTAGGTCCCTTTGTATTAGTTTCAGCGATGCTTAGGCCTTCTTTTCAGACTCTGTACTTTACTTTATGACTATCTCTGTAATGTTTGGAATAAAATCTGTGGATGTTGAATGTTGGATAATTTTGTTTGTCTATCCCTCATTATTATTATTGTTGTTTTGCCACAATGTAAAGAACCTGATAATGGATTCAATTACCAGACGCTTATCAGACTGTAGCTTCACAGCTCCAAGTTTAAGCGGACCTCTTCACGTCTCGCCTTCCATACTTGGGAAGCGGGTCGTGACACATGCTCCCCTCTTGCAATCAACTGAAGTATTGAATGATTCAACATTTTCTTCTTTTCCACATGCAATGAAAATATATGAAATGCATACAATGCACTACGGAAACTTGTCATGGTTACAAACTCACCGTTTAACACAATACCAGTCTTTTCATGCCTCATTCTTCAAAATGTTAGTTTTCCTGTCTATTGCATTGAGTCAGCATAGGAAATTATTGATTTCATTCCCTGTTTTTATAGTTCTGTTACTCAGAAGCATGATTATGCTACGAATGACCTGAGAAAGACGCGTAAACATCTTAACAATTTTTCTCCTGCTTAGTTTGTTCTAGAATAGTAGCTAGGTATCTTACAAAAACCAAGATAAAGTCTTTTTGTAGCTTTGTCTCCATATTGATGGGTTTATTCCATTTTCAGATTCGAAAGCTATTGGAGGAGTTTTTTGGTCTATGTATTGAAAGGAAGAGAAGAGTTTAACATGTTCCTGAAGTATCTTTTGATGCTTGTGACCTTTATGTTAGTTAGAATCCAATTATATGCATTAAAGGATTTGGTTTCTCCTTTTGTTGTAAGCAGAATATGAGGAAGCTTCTTAACGTTTGGTTCTTTTGTTTTCTCTAACTATGATGTTGCCTTCAGATCAAGAATAATTTGGCCGCCCATTTCCCTTGACCATGAGTTATGCCTATTTTGATTACTCTTAAATCAAAACAAATGCTCTGTTTCTGCACCTCTCATTTGTTTCCTTATAATAATTATCTTTTCTATTAATATATTTAATCTTGTCTCCTCTTTTGCTGTGTTATAGTAGCTGTGTTATGAAATTTATTCGGATATTTATTTTCACAATTGGGAAATGTAGAACTCTAGGCTGCACTTTATTGGAATATGGAGGAATCGCTACCGCAAACGCTTTTGTAACAAGCCAAGTGGAATTCCGCACATCAATGTCAATGTGAATGCTATATCGAAGCCGCAGAAAGCTTCAGTTATTCATATAGACATGGTAAACTTCTACTTATTTGAGTACCCTGTGTAATTTACTTATGCTACAAATACTTCCAGTTTACTTTCATCAGTTGAGTACAGTTTGATAACTGTATCTTTTTTCCTTCCCCCCACCTTTATATATATATCACTTGCAATTAAGATTTGTCTTGTTATGCCTTTTTTGTAATAATTATTTCTCTTTCAGGATTGTTTTTTTGTGTCAGTTGTTATCAGGAATTATCCTGAACTTGCTGATAAGCCTGTAGCTGTGTGCCACTCAGACAGTCCCAAAGGAACAGCAGAAATATCCTCCGCCAGCTATCCGGCACGAGAATACGGTGAACTGCTATTTTCAATTAGATGTTTTGGGGATTAGCTCTGACCTACAATCTTTATGAATATGATAATTATGCAGCTATTTGCTTTCAGGAGTAAAGGCTGGGATGTTTGTGAGAGATGCCAAAGCTCTCTGTCCTCACCTTGTTATCTTTCCTTATGACTTTGATGCCTATGAAGAGGTCATTACACTTCAATGATGTTTTGGCTAAGCAATTATAGACATCAGAGTTCCCTTCTAATGCCATGACCTCTGTATAATTGGTGTTGTCGCTTCTAGTCTTTATTATTATTATTATTAGTACTATTTCTTACAGGTTGCCGATCAGTTCTATAGCATACTGCACAAACATTGCAACAAAGTTCAGGTTTGCTATTGTAATCAAAATTAGACACTTTTTAAATAATTGTAATGAAGTTGAAGGCCTAGGATGCCTAGTGGCAATCCATCATAACTGTGCCTTGCTACTTTGCTTAAATTCAGGCAATAAGCTGTGACGAAGCATTTCTGGATGTCACTGAATCTGCCAATAATGACCCAGAAAACTTAGCATTGATGATAAGGAGGGAGATTGCTGAGACCACCAGATGTACGGCCAGTGCGGGGATTGCTGAGAACATGTTCCTTGCCCGTTTGGCTACCAGATCAGCTAAACCAAATGGTCAATTTTTCATCTCACCTGAGAGAGTAGGTTTTACATTTTTTGGTCTCTTTGCACATTATTTTCATATTACCTGTCAAATTTGAAGGTGATGCTTAGCTATTGCTTCTCCATAGTTATGCCACTAACGACTTCCCAAGCTTTACAATCTGTTGGTGGTGCATAAACATATGAACTAAGTAGTGTCACTTTTGTTTTGGGATTTTAATGTATATGCTACATAGTGTGGGTGTTCTTTTTTTGGTGTATGGGCGGTGGATGGTTTTTTTGTTTTTTTCTGTGGGGGGGGGGGGGGGGTTGATGTGGATGGGTGTGGGTATGCGTGTCCCCCCCCGGGGGGGGGGGTTCATGTGTATGTGTGTGCATGTAGGTTGGGGGGATGTAGCCTCACCTCATATATCAAACACTGGCACTACACAACACAACAGGGCGATAGAACAACAAATTCTCGGGAAGGACAACAAATTCTAGGGAAGGACACCTGAAACCAACGTTTGAGGTATCGGCCGATTCCCGTTGGTATCGGCCGTACCGTATCGGTATTGACACGTAACGAGACCGAAATCCCCTAGATATCGGTATCGGGCGGAACGGAAGGGTTTCGGCCAGTATCGCGCAGTATCACCCAGTTTCGGGCGATACTGGCCGAAACCCTTCCGATCTGACAACCCTAGGTGTAGGCAGAAGCCGTCTAAAGGAGGAAGATGACAAACCCCAAAAAAATCCAAAACAAAATCCCCGTGGGCTAACAGGAAAATCACCCGTGAGAGAACATGAAAATCACCCGTGAGAGAACAAGAAAGTGCTCGTGAGTGAACAGAATTACACGTGAATTCACAGTAATTGGAAGCTTTAAAAAGAGGGTAGAGCAGAGCAGTCGTTACAAACCTCATCAATCGATCAACGAGAATTTTCCAAGCTCCAATCCATTCAAACCCTGACTTCTGAGCAGCAGATCTCCTGAACTCCATGACCGAGCGCATCAGATTACCGTGAGGAGGTGCATCGTAGCATCAGACGAGCCATCACCATCGTGTAGCAGCAGCCGTCACCGTTGAGCCGTTGCCGTAGCAGCAGACGAGAAGGGGAGTCATCGCCGACGGGCTAGGCGCCGGCGCCGTCGGAACGCAACAAGACCTAATTTTTTATGTACAAAATCGAGTAGATGCGATTGCGAACGAAAGGATTTTGACGCCTCACAGCTTCGTCGCCTCGAGGTTAGCAACAAAAATTTAATTAAATTACCAAATGCCCACATAATTCATCGTATTTACAAGCTCACCATTATAGTGAAACCTAATAAAAGAACTAATGGCATATTTGTAAATAGACTGAAAAATCTGGGCAACTGAAAACACTTTGAATCTGACAGCCCATGTTCAATTACCAAATTACACACATCCTTTGTTATATTTACGAGTTTGAGACGTACCTAAAACCTAATCAATAAAGAGAATGGCATAGTCGTAAATATAAAGAACTAGCTGGGCAAAATGAATTCAAATGAGTGTTACAAGCCTGCTAAACACATTAAACATTTAGCTAAACTCAGTTCGATTTAATTACTAGTTTGCCATTAATTTCGTACCCAAAGAGTATGCTTAGCAAAATGTGCAGTGTGAATAGCCGAAGTGCTTAATACTAGGTAATTGATTCCTTAATACTATAGAAATACTACTATAAATACTAATAAATACTAAATAAAGGTAAGAAATTATTGGTAGAAAACAGTAGGTACTTAAATGAATTATATGTAGAAAATACTAGGTACTAATAGATAATATTAAGTTAATTCTTTATACTACAAAAATACCAATTAAAAAAATACGAATAAATACTAATATAAGTTAAGGAATTATTGGTAGAAAGTGCTAGGTACTTAAGTCCTTATACTATAGAAATACTAATAAAAATACCAATAAATAGTAATAAATACTAGGTACTAAAATACTAAAACATACTAAAGAATCTAATAAATATTATAAAAATTACTAAAGAAATACAAAAAATTATTACATAAATACTGAAAATAGTACTTAAACATACTCAAGAAATTAATGTTAGAAATTATAAAAAAGAAGTTAGACAAATATAAAAAATGTTTAAATCAAAACATTTTACAAATTATATAAGTATTTTCTAGTTTCTAGTTCTACTAATAAATAACAAAAGATACATAATTTTCTAGTAACTAATTGGGGTGTGCAGGTCTAGGTACCATGTTATGTTACCCGGACCCTACACGGTAAAGAACCGGTTCCTAAAATTTGGAACCGGAACCTACCCAGTTGGACCATATACCCGGAATCTACCCGGACCCGATAGTTCCGGGTAGGTTCCGGGTATCTGGTAAAAACACTAATAGAATAAAGATTATTGCACATGCTCTATTTTTTAACAGTGTTAAAAAAGCACAGGTGCATAAGCACCCCAAACAAACATGCAGATACTCAAGTTAGTACAAATTTTATTAGAATGGAAAATATCTCTTGACATCTAGGTAACCTTTGGGGCAGCCATTGGATACTCTTCAGGCAAAAAAATTCAAGCTTGAAAACACCTCCTGAAAAATCAAACAAAAATGAGACAAATGGCCCTTATCAGTGGACATATGATTATAAAATCTCTAAGATTATCAGCTGTAATCTTATGTCATACACCAGTATGGACTCTCGCTTCAACAAAGCTATGGATTTTTTTTATTTCCATGCCTCTAAATAAAAAGGTACATGCTTTAAATAAAAAAGGTACAATGCTAAGGATGTCGAAGGGCCACAAAATGTGCATATTTGCTGAGCCGGTCCACCGCAACAAAAATGATAAAAAATGCTTTCGATTGAGGAAACCGTTTCATAAAAATCATCGTGACTTCCTCTCAGACCCGTTTTGGTAGAGACAACGGCTGTGCCATTCCTTCAGGTACCATTTTCATATATGTGTCTTTGGTAGACATCACAACTAGCCAACATATTTGCAACATCATTTTTCATCCCAAACCAAGACAGCTTCGCAACCAGGCGGCGGTATGTCTTGAGGACCCCAAAATTTCCCCCAATAGCGCTTCTATGTAACTTCTGTAATAACCTCGGAATATGGGTAGATGTCTGAGGTAATTCAAGTGGCCCTTGATATAGCAACTAATACCTGTCCAATGAATAGCCTGGGTACTTCGTCGAACCCTGCAGTAGTGCAGTCCTGGCTCTTCATTGAGCCCATGCTTGTCTCAATCTCCCGTAACAATGTTTCCCAATCAAGCATCACGGGAACGGACAAAGCTGCCAACTGAGAATCTTTCCACCAGCTTGGACAGAGCATCAGCCACCTTATTCTCTAATCTCGGCATGTACTGGATCTCAAAGTCATCCCGACAACTTAAAGAGCCAAAGCTGATATTCCTTCGTCATTCATTCGTTGCTCCAATAAAAACTTGAGACTCATCTAATCTGTTCGAACAATAAAGCGTCGACCCAATAGGCATGGCCTATATTTCTGCACAGTCAAAACGATAGCCATCAGCTCGTGCTCATAGACTGACTTAAGCTGAGCTATCACAGTCCATTGGCTAAAATAGGCCACTGGCCGTTGGTCCTGCATCAACACCGCTCCTAGCCCATGTACTGAAGCAATTGTCTTCATATTGAAAGGCAGACTGAAATCTGATAAAGCTAACATTGGCACATTGGTCATGGTTCGCTTCAATGCCTCAAAAGCCTGGGTCGTCTCTTCTCCTAATGAAAATATTCCTTCAATTGCTCTATCAGTGGCCAAACAATAATGCTATATTTCTTAACAAACTTCCTGTAATTCTTGTGAGTCCCAGAAATTCTCGTAGCTCCTTTAGTGCCGTAGGTTGTGGCCAATCTTTCATTGTTGCTATCTTGGACCTATCAGCTGCAATCCACTTTTTCGACACATGTCCGAGATTCCACACTCGTGTCTGTGCAAATAGGCATATTTTTTGATTAGCATACAACTGATGATTTTGTAACTCCTACAGAATTATCCCCAGATGCTCCACGTGTGTCTCGATGGACCGGCTGCATACCAATATGTCATCAATGAAAATCAACACAAACCTCATTCTCCAAGATGGTTCACTGTAAAGTACATCTCTGCACGGTATACCCATCCATAAGAGTCATCTCCCAAAAATTGGCATTTTCAGCTTTCGGATCCTTGAATCGATGCCCAATTGTCCTGGCCTGGCGCTCCATTAGGGGCTATCTATAGTATAGCTGGTATGTAGTCTATTTTGGGCTGTGTGATCCATGGAATTCCCCATCGGGACTCCCATTGTCACACCGTTGTCCTCCTATCCGTCATTGAAAAAAATCCAGGGCTCCATCGCCATCGACGATGCGCCCAAGGGCTAGCCGCCCTCTGGGGCCAGCCGTCTGGCCCAGTCGGCCTCTTCGGTTGCTCCTCGGGTGCCGCAGGGCCCCTAGCAGCTGTCCTAGGGGTTGCCGCCCCATCATATGCAACCCAGGGGCCGTGTGACTCTTGGCGGTTGTCCCAGGGGCCGTCATCTCGTGGGTTCCCTCTTGGTTGTTCTCGCTCTCCACACGTGGATTTTGCGCGCCTTCAGTAAGTTTGATCTCATCCTCGACAACGTCAACTTTCCCTTTATTGTTGACGCTTCCCGTTGCTGTGTAGCCTTTGCCAGCTTCATCCTTGTTCATATCCATCTCTGTAGCCACCACCTCAAGTGGAGGGCGGCTATTCATTTCCAATAATTGTTTCTACATGGATTCCATTGACTAAAATCTTTTCCTCTATCGTTTTGTGTTGTTCCTCCATCGTTATCTTGAGGACCTCTACTTCGTTCTCCAATTTCTCCTCCAAAACGTCCACCTTTCTCGCCGCCATGCGGTTTCAGAATCGACCGCCCTAACATCCTAGCCACTCATATATAATAATCAGATTTCACCGCAACTACGAAACTGCCCCGGCTGCCCAAAATTAAAGAATTGCCACTCCTGAGCCGCCGCCTAGGGGATTTGAGCCACACCTTGATGCGCTCCGCCTCCTATACACAACACACAGTCTATTATACACAACAAGCAGTCTATTAATTGATGTGCGTTACTGACGCCTGGCCTCGTGCCATAGGGTTTGGGATGTGTCTTGGACATATGTCAACGGTCAACCTGACTAAACCCAATGATGGTGCTTGCATTGACAGCATCGAGTTATGTTTTGGTGTGAGCCTCATGATCTGTAACGGAAAGGTCTCTTCATTTATGAGCGTTTTGTAATCTCTCCCAACCAATCTTGGACTACTGTTTGAGCTCTTAGGATTTGTTTCATCCATTATTTAGAGCAAACAGACTTTTCAAGCTTTTTTGGTGAACTGATGCATAATGCAAAAAACCACTATTTTAGCATGCAATTTTGATGGAAAAAGGTCATTTCTGGCCCCCACTGGACCAGAATTCTCAACCATGCTATAGGAGAGAAGGACCATGTTTTGTGCACTATCATTCTTATTTCTGTCTATTTTTTTAGTGTTTCCATCAATTTTATTCAGTGAAAAATTAGAAGAAGAATCGGTTTATTAATTGGCTTTACTATATTCTAGAAACCTCCTATTAGTTTCATGCAGAATATGATATATTTGTCTCTCATTCGTCTGCTGCAAAGCACAGGCTACTCTTACATTCATCATAGTTTCCTTTCTGTTAAGTTTCTTGCTGATCACATTCCAATGCATCAAAATGTAAAGATTTAAGCTGTTTCTAATATAAAATAAATATTTTGACACCTTTAAGATGCTCATGACATTTATTATTTATCATCTATGTTATTTATTAAATGATGCAATTTGACCATATTAGTTGGTTTTGGCTTAGTACTTTAATTTTCTTTCTGTTAGGTTGATAGCTATCTGGAAGCTCTTCCCATTACGGCACTTCCGGGCATTGGGCATGCACTCGGAGAAAAGCTAAAAAACAGGCAAATTCATACTTGTGGTCAGATACGCATGATTCCGAAGGTTCTCCACATTATCTAGTTATAACTTCTCTACTTTTAATTAGCATTTCATTTTAGAGGTGTTCGACTACGATAAACATGCTGACATATCTTTGGATAGACTAGTACTTGCTGGGGGTTTACATGAATATAGCTCACTAATGTTCTCTAGTACCTGTGCTCTAAACCTCACCATACATTCACACGATATGAATGTGTTGAAACATAATGTTCAGAGTTAGAATCAAGGTTGAAGCCACAGTTTTTGTTATGGCTTCACTTCCTCTTTTTGGTAAGGGTATTATGAGTTTTGGTGGTTTGGCAATTTTAGCTCATGGTTATTGGCTTGTTGGTATCAATGGTTTAGAAATAAAAGATTGTATTAACTTTTTATACTTCAAAAAGGAAAAAATGGCAAATGCTTGGCATGCTTGCTTTTTTTGAATAATTGATGAAGTTCAGATCAAGTCTCAATACGAATTTGAATAATCTAATTAATGTGACATGTACGTTATTTGAATTATTAATCCTACTGACATGAATATTTGGGCTAAAAATTTGAGCAAATCATTCAAAAGTTGCTTCTTAATAATTATTGAACTCCTTAACCGGGTTTCAATGTAAGTCTAATGATTAAAAATTTTGTAATAGATTTGATCCAACATAATAAATGAGTTGGTATTCGAGCTATGCAATAAAACCAATATAATGAATAAAATAGGTTAACCAACATGACATGGTTTATTATATTTGATTGACCAAATCATCATCATTACCATCATCATTGCCTTCGTACCAACAGATTGGGATCGGCTTCATAGACTCAATATAAAGAATGTTGGGTTGTGATTATTGTCCTATAAAATTTTGCCTTACATACATTTAGCCTTACGTCGTGCTAATTGTGTTAGTCTGATTATTGTCCTATAAAATTTACCCTTTAACCCTTTAACTGTAACTGTAAATGTACATTTCGATCGTAATACTTTATCATCCAAACTCCGTCTCTATTTTCGCTACCAGTCCCATGACATTAATTCTACCAGCATAATATTGTATCATCCAAGCTTGTAATAGCAATCATAATATTTTATCACTCTCTTGTGATCATGTGGTTATATACATTGACCAAATAATAAAGAGATTAATTCTAAGAACCACTTAACTGCTATGTTTTGATTATTTTTTAATTGACTAGATTCCTTTCATGAATGTAAAAAAGAACAATTTTAAGATTTGACAAGTAGTACATTGGCTTTAAATTTTGATTGTTAAATACGATTCATTCACTTGGTAGACTAAGCAAGTTAAGTTTAATCACACATTTTCTTAACTTTTTTACACCACAAATTAACCTTTGGTACTTCAAACCTTTAGGAGGAAAGTGTGGAAAATGGCCGATACTACGGAAAGATTCCTTTTGGCTGATAGGTATTGTACTGGTATTCCTATGATCAGTTTAACATGCATTTTCTTTTACGGTTCATATTCTGAGTTTGGTCATCGTTGAGTTGGGTCATCGCTGTAGTAATCGGAAGCATCGGACCATCGGATCGTACTATATTAGTTGTTATTAGCCATTATTGGTTGTATTGGTAGTTTAAAGAGGATTGTAGCCTAAAACATGAAATGATATGTTAGGTAAGTATTGGTACTGGCCAATATTTCAAGACTTATATGGAATTGTCTTAATAAACTCAACTTCATATATTTTTTTATAATTCTTTTATATCTCAATTTCTTTTGTGAAGATATAATTAGATCCTTCCCACCCAAAGGGAGACAAGGTCATATCCTATTTAATTTTAAGAGGAGTTATAGATTTGAATTCCATTACGATAGGTACCCTTTGCAATGAAATTTTCAAAAATATAAGTATAATAAATTTATTTACTTTTAAGAGCGGCTATGATTCAAAAATAATATTAATTCTAATAATTATTTATTAATTTTAACTTATTTAGAAGTCATAATTGAAATCCAATTTGATGTGTTTTATTTTTAACTTGGTTGAGCTCTTGATTTAAAATTCTTTACATTAAGAATCGTTGGCAATTGAATTTTTTCAACTATATATATTAATTTACTTTTAAGAGTAGTAATAAATAGATCCGATTTTCTTTTCCCTTTTCATCTTCTAATTTTCCAAAGTACTAGTAAATTCACAAAAATGCACTGATAAAAAAGGGGGAATGTAGAGATATCATACTTGATTTTAAGAGTAGTTATATACATACATGTTACTTTTTATCAGAGGTGGGTCATTTAGCTAAATGAGTTACATTTTCACATGTTGTGGGGCCGCTGCCATATGACCCTATTATATTATGTGACATCGTCCTATGTAGTATGATAACTCAATTATCCAGATGGGATGTCATCTCTTACACATTCTCTCATTATATACACAATGTGTATCATATTATATAGGAGCACTTGTGTCATATGGCGTTCGAAAAGTGCACTCTTTACATTTTTAATCATTAACTCCAGTGTTTTAAAATGCAGTTTCATTATGCGCGCTGTTTAGGAGCACATATGCAGGTTACACGACCGATTATGCAGATTACGTGGTTTATGTGAAAATGAATATTTTAGTAAATAAATAAACAGTAAGTATATATTCATATATATATATGTTTGTGTATATTAAATTAAAAAAATCTTAAAATATGGAAACATGGAAGAAATCATATCAACGTTTAAAAACATGGAGTAAATCATACTAAAACATTAGCGGCTGCCTAAAAAAGTAAAAAGAAGAAATGAAAAATAAAAAAGAGAAAAGACATGCAGCGAAGCAACATCGCTGCTTAAAAATAAAAAAGAAAAAAGAAAAAAAGACATGCGGGGATCGTTGCTTCACCATTGCTTAAAAAGAAAAAAAGGAAAAAGAAAAAAGAAAGCGATGAAGCTGTTGCTTCCCATTGGGGAAAAAAAGAAAAAAAGAAACAACATGCTTACCTTCTTCCTGTGTCACTCCACCGTCGCTGTTCCCTTCATCGCTTTGACGCGGTTATCCGTCGCTTCTTCGCCTTAGAGAGAATGGAGAGAGAGACCATCGCTTTTTGCCGAGGGAAAACTATTAAAACTAAAAATAGCTTTTATGCTTAACAGGTTGGGGTTTTCTGTTACCGATTTTACCTCGTATTTTTTCATATGCGGGTGTATAACATTTATGCGGCTGATCGCATAATTCGGCCAGATGTAATTTTCATGTGGCCAAAGGCCGCCTCCTTAAATGCGGTCGTATAAAACTTATTTAGAACTAGTGATGAGAATGGGCATGCCCAAATCCCAATTGGATACCCAATTGGGCATGCCACATTCTAACTCATTCATTGTGGTCTAGGAAGATTGGCCAATCTTTCTAGACCATAATGAATGATTTAGAATGTGGCATGCCCAATTGGGTATCCAGTTGGGCTTTGGACATGCCCATTCTCATCCCTATTTAGAACACTCTGTTCATTTTGATCTTTATATTTTGAAACCCAAACATACCTAAGATCTTTGGTTATGTAAAATTTGTTGCCTATTGATCTAAGGATGAAAGTTCTATTGTTGTTAATTCGTTAATTTTCTAATAATTAGATCAATAAGAAAAGTTTTAGGTTCTCTAGATTTTGGTGTATTTGGGTTGCAGGATATGAAGAACAAAATGAACAGTGTTCGTTGAAAAAAATTTGGGTTGTGCACTTTTTGAGGCCATCACATATGCCGTGTGTTACCTGTCACGCTATATACATAGTTTGACTAGGGTCTACATGAGTGAACCAAAGATGCTAATCATATCAACCCAGATTGGAAGTGGATATGATTTTTTTGGTCCCATCTTTTAGGATATTGTTACATTTAATATACACAAACATATATATATATATAAGTATATACTTATTGTTTATTTTTTAATTAAAATATTCATTTTCACATAAACCACATAATCGGCCGCATAATCCGCATATGTACTATGCGCTTCTAGACTGCGTGCATAATGGAACAACCTTTTACAACACTGTGTGAACCCAACTCAAAAAACCACATTGTTGGATGTTATTTAACACAAACTATCTTAAAAAGTTCAAAAGTTTTGATATGTTTTATTCACATGAAGAGAGACAAAATCAACATTCTAGAATTTTATTAAAATTGATTAATTTGTCGACACTTGATGCAAGTGATCTAGTCCATTTGACTTAACCAAAAAAAATCAAGTAGAGTATGTTTATCCATGCATCAAACGGAGACAATCAATGTTCTAGACTTTTATTAAAATTGATTAATTTGCCACCACTCGATGCATGTGATCTAGCATTTATAAATTATCTACAAAAATCCAAATGGTTTTGATAGACTTTTGTTAAAATTGATTAATTTGCCACCACTCGATGCATGTGATCTAGCATTTATAAATTATCTACAAAAATCCAAATGGTTTTGATATGTTTTGCCCATCCATCAAGTGAAGATAAAATCAATGTCTAGTATTTTATTAAAATTGACTAATTTGTCACCACTTTATGCATGGGTAAAACATACCATAACTATTTTGAATTTTTGTGGAGATGATTTAATTGGGTTTAATATCATATCCAATGAAATAATTTTTGATTTGGCTTCACAGTTTTTAAAATTTGCGATGTTAAGTATTCATTTAAAAAATAAATGAAAATTTTGTAGTGCAACTATACACACGGGACTGAGATGTGCATCACATAAATAATATTTAAAAATTCAAAAACAAAAAACAAAAAAACAAAAACAAAAAAAACAAAAATCTCATCTCTTCTTTGCTTATTTCCTCCACTGCCTCCTCTTCTTTCAGCAGCTGCCACTAGTACCTTGTCACTTTCATGTCTTCTCTTACTTGCCGCTACTATTAGCTGCCCCTTCTTTTCACCGCCTCTATCCTCGCCCCGCTTGGTTGCTGCCACCACCAGCTATCCATTTCCTCTCCGCTTCTCAGTCCCCTCAACTAGGCCCCATATCTTCTGCTTCACAACCTCATTTCTCCCATTTTGGCTATTGCTACTTCACTCTCCTATCATTTGCTGCTTCACCACGGTATTCTGGTCCCCCACTCTCCTATCGCTTGCCGCCGCCACCACCACCACCACCACCGCCCTCTGCCAACATATTCCCCTGACTATACCCACGGTTTATCAGACTGCTTGTTGTGATCAACAATGAAAGAGAAAACGTAAAAATGTAATTAGTTATGTGATTATAATGTGGTAATTTTTAATGGTCAAGTGACAAGATATTTTAGCCGGAATTCCAGAAGAATTTTATGGGAATTCACATTAATTTTCGAATGTCATGGTAGTTAATTTCTGAATCCTAGTTCACGATAGTTTAGTGAATTCAGCCTAAATTGATAGGAGCGTGTTGTTGATAGATGAATATGAATGGTACTCCTACTAGTTAAATGAAGGCAAGACATAAATTACAAGTTTTTTCAATGGACCTTGCAATGAAATGTGGCATTTATGTAGGCAAAGATTGGTTCAGGTTTAAGATGCAACAATAAAAGGGAACAAAATGGTGGAACATGAAATAAAAATAAATGAAACATGAGAACTAGGAAAAACACGAGAAAGATGAACATAGCTCATACAAAATAAGGATACCTGAGAGGCGCTTCAAAGTGTTGGAGTGACGTGAAAGACGTGATTGGCAGTTTTGAGTTGAAGATTGTTTTGTTTGTTTTGGCAATTAAAAAATCCACAATCTACTTTTTTGATGGATGATGGTGGAAAAAGTTCAACTATTTCAAATGACCTGATGCACAGACAAAAAATGTGGAAATCACACACATTTTTGTGTATTTGTGAATCTTTTTGATTGCCATCATAGAAAATTTCCTCATGCGGCAGTTGATACCCATTTATGCTTTTTAAATGAAGATATTATCTCAGATGTTAAGATACTGCTGCACATCCTTCTAATGCCATTGCACTCTAGGAAAATTTCGAAATATTGGACCTTTTGATTTGCTTGCATTCTCTGTCTTGTAGATCGCAAATAATGTTGTGGGTTCTTATTTTGGTGCTCTGTTGTGTGCTTTTACGGTTGACAATTTCTTCCTCCAAAGCTGCAGATTTTATTCATGTCTATTTCTTTTGTTTCTGTTTTTCTCCATGAAAGGGGGTCAAATCAATAACTACCGGCTTGACACATTCCATACTTGTCTATAGTCTTGTTCACAATTTTTTTTGAATTGACAGCATTTATGGGTAATTTAAATTATTGACACAGAGATGCATTTGTAAAATTTAGTTTTAAATGTGCTTTAAACAGAAGGCATTCATGTATACTACTACCAATCAAATAATCCTGCATGCTGGAACCGTTTTACCCTTTTCATTCACATCTGCTGGACCGGCGAGTAGAGTTTTAATTATCCCATGGGGCTCATCCAACAATTTCTTTCTCATTTAAATGGGGCAGTCTACAATATTATATATGTAGGGACATGAGATATGACCAACATGCATACTCTAGTTCGTTTATCAAGGAGGGGAGTTTTGTCAGTCTAATGCGAGACAGAAATAATTGGCAGACATCTGAGCTTTTATGGTATGCATTGGAAATATTTTATTCATTTCTGTAGGTCTAAACAGTTGAATGGGGGGCCCTGAGCATAGATAATGTTGTATCGGTCAAGCAAACAATTTTTTTTGGTTATAATGTTTTTTTCCTTATTTGTGCACATGAAACTATTAATCTCTTAATTTGTTTTATCACATCAACATTTTCTTTAGGACTAATCGTTCTTCTTAATCTAATCATTAGTTTACATTGTCTTTTATAGGAAACTCTTCACAAGGACTTTGGTGGAAAGACTGGTGATATGTTGTGGAATTACTGCAGAGGAATTGATAATCGTGTAGTTGAAGTTCTTCAGGTTTGTCATGCGGATGTTAATTGTTAGCACAAAATTCTACATAAGTTTGTCACAGAATTACTTTAGAAAGATTAAATTCGGATTGATATGTTTGTGTGGTGTGATGTTCAGAAACTTCTACCATTTCAGCTATTCTGCATGCTTGATCTAAAATTTAACGGATAGTTTAAGCCAGAAGATTCCAAAAGAATTAATAAAGACATAAATATTCCTCGTAATTCCTCTCCTCTCATTCTTTAGCATGCCTTCCATTTCCATGTTATTCTCAAGCATTTCTGTAGTCATTTGTTGATACCACCATCATTTTCATCACGCTTCAACATTCTTTCACTACCTTCTCGATCTCTATGATTGTTGTTTCTTGGTACTCTATTTGTTTTTCCTTGATGATACGAATCCTGAATCGGTGTGCTCGCAGAACTTTTCTGTTTGAATGATCCTCTGAATTTTCATACTGATGCCATCCTTTTTTTCCGGATTCACCATTATGCTTGCATAAGCATTGCTTATCATATATATTTTTCTTGTCTTAAAAGCTCGTAAAAGGTGGTGACAATGCTAATAGCCATGAAATGCATGTGTTTCTTTTATTGGATGCAATGTCATCATCTTTCCATTATGATGTTTAAATGATAGACGTCATTGCCACTTAAGATATTTGTCCATGGGGCCATGCCACACCTCACCTCTTTTTTGATTTTATGAGATCGAGCAGTTCTGCTTGGGTAACAATAGCTTTCACACTGATAAATTCAACTTCGTTTGGCCTGTGATTCTGTTTTCACTCTTATGCCACCATTCCTCTGCAAAGAACGGTATGAAGCTTTTGGTTTCCTAGTCCGTGGCTTGTCTTCTATCTGTGTGTATATGCATATTGAATTCGTAAAATTTCCATTTCCCCAAGTTCTTTTCTCCATCAATGTCAGTGACATGCTTTTCCATGATATTGCGTTCACTATCCTTGGCTTTGGCTTTTAAGGTCACTGTTCTATGCATAGATGGCCATTGACAAAATGCCCATGCTTTGTTAAATGTTCAAGAATATACATACTACCCAATATTCTTACATTGTAAGTGCTGTATTCCTTCATTGCTCACAGTAATCAATGACTACCATTAGGACCAGACAAATTTGGGGTAGCTATCTTGTTCTCTACCGTCAGAAAGTGCAATTGAGAAAAATTAGTGTTCAAAACAATTTTATGTTTTGCAAAATCTTCTTCAGTGTCTCAGTTATCATGAGTGTCCCAGTTATCATGGGTGCATCCTCCGGCACGATGATCTGTGCTGCTCCCATCTCCCTGTGGAACATCATGTAGAGGCATGAAAGGCATCTCTTGCCGTTCGTTGGTGTTGGACATAATCGCATTGAAATTGTGTAGTGGTTTTTGGACATCATTGCATTGAGACTGTGTAATTGCTCAATGTATTTTTCTGTTGATGATGACTTTTGTTGAATTTTATATATTGTTCCGTGGATCATTTGCTAATTTGCAGGAAGAGATTGCTTCAAAATTTTTCCTCCATGAGCATCTTTTGCAATTTTAGTATTCCCACTTTCTCACACGGTGTTTAGCAAGTTTCTACCATTCAACACTTGAGTACAATTTTGCTTTGCGAGACATAATTGCATCATTATTTTGCTCGAGGTTCAAGGTATCACCTGATACTTTCCGGCATCGGCAATTTCGTACCAGTTTTGAAGGAGCGATACGAAACTGTTGGTATTCCTCGTTTTCGACCGGAATGGTGTAGTTCTAGTCAGTTTCGATCTGAAGCTGATCGAAACTACAAAGTTCTGGCCATACAATATGGTAGAACGACAATGTAGAGATAGCAGAGAATAGAGAGGAAATTTATTAAAATAGAAAAAACATATGATCAAATAGAAAATTTCATTTGAGTACATTGTTAAAGCTATGTGATTAAACAGTTTTAATCTCGTGAGAAAATTGTGATTAAAATTTCCTATAAATTCTGAAAAGAAGCTTCAAAGATCAGTACAATTTTTTAATAATTCCTTTAATATAATTTTAGAAAAGGTTAAATTTTTTAATTACCCTTTTCACCATTTAGTGCTGGATCTACGTTGATCTTTTTCCATATCTCTGAAGTCTCATACGAACGCAATCGATCTTCGTTGATCTCTGAAAAAACACATAGAACTTCAGTGATCTCCATTGATCTGCAAAGAAATTCAAAGAACTCCGCGATCTCCAGAGAGGGTGAGGGTGAGGCAGCGCTCGAATCTCAAAATTAGGTTTAATTTTGGGGAAATGAGGAAGATGAGATGGTGCCCATGATTTTTATGAGGGCTGCTAATCACATTTTATAGTTTGCTAACTATATTACATTTATTTACAAGTTTGCAATTAACTTGTTTAGCAAAGGGAATTGTAAACTTGTAAATTAATGTAATATGTTGAGCAAAGTGTATAACGTGGCTAGCAGCACTCGACGACCTGCCAAGAGTCCCTCCATTTTTAAATAAGTGTCTTTTCTCTTTGCACTACAATTATTGCTATTTGCACTACACATCCATTATACAAAAGAGTGTTGATTGATGTGGTTTGTCCTACTAGGACAAAAGAGTGGATATAGTAGTGGCTTAGGTTTGGCCATCTCATCATGGTGGGGCCCACTTAGTGGTGGGTGGAGAGTTGTGTGAGGTTTTTGGTGTTGTTATGGAGCACCCAATAAAAAGCCATTACATTCTACTTATTTGCATGTTTGCCATTGCCAATAAAACCACATATCTCACCTATTTTACATGCTTGCCATTGGCCATTTTTCACCTTGCCTTTTGGTGTTTTTGTGTGTTTTAGCCCCAGTTTTTTCCCCTTTTGCCCCTGACGATACACATACACAGACCCACACTTCTCTCCTTTTCGGCAGCGTGCGGAAAACACATCCCGTCTGTGGATTTTTTTCTTGGGTCCACGTGCACTATGTGCACGGGTTATTTCTAGTACTCAAATGAAATTTGAACTGATTAGCTGATAGACAATATTGTAGTAAACTTAGAAATAGTTGTGATGTACTTAGAAACTACTTTTTTAAATATTAAGATTAACTAATTTTACCTAATATTCTATTATATTATTACTTAATAGTTTTACTGCACAAATATTACTTAATAAAGTTACTTAATAATTATACTTAACTAATATTAATAATTATTAACTAAAATTACAGAAATAATATTACAAAATAATATTAACTAATATTAATGAAATATGATTGCGTAATATTCTTTAATAATTCTTAGTTGTTATTTGTCAATTTAATTGTTGGTAAATGTTAATTCTTAGCTAGTATATTTATGTTTATTTTAATTTCATAGTTATTTTAATTTTATTGTTATTGTTATTTTAGTTTTAAATTTTATTGCTTTTACATAGTTTTAATTTTATTGTATTTGGTCAATAGTTATTTTAATGTTCATTGGGTAGACTTTACACATGATGTAAATTTCATTGTGAAAATTTAGAGATAATGCTAAATGTTTAGAAATATTGTTAGATTTAAAGGAATCTTACTTTTTATAACTAATGATAAACGTTTTAGAAATAATTTTAGATATTTAAAGTTTATAATTTTCAAAATTACGTTGGAGTTTGTTGTATATTATGTTAATTTTCAATCCAATTAGCATCAAGATAGTTGATATCATGATCAGTTAATTTTAATAGTTAAATGGTAAAGAAGAATTAACACATTATATGTTGTTTCCAGATATAAACAATAATTAAGATACGAATCAAAGAATGTCTAAAGAGAAAAAAATCAAATATTGGTTCGACTGATGGTAAAATGGTAGCAACTGACCATATACATGTAAGATGCTATTATTGTCGTAAAGAAAGGCATGGAGTTGTAAATCATCTTAAGGAACAATGGACATGAATTACTAAGGATATGATGACATGAATCGAAGCGTCGAAAGAAGTGGGAGTAGAGATGACGTCACAACTATTTGTCAATAGGAAAGAAAAATAAACATTAAAATTTGAAAAGAAGAAGATAAACGAAGAGTTAATGGCTATGCATAGAGGAGCAAACTCGATGAATATGAGGAGGAGGATGATACCAAGGATGAAGGAGAGATTAGAAGAGCATTGAGAGCAAGAAAGAATTTGTTGAAGAATCTACCGGAAAATCATATAATCTTCTTAAATTTGGTTTAGGTCGTGCTCATCATTTCACTTTAAAGAAGATAAAACCCAAGCAAGTACACAGATTGCAATAAAGGTTTTGAAAGATGCCAAGAAATATCTTGGTAGACGTGTAGCTAAATTTATATGCTACTGTCATATTTCACATAATGTGACCAATAGTTCATACTACCAGCTCATGGCAGATTCTTTTATGGAAATAGGTCTTGGCGTTCCTCCATTTACTGATTGAAAGCTTTCTAACAGCTATTTAGATCTGAAGGTTGAAGAGATCAAAGTTTTATAACTTTTTATAATTATTGGGATGCGTTTGGTTGTACACTTATGTGTCATAGTTGGACAACACAAAATAGAATAAACATTATTAATTTTTTATGAATTCGACCTATGGGATAGTGTTTCTTGATTCAGTGGATGCAACCGATATCTTTCAGAATGGTATATACATGTTTAACTTGATAGGTAAACATGTAGATCTATTTAGAGAGCATAGAATCGATAATGTAGCAAACTACAAATCGGGTGGATAATTACTGATGCAAAAAGACGACATTTGTATTGGTATTTATGTGCATCTTATTGTTTTACTTTGATATTTTTTGATATGTTAAAAGAGAATATTGAAAACATCATCGCATGAAGTTAAATAGTAACCAGATTTATATATAACAAAGGTTGGGTGCTTAGGTTGATGAGAAAAGAGTCTGGTGGAAAAGAATTTATCAGGCCATGTAATTACAAAATCTGCAACTCATTTAATTGCATTGGACTATATCTACGTGTATTGAGACGATATAAGGAGAATGCTCATTTCAAGAGTACGGTTCGAGAACTTTTCTAAGCTTAAACCTAAAGATATAATTATTGCAATTAATGTATACAATCTAATTCACGGTGATAATTTCTAGCAAGATATCCTTTATGTTAACATCATATTTGAGCAATTGGTGAATGTTTTAAGAATGATCGATAATCATAATAAGGCTGAGATGTGTTATCTTTACGAAACCATGGACCAAGCAAAAGAAGAAATTAAAAGAATATTGGTAGAAACTACATGAAGTGGTGAGACATGATCAACAAAAGATGAGATAGACAGCTACATTAAGATATTCATGCTGTAAGTAAATACTGTATTTTTTATTATTTGTAGGTAAAATTAATATGATACATGTCATCTATTGACATGTCATAATTCAATTGCAAGATATTTTTTAACTTCTGGTTTCTAATATTTCACCAGACAACAAATAACGACGTACTTGTTGGATTTAGACATGTGGTTGAGAAGTTGGTGTCAGACGTCTCGAGACAACTTGATATAGATAAAGAAGTAAATGGGGTTTAAATATTTTTATTTTGATATTGACTAAATATCAACGAGTCATATCAGAGGCTAAAAATAGATATCATATGCATACAATGCTTATATCTAATTATGTACAAACTATATATATTCACACTAAAGCATGTTTATAGCATACTTGTGTCAATTTGTTGCCTTAAAATTTATTTAATTAATAAGGAACCGGCTCATCACTTAACTTAAAAATATTCAAGAAATGAACTGAGCCATCAAAGAACATAAATACTGCAAAAAACGAACACATTCCCTAAAAACGATATACTAGAACAAATATTGCCAAAAATTTAAAACATTAGATCCTAAATTACTAAACAGAAACATAGTATGAAATTATTTATATATTAATAGTACCAAAAGAGAATAACTTGTCAACATTTCTATACAATTTTAACAGCAGCGGAGATTAGTAAAAAATATTATTATATCTTAGAGTTTGGATCTTCAAAGTTTGCTATATATAATGTACATGTTTAGTGTGAACCAAGGAATGTGGTTTCGGCCGAAACCACTTGATTTCAGCCATTTCGTTTTGGGTTCGAAGCGGGATGAGACGAAACTGAACCGCCGGTTTCAATAGGTTTCAGCCGAAACTAAGTGGTTTCGGTTACAATAATATATCTGTTTGAGTTTAAATACATGAAACTATTTGAAATATATGCATAAAACATATTTATTAAAATTTTAAGTAATATAAAAACTCTAAAATTTCATTGAATATCTTAAAAATTATTAAAATTCTGAAAATTCATTAAAATTTTAAATTTTTCTCACTTATAAATGCATTGTTATAGAAATATATACATAAAAATACTTATAAATCTAAAACCAAAACTGAAAATGAAACTTACAAAACAGACGAAACTGTTTGAAAATCTAAAATTTTTCCAGCATCTGAAATCGAAATTGAGTTCTCAGATTTTGGTGTTAACCTAACAAAAAGAGAATGGTGGAATCATTTTTGAGAGCAAAATGAAGTGGTATAGCAAAATAAGGGTTGAAAAATAATATAAACTTGGGGAAAATGTATTTAAATGCGTTCGGGTGTTGGCGCATTAGATCCAGTTAATTGGATTTGATTCGACTCAACTAAGACCTATTAACAAAAACATGATGACTGTTGGCCGATATTTGAAACTGCAATAGTGGCCAATATTTGATACTAATTATAATTGGATTCAATATCAGAAATCGATATTGAATACTTAAATCGGTAGCGAACACCTAAAAAACTACAATTGCGACTGATATTACGGATATGAGATTAATATTTGGAACACTGCTAATGTATGATAAATAAAAGATGCGATGTTATTATCAATTTTATTTCCTAACGTCTGATAACTTCGACCATGGACAAGACAATCAACCCTGAGCCAAAATATTTAAGCAAACATTTATATTTTATTTATTTGAATATTTATGCTAGTGTTTATATTTTATTTATCTACAATTAAAGTAAATTTTAGAATTGAACATAATCGTTGCATTATCTTTTCTCACTAAAGGTGCTTCTTTCTAAAAATTGTAAAATTTTCGTTTTTTGTTTATTGGTGATAATATTTTTATGCCTGCTCATGCCTATTATTTTGTTCAAATCCATCTTTAAACTTAATTTCATAACTTTGTTTGCTCAATTCAACTTTTTTGCTTTCAGATTAGTATTATACA
Source organism: Scilla litardierei (assembly GCA_030789695.1). NCBI lineage: Eukaryota > Viridiplantae > Streptophyta > Magnoliopsida > Asparagales > Asparagaceae > Scilla > Scilla litardierei. Next base: position 92,532,451 of record CM061134.1, read on the forward strand.
AAACAAAACTTGGTCAAGTTTTTGAACTATATAATTACGAAAATCTTGAAGAAGCATTAGCAAATAGTAGTAGTAGAAAAAGCAGTGGCAGCAACACTAGCAAAAGCAATCAACAACAAAAATGAAGGGGTGGCAGTAGTAACAAACACATGAAGAAGAAGCAATATGGCATCAAATGTAACAAATATATAAGAAGAATGAGAAGAAGCAATGGTAGCAGCAGCAACACTAGAATCCATAGCAAAAAGAAGTGGTTGTAGTGGTAGCAGAATTAGAAAAAGCAAAAAGAAAAGGAGTCACAGCAGCCTTAGTAGAAGCAATGTTGATGATTGCCAATCAACATCAAAACACAAAAGTCTAAAATTGAAGCAAAAAATGGAAATTAAACAATCAAAAATAAAAAAATTTGCTTGATCCTTGCATTTGAAGATGATTTTGATCAAAATTTGTTACATATCTCCTTCAAATTGACCGTTCCCAAGAACCTATTTTTCCCCCTTTTCTCTTTCTCTCAAGTCAAATGGTAAATTTTTTTATTGTTGAGGTTGCGATCATTGAAGGTATATAATCAAAGCTAATCGCGATTGAGTTGACTCCGACCCAAACCGATTGAAACATGAAGTTAAAAAACCATATTGGTCGATATTAGCTCGTATATTGGTCGATATTAGTCCGTTATATCGGTCTATATCGGCATGTTATATCGGTCGATATAAACTTGATTAATGGTCAATAAGCCCAGGTTTGTTTTTAAAAAAATGAGATTTCATCGCGTCTCGTATCGTCGACACCAAGATATTGGTCGTATTGACTGATATTTAAATCAATTATCTTGATATCAATCTATATGTCAGCATATAAAATTTTAACAAAACCATTTTTATTTGACTTAGAATTAAAGTTGGATGTTTGAGGCGGAGAGCCGCCACATGAGCGTTGTGCGATAGAAATATATTGTTGCGGTTAAAGGTTAAATTTTATAGGATGTTGTGTAACGGCCTGTATTTTTAGGCCTGTCTGATTGTGGAGTGACCGTATCTCATTTTTAGTAGTCCAAGTAATTGATTTTATTTACCATCATAGCCTAATTACCATTATTTTAAACTAATTAACCTAATTAATCCTAAATCAAACTGTCGGCATCCCCTTTTTTCCTTGTCGGCAACCACCATCTCACCTCTTCAATTACTGCCCACCCTCTTTCTCACGGCACCCTCCTTATGGGGGTTCCCTTCATTATAATCCACTCCCCATCGTCTGCAAATAAGATCCACAAGCCCCGTCATCATCTCAAAGCTGATAGATTCATCATCCCCTCCTTTCAACCCAACAACAAACAAATCAATCTCACCCAAATCACTAAGAGAGATCAGAAATTGAGGGGAAGAAAAGAGATTGAGACTGAAATCCCCAAATTCAACCCCCATTGAACCCAATTTCATCCTTCTTCCTCCCCCAATTCGAATCGCCGCTAACCTAGCCGCTGCCACGCCAGAACCCTTCCTCCTTGCCGCGCCCCGCCCCAAGGCCGACTGCGCCGCTTCCATAAGCTGCCGCCGGCCCCGTGCGCAGCCCCTTGCCTCCACAAGCCGCCGCCATCCCGATCGCCATGCGCCCAGGCCTGCTCGCCGTCGCGTCGCCCTAGCCGCCGTGCGCCCGCCCCAGGCCGTCGCCTCCAAGCCCCCTTTGCGCCCCCTAGCCCTTTACCGCCGCTCCCGTGTGTGCTCTGCAGGGAAAACAAAAAAAAGAAAAAAAAGAAAAAGGAAGGAGAAAGACAGTTCGGGGGGAGAGAGAGAGAGGTAAGTTTCATTAGTTATATAAGTTAGCTCAGTTATTATAATTAGTTAAGTTAATTATTTAAGTTAAGTTTTTAATTTAAGTTATTATATTAAGTTATTTCATTATAAAGTTAATATATAAGTTAGTTTATATAAAGTTTTATATGTTAAGTTATATTTTTACAAAGGTATTATTTTTTTTTAAAAAGTTAAGTTAAATAAGTTAAAGTTTTAATTAAGGTAATAAGTTATTAATTTAAGTTAAGTTTAAGTTAAATATTTTAGTTATTTTATAAAATTTTTAATATAATTTTTTATAAGCTATGATCTTATAAACCTATATTATTTATATAGTAGTAAGTTAAGTTGTGTAGCTAACTCGTTTTGAACAACTGTGAAACCAGGTACCCCTATCGCTGACCAAAACACGACTTTCGCTACAAGGCAAACGGTAACTCATCGTACACTTGCTATGGGTGTTAAAACAAAATAAATGCATGCCAAGCTAGTGTCATTTCAATTTCATAATGTTTCCATTTTGAATTGTTAGATAAACTTATACATTGCACAGTATCGTAGATTGCACAGTATCGTAAAAGAAATCGAATTGGGCTATGTGACATGCTTGACAGAAAGATGTAACTGGAAATGTGAGAATAGTAAATGACTCGTAAATTTGCTCGTATGGTAACCTGCACAGACACTGGGTTTGGGGTAACTTATAATAGCGAGGGTACGGGAACGACTAGTCCAGGCCTTATTGTCACAATGCAGGTTTTAGCAACCCATCACAGTAGCCGGTGACAAATTCACAGATCACGGATTATTGCACAGTATTTAGAGCATGGTTCGTCCGAGTAGCACCCGTGGCAAGAGGTGGACTCTTGGTTGCTCACTGTACCCCGCATTATAAGTCACGGTCTAGGTACGACACAGTTAGACTCTCGTAACATGGTCACTTTTAGTAATATACATTTAACTGCTAGAAATTGCTGATAGTTGTAAAACTGCAAAGTTTACTTTTATGCTCTATTTCCTTACCACTATTGTTCGCACTTTACTTCTTTTCTCTTTAGATTGCCATGCTTACACATTGTATTAATACACATGCTTAGAGATACTTTGAGTTACGTCTGATCCTGGCGACCCTTCTCTTTGTGGTGGACCCGTCAGATATCTCTCAGGTGGAAGAGTTTGCACCAGAGGCTGCAGATGCTGAGTTTGCGGTTGAGTTCGACCATCAGGACCAGCAGGATGCTGGGTATTGAGAGTGAGTGTGTGAGATTTACCTTGTTACTTTCAAGTGGCTTGATGTATTGTTTGTTTCAGTGGTATTTCCTTTCTTGTATGCTGCTGGGTTGCAATAAGGTTGTAAACCATTTTCATGTATGAATATTTTGGCGTATTTCTGCAACAGAGCCGGTATTGACTTCATTGGTGCCTAGCAGGACTTGCGCATGTTCCAAACAGTAACGGGCTCCCAGAGCGGGTCGTTACATGTTGATTAGACTAGTTTTGTTATATGGTATCGAGTGTTTCTCAATCACCAAAAAGAATCAACAGAATTTAGGTGTGACAGAGGTGTGAACGTTACGGTGGATGTGTGGAAACACTAGAGAAGATAAGTAACAATTATATCCTCATGAAGGTTGGCGTGGTCCTTATAAAGGATAAGATGAGGGAATTTCAGTTGAGATGGTTTGATCATATATGATGAAGACCTATTGATGCGCTAGGTAGACATGCAACATATGAATGTTGTGATCAAGAGAAAGATAGGTCGATCGAAGAAGACATGGATGTAAATGATAAAAATAGATATGTATCATCTTGGTTTGGGAGAAGAGAAAGTGTTAGATCGTAATGTATGAAAAAACGAGTATCCGGCATCATGATCCGATTGGATCACAATCTAACATTCTTTCTTTTTAGTTCATAAAGACAATGTTTTGTTATGAATGCTAAGATGTTCATGATGATATATTTTTGCATATTTATACGGAGTAAATTTGTTCTTTATGGGACAGTTTGTTACACAGTTGAACTGGCCATGTACAAAATAATTTCAGTTGATTTGCGTGCTTATATGCTTTTGTTTTTCTTTACTTGTCTTGATTGTTTGCACTTTCATCCACAGGAAACAAAATCTGTTGGTGCAGAAGTGAACTGGGGTGTGAGATTTAATGACATCATCGATGTTGGTATTACTAAGGATTGTGCTATTTTTTCTACTAATTGGAGAACTCGACATGACCAACTTTTGCTTTTCAGTGTGATCATTTTCTTTTGAGCCTCTGTAAGGAAGTATCATGTCGGTTGCAACAGTGTGGAATGGAAGGGCGCACTATCACTCTAAAGGTACTATTGCAGTCTACTTTCATTAAAAATTCTAGGCGTAGATTCTTTAATTTTCCTTTTTTTATTGATTCAAACTTTAAAGGGTAAATTGCAGAAAAATACCCTCACGTTTGGGCCATTTTTACGTAAATACCCTGACGTTTATTTTCATCAAAATATATACCCAAACGTTTTCCGACTCTTTTAACTTGATATCCTTTTTTAATTTTCCGTCCAAAAGACAGAAATTTGGACAAATTTAGCCCTTAATGTTCCTTTTATAAGTTAATACCCTCACGTTTGGACCTTTTATAAGTTAATACTCTGAATTGGGTGTGTGTCCCCATTGGGGTGGGTGGGTGCATGGGTGTGGGGGGTGTGTGTGCGCACGCATTTGGGGGTGTGTGCATGGGGTGTGTGTGCGTGCATGGGGAGGGTGTGTGTCCATGGGTGGGTGGGTGGGTGGGTGTGCATGGGGTGGGTGAGTCTGTGCATGTGTGGATGTGTGCATGGGTGGGTGGGTGTGGGGGGGTGTGTGTGCATGTGGTGGGTGTGTGTGTGCATTGGGGTGGGTTTATGCATGGGTTTGTGTGTGGGTGTGTGCCTGCATGGGGTGTGGGTGTGGGCATGGGTGTGTGCATGTGGTGTGTGTGCATGGGGTGGGTGGGTGTGTGCATTGGGTGCATGTGTGTGCATGGGTGTGTAGGTTTTTGCATGGGGGTGGGTTGGTGCATGGGGGTGGGTGTGGGCATGGGGTGGGTGTGTGTATTGGGTGGGCGTGTGCATTGGGGTGGATTAGTGCATGTGTGATCGTCTACCTTATAGTGCCCAGATTGAGCCAATACTTCAACAGGACACACACGCCCATGCACCCACCCACCCCATGCACACACACCCCATGCACACAACCCACCCGTGCACGCACACACACCCCATGCACACAGCCCACACACCCACGCACACATGCCCACCCCACACAACCCCAACCCCAACCCAGGAACACACTCACCCTAAGCACACACCCCATATGCGCACAAACCTCATGCACACAACCCACCAACCCACGCTGACATACCCACCCCACGCACACACACCCAATGCCCACACCCACCCACCCATGCACACACACATACACCCCTTAAGCACACACACCCCACCCACCCCACGTGCGCACACCCATCCTACACACACCCTCCAACCACACCCACACACCCCCCATGCACACACCCCCCATGCACACACACACCCCATGCACACAACCCACCCACCCCCCGTGCACCCACCCACCCACACCCATAAACACACACACACACCCATGCACACACACCCATGCACACACACCCCCACCCCAAGCACACACACCCACACCCACACACACACCCCACGCACACCCACCCTCCCACCCATGCACACACACACACCCCCAAGCACACACACCCACGCACACAACCCACCCACCCACGCGCACACACCCCATGCACACACCCTACCCCAGCCCCGCCCAATGCACATACCCCACACACACAACCCCCCCACCCCCACGCATGAACGCACACTCACCCACTCACCCACCCCATGCACCATCCCACCCGAGAGAGAGAGAATTGGGGGAGAGAGAAAGAGAATATGTAGAGAGAGATTCGGTGTAGAGAGAGAAAGAGAGAGAATCTGTAGAGAGATAGAGGAGAGAGAATCAGTAGAGAGAGATAGAGAGAGAATCGGTAGATATATATATATATATATATATAGAATCGGTAGAGAGAGAGAGAGAGAGAGAGAGAGAGAGAGAGAGAGAGAGAGAGAGAGAGAGATTGGGGGGGAGAGAGAATCGGTAGAGAGAGATTAGGTATATAGAGAGAAAGATAGAGAATTTGTAGAGAGAGGAGAGAGAATCAGTAGAGAGAGATAGAGATAGAGAGAGGAGAGAGAGATTCGGTAGAGAGAGAGAAGAGACCTCAGGGTATTTACGTAAAAATGGCCCAAACGTGAGGGTATTTATCCAAACGTGAGAGAGAGGGGCATGGTCAAATTTAACACCGTTAGCCCATTTTCCGTTACAGGGTATCAATTTGTAACAAAATGAACCTGAGGGTATTTACGTGAAAATGGCCCAAACGTGAGGGTATTTTTATGCAATTTACCCAACTTTAAATGGTGATCTTATGCATCAATAACCTGAAATTGGTCATGTATTTGTGTAATTTCCATTGTCTAATTATCAATTTAGGTCAGTCAGATCAAATTTTCATTGTTGACTTTATTTGCTTAGGTAAAAAAACGAAGGAAAGGGGCTGAGGAGCCTGCAAAGTTTATGGGATGTGGAGATTGTGAAAGAATGAGCCGGTCCATAACGGTAATGCACGGCATTGCTTTCTGATTGCTTTATGCATGAACCATGCTCTTATGGTGTGTGAACTAATGAGAAGATGTTATTTATGTATCTTTTCTCAAATCGCTCTGGTTTACAGCTCCCACTTGCCACAGAAGACACAGGTTTGCTTCGGCAGATAGCAAAACAGCTATTTGCTTCTTTCCATATTGGTAAGCGCTATGTGTTATCTTTAAGTACTGTTCATTTCTAGCTTGGTAAATTCATTAGACCTTTAAAGTTTGTTAGATAACCACATTAACCGAGATTAAGTTTATGGGTTGCGTGCTAACTGTGTGTGTCAGTTAACATCCCCTTAGATATGCGTTTGATCTACATGCAAAAACCTGAAGAAGCACATGTAAAAACCTGAAGCGTAAAAATTATTTTCTTTCTGAGATTGGAACCATGGACCTCTTGAATGGACCTCTTGAAACCCTGTGTTTTGATATAGTGTGAACTAACCACTTATGTTGGGGTCGTGCTGAGATTGGAACTATGGACATCTTGAAACCCTGTTTTTTGGTATAGTGTCAAATAACCACTTAAAAGCTCCAGATGATCGGTATAGTGTCAAATAACCACTTGAAAGCAAGCTTAATACTTAACAATGTTGTTGCCCAAAAACAAGTAAAAAGAAGAAAAGAAGCTCTTATTAACATTTTGTTAGTGTTATCTGCATAGGAGAAGGATAAATATTTATCCTTCATCAGTTTATTCCTCTCTGGAAGTTCATCGTCCATCCATCGACACCTCCACAATACTATCTGTGGAATGTTGGATTTAGTGGGTTGTTCAGCTTAACTTTGTTCTGATCCTTAAATCCTTCATCATTTGTTACTGTTCTCTCGATTCTTTTATTTAGGTCTCTCCATGTCTGAATTTGAACCCAAAACAATTCTTTTTGAAGTTTTTAATCAAAATTTCCACTCCAACAATCTTCGGCCACATTGAACTATTACTTGGTAATAAAATCCCATTTCCAAACTCTTTTTAGGCCTTAAATAAGATAAAACAGATTTGAACATAAGAGCAAAATTTGTTCGGATTCGTTCTGCGTCAAAATGCACTCTGGAAGGATGAACACATACTGGTAATTGCCAATTTTAACCGTTGATTTTGACTTTCAAATGAGATTCTTTTGACCGTTGTATGGGATAAGTCAAAATTTCAACATTGCTGGAACTGGGTATTTGTTATTTTTAACTAATGTTGGTGGTACATTTCGGTTGGATTGTATCATCATGCTTGAAGCTGGTATGATTCGAGCTAGCAATACACATTGTGAAGGCTTATATGCTGAATATTAGAGGGTGTACGTTATGGATTTCTTTTCAGGTTCATATTCATTTTATATGAAATAGTTGCAATCTTGGTAAGGACCTGTATAGGCAGAAAGAATCTACAATGAGCTGGTTTTATATGTTTACTAGTCATAACCCGTGCCCTCGGGCACGGTTCATTTAAAATCTTTGTTTTCCCAAAAATTATTTCCCCCTCTAAAATTTTGGGCCATATAATATTCCACTTCATAATTTAAAAGAATAAAAATTTAGCGTGCACCTTTGGAGCGCGCTTGCTCATAATTAATTTATTTCATGTAATTAAATCATTCCACTTAATTAATTCTTTCCTATAAGTAATTCCACATTCCCAAACACTCATCTCAACCCTTCTTTTACCAAGATTAAATCCTAGCCGTTCTTCATTCCACATAATTAATTTTTTTCCATAGGTAATTCCACATTCCCAAACACTCATCTCAACTCTTCTTTTACCAAGATTAAATCCTAGCCATTCTTCTTCATTCAACATAATTAATTCTTTCCCATAAGTAATTTCACATTCACAAACACTCATCTCAACCCTTCTTTTGCCAAGATTCAATCCTAGCCATTCTTTTATCAAACTCTTTATACATCAGCATGACATCAGCATGTTCTAGTCAGCAAGGCAATTCAAAAAGTCCTCAAATGTATTATATATTGTAACGTCCCATGTTTTGGTGCCATTAATTCTTTCATTATTTATGCAGGTCATGCAAATACCAGTGAAAGCAATATAGAATAAAATAAGGAATTTTATAAATGAAATAATCTCTGTTCATTATTTGAGAGGGTACAAAAGTACAACTAAAAAGAATTACTAGTCTCGTACTCTGACAATAAAAAGAAAGCAAGCTAAAATAAATAAATAAGCTCTACTGGAAATTCGGATTCCTCGAACACTGGAGCCTCTTTATAAGCTTGTCCGTCACCTGTTGAAAAACATTTAAATGAGACAATGAAGTATACGATATTTACAATAAACACACAATTATAGCATTTGCATGCAGCCCTATCACTATCAAGGTTATAACAACTAATCCTAATCTATGACTATCTAATTAAAACAATCTTTTATTAATGTACTCACAATGTAAACTGAGGAGAACAACCTGAAGAACTTCATTGGTACCACATGCGAGCTCACTCGAACTTTAGGTCCATGGTCCAAACAAGTCGATAAAGGGACCCTGTCAAATCGATAAGGGGATCAACAAGTCAGTTAATGAGCATGGTTTCAACATCTCTTACTATCTTTAATTATGAGTTTTCTAACCTCATGTGTCAATTTTATCTATTTCTATTTCTATTTCATTTATCCTCTAGTTCTGTTCTTTCTAAACTATGTAAAAAGAATAGTGCACTAAACTTTAGTGTCCAAAACAGTCAATCCAATGTGTCAATAGAGCATAAACAATAACTGTAATTGCACAATTCTAATTACATAATATTATCATTTACGATAACCTTGCTATCAATCAATTTCTATAGTAAGAAAATCCTTATACGATTCACTAAATCGATCAAAACTTTCAAATAATTAAAACTGAAAATAAATCATTTAAAAAAGAATTGAGACATCCCTTGGATCAGATCCATATTTATTAGGCATCTAAGATTGGTCTCTAGGGTTTACCAGCTCGATGAGATTGCCCTAAAAATATGAAAATATGGGCTGTAATTGATCTAATTAAAAATCCCACAATTCAGTCCCATATGCTAATGTAAATCACCGAACCGAAAATCTGCTTTAAAATAATAATCATACAATGCTCAGTACAGGAAAAGAAAAACACCGCCAACGGTTCAGTGTCTCGGAAAACACATCCAGGGATGAAACATCCGCAAGACATAGCAACAGAGTCGCAGAAAAACAATGCCAAGGGACACATCCGACAACACCACAACAACATGAAAAACACAGTTGAACACACCACAGAAGAGGGAGATCGTCGGTAGCCAACCTTAAGCCCCAAAAATCCCCAAATCGAGTACAGAGCGGTGTGTATAGAGCGGTGACGTAAGTTGCCATCTTGCTCGTAATATGCCATAGTTATTTAGAGAGAAGAGATCCATTTCATGTTAAAATGAAGCATCATCTTCATGAAGAAAACACCAAACAAAAACATTTCGAAACTCTAAATCTTTCACAAATTAAAGGCATGAAAGAAAATAATTGAAGTTTAGAGCAAATAGGGTTTACCGTACACCATAGAGACAAAGTCAAAGAAATCCGAATGATCAAAACCCCAGAAATCCAATCCAATTTTAGGTTAAGAGCAAATAGGGTTTACCGTGCACCATAGAGGCGAAGTCAAAAAATCCGAAAGATCAAAACCCCAGAAATCCCATCCAATTGCTCAGAAGAATTTGAAGAAGAAAGAACAATTTTTTGCACGAGGAAAAACCCTAGAAGCTTACTACGTTTAAATAGAAGAAGAGGAAAACACATAAGATAAATAGGAAAGTTCGAGATTGTAGGGGAACCATCTTCGAGAGGCGGTGACGGGTGGAGTTTTTGATTTAGGGCTAGGGTTTCAGTTTCTTGCTGCTGTCGACTCAGCATCAACCGTGCAAGAGAAAAAGAACGGAGAGAGCTCGGGTCGAGTGAGAGAGTGAACATGGGTTTAGTTGAGTGGGCTTTTAGTTAATGTGGGCTTGTGGGCATCCATGTGCTGCGCTGAGTAAAACGGTAGAGGGAAAGAATTTTAAAATAGCAATGAAATTAAGTATGGGCTGATTGGGCCAAAACAAAATGTAGGAAAATATAGAAAAAGATAGAAAAATAATGTAGGGAAAAGAAAATTAAATAAAAAGTAGCAAAATTTATTTATGAAAATATGGGTCATTACATCTATAAACAAGTTGGAAACACAATGTAAACAATCTACTCAAATGCACCTTGTATGCCTGCCAGGCTATGTTTAAACTGTTACAATAGTACATCGTGTATTCATGAGATATTTGCTAATGTCATTTAACATCTGCATGTGTTGTTGGACAGATGTTTCTGTTGAAAAGAACATGCTAAAGCTCTGATTATGTTCCAAATTCTGAGCTAAAAGATCAGAAAACCTAAATGTGCTCTCCATTGTAGTGCTAGTTCTTTTAATAGAAAGGGTACATAATACTTGTGCGACAATGAAGATCTAATACAGCTATACCAATCTTAAAGAGTTTGTTCATCCTATGAAGTTAGGTTATTAATTAGCTGCTGAAGCACTGGTAACTGTTGCTGTATTCTCTTTGTAGCTTGATCCTTCTTTTGCTCTCGTCTAAAGTCTAAACTTCATGCTCCTCTATCCCTGGAAACTATTTGTTCCCAGCATGGTGCGGTGCAAAGATATGATAATTAATAAAGCAGGATAAAGTGATTTTTCTTTGTGAAAATTATAACTTTCTACAACAACGCTATTACTGTCATTATCCCTGTTTGATTCTGCATAGTTCTATATGCCGAAGTGTAAGGACATCAAATAAATAAATAAATAAATCAATAACTGCATATTCTCATTTTCTGACTTGTGAAGGGAACATCTAAAGCGTTGAGTTCTTCCCTTGTTTGTTTTCTCATGGTGTCATTGTGCTCTCTTGGCTAGAAACTTTGACATATAGCCACAGGATGGAAAGGCTTGATATACTTTTTCCAGTTTTTTTTACTTTTTTATAATGGTATGCTATGCCTTTCAAAAGACTTGAGAGAATTGGTTTCTAGCTTAGCAATTTTTTTTGATTTATTCTCATAAGAATCGGATTGATGCAATGCATTATCTTAATATATTCTTATTTAAATTTTCAAAGTATCCCTTTGCTCAGATGTCAAGGATGTTCGTGGTGTTGGCTTACAAATATCAAGGTTGGAGACTGCAGGCTTAAGTAGGAGAGGTACTGAGATACTCATTGATTTTCTGGCTGTTTGAATTATGAAAAACTTTGACACTAATGGTCTATCACTAGTTGTAAAATAACTATTGCTAATTGAGATCAATATGGAAAGTTTGCAGCTACTCTTTTATGGGTATTTTGATGTCTTGATTTTCATATCTTGTCCTTTTATTTATTTATTGTTCTTATAATCCCAGCTATGCGTTCGGGTAGGCTTGTGACTATAGCTTGTTTTCCTAGATGCATATTAATTGGTTATCCAAATACCTTCATTGTATAAACCCATATACAACCAACATGTTTCTTTGCCTCTGGCCTCAGGTAGATGCACGAGATCCCAGGTGATATTTTACTCTAAGTGCAAACATTTCTGCTTCCATATCTGTTTTTTAAGTTGGGTGAGATGCTTTCGATATAGACTTTGGAACAGGATGATATTCAATTACGGATAAAAAGCACAATATGACTTGGATAAATGAGAATAAGCCTAGCTTTGAAATTGGATGAGACATGTAACTTCAATCTCACTTTCTCAGAGCTATATGAATATCAAGATTAGATGGTTCATTACAAGGAATTGCATAATGCTCTATATAATCTGGAACAATGAAAGATGACTGCCAGGGAAGTTGAAGACGACATTTGTTTATTGTATGCATTTAGGGTACAATAGGTATTGTACCAACACTTGATTTTTCTGATTGAGATGACCTCATCAAACTCACCCAACTCCAGAATATTGTGATTGATTTGCTAGTAAGCAGAGGACTAGACATGAAATATTGTTTTGATGAATTAGGACTAACATTTATAACTGATTTGATTGAGAATATCCTAGGAATTTTCCCTAGCTAGATCTTGGGTCCCAAATTTGAAATATAATGACCATTGTCATAAACAAAGCATAGACAACTAAAAATTCATGGTACTAGTGAAATGTTGTATGTAGGGAAAGCCCACTAAATGTGGAATTAGATGATCAAGAACCAAAAAGGCATATAATTTAAGATAATACGTAGTGAGAACTACATATATCCATCTTCGAATGGACCATTAGAGTAGGAGCAACTTCTTTTATTGTCTACATTTACATTTAATGCCATTTTGTTGTGGTGGGTATGGACAAGATTGGTGTACAATCCTGAATGTTTAAAATCAGAAAATGAAGGACTGAAAATACTCTTTAGCATTATCACCATGTAAAATTCAAACACAACATCCAAATAGGGTTTTAATTTTTTTTTTTGGAAAATAACAATGCATTTGAAACCAACTTTTTGCTCAACTAGACAAGGACCCAGATGTGGAATGAACAAGAGCAAAATGACAATGGGCTCTCTTATTGAGGAGAAGTGGTTAGGACATATGATGATGTTTACCTAACTAACAAAATTCACATTCTATATTCAAATAAACTAAAAACAATGCAAATTTCTTCAAAATTTGTAAATATGGATGTCCAAACTGAACAATGAATGATAATAGGAGAAGATAAACTGGAACATTCTGCTTGAACAAGATTTTCATCTAAGTAATACTGGCTCCTAAGTTAATGCCTCATGCCGATCTCTTCCTCGTTCCAATGTCTTTAAACAACACTGATAAGGGTAGAACGTGATGGAACAATGTAAGGTACAAGAAAGCTTACTCACTGATAACAAATTAAATAGAAAACTAGGCATAAAAAGAACATAGTCATAGAAGACAATGGAAGTGAAGAGGAGGGATTAACAACTCCCACACTTCTACTTTAAAAGTTGAACCATATGTCAATTTAAAGTAGAAAAAGAGTCCGGTTGGTCTAAAACATGTGCAAAACATGTTCAGAATATATCAATTACCACTTAAGTGATTAGAGGCATCAACTTATATACCACAATCAATTGACAAGGTTCCATAAATGGTTGATGATAGACATACATTTGGATGACTTTACGTATCATAGTTGCCGTAGGAGAAGACAATGTTGCTTGGCATCCCGAAATTATTCAAATCTTTAGAACTATGCATGCTTGTCGCATGGGCACGAAAGCCATGTACCTTGGTGATTGAGACTTAATCATGTGTGAATGCTATATCAGTAGTGTTGGATCGTATATAGGCCTAGAGGGGGGAATATGTTTTATGACAAATTTTCGCAAGATAAAAACTTTAGTGTACACAATCAGGTAATCACGGAGATAATATGGTGCAATAAGAATAACACGGAAGCAATCGCAGAGTATGCATGATATTTATTCTGGTTCGGTCACCCCGTGACATATGTCCATCCCCAAAAGTAATCACTAGAACAATAAAGTCAATGCTACAGACATCCAGAATTTCACACATCAACGCTCAGCTCACCAAGCCTATAACTTGCTCACCAAATCTCAAACAATACTATCCTAGCAATGCTTTTACTTTTAATTTGCCTTAACAAGTCAAGTCCCCAAAAATAACACAATAAAGAAAAATGTTTCGGTACATAGATCAAAATCAAATAAACCACAATAAATAAATAAGATAGAGTTTAGAAGGCTCAGTTGTGGAGTTTGATCTGTCTCTATCAATCAGCACATTGTCAGCTCTGCAATGGCAAAAATTAAGTCTTAATCCAACTTTTGGATATTAAGATACCTAGCTTTTAAGTTCTGGATCAATTATGCAATTTTCAGATTTGTTTGGAACTCTGCTGCAAAATTATGTTCTGTGGCTCTCCGTTTTCGTGAGGGAGACCGGCTTTCGTGTAGTGGGAGCTCGGTTCTCGTGCGTAGTTTGTTAGTCTGTCCTCTTGTGTGCGCATGGCATAACTTTATCAGCCACTTCGATTTTTGTGCACAAGGAGTTTGGGTCTCGTGCGCTGTGTGGTCTCGCAGCAGTCCGCTGACGTCGGCCTGTCATGGGCTGTCAGTTGGTGGGATCTTTCTGTTTGGATCTCGGGTTCTGTGCGCCGAAAGTGTCAGGCATTGTCGGCGGGCTGCAGTCGCGTGATGGTCTTGGTTTTTCGTTCTCAGGGTGCTTGGTTTGCATGTGAAGAGAAGCATCCTCATTTTAGTGTGCGTGTGTTGTAGTTGACTCGGTTGTGTGCGTGGAAGGCTGTCGGACGAGCTGCTCTGTCTTGGCCTTCGTGCACTGCAGAGAGAGCGGGGATCCGGCCTCTTGACTTTTTTATTTTCTCTCCCTCAATTTGTCGCTCTCTCTTCTCTTTTTGCTTTTTGCCCTTCCGCCGTTTTGTTCACCATTTCCTTTTGTGGCCGAAACATGAAACTTTGAGTGGCCGACACACACACATATGGTTTATGCAACCCTAGTTCTTAATGAACACAAACTTTTGTTGCCACATGAATTTGTATTGTATTCGCAAGAGAACTCTAGTAGTAGACTTGAATTACAATTCCTCATGAACTTAATCTTTTTATGCATTGAACTTGGACACTCTTTTCTTAAGTTGAACACCTAGATGCACATAACCCTTCTAACCCAGGCTTTGCTTTCTAAAAGACTTTGACCAAGTCAACAATACCAAATTGCACATCATTTTTTAATTGATTTTTGGCAATGATTTTGAAGCTTTTCTCCTTGAGAAATTATGATAATGTCTTATAGTCATGGAATTTTATCTTAAGCATCTCTAGGGAAAATATGATGTTTCCAAAATTACGAAATTGCCCTTGAATATCCAAAATGACCAAAATGCATTTAGCTTTTGTTTGACCTGAAATCATTGAAACAAACAGATCTATACGTTCAACTAAGTTTGTTAGCTTCAAAAACATGACTCATCGATTGCCTTTCTCAACAAGTAGCTCATGGACAGTAGTCGGTAACCTAAGCACGCCTTGCAATTCTAAATATACACATTTCTTTCCTTATAAATCCCCATGAATCTCAAGCACTCCTTGATATTGATGCTAAAATGATTGGGGTTAAAGATTTAGGTTTTGTGGTGGGATTTGGGGGAAAACAAAACTAAGGTTTTCTAAAATAAAAAATGAAGTTAAAACGGATAGGTTTAGGACTCATATCCAAGAGAATCACGAACCCATTCTAGACACATTGCTTGCAAAGAAATTCAAAGAAAAATTAGAGTTTATCGCAATCCACTTAAATTCTCTTAATTTCAATTTTTATGTCGCTCTTCAATAAACTAGTACAATTAAAGGCATACGATTTATTTCTATAGAAAAGCAAAATTTGAAGAATAAAAAAACTAATCATACTAACGTTTTAAAACTTATCTTATAAATAAGTTAAAAAGTCTCAATTAAAGTTCTAAATAAAAGAAAAATACAAATTCTAATTGATATCTCCATATATCTTCTCAGTATTCCAATTTTGCTTTTGCTTTTGCTGTGTCTTGTGTGACGTGGAACGGAAGTATGAAAGATGTGGTAGGGAGATTGGGGAAGAAGAAACTCGGGATTTTATAGGATTTTAGTTACATATTTTGATACGATGGGGGTGTGGACGGTGCGTCAAATGTTGGCAGTGCGACGACTGTGGATGATGAGACGAACATGGACGCGATCTCATTTGGAAATGATTTAATGGGAGAATCGTGTCATTTAATGTGAGAATAATATTAGGATTTTATTTGGTAATATTTTAAATAGGAAGGGTGATTTAGTCTTTTTGACTAATTACATAATTATCGAGGGGAATATAAATAAAGAGGGAGAGTTGATGGGGAGATACACTTGAATTGTTGAAGAAATCCCTTAGTTTATTTGTAGTCAGTTTGATAGATAATTTGTCTTAGGACTTTAGTTCGAGATTTAAGCTTTGATCTCGAATCAAAAGCAAGGAGTTTGCCTCTTCTCGAATTGAGGTGTTTATCTTGTTATTTTCAGATCTGAAAACCTAATAAAAATCCTATTTTTATTTTCTTTTCACCCATAAAAATCCCACCTTTCCTATAAAAATCCCATCTTTTGTCCACAAAAAGTCCTAATCGCATCAAATTGGCATAAGAGCACGTCGATCCGGATGGCGGAAACCTTCGAGGAGGGATATCAAGCGTGGTTGGGACGGATGGAGAGGGCAAGGATTGCGTCGACCAAACAGTTTGACGCACTCATGGAAGCCATCAGACAATCGACTTTCTCCATTCAACAAAACGCGGCGGCGATGAAGCAAAGTTTGATGGAGGCGCTTGACGAAAAGTTAGATCCGGAGCAAAAGGTGAAAACAGCGGCAAAGAATTCAGAACTGGATGGAAACCCAAATCTAGGGCTAAAGGTGATGCCTTTGGGCAAGGCAGAGGGAAAGGTTGATGACTTTAATGCGGATCTGCATCCAGACGACGAAAGGGAAGATGGCGAGCCAGATCAGGAAGCCCGCAGTCGTCGACAAACCAGATTTAACTCCGACGAAGGACGTCGAGCTACCACCTGTGGCGGCGGCCTCAACAGTGGCCGCGCCAACTCAGAGGGACCCCGGAGGGCCGGCCCAACTCCGGCGACCTACCAGAGGGCCTCCCCGTAGCGGACGAACTCCCAAAAGGCTGCAATGACTCTGGCGAATGCCCTAACTTTTAAAGTGGGGGATTTCGAGCATTCCCGGTGGTGCTGTCGATGAAATCATTGACCGCTGCAACGACCATTGCCTTCGTCACATTCGGGTGAACCCAGAGCCGCATTCGTCGTAGCCATCGGATGCCGTAGCCACCGGAAAACAGTCGTGAGGCTCTTCGCTTGTCACCGACGACGTTGTCGGCAAGGTTTTGGATCGCCATAACCACCATTGGATGCGCTCGGCCGTGACGAACATGGGGGAACAAAAATCGCCAGAAATCGCCAACGGAATCGCAGGAAAATGCCGTCGGCGTTGGCTCGGGATCGGCTCGATCTAGTCGATCCTAAGCCGCAGTTGGCGGCCCGAAACGATGAACAGTGCGGCTTCTCCATTTTTTGGGATTTTCGGGTAAATTACGGCTGATTTCTGCGCAGTTGCCGTATTTTGACGATTCCGGGCCCGTTTGGAGTCCAAATTCAGAACGGAAAGAGCCATGTTGTAGAAGATTTAGTGTCGGACGCTCTCCCACTACTGCAGCAACAGTTCGAGGAGGGTGGAGCTCGTGGATGGCCTTTTGATTCAGGAGGAAGCGAGGAGACATGCTCCAATACTCGAAAAATCGCTTTCGTGGACTTCATGCACCACCATGAGGACAATGTGGTTTTTCGAGGACAGAGTAATGATACGATGGGGTTCGACGAATGTGGACGGTGCGTCGAATGCGGACGATGTGGCAAACGTGGACGCGATCTCATTTGGAAATGATTTAATAGGAGAATCGTGTCATTTAATGTGTGAATATTATTAGAACTTTATTTGGTAATCTTTTAAATAGGAAGGGTGATTTAGTTCTTTTGACTAATTACCTAATTAGCGGGGGATTATTATAAATAAAGAGGGAGAGTAGAGGGGGAGATACGCTTGAATTGTTGAAGAAATTCCTGAGTTTATTTGTAGTCAATTTGATAGATAATTTGTCTTAGAACTTTATTTGGAGATTTAAGCTTTGATATTGAATCAAAAGCTAGGAGTTTGCCTCGTCTCGAATTGAGGTATTTATCTTGTTATTTTCAGATATGAAAGCCCAACAAAAATCCTATTTTTATTCTCTTTCCACCCATAAAAATCCCACCTTTCCTATAAGAATCCCATCTTTTATCCACAAAATCCCTAATTGTATCAGATTCCAACACCTCGCATGCAGAGATTCTTCGGACATCACACCTAGGCAACAAGCCCATTCTCATGCCTCTCACACTTAAGATTTCAATTAGCAAATAAAAGTTTACATAGTTCTAAATTTTTATTCAATTAGTTATTTATAACTAAAAAGTTGAATACAAAATTTAATTTATTGGTATAATAAAAGACTAATTTGATTCATACAAATCGTAAATAGACTCAAATAAAAACTCCTTAATAAAAGAGTTCTTTAGAACAAGATTCTCAAAAAGACTCAAATTCATTTAAAAAAGAAATCTTAAAAAGACAGATTCTTTTAGAAAAGAAACTCTAAAAAGAGTCAAACTACTAACTCGAATAAACATAAATAATACACTCAAAAAGACTCAAATACGAAAAATAGTAGTTTTATACCAAGTTAGATTCCCATCCTTTTCTTTGGTTTTTAAAAATTCACCACATGGTAAATGGTGATAACAGACCGATCAGTAGCTAACAACATCTTGAAATTGAAAACCACCACAGACTTTAAATGGAGCAAAATATAATTGAGCAAATTATAAACAAGCAGACGATGATCTTTAGGAGAACATGCACAACTTGCTGACGGGTAGGTTGCGATAATGAAATCGATATGCTCGATCAGATCAAAATGTATCTCAATCTGTAACTCTGGTACACAATTAACAAAAAGCTTAAGATATGGTTCTAGTTTTGATGGAGTGCTGGATCAGGATTAGTCTGAGGTGCTAGCTTTGGTTTGGGCTCAATCTAAGGCTCCAATGCGAGCTCATGTTCATTCGATGTCTTAATATCGTACTCACATTTTGGCTTTGGCTCTGGCTAATGCTCAGACACACACAAACTCTGTCTCAAGTTTGATCACAAGATTGGACATAAGCTCAATACGGAGCTGATCACAGGTTCAATATTAAATATAAGCACAGATGCAGAATTAGGTCTTGGTTTTGATTCTGGCTCAGGATCTGGCGCAGGTGCAGGCTTGAGCTTAGATGCAGACTCAAGTTCACCTAGGACTTGGGTTGTGGCTCTGGCTTAGTTTTAAGCTCTGAATTTGCCTCTAATTTTATTTCTGTAGGATTTACATATTATTTCTTCATTAATTGTAAGAAGATTATTTAACTAAGAAGATTATTGTTGCTCTTGCGTAACTTTTCTTATGTATCTTTCTTAGGCTTCGTACTTGATAATTATTGGGGTGATTGGTAGGTTAATGTTTAGAAAGATATCGATATCGAAGATCAATTTTAAATATCGATCAATGTTGAAAAGTAAGAAAATGGAATTGCGTTTACTATGGTAGTGCTTCTTTACTTACGTTACGATAGGCGTATATACATTTCTTTTTATTTGAAAAGTCAAAATATAAGAAAGCTTCCAAATGATACTCCTAATCATCATATCCATATCTATCGTTGAAGACATAAAAGGCTGGGATGTATCTGGGTATCTCATGCTTAGACTCTGTTGGGAAAGAATAGTCCATGTAGTAGTAGTCACTATACTATCCCATAAAATTAGATTCAATATGGCAAAAAGAATGGCTCAAATTAGCTTAAATTTCCCAAAAGATGTACATATTTCGATCTAACTTGTAATAGTTTAGACGGCTAAAAAATCGGTCTTGAAATGGCTTTAGAATCCCCAAAATATGAAACTTATGCAAAAAATAGCTGAAAAATACGTAGAATATCCTCTAAAACTTTTGGAAGTTAATATTGGACATGGTAAATTCTTAAAAATCACACACTATAGCAAAATTTATTTTTTGAAAATAGTAAGCCGAATTTTTTTGCCTAAACTGAAAATTTTAAACTATACTTTGATTTTCCTTTTTCTTCGTTCCTTTTGATTTTTTGCACACCTTTTCCTTAATCTTTTTTGATGTTTTTTCATCTTTTTAAAATTTTCTCTAGTTTTCTCTCTCATTTGATTTTTTTCTTTTTTGACCAGAAAGATCTAATTTTTTGACGCTAAAACTTAAAAAGAAAATGATTAAGTTGATGACAGCTAGGGTTTGGTGGAATTCTTTGATTAAACCATATTCTAAAGAAAACAAGATGAAGATAAAGAAGATAAAAAAGAAGATCAAAGATAAACATGGCTTTGGCTCTGAAAGGGGAAAGATGTGAGGAAATTAGAAAAGACGAAAATAGAGATTTGATATGGTTTTAGGCATCTCACTGCAGGAATCGAACAGTTATTGATTTTACTAATAGATATTCTTCAGATTTTACACCTAGTGTACTCTCGCTTATCTTATGCTTAAAATTTCAATAGGCAAAAAAATTTACATAATTCTAATTTTTTAATTCAATAATTCATTCATTACTAAAAAGTTGAATATTAAATCATATATATTTGCAAAATTAAAAGGCTAATTTGACTTATACAAAGTTAGATTTTATGCCCTATGTGAGGATGTCCTCATTTAAGGCGACAGCCCGGACTGACCGTTGGGCTCCTATATTTAAAGTGCCAGCTTATAATGAAGGCATTGAATGGCTGACCGTTATGCCCGTCATCAATGACGACAGTTCAAGAAATTAAAGGCTTGGACGTTGCACTCTAACGTCCTGCCTATAAGTACTCTTTCGGATGATTTGTGGTGGGGGGCTTCTCAGAGACAATCCCTTAGATAACTTCACACACACAATCTCTCAGACAATATCTAGTCAGCTACTCTTGCACTCAGGATCTTCTCTGACCTAAATCTATACATTCCATCCATTGATCGATGCGATAACTATCGGTCGATCTCCCACAGATCGGTAATAGTTACCACGAGACTCCTTGTCATTATCTGATTTAAGCACTGAGGAGATTTCGACCCTCCCTAACGAGTTCTGTGGTGCAGGAAGTCGAAGGTAGCTCGGACCCAACGGAAATAGATCGGATCAAGGGCCTCTTGACCAGGGCCCAACTCACCCAGTACCCAAGAGGCCGAAGGTGATACGAAATATCTCGGACCAGAGCTCCAGTAGCTCGTGGTTGGTGGAGATAGCTTGTACTTGGCAGAGATAGCTCGGACACGACCCCAATCGCTAGAGGCAACCTGTGAATATCTCGAGTCTGCCCTCAATAGCTCGAACATGACTTCAACTGCAAGTGGTTGCCCGAATTTGGCTCCAATAGCTCGGATCGTTGTCTGTTCAACCCAGGGTTAGCTAGTCCAATGCCTAGTCAGCGGTCAATACCTAGGACCAGGGTCTATCCAGCCCGTTGTTAGCTCGTCCAACCCCTCGGCTAGCTGCCAATGTCCCCCAAATCCAGCTATTGTAATCATACGATACTTTAAATATATACGTGGTGAGAAAACATCCGTAAACAATTGGCGCCGTTTGTGAGATTCGAGTCGACATTCATGTCATCAGTCACATTGACGGTGACTTGATACACCATTCCCGGGCCTTAAAGGCCAATTACCTCAGGGCTGCAGATGTTATACCATATCCCACATGTCCCAGTTCCTCTACTCATGAAGTGCCTGAGCCATAATTTATGACTCTGGAGCAGTTCCAGGTGTTCCCATGAAAGGTGAGTGCCCATCGTCAAGTGCTGACTGCCGTGAAACGACTGACGTGTTTGCAGCCCCAACCAACCGCGAGTCAACCAGTCATCCCAAATCCTTCTCAATAATGACAGTGCCCCATCTCCTTTTGTCCCGAAGGAGCTCAGGGTGGCGAGATTGTGGCCACATCTCAATAACAGCCGATCTCGGGAGTCAGCGACCTCACCTGGTGGAGTTGATGACCACCACCCTACTCTAACTGATGATCGACATAGAGAGAGCCATATTGGTCAAAGTCGTAGCCCTCGTCGTAGGTCTTATGGAGGCCTCAAGAGGAAGGCTCGGAGAGACAGCCTCCACCATTCGAGCTCTTCAATAGCTCGGATGATGGGCAAACTACCTTGACGAAGAGAATCACCCCGGTCCTCGGCACAACTACCGCCCAGATTCAAGATGCTCAAACTAGACAAATCTGATGGCTCGGACGATCCGCGTGAACACGTACAGAACTACAAAGGAATGATGGAGATACATAAGGCCAAAGATTCCAAACAACTCTTCGGAAAGCCGCGAAGGAATAGTGCAATGGACTTTCCAATTGGTCTATTGGGTCGTTCAAGAGCTTGGCCCAAGTCTTTTGCCAACAATTCATGACATGAAGAAGAAAGAGCTCAACCCACCTATTCACCATAATGTAGAAAGAGGATGAAACGTTAAGAAGCTTCATGTAGTGCTTCAATTCAGAAAGGTTGAACATCGAGAGCGGCAGTGACGAGG
This sequence comes from Scilla litardierei, assembly GCA_030789695.1. Lineage (NCBI taxonomy): Eukaryota > Viridiplantae > Streptophyta > Magnoliopsida > Asparagales > Asparagaceae > Scilla > Scilla litardierei. The sequence continues at coordinate 92,555,131 of CM061134.1, forward strand.
TGATCATCGCTGTATTCAAGAAGGGGGTGCGGTGTGAAGACTTAAGGAACTCTTCGCATCATTGACCACCTTGCAGCTTATGTCAGCTTCTTGCCAGAGCGGAACAGTATATGATGGCTGAGGAGGCGCTGGCCAGGATAACTCCCAGGCACATTTTGGTAATACAGAACGCCGTATAAGGGCGACCAACAAGGATGACCTATGTAAGCTACCAGTGATATATCGGCCAACAGAGTTCACATGGATACTCTCGTCCACCCTTGGAATGCAGAGCATATGCAAAAGTACTACTCGCGAGAAACAAGCAAACCAAGCAAACCATACAATTTTTTCGGTTTCTCTGTTATATCTTATGTACCTTTGACAAATATACTCCAAAAGAACACTAATGTGAAAAACATGACCGATTTCCCAATCTTTACTTTCTTTAAGTGTGCAGACCTACAGATTAACTCAGATATCTCGACATTTACCTCGTGGCTGATCGGCTATACGATCGGAAGCCACTTTCTTACGGGCCGATCTAGCTATACAATCAAGAATGTCAAAAGTCCTCACGGGTTTATCGGCTATATGATCGGGGGTCGCTCCCTCGCAGGCCAACCTAGCTATAGCTATACGATTATGGATTATTCTCAAGATCTCGCGGGTTTATCTGCTATACGATCGACGCCACTCCTTAGCGTGCTGATCCAGCTATAGGATCGAAGATTTTTGTCAGAAAACCTCGCGTGCTAGTTAGTTATACGATCGGCGGTCACTTCCTCGTGGGCCGATCAGGCTATACGATCGAGGATTATTCTCAAAACCTTGTGGACTGGTTGGCTATACGATCAGGAGCTAACGTCCTCAGGGCCGATCTAGCTATACGATCATAGATTATTCTTAAGACCTCACGGGTCGGTCAGCTATACGATCGGGGGCTAATGCCCTTGGGGCTGATCTAGCTATATGATCAGAGATTATTCTTAAGACTTCACATGTCGGTCGGCTATATGATCGGGTAGGGGGGTGACGCCCTCGCGGGTTGATCCGGCTATACGATTAGGGATGTCAGAAGACCTCACGAGCTGGTCGGCTATACAATCGAGGCCACTCCCTCGCGGGCCGATCCAGCTATGTGATTGGGGATAAGTCTATGAAGATCTCGCAGGTTGGTCGATTATATGATCGAGGGTCACTTTCTCACGTGCCGATTAAGCTATACGATTGGGGATAACTGTGCAAAGACCGCGCGTGCTGTTTGACTATACAATCTGAGACAATCGCCCTTGCGGGCCAATCTAGCTATACGATCGAGGATTGCTCTCAATGGACCTTGATTCTCAGCGACCGGAGTCATCTTTTCAATGTTATGCCAAGTCACTACACTAGGTTGCAACAAGCCATTGATGCCTAGTTCGTTTGTATACTCTCCTCGTCAAACTGCTCTTACCACAGGGCTGGGTCTGATTTTTTCTCTCTGCTTGGCTTGGCCATGTGCACATGGGACGCTCTTCCATACCTCATGCTTCCTACCTTCACAGTGCGCGAGCCCAAGTTGTCGAGGGGAACAAAAATGGCATCAGGCTGAGCTCGGTCCTCTACGACCTGAGACTTGGGAGCTTCCTCGAGCCTTGGAGTTACTTTGAATGCGAAGATTCTACTTAGCTCGAAGACCCTACGAGCTAATTTCGAAGCTTAATATCCAAGTTTCGAACTAAAGCTTGTAGTATTCACTATTCACAGATATTCTGCCCTGAGATGTTTTAAGACGATCCAAGACCTCTTCTTCGATAAAAGAAATTTTATTAATGATGAGGGTCAAGACCCATACACATCAAAATGGGCAGAGCCCGTACAACAGAAAAGATACAATCATGAGGCTAGGGCATTGGGAGTTGGGGCTTCAGGAGGCATTGCTTCAACGGTCTCTGGCGCAGCGGCTGCGGTCTCCTCAGTAACAGCAGCGCCGACGACTTTCGTTGGAGCTCTGCCCAGGGACCATTGCACAGTGTTCTAAATATCGGGCCGATATCCGATATATCGGCCGCAATAGCGGTTTTATCACTAGGCCGATACGATATGGACATTTAAATTGTGGTTTCCGATATTTGGGGAAATATTCGCCGCAATATCGGGCTACGACCGATATTGCGGCCGATATATCCCTTTGAAATATCGGCAGCAATTCATAGTTTTTTCAAAACAAAGTTAGCGGGTCGGTCCACTTAAAAGTGGATCCGACCGGAGTGACCCGACCCAATCATTTCCTTCAAACGACGAGAGGTATCAAGATTTTTGAGAGATAATTGTTGCTTTGCCCTAATTCTAATCACACCGCTTCGCTCCTCTCGACGCTCCACTCCTTACTCCGCTCTGCTCGTCCGGTGAAAATTTCCGACGACAATCGATTGAGCTTCGACGTCCGACATTCAATCTTTGCAAGAAAGTGTTTTCTGATCAAGGTGAGTAGTCGAGCCCTTATTTTCAGTTTTTCAGTTTTTCAGTTTTTTCGGTTTTTAATTTTTTCCCTTACAGTATTGTATTTTTTTCCGTCGATCGAGCTTTTGACATCCGACGTTCGATCTTCGCAAGGGATTTTCCGATCACGATTAGTACTTACTACATATTATTTTTTTCCTTTTTCATTTTTTTCATTTTTTGAGTTGGTTTTTTCAGTCTAGCGTTTGTTCTTCTTAAGAGGGTTTTCTGATCAAGGTGAGTATTCTTTCCCTTTTTACATGTATACATTTTTTTTCAGTTTTTTGATTTTCAGCTTCACACTGGTAATATTGATCCACATGAATCATATATTATAGGTATTTAACTCGTTTGGTTTGTACCACTTAGAGAAATATTCCACCAAGTGGATGGCCGATATTCACGTTTAATGAGATAAGTATACACAAAGCATACTTTTATTTGAGTTTCTATAGTTTATATTTTCTTAGACTTCTATGCTTTTATTTGACATCATTTTTAGCCTCTGATATGACACTCCGATATTAAGTCAATATCCCCGATAATCATGTTTAACGAGATAAGTATAACCAAAACATACTTTTATTTGAGTTAGTATAGTTTATATCTTCTTAGATACATCTATGCTGACATATGTCATAATTTTTAAGCCTCCGATATGACACTCCGATATTTAGTCAATATCCCCGATATATCCCCGATATCCGCAATCCGATATCAAATTTACTAGACCGATACGCGACCGATATCCAATATTTAGAACACTGCCATTGCAAGCTGTTCAAAGATGACCATTGAGTTGGAAAACTTCCATGCGATCTCCATCACTATGATATTGTGATTAACTCAGAGATTAATGCCATCTTATGTTGTCAGAAAATCTATGTACACCGACGGGTCCGTTCATCTCAGCCCAAAGTCTAGCTACTTGGTATCTGAGTAAGAAGAAGATGAAGGGCACATGAACGGAGAAGAAGGCAAAGGCGAGAGCATGCACAAATTCTTCAGAAACCAGAGCAAGGATTTTCTTAAGCCCTCGCTCTCTATTTATACAGGATAGCACTCCCTCTGAGGCAAGCTTAGCCGTCCGATCTATGACGCGTGTCGACATCTTAGAGCACCGACGGTCCGAGCTTCGAGCTCTTTTGTGCGCAAATTCTAGGGCATGGTGTAATGCTCCCATGTGTGAAATACGATATTATGTGTGTAATATGTACGTGCGTATGTAGCATGTTTGGATGAGTACATGTGCATGGATATTTGGATGAATAAGTGGATGAATATATATATATATATATATATATATATATACATATATATAACTCATCCAAACATGTATGTATGTATATATATATATAAAGTGTGGGGGGTGTGTATTGTGTGTGTGCATGTAAGAGGGGCCTCTTAGAAAAAGTTTAGCATAGTGAGGTTTTGTAGAATTTGCACAAGGGCATAGAAATAATGGTAAACATGCGAGTGGGTCTTCACAAATTTTCCATTCAAAGGAATATTCTATAGCATATGCCATTCTTAAGAGATAAGAAAGGGAATTAAAGAAAAAGAAAAAGAAAAAGAAAAGAAGGAGAAACCTAGAAGAGAATAGAGAGAAGAAAAGAAGAGAAGAGAAACTTGGAGTTAGGAGATGTGGTATCCTTCTGCAAGATGGTGACTGTTTGCATGTGGTATCTAGAGGAGGCCTTGATGAGTAGATGAGAAGTTGGAGGTGGGAATCCTATTCCTTATGGTATATTATGTCCATGTCACCTCTACATGCTACTTTCAGTTTCTACTGCTAGTCTTGTTTCTGCTGCTAAGTTAATTGGGCATAACTTTCATTTTAGTTGTCCAAAAATTATGATTAAATATAATTTGGAAAGTTATTTAAGTTGTCTACAACTTTTATGTAGCTTGGATCTTTGCGGTGGGAATCCTATTCCTTATGGTATATTATGTCTATGTCACCTCTACATGCTAATTTCAGTTTCTACTGCTAGTCTTGTTTCTGCTGCTAAGTTAATTGGGCATAACTTTCATTTTAGTTGTCCAAAAATTATGATTAAATATAATTTGGAAAGCTATTTAAGTTGTCTACAACTTTTATGGAGAAAGTAACTTCAGATACTGCCTGTCTTTAGACTGAATTGCTGTTCTCTGTCGTAGTGTCAAATTCTGGCAGATTCTGTACCATGTTGCTATACAGCGCATAACTTCCACTTTAGATATCCAAATTATATGATTTAAAGACAATTTGGAATCCTAGTTGAATTAGCTACACTTTTCATGTTGAAATCTCAACAAGATTTTGATTTTAATTAACTGCAATTAACTGATTCTTACAGATAGATAATCCAGTTTTGGACATATTCTGCACCTATGTCCTACATGACATAAACTATCAACATAGATGACTAAAAATTATGATCTAAGACAATATGGAAAGCTCTTTGAGTTATCTACAACTTTTGTGTTGAGACTAAATTCATATTTCGACTGTAACTAGACTGATGATATGTATCTGGGTGTCATTTATGTGCAGATTCTACACCACTGTGTCATATAGGCTATAATTTTCACTATAGATGTCCAATTACTATGATCTTAGACAATCTGAAATCCTCATTGAGTTATCTATAATTTTCATGTTGAGACCCAAATAGGATTATGGCTGTACATGACTGTAATTAGCTGATCTTTCCTTCATGATAATCCAGTTTCTGGACAGACTATGGACTCTGTGTTCTATCAGCCATAACTTTTAGCACAGTTATCTAAAAATTATGATTTTTGTTGCTATAGAAACGTATTTTAATCATCTACAAATTTTATTTAGAAACATATATCAAAATATGTTGTTAAATTGGTGATATTAGCCTTTTATTTGGGACTATCAGTCATGTCTTCTGTATGAAGCATGTTATAATGGTACGGTTTGCTGTAAAGACAAGTAAAATGGCTACAGTTATATGTTGGCATGACATATTATGATGCGATGTGTTGATGTGGTTATGGAAATGGTGATGGGCATGGCACATGTGATGCATGACCCTTTTTATGAAAGGAAGATAGAAAGATGTGAAAGAAAGAAAATAATGATTTGTTCATGCCAACATGATTCCTTAGTTCATTTATACATGTCTATTTGGCTTCATAATTGTGTCTAAATACATATTAGGCCAAACTATGAAATGCCAATTGTTTTCTTTATATAGTAAAGTTATACTTATAGTTTTTGTTTCAAGCTTTATAGATGCTCCTTTATGTTGTTCATGCTCATGCTCACTTGTGCTTATTTGTACATGCTCCAATATAATCATTCAAGCTTATTTGTATATAATTTCATGGTGTATAGTTGTATACATGCAGTGTCTCATTTCTCTCTAAGGAGGGTGAGCGTATTAAAATGGGGTTTGGGGGACTACCTGAGTAAAGGTAACCATAAGGGCTGGACTAGAAGGTGGGAGATTATTGGCAACCACTCACCTGCAGAGAGTGGAGTGACCCGTGGTATTTGTGGAATATTCTCACTCGCCCTAACAAAAAACATGACTCGTCTCAAAAGATGTGAGCGCTACTCCCAAGTGTATGAGATCAAACAAGTAGTATCTTGGGGAGTCCAGGTATCATATCCACGGGACAAGTGACCTGCAAAACCACGAATTTCAGTTTATAGAGAGTACTAATACGACGAGAAACAACCACCTTTCAAGTATAAAAGTAATGGTGTCGAGGGGTTAGAATACGAAAACAAAATCCTATGATAAGTACGGTGAATTCGATACTAGGGTACCAATGTGGAGATATGTTTCGGTTGTGGTTTCGTTAGGGTGTTTGCAATCAATGATTATTAATATTTTTTCTATAACTCAACGTTTCATCCGGCTAGGGCATCAGAAGTCAGAAAGTATGGCAATAAAGCGTAGAATAACGTGCCAAGAAGTAATCACGTAAAATATCGATTTCATAAAGAAAATACGCACAAGTGCCCTCTCGAGGCACGATACGTCTTCTCGGATCACATCACGAATAAGTCTTACTCAGATCATATTCGATTTAAGCATGCCCATGTCTCCGTATAACATACTCAAACAAGATATACGTAGAAATCAATGAAATACGCGATTTTGACGTGAATATAAGGTGAAAAGATATTAAATCAAGGATTATAAAGCCCTAACTACTTCGTAACCTACACATATGGAGGTTAGCCAAGCATGGAGAGAAAATAACACATATTCATAGACAAATACATGTTCAAATACTCAAAATACGTGACAAATACACCAAATACGAGAGAAAAGTTAAAGAGTTTTATCACCAAAGTTTTCCAATTAGACCCTAGTTCTCCTTCAATGGTGGCTCTTTGCCTCAGTCTCCAGGGGATCCAAAATCATGGCCAAATATGCTCTCTAGAGCTTAGAATACACAAAGAATACCCAACCCTAGGCCAGAATACGCTTATATATACATATATTGCAGGTTTGGGGTCGTAGCAGGTCCAAAACCTGCTTCGTTTTCGTTTAAATCCGCATTCGTTAGCCGCTTCCAATCCCCGCCGCTCATCTAAAGCGGGATTTGTTATGAGTTCGACACGTGGCAAGGCGAGTCCGCTCTGCTTGCGCCTTCGTATTTGACTAAGATCGTTGGTTCGAGCGGGTCGTCAATGTGATTACGCTACGTGTACCCGATCGAAGCTCCGCACTCATCTGCGTCGTCCGTTGGATTGGATCTCGACGGATCATATTTAGCCACGTCGCCCCCCCCCAGAATCTATCGGATCCGCATCTGCTCCGCAGTGCTGGGGACTGTCGGATCACTCGTGGACGGCGGAGATTAGGCCACGTGGCCAGGCGGATGCGGGGTGCCATATTTTAGCCGCATTTGCGTTGTATTTCGGTTGTATTTCGGCCGTGTTTCTTCATTTAATTGGTATCCTGCATTCATTCATAGAAATTATCACAGATCTCAAAAAAATATGAATAAATAGCCGGAATCGTGAGATCAAGATATACACATTAAAAATATAATAGGTAGCAGAAATACCTAATAAAATCGTATTAGACAGGGCTGGCCTGGCCTGATAAGTTCGGGCCGGCCCGAATTGTCACCCCGCCTAGTGCCTGGTTAGCGACCAATATCTAGGATGAGGGCTTATCCAACTCGGGGTTGGCTCGCCCAGACCTCGACCAGCCGCCAACGTCCCCCAAAGCTAGCTATCGGAACCATATTGCACTCTAAATATATACGTGGTGAGAAAACACTATAAACAGGTTCTATATGCTTTCATTTCTATGATTTAGGAAAGTTTTTCAGAAGATATTTGTCTACAAATTTACATCTTGATACGCATTAAAGTTCGTGGATGAATCTTCTCTAATTACAATGAGCTGTTGATTTCTGCCTGGCTGTGTTACTCTTGTCATCATTTATCCGGTGATAAAGTTCTTAAACCCGTGAGAATGATTTAGATCCAATTTGAATTTTAGAGGCTTTATATTTTTAGATTTTAAATAGAGGCCGAGTTTTGAGTCTATTGAGTATTCTAGTTATTTTGAGTTTTTTGGTTATTTTATTTATGATAGTGTTTGAGTTATTATGAGTTATTGTAACGCCCCGTCTTCGAGTGCCGTCACATTTATACAATTACATGCAGGTCCTGCAGATACCAGTGAAAACATGGAGAGCAAAGCAGAAAATAAAGATACTTATTTCATTACTTCGTACCATGTTACAAAGTTCTGTACAAGGAAATAACAATACAATCTCACTCTACAACTGAAACTGAAACATAAATACATGGAATTGAGACTATCAAAAACACTCACACCAAACTAGCCCTCAAAGCTCAACGTCTTGCACTGGAAGCTCGGACTCCTCATACTCAGGCAACTCCGTATAATCCTGTGCGTCACCTAGTGGGACAACAAAAGTCGTACCACAGCTCAATAGAGTAGATGATATCTAACCAAGCAACAAAAATAATAATGGTGAACAATAAGGAGATATGATAGCAACAGTTATGATGGTACAATACAAAGATATCTTTAATATCCTTAAACTACTATAAGGTTGTATTTGCTAAAGTGAACCAATTATAGGTCATGACTTATAACGGAGAGTGCGTTGTGCAACGCGAAGACTGTCTTGGACCACTGGGTGCTACCCCGGGCCGAGTATCAAGAACTCAGGATCCATAGGTGGACATCCTCCCAGATACGGGCCGAAAGGAGGCTCCAATTGCTCTCGCACTCTCTCAATCATAAGTTTCCCAAACCCCAACGAGTCATGTTAAGTTGATTAGTTAACATTTTAGTTTAGTGCCGTGATATAGTCTATGGTTAATATCATTTAAACCACATAGTCAAGGTGGTCCACCGTCAATATATCGAATCTACATACTTGTAATAGTAACTAGACATGTCACAAGCCAATTCTCAATTCCACCAGCCATTCATTATCAGTGTCATCACGAGTAACATTTAATGGGCGACACAATTTAACATAACATTAAACTTCCCGCATGCATAGAAACAACTTTCCAAAAGGAATATTCCCGGTTAAATATCCGTTTTAAGCTAAACATGTGGTAACTGAAAATAGATACATAACTAGACAATAGATGTAACAATATTTATTTGAAAAGGAAAAGGAAATCTGAAGTCTTTGGTGTTTCTGAAAATTCCAATAAGAGGGGTCAGATTTGTGGGTTTTCATCACATGGTGGGAGAACCCGAGCCTGCAGTAAAATCCACGGGGTCTGTAGTAAGGAACCAGAGACTAACGACTAAGACAACGGGGGTAATGGAGCCCAGATCCAAGGTAATCCGCACCGAAATCCAGTACAACAAGCAAGGAAGCCAGAAGAACCCAAACAGCAAGCAAAGAAAGCCTGTCGAACCCAAACAACAAGCAAAGAAAGCCCGACGAACCCAACCACCTCCTATGAAGCCAAAACAGCCAAACCAAAACCCCAACACAGCCCAATGCAGAGACCCCGGGACCCCACAACAAGCAGGCAAGGGAACCAACCCCACAAAATAAATTAAAGAGAATCATGCCCTTAATTACTCCCAAATCATCCTTACCAGTACTCGTAAAAATCCATTTTTTGCACAAATACCAATGATTTCATCTCAGATTTATGCATGTTCAAAACCAAAATTAAACTGAAGCTTAGGAAGATAGAATCTATCGTAATCGATGAGGTGTAAGAAAACCACAGAAACCGAAAGCTCCCAAGTGAAAGCCAAAAATTTCCAGAAGAAAAGAATTTCACGAGTCGAAGAAATCAAATCGAAAGCTCTTGGAAAATTTGAGAGGGACTTGTAGTTTTTGTGAAGCATAAAGAATGAGAAGAGGGATAGCATTAATAGAAGATAGAGGAACCGAAGGACGCGACGTGCGAGCTGCACAATCGAAGTAAGGCGGAGACAGCTTCGGAATGGCCCTGTAGGCCTTCGTGTCTGTAGCAGGAGAAGGACGAGAGAGGGACGTCGCTCGTGTCGCATCGTACGAGAGGAGAGGGGCGAGCGATCGTGTCGTATTAGGGTTTTTGTTGGACGAAGAGCGAACGAAGGGGAGCGAGTGAGCCCTTATGTCGAAAGCCCTGGCAGGCTCGGGCTGCTGTGGGAACGAGAGGGAGAGGGGGGGATATAAGAAGGCCCGAGTGGGCTTGGGCCGATGGGCCACGCACGAAACAGAAAAAGAAACGTAAGAAAAAAATGAAAAAAATGAAAAAAAAGGAAAGGGGGAGCGGCCCATTACAGTTGTTTATTCATTTTAAGTTTTTTAGTTATTTTAGAATTTTAGTCTCACATTGGGTGTGATTTTTGAAAGATAAGTTGTTAGCGTATATAAAGAATACAAACTTATTTATTTTATATAGATGAATGCAGAATACAAATTTTGTTGGAAACTTTCAATATCCCTATTAAAATTTGAATCTTTTACATTGGTGTACGGTTTTGGGCTTGGTTGCCTTGACGAGAGGCTCGAAAAAGCTCCACGTACGAGGTTTGCGAGTCGGTGATCTATATCCTAGTGCGATGCCCGAAAAGTTATCAAATCCCTAACTTTCTTCTTCCCCAATATCCCACCACATCCCTTCCCGCGTCCGTCATGCGTCAATGCTTAATACTTGTTCTACTGTCTAGAGCTCTTCCATCTTTTGGTTTGAACTGTACGTGACCTTGCTGCATTCATGCTAACCTGGTTTCTCTGTTGGATCATGTGGTATATCCCATATATCACTATGATAGCCAACTACTCTGCAGAACTTTACATGACCATTAAGATCACATTTGCACATTTTTTCTGCATTTGATGACTCCTATTTATGTTTTGGTACTTTCAACAGACTCAAACAATGTCTGAATGATCATCCCACATGAGAGAGGTCCATAAGAAGGGGAAAGGTGGTAGGCATGCTTTAGAAGAGTAGATTCTGCTTTGCTTTTGTGTTTTATAATATGCACTACAAGCGCTGACCTTCCTCAGTCTGCACCGTGAGCGCGTTCAAGCAACTTGATCATTACTTTGGAAATCACCCCTCCCCTGCCTTCCCCCTCTCGTTTCTTCTTCTTCTTTGACTCAACAAGTAATTTTCATGGGGTGCTATGGATAAGCACTGTTTGACACCAAATGCTTTTTCATTCTGATGACCATATGTTATTTTGTTTCTATTTGCATATGCTATGATTATCATGCTTTTAGGCTTTTAACAAATAATTAATCATGTACCTTTCCCTTTTTTATTTTATTTTCAGTTTACTAATATCTTGGTATTTGGATGATGATTTCATTGCTTGCTTCTGTTTTAAGGACATGAAAAAAATGCACTTGAAACTTGGCTTGCTTCATATGGAAAGACTGGAGAACAGGGAAGGGAGCCGACCTCTGCACCCACGCTGGGTGATGAGGGAGGTAACTGCTGCCAAGTCTCTTCATGTCATTTCTCTTTTCTATAATGATGTGTCTGCCTGGATTATTTCAAGATTTTGTAGGGCCTTATCTTTTTTGATGTTTTGCAGATCTTTTATTGGGTTGTTTGTGAATATTCAGTTTCCCCTCGTTACTAGGAATTAATAAGCTTAGTTGTTGCAGGGGCCTTGTTTCTTGAGAAAAGGCATGCGCATCGAATTGACCTAGATGATGGAAATTGTCAACTATGTTCGGTCAATGAGAATCTTTCCTCTGGACCTTCACATATCAAACTGTCCAGTGCGGGATCAGATGAGAACATGAGATCAATTTTGCCAGAATTGTGTGATCTTGATATAGAGGCCATCAGGAACCTACCTCCTGATATATTTTCAGAAATGAATGAATTGTACAATGGAAAGTTATGCGACTTTATGAAGAAATATACTGATGAGAACGTCAAAACAAATGCAGAGTTTATGGAAAGCCTGCCTGAGGTGAAAGAGATTTCTTGGTCAGCTGGATACCAGAAAATAGGTTCTAATGTTGATGGAAATTTATCTGATGAACAACCTCCATGTCTAAAACCATTTCCGTATACCCAAAACAAAGGAAAACATCCTCTTTGTTCTCCCAAGCTTGCTGAATGCAGTCTTCCATCTCAAAATGAGGTAAGTCTGCTCACAGAGTTAATTTATAAAGATAATTTTGTCATTGTGTCACTGTGGATAAATTTGGTATCTTGTTGGAGCTACTTGTTTTGCTAATAAAAAAGTCTACACGAATGCAAGTACACGTCGGAAAAGGGATGATGCTCATCTTCTGTCATTTTGTTCAATATATACATTGTTATGATTTTAATGAGCGAACAGTTGTGTATATTCTTCATGGGGCTGAATATTATATCTATTTCCCCCCTTTGATGATGCAACTTGATATTGCAACGTGCTTTCTTTTGCTCTTGATTTATACCATATGCCCTGGAGATTGATACAATATTATGTAGCTATTTTTGTTTCTTATTTGATCCTTCAGATTCCTCGTGTGAATGTAATGCTCATGTAGCATATATTGATGAAGATGTAGAAACCATGGGTTCAAGGTTTTGGCCGATGCACTTGGGTATCGTCCGTTTCGTTTCGGTCTCGGCGGGTACCGAGACCGAAACTTGGGGTTTGTTCCGGTCTCGGCCGGAAACTTGCCGTTTCTGCCAGTTTCTGGGTGCGGTGATCCACGATAGTGGCACTAATCTTATTCGTTCGTTACATCCCTATATTGCTTACTAGGTGATACACGATGGTGGTACCGAATTAAGGAGCACACACAACATATTGTCGACTCGTCGAACGATTCGATCTCTTAACACATATGAGTTTCATTCCGTGCCCGAAGCTGTAGTGAGGATATCAAAAACCTAGTGATATTTCTCCCATTTGTTTTCTCTTTGTTTTATTTCTTTCTTTGTGTGTAGTCAGTTTGCGATATCGAGTGACACGACCTTCACATCCATCATATTACGACATTCCGTAAGCCACTTCCACCAATAAAACCCCCAAGTCTAACTCAACCTAGGAATCGATAGGTAGTATAGCACCGTCTTCCCGTGTTCGATACCCGCTCGTCGCTATACTGTGTGTTTGCAGTAAGACGACATCCGTCCTCGGGTTGCATTCCGGATTCGATCTAGTTATCGACATTCGTGCCATAACGAGGTAGTTTTCGGGGTACAAATCGGGACACATCAAGTATTTGGCGCCGTTGACGGGGAAGCGTACCGCCATATTATCTATTTATCACAATTAGGTTGTTAGACTTCGAAAAATAAAAAGAAAAATAAAAATTAAAACAGTTGAAATATTATATAAAAAGAAATAAAGAGAAATTTTTCCCCGTCTCCGCATCACTTTTATTTCTATCTTTCTTGTGCCACTGATTTTGTTTCTCCAGGTATTTATTTTGCTTGATCATGTACGGCTGGTATATCGATGGTGCTCCCAAAGATGACCTGACCGACTTCTACACAATTCTTCCTATATGTCGTTAAAATCAAGCAGGCTAATGGAGAGTCCTTCGGGCAAGCCTTGGAGAGGTTTGAAGGAATATTACAGACGGAGCCAGACCATGTGTACGATGGTTCCAAGATTTTTTCTTTCTTCACCAGAGGATTGCAGGGATCCTCATCGGAGTTCTTGAGGAGGATGCATGTGGCAACCTTCGAGTATCTGAGATATGCAGCAGCTCTGGAACGCTTATTGGACATAGCTCGATCTTCTGGCTCACTAGCCGTCGCGACAGGTGATTCAGCTGCACGTGATCTCGTTAATTTTATTATGAATCGCGTGTCTGCTGCATGTACCATTGAGGAGGATATTCACGTTCAGCTTGGGGGAGATTATCCGTTTCGATATTGCCACTTCTGACGAGACTACGGCACCTAGCACTGCAGAGTCAGCTTGTGCCGTCGTCGCTCCCCCTGCTACCCACATGAGTCAGAGCAGCCTATACCATCAAAGAATATTATTGAGGTGGTCGTGCCTATAGTGTCGGAGCAGACCATCGAGATGACGTGACTTGGACGATGACATCTGCACACAGATGGAGTCCGAATTGTGCCCCCCTCCGTTTGAGATACCGCAACCACCTCCACTTTCTACAGAGGCTGGGCATCTCTCAGAGGAGCATCCGCAGGAGCTTACAGTTCCTATTCAGGGAGACCTCTTTACCCACTCTATTTCTGAATCCTGTAATCCATTTGATAATTATTTTAATTCAGATCTATTTGACACGTCATACCTATTACCGCACACTTACAATTATGGGTCGAGGTATGCTTAGGCGTGTTCCTTCTTGAAGAACCTGACGAGCATGGCGAGGAGTTGCCTGATGAGGTGACATATATATTTGATCAGGAGCTACCAGAGGAGCTTGGAGAGGACACCATGGAGAGAGCGGATATAGAGCTTGAGAGTATAGATTTTTTCTAGGGAAGTGTTGTCAACCATACTTAATTTTAAATATTTATGTTGATGACCATTTTTGGGAAATATTTGTTCGGGGGACAAATCTTTTACAACGGACTAATGCATTCCGTTCCTTTCAGGGTACATGTGGCGTCCTTGGAGGAATGCTTGGGGATGCATCGCTGGAGTTCGTTGGAGTCCGTGGAGACACGCAGCTACCGGAGCCACGAAAGGTGCTGATAGGACATCTGGATGCACAGCTGCACAATCTGAATCCACCATTTGAAACATGTGATACCAATCCAGTAGTGTAACAGTAGTATTTGAAACAGGTGATACCAATCCAGTAGTGTAGCAGTAGTATATAATTTTATGTTTTCAATAATCTCGAATCCTCTCGACAGCGAGAGGACCGTATACGTTTAATGCTTCCTTAGTTAGAATAATTTACCCATATGATGTCGCAACAACATTTTATGCACCCCAAACCATATGTTTTATTGATTGTCTTCTTCACAATATATTGATGTCTCACCATTTTGCTCACCCACCATCGAGCATTTCTTTCAATTGAAATCTTACTTTCTAATTCATTGACTTGATCACGCTTTTCAAAGACGTGACATTTTTGATTAAGTTATTTGACTATGATTGTTTAGTTAAGCTTTGACTAATGCATCATTGCATGTGCATGTAGTTGCATTAGGATTTTAGGTCATTCATGTTAACATTTTCCATTCACACCCCCTCATATTTATCGTTGTTCATCATAATTATCTTTTATGATCACATTGAGAGCAATGTGTAGTTTAAGCTTAGGGGAGTGCATTTCCATGCCATTTAGTTATATTAGTTGCATTTTACTTTATTTTTAGGATTTTTAGAATTTTTCAAAATTTTCAAAAATTTTCGATTTTTCATCGTATTTTCCTTTCATGTGTGTCCATGCATCATATCATGTGCTTGTTTTTATTTTTCTATATTTTCTTCTCTTTTTAGACTAGAAATGATTTTCCGATGATTGCAATATGTTTGCTATGCACACTCAATTAATTCCTTTACACACCCACACATCACTCTCTTAGTTCTTATATGCTTCATTTTTATATTTATATAATGAATTTTATCTTGAACTCTTAGTTGATTGATATAGAGTTATTTCCTTGTTTTGATAAAGTTTAACAAGCAAAACACCATAGGTTAGCTAGATCTTTTGATGTATTGGGGTTTTAGAATATGAAGATAAAATGCATAGTGCCGATCATCTAAAAATATTATAGAATAGTAATTTTTGTACTTTTGACAAGTACATAAGATGAAATTTCTATTTAGGTAGCTTATACATGTATATGTAGATTATGATACACTCAATTCGATCAAACATGTTTATTTATCCCAATCAAATTCAAGTTTCGTAACGTAAATGGAAAATCCATTCCAGTAAATGTGATCTACCATATTCATACTACTTATGAACAACAATTGAAATGAATTGGATGTGTTTTAGTCATGCATTAAATGGTGACAAATTAATCGATTTTATGACAATTTTGAAACGTTGATTTTACCATCACATTTTGGCATATTAAAACATCCAAATTATTTGAAATTTTGTTTATAAGTAATTTGAATATATTAAATCAAAATCAACAAAATGGATTTTTCATTTGATTTACTAAACTTTAAATGTAACTTCGATTGATTTTTTGTGTGATCTAATTGAGTGTACCATAGACGAACTGTAAATTGGATAAATGTTCCTAAGGCGTCTTCTTTGATAATTATATACGGATGCTGCGTAAAATTATGACAATGTGCAACTTTATGGATGATCCATTCTGTACGTCATTATTTATATACTCTAAAATGGGTGTATATTAAAAATGATGTGATTTGAATAATTTTTTATTGTTGATAAAATGATCTTATTTGGTATATTGTATAGAAATCGTTCATTTTGTAATTGCTTACCACATGGTTAGAAGTCACCGAAAATGCATAATGTTTTTAATCAAGCATTTAAGATATGCAGATCACAATTAAACAGTGTGGATCGTTCATATGGTTCACACATTATGTATCAATATTGAAAATAACGTAACGTTAGAACCTTAAAATAGCGATAAGTATAACATAACTCGAAACACAAGCCACATGATTTCTTATTCTTTTTAGTTTCTAAAAATATGAAAAACAATTTTAATTTGTTATTAAAAATAGGATAAATATTATAAGAAATTTAACAATCTTAAAAAACAATAAAAATTATGCTAGTGATAAATAACATACAATATCAACACTCATTTTCAACTAGCAACAAATATGCATTCATTCACCAAATATCACCACAAAAGAAGTCATAAAATCATAATAGACATTGTAAAGCAAACATTTCACAAATAACAAATTATAGTCTTGCTCAGTTTATACAGACTAAATAAGTTAACTAGAGTACCATGACACACACACACCCCCCCCACCCCAGTTAACCAAAAGAAGTCTGCATCCAAGTTCACATCAACACTAGTTCACGTAATAAAGGGGATCAAGGTCTCTTATTGTTTTTCCCCTTATCTGTCTACGATGAGTTGCATTACACTACAGTCCACATTTTCAACAAAAAATGGTAGAGTTTCCCTAATTTTGGGTTACATGGGCATTACTCACTGAAAAGGTTGTTTAACCTTACGTAATGGATTATTTCAAGCTATTTAATGGGGTTTTATAAACATTAATATATATATACATATATTCATACACTGTCATTGGGATTGGATAGTTAGCTAGTTCTTTTCCTTCACTTTAGCTGGGAAGTAGCCAGAGCATGTCACTAATTGTTCTTGCAGCTGTTATTGGGCATATTTGATGGAATATGATACGAACTAGGGTTTCGTATCAATTAATTTCAGAATTTAAAGAGGAAAAATATAAAAAGGTGAAATTTTGGATCTTAAATTGCGAAGAACTATGAAAATAGATTGATAAATGAGCCTCTTTCGAGAGGAGACTCGCTCTCCTAGCTTTGAATGTACGGAACAAAGCCTAAACACCCTCACAAATGACGCCTACAATTGTTCTTCACAAAATAAGCATATCTTAACCCTAGCTCACGCCCTCACTTATATAATGTTTAGGCGTGGTGCGTACAGCAAAACTAGCAAAACTTATTGTGCATAAAGAAATTTCGCCCAAATAGTCGGTGCGCATAGCAATTACTCTTTCGGCCTCCTCTCGTACGTAATGATCGCATCATTACTCCGCCCCTAAAAGAGCCACCTTGTCCTCAAGGTGGTGCATGAAGTCCGCGGAGGCCCTACTCCAAGTGCGCGCAAGCCTCCTCCTGGATCAAAAGGATGAAAATGATCGCATCATTAATGATCCAGGAGGAGGCTTGCGCGCACTTGGAGTAGGGCCTCCGCGGACTTCATGCACCACCTTGAGGACAAGGTGGCTCTTTTAGGGGCGGAGTAATGATGCGATCATTGCGATCATTACGTACGAGAGGAGGCCGAAAGAGTAATTGCTATGCGCACCGACTATTTGGGCGAAATTTCTTTATGCACAATAAGTTTTGCTAGTTTTGCTGTACGCACCACGCCTAAACATTATATAAGTGAGGGCGTGAGCTAGGGTTAAGATATGCTTATTTTGTGAAGAACAATTGTAGGCGTCATTTGTGAGGGTGTTTAGGCTTTGTTCCGTACATTCAAAGCTAGGAGAGCGAGTCTCCTCTCGAAAGAGGCTCATTTATCAATCTATTTTCATAGTTCTTCGCAATTTAAGATCCAAAAATTTCACCTTTTTATATTTTTCCTCTTTAAATTCTGAAATTAATTGATACGAAACCCTAGTTCGTATCAGAATACAACATTCAAATCGTTCAGGCAAACTAACAACTTAAAATCATAGTGTCGTGAGCTATATTTGAGGACATATTTCATTATGAATGTGGGTGTACGTGGGGTTAAACAATGAAAGCTCATTGAGCTATATTATGTAACAGGGCCTTTGGGAGTTCTTACTTGCCTTGATGCCTGATAGGTGATAGTGACGGGTGACACCAAGGTCATCCCCCCTCTCTATCATCTCCCAGAAAACTTGCTGATTTTAAGATCTATTTGGACATTTGTAACAATGTTGAGTACATGAATTAAATTTTTTATTTCCGTTCAATAAAAACTCTTAAAAGGATTTTTATAAACTAACAAGAATTTTATAAACTAACATGCATTTAAATCAAAATTAAAATCACATGAAATTGTTCAAGATTTTTATAAACTAACAAGAATTAAGTGTATTATAATAGAAGAAACTTGAATCCTGAAAAACATAGAGAAATTTTTTTAAAATGAAACTCTTATCTAAATATTGTGTTTTGTATAGTCTGTTATTCAATATATATTCTTGGTACAATTATTGTAGGGAAACTGTATTTGAAATCAGTGCAAAAATCTTTTTAGAGGAATTTTCTTTGATATAAGCCCATCTTTCATTGCTTTCTCGTACTACATGTTATTAGATGTATTATGTAATTTATATTGGGCTAAGTTGCATTAAGATCCCCTGAACTGTGATCAATGTGTCTGCTAATGCTCTATAATCTATGATATTAAAAAATGGTAAAAATCAAATCTTTTTCTTTCAATTTTATCCTTCATCATTTGGCTGCTACCATTACTTTCTCACCTCTCCCATACTCTCTCTTGCTTCTCTCCATGTGAGAGGGGAGAGAGATGGGGCTTGCAAGAGAGATAGTGAGAGATGAGAGAGAAAAGCGAGCAATGTTAGCAACCATAGGAGAAAGGATGGCAAAACTGAGAAATTTTAAATACCAGCAAGTCATCGCTGCTCATGGTCAACTGGTTTCTTTTCTTTGTTTCGTGTTTGCTGCCTCATAATTTAAATTCCAGTAAGTCACATGGGATGTCAGTATCTAGGTCTAGAGGATGCTATGTTCTATGATGGGCTGTGAATCATGCCCACTTTCTGTTCGACTATTTATCGTTTACTTGCTGCTGAGCTATTCTCATGTTGTATTGTTCTTATGATAACTTACTTTTACATTATGGGCATTGATTTGGGATTTCTTTGGTAGCCTCTCTTGCCTATTTTTTTTCTTGAAAATGTTTGCCGACATTCCATTTCTTCAAGTTTTGCATTTGGATGATTCCTTCCGGTGCTTTTATTGTCCACAAACCCCGATTCCCAACCTTCCCCCCCAAACCGCCCCCAGACAAAAAAAACCGGGGAAAAAAAAGAAAGAAAGAGAAAACACCCCTCCCTCCCTCTTTTCCTCTCTCTTTTGAAGATTTTGATGATGCTGGTAGTGGTGGATGCATGCAACTTTGTCAGTGCGTCTCTTTCAGACGACAAAATGAAAAATATGTGAAGGAAAAATGTATCATCTCTACAGAAGTATTTTAGCTTTTCATGTTAATGATTTATTGTGTGCTCTGACTGCTTTGTTGGGGATTCAACACGGAAAGATATGGTATGAGGTTGGGTCAGTCTTCATCTAGACTGATTGCGAGTCAATCACATTTTTTGCGCCGCTTGACTAAGGTCTCATGTTTGGGTGAGTGAGCCTGGGTAGCCAAATATGGCCTCATGTACTCTTGCTGCAGTGCTGTTTATTTCTATTTGCAGACTTGTGCTCTTAGAGGTAAGAAGTAGTTGCACTGTGATCTCTAGTGATGCTGGTCATGATTCATTTTCGCAGGCTTTAACTAAAGAACACATAACTATCAACAATAAATTTTCAATCCAAACTTGTCAACATAAATAAGCTGTTCAGATATGTCTGAGGGATTTGTTTAGCGTGCTTTTCTTGTTTATAATCTACATATTTAACCGGTGGCTATATGCTTCTCCAGGGCTATGAAATGCATTGTCTTTTTTAACATGATAACTTATGAATTAAGAGTTAGATGAGGCAGAAGAATTAACTTGTTGTCTGGTAAGTTATGTAGCAGTTGTTATGTTAGGACTGATATATTTGAGTAATTTTGCAGAGGGAAGAAAGTTCTTTGGGCAATGCGCCTATGGGTGGAGACAGGACTCGAACTATTGAGCAATCTACAATAAATCTGTGGCTGGGAAAACCTCCAATATGGGTTGACATGTTCCAAACTAGCAATTCTTTGTTATTGAAAGTTGTTGCTGACATGTATACTAAATCTGGAACAAGTTGCAACCTATCTTCTGTCTTGCAATCACTATTTTCTTGTTATTCTCCAAACTTTGACCTGATCAGTGAGGGACGGGATGAAGTGCTCATCAACTTGTGTGAGCTTATAATACAGTACATTGATCTAAAAATTGAATCAGACATTGAAGAGCTTTACATTTGCTTTCGCCTTTTGAAAAGGTATCATCATTCCATTGTAGCTTTAGCGTCAACAATTCACGTTTATTCTATAGTTTACTTTCTATGGTAGTTTTGTTGAAATAGAAAATAGACTACACCATAAAATTGCACTGATGTTGTGTATATAGCTAAATACAATTGATTACAACTTTTATTCTGATTTTTACTTTTACTCAAGCTCAAATTATTAATTATAATCTAATCATAAAATAGTGTCCACTTCACATAAAAGTCTTCACACTTTTACTGTATACATATTTCTTAACATTCGCCATCAAGCTGGAGCATATACATCGTAAATGTTCAATTTGTCATAAATAAATTGAACTTGTGAGTTTTGAACTAACTTGGTCAATAGATTTACCAGCTGATCAGTAGAAGGCACATGTCTTTGTTCGATAAAACATGTATCATAACCAAACTAAGTGACTATTTATCTCAATGTCCTTTGATCACTCATGAACATAGAATCTTATATGATCTAATAGCAGACCAACTATAACAATTTGCCTTGTATTCATACTAGCTCACACGTGATATCAACCATGGCTCAATATTTCGAATATGTGCTTGATTTAGACACCACAATATGTTTGTTTTACTTTTCTTGGTATGAGAATTGCTTCAACGAATACATAATATGACATATGGTTTATCTTCTATCAACCAATCATCTTGGCCTGTTTGCATCATAAAGCTTTGTTATAAAGCTTTGTTGTACAATTATGTTCCCAACTAGAATATACATCCTTTAACGAAAATGTAATATAGCATGCAGTTAATCTCATATTGTTAAGAATAATAGTTCTACATTGGATAAAATAAAAATGATGATATTTATAGATTAGTAGTTGGGTCTTTAATCTTTGGCTTAAGTTTTTAGATTAAATATGGTTTTAAATGTCGGGTTGTGGCTTCAGTAATATGAAATAATCTTACCCTTTAATATTTTTAATTATTTTTTAATTATAACATGATATTAGGGATTATGCTCTTCTCTAAATTCGGCTGTCTAGACTGGTTCCAAACTCAAAGGAGAACCTTGAGTTTAAAGAGTATTAAGGATCATATCTTTAATTATTTTTAATTATAACATGATATTAGGGATTATGCTCTTCTCTAAATTCGGCTGTCTAGACTGGTTCCAAACTCAAAGGAGAACCTTGAGTTTAAAGAGTATTAAGGATCATATTCTATATTGGGTAAAATAGAAAATTGTTAAGTCTATAAATTAGTAGGTTTCTTTGCCCATTGGCTTAAGCTTCTAGGTTATATTGGTTTTAAGTACCGGTTTGTGGCTACATCAATATAAAATAAGCATGACCCCTATTACTATCGTAATGGTAACAACTATCAACTGGTCATATTGCTCAAATTGCATCACAAAGCTTTGATATACAATTTCGTTTACAATATAGAATATACGAGTCTTTTGCATAGTGCACTCTTCAGATATCACAAACCCTTATCATGACACCCATCCCAATGACTCATACGTGAAGCAGACATACACTAACTTGTTACAGTCACATGGTATGCAATACTAGGTAGAGTCATTGTAACGTAATTCAGTTTTCCAACAAGTCTGTTATGGCGTCATAGATCTTCTAAAGTCTTCCTTAATTTGGTATGATCTTAGTGTTCAGATGCATCAATGTATTTGCAACATCTCCTCTAAATTTTTTGTTCCAAGTCATTTACATGTCACCTATCCCTTAAGAGACGTTACTTATAACCATAATATCATCCATATAAACAACTAAGCAGATATGTCTCCCTTAATGCAAATTGAAGAAGATTAAATGAACCTGTGTGAAAGACCAAAGTTTTAAAACGCGAAGGCGTGACGTGAGGCGTATTTTCGACCCGTGACGCGAGGCGTAAGCCTCAACGCATAACGCGTAAGCCTTCAACGTGTTGTGAGGCGTAACACATTATAACCACATAATTCTGAAATATAGATGTAAAAACATAGATTTAAGTTCCAAACCATTATTAAAGTATCAAAATATTAAAATAACACTCCAAAGACAAATATAAAACATCTAAAAAAGATCAGAGTATTTGAGTTGCAAAATTAGACTCTAAATCTACTCTTCCACATCATCAAATGCAGAATCTTCACTTAAGCCATCTCCCTCCCCAAAACTTCCTAGGCTACTAACATCATCCTAGGCTACAAAGAAGAAAAAAAGAAGGAACGAAGAAGAAAAAAAGAAGGAACGAAGAAGGAAGAACGAAGAAAAAAAGAACGAAGAAGAAGGAAGAAAAAAGAGAAAGAAGAAGGGGCGGGGGGTTACGCACCTGGGGCGACAAATCAAAGCCGCGACGAGTCGTTTTTCTCTCTCTTTTAGCTTTTATACCTGGAAAATAAAAAAAATTTCCAAAAAATCACCTTTTTGAAGGCGTGAAAACCCTAACGCATTTGCTGCGCCTCCAAACTGAGGCGCACGCCTTTGAGCGCCTTCGACCTGCGGCGTAAGCCTTGGGGCGCCTTCGACAAGTGAAAGCCTCTTCCCTCGCGCCTCATGGCGCTGGAGGTGAGCCTCGTCCTGAGGCGCGCCTTGAGGCGTACGCCTTTGCCGCCTTTCAAAACACTGTGAAAGACTATTAAATTTTTTGAACAACAAAGCCAAATCTCATTCCAAGCTTTAAGAGACCGCATCAAACTAGTAATGACTTTTGGAACAAGCAAACCATCCCAGACTAATGAGCAACAAATCCTGATGGTTGCTCTTTGTAAACCTCTTACTTGGGAACTCATTGAAGGCACGTATTTTTGATGTCTATCAAATATAAATGCTAATGATTTGTAGCAATGTATGAGAAAAGCAAATGGATGGATGCTATTTTGGCAAACAAGTTCGAAACCATTTGATTTTTCCAATGACGGTAATTTCAATGCCTAGTTAGATCATGCAAGGAATGGCCCTTTGTGGAGCTCTTATGAAGCTTAGTTTGAGAATCGTTCTCAATATATCGTTTTCCTATGTGTGTGTGTGCATGTATGCGTATAAATTCAAATGATTTGAATGTGTTCTATCCATGTAAAAATGATGACATATCAGCCTTTTAATATTACCAAAATATCGAGTAATTTGTTGCCACTTGATGCAGTACTAAACACATCCAAACTATTTGAATTTTGTAATTTAGATATGTTAGATCACATTTAACAGAATTAATTTTCCATTTGAGTTACTAAAATTTAAATTTAATTGGGGTGGATCCATAAGTTAGATCCATTCAAGTGTACCCTTGTCTAACTCTATGTGTATGCAACTACTTTGCACCTAAATTTCTATTATAAAATTGTTTAATTAAATATTTTAGAATTTCATTTGAATTAGTATCTGAACTAGTAGGCTTACTTTAATACCAAATTGGATTTGTTATGATTTTGATATGTTAGGATTTTCCATTTTGGTTGCCAAACTTCAAACCATAGTTTTAGGTTTCGGCCGAAACCAGCCGGTATCGGCTGTTTCGGATCGATATCGGATGGGACCGGTCCGAAACCACACTTCAATTCTCGGTATCGGCCGTATCAGTCATGGTATCGGCCGTATTGTCTGATACCGGCCGAAACTTTGTTGATACCCAGCTAAAACTTTAAAAAATGAAAACCAGAAGGAGGACGAGGAAAGCAGCATCACCAAAATCCAAAAAAGAAGAAAAAATGAAGAGAAAGAGGAGGGAAGAGATGGAGAAAGAGACTTACCTCATGGTCGCCCGCCTCCCGCCGCATCCCCGAAGAAGCCCGCCTCCTGCTACTCATCTCACACATTTTGCTATACATATTTCATTTATTTACAAGTTTGCCACTCTCTTTACCATTTTAATGGCAACCTTGTAAATAAATGCAATATGTTTAACAAAATGTGTGATGTGTCTAGCAATTTATTTTAAAAATTAAGCAAACTTGTAAATAAATGCAATATGTTTAGCAAAATGTGTAATGTGAGTAGCAGTTAGTGAAAATTATTTCTGGTTATAGATAAATGTGAGTACGCCAGTATTTAAAAATACCGATACGGGCAAACCGAAACTCACTTCCGATACCACCGAAACGGACGAAACCGATACCGAAACCTAAATTTTCGAGAGACCGATAGCGATACCGAGACCGAGACCTCAAACATTGCTTCAAATTCTATTGAATTGGATTTGCATATTCGTTCCATTCAAATCTAACATAGTTTTCTTAACTATATACATGAGAATAATGGATATCAACTGTCCAGTGGAGGAAATTCCTATGCCAGCCCTTAAAAAATCCACCATCTATTTTATAATCGGCAACATTCAAGTTGTTTATAATATTTTAAAACTTAAATATATAGCATATCTAATGAATCTCGTGTGTTTTGGTCATCAATCTGTAGGTGATGAGTTTTATTATTGCAAAATTGTTAAACCCTGTAACATCTAGATAAATGTTTAAAACTTATAGGGTATACTTGAAACACTCTGTTTGGGTTTTAAAATATATAGATCCATTTTAGCAGCATCGATCATCAAAAAAATTTAAAGGCTATTAGACTTTTTAGGACCAATCGGGCAATTTTTTACTAAGACAGCCAATATCCATTACTATATATTAAGGCACCTACTTTGCGCTTGAAATTCTATTATAAAATCACATTTTTATGTATTTTAGAATTTCATTTAAAATGTTATTCTAATCTTATGTGCTTGCTTTATCACCAAATTAGACACATTATGATTTTTGATATTTTTACAAGCAAATTGTATTCCACATTATCATTGATTGATTCTTTTTTATTTTTATATTATTTGTATACTAGTTTAAAAGTTTAACTTACATATTTTGAGATTTTTATTTAATGAGGTTTAACTATTATAAAATAATAAACCGTATTGAAGAACTGATAAATAGATATATACTCTAAATTTTTTTGATTATCATGAACCTTAATAGCTTATTAATCAGCCTATTCTAATTCTGCAACATTTGGAGATAGCTTAAAAGTCATTCATCTTGCGAACTCTCATGCCTTTGATAGAACGCTTCAAATAATAAAACTTTTAGGACATTGAGATTTTTGGATGGATAGATCACGATGAATGGTTTCGATTATTCATTTAGATAACAAACCGAGCTTGTGCATGATAATATTGTGAGCTAACCAAGTTTATATATATGAGAATAATGAGTATCATATGACAATGGAGGCTTATCCTCATATACTAAGACACAAAAAGTGGACGGTACAAGTACAAGCCCATGTAGGACTTGCACTTACTCACTTTTGTGTCTTGGTATATGAGGCTAAGCCTTCATTGTCATATGATACCCATTATATATATATATATATTATACATTTGACAACTTTTTTGAATTTTAGGGCTGACTAGGACAAGATAAAGAGTGGCTGAGATTTGATCTTGGTAAATCAATGGTTGAGATTGGATTTTGTGAAAATTTTAGTGGAAAAACTTAAATTTTGGGGGAAAAGTGTCTTGGAAACCAAAATTTTAAAATTAAAAGTGTATTGGAAAAGATTGTGTAGATTAAATTTTGGGGGAAAAAGTGTATTGGGAGCCAAAACTTTGAAATTAAAAGGTGTCTTGGGAAAGATTGTGGAGAAACATGATCCATTAAATTAAATAAAGTAAAAAAATTATCGTAAAAAATTTAGCGGAACAATAAACTAACATTGAAAAATTAAGTTAATACAGTTACCAAAAAATACCCTGAGGTTTGTTGTTCCGCGCCGAATGCGCCCGAGCTAAAGTTTTTTACACTAATTTGTTATTCCACGCCAAAAACGCTTGCGCCGAATTTGTTGTTCCGCGTCGAATGCACTCATGCGTTCCACGCCAACAAACGGTGCCTGCGACGAAGGCACCCGCGACGAAGGCACCTGTGCAATTTTTTACGCTAATTTGTTGTTCTGCGCCAAAGGCACACGCGTCGAATTTGTTGTTCCGCGCCTAATGCGCTCGCGCGTTGTTCCGCTAAACATTTTTACGCTAATTTGTTCCGCGCCGAATTTGTTGTTCCGCGCCTAATGCGCTCGCGCGTTGTTCCGCTAAACATTTTTACGCTAATTTGTTCCGCGCCGAATTTGTTGTTCCGCGTCGAAGGCGCATGTGTCGAATTTGTTGTTCCGCATCAAAGGCGCTTGTGAGTTGTCCGCGCCGAAGGTTGGCGCTTGCTAAATTTTTTGGCGCTAATTTGTTGTTCCGCACCAAAGGCGCTCGTACCGAATGCGCTCACCCGTTGTTCCACGCCAACAAACGGTGCTCGCGTTGAAGGCACCTGCGCAATTTTTTAGATAATTTGTTGTTCTGCGCCAAACGCATCCATACTGAATTTTTGTTCCGCTAAATTTTTTACGATAATTTGTTATGCACCGAAGGCGCCTGCTAAATTTTTTACACTAATTTGTTGTTCGGCACCAAATGCGACTGCACCGAATTTGTTCCGCGTCGAATGTGCTCACACGTTGCTCCGCGCCAACAAACGACGCCCGAGCAATTTCTTTACGCTAATTTATTCCGCGTCAAAGTCACCCGCACCGAATTTGTTGTTCCGCGTCGAATGCGCTCGTGCGTTGTTCCGTGCTGAATATTTTACGCTAATTTGTTCCGCGACGAAGGCACCCGCACCGAATTTGTTTAGCGTCGAAGGCGCTCACGCCGAATTTGTTTCGCACTGAAGGCGACACGCGTTGTTTCACGCCGAAGTTCGGCGCCCGCTAAATTTTTTGCACTAATTTGTTGTTTCGCGCCAAAGACGCCCGCGCCGAATTTGTTCTTACGCGCCGAATGCGATCACTCGTTTTGCGCCAACAGTCGGCGTCCGCGCCGAAGGCACCCGCACAATTTTTTCGCTAATTTGTTATTCCGCGCCAAAGGCGCCGTGCCGAATTTGTTCCGCGCCGAATGCGCTTGCGCGTTGTTCCGCTCCGAATTTGTTGTTCCGCTAAATTTTTTATGCCGAATTTGTTGTTCTGCGCCAAAGGTATCCGCGCCGAATTTATTGTTCACACGGAAGGCTCTTACGCGTTGTTCCGCGCCGATGGCACCCGCGTCGAATTTGTTGTTTTGCGCTTAAGGCACCACTACCAAATTTGTTGTTCCACGCCGAAGGTGCCCGCGCCGTATTTGTTGTTTCGCGCCGAAGGTGCCCGTGTCGCTAATTATTTTTACGCTAAGTTCTTTTAAATTTTGGCTGTGAAAATAATTTTTTGGGGAACAATGATTTCGCGGGGAAAAATCTTAATGAACCGTGCCCGCAGGCACGGGTTATGACTAGTATATGTATATGGGTACTCCTGTGCCAAAATTTCGCACGGATCATCTTGGGCAAAAAAATTTAAATTTTTGCCCAAGATTGTTCTGTTTTTTTTGATGTTTAATCTATACAATTATATTCTCCTAGGAAAATAATGGGTGAACCCGAGTGAGATTTAAGCATCGATCTACCTAATACAAAATTTTACGGTTTCAGAACAATAAAATTTTTTGTAATACCTTTATTTTTCGCCCATTATTTTTCGAGGGGTATATAAATACACGAAGTGAAGGAGAAAATTTTTTGAAATTTATTTTCAAACAAATTAAAACTATTTTCGCACAGAAAATTCCGTGCGAAATATTGCACATGAATATTTGTCCATAAATATACTAATGAGTATCATATGCTTGCGGTGACAACAAAAAGTACACTTCACAGATTTTTTGACGATTCTCATAGATCAATTTAATCTTCATATTCTAGAACCCACATACGTCGAAAATCTAGTAAACCTGATTTTTTTGCTTAATGAACTAGTTGCAGTATTAACAACTTCACTACAATAAAGAGTTTTTCGCCCCTAAATCAACAAGCAATAACTTTAGGTTAATGGGATCTTTGTGTATTTGGGGTTTTGAATATGAAAATCAAAATGATCAAATACTATCATCCAAATAAATGCGGAGAGTATACTTTTTTGGCGCAATATGACGCATGTTCTTATCTCATATAATACCCATTATTCTTATACGTCCATGCATTTACATATACATATATATTCATGCATATATACATATATATACACATATATTCATATATTTACATACACACACATATATATATAAGTGAATAATAGGTATCATATATACACGACACAAAAAGTGGGGTGGTACAAGCCCAGATGTGCTTGTACTTGTTGTACCACTCTACTTTTTATGTCTTGGTATATGAGGAGATGCCTCCATTGTCATATGATATCCATTATTATATATATATATGCACTTACACACTGATACCCACTCAAATAGTAGTCATCCGGTGCAAATATTTTGCACCAAAAATTGGTGCAAAAATGTTTTTATCTTTTTGGATTTTTTCAATTTTTTCGGCTTTAAATCTATTCAATTATACACCACACAAACAAATAGTTGAAAAATAATGACATTTGACCCGCGATCAAGCCGTTACAAATTTAACGGTTTCAGATCAATACGAATATGTATATTTAACGGTTTCAGATCAATACGTATATGTATACTTATATATATATGTATATTGCAATGTCTTGATCGAGGGTCAAATGTCATTATTTTCAATTATTTTTGTGTGTGGTGTATAACCGTATAGACTAGAAACTGCAAAAAATTAAAAAAAAAGAGAAAAATGTTTTCATACCAAAGCTGTGGTGCGAAATGTTTGCATGTGAAAATCCTTATATATATATATATGAGGAATATGGGTTCAGCTAGCCATGGAGTAATTTTCCTCATTGGCTAGCTCATGCCACTACCCCACCCCATTTTTTGAATTTTTTAAAAGTTGTATACATTCTAAAACCTCAAAATTCCAAATATGGACGGACCCTAGGGGTATTTTACTCTCGATCCACGCATTGCAAAAAGTTCTATTGTTCTGAAATCGTTGAATTTGCAACGGGTGGATCGATGGTCAAATAGTGTTGGATTCACTTGATTTTTTAATGGTGACCATCGATGATGTGTGGAACATATTTCTATAAAATTGTAAAAAAAATATGGGACTCATGTGTATCATGCTGATAAGGAGGAAATTTTTGTCAGGCCATTGATACTAATATTTCTATATATATGTATGCATACAGACACTATTTAAGGCCAGTGTTTAACTATTGGTTGATGTATCAGGCTACATTTCGGTATCGACACCTAAATAATATGCCAAAAATATTCGTCATATTATTTTCGATAAATATCAACTGATATTGCCCATATCAGCCAATATATATGTATCAGCCCGTTCTGCAATATGCACTATCAGCACTACTTTTGCAACCCTCGATTGATGTATAAGGTTACATTTCGGTATCGACACCTAAATAATATGCCAAAAATATTCGTCATATTATTTTAGATAAATATCAACTGATATTGCCCATATCAGCCAATATATATGTATCAGCCCGTTCTGCAATATGCACTATCAGGACTACTTTTGCAACCCTCGATAGAGAAAAGGGGGGACTACATGTTATTCTTGAGAAATGAGGAGAAAAAGAAAAAATAGGGTTCGTTAAAGACAATCCCATGTAGCAGTTGTGCCCAAAGATCATAAATTTCAAGTACATTTAAATAAAAAACAATTTAGTTATCTTAATCTCACTATTTTTTCTATGCAATTTTCTTCTTTCTCATTCTTCTTTTGTTACTACAATTTGTTACTACAATTGTGATGCTGATACTTGTCCATTCCCTGTTACGGGTAAATGGTTGATATTGCCCGTGGAAGTAGCTGCAAGGGATATCAAGATGTTGCTTTTGCTTTTATCTTGTTTGTTTCCTACCTTTTTCTCGTTCTGTTGCTTCTTTTTTCTACGTCGCGCGCGCGCACGCTCTCTCTCTGTGTGTGTGTGTGTGTGTGTATGGGAAAATGTGCTTGTGCACATGCGCATAAAAATTACCTTCAGATGTGCCCTTTTTCATTCCTTTTCTACATTCATTTGGAATTTTTTTCATGGGGTTGTACGCCTCATGGATGATCAACATACCAAAAATCAAGCGATTCCATTACTTTTTGAGCCTTCATCTAACTCTTGCAACTTCAACGGTTTTCAGTAAGTTTACGGATCGTTAAAGTTGTAAGGGTTAGATGTGAGCTTAAAAAGCATTGGAATCACTTGATGCTTGGTATGTTGATCATCCATGAAGCGAACAACACGTTATGAAAAAAATCTAAAAAAACTGAAAAATTGGGGAAATGGGCACATGCGCAGGTAATTTTCTATTCTTACAGTTTATTTTTTGATACATTTTCTATTCATATCTATTTTATCACTTTATAGAAAATTGGGTAATGGTTAACCTTAATGTGTTTGTCATATTCATGATATTTTGATGATATAATCACACAAACATCTAGCATGTACTAACTGCTCTTTATTTATTAAATTTTATATGTTTATAATGTCCAATACAAACAATCCACTAGTGATGCTTATCCCTATTATAGCTTCAGATATCTACTGTATGATATGAAAAATACTCAGCTCAGGAAGGAGGCCTTTTTTCTGGCACGTAAGCCAACACTAATTGATTGAAGGTGCATATGGCCTCCACGATAGAAAGACTAAAGAGATCTGGTGGCCGACTACAAGACTAGGACTAGAATACAAGTCTTGAGCGATAGCAAAGCTGACACATTCATCCTTTTTTTTTCAAAATCCACACAACTAGCTATCTTATAGCAAAATAATAACGCAATCCTACTCAACAAATCTCATATAAATGCTTGTTCGCAACTAAACTATTAGAAAAAGACTACTAATTATTAAACATGTCGTTAAGTGCTCCGTCGTTGTTCTATATTGACCCGTCGGGTCCATAAGCAGTGACAATCGTCTTATGAAGGCCCGCTTTCCATACGGCACCGATGGGTTCCTTTAATCAAGCCACTACTGTAATTTCCTGGTAGCTACTGCACAAGTACTAGAAGGGGTGAATAGTATTTTAAAAATAATCAAGGGAGCAATTCCTAATTATTGTGCAAACACAAACAACTATGCGGAATAAGTAATAACAACAAGAGCAATAGCAACACAAACACGCGATGTAATGGGTTCGGATCCACCCAAGTCTCCCCGACTTGTTCCCGGTGATCCTACGTCCCAGACACCCGGATCCCCTCCGGCTACTTGAGTTAGAATCCACTAACTCAAGGTTCCACTAAACAACTTCTTGTAGAACTACTACAAGATCAAACAATACAATGAATGAATTGTGACTCCCACAAACCGGGATCACAAACTTCTCTCACAACCCGAGAGATAAACTTATAATAAATAGTTTAAATGAAATAACAAAACTCACCACAAATTTCTATGCCTTGGGATACTTACGAATTAGGGTAAGGAAGGAAGATGAGAAAGAGTGAGCACGAAACCCTAGCAACGATGAGCAGCGTGAAAACGGCTAGGACGATGATGATAATCGTGATCTGATCTTTCAGAAATATGAACCCACACCGTCGAAAATCTCCTTGAGAAATTAGGTCACAAAGAGAGAGGGGGAGATTTTCGAGAGAGAAAGCCTTTGAAAATTGATAAACGAATGATTCAAAATTAGATCTGAAACCCCACTGATAATAGACAATTTTCCTTGTTTGAAACGAATCAAACACATATGGAAACAGATCAAGAAAAGTCGTGGAAATAAATTCTCCAACGGCTGGAAAAATAAAGCTGCTTAATCGGTCTAAGAAGGATCACTGACCGATTAGTTTGAGAACTAGTCGGTCGGTGAACCTTCTTGGACCGACTAGATGGATGACAGAGAATTCAGTGAAGTAAGGAGGATAAACTAGTCGGTCTAAGAAGAAACATCAACCGACTAGTTTGACAACTATTTGGTCGGTGAACCTTCTTGGACCGACTAATTGGTCAACAGTAACTCGGCTGAAAAACACAAGTAAGACTAGTCGGTTCAAGAAGGATTTCCAGCCGATTAGATTGACATCTAGTCGGTTGGTCCTTCTACTTGAACCGACTAAAATGCACAGAAAGTCAAACGAAGAAGCGATAAGCTACGGAAAACTTCCTAATAGCTTCTAAGAAGGTTGACATCTAGTCGGTTGGTCCTTCTACTTGAACCAACTAAAATGCACAGAAAGTCAAACGAAGAAGCGATAAGATACTGAAAAATTTCTAATGGCTTTTAAGACAATCCTAGAGATAAGATACGATATGTAAGAGGATATCGAAGGCAAGTAATACTCAAGGCTTAACATTCTGGAAGACAATGAAAATAAACAATACACACCGTCTTCCAAAGCTTCAATATGAAGATTCTGAATCTCTCGACTTCAATAATACTCTTTGAGCTTCAATGAAGCTTCAGGCACATCGTTCACGCACTCTAAAGAAGTCTTGGGACGTCGCTTGAGATCTACAAAGTAATTTATCGACGATCTTCATAGCTGCACTCAAAGATAATTAGTACCCAATATTTATGTTTGTTCATCATCAAAATCAAATCAGGGGAATCAATACTCAACAACTACCTATGAGTCACTGGCTCATACTTCAATAGGCATGCAGTCAGCGATCACATTCTTCTCCCATTGTTTGGGAGCTCACGGTTTCATGTTTATTTGAACATTTCACTCGCCGATGGGGGTTCTTTTTACCTTTCCCTCACAGTACTACTTCGCTATCGGTCACCCGGGAGTATTTAGCCGTACGATCTTGATATCCCATATTAGAAAAAAAATTTAATACAACTTCAACCGGTTCTTAATTGTGCACTAATTTTGTTTAAGTTTCTTGTCACGATCATTCTCAATGTTTACATTATCTATTTTTTTTTCAAAACAAGTAGAAGTGAATTCATTTAAGTAGACATTATTACTAAAAAGTGATTAGAGACCAAATAAGTAATGAAAAAGTTTGGTTGCAATTAAAACGTCGAACTTGCAAACATCTCTATGTAATTACATGTTCATTATGCACGTGTGAGTGTGAGAGAGTGTGTGAGTGAGCTACTCAACAGCTTGGAGCTGTCAAAATGGGAGTACTTCCATTTTGGCTTGAACAACATACTTGTGAATGACATGAACTTCATAATATCTTTTGATTATTGATGTTTCAGAGTTGGAAATCAATATAAATGAGTCTGATTCTCCAAAAATGAGGATGTTGAGTGTGGGCTTTTGGGCTGCCTGATGTGAAACATGAGTAAGGATGTGTGGGGAAAAATATGAAAAGAATTAGTTAGGGATTTCTACAATTAAATAACAGCTTAGGTTTTCGACTTCTCATCATGAAAATCGATCGACTCCAAAGTTTCACACATTGAACATTCTTTCAGACTTCTCACCTCGGTGATTGCTCGCCCACTTTCCTTCCTCATATGTAAAAGATTTTGAACATTACAAATAAAGTTTTCAAAACTCAAATTCTATTCAATCACTCGTAATTTTAAAAGTTTGATTATATACTCATTATAGATATGAGAAGAAACAAACTTTATGTAAACTCATACTTAGACTCCTAATTAAATTCTGACCACAAAATAAAATAAAAGAAAATTAGTGTCTTCCTTCAAATGAAAGCTCAAAGGACAAAGAAGAGGACGACTTAAAGACCACGAACATGTATTATATATGCAAAGATTCTCTGTAGGATGAAGGATGAACCTCTTTGAGCAAACTCTACTTATCTCATTATGCAGAACTGTAAATGTCTATAAATTTCCATTGGATTATGCAACAAATTTGTGAATTTTACAGTTAATTGTAAGAATTTTATAAGAAATGCAAGGGACTCATATGATATGCACGATTTTAGGGGAATACAATAGGTCTATGATATATGCATAGCTTTAAGGAACTTGTGAGCACGATATGAAAGTTTTGGTTGGGGCTTATTACTTATAACCAACACCTCTTTTTGATCTACCACACTTTCGGTTTGGTCAGGAGTCCATACAATTTTATTTCCCTCAAAGATGAATGTGAAGTGTTGGATCTTTCTGATTATGAAATATCTAAGTCATATAGCCAAGATTAATTTAGTAGGATACATGTAACATCTATTGGTAAAACGTCATACCATATGCAACTTGATAGCTCAAAAAATGGATACACACTGAATAACATTAAGTAATATCATACGAATTATCTTCAATCCATGTAATTGTATAAGGATATGTATGCGATTCAACTTTTAGTCTCATCTTCTTTAAAGCTAACTTGGTAAATAAATTCATGTAATGTCAATTATTACTCTTTAATTACTCTCTGTAAGACATCTTCATTCTTAATGTTGGTAAAAAAAATATTTATCTGTGTCAATATTTCATACTCTTAGATATATTAATTGGACATTTAACGACTTGCAATTGGGCATTAGACTCTAAGTCATTATCTACATCACTAGTATTATCAGGTGGAATGTATCTTTTTCAATTATCCCATCACTACCAAGACTATTCAATATGAAAGTTCCTATTGGGACATTACCTGGCCAAGTGGATGCGTCCATGACACGTGAAGCATTAAACACTCTTTAATTATTACTGTGAAGACTCATCAATCTTAACCTTACCAATCGTATCCTTCACGGTAATAAATTTCAGATTTGATCATATTCTTGAATAGACACTTTGGTTGCTCCCAGCTTTAAAGGTTATATTTCTATCTATGGAAGTTTTAATGAGCGTTTATAGTTTTTCCGCTAAATAGAAAGTCTCGTCAATAGAAGTCAACATGTGTTGGATCATCTTTGAAGTTTTAGTCCAAGTCTCGGGTAAAATTTAGACATAGTAAATTGAGGGTCTTTTGGAATGTAATATATAATGAGCAAATCATTAAATCTTTCCATATATTTTATTTACGACAAATTAATCATCTGGTCTATAAGAGATAGGTTTTATAAGATAGAGGTAGAATTTTTTTTTGCCTTCATCTTAGCTCATGATTTCAAAGATTATTGCCTTACTCTCATAAGATGCTTATATATAAAAATCCAATAGATTTTGACTGACCCCATATAATTGCATCTTAACCAAGTAGACTTTACGCATTTCAGACGTACCGTTTTTCCAATCAAAGATGTGGTCCATATCTACTATGTCAATAACAAAAGGCATGAAAGTTGTGCGAGCCATCAAAAACAGGGGCATCAATTTTGACCTTACATGAAGGATCATCTCGTCATCACTGTTATCATCATAGTTACCAAGTTTTTATGGTCTTGACATTTACCTTTCCCCAATGACCCTTTTGTGATTTGGTCTACGCCCATCATTTATGTTCGTATCATCATCAAGGGGTATCTCCTCTGGTTTTCATGTTTCTAATGCTACGAGACATGTCATGCTCTTCTTAAGGGGTTGGGACTATTGCGTAAGCGCTTTGGATTGTTATTGGAGAATTTTGTTCATACAACTTAAGGAGTATATGATGCATCCAGAATTAACCTCAAAACCCACCTAGTTATGACACGAATCACACGGAGATAAATCCCTGCTAACAGTGTCAAGGGCTAGATGTGTTCCTAAATTAACCCCAGAAATTACCGCAAGTGCTCGGTGTCAGGCTTTGAAGTATAGAAAGATGTCGAACCCACAGGGAGGTGATGTTAATTAATTTGGGTATTTTCCAAATCTTAGAACAATGTCAGCATGCGTATTCAAATTGGTTATCACAAAATATCTTTTATCACAATATAAAAAGATTAGGGCAATAGGACTCACCACTAGGATCGTCGAATGACAATGCTAGGTTAGGGTTCTTACGTTGGATTGGCTTTATTAAGTGGAGATTGTCGCATCTAAGATGTAGAACTCATGACCAACCCTCGTTGTATTACTCGTCTAACGTATCATGTGTAGTCCCACTTCGTGGATGACTTCACACAATGCGTGCATTAAGAACGACACCTATACTCAATCTCTGCTCACGCCACCTAGTGGATTAGAGCTTCGATTTATGAATTGGTGGCTCTTCATTGATGCTACTATCGTAGTCATCAATTAGTAATATAGGATGTCGGTAGATCCCGTCAAAGTGCGCGTCACTATTGTGGTCATGAACTTTAATTGGATTCACTAACATACTAATTAAGTTCATAGGATATCTTTGCAAGATGAGCACCACATCGTGGATCACAAACCCTATATGGAATCTCCTACAAACTTAACTTGGCTAGATCAACCAAATCACACCATTTTTTGCACCAAAACAACTTAAAAATCCTAACTTTACATCTAATTCCTAAAATCCTAGGGCTAATCTATTAGACCTATATAAGACTACTCATGGATCATAGAGATGGCAATAGAAAATTCAATAAAGACTAGAGAGATTAACATCGCAATTGAAGACATTAAATAAAGCATATAAAGAGATAAAAGTGTTACCAAAACGTCGTAGATCAACAAGCAAGAACAGTGAATTAAGGGCACAAGGTTCCAAGCAAAATCGACTAATAAAAATATGAACTTTGTCTTCTACAAAATAGCGACGGCTAAGAACTCTCTTTAAGAAAACTAAACTAAAGAAAATAACCTCCTCCCTAAAATAGGGTTAAAATTGTGCTTATATACAAGAGGTATGGACCCCACAAAAATCAGGAAATATGGGCACTTGGGCCCACTAACTAGTCTGGCCGTGGCGCCCTACTCGGTCGAGTAGCGGCGCCGCTCGGTCGAGCTGACATGCGGCTCTGCTTTGCTGCTTCTGTGGCTCTGGGCTGATCTGGGCTACTCGGTCGAGTAGCTTCTCCACTCGGTCGAGCTACAGTAGGCCCGAACTCTCCTCAAAACATTGTTCTGTTTGGTAGCAACTTGGGTCGAGTAGATCTGCTTGGTCGAGTATGCTTGGTTGCTCGGTCGAGCTACAGTTCTTAGAGAATGGCTCATAATAGTCGCTCTGTTTGGATGCAGCTTGGTCGAGCTGGCTGTCTACTCGGTCGAGTGGGGCGTGTCCGTTCTCACTGGAGTTTCTTCGTGTCAGCTCGGTTGAGTGCTGATCGACTCGACCAAGTAGCCTGTGAAACAGACTTTAATTGCCTCTAAAGCTCTCAACTTTCGCTCTCTTCTCATCCTCTCCTCCAATCTTCATCGCTGCCTTGCCGAACATCTATAGAACCTGGCCAATGATGCTCCGAACGTCTCGGATGTGCCTATGGCCTATAGTAGCTCCGATTCGCTCCAAAGTTCCTGAAAATACACAAATCTATACGAGACTCGAATATAGCGTTAGAAGTGCGATAATATTGAAAATATGAACTTTGGATGGAGAATATGATATGAAATGATGCAGTTAATGTATGGAAAATATGGACACATCAGCATATCAAAAGGTTACCCCACCATCCAGACTTTGATATCCAGACTTTGATTATTCATATCAGTGATGTTGGTTTCTAGAAGTTCACTATGCATAATCATGCAATGCAAAGTAAACACACAAATAATTATGTAACCATATGCCCATTATTATATGTGTGCGACTAATTATGCAAAATAAAAAAAATCCTACAAAGCTGAATCTATATGCTAAAAGTATAGTTTTAAATATGCTAATACAAACACTGAAATCACGCCTATAATATAGTATGCAATTAACAATAATAACAACTAATTTGAAGCAAAACCAATAGAAATTTTAAGAATTTAACAATCAAAGATTTTGTTCAAACTAGAAGTTAACTACTCTGAAGCAAGGTTCTAGGTTTTGGTCGGTATCGCCCGTATTGGCTCGGTATCGCCTGCAACCGAGAAGAAACCTCTCCATGTTATCGAAATTGGGCGGAACCAGTCAGTATCACGCAGTTTCGGGCGATACTGAGCGAAACCTTAGGGTTTCGGCAACCCTATGGAAGAAGACAAGGGGAAAAACGGAGGAGGTAAACGACACAGAAAAATTCCCGTGATCCTACAGCCCTACAACAACCCTACGCGTGATCTTACAGCAACCCCACTCGTGATCGTACATCAATCCCACCCGTGAGTGAATTGTATTATGTACATCCACGAGCTCACAGAAAATGAAAAAAACCTTTAAAATGAGTGCAGAGCAGTCGAGAGGCCCGATACACACCTCAAAGCCCTTGATCTTCTCCCCTGATCTCGCCCTAGAGCTTCGTCTCGCAGCTTTGCCGGCGTCATTGACTTCGTCGTCTTATTCTTGCAGCATCGGCGGCCTTGTTTCGACTCTCGCAGCGTCTTTGGCTTCCTATAGCAGCGTCAGTGGCCTCGTCGAGGTTAGGTTTTGAATTTTGAGGGGATTTGATTCACGAACCTACTGTTTTGCTCAGCATTTTGCTCGGAATCGAAGGGATGCATCGTTTTGTATGCGAGAGTGGGAGACAGCTCATCACGTTGATTGCTTCGAAGCGAAGTATCGACTATCGAACGCACCGATTTACTCCGCGCACACAACACCATTTATTTACAAGTTTGACATTAACAGGGTTTGATCGCTGGGTAAAATGGCAAACTTGTAAACAAATGGTATGTGTGCAGAGTAGAACGGTGGGTTAGCGAAGCATCTCAAATTATTAATTATTAATTCATCTCAGATCTTTAAGTGTTCATTCTTTTGATATACCAAACTGATCTAAAGACCACCAAATCGAGAATGGTGACTCGTGGTGCATGGTTAGAAATAAAATTTTGAATCAGAATTTGTCGCAAAGAATTCTGTGTTGTAAGCTAGTTGAAAATTGGCCTAATATATGTGGCTACAATATCTCACCTCGTCCAAACACGTGACTTAATAGGCTTGTAGCGTGCTATATCGGCTTAGGTTTTGTTCACATTTTCTCTCTCATTCAAGCCAGGGACATATTCACATGGGGTTAATTAATCACACATCTAATATTTGCTGTCATAAATTTCATCAGAGGGAGAAAACATCGGTCATGGCCCTTACAAATGACCTTAATTTACTTGGTGGAATTATGAGAAGTTCAAAATGCAAGTTCGTTTTTTTGGGGTTTATATATTTTAAAAGTCATCAAGTTCGCTATCATTGGATAACAAGTATTTCAAAAAAAGGATTGATGAAACTCGTGAATATATCATCGTGCATTAATATATTGGGGCATAGTTTTTGAATGAAATTATGATATAATAAGAGCATTTGAGTGCATTAATATATTGTGGCATTAGTTTTTGAATGAAATTATGATATAATAAGAGCATTTGAGAGCTTTGCATGAGGTATGTTTAATAATTGATTAGACCTTAGTCAAACTTCTAACTTTCTTAATTAAAAAAGAACTCTTAAATAATTAGTTTAGTATTATCGAATATTATTATTTACAATGGTAAATTATTTTTTGTAGGATTCTAATACTAATATATATAACTAATAAACCTAGTCTAAATAAATATGATCTCTTGAATAAAATAATCAAATATGGATACATTAATTATAGATATAATTGATGACATATTTTGCATTTACTTCCTTTTAATTAAAAAAAGGTGATATAATTTTGAAAAAAATTCTTAAATCTTATGAACTTGAAGTTTCATAGCGTTTTCAATCATTTGACCATAGTAATGCTTAGTACATGTATATTTTACAATTCGTTTCTAAGATTATAATGCTCTTTTGTTGTAGCTTAATTCAAGTAGCGAGAGATAGAATCAAAGAAATATAATTTATAAAAAAATCCAAACTGCATTGGTTTTTTATACTGAAACTATTAACAATTGTAATTTTTGAACAAAAGTGATTGATCAAAAAGGGTATTTTGAGAACTAAGTATTGCGGACCCCATGGATATTTTGGGAATTATCAAAAACAGATCTATCTTTACAATGGCATATATGACAAAATCGATGTTGCACATTTTAATAATCGTCAATCTGTGATAACTGATAACAATGTGATAATTATTGTTCGATTAATGCTGTTATGATCTAAGTTAATTATGTGATAATTGTTTATATTCCTAATACCCGATTAGGATAGCCATTAATTAAAATATTATGAAACATAAATTGTTATGCGATATTGGGCATTATGAAATATAAATTTAAGTATTAATAAATTGTTTTAACTACAATTTTTCCTTTGTTATATGTTGTAGTAATTAAAATGTCTCGGAGAACTCTAAAGGAGAAGATGGTGGATATTGGGTGGTCTCATTGTAAAATGATCGGAGATAACCATTGACATATAAAGTGCAACTATTGACGGAAAGAAATGCATGGATGCGTGTCTTACCTTAAGGAACACTTGGCGGGAATTACCGAGGATGTGCAGACGTGTCCCGAGGCACCGAAAGAAGTGCGTGAAGAAATGAGAGCACATGTATTTCATAAGAACGAAAGGGTACTTCAAGAGGATCGAGGAGGAGATAAGGGCAAAGCCTACGGAGGAAATCTCAGATGAATCAGATGACTATGAGGATGACACCGAGAAGGTGAGAGACCTTAGAAGAGCTCTTAGAAGTAGGCAAGAACTTGCCGAAGAAGAGATTAGAAGTGATGGCAGAAGGATGAGAGCATGATCATCTTGGTCTGGGGCCTCTGGGCTAGCCACATCGGGTAGTCGTGTCGGCCAAATGGCTGGTATGTTCGCGTGCAGTTCTGCGCGCGATGTTGGGCCAGCGGGTAGACCAGTCGGTGCTCTCAGACCCGGTGCAGACCCTTTTTCTGACGAAGAAGGGTAAATCCCAGTCAACCATAAAGAATACATTCATAAAGAATACCAAGGCCTATGTTAGTCGAGTTATGTCCAAATTTTCTACTTCAACCACATCACATACAATGTGACCAATAGTCCATATTACAGGCCCATGTTGGATGCTATTGCAGAATCGGGACGTGGCGTTGCTCCACCCAATATTTGGGAGCTGGCACACACATACTTGGACATGTAGTATGAAGAGATCAAAAATTATGTAGAAACTTCTCATGTTCAGTGGGATGAGTACGGTTGTACACTGATGTGCGATGGCTGGACAACACAAAACAGAATGAAGATTATTAACTTGTGTATTCGACCCACGGGATGGTGTTTTTGGACTCTGTGAATGCAACCGACCAATTCCAGAATGGTCAGTACATATTTGATCTTATGGACAAATATGTGGAACTAATTGAGGAGCATAGAGTAGTCCAAATAGTTACCGACAACGGGGCAAACTACAAGTCAGCTGGGCAGCTGCTGATGCGAAAGAGACATCATCTGTATTGGATCCTGTGTGCGGCGCATTGTACCGACTTGATATTTTCTGACATGGCAGACGATGTAGTCAAAAATATCGTCGTATAAAGTCAGATGGTAACATGATTCATATACAACAAAGGATGTGTGCTCAGCTTGATGAGAAGAGAGACGGGTGGAAAAGAGTTGATCAGGTCTGCGATCACAAGATTTACGACACACTTCATTGCTTTGTACTCTCTGTACGCGCATCAAGATGACCTGCAGAGAATGATCACATCCAGGGACTGGTCTGATAACTTTCCAAGGCTTAAAACAAAAGACAGGACCGTTGGAAACGTGTACGATTTGATTCACGGCGATGAATTCTGACAGGCTATCTCTAATGTCATCGCCGTATTTGAGCCCCTGATGAAAGTTCTCCGCATGGTTGAGAACGATGATAAGATCGAGATGGGGTATCTCTACGAGGCCATGGATCGTGTAAAAGAAGAAATTCAGAAGAATATTGGTAGTGGATACAGAAAATAGTGGGACATGATCGGCAAGAGATGTGATAAGCAGCTACATCAAGATATTCATGCTGCAGGCTATTTTCTGAATTCTCGTTTCCAATACTCCAATGCAACAAACAACAAGGAGGTGCTGGTTGGACTCAGACGCGTGATTGAGAGGCTGGAACCATACATCTCGAAGCAAATTTACGTTGAAAGAGAGATAAATGAAATTCAGATATTTTTATTTTAATATATGATTCGATTAATAGTTCACATTCTAAAATTATGATTGACAATTGTAGATGGAAGGCCTATAAGATGAGAGTTGGTTATTTCGGCTCCGCTAAGACGGAAATGGCGATACCAAGGGCCATTCTAGGTAGCTATAAGGATCTTAGATTTCTATATGTTATCCATAAAACGATCCATCTTTTCTATTTGCAGCTCAATGATGGTTAA
The DNA here is from genome assembly GCA_030789695.1 of Scilla litardierei. Taxonomy (NCBI): domain Eukaryota; kingdom Viridiplantae; phylum Streptophyta; class Magnoliopsida; order Asparagales; family Asparagaceae; genus Scilla; species Scilla litardierei. The sequence continues at coordinate 92,597,938 of CM061134.1, forward strand.
GCGTTGGGATAGAGCAAGCTCCAACTCTTAAACGCTTAGTTGTGCGTGTTTTGGGCCAAACGGTCTCTTCGAACTGTGAACGAAACTGGACCACATTCTCACTTATTCACACTAAGACCAGGAACATGCTAACAATGTAACACCTTAAAGGATAGTCTATGTGCATTATAATATGAGACTGAGACATAGACATGCGAGAAGGAGCGAGAAGGATGATCACCAGTTGATCGATTTGGAGCAGATTTTCCATGAGGATGATCCATTGTAGGAATGGACCAGGGAGACAGAAGACAGGGTGCTCGATGACAGAGATAATTCTTGGTTAGACGAGACGCTCGTGGAAGTAGAACGTACAAGAAGCAAATCGCCGCGGCCAAGTCACGCCCTAGCGAATATCACGTACACGCGAAAGAAGGCAGCCACTTAGGCTCGGAACGATAGCGATGATGCTTCGTCTGTTGATGACCAAGGTCATACAGACGGAGGTTGTGGTACTTCGACATTCGTTCGCTGTACTGAGAGACGTGGGGACCATGCTTATGATACACAACATTCGCACGAGTATAGAGATCATGATAGACAGCACCAAAGTGAAGAACTGGGGGACGATACCTACGGTAGACACTCTGAATATCAAGGGTATAAACGTTATTTTGATTATCATGGAGGTTATGATATTCCTGCCATTAATGAATCGTATTCCGGTGGATACTCAAGCAGTCATGGCGGTTATTGCGCACCATACAGACACTCTGATGTCTATCCAGATTATGATAGTCAATATAGGTACGGTCCGAATGTGACTGAGCAGTCCAGCAGTCAAGGCAGTCATGACACGCCTTTCATCGGAGCAGAACCGGCCCTCAGCATATGATAACATGATATCTTTTTAAGGCACAGAAAAGATGCAGTATTCATATCCTCCATACTAACATGCACCACAGCCGGATGATGAGAACTACGAATGAGATTTTTGTATATATTTATTTATTTCCTTCATTTTTGTATCTATTGATGTATTTTATATAGCTTTTATATTATGAAGTCAGATTTTGGCTCGTCAATTTTTATTGTTCTTTTATATTATTAACTAGTTAATTGTTACAAATGAGTAAAGTGAACATAAAAATACATGAAAATACATGAAAATATATGAAAAATAAAAATGCAGAAAAATGCCGGAAAATACCGAAAATACAGAAAAATACAGAAAAATACGTGCAGATCTATTTTCTGAATCGTTGTTTCCAATACTCCTCCAATGCAACAAACGACAATGAGGTGCTGGTTGGGCTCAGGCGCGTGATCGAGAGGCTGGAACCATACATCGCGAAGCAAATTGACATTGAAAGAGTGGTAAATGAAATTCGGATATTTTTATTTTGATATATGATTCGATATAGTAGTTCACATTCTAAAATTATAATTGATAATTGTAGATGTAGGCCTATAAAATGAGAGTTGGTTATTTCGGCTCCGCTAAGACGAAACTGGTGATACCAAGGGCCACTCCAGGTATCTATAAGGATCTTAGATTTCTATATGTTATCCATAAAAAGATCCATCTTTTCTGACCCCTGGAACTTTTTGCAGCTCAATGGTGGTTAAGCGTTGGGATAGAGCAAGTTCCAAGTCTTACACGCTTAGTTGTGCGTGTTTTGAGCCAAACGGTCTCTTCGAACTGTGAACGAAACTGGCCCACCTTCTCACTCATTCACACTAAGCGCAGGAACATGCTAACACTGGAACACCTTAAAGGCTAGTCTATGTGCATTATAATATGAGACAGACATAGACATGCGAGAAGGAGGATCACTAGCTGATCGATTTGGAGCAGATTTTCCATGAGGATGATCCATTGGAGGACTGGACGAGGGAGACAGAAACAGGGTGCTCGATGACATATAATTCTTGGTTAGACGAGACGCTTGTGGAAGCAGAACGTACAAGAAGCAACTCGCCGCAGCCAAGTCACGCCCCAACGAATATCACGTACAAGCGAAAGAAGGCAGCCACTCAGGCTCGGAACGATAGCGATGATGCTTCGTCTCCTGATGATCAAGGTCCTACAGACGGAGGTTGTGGTACGTCGGCATTCGTTCGCCCTACTGAGAGACGTGAGGACCATGCTTATGATACACAACATTCGCATGAGTATAGAGATTATGATAGGCAGCACCAAAGTGAAGAACTGGGGGACAATAACTACAGTAGACACTCTGAATATCAAGGGTATAAACGTTCTTTTGATTATTATGGAGGTTATGATATTCATGCCATTCATGAATCGTATTCCGATGGATACTCAAGCAGTCATGACGGTTATTGCGCACCGTACAGACGCTGATGTCTATGCGGATTATGATAGTCAATACAGGTACGGTCCGAACGTGACTGAGCAGTCCAACAGTCAACGCAGTCATGACATGCCTTTCATCGAACAGAGCCGGCCCTCAGCATATGATAATATGATGATAAATTTTTACGGCCCAGAAAAGATGCAGTATTCATATCCTCTATACTAACATGCACCACAGCCGGATGATGAGAACTACGAATGAGATTTTTGTATCCTTTTATTTATTTTCTTCATTTTTGTATCTATTGATGTATTTTGTATAGCTTTTATATTATGAAGTCAGATTTATGGCTCGTCATTTTTTATTGTTTTTTATATCTATTAATTAGTTAATTGTTGTTACAAATTAGTAATGTGAACATATAAATACATGAAAATACATGAAAATATATGAAAAGTACAAACATACAGAAAAATACCGGAAAATACCGAAAAATACAGAAAAATACGTGCAGACTTTAAAAGCATTTCATAAACTTTAGCTGTATATCATACTTGTTACCTATATTTCATAACTGCTAAATACAGAAAATACATGAAAATACCGAAAAATACTGAAAATCCCGAAAAAATGCAGAAGAAAATACTAAAAAAATACATGTGGATCTTTAGATGTATTTCATAAACTTTAGTTGTATTTCATACTTGTTAGCTATATTTTATATATGCTTACAGCTTTTTACTTGTTAACTCGTTGCAGGATTACAAGTTTACAAGTTAACCATCTATGTGATGACATGTTTCTACGCACCAAAAGATGGACGTGGAGAGATTTTTCGAAGTGAATGCGTCTGCATGTTCCCTTTTCAAGTCGAGGCCATGCCCGGTGAGAAGATGGCACATTTAAATGCCTTTTAGTGAAATATTTCTTCTATGTGATTATCTCTTCCCCCTTCAATTCAAAAAAAAATCGACGGCAAGTCACCAGAATATCCCAGTAATACCGTTAAAATGGCCATTATGAGGGATATAGACAATAGAATTATGTAAGCATCCAATCTGTAGTTTGAATGAGGCGTGTACATGGACATATGTGGACATATGCAGTGCTTATGTAAGCATGCCAGTTGAATTATATAAGCATTGCATATGTCCATGTGTATGCCTCATTCAAACTACAGATTGCATGATTACATATTTTGATGTATTTTATTCAAGTTTTGTAATACGATGCCATAAATATGAATCATAAATTTTTATTATTGTTCTTTTATACATATTAATTAGTTATTTTTTGTTACAAATGCGTAATTTACAGGAAAATACACGAAAAATACAGAAATACAGGAATACAGAAAAATACCGGAAAATATAGAAAAATACAGGAAGTATCTCCGAAAACGAAACTACCGATACAGACTATAGGGACGAAACCGAAACTTGCTTCCGAAATCACCGAAATGGATGATACCGATACCGAAACCTAAATTTTGAGCGGAGCGATACCCACACCGAAACCGAGACCTAAAACCTTGCTATGAAGATCAACTTTTTACATAATGTATGATCTTTAGTAGTCGTGGAGGATCGATTCAGATCAAGTGAGCGGATGCAAAAATTCCATTCCAACATCTTGAGATTCAGGTCAAAATTAGCAAACAACTTCAAAATCAGCTTCAAACTGGATTGGTTCAGTCTAGCTCATGTCTAGACATTTTGACTCTGACTTTGGTTCTATCAGCTGCAATTTGGGGTTGAATCAGATTCAGTCTAATATTGTTTGGGCTTAGCTATCTTGGCTCGTTTAACTTTTGCTAAGCTCTGATTTGCTGGGTCAGGCTGGTTCGCTGAACACAATTCATGATTTGGGCCCAAGCCTGATGTTGGCTCAGATCTGAATCATCCTTCAGATTGGGCTTGGGCAAGTCTCTTTAAAGATCAAGTCATTGAGCTTTGTTTCCACAGGAGACGGAACACGATGCGATGCTATCATAGTGCATGACAATGGCAATAACGACTAAAGGGACTGAATTGTGGTGTGAACGCGAGAAGAAATTGGGGTTGTGGTCAGAATTTTGATTCAGAGTTGAGTTATGATTTTGATTTGAGAAGGTGGTGCAGGTGGTTGATAAGGAAGGTGACGATGGATATGATGAAGGTGGACGGTTTAGGATTTGGTTCTGAAGTTGAATTAGGGCTAAAGATTTAGATTTTGGTATTATGGTTTTGATGAGTTTCGAAGAGGATGGTGATTCTAATATTGGAGTTAGGGTTTGTTTTGGGTTGTATTTATATTAGAAGATTATGTGGGAAATAATGAACTCGTTTCGTAGTTTGGAGAGGGAAGATGAACAATGTTTTCTGGAAATTTTCAGTATCTTTTTGATTAAAATCACATTACATTTTTTGAACTAAACATAATCTAAACTAAACAAACGAGAAGAAGATGATGGAGAAAAGACGACAAAAGTGTTAAATATTAGGTAATGCAGAACGAAAATAAAGTTGTGGTGGAAGAATTAGATGAAAACTACTTGAAGATTTCTACGACTAAAAGATAACTTAAGTTTTAGGCAGAGTTTTAGGTATCGGCCGAAACCCTTGGATTTCGGTCGTTTCGTTTCGGTCTCGGTGGCCACCGACACCGAAACAGCTATATAATCTTGGTTTCGGCCAGAATGACGCCATTCCGGCCGAGACCCAAAATAAAATTGAAAAAAAATTTAAAATCAAAAGGCATTCAAAAATTTAAATTTAAATAATATCATATCTCGTTCGTCGTAGTCGTAGTCATCGACGACGGCGGCGTCAAGGAGATGGGGAACCCCCCGGCCTGCGTCGTCGTTGAGTCAGAGCTCCAGCATCTTCGTCGTATCTGCTTGCGTCGTCGATTGAGAGGAGTCGAGGGGGAGAGACGCCCTTAGATTTGATCGATTGACTGGGGAAGAGAGTGATGCGATCCGCTAGGGTTTTGCAATAAAAAGGGGATTTTGGGGGTGAAAGAGCAATAAAAATGGGATTTTTAATGGATAAAACAGATCTGAAATTATCAAAGCCCTACTAAAAATCAACTACTTGCTAAATAACCACTACGAATGGATAGAACAACTAGCTAAGGATTAATCTAAGGGAAATATGGATAATCCTAATACAATTTATCTAAGAACTAAATGAATAAACTAGAGGGAATTCTCAACAAATCTCGCATATCCCCATTAGGGCCGTCTCTAGTCTTTAAATAGAAAAGTTACAGAATATGTCGATTTACTAAAATGCCCATGCGTCCCTAAATCCAGGTTGCATCATTACTCCGCCCCCGAAAATCCACCTTATCCTCAAGGAGGTGCATCCAGTCCATGGGCCGTGCTACTCCGAATGAACGTACTCTTCCCCTCCAGGGTCAAAAGGCCATCCGCGGCCTTTGTCATCTCCCGCGAATCCACCAGAAGATCGACCGCACCCATAACAAAGCATCCAAGGTCCAGTAAGACCCCCAACCGCAAACGGAGGCCCGCAGGCCCCTTGAAGAGTTTCACGGGGCACGTGGGCCTCAAGGCAGCCCACCCAAGGGGTCGCCCGAGTCCGGGCAGGCATCCGGGGGTCGCCCGAGTCGGGGCGGCCCTTCTGTGAACCGGTCACACCGTCATCTTTAGATCTGAGTCGCTGTTCATCTTCTTCACCAGATCTGGTAGATATACGCTTGAAAACTTCAGATTTGCACCGTTGTTCGCCTTCTTCCGCGGATCTGGTAGATCAATGCTGGAAATCTTCAGATCTGGTTTCGAATTACCTTGGAAATGGAGCTCCTCGCCAAATGGCGTCGCCTTTAGCCCCGGATCTGGTAGATTTACGCTTGAAATCTTTAGATCTGGTGCCCGATCACCTTGAGAATGTAGCTTCTCGTCGAAAGGCATCACCTTTAGCCGTGGATCTGGTAGATCTACGCTTGAAATTTTCAGATCTGGTGCCGGATCAACTTGAAAATGGAGCTACTCGCCGAAAGGCGTCGCCTTTAGTTTCGGATCTGGTTGATCTACGCTTGAAATCTTTCAATCTGGAGTCGGATCACCATGAGAATGGAGCTTTAGATACAGGGTTTTTTTGTATTCTTGGACAAACACCGCCGTCGCTTGGAGATTCGAGGTTTTGATGACTTCTAGGATTGCGTCAAACCTTTTGTCCGACCCGAAGAAAAACATGACGCATAAAACGAATTTGATGCCATCAGGGTCGACGTGCTCTGATACAAAATTGATACGGCTAGGGGTTTTAGTGGAATAAAAATAGTATTTTTATGAGGTGGAACAATAAGAATGGGATTTTTTATTAGGAATTGCAGATCTGAAATAATAATAAAAGCTTCTACAAATACTCTAGAGGCTAATGAACACTAGGAAATCGAAAGGCAATTAACTAAGAATCAAATCTAGGGTTTAAGGAATAGAAGTACTCACAATCTCAATATTTCCGCAAATCCCTAGGGCCGGCCGGCCCCATTGCTTAGGGGGGTGATTAGCGATGAGTTAATTGACGAAGCGAGCCCCCTCCATGTCTCGAAATTACAAGTTTGCCACCGGGTCCGTAGAACCATGCCTCCTCCTATGATAAACCCGTAAGCCAGGGCCAGCCGCACCCCGCACCCTCTTGGGCCTCCTGCACCGCATCAGATAGTCGGCTTACATAAGGAGTCGAGGGGGTGAGAGAGAGATCACCCCTTTTATCGATTGAAGGCGGAGCTGCCGGTGTTGATTGAGAGGGAGGAGTCAGGGCCCATCACCCCTTATTTTTGATCAAAGGGAGAGAGTCGGAGAGACATGGGCAAGCTGGAAGCTTCTAGTGGCTGGGGCTACTTCTCACCATACACATTTTGCTAAACATAGTTCATCTAATTACAAGTTTGTCATTCTCTTTACAATTTTAATGGCAAACTTAAAAATGAATGCAATATGTTTAGCAAAATGTGTGATGTGAGTAGCAGATAGTTCAAAAAAATTAGGCAAATTTGTAAATAAATGAAATATGTTTAGCAATTGCATAGTAATTTGCTGAAACCTTGCCATTTTGCTTGCAGTGCACTGCATTTATGGTCGACCCATGTGTACATGAACAGAACAAATTAGGAGAAACTGGACTAATTTTTGTTTAAAAAGTTTCCTGTTAGTGGGCTTTTCCTTAATTGTTGACATGCATTATAGCAAGGAACCTAAACTACTATGCAATATGTTTAGCAAAATGTGAGTAGCAATCGGACCAAAATTATTTTATTGATAAATGTGAGTACACAAGTATTCAAAATACCGATGCGGACGAAACGAAACTTCCGAACCCACCGAAACGAACGATACTGATACCGAAACCGAAATTTTCGAGCAACCGAGACCGAGACCGATCACGGGACATCAAACCTTGGTTTTATCACAGACATTCATTTATCACATGCTTCATTGCCTTGCATATTGAAGATTCCTTCGAATCTCTCATTTGGGTTATTTCTCACCCACTCTCACATTTTTCATTCAAAGATGTCAAAAATTGTAAACAAAAATTATAAAACTCGGGTTTTATTCACATAATCTAAAAGTTTGATTACATACCCATGTATATAGGAGATGGAACAAACTTATATCTAAACTCATAGTCAGACTCTACTCTGTATAGGAATTTGACTTCAGCCTAAAAACGTGGGGTCGACTTATGATCATAATAGCGTGACAAAGTATTGGGCTGGTTGTCATTGGCCTACCACAACACTACACCTTCATCTGGGTTTGGCACCCGCAGTGAAAACATAGAAAAGAGTTTTTCTGCAAAGGAAAACTCAATAAAAAACTATAATAGGACTCGAAGACCATAGTCAAAACTCGACTAAATCACTGAAAGACTAATATGAATCCAATTGTGATTCCCATCACAGCCAATATGCGGAAGTTTCCCCATATGTGCATCTAGCTGGGTATGAACCTCTGGGGATATTCGATACCATCCTCCCATCCCTGCTAGTATATCATAACTTTGAAGTTATGTCAAAGGCTTAGCGATTTCACTTTTCCTTTAACACTTCCCGGTATATTGAGTGCCCATTTTTACGGGTTAAAACCTTTCGGTTGGTCACCAGTATGCTTATGAATTTGCGTGAAGTACACCTGGATGGATTTGGACTTGGTTCATTAGTCATTACCATCTTAAAGTCCGTCCACTGCAACAGAACATAGGATATATGGTAAAAGTTGAGATAATGTACTAACCTCTGTCAATTGGCTGGAAGGCTAGAATCATTTACATTAGTCCATGTTTGAAGTGAATTAAATTAAATCAATTTACTGCTAAATAAACTTGCTATAACAGAGTTGTTTCCTAATTGAAGTGAGATTAATTTGCTTTTACTAGTTTTACCCATGTTTACGTGTGTAAGTAATGCATCGGAAGAAAAATCACGTGGATATGTGGTCTTAAGTGGATACATAGTTGTTACATTGTCCTGTTTGGAGAATTGGAAATGACTTGAAGCAGGATAAGCATCTTTTTGCATGTACTAGTTTTATCCCTGTCTAGTTTTAACCTGTTTACTTGTCTAAGTACTGCATCGGAAGAAAAATCACGTGGATATGTGGTCTTAAGTGGATATGTAGTTGTTACAATGTCCTTTTTGGAGAATTGGAAATGACTTGAAGCAGAATAAGCATCTTTAATCATGATGGTCATACTGCTTGGACTACTATATTTATCCCTAGTGAACACTTCAATTATTTTCTGCTGCTGTCTTTACTTGAGTCGATTTTTTTTTTTCATTTTTTAGTTCTTTTAGTCGCAATATACCATCTAGTTATATTGTGTGTCAATTGATAATCAATGCAGATTTACTTCCACATCGAAGTTTTTGTCAGAAGTATACGGCATTGTTCTTCCACCGCTTCAGGTATTGGTTGAGAACTTTACTATGCTGTTTGAAAGTTGGAAGTAAACAAATTCCTTGATCTTTTAATGGTTACCTTGATTATCACAATCAACTTGCATTCCATGTCCACACAGAAGAAACATCACATCACACACATATTTGAAATTTTTTTCCGAAAAAAAAACTATATACATTTTCGCCCCGTGCGAAATGTTTGCATTTGAAGATTTACACACACACACACATGTTGAAAATCTCATCAAGCTAGTAGTTTTCATAAATTGATCTGACAAATGGGATTGCTATCAATTGATATTGTATGGATTATTTCGCATAATCTCATCTCATTTTAACATATCTTAAAACCGTTTTCATATATCAGCTAGAAATGATCACTTGACATTTGAATTACTATCTCCACCTATCCTTGTGCCGCAAAACAGTGATGAAAGAGAAGGGCTCGCTGTCTTTGGTTACAATCAAGATTTCCTTTTAATAATTGGGAATGTGGACAAGGATAAGTAGACCTTAATGAAAATATGCATGACCAAGAGGTAACAATTATTTGTGACAGCTGAAAGTGGGTTGCAACCATGCAAGCAGACATCATGATGTAGAATACGATAGATTTGGTAATTTTGAGGGAAAATTTAGGAAAGAACGATGACATTATGGTTCTGATGCTTCTCGGCAAGGAGTCCAAGGCTTATCAACCAAGGAATTGGACCTTTCTCAGGTTTTGAGGGGTTTAATTTCTCAGGATTTAAATAATTGATTAATAAACATAGATTTTAGGTCTTTTTATAGTCTCTACAACTAATACCTCTCGTTTTCCAACCACTGTGGGATTAAACTTTTAAAATAATAAAAACTCTCAAAAATAAATAGACTCCAAATAACTAAGACTCAAACTCTATACCTATATAAAACCCAAAATGGGATAACAATAACAATAAAATAAAATAAAAATAAGAGTTAGACTCAATTGGATTCATATCATTCTCCTCGGCGTGAGAACATCACCGCTTGGTAAATTACGACAAAAGTAATAAAGCTGGACAGAAATCAATAGTCCTTTGCAGTTAGGGAAGATGTGTCTATGAACTTTGAAGTGTAGCAGGAAGCATATTGGTAGTTGAAACGTCTTTCGAAAATCTCATAAAAAATAGAAAAGAATGTAGAACCTGGTTGTTAGTAAGGTGAGGAGGATCTGTGATAAAAAAACTTAATGTGTTCAATCAGATCAATGGCGCTTCCTTCAGTAGTTCTGATGCATGTTCGACAAATGGCTCAAGATAAGGACTAGACTCAGATTTCGATGTTGGATCATGCCTTGGCTCCGGTCTGGCTTTGGCTCTGACTCCAATACTGGCTCGGGTTCTAATTCGGGCTCGAGCTCGGCCTTAAACTTTGTCTCAATCTCATATCCAGGATCTGGCTTAAGCTCATGTTCAGGCTCACACTCTTAGGATCTGTTTGCATCTCTATTGTAGGCTCTGGCTTGGGTTCAATCTTTTGCTTCATCTCCAATTGTTTGAACTTTTAAAGAATTCTATTGTTGCTCGCACATATCTCTTCTAGGCAAATCTCCTTAACTTTCGGACTTTAGAATTGATGTGATGCTTTAGAAATGAATTGATGCTTGGAAAAATTCTGAAAGAATGCTTTTGAACACTGACCATCAACGACAAGCAACTGGAAGTTGCATATACCACGATAACGCTTCTTCTCTGAACTTGTGATATGCATACGTATATTTTACTTCGTTTGAAAAATCAAACCGGGAGAAGAAACATTCTAGATAGTACTCTTAATCATCTTATCCATATCTATCATCGACGCCATGAAAGAATGGTCCTTGTTTGAACAATTCAGGCTCAGCAGTTTTAGGAGAGAATATCCTTTGTAATAATCATTGTAGTACCCAATTTAAATCTGATCTTCATGTACAGATGGTACATATGCGTACTTGGTTGAGTTAGCTATGCAATGACGCGAACGTCACTGAATTTGGACTTTAAATGAATCAGAATCTTCAAAATAACAAAACTACAGTCATTACAGAAAAATCAGCTGAAATTCCTTAAAAATTGAACGGTGCATTGTTGGAGCGGTGGTTTGGCTGAGCCATTGACTCGGTCAACGCGGCTCGGCTGAGCTGGCTTCGGTTTGGTGCGTCGGTTCGAACCGGCTGGGGTTGGCTTGTGTTGATCAGATGAATAGTGTCAGCGCACTGGTAGCTCGGCTCAGTTTAGTGTGTCGGCTCAGCTCAATGTCAGGGTCAGCTCGACCAAGCCGATATTGTAGCACGTCGGCACGAATGACACTGACGTCGATTTTTCGGTGATTTCATTGCCGATTCACCGTCGATTCATTTGTTTTAGTTTCGTCTTGAAGTGGGGAGCATTTTGGTGGGGTTGATGACCCGGCCGTCGTCGGCTAAAGTCGAATAGGACAGAGGCAACAGCACATCGGGTTTTGATCATCCGGGGTGGTGGTATTGTGTACAGGAAGTGTCGCTTGAATGTGGGAATGACTTCGGGGGGGGGGGTCGATAGCCCCAACCATCGGCGACGATGCCAGTGAATTTCGTAGAGACTTTGGACGGTAGCACATCGGTTTTTCATTAACCAGGGCTGCACTGCAGGGTACAGAGGTCGCCGAGGGTGTTGGATTCTTTTGGATGGGACAATATGGGCTGCGGGTGGCGGTTGTGGTGACGGCTGTGGCTAGCTAGGGTTATGGTTTTGTTGCTTTGATTTGATTTTTTTTGGTGGGTTTGAAATCGGGAAGAGGAAAAGATGAACTTTTGGATCTGATACCAAATTTGATGTAGGATACTAAAGATGTAGGGTTTTTGATGGAAGATTTGGGAAAGAACAATGAAATTAGGGGTCGGAGGCTTCTCGCCAAGGAGTCTGAGGCTTCTCGCCAAGAAATTGGACCCTTCTCAGGTCTTGGGTGGTTTAATTTCTCAAGCTTTTGTTCATTGATTAACAAAAATAGATTTGAGACTTTTTATTGGCTTTACAACTAATACCTCTCGACTCCCAATCGATGTGTGACTAAAACTCTAAAATAATAAAAACTATGAAAATATATAAAAGACTCCAAATAACTAAAAGACTCATCTATACCTATATAAAACCCAAAATATAATAAAAATAACAGTAAGGTAAAAATAAAAATAAGAGTTGGACTCAATTGGATCCATTCCACCTCATGAATGCTTGATGCGGACTTATCAGGCATTAGTAGTTGTTCGGTTCAAGTTTATTTGTTTGGGTCTAAAGCCCAGAATAAAACTTTCTATGATATTCTGCAATATAAGTATGTCATTATACTTTTTTCTAGAGATACGTGAATTGAGATATTTTTCCAACCAAAATGAATTGTGCCAAATCTTGCAATTGATTCGTCTGGATTTGAAGCCCAATTCACTCTTATTTTCCTTTTCCAAACCGTAGTTTCCCAAACCCTAAATCTTCAGCAACAAAACCGTGTTATGCATCAGATTTACTCATGACACTTGAGGAGTTGAATATTGATGATTTGAATTAGGGAAAGGCTCTTTTATTACACTTGAACATGTATTATTAGCCAGTAATCATTAGGCCTGACCTGTATGTAGACCTTTACTTACGGATGTAGGAAACGGCAATTTTGGACAGCCATACCTTTCTGCCAGATGCTCCATTAAAATATTTGCTACCACGAAATCCACCTATTGTAGCTTGATATATGTTAGTTAAAATTGCTGAGGTCCTTGTGGAGTGTGATTCACTAAATTAGAGGGGGTGCTGAGCCCTTTTTGTTTGGGGTTTGAAGGGGTTTGCCCTGCAACGAAGGTTTATGTCGAGGAGAACTAATTCAAGTAGGTACCGAGAATGCTTTGATAGGGGCTGATTTAGAGAAAAATATGATTGACCGTTATCATGCATAGACAAGGGAGAAGGGGTAATACTTCATGTCAAAGCAGAGATTGTCTTTTTCTGGAACAAAAAGGGGAAAAAAGAACATGCAGCACATGAGTAAAGTCAGATGTACACGGGCCGTTCTAATCTGTGACCCAAATCACCCTGATCAGAACGGACCAACCATAAAATGTTGATATGTTTAACTCTGGGACCAAAAGAAGTCATAGGTCACAGGGGAGTAGCCTCACCATTGTGCTAAGGTTTTGCCGCTGGAAACAATAAATGATCTCAAGATACAAGTGTGACCCTTTTATATGGATGTGATTACCATTTCCTTATTTGTACCTAAGGTAATAGCGGTTCTATGCTAAAAAAAGCTGCATGACCCAGCAGGCACAGCAACACATACTGCTCGTGTGATGCATATCCACTACAGCCTTTTAGTTGGAAATAAATAAAATGAAAATTATAAACAGATACGATTAAGGTATATCAGCTGAGAGAATTCATTATTAGTTCTTGATCTATGCCAATTTTACTAGGATGTGAGCCTTCTTTCTGTAATGGAGGTGGTCAAACACCATGTTATATTATTGGGACTGTTTGTTTCTGCTAAACCAGTACTAAAATAGATTACTGGAAAAAACACGTAATAGATGTGCGAAGTAAAAATGGGGAAAAAGATTTATATGTTCTCCCTCACAATATAAATTTACAGAAATAACTTTAACTTATTCTTTTACCCTCCTCAAGCTGCATCAAAAATAAATCATACATACCTAGTTTGTCTCAAATACATACCTAGTTTGTCACAGATAAATTGAACACTAGATTTTTTAAGAGAGTAATGGAAAACATATGACGTGGGAAAAGCCATTGATGGGATCACAAATTTTTCAGATTTACAGTTTTGGCCCGTTCGGGGTATTTTTGTATTTTTCGGATTTTAGGTGTCTTTTCGTAATTTTTTAGTTCTTTTGGATTTTTCTGCAATTTTGTGTTTTTCTGATTAGTATTTATAAGTATTTATAGACGGTAGGAAAGGATGGATTTCTTATGCTTATTTGGAGAGAAATCATTAGAGAGGTTGAGAGTTCACTCTATTTTCGGAAGAGTGCGGTTGTTCTCTTTAATCGGTGACCTGGAAAGCGGTTCACCGCTTTAAGTGGCCAAATTATCTTCTATTTTCAGTTTTATTAAAGATCATGGAGGAAATTATGGCAACAACGTATCAAGATAGGGCGGTGGCGGATAAAGATAGGCCTTTGATGGGGGTAGAAGATTGATGGCATGATGCAAGCCCTAGCACAATTATCATAACGTCCGGGGTTCACGAGGTTGCACAATCCAATGAGGGAGGAAACCCTAATTTAGGGCGAAAGATGACGACTTTGGAGAAGGGAAAGGAAAAATTGACGGAATACAAAAATTGGATGATTTCCAACGTCGACGCGTCCTATGCAAAAGACGAGGAAGAGTCCCCAAGGTGAGAAAAATTGGATGCTTTCCAGGATACCCAGTAGGAGAACCCACATGATCAGCTGATGGCACTGAAGCAGGATGGCTCCATAAGGAGTATAAGAAGAAGTTCGAGGCACATGATGAGCTAAAGACATACCAGAGGAGACTTTGAGAGGTTGCTTCATGAAGGGGTTCAAGCCCAACATACGAGCTAAGCTCCGCCTCTATCATCATCAAGGGGCTCAAGCCTAACATACTTGAGGAGACTTTCTGTAATTTTGTATTTTTCTGATTAGTATTTATAGGTGGTAGGAGAGGAGGGATTTCTTATGCTTATTTGGAGAGAAATCATAAGAGGTTGATAGTTTCCTCTACTTTCAGGAGAGTGCGGTCGTCCTATTTAATCGGTGACTTGGGAGAGCGGTCCTTCTCTTTAACGTGGCCAAATTATCTACTATTTTTGTTTTATTGAATAAAAATATGGACTTTATTTCATATGTTATCAGAGACATGCACCTTAAAACGTCCATCCTTCCCTATTTTTTGGATGATCAGAACCGTTTATTTTGATCTTCATATTCTAAAACCCCAAAACACCAAATATCAAGTGAATCCAGTGGGTTTTACTCTTTCATCCACCGTCGCAAAAGTTATATTCAAGCAAAATTATTAAATTTAGGATGGGTGGATGATGGGACTCGAGGACAATGACGGATCTGTAATTTTTGGGTATATGGATTTTTTTATAATTTTGAGAGTCTGGTGGTAGATCTGTAATTTTATTTGAAAACCATAGGTCAGGGGTATTTTAGTAATTTACGGTCGATGTCTCATGGGAGTCTTCTTATTATTAATAAAGGAGAAGATTAGAGAGAATGGATTATGTTGAATTGAGTTGAGAATTGAGAGACCTGATCTAGTGGGAGAGTTAGGTTTTATCTCGAATTAAAGCTAGAAGAGCCGGTTCCTCTCGAAAGAAACCAACTTTATCTTTGTAATTCACTTTTTATCAATAAAATCCAATCTTTTTCCCCAAATCCCCCCTTCTAACACTAAAAATCCAATCTTTACCATAAAAATCCAATCTTTCCTTAAAACCCCATAATTTTATCCCTAAAAAAGATCCGGATCGTATCAAAGTGGTATCAAAATATAGATCCTGATAGTGGCGGTGAAACGGATGGATTCTTTATAGAAATGACGACAATCGATATTGGAGGCCACCATGCAATAAAACCAACAACTCATGCAATTAAATGTACAGCTCATGCAACAAATCGTGACGTTGTCAAGGACAAAGA
The DNA here is from genome assembly GCA_030789695.1 of Scilla litardierei. Classification (NCBI taxonomy): domain Eukaryota; kingdom Viridiplantae; phylum Streptophyta; class Magnoliopsida; order Asparagales; family Asparagaceae; genus Scilla; species Scilla litardierei. Next base: position 92,613,811 of record CM061134.1, read on the forward strand.
ATTCAGATCTGGGTAGGGTCGATGGCATCAACTTAGATCCGGCACAAAAGATGACTACTTTGACGAATGAGAGGAAGAAGAATTCTGAGAAGGAAGAATTCTGAGAAGGGCATCTAACCGATGCAGAGGAATTCAAAGAAGCAGAAGATGACCTCATGAACGGGACAGACCCCAGCCTTGGGAGGGCCCCTGTGTGCCCTTTCTTTCGATGTATGGCCCTCGCGGCCCCTAGCATGCGCTGTAGAGCCTTGCGGCCCATGGACAGCAAGGGCCTCAGGGGTTGACAGTTTGCATATTTGGGTCCGAGGACTGTGAAGGAGGCGCGGAGGATCCACGAGGGACTTTGACTATTACAGTATCTTCTTTTTGGGTTTTGCGAGGGTGATGGTGACTTTGAATGATCCGACGACGACAATGGAGGCGTTTCAAGTTTTGATCCAGGATGGGATGTGCATATTTAGCACGCCTACGAATTTCGTGCACCATCTTGAAGACTGTGGTTCTTTGGGACGGAGTACTGATACGACTTGAAGACAATGACAATCTGTAATTTTTAGACACATTGGTGGTTTTGTAATATTGAGGGTTCAGGGGGGAAATCTGTAATTTATGAGAAAACCCGAGGTCGACGATATTTTAGTAACTTAGGGACATCGGCTCATGAAGAGTCTTATGATTAATAAATGGGAAGATTAGAGAATGGATTATGTTAAATTGAGTTGAGAATTGAGAGAGACTAGGATAAATGCATTAGATGTAGTTGGAGAGTTGTGCTTTATCTTAAATCTTAGCTAGAAGGGCGGGTTCCTCTTGAAAGAAACCAACTTTATCTTTGTAATTCAGTTTTATCAATAAAAATCCAATCTTTTCCCCAAATCCCCTCTTCTAGCCTAAAAAATCCAGTCTTACAGGTAAAAATCATATTTTAATCCCTAAAAACAGATCCAGATTGTATCAGTGGATGAACGGTCAAAACCCCTTGGGTTCACCCGATATTTAGCAGTTTAATGTTTTAGAATGTGAAGATCAAAATAAACAGTTACGATCATCCAAAAATAGTGGAGAATGGATAAATCCCCCAACTGATTAGATTTTTACGTAGCGTTTCAATAATATTCCAATATCTCACAAATGAATTGATAATCAAGTTCAATATTTTTTTCCTGCTCATGAAAACAGGATTACATGAAATATGTACATCTATCTGACTATTGCAATCAAGGTTTGAGAACTGGATTTTGGTTTTAGTCCCTTAATATATTTTTTTAATTTCAACAGCATTTTTGTTTGTTGTGCTTTTAGTTTTGGTTTCTTTCATATCTTTGTTCACCTGACTATGCGTATATGCATGTATTCTTGTGATAGATTATTGTGTGACAGATTATTGTATATGGGTATTTACGTAAAAGTGAAAACATTGATGGTATAACTGTAAAAAATGAGTGAAGTTGACTATAGGTCCAATGACTTTTAAGTAATCAGGTCGGGTGAACTTACATGTTCAAAACGGGTTAGATGCTTTTAAGTTCTAACCAACAGCATCCAAGTTATTTGGTCGGCTTAAGATGTGTTAAAATCGGGTCATATCATTTTAAGTTCTACCAGATGAACCCAGTCCTTATCATAATTGAAGCTGCCCTTTTTACCTTTTTATTTTGCTTTATTGATATGTTAGTTTGAAATTTATTGCGGGTTTTAGACGATTTGTTCCAAAGTCTCTTTTGTAATGTTATTTTATGGATTTTATGTTGTTTTTATGGTTTCGGTCCAAAACCAAGCTTTCGACCTAATTTCGTACTGGTCTCTTCCAAAAGCCGTACAAAACGGCCGAAACAATTCAACCAGAACTATAGACCTTAATCACAATATAACTTCATCGCTCGTGATGATCGAAAAATTAAGTTTTCCTAGCAAATATATTATCCACTGCAGCTCACATGTACTACTGCATGATACATCGACTTTTTTGTAGTTGACCTGGCTACAGGCCATGTACTTCGTAGGAGATCAGATTTCCTGCATCATTCTGTTGTAGAATGTCTACCAGCAGGAGATCCACACAATCAGCATCTATGAATGCGACGATTCTCGATTTCTTGCAAATTGGAATATATTAAACCTCGATTATGGATATTTTTCGAACACCTCAAAACTCGGAATGTTGCCTTTCATCGATTAATCCTCGACGCTGATATAAAATAATTAATCATGTTGATTGAGTAAGCAATTTGGCCTTGTGTTGGGAATGGGGTGTGGCCACCGAGTGGCAAACTTGTTATTTTGGACCTTAATGGCATGTTTTGTAATATTGGGCAAATTAGCCCTTTAAATAAAGGGAGGAATGTGGCTAGTTATCATGTTGAATTTGAGAAAAGAAGAGGAGATTCTAGGAGTAGATTAAGAGTAGATCTTGGAGATTTAGCCCTTTATATTGAATCAAAGGGCAGGAAACTGGTTTCCTCTCTAATTGGAACCAATTATCTTTGTATTTTTGTGCTTGAATCTATAAAAATCTCATCTTCTTCCCATCCCAAAATTTCTTCCAGTCAGACCCTAGAAATTCCTATCAAATTGGTATCGGAGCATATATCCTGAACGCGGCATTAAGAAAAAGGCAAAAGCTTTCGAGAAAATCATGTTAGCATAACTTGAGAGATGGGGAACCGCGTCGAGATTCTCGATGAGGCAAATTTTTGCGGAGGCGCGTCAGGAAATTGCTGTCGAAGGAGCCGTGATGAATCAAAGCTTCGAGAAGTTTGGGTGGGAAATTTCGAAGGCTTTTCTCCCTCTGAAGGAGCTCGCAATATTAGATCTACCAGATCTGAAAAGGAAGAAGGTCATCGACGCAGATGTGGGGCAAAAGTCACCACCTATTAATCAGAAAGGGGGAAAGGAGTCAACTTTGTTGCGGATCTCCATTCGGGAGGCGAGAAGTAGTGCGGGGAGGAAGAGACCAGGGGCGACGAACCCCTTACTCGTCGCCAAGGGTCCAACGGCCCCTTGGCGGCCCGTCGGGGGGCCGGCACCCCAGCGGCCCGCCCAGGGGCCTTCAGCCCCGCTACGGGCTGCCCCAGGGCCCGTGAGTCTCGGGTGGGCCGTATGGGGCACGCGAGCCTTGTTTTGCTGACGGAGGGGCTCCTGGGGCTCATCGACGTCTTTGTGGGCACAAAGGACCTTCAGATGAGTGTGACGACCACCGTGGTTTCCATTCGGACTTCGCGGAGGATGATGGAGGCATTGATGGTCATTTGACCCAGGAGGGGAAACTAGCAACATCATTCGCACCCGGAATAGCGCACCCATGGACTTCATGCACCACCTTGATGACAAGGTAGTTCTCTGGGAACGGAGTAGTGTTTGGAATGTGGTGGACAAACTTGTTATTTTGGGCCTTAGTGACATATTTAGTAATATTGGGCAAATCAACCATATATATAGAAGGGATGGTTAGGGCTAGTAATCATGTTGAATTTGAGAAAAGAAGAAGAGAAGCTAGGCGTAGATTAAGAGTAGATCTTGGAGATTTAGTCCTTTATCTTGAATCAAATGGTAGGATAGTGGTTTTTCGCTCTAATTGGGACCAACTATCTTTGTATTTTTGTGCTTGGATCTATAAAAATATCATCTTTCTTCCAACCCCCAAATTTCTTCCACTCAGACCCTAGAAATTCATCACCATGTATCAGATAATAATTTATTTAACCAATCTCCTGTATTGTCTTGAGTTTGTACTTTCTTTAAGAGGCAAATACCCTTTTTGGATTGAGCAACTTCAATGCCAAGAAAGTATCACAGACTTGGGACTTGTATGACATTTCTTCTTAATTCAGTAAGCTCTTGCATCATCCCTGGTAATAACAATAGCATCAACATACAGAATACGATGCTCTTCCCATGGTCATAAGATAAATTACAGAATTTTGTCCGCATCTGTAAACCTTCCAAACCATGCTGGAGATTTTGCTTCAACCATGTAATTATTCTCTTCGGTCGACACCATCTAATATTCTCACGGAGTAACAAACCGGCATTCATGTGATCCAACTGCTCCGTATAATTATATGACATATTTTGAAAAATTCGTATTTGTTTGAAAGGTAGGGGAAACATCTTGTGAAATTGATGTAGGTGAACCGAAGGAGCAGAACCAACCCAACCAGCATATCTAAACAAAGACAATAAAAAGAGAGAGCATTCAGTAATAATCAACATTCAAATTAGTGCTTCACTAATTTAGTTCGAACTGTTTCCTTTACTTCTCTTCCCTCTTACTTGTCTTCCAAGTCCTTTTTCATTCCTTTCATTTCTTCTATCTTCTTATCTCCTCTCCCTCTTATCTTTCCTCTCCTACTTTCCCATTGCTGGCAGCAGACTGCGTGCTGCCTGTTTTTAGAGCTGAAGAAATGAGCGGGATCCAGCTGCTACTGTAGCTTTCGCCGTTTGCTACCAGAGGATGCGATACGTGAGATGAGAAGTGACAAAAGAAAGAAGAGAACACATAGGTGACTGTCTTATTGATTTAACTTCATTAGTTGAATTGGATGGACAAAACAAGCAAAGTCCCTCCTATTCACTCCTTTGAAGGTAGAACGCATGTGGAAGTCCAATGCAATAGAAAATCTAGTCCCGACCGGTTTGTATCAAATTTACCAACAAGGGCAGTTGCCCAATGGAGGTTGCATGGCCCACATTACAATAGCCAAGTTATCAATGAGACCAAGCGGAAAAGAAATCCTCAGATTGATGAGAATCATGGCTGTTGAACGGTTAAGGAGAACTGAATCTCAATAACCTTGCAAGAAGGTGAAATTATTCCAAGCTGAAGGAGAAACATGGTTTATAGCGGTTAAGGCAAAGCAGCGGCGGCAAAGGCAACACGCTACAAAAGGGATGATTGTGACTATGAATGAGCTGTATGCAATCATGTCAAAGTAAAACGGTTATATTATGTTGAAGCCCTCACTGTTATTTTTGACTTTGTTCTCACTATTAGAGATCTAGGAAAAAGAATTGCTGTATTTGTACACATCTTTCCATCATCATACATGATATTGATACCTTACATTTTTATATACTGCACCGGTTGCTATAATTTAAATTAAAAGCTCAGGTAGAATGGATTTCGCTGTAATTTGTTATTTAGAAGGATAGTGCGTAGTCAAATTCATATTTATTTCTCGTTATCAGGTTTCTGTTAATGAGCAATACGGAGGACAGCTGCAGCTTTCATTCTGAATCATGCTGAATGGTAGCAATTTGATGCGGATGACTACCACAGTTTTTTCTTTTTTTTGACCATTATATATTGGATGTAATTTTGTTTTATGAATAACATAATGTTTTATGTTGTAGATTTCTTTGGGCATATGATGTGCCCCCACCAATGTATAGATAATGTTGAAAGTTGGTTCGTAACCATGTTTGGCAGCAAGTGTCGGTGTTTTTTTTAGGCAATTTCCAAATTTGTAGAATGCCAATTAATTTTTTCGCCCCTACGAACTTATATGCTTGAATAATATTGTTTTAAAACTCGAATTTAGCTCAAGAGTATGACTTGCGGGGCTACCTTAATTTACTGTATTATGACCTAACAAGTCATATAGCCTCGAGTAAGGAGGAAGGAACCAGGAGAAAGTATTAAGACGACAATGCCACAGGCATTGGTTCCTAGAGAAAACTTTGGATCCCATGGTTACAAAATGGATGATCCGAAAGTGAGTTTTATTGTAACTTCTCAATGCATCAGAAGCTTTTATATCCTATTTTTAAGGCAAGATGGGAAGACTTTTGTGTTGAAACCTTTACTCAGCCTACTAACTACTTCCTAATTAGGTCAGATTCAAAGTGGATCCACCAAAATGTTTACGATTGGATCAATCAATCATCAAAGGCAACAAAGCTAATTAAGAAAAGTTTTGCTATAAACATGTCAAGTTGAGGTGTATGAATGTGATTTTTTGTCAAAATTGTCAAAATATTTGAAGAGGGAGAAAGAGAGGTGACCTATGATAGGATTTTTTTTTAAAAAACCAATTTTGAGACAAAATCCTGTCCATACACCTCAAGTATATAGTCCGGTCCATTAAAAAAGATGAATAACAGGAGAAAGAAAGCTGTCCCCAACCCTGCAACTATCAGTCTTATTAACAATGGAGACAGGAAAGAAGATGCCATCCCTTGGATATGGAGACAAACAAATTGCGCTGCAGCTGTCAGCAGCTATTCAGCGGGGGACAATGGGCTCTGCTCCTCCGGGCCCAGTTTATATTATTACGATCTCTCAGCCACCCATTGCAAAAGGATAAAATGAAAGAGGGATCGAGGTGGGCATAATCTCCTCATGCTCATTAAGCATCCTGGCTATATTTTAAAATATTAACATTTTTACCAACTTGATGTTGAATCTTTGAATCTAGAAATTCATTTCGTATAATTGAACCTTTTATCAACTATAAATGAAATAGAAATAGCCGTGCACATAGAGTACAGCGCCAAAAAATCCCTCACGGAAAGGATAAGATGCACGCGCAAAACCAGAAAAGAGCAACAAGTGTGGATTTGTGTGTGCATTGTCGGGGGTAAACGGGTGAAAATCATGGGCCAAACTGCAAAAAAGCATTGGAAGAGCAATGTGCAGCAATACACAAGCTAGTACATATGTGGAAAGTGAAGTGTATTTTGGTTAGATGAAGAATTAATGACACGCTTGCAAATAAAGGGAATTAGGGGGCATTAAACCCAACTCCCTAAAGACACACTACAAAAAACAAGCACACTTTCACACACAAGGGGCCCACGCTGCCTAGGTGATACAACCTAGGTCAATGGTTTGTCTTCTATGTTTGTCCTAGTAAGACAAACATCAAATGAAAGCACTCAAATGTAATATAGATGAGAAAAATAATCGGTTTGTCACCTTGGCATTTTTGTCATATCTAAATGAAATTTTTTTAAGTATGTGTCGGATTTTTGAAATATAAATATTGAAACTAACAAAACTGATCACTCAATCATATGTGCACGTACTAAGTATCATGTATAATATATGATGTCCATTATTCATGCACACAATTTGGACCATGTTCAGTTAGAACTGGAGTGTCACATTCGACTTTGTTGATACTAAAATCTGATTTCCTTGCTTTCGACGACTCCAAAAAGAACAAAAAAAAAAAAAAAAAAATCTCGTTTCCAGCTGACAGATGAATCTTGCAAAAGCCAGAATATTACATTATATCATATAAAATCTTATTAAACATATACGTCTTATTACTAATTAAATTAACAACCACAAATAGAAATAAAGCAAAAAGAAACCAAAACGAGAAAAGGAAAAACATCAGCAGCATCAGCAAGAACCACTAGTTATTGGTAGACGGAGATGGGCGGCGCGGCATCATACGGCCACTGCCAACCCCGTAGACCTGCTTACAGACCCAGCCAGGCTTCTGGACGGGGGAGCAGAGGGGGACAGTGGCGGGACATTTAGCCAAGCAATTGTCCCCAAAACTCCCGGCCAAATCCCCTTTCAGCAGCACATCCGGAACCTCGCCGTTCAAGAAATTGCCGTCCAAGAAGAGCCGCTTGAACTTGCCGTACTCCCACGGGATCTGGCCCCTCAGCCTGTTGTGCCTCGCCGACAGCGCCGCCAGCAGCGGGAACCTCGCGAACTCCGCCGGCAGCTCCCCCTCGATCCGGTTAAAGCTCAGATCAACGGCCACCAGGTGCTGCCCCGTCCCCATGCCCGGGCTCGGCCTCCACACCTGCATAGACGAGAGGGTGTTGTTGGCGAGGTCCGCCTGCTGGAGCGATGGAAGCAGAAAGAACCAGCCATCCAACTTCCCCTCGAACCCGTTGGCGGCCAGCTCGGCAACCTCGAGGAATCGGAGCGGCTGGAACGTGGATCTTTTCAGGACCCCGGAGAGGGAGTTTCCCCGGAGGGCGAGCTGGACGAGATTGGGAGGGAGGGAGGCGGGGAGAGAGCCGGAGAGGCGATTGAAGCTGAGGTCGAGGGATACGAGAGCGGGGAGGGTGAAGGTGGGGATGGGTCCGGTGAAGGAATTGCGAGACAGGTCCAGGGTTAGGAGAAGGGGGAGGTTGGAGAGAGAGGGGGGGAGTTGGCCGGAGAAGGAGTTGGAGGAGAGGACGAGGGTGGAGAGGGAGGGGGGAAGGGAGGGGGAGGGGGGAATGGGGCCGTAGAAGAAGTTGTCGAAGAGGTCGAGATGGGAGAGGGAGGTGAGGTTGGAGATGGAGGGGGAGAGGGTGCCGGAGTAGCCGGCGGGGTCGAGGGAGATGGCGACGATGCGGGCGGAGGAGGGGGAAGAGGTGTCGCAGGAGATGCCGCAGGTGAAGTGGGAGGGGGCGAGGGGGCGGCAAGGGTCGGATGAGAAGTTCCAGGAGGCGAGGCAGGACCATGGGTTGATGGATGATGGATTGATGGCGCGTTTGAAGGCGGCGAGAGCGGCTACATCGGATGGCAGCGTAGCCGACGACGACGCCCGAGCTATTGAGGAGATGATGACGATGATGATGGCGATGAGAGGCATGAACCGCGACCACAGCATTTCGTTCTCCTCCTTTGAGCTCGCTAATCAATTGGGAAGATGTAGCCTTTTGGGGGGAGAGTGGCAAGCAACTAGCATGAGGGGGCCAAAATTTGTGGCGTCAGAGGGAAGACATGAGCTGGAGCGCTGTGGTGACACATTCTTACTTTTCTGCTTTTTATGGAAGATCTCAGGCCTGTTCTTTTTTTTCTGTGAGCGTGGTATTTTGAGCAAAGTAAAGTTGAGTATTGTGTGTGTGTGTTTTTTTTTTTGGAAAGTAGGGTTGAAATGTGGAGATGAGAAAGTTTTGTATCTCACACAACTTTATTGTGTTTTTTTTAGTTGAGAATGTTGTTGGAAAAGTTGGAAGAAGATTGTGGTGAGAATATGAGAACAATGACACTCTTGCATTTCTTGTGAAATTAATATCAAAAACAAAAATCCCTACATCATAATGCTGCTAACGAATATGATACCACACTGAAAAAAATCCCAAGTGAAGCAACAAAATATAAGCAAGCATCAGATTGTACAGCTCCAACTCAAGTCCATCATAAAACATAACCCAACATTCAACTCATCAACCAAACATGCCCAACACCCCACGGCTGATACAGGTTAAGATACAAATCTAGGAAAAAGCCCCAGGCAAGATAAAACTCAATGCAAGCATCAGATTGCACAGCTCCAACTCAAGTCCATCATAAAACATAACCCAACATTCAACCCATCAACCAAACAAGCCCAACACCCCACGGCTGATACAGGTTATGATACCAATCTGGTAAAAATCCTAAGGGAAGATAAAATCCAATGCAAGCATCAGATTGCACAGCTCCAACTCAAGTCCATCATAATGCATAACCCAACATTTACCCCATCAACCAAACAAGCCTAACACCCCACGGCTGATACAGATTATGATACAAATCTGGGAAAAATCCCCAGGCAAGATAAAACCCAATGCAAGCATCAAATTGGACAGCTCCAACTCAAGTCCATCATAAAACATAACCCAACATTCAACCCATCAACCAAATAAGCCCAACACCCCACAACTGAAACAGATTATGATACAAATATGGGAAAAATCCCCAGGCAAGATAAAACCCAATGCAAGCATCAGATTGGGCAACTCCAACTCAAGTCCATCATAAAACATAACCAAACATTTACCTCATCAACTAAACAAGCCGAACACCCCACGACTGATACATAATATGAAACAAATCTGGGAAAAATCCTCAGGCAAGATAAAACCCAATGCAAGCATCAGATTACACAACTCCAACTCACGTCCATCATAATACATAACCCAACATTCAACCCATCAACCAAACAAGCCCAACACCACATGGCTGATACAGATCATGATACAAATCTGGGGAAAATCCACAGGCAAGATAAAACCCAATGCAAGCATCAAATTGGATAGCTCCAAATCAAGTCCATCATAAAACATAACCCAACAGTCACCCCATCAACCAAACAAGCCCAACACTCCACGGCTGATACATAATATGATACAAAGCTGAGAAAAATCCTCAGGCAAGATAAAACCTGTAACGACCCGCTCCTGGGGCCTGTTACTGTTTGGAACATGCACAAATCCTGCTAGGCACCACTGAAATCAATACAGGCTCTGTTGCAGAAATACGCCAAAATACTCATACATGAAAGTGGTATAAACCTTATTACAAACCAGCAGCGTACATGAAAAGAATTACAACTCGAAATACACATACACACCAAGCAAGCCACTCTGATACATTAAATAATAAAAACACTCTCACACTCACACTTAGTAACCAACGTCCTCCTGGTCAAACTCTATAGCAAACTCAGCGTCTGTAGTCCATGTTGCAGCTTCTTCAACCTGTATTGTATCTGGCGAGACCACCACAAAAAGAAAGGTCGCCAGGATCAGACGTAACTCAAAGTAACTCTAAGCATGGAGATTAATACAAAGTACAAGCATGGCAGTCTAAAGAGAAAAGAAGTAAAGTGCGAACAATGATGATAAGGAATATAGTGGGAATGTAACTTGCAATTTAGAATTATCAGCAATATCCAGCAATTATTGAAAGATTCCATGTTACGAGAGTCTAATTGAGTCATACCTAGACCGTAACTTATAATGCAGGGTACAATAAGCAACCAAGAGTCCACCTCTTGCCACGGGTGCTACCCGGGCGAACCATGTACTGAATACTGTGCAATAATCTGTGATCTGTGAATTTGTCATCGCCTACTGTGATGGGTTGCTAGAACCCGCACGGTGACAACAACGACTGGACTAGTCGCTCCCGCACCCTCGCTATTATAAGTTACCCCAAACCCAGTGTCTGTGATGCTACTATAATTACAAGACCGTAATTACAAGTTAGGAATCATTTATCCATAGTTACACACTTTTACGTAACTGTTCAAAAGATTAAGCTTCCACGATACTGTGTAGATTGTCAAGTTTAGCTAATTGTTCAATCGATCAATTACTAGTGAAAGGAAACGAATTTTAGCATGCATTTGTTTTTGAATTAAAGCCCATGACAAGTTTACGAAGAGTTACCGATTCGCCTTGTAGTGAAAGGCGTGTTTTGGTCAGCGGTAGGTGCACCTGGTTCACATACCATGGCAAGTTAACTACACAAAACTAATAATAAAACTTCTTAGAACAAATATATCTAAGGTAAAGACTTAACTAATTTAATAAATCAACTTACTAACAAAATTTAAATTATAGAACTTATTTAATAAGTTACCTTAAATAACTTAACTTAATATAAATGTACGTAACATTATATTAATATATGATTGAGTAATGCCACCTTTAACAAACATTACACCAATAAAGGTATGTAATTACAAATAGCTGCTTTATGACATCAAAAGTATGTGTACTTTCTGTGTGATATCAAAATTTAAAGGTATCATCATTTATTAGATTAGTAAAACAAACTAATTGTTATTAGTTGAATAACTTAACTTAATATAAAAATATCTTAACTGAAAATAACCTTACTTATAACTTACTCAATCATTAACTTTATATATTAACTTAAGTATTAACTAACTCAACTTATATCTAACATACCTCTTACTCTCTCTTTCTCTGTCTCTTCGTTCTCCCCTTCTTCTTTCTGTTTTTTTCTTTTGGTCGCAGGTAACGGCGGCTGAGGGGAGTAGGGGCGACGGCGTCCAGGGGGGTCCTGGGGAGCTTGGGCGACGCAGGGGGCCTGGGCGCGTCGGCGACACGAGGGGGGCCGGCCTGGGGCGCCTGTGGTTGGGAGCGGCGGTGCAAGCGGACACGACGGTGCGCGCGTAGAGGAGGCCGGTGGCTTGGTGTTTTCAGATCTGGAAATCTTTCTAGATCTGATTTCTATTATTGTTTGATTTTGGGATGAAGGAGTCTGTGTAAAGATGATGAGGATGATGTGTTAGAGATGGGTTGTGATGCCAAAGAAAAGGGAGTTCTATGTTGTTTGATGAAGGGGTGAAGATGATGAAGCTGTGGAATGGGGAATGGAGATGTAGGGAACTGATATACGGGGTGATCCTTGAAGATGGAAGAGGCAGGGAGACAGGGTGGTTGAAGGATAAAATGAATTTGTCAACAGATTAGGTTTCTCATTAAGACGAGGAAAATTTTTGCAAGGGAAGAGTTTGAACGTGGAAGAGACGTGTTTAAACGAAATGTTTAAAAATCAAACTTAGTATTAATGAAGGGAGGTTAGGGAATGTATCTGGCTGATAGGATGAGAAAAACGTGGAAGTAATTTAAAGAGAAGTAATTAATTAATTAACCCAAAGGATTTAGTAAATAAAATTGGTAATTAGTAAATTAGATTAACTAAAGTAACTATTTAAGCTATGGTGAAAAATTAGACGTGCTCGCATCGATACATAGAAGAGAATACTCGGATAAAAATACTCGGTCAACTTAAGTAAATACGCACAAACCAAGACGCTTAAAAATACTGGTCGTTACATCCTATCCTCCTTAAAATAATTCCGTCCTCGGAATTCTTTACATGGCATGGAAAAGATAGGGGTAAAGTTCTCGCATCTCATCCTCTCGCTCTCAGGTAGATTCTCCTGGCGAGTCGCGACGCCACATCACTCTGACTGGATCAACGGTCCTGTTCCTGAAGACCTTCTGACATCGATCTATTATCTCCACTGGTTGCTGCTCGTACGTCGAGTCCGAACAAATTGCAATTTCTGAGTAGTCCACGACATGACTAGGGTCACTCATATAGCGAAGCAGTTACGAGATGTGGAACACATTGTGCACTCCCTCTAAGGCAGGGAGCAGTGCAAGCTTGTAGGCCACCTCTCCTACCCGCTCAAAAATATCGAAAGGTCCAATGAATCGAGGACTAAGCTTTCCTCTCCGACCAAAACGAATCAATCCTCGGTTGGACGAGGTCTTCAGAAAAACATGATCAACGGGCTGAAACTCCAGATGTCGACGCTTCGCATATGCCCAATGCTTGTACCTGTCCTGAGCCAGTGATCGGTCCATATTTTACACCTTTTTTCCATATGTTTTCACGCCATTTTGATTTCGCATATTGCGATTTTCACGATTATTCGATGATATTGCGTTACTTTTCACTATTTCTTGTTTTTGTCGAATTTCAGGAAATATGGAGCAATCGGGAGAAAAAATGAGCTTAAGGGACTTTCACGCGCACCAGAGCATCGTCCACGGCCTTATTGAGGAGCTAGCAGCTATATATGATGAGTGGAAGAGGAAGAAGCTCGATAGAATCGAAAATGCAGCGAGGAGGAGGAGAAATAACCACAGAAGCAGCTCACTCGGCCGAGCAGACAGCTCACTCGGCCGAGTGATGGACTGCGTTCGGTCGAGTAGAACGGATACGAGATCGCCTGAATTCAAAGTTCACTCAGTCGAGCAAGAAATTTCACTCGGCCGAGCAATAAAACCCACTCGCCCGAGTGCTACAGAGATTTCATCCAGAGAAGAAGCCAACTTACTGGAATTTGGAGAAACCTCACTCGGCCGAGTGGCAAAGCCCACTCGACCGAGTGAATGAGCCAACTCGCCCGAGTACGACAGGTTTTTTCACCTGAGATCCAAGCAGACTCTCTGAAATTTTGGGAGAACAGCATAGGACCCTACTCGGCCGAGTAGATAAGTCCACTCGACCGAGTGAAGAAGTCCACTCGACCGAGTGACGACGAGGACACGAGATAGTCTCACAATCTTTTGAAATCTGCTATCATTTCAGTAATCAAAGTATTTTTCTCATATTTTTAATGGATAGTAGACTTCATGACAGTTCCAACACCACCAAGAACGTGCCAATCGGAGGTCGGATGAAATATGGAGAATTTCTGTAAGTTGATGCTGCAGTGCTGGAATTTCCACTCAGCCGAGTCATATTGCCACTCAGCCCGAGTGGGCCTGGGCCCAGATTTTAAGTTGCGGCCAAGCTGATTTAGGGCACGAATTTGAGAGGGTTTTGAAGGGTTATTTGCTAGGGTTTTGTGGGGCTATTTAAGAGGTTGATAGCCGTCATTAGAGGGGAGTCCCCATTATGTTTTCTTAGAGTTTTTTAGAGGTTAGGCCATGCCCTATGCCCCCTCTTGGATAAAAAATCTTGTAATTGGATTGAAGTTCTTCACCAAAGCTAAGTATTTTTGTTCTTATTAGTTGAATCTTTGATTTGATATCTTTATATATGCAAGCAAAGTTTTCTATCGATTTCTCTATCGTTATTGCTATGCTTGAGTAGATTTGATGTTCTAGGGAACGGGATGAACCCTATCGATCTAATTTCAGATTTGTGATGAAAGGATTTATTTGTTACAAGAATTGATAGAACGTTAGGTTGTGATTGATTTTTACGGATAGCTAGGAATTTCCATCGATTTGGGGTTTGCAAGAGATTGGATAACTATCGATGGGAAGGCCTAGATATTCGATTTAGATTAATAATCGAGATTCGCTAGACTTGGTTTGAAAGAGATTCGACCAAAACTAGCATTTTTATTATAGATCTATACACATATTCGTTTGCAAGAGATTGGACGAATACGAGCTATCACAACCTAGATCGTAACTCGAGTTTGCACGAGAGTGGGCTCGAGGAGCGATTGAACGATGATGTCGATCCTCATGCTAATGTCTTAGGTTAGGGTTTGCATGAGAGTGGGCCCTAATCTAGGTTGCTATAGACCGGCAATAGCGAGAGAGAGTGAGCTTGGTTCTCTATTTAGTTACGACTAGTTCACCTCAATTCAAGTCTTGCAACATTGAGATTCATGATTCATAAAGATGAATGACGATCCGTAGTGGGGATTCTCTAACCCTAGACACTTTTATCATATCAAATTTGAATCGATATTTATCCAACTTCTTTATCACCAATACCGATATCCACCACCATTTCTATTATATCATTCCATAATCATCTCCACCAATAAAACCTTAGTAGTCAAACCAACCTAGGATAGATTGGAACCAACACCACCTCCTCGTGTTCGATACCCGCTCGCCACTTGACCATGCGCTTGCGGTAAAACTACAATCGTTCTCCGGGTGTATATCTGGGACCGATCAGCCAGCTGCAGCTTCTCTCTGATGGTTCGAACCACATTCACGGCTTCTGTGATTAGCTCAGGGCCAACCAACTCTCGATCTCCTACATCGTCCCAGCTCAAGGGGGATCGACACTTCCTCCCATACATTGCCGCAAAAGACGCTATACCGATGCTAGACTGGTAGCTATTGTTGTATGCAAATCCGCCAAATGGAGATTGTATTCCCACGATCCTTTGAAGTCCAGCATACATGCCCGCATCATGTCTTCAAGTATCTGTATAGTACGCTCTGACTGGCCATCTGTCTGAGGATGGTAAGCGTACTAAAGCTCAAGTGGGTTTTCAAGCTCTCCTGGAGGCTCCTCCAGAAATGAGATGTGAATCTGGTGTCTCTGTCCGAGACAATACTGAGAGGTACTCCATGCAGCTTCACAATCTCATCCATGTACTTCTTGGCCAACATTTCTGTAGACTGGCATACTCTGAAAGGAATGAAGTGCACTGTCTTGGTCAATCGATCTATAATCACCCAGACAGCGTCATTCTGCTTTGTACTCTTGGATAGTCCAGTCACAAAGTCCATCGTGATGTACTGCCACTTCCACTCCGGAATGGGCAATGGCTGTAATAAGCGGCAGTCCTCTGATGTTCTGCCTTCACTAGCTGGCACACAACACACTTCGCCACGCTCCGTGCAATACTTTTCTTCATGACATGCCACCAGTAATGCTGTCGCAGATCCTAATACATCTTGGTACCTGTAGGATGTATAGAGTAAGGAGAGCTGTGAGCTTCCTCCAATAGCTCCTCTCTAATGGCACCGGATGGTACACAGATCATGTCCTCAAACCTCAAGGATCCATCTATATGAATCTTAAACTCTGGCCTCTGGCCTGCTATCACCATATCTTTAATCTTCCGCAGCTTCTCATCATCCATCTGAGCATTCTTGATCCTCTCTACCAATGTCGACTGGATATGCATGCTCATCAAAGATGCAGACAACCCTGGTAGAATCACTTCTATACCCATGTCCCGGATCTCTTGATCCAATCTCCACTGAGTCGCAAGGGTCATCACCGCTGGTAGACGACTCAATGCATCATGTACGACATTGACTTTCCCAGGATATTACTGAAGGTCAATGTCATAATCTGCCATGAGCTCGACCCATCGTCTCTAACACATGTTGAGCTCCTTCTGAGTGAAGAGATACTTCAGACTCTTATGATCCGAGTACACCTTCACGTGTTCTCCCTACAGAAAATACCTCCAAATCTTCAATGCAAAAATCATGGCTGCCAACTCAAGATCATGCGTGGGGTAGTTCTTTTCATGGATTTTCAACTGCCTGGATGCATATGCTACGACTCGACTGTGCTGATGTAGCACGCATCCAAGTCCTTTGCCAGATGCATCACAGAAGACTTCAAATCCTCCTGATCGATCTAGAGTGATCAAAATAGGTGCAGTCGTCACTCTTTTCTTCAGCTCCTGGAAGGTATCTTCACATGCCTTCGACCAAACAAACACCACATCCTTTGTCATTAATCACGTCATGGCTCCTGCGATCTTCGAGAAGTATTTGATAAACCTCCGGTAGTAGCCATCAAGTCCCAAGAAACTTCGAATCTCGGTCACAGTTCGGGGGACTGGCCAGTTTGAACAGCTGCTACTTTTTCAGGATCAACATGAATCCCTTCTCTGGACACTATGTGGCCTAGAAATACCACCTTGTTCAACCAGAACTCACACTTACTAAGTTTGGCATAAAGCTGGTGTCTCCTCAGGGTCTCGAGAACCTTCTGAAGATGCTCTGCATGCTCTACTGCATTCTTCGAGTAAATGAGAATGTCGTCGATATAGACTACTACGAACTTGTCCAAATATTCATACAATACTTGGTGCATGAGACTCATAAATACAGCGGGAACATTGGTCACACCAAACGGCATTACTAAGTACTCATAATGTCCATATCCGGTTTTGAATGCAGTCTTGGGAACATCTTCGTCTTTCACCTTCCCTTGATGGTACCATGTCTTCAGATCTAGCTTCAAATAGACGCTTGATCCACTGAGCTGGTCGAAAAGATCGTCTATGTGCAGTAGAGGGTACTTGTTCTTCACAGTGACTTTGTTCAGCTCGCGGTAATCAACGCACATACGAAGGGATCCGTCTTTCTTCTTCACCAGCAATATAGGAGATCCCCAGGAAGATACACTGGGTCTATCCATCCCTTCTTCAGAAGCTCGTCTAGTTGGGTCCGCAATTCTTCTAGCTCAGATGGTGCTAATCGATACAGTCTCTTAGACATCGGTTGAGCTCCTGACATTAGTTCGATAGCAAATTTAAGGGTGCGATCCGGGGGCAAACCTGTAAGGTCGTCTGGAAACACATCTAAGAACTCTCGAAGTACTTCTGGTATCTCGGGCTCAGCTTCCATAACGGCTGCTACTACTTCGGCCGATCTGGCTATGTACTCCACTAGGCCTAATGATCTACTTTTGCTAATGAACTCGAACTTTGGATGATCAGGAATCTCAAAGACTACCCTCCTTCGACTACAATCGATGGTGGCATGGAAGGTTCCCAACCAATCCATCCCGAATACATCATCAAAGTTCGAGATATATATCATCATGAAGTCAGTAAATAACGCTCGCCCACATATCACCACTGGGCATTGAGGATACTCACGGGTCGACTTTATAACTCTGCCACCCGTGTTGACGTTCTAACCGGACGCTAAAGGTTTGACAAGAATGGTGTGGGCGCGAACAAATCGACTCGTCAGAAAGCAATATGATGCGCCCAAGTCGAACAAGGAGAGGGCATGGTTTCCAGCTACTAGTATGACACCTAGGTTACAAACACTAATCTAAGCAACCAATGTTAATGAAAGAAATGAACTACAAATTATGCAAGAAATATACCTGTGATCACTTCACCGGTAGCCTCGGCCTCTTCGACGGTCATGGTGTAAGCATGGTGTTTCGGTGGTGACTGCTACCTTACTTTCTAAAACACCCTCTGTTGTGGTGGTAGAGGTGGACGTTGTGGAGCGTTCCCAGTCGGGGCAGCACGGGGAACTGGAGCTAGAGCTGGAGCTGGAGCATGTGGCGTATGATGAGGGCAATTCCTAGCCATGTGTCCAGACTCTCCATAAACCAGACAAAGGCCTAAAAATCCTCGACACTTAGACTTGATGTGTCTAGGCTTTCCACAAAAGTGGCAGACCGGGAGGGCCTGCTGCTGTTGTACTGGCCTCTTAAACTGAACCTGCTGAATAGAGCGGTGCATCTGTGGCCATCTGCTTGGCCTAGCATGGGTCGGTGGGGGCCTCCCAGGTGTTGCCAGCCTTCGCTCTTCCTTCGCTTCCTCTTCGACCATCTCATGGTTACGAGCAATGGCCAGAACTTCAGCATGTGTGGTCGGACTAGCACCGACCATCATCCTCCGAATCTCAATATTGAGCCCCTGTTGGAATTGCTGGGCTCGAGTCAATGGATCTGCAACCATCTCCGGGGCAAACCTGCTGAGCCTGGAGAACTCAGCGTCATACTGATCCACGGTCATCGAACCCTGCTTCAGGTTGATGAACTTCTTCCTCTTTAGGATCTTTGCCTGTAGGGGAAAGTACTGGGCGTTGAAAGTACTTGTAAATACATCCCATGCAATCGGCAATCCCAAGCGATCTTCTACCGTCTACCACCAGTCTCAAGCACCATCAGTCAATTGCTTCTTGGCGATAGCCACCCATGCTTCTTCTCGAATCTAAGACGCCCTCAGATCATCAGTGATGCTCCCGAGCCATTCTTCCGCTTGGAGATGATTCTCGGTCCCAGCAAAAGTCTTCGGGTTCATTGCTCGAAAGTGGTAAGCACTCGGGTCAGCTTTCGGCTCTCTATGCAAAGCCTGTCCCAAAGCCTGTCCAAGCTGCTTATGAAGGCCATACATGCCCCGCATGCACTCTTCTGCATACAATGGTGCGGTCAGAAATGCTGTCGCGTCTGGGCTGTTGTTGGCTCCATTGCCATCATTATTCTGGTTGGGACCCTCATTCGGGTGATTAATCCCAGATCCAAATGCACTGTCCTCGCTTCCTGAAGTGTTCATTTCCATTGCTTACCTGCGTTTCATAAGGTTTGATCAGTTCCATTGAGTATTTTATACGGTACATTCTGAACTTCCTATACTGCTTATGACGTATTTAGCGCGGACCTGCATGGGCCACCAAACTTGTAACGACCCACTCCTGTAGCCCGTTACTGTTTGGAACATGCACAAGTCCTACTAGGCACCAATGAAATCAATACATGCTCTGTTGCAGAAATACGCCAAAATACTCATACATGAAAGTGGTATAAACCTTATTACAAACCAGCAGCGTAATATGAAAGGAATTACAACTCGAAATACACATACACACCAAGCAAACCACTCTGATACATTAAATAATAAAAACACTCTCACACTCACACTTAGTAACCAGCGTCCTCCTGGTCAAACTCTACAGCAAACTCAGCGTCTGCTGTCCCTGTTGCAGCTTCTTCAACCTGTGCTGTATCTGGTAAGACCACCACAAAAAGAAGGGTCGCCAGGATCAGACGTAACTCAAAGTAACTCTAAGCATGTAGATTAATACAAAGTACAAGCATGGCAGTCTAAAGAGAAAAGAAGTAAAGTGCGAACAATGATGATAAGGAATATAGCGGGAATGTAACTTGAAATTTACAATTATCAGCAATATCCAGCAATTATTGAAAGATTCCTTGTTATGAGAGTCTAACTGAGTCATACCTAGACCGTAACTTATAATGCGGTGTACAATAAGCAACCAAGAGTCCACCTCTTGCCACGGGTGCTTCCCGGGCGAAACATGCACTGAATACTATGCAATAATCTGCGATCTGTGAATTTGTCACCGCCTACTGTGATGGGTTGCTAGAACCTGCACGGTGACAACAAAGACTGGACTAGTCGCTACCGCACCCTCGCTATTATAAGTTACCCCAAACCCAGTGTCTGTGATGCTACCGTAATTACAAGACCGTAATTACAAGTTAGGAATCATTTATCCATAGTTACACACTTTTACGTAACTGTTCAAAAGATTAAGCTTCCACGATACTGTGCAGATTGTCAAGTTTAGCTAACTGTTCAATCGATCAATTACTAGTGAAATGAAACTTATTTTTGCATGCATTTGTTTTTGCATTAAAGCCCATGACAAGTTTACGAAGAGTCACCAATTTGCCTTATAATGAAAGGCGCGTTTTGGTCAGCGGTAGGGGCACCTGGTTCACATATGTTACATGGCAAGTTAGCTACACAAAACTAATAATAAAACTTCTTAGAACAAATATATCTAAGGTAAAGACTTAACTAATTTAATAAATCAACTTACTAACATAATTTAACTTATCTAACTTATTTAATAAGTTATCTTCAATAACTTAACTTAATATAAAGGTATGTAACATTATACTAATATATGATTGAGTAATGCCACCTTTAACAAACATTACACGAATAAAGGTATGTAATTACAAATAGCTGCTTTATGACCTCAAAAGTATGTGTACTTTCTATATGATATCAAAATTTAAAGGTATCATCATTTATTAGATTAGTAAAACAAACTAATTGTTATTAGTTAAATGACTTAACTTAATATAAAAATATCTTAACTGAAAATAACCTTACTTATAACTTACTCAATCATTAACTTTATATATTAACTTAAGTATTAACTAACTCAACTCAATCAATTTTTTTGTTTTATCGTAAGCTAATTTTTATAGGTTTTGAAAGTATTAATCCGAAATTAAAGCAAACAAACAAACCAACCCAAAATTCAAATAAAAAGTGGATATACACATTTTCTATACACAAAAAGGGGAACAATCTCACCGAATTTTCCAAGTTAATTGGAAATCGTAAAAGATGTAGACCATTGTCCTCGGCAACGGCGCCAAAAACTTGACTGATTCAAAATGTTTCAATGATATTTCCAATTATATGAATTAGTCGATCAAGTAGTAAATCTGGTGAGTCCAGGGTCGTATTTCTCAGGCACACAGTAGCCTGCAAGTTTTTACAATTTAAAGTTAAGTGAGAAAAATCATTTGATGAGAGGTGAACCACCTTTCGAAGTCGAATTTTTGATAGAGTTCGAAGCCAGATAAAAGTCGTACTAAAATAAAGCGAAACAAACTAATTTGAAGGCGTGATGAGATGAGAGTGTGTGTGTTGTGCTTTCGTTAGGGTTTTAGGGTATTATGTTTTTCATTCTCCATGGATTCTCAGTCTCACATCCATGCCAAGGTATGGAGATCGGAAGATGAAACTTTCATAAGTTCGATAATTTTTAGCAAATTAAATAATCGTTGGGTCAATTGTTTTCTTTAGACAACAAAGCTTATATAGATGAACCTCGCGGTTCATCACCCTCCTTGGGCCCCTCTACAGATTTTTGCACTTAGACGATGCCTCGTGGCATGTCATCTTAAGTGGATTCATCGACGGATTTGTGAATAATTAAAATATACAAAGAAAACAACGTTTCCAACGTTTTCAATAACTTCAAGTGCTAAGGAGAATTAAAAACATAACTCTCATGAACTCTAACTACTAGATAACACACCCACAGATATTTAGCTACTCATGGTTACAAAAACGATAATTTTCATTAATACAAACATCGTTTAATTACAAATCGTAATACAAATACAATAAAAACAAGGAAAGAAAGGGAATTTTTCACCACTTTTGAAGCCCAAACACATCCAAACTTCTCCTTGAGCGGAGAAAACTTCTTCGGAATAGGAAGAGGAAGTTCTCATCTTCAAAACAAAATGAAAATCACTCAAATCAGAGGTTGGATGATCAAGTTATGCATAAAAAACCCTTTATATCGGAAACGGGTCTGCGGGTTCTTCAGCAAAGGCGGGCGCTGCCCGCTTGGTTAAAGCGGGCGCCGACCACGTGTTAAACGCGGGCTGCAGGCACTGCCCACGTGGTCAAAGCAGGTGGTGCCTGCTTTGTCCGGTGGGCGCCCGCTTTTGACTATGGGCGCAGTCCGTTGTCTAGCAGGCGGGGTCCCGCTTTGCGGGGCCTGTTAGCTGCGACACCAGTGCTGATGTCAGCGCTGGCATCAGCAATAATTTTTTTTCTTATTTTTGCCCTTTACAGACCCATTTCTGGCCTTTTAATTCATAGAAAATTGTTCTGACCTCCAAAAAATAATGAAAAATAACCGTTGGATTCGGAAAATTGCAAGCTTCATGTGAAAAGAAAAAATGAGAATAAATTAGGCCATAAAATTGTATTTTGTGTATAAACAAGAGATATACTCTATTATTAAATGATATTACAAAAATACACTTATTATAGATCAAATAGATATTAAATATACACAAAATACCGTCTAAATGTGGTGGAAAATGTAATATTCTCTTAGAATCAATTGATAGTCCCAAGAATGGATACAATCCACCAGCAGTAGAAGTGGTTGTTCCTCAACTGAAAAGAGGCAGACTACCATGTAGGGATCGTCTAACACTTGCAATACTAACAACACACACTAGAGGGGGGTGAATAGTGTAATGGCAATAAAGTTGTCCAATTAAAATTTAACTTGCAAATGCGGAATTATAAATGCAAGAGGAATTAAAAGGCACAATCAATCCAACCGAAAACACAAAGTTTTACCCTGATTCCCCAAACTTAGGTACATCCAGTCACACCAATATTCACTATATTCCCACACCGACAAGTGAATATAAATCTCACAAAGAGATACACCACAAAGAGGATTTATGCCCTACACAAGGACCCAACCAATCCCACACGAGGATCAAGACTCCCACACAGAGAATCACTAACTCCCACTCAGAGAATTAGGGTTAGCCCTACACTAGGACGCTAGAACTCCCACAAAGAGAGTTAATTCCCACAAAGAGAATTCCCTAGTCCCACACAGAGACAACCTCCCACAAAGAGAAAAACTCCCACAAAGAGAGTATCCTAATCCCACAAAGAGAAATAGGAAAACAAATTACACCAAGTAAAATAAATACTCTTACCTATGCCTTGAGATGCTTACTCATGAATGAATGCAAGGCATGGAAGAGGATCTCCAAGTGTTGTGATATGCTTGAGAACACTTGGATGATTTCCCTTGAGCTGGACTTCAATGCATGAAGATAGATGAATGCTCAATAGAGGGAAATGATGGAGCTTGAGAGTTGCTTATTGATCTCTTGAGATTTTCTATAGAGTCAAGAGTTATCAAGTGTTGTCAAAAAAGACTCAAGGGATGGCAGCACACTCGAATATATAGGAACCCCATATCAAGCCCAAAAACACAAGGAAACAGCCAAATGAACAATTCTGCAACAGCTAGAAACTGGGTAAAAACTACATGAGCATTCGACTGTTGATCAAAAGACAGTCGACTGATCAACGGCTAGAAAATAACCAACGACTATATTCTGAGGCAGGACAGTCGACTGATGAAGTCAATACAGTCGACTGACAAACAGGACAGGCGCCTGTTAAACCTTCAGCAGGTGACTGCTGCATGGGATGGATCGAAACAGAGAGCTGCACTCTTTCTCCAATTATTCGCACAGGCGACTGATGTTAATATTACAGTCGACTGTCAAATAGTCAGGCGACTGTACATTCTTCATCAGTCGTCTGCAGGATAATATGGAGAGAAGACAGAGAGATGCAGAGATTGCACTTACGCTAGACAGGTGACTGTTGGCCAATTCCCAGGCGACTGTAAATATACAGGCGACTGTAAACTGTGAAGGATCCTGCCAAAACAGAGTTAGGATCGATAAAATAAAGTTGAGACTTACGCTTGCGTATGCGGCACGGTAGTCTCGGAACTTTGCCTTCGGATTCGCCACGACGGATCGAGTCTTCTCACGAACGGAGTAAGGCTACTAAATCCACAATCTAAATCTCTACTTTAGATTAAGAACTTGGATAGAGGGAGAGGAAATATTTTGGCAGAGCTTCGCTAGAATGAAGATGCATGCATGAATGCCATGCAAAAGTGTAAGGAAAATGGCTACCCTTGGGTCTTATTTATAGTCCCCAAGGTAGTTATTTTAGGGTAAGTTGTTCCTTTGGAACAACGTAATTAAGGTGTACCATGATACATGGCACATTATAAGCTTAAGTTGTACCATATGCATGGTACAACATAAGCTTAAGATATTCCCCCTTTATTAGCCATATGTCGCATGCACTTATGCATATATAATGCGACTTTCCTACTCATTCCGAGATCCTCTCCGCAAGGGAACAGATTCCCTTTGCGTACGACTTCGTGTACGCGACGTTCGAGGTCCGTATTCCCTCGTACATCCCCTACAAGGGTGTACTAACGTCTTCCATATCCAACATCTCCCACTCACACTTGAGGGGATTGTAAGAGAACGTCTTTCTCTTAGTTCTTTTATCTATCATACCGAGAAATAGACCGTGCGACCGTCATGCGCGTAGAGTCTGTTGTTGTGCACTTGTTAGAGATACACAACGACCTCGAAGGTGCAAAGTTGAGTAGTTCAACGCATGCTTTACCCTAGATTATTTCTTCACATTTCTTATTCTTTATATTCAACAATTGAATCCCATCTGGATCACAATTGGCTGGCCAGCTTTGAATCATTAAAGTCAAAATGCGAATATGAAATCAATCTTCCTCTTCTTGCGAACCTTCTGATCTTGACCTGATTCGCTTTTCTAACGTGCCCCGCCGACCTGAATTATCATAGCCCATTAGCAACACGCTAAGATAGCGATCATCTCGTCAAATCTAAAGGAACCAATTGGAGTCCTTGAGGGTAAGAGTTAAGACCCGTATGGCCTTTGAGTCTCACATAATAGCAAACACTATTGCTACTAACTCAGTGGTCAAAATGCATACGTGGTATGAACACGTATTACAACATCACTCCTTTCCCAGGGAGAGTATGTCTTAATGATGTTGTACGGATGAAAGATCAGACACCACAGTGCCTATCTTTTTGAGTCCCCTTACTACTCGTGAAATATTCACGGACTCTCATCCTGCATAAGACAAATAGGATTTAAAAAATCCTATGAGATCTCTTTTAAATATCCTTGTGATACAGATCTCAGATCTTTTGTAAGCATCCATATGATGCAGATCTTTCATTCGACTATCTTGTTTTAAGTCACGACTCTAAATCATTTGTCTAATGATTTTGACTTTAAACTAGTCTCATCTCTATCTTATCCATCTGATAAGATAAGGCGGTTGCTCATGTGAGAGAGCCAACCTTAATCTGTCCGACATACACACAATAAAATAGCTGAGACTTAAACACAAATGTATATAAATCATTTGTAAGAAACTTGTATGCAAATTAAACTTTGATCTTCTATAGACATGGGAAATATTACATGATACAGCTCAGCACATACGCATTCCCATAGATGATAAGTGTTTGAAAAACACATCTCTGGGGATCGCCTTAGTAAGGGGATCCGCTATCATCTCATGCATGGATATGTATCCTATGTCTACTTCCTTCCGTTTGTCATAGTCCTTCGCAAACTTGAATCGAATATCAATGTGTTTGGTCTTACAATGAAATTTAGGATCCTTGACATAGGCAATCGAAGCTTGACTATCACTGTATATTGGAACAGTGCTCGAGTCAGTGGCATCCGTTAGCCTGTCTAAGAATTTCCTAAGCCAAACAGCTTCTTGGACCGCCATGCTGAATGCTACGAATTCGGCTTCCATGGTTGATAGGGCGATGCAGGTTTGTTTCTTGCTGCTCCAGGATATTGCACCATTCCCGAGCAAGTAAACAAAGCCTGAGGTAGATCTTCGCTCGTCGAGATCACCCATCCAATCAGCATCGGTATAGCCTTCGAGTCTCAAGGTATTGCCTTGATAGCATAACGCATAGTCCGCAGTCCCTTTGAGGTATCTTAATATCCTCTTCACCGCTTTCCAGTGTGCCTGTTCTGGGTTGGATTGGTAACGGCTTACCATACCAACAGCATAGCAAATGTCAGGTCTGGTACACATCATGGCGTACATCAGACTCCCGACAGCACTGGAGTATGGAACCTTTTCCATAGCTTTCTTTTCTTTTGGATCTTTGGGACACATTTCCAAACATAGACCCTCGCCTTTGCTTATTGGAGTATCAATTGGCTTGCAGTCCTGCATATTAAATCGTTCTAAAACTTTCTTTATATATGTCTCTTGAGAGAGAGAAAGAAGTTTCTTGGAACGATTCCTTGAGATCTTAACCCCAAGGATATATGCAGCTTCACCCATGTCTTTCATCTCAAAGACGGATGAAAGCCAAGCTTTGATATCCATGATAAGACGCTTATCATTTCCGGCTATAAGTATGTCATCTACATAAAGAGACATAATTACATACTTGTTTTTAATCCTCTTAATATATACGCAGTTGTCTTCGTCGAGCATGGAGAAACCATACGACAAAACGACTTCTTGAAAGCGCATATACCACTGCCTTGAGGATTGTTTAAGACCATATATGGATTTACGAAGTTTACAAACCTTATGTTTGTTTTCTTCTTGTACGAACCCGTTTGGTTGTTCCATGTAGATCTCCTCATCTAGTTCTCCGTTAAGAAAAGCAGTCTTTACATCCATCTGATGTAACTCGAGGTCCAAACAAGCCACCATTGCCAGAATTAAGCGAATGGAGGTAAAACGCACGACAGGAGAGAAAGTCTCTTCGTAGTCTATTCCTTCCTGTTGCGTGAAACCTTTCGCAACAAGGCGAGCTTTATATTTCTCGATGGAGCCATCAGCCTTATGCTTGATTTTGAGAACCCATTTGTTCCCAATGGCTCTACGTCCCTTAGGTAAATCAACCAAGTCCCAGTCTTGGTTTGTTTTCATGGATTGAAGTTCTTCTTCCATTGCCGCTATCCATTTATCTTTAGCAGGGCATGTGACGGCCTGTTTGAAATTTGCAGGTTCGTCATCATCTTGTAGTAATGTCATGAATGTTTGAGGAAATTCATCCTCAAATCTCAGAGGTGTTAGCCTCGTTCGATTACTACGTCTTGTTTGAGTTTGATCACTCCCACTTGGAATGACATCACTCCCACTTGGAATAATATCACTCCCACTCGGAATAGGATTGGTGAAATTTGAAACGTATTTTCTTCTTCACCAAGAATTCTCCCACTCGAACGTTCCGATCCTACTTGATCCCAAGTCTCAAACAAGGATAAGTCTTGACTTATCTCACCCTGTCTTGGAAACTCGTTTTCCAAGAAGACAACATCCCTCGATTCGAATTCTATTAGACCCCCATTGTCCTCTTGACCGACGAAAACATATCCTTTGGAGTTTTCAGAGTATCGGATGAAGATACACTTCCTCCCACGTGGCCCAAGTTTGCCATATTTGTGAGAGGATAAATGTGCGTAAGAGGCACAACCCCAAGGTTTTAGAATGTTTAAGTCTGGAGTTCTATTGTTCCACAACTCATAAGGAGTAGAACTTACCGACTTCGAGGGTACACGGTTTAAGATGAATGCTGCCGTCAATAATGCATCACCCCAAAAGGTGATGGGCAAATTTGCCTGAGACATCATTGATCGGACCATTTCCATCAATGTCCTATTTCTTCTTTCCGCAACACCGTTTTGTTGCGGAGTGTAAGGCATAGTTATTTGATGAACTATGCCTTTTTCATCACAGAGTTCCTTAAAACTTGTTGATTGATATTCTCCACCCCGATCGGTTCGCAAGACCTTTATCTTGCGATCTAGTTGATTTTCCACTAAACTCATATAGTTTTTGAAGCAACTTAAAGCTTCATGTTTGTGGGAAATCAAATAAATATGACCGAAACGGGTGAAGTCATCAATGAAGGTGATGAAATAGGACTTCCCGCGTCTTGTCTTAACATTCATTGGACCGCAAATGTCCGAATGGATAAGCTGTAATGGAACTTCGGCCCTTGTGCCAGTTCCAAACGGCTTGCGACAAGTTTTCCCTACAAGACAATGTTCGCAAGTTGACATTTCAACTTTTGAAACATTAGATAGCAAGCCACTTTTGGCAAGTCTATCCATTCTAGTTGGTCCAATTTGACCAAGTCTTGCATGCCAACAAATGATCTCAGATTCAGAGTTAGAAGCATTTGTCAAATGGAAACTTTCATTAATGGAAGGAGAATCATCATACATTGTATTTAAAACAATTAGTCCATTACAAACATTACCAGATCCAATTAAAGAACTATTACAAACAATGTCAACTTTCTGTTTATAGAACCTCCATTCATAATCTAAAGACATTAACATGACCACTGATACGATATTTAT
This sequence comes from Scilla litardierei, assembly GCA_030789695.1. Classification (NCBI taxonomy): domain Eukaryota; kingdom Viridiplantae; phylum Streptophyta; class Magnoliopsida; order Asparagales; family Asparagaceae; genus Scilla; species Scilla litardierei. The sequence continues at coordinate 92,642,304 of CM061134.1, forward strand.
TCTAATATCTGGAGCAAAGAGGACGTCGTGCAATAATAAAGTCCGGCCGTTGTCGAGAACTAGCTTGCATGTTCCGACGCCTTTGACTTCAACACGAGTGTTGTTGCCGACGTATATCCACTTTGTTCCTTGAGTTATCCTTCGATACTCTACGAAGAACCTTCTGTCCTTCGCTACGTGGTCTGTGGCCCCTGAATCAATCAACCAAAAATAGTTAGATTCAGCAAGAAACATGGAACTAGAAACACATATGTAACTAGCCCTATAAGTTACCTTATCACTTCCATCCGTACACTTACGGGCGAAGTGACCGTACTTGTTGCACTTAAAGCACTTGATCTTCTTCAAGTTTTTCTTCTTTGAGTGCACATTCTTTTGCCACTTTTTGTTCTTAGTCTTCTTTGAGGTTTCCGGTTCTTGCTTTCGTTCGTTCACAAACCTTAGGCGTTTATTCTTCCGCTTATTTCCTCCATGTGAGGAACTAGCGGCCATGTGCACTTCTGCACTTGGTTTTGCGGCTTGAATTCGCTCTTCCTCGAGTTCGAGGTGTTTCGACACATCGCTTAAAGTTTTAATGCACTCATTATGAGTGAGGTGCATTTTCATGTTATCCCAGCTATCTGGGAGTGAACGAATGACTGCTTGGATCTGCTGTTCGTCAGACAGCGTAACACCCGCATCCTTTAATTCAGATATGAGATTCGCCATGTGGCGGAGATGCTTTTTCATAGAATGATCTCGCCGCATCTTGTACGAATCAAATTGAATATTTAAGGAGCGGAGTTTGGTAACCGAAGTTCCACCAAACTTTATCTCTAGCTCAGACCATATGTCTTTGGCTAGATCGAATTCCCGAAATAGACGCATTATGTCATTGTCCATTGCGGACAGTAACGTAATACGTGCTATTTTGTTCTTTTGAGTCCAAGTATCATAAGCTTCCCGGTCCCTCTTGTGTTGGGCCGTATTGCCCAACTCAGGTTCTTCCATTATGTTTTGGAGTGTTTCGAGCACATCTTGCTCCTCCAAAACATATTGGATTTTAATTGACCAAAGTTTATAATTGTCGCCGTTGAGCTTTTCACCTTTGTTAAGCTCTGCGACAATGTTCTTAGAAGCGGTAGACATATTCGATTCAAAAAAACTGCAAAGAGAATGAAAAACACGATCAAAATTCTATGCATAAAGTTTCGATTCTTTAAACACTTGATAAGTTCCTTGGATGCGTTGAAATGTTACTCTAGAATCGAGAAGTTCACTACGTTCCCAACTACCATCTAGAAGTAACTTTCAAAGTATCCCTCTTACTTATCTCAAGTAAAAAGAAATCAGAAATAATACCCGTATGGTATTAGCAGCGGAAAATACTTTGAAAAACATATCTTTCAAAATAGAATAGGTGAGAGTTTGTGCAAAGAATTTTTAGCGCAACAATTGCCAAGCCACGAGACCTGTTCTACACACCCATGGGTTAGATAACCATGGCCGGATCGTGGTAGGACTTGGAATTCTAAATTGCGCTATCCCGATTTAAGGACGGGACATAACCTATTTGAAAACATCTTTGTCAAAAATTTGAAAGCACGTTGGCTAATCTCCGTAGAGTAGAGCACAACGTCATAAGTACATTGGCTAATCTCCGTAGAGTAGAGCACAATGACATGGCTAATCTCGCATGAAGTAGAGCACTATGGCTAATCTTCAAGGAGTAGAGCCCAAGAAAAAACTTCATTTAAAACGTTAGTCCCGTATGAACTAGTCGGCACTGTGGTTAGCCCCGTATGGGCTAATCGGCACATTCGAGTTTGGCCAAGGCCTTTTGTCACCCCGTATGGGTCAGTTGGCAAGTTTGCAGTCGACCCAGACCTTCTGCCAGATTGGTCGACCAAAAACACCAAATTGGTCGACTAATTTTGGACTGCAACTTCTTCCCGGCCAGGGCCTCTGCCCTGGCCGGGGCTTGGCCAAGGGCCGGCCAGGGCCTCTGCCCTGGCCGGCCAGGGGCCCTGGCCCCTCGGCCAGGGCCTCTGCCCTGGCCGAGGCCGGCCATGGCCGGCCATGCCCTGGCCGAGGCCAGGGCATTGGCCCTGGCCTCTGCCAGGGCCGGCCAGGCCGGCCTGGCCTTGGCCGGCCATTGCCGGCCTGGCCATGGCTTGGCCATGGCCGGTCATGGCCAAGGCCATTTGGCATTGGCCGGCCATGGCCCCTTTGGCCATGGCCGGCCACCCCCTTTGAATGGGGTTGCCGCACACAATCCTCCCCCTTGATGGGGTGGTCGCCGGTGGTTATTGGCCGTAGCCAACCCCCTCCGCAAGTGGAGGGGGGGTGCATGGCCTTCATAGCCCATTTGGCCATGGTGCACATGCACCAAATTTCATCTTACCCGATGGAAATAACTACCATCATCTTCCTCGATGAAGCACCCGTTCGTCGATGAAGCACCCGTTCGTTGAGAAATTAGTTATTTCCTAATGGCCGTGTGCCAAAAATGAATAACGTACTACGTGAACGGTCGGTTCTTCCCGTCACGGAGAGTTCCTACCATATCCGTAATGATATGAGACCCTAACGTGAAAAGAACAACCGCTGCGTTCTCTCCGTCACGAAGCGTTCCTACCATATCCGTAATGGTAGGAGACCCATTCGTGAAAAAGACAACGACTCGTTCATAGTTTCGACGGGGCGGCGGTTTGACCGGGGCGAACCCATATGGCTCTGATACCAATGAAGGATCCTGCCAAAACAGAGTTAGGATCGATAAAATAAAGTTGAGACTTACGCTTGCGTATGCGGCACGGTAGTCTCGGAACTTTGCCTTCGGATTCGCCACGACGGATCGAGTCTTCTCACGAACGGAGTAAGGCTACTAAATCCACAATCTAAATCTCTACTTTAGATTAAGAACTTGGATAGAGGGAGAGGAAATATTTCGGCAGAGCTTCGCTAGAATGAAGATGCATGCATGAATGCCATGCAAAAGTGTAAGGAAAATGGCTACCCTTGGGTCTTATTTATAGCCCCCAAGGTAGTTATTTTAGGGTAAGTTGTTCCTTTGGAACAACTTAATTAAGGTGTACCATGATACATGGCACATTATAAGCTTAAGTTGTACCATATGCATGGTACAACATAAGCTTAAGATATTCCCCCTTTATTAGCCATATGTCGCATGCACTTATGCATATATAATGCGACTTTCCTACTCATCCAGAGATCCTCTCCGCAAGGGAACAGATTCCCTTTACGTACGACTTCGTGTACGCGACGTTCGAGGTCCGTATTCCCTCGTACATCCCCTACAAGGGTGTACTAACGTCTTCCATATCCAACAAACTGATCGTTAGGCGACTGTGCGTAAAGCTCAAGTTTGAGTCAATTGAAATGTTGACTTGAGCTGTGCAAATTAGGCGACTGTAGAAGGATCTATAGGTGACTGGAAATCACCCAGTCTATAGTGTTTCCCTCATCAGGCGACTGATGGAAAGCCAGAGACTCCAAATGAGTCTTTGGACAGAGTGAAACTATTGGGTTGGATTCCATGATAATCCTAAGGCTCACTAAGATGGTAAAATGTATATGCATGATAAGTAAACTATCTAACAAGGCATTACAATAACCTAGACTCAAAAGAGAGAGAAAGCAATAACGTAAATTACATGGATTACAATGCTTCTCAAAGAGTCTAAGTCTTCAATCTTGATGCCTTGATGCTCTCTATCATCTCCAAGCTTTGGCACTCCTTGAGTCCAAACTTTGGCCCTTCTTCACTTGATGTCCATCCTTGCACCAAGTGATTAGTCTCCAAGAAAGATATTCTAGGAAATAAACTGTGAGACTAAAACATGAGAATCCTTAGCAACAACATAATGTTGTAATCATCATCAAAATTAGATTGGTATAAAACACCAATACTCAACAATCTCCCCCTTTTTGATGATGACACACATTATGTTAATCATAAAGAATAAAAGCACAATGCTAATGATCTCCCCCTACTTATATGCACCAATTACATAATGAGCTACACAACAGTAAATACTCATATTACCAATAAAAAAACATGGTGGCATATAATAGGCATGGATTACATAAACCAATTGCAAAGGATAAAAACATGCAAAACATGAATGGTTTATCTAATCTCGTATATCTCTCCCATAGAGATATCTCTCCCCATATGCATATGCATATATCTCTCCCCCGATAGATATGAATACATAATGCATATATCTCTCCCCCTTGACATCGTCAAAAAGGTGGACATCAAATATATCCCCCTTTGTCATCTTAACCAAGATGTGACAATATGCAAGAACAAAAGAGATGTATGATACCAAATTGAAAAAGTTAGTGGGTATCAATTCACTATCCCATGCTCCCCCTAGATCATAGAAATGGTCAACTTTTGACTTCTAGGATCTAATACCAATTATACAATAAATGGAGCCATGGGCCTTAAGTGTATCAAAGCATTACATATGGAAAAATCAAGCTTCAATAATACACAAAGATATTGCTAAAACAAATAAACATGAGCATGTTGGCAATAACCAAGAGGTTTGGTTTGAGACCCAAAATAAACAATTGAAAATCATGATCTCAAACAACCCCGAAATGAGAGTTAAAATATGTCTTAAAAAATAATTTTAAACATATAATATATTAACTCCCCCATTGACATACACATGGATCAAAGATTGCATGCATGTCAATAAACCCTAAGGTCCCCATTTTCATGAAACAAAATAAGTTTGAAAATATTTTCAAAATCATGAAACACACACAATCAATGGGTATGCTTAAAATAAACATTGAAGCACAATACCCATGTAATATGCATATGTGTGAGGAACCTAAACATTAGGTAACCAAACCCAATAGGAGTTTGATTTCCTAACGTAATCACACGAGGTGATCACATCCCTAACTAGAGAGTTGATGTAACTATCTCTCTCTTGCACACTAACTTTAGTGGGAATCCACAATCTCAAGGATTTCCTAGGCAAGGGTTTTGCCTTTGCAAGAGGGATGGATGTGGCATGCGTAGGTGTAGAAACAAATTTCTTGGCATGCATAGAATGAGGACTTTGCTTCTTAGCAAAAAATGAAAGATTTTCATTCTTCCTCATTACCCCATGATCTACATGCTTCTTGTTGGTGTTCTTGTTGTACAAGAAAGCATGATGATTCTTCTTAGGTGCTTTAGCAATATTTCTTGTATTTGCACCGTAAGAGAAATTAGAGGTGGGTTTGGGAACCACATTTTGAATATAACCTAAAACTCCTCTATGATTTGCTGGATATTGTTTTTCCAACAAATCGTGGAGTGAATCCCTAGAATACACAAAGCTTATGAGCTTACATGATTCCTCTTCACATTTCAACGTAAGTTGTTGAATGTGAGCATCTAAGCTAAGGTTTTGAGCAACAAGTTTTTCATTTGTGAGGCTCAATTTCTTAACTTGAGAGAGAAGTGTCTCTCTATCATTAGTGTCATAAGCATGCTTTTCATCATGAATTACACTAGCAATTTCTAGTTTATGCAACTTACTCTTAGCAATTCTATATTTTGCTTTCAATTTATTGTAAAAGAGAATGCACATACTAGCGTTTTCAGAAACCATACCGAAACGATGTTCAAGCTCCTCGTATGAGATCTTCTCTTCAATCCCATCAACGACATCTTCCTTGACTTCCTTGTCTCTTTCCTCCTTGCTTGAACTAAGCGAAGACTCTTCCTCATTGGCCATGAGGCACGATTCCTCATAGGAATTGTAAATATCAAGCCAAGCATCCAATTCCTCTTCAGTTAATCCAGATGGGATTGGTGTAGGAGCAACAAAGGCTACAAAGCATGCATGTAACGGTCGGTATCCGATCGTACTTTCTTTGTGCACGTGCTCTTGATCGTGCACGTGTTTATTTTAGACTCTATTTGATTTTGAACATTATTGTGTGATATGTTGACGTAATCATCTCTGAAAGTATTAGATTGTGGAACAACTTTGGAACGACATATCTCGAGTCGTTCTTCCGCGATACTATCTTATTTGATGTGACGTCGCGATTTTCTGTTTTGACGCGAGACGTTTCTATTTTTAGTTTCGTATCTCGACGTCGAAATTTAGATCAGTCTTCTCCACTCTCTTTCTTTCGTCGCCCCGAGCACCCCAATATTTATTTTACAATTTTTGGACTTAATTTGGCCTATTTTCCATTTTTAGAAAGTTTTAAATAATTTTAAAACCTATTTTTATAAGTGTTTTAATTATGATAAAATTCCTATATTATAATAACGTATTAAAGAATTTTTTGACCAAATTTCAGAATTTTTGGCCGCACCCATCTTGCGTGAGGGAGAGGAGAGTAAATTTGTTTTAAATTAATTATTTTAATTATTTTAATTACGTTTTCTTAAACCCTAGACCTAACCCTAGCTCTAATCTATTTAAATAAACCCTAGGCTAGCTAATTTCCGCATCACACAAACCCTAGCCGTCAAAAACTCCACCCCAAGCTTCGTCGCAACGTTGCGACAGCCGCCCCGTGCACGACCGACAGCCGCCACCGCATCGGGCTGTGTCTGACCGAGGCCAAGCCCCGCACCCGCGCTCCGCTCCGCTTCGTTGCAAGTTGCAACGTTGCAACCCGCAGCGCCCCCGCTCCGACCGAGGAGATCGCCCGCTTCGACCGAGAGAACAGCCTGCACCCCGCTTCGTCCGCACGCTGCAGCGCTTCGTTGCAGCCGCTCCGCCCCGCACCCGCTAGCGACCGACCGACGAGATCTTCCACACCGACCGAGAGGCTGCTTCGCATCGCTCCGCAGCGCTGCACGCCCGCACCCACCGTGTCCGACCGAGAGGCCCGCTCGGTCTGACCGAGGATTTCCCTCGCACCGCACCAAAACCCCGCCTCCGCTGCGCTACACCACGCCCGACCGAGAGCTTCTCTCGGTCTGACCGAGAGAAACCCCCGCACCGACGGTGTCCGAACGATGACAGTTCGTCGCAACTTGGATTCTCCCACACCAACTCCTGTGGTGGGCCCCCCAAGTTCTCCAGAGGTGTTGTGGGTCCCCCATTGACCCCTAGCACTGCTGTGGGCCCCACTTGGGTGTGCTACTTCGTGGATTTACTGTCTACGACGTTACGACACGTCGTAGGCCTTCGTCGCAAGTTCCAACTTTTGGGGAATCGTGCGAGGACTAGATCTAAAGCTGAGGAGTTCTCCGATCAGACACGACTTCCATTCTACGACAAACTCCGGTTAAGGTTGGTTCCCCGAAACTCGTAGAAACCCCCACAATAGCTGACTGAACCCTAAACTAAAAATCGTCAACTTGAACTAAAATTTATTTTTCCAGCACCAGTAAAACATTGTACACATCTAGAAAATCGACGAATGGACTTTGTTGACTGTGCACATAGGATAGATCGGGCGTTTCAGGTGCTTCCCTAGCGGAAGTGATCTCTGTACTTCTTGTCCTGAATTCTGGGGTTTGGGGTAGGGTTGAGCATGCGCACGGGGAGAGGGTCTGATCCCCCTCAACCCGTAAGGCGTGAACCCTTCGTGTCTCACGTGTCGTGTCGTGTCCGACTTGTCTTTTCTGTCTTCGTCTTGTCCTGACACCTTTAGGTTAGTCCCATAGTCGGTAGCACACGCTACGACTACTACTTGCTACGCTTTACTCTCTTGCTGCGTTACTTCTTTTTGTTATTCAGTTATAACCCCAGCATGCTAATCAACCAGTAAATCGTTGTCTAAAAGTTGATACACTTGAAGTTTGGTCTAACCCTGTTTGTATACCTTACCTGACGTACAGTTCCTTCTTTTGGTGCTGTACGTCAGGTGTTGAGCCAGAGTACGTCGACGAGGTGGACTTGCCAGCAGACGGAGAGCCGGAGGATGATGATCCGAAGTACGACCCAGAGGAGGACCAGAGTTAGAGGCCTCTAGTTGTTGATCCAGAGTTCTGTTCCAGTTTAGATTGGGTGCGTAGCACCTGTTGTTTTCTTGTCTAGGTTGGGTGCTTGCACCGGTAGTTTCTTTTTTGCAGTTGTAGCCCTTCGGGCGTTTTTAGACTCTCAGTACTTTGGATGTTATATTTGGAATAAAATGAAATGATATCTCTTTTCAATACTTTTGTTGTTCCGTACTAACTTGCAGGGACCTGTCTCCTTCGTTTTGGAATACTACAGACGCTTATTGGGTCTGGGCTCTCAGCCCCGCCTAAGCGGGCCTTAGTCACGCTTCGCCTCTGTCTTTTTGGGAAGCGGGGCGTGACAGGTTTTAGTGGTGGCCCATGCAGGTCCCATCCTTCTGCGAATACGGAACAATCGAAGTATTGAAATTCATTTTATTATCATCCAGTAATCGTACGAGTCTAACCTCTGTGTTTCTGTCAATAGGATGGCAGGACGACGAGTTACCCGATCGGGGAACTCAGGCGATGGAGTTCCGGAGGACCAGAGCGGAGACTTCCGTCAGTTTCTGGGTGTGATGAGGGAGATGCTGGATGTTTAGCATCAGCTGGTTCAGCAGTCCCAGCATGCTGCCCAGGCTGTTCCAGTTGCACCACCACCACCTCCGCCTGCCCCTCGAGCTGCTCCAGGAGTGAAGCAGTTCAACGAGCTCCAGCCGAGGACATTTTCGGGGAAGGAGGGACCCCTAGCTGCTGACGTGTGGATCCAGAGCACGGAGGAGAAGTTAGTTGCTGCGAAGATTCCTGATGATACCCGAGTGGAGATAGCGAAGATGCAGCTGACTGAGAATGCGAGGAACTGGTGGCGCATCGAGGAGAGGCGTCTTGAGAAGCCAGTGGGGTGGAAGACCTTCAGATCGATGGTCAAGGACAAGTATTTCACCAAGTCTACTAGGAGGGAGCTGCTGAGCAGTTTATAGATCTGAAGCACGGGGATATAATTGTCGAGGAGTATGAAGCTGAGTTTGAGATACTGAGCCGTTTTGCCCCACATATGGTGAGGAAGGAGGAGAAGCGAGCTGATCGCTTTCGTCAGGGACTGCGTCCGAAGATTCAGGCTTCTATGTCTTCGGCGAGTTTCACGACTATGCAGGAGGTGCTGGATGCTGCGAAGAATCATGAGCTTATTTCACTCCTACCTGACCCCCCAGCTGATAAGGGGAAGCGTCCCATGGAGCAGTACCGGCCACCTGCTAGGCCGGCGATGAGGCCAGTCCAGACAGTGCCCTTCAAGAGGCCAGGAGCACCTATGCAGATTCAGAGTAAGGGACCATGCCATTACTGCGGGAAGACATGACATGTTCAGAAGGATTGTAGGAGGAAGCTGGGACTATGCATAGTTTGTGGAGATGCCTCGCATGCTGCGAAAGATTGTCCGAGAGCTCGTCATGCTGTAGTTGGAGCGCCAGCCCCGCTGCAGATGAGAGCGCCCGCTCCAGTTTAGAGAGGACCTGCTGTTCGTGGACCACCTTTGGCGTCACAGAGGCAGATGTTTCAGAGAGCAGCACAGCCCCAGAGGCCGGTGTACACCATGACTGCTGTTGAGACCGAGGAGCTGGATGGAGTTATAGCAGGTAACTCTTGATCCTAGTCTTTCATTTCATAGTTTAGATCTTATTATTTGTGTTGTTTGTTGACTTGTTTGTTAGAGTAGCTTGGTTTGACCGTAGTCGTTTATATCGTAGGCACCATTCTAGTGTCCTCTCACCCAGCCTTGGCTTTGTTCGACTCCGGTGCATCTATGTGAATCATATCCCGGAGGTTTGTAACAAAGCACTCCATTCCCACCCATACACTCCCTAAGTGTTGGGACATCACCACAGGGAACGGAGTGGTGACAGTGAACTTGGGATGTCGATCGATTCTTTGGTGGTCAGTGGACACGAGCTCTTCGTAGATTTCATCGTCCACGATCTGCCACACTTCGATGTCGTTCTTGGCATCGATTGGTTGGGAGATTTCCACGCCTCGATCGACTGTCACAGCAAGAGGGTGGTGTTTCAGATTTCAGGCCATCCGGAGTTCGAGTTCCGCAGCAGAGATGAGTCGCTTGGGCCCATCAGATTTCGGGCCAAGCTGGAGGTGCCGATTGTTACAGCCATGCAGATGGAGATGGAGATCGAGTGACCAGCAGTCGTCAGAGACTTCGACGACGTCTTCCCGGAGGATATCTCGGGTCTGCCACCCGACATAGCTCTAGAATTTGGTATTGATCTTATGCCGGGAGCACAGCCGATATCGAATGCGCCGTACCGTATGGCTCCCGCTGAGCTCGAGGAGCTGCGGAAGCAGTTAGATGAATTGCTACAGAAGGGTTTCATCCACCATAGTGTGTCACCATGGGGTGCACCAGTTTTGCTCGTGAAGAAGAAGGATGGGTCCCGCAGGATGTGCGTGGATTATCGAGGATTGAATGCTGTCATGGTGAAGAATAAGTATCCGCTGCCGCGCATCGACGATATCTTTGATCAGCTTGGAGGTTCGAGAGTCTTCTCGAAGTTGGACTTGAGGAGTGGATACCATCAGTTGAAGGTGAAGAAGGATGATGTACCGAAGACGGCTTTCCGGACGAAGTACGGACATTATGAGTTCGTGGTCATGCCGTTTGGCATGACCAATGCTCCAGCTGTGTTCATGAATTTGATGAACTTGATTTTCTACGACTTCCTGGATAAGTTTGTCGTTATCTTCATTGATGACATTCTTATTTATTCGAAGTCTGAGGAGGAGCACAGCTGTCATCTGAGGACAGTGCTGGAGACGCTGAGGCGACACAAGCTTTATGCCAAGTATAGCAAGTGCGAGTTCTGGCTGGACAGAGTCGCATTCCTGGGACACGTGGTGTCCGGTGATGGCATATCCGTGGATCCAGAGAAGGTCAGAGCAGTCAGAGATTGGCCGACTCCGCAGTCAGCGTCAGACATCAGGAGCTTCCTTGGTTTAGCAGGCTATTATCGGCGATTCATCAAGGATTTCTCGAAGATTACAGAGCCGATGACGAAGCTGATGAGGAAGGACGTGGAGTTTCTTTGGTCAGATGCTTGTGAGGAGGCCTTCAGTATCTTGAAGGCGAGATTGACCACGGCACCGGTGTTGGCAGTACCGGATCGAAGCGGAGGCTTCGAAGTTTATTGTGATGCATCAAGGAAGGGCCTAGGATGCGTCTTGCATCATCATGGCCACGTGGTCGCGTACGCTTCTCGTCAGTTGAGGACTCATGAGAAGAATTACCCGACACATGATCTGGAGTTGGCAGCGGTGATTTTTGCACTGAAGATCTGGAGGCACTTCTTGCTAGGTGAGAGTGTGAAGATTTTCACCGATCACAAGAGCTTGAAGTACATCTTTACGCAGAAGGAACTCAACATGCGTCAGAGGAGATGGTTAGAGCTCATGGCTGACTACGAGATTGATTTGCAGTATCATCCGGGGAAGGTGAACGTAGTACCGGATGCCTTGAGTAGACTTCCTACTGCGATGATGCATACTGCCGACTGGAGGATTCAGCAGGAGCTGAGAGAGATGGATTTAGAGGTTGTCCTACCTGGTGTAGTTCATTCATTCATGAATTTGCAGATTCAGTCCACGATCATGGATCAGATCAAGGCAGCACATGCAGGAGATCCAAAACTGCAGAGGATCAGGAGGCATGTTGAAGCTGGACTACGGACGGAGTTCGTGATTCATGAGGATGGTTCGCTGCGGTACGGCAGTAGGCTCTGTGTACTGCAGGTGAGGTTCGTGAGGAGCTGTTGAGCGAGGCTCATAGCTCGCCATATTCTATACATCCTGGAGGCACCAAGATGTATAAGGATCTCCGTCTGAATTACTGGTGGATTGGCATGAAGAGAAGCGTGGCACAGAGTGTTGCCAAGTGTTTGATATGCCAACAGGTGAAGGCTGAGCACCATCGTACTGCTGGGTTGCTGCAACCGCTTCCTATTCCGGAGTGGAAGTGGCAACATATTACGATGGACTTCGTGACTGGTTTACCTCGGACCCCGAGGCAGAATGACGTAGTTTGGGTGATCGTAGATCGGTTGACCAAGTCTGCGCACTTTATCCCATTCCGAGTGGGCCAGTCTACGGAAGCTTTGGCGAGAAAATATCTGGAGGTAAATTTCTTTTTACTTCTCTTTTAATTTCCTCTTTGAATTAGTCGTGATGTAGACCGTGTACGTGCAGGAGATTGTACGCTTACATGGAGTCCCCGTGAGCATTGTGTCTGACCGAGACACGAGGTTCACATCTCAGTTCTGGAGAAGTCTATAGGAGCATTTGGGTACGAGTCTGAGTTTCAGCACGACGTACCACCCGCAGACTGATGGCTAGTCAGAGAGGACTATTCAGATTCTGGAGGATATGCTGCGAGCTTGTACGCTCGATTTGAAGGGATCATGGGAGGACCATCTTCACTTGGTGGAGTTTTCATATAACATAGCTACCAGGCGATCATTGGCATGGCGCCGTTTGCTGCCTTATATGGAAGGAAATGTCGATCTCCACTGAGCTGGGATGACATCGGAGATCGGGAGCTGTTGGGTCCCGAGATGATAGTGGAAGCCGTGGATGTCGTGAGGGACATCAGGGAGAAGCTTAGAGTTGCACAGGATCGCTTCAAGCATTGGGCAGATGCCAAAAGGAGACCTTTGGGGTTTCAGCCTGGAGATCACGTCTTCCTGAAGATTTCTCCAAACCGTGGAGTTATTCGTTTTGGGAAGAAGGGAAAGCTGAGTCTGAGGTATATTGGGCCATTTGATGTGCTTGAGCGTGTGGGAGCAGTGGCCTACCGCCTTGCTCTGCCACCGTCTTTGGAGGGAGTTCACGACGTATTCCACGTATCTCAGCTACATCGGTACGTCAGTGATCCGTCGCACACGGTTGATTTCTCGGAGATTACGGTTCGCCCTGACCTGACATATGATCAGCAGCCTGTGCATATCTTGGACCGTCGACAGAAGCAGTTGAGGAATAAGATAGTCGACCTGGTGAGAGTGATGTGGCGTCACGGATCACCTGGAGAGTCCACCTGGGAGCGTGAGGATGATATGAGAGAGCGCTTCCCGCATCTTTTCCTCGGTGATGCTTGATGTTGATTCCGAGGACGGAATCATTTCTAAGTTGGGAAGGATGTAACGGTCGGTTTTCGATCGTACTTTCTTTGTGCACGTGCTCTTGATCGTGCACGTGTTTATTTTAGACTCTATTTGATTTTGAACATTATTGTGTGATATGTTGACGTAAATGTCTCTAAAAGTATTAGATTGTGGAACAACTTTGGAACGACATATCTCGAGTCGTTCTTCCGCGATACTATCTTATTTGATGTGACGTCACGATTTTCTGTTTTGACGCGAGACATTTCTATATTTAGTTTCGTATCTCGACGTCGAAATTTAGATCAGTCTACTCCACTCTCTTTCTTTCGTCGCCCCGAGCACCCCAATATTTATTTTACAATTTTTGGACTTAATTTGACCTATTTTCCATTTTTTAGAAAGTTTTAAATAATTTTAAAACCAATTTTGATAATTGTTTTAATTATGATAAAATTCCTATATTATAATAACGTATTAAAGAATTTTTTGACCAAATTTCAGAATTTTTGGCCGCACCCATCTTACGTGAGGGAGAGGAGAGTAAATTTGTTTTAAATTAATTATTTTAATTATTTTAATTACGTTTTCTTAAACCCTAGACCTAACCCTAGATCTAATCTATTTAAATAAACCCTAGGCTAGCTAATTTCCGCATCACACAAACCCTAGCCGTCAAAAACTCCACCCCAAGCTTCGTCGCAACGTTACGACAGCCGCCCCGTGCACGACCGACAGCCGCCACTGCATCGGGCCGTGTCTGACCGAGGCCAAGCCCCGCACCCGCGCTCCGCTCCGCTTCGTTGCAAGTTGCAACGTTGCAACCCACAGCGCCCCCACTCCGACCGAGGAGATCGCACGCTCCGACCGAGAGAACAACCCGCACCCTGCTTCGTCCGCACGCTGCAGCGCTTCATTGCAGCCGCTCCGCCCCGCACCCGCTAGCGCCCGACCGACGAGATCTTCCGCACCGACCGAGAGGCCGCTCCGCATCGCTCCACATCGCTGCACGCACCCACCGTGTCCGACCGAGAGGCCCGCTCGGTCTGATAGAGGATTTCCCTCGCACCGCACCACGACCCCGCCTCCGCTGCGCTGCACCACGCCCGACCGAGAGCTTCTCTCGGTCTGACCGAGAGAAACCCCCGCACCGACGGTGTCTGACCGATGACAGTTCGTTGCAACTTGGATTCTCCCACACCAACTCCTGTGGTGGGCCCCGCAAGTTCTCCAGAGGTGTTGTGGGTCCCCCATTGACCCCTAGCACTGCTGTGGGCCCCACTTGAGTGTGCTACTTCGCGGATTTACCGTCTACGACGTTACGACACGTCGTAGGCCTTCGTCGCAAGTTCCAACTTTTGGGGAATCGTGCGAAGACCAGATCTGAAGCTGAGGAGTTCTCCGATCAGACATGACTTCCATTCTACGACAAACTCCGGTTAAGGTTGGTTCCCTGAAACTCGTAGAAACCCCCACAATAGCTGACTGAACCCTAAACTAAAAATCGTCAACTTGAACTAAAATTTATTTTTCCATCACCAGTAAAACGTTGTACACATCTAGAAAATCGACGAATGGACTTTGTTGACTGTGCACATAGGATAGATCGTCGATTAGGTTGAAACATCGAAAATGTGACTTTTGACGAATAGGATAGTCCCGATAACCTAGAAACGAACCCTAATAGGATTTGATGAAATTGAGACCTGACACTGTCGCCGTGGCGATATTTCAGACGGACTTCCGCGGACGAGACGCTTGGACGAGACGCTTCGAGAGGACGACATACTCGCCATCGCAGGCAAGTGTATCCACTTGCACTTTTGGCCGTGCTTAGGCCTTAGTTGTTTAGAACTGATAACTGTGAACAAATAGAACCGGACGTGAAATGATAGCGTCCGGGACGACTCCTAACGGCTCAGACTTGACGACGAAGTCTGAGCCCGACAACAACTTTTGACATTATATGGCTATCTTGTGTGTGCGTGCGTGTGGACACCCTAGAATAACTCTCCCGTACACTGGTCGTGTTTTGTCCCTGTTACACAAAAAGCCTTCGGGCGTTTCAGATGCTCCCTTGCGGGAGTGATCTCCGTGATACAAAAAGCCTTCGGGCGTTTCAGATGCTCTCCTTGCGGGAGTGATCTCCGTGATACAAAAAGCCTGCGGGCGTTTCAGGTGCTTCCCTAGCGGAAATGATCTCTGTACTTCTTGTCCTGAATTCTGGGGTTTGGGGTAGGGTTGAGCGTGCACACGGGGAGATGGTATGATCCCCCTCAACCCGTAAGGCGTGAACCCTTCGTGTCTCACGTGTCGTGTCGTATCCGAATTGTCTTGTCTGTCTTCGTCTTGTCCTGACACCTTTAGGTTAGTCCCGTAGTCGGTAGCACACACTACGACTACTACTTGCTACGCTTTACATTCCTGCTGTGTTACTTCTTTTTGTTACTCAGTTATAACCCCAGCATGGTAATCAACCAGTAAATCGTTGTCTAAAAGTTGATACACTTGCAGTTTGGTCTAACCCTGTTTGTATACCTTACCTGACGTACAGTTCCTTCTTTTGGTGCTGTACGTCAGGTGTTGAGCCAGAGTACGTCGACGAGGCGGACTTGCCAGAGACAGAGAGCCGGAGGACGATGATCCGGAGTACGACCCAGAGGAGGACCAGAGTTAGAGGCCTCTAGTTGCTGATCCAGAGTTCTGTTCCAGTTTAGATTGGGTGCGTAGCACCTGTTGTTTTCTTGTCTAGGTTGGGTGCTTGCACCGGTAGTTTCTTTTTCTGCAGTTGTAGCCCTTCAGACGTTTTTAGACTCTCAGTACTTTGGATGTTATATTTGGAATAAAATGAAATGATATCTCTTTTCAATATTTTTTTTGTTCCGTACTAACTTGCAGGGACCTGTCTCCTTCGTTTTGGAATATCACAGACGCTTATTGGGTCTGGGCTCTCAGCCCCGGCCTAAGCGGGCCTTAGTCACGCTTCGCCTCCGTCTTTTTGGGAAGCGGGGCGTGACAATGCATGAGCATCGTCCTTTGCATCCTCTTCTTCGTTGCTCGAAGTGTCCTCACTTGAATCATCAATGATCCCGATTAGTCCCTTCTTTTGGTTCTTGGACTTGGACCTTCCTTTCCAATGCTTCTTCCCTTTACCCTTGTAAGTTTCTTTGTTGGGTTTGGAAGGGCATTCGTTGGACAAGTGACCCTTTTCACTGCAAGTGTAACAAGTAGGAACCTGTAATGCCCTGCTAAGCTACTGCACAAATACTAGAGGGTGGGGGGTGAATAGTACTTTAAAATAATTAAGAGGAAAATTCCTAATTATCTTGCAAACTCTACCAATTAATGCAAAAATGCGAAAATGTAAATATGACAACAAAGAATTAGCAAACGAAAACAAGCAATTTAATGGGTTCGAATCCACCCAAGTCTCCCCGACTTGTTCCCGGTGATCCTACGTCCCAACCACCCGGATCCCCTCCGGATACTTGAGTTAGAAACCCTAACTCAAGATTTGCACTATGAAATACTTGTGAAAAACCTTCACAACGTCAAATCATACACAAAAGAAATTGTGACTCCCACAACCCGGGATCACAAACAAACTCTCACAACCGAGAGTAAAACACTTACAATATGAAAGTAAATGAAATACGAAATTGCTTACCGACAAAATCATATGCCTTGAGTATAACTTACGATTTAGGGTAAAATGGATTTTGGGGAAGATAAAGAGGCACCAAACCCTAGCTCCAAGTAGATGACCAGCAATGGAGTCCTAGGTGGATGTTGGTGACCTAGAATCAAGCACTTGGCTTGGAAGGCTCACAATCAATGAATCTCTCTTTTGAAATAAGAGTGAGGGAGAGATTCTTGAAAGGAAATGAATGAGCTTTAAATGAGATTGAATGCTTTCTCTTTGATCTCTAAACTTCTCTTAATATCAGCCTTGAGTGCAATGAATGCAGCACACCAAGTATTTATATGTTAGAGGAAAGAGAGAGAGAAAAACGTTTCAATTAAAGCTCCAACGGCTCTATTTTGAACCAAACTAGTCGGTCAAAGAACAACCACTGACCGACTAGTTCATCAACTAGTCGGTCGGTGAAACAACATGAACCGACTAAGAGGTGAACAAAGAATAGAAGAAAGTTCAGACTTAAAGAACTAGTCGGTCCAAGAAGACTTTCCAACCAACTAGTTTCACAACTAGTCGGTCGGTGAGTGAACTTAGACCGACTAAGAGATAAAACAAATAGTCTGAGTACAAATTGATTTAGTCGGTCCAAGAACAAATGTTGACCGACTAGTTCATCAACTAGTCGGTCGGCAAATGTACATAGACCGACTAACGATAAACAGTAACTAGGCATGTACAGGGAAAGCTCAACTAGTCGGTCTAAGAAGGATCACTGACCGACTAGTTCACAAACTAGTCGGTCGATGAGTCAACGTAGGCCGACTAACTGTAAACAGTAAAGAGCTTAGAATTGAGAAGGCAAACTAGTCGGTCCAAGAAGCATTGCCGACCGACTAGATCACCATCTAGTCGGTTGGTTCTTCTTCATGAACCAACTAACATGCACAAGAAGTCACGAATCGAAGCGCGATGCTTCGGGAAAGTTCGTATGGACTTCTACTAAGATCCTAGCTCTAAGATAGGAGCGTTATGAAGATTAAAACGTAAGACCTACTCAAGGCTTAACATTCTACGGAACGAAGCTAAAAGACATTAAAAATAAACTTGACAAACCGTCTTCGATAGCTTCGATCCGAATCTTCATGACTTCTAAAATGGTCCAAAAGCTTCAACGAAGCTTTAGGCATATGATCACGCGCTTTGAGAAGTCTCGAGACGTCGCTTTAGATGTTCATATGAATTTGGCGATGATCTCCATAACTGCGCTCACAAAGAGTTAGTTCACGATATATTTATGTTTGTTCATCATCCAAAACCAAATCCGGGGAGTCCAATATCCAACATTCTCTCCCTTTTTGGTGATGACAAACCAACATAAATAATAATAAAAAATAATGGTTCAAATGAAATTTACTTACTCCCCCTGCATTTATGACACGTTAATCTCAAAATTAAATAATAATCATATGCATCAAGCAGACGAGTAAAGTATAAAATGAGAATCAAATATTGAAATTTAGGAATTCAATTCCATTTTTATATCTTAACTCCCCCTGAATCTAACATATCAAATTAGATTCTTGGAAAAATGCTTTAAATTATCATTTAGCTCATCGTCATTATTATATCTCTCCCCCTTTGGCATTAGCAAAAAGAGCGGGAGGAGATCAACGACAACAACAATGGCTTCAAATAAAAGCACGGGAGTCGTAGAATACGACCACGGTCCAAATGACACCAAAGGAAAATATGAAGGAAATCAAAGCGTGTCAATGAGACCAAAGTCGAAAATCGAAAAATCATCAAAACTCAAATCAATTTTACGAATTGAGTTATGGAATATACTCTCCAATATTAAAATTCTTGGTTAATTTAGTGCATGGAAAACAATTCTATGTTTTCATAGAAATAATTTCTATTTAACCAAGTTATTATCGTCGAGCGACGAAATCAAACATCAGAGACAAAAAAATATATAATGTGCACAACAGAATGAAATGTCAACATCGATGTATATATATATATGTGAAATATGAGTACATCAAAATGATACATCGACAACATACTTAAAAGCGATCCAACGATCGGTGCACAAAAATACTTCAAAATATCACACAAGACATCGGAGTATCACAAAACATACATATCCATCAAAATACATCAAAATATCCAAAATACATAACCACACTCTATCCTACCCAAACTCTCTCACTATAAGATCTATCATCCAAAGTGCATCAAGAGAGTCCTCAGAGAAGCTCAGGAGGCAGCGGGAGGATCTGCAGCAGCAGCAGGCTCTGCAGCAGGAGAGGTGGTCACCGGATCAGCAAAAGTGTCCATGGGAGCGACGTGAGTGGCCTCGGGAGCACCAGACGTAGTATCCACCGCAGGTATGGTGGCACCAGGTGTGCTCTCGGGGTCACCGGCAGAAGAGGCAACAGCGCCAGAAGTGCCCTCAGTGGCACGAGGAGCAACACGAACAAGCTCCTCGATCTCCTCCTCAGCCAACTCATCCTCGTCAGAAACTGACGGTGGGATCTCAATACCCAAATGAGATGTGATGCGAGCGAGAATCTCCTCAGAGCGAGCATACCGAGACTCTACACGCTTCAACGAGCATGTGAGGTCAGTAAGGGTAGGAGAGGAAGCAGCTGAGGCTGAAGCAGAGGCAGGGGCTGAAGCAGACGGGGTCGTCCTCTGAACGTGACGAAGCGCCGCAAGAGACTTCTTGACGGCCGTCGCATTCAGAGGGGGACCGAGGGGACGCTCATCATCAGGTGGCAGGGGGACACGAAAGTGGCGAAAGACAAGTGTCAGCAGGCACGGATATGTGATATGAGCAGACTTCGTGGACTTTCGGATACACTCGAAAGAATCCATCTTATCGAGTATGATCCTAGCCCAGTTAATCTCGCTCCCCATGAAGATGGCATAGATGAGCTTGAGGAATGGCTGGGAAGGCAAAGAACAGGAGCCGTACTTCGGGAGGAGGCACGACTTCAGAATCAGGTTTATGACCCAGCCATTCGGCTTGAAAGACTTAGAAGGGACGCCAATCATGGCAGGAGGGATCACGTGGAAAATCTTTGAAAGCATGACCTGGTCAAGGGAAGATATGTCATCAACGGAGATATTGGAAGGGAGGAGGCCAGACGACGAGCAACCAATCAACTCCCCTAAGATTTCTGTCGTGAGGACAATCGGTGTCCCCAAGACAGTCGTCTCAATAGAGTGGGTCTCGTCGTACTGACCCCGGACACGGTTCGCGTAGAAGAGTTTGACTAGGCGAGGGTATGGGTGTGGATTCGCCTTAGGGTCATATCGAAGATAATCGATAAGACCGGAAGACGACAGAAGATCAGTAAGGCCTGGGAAGTCTGAAAATTGTACGAAATGCTCCAACATCAGCGGACAGTATTCGATACGGTTATATGCCGCGAGACACAACGGGTCGTCGCGACATAATGAGATATCGACACCGCCAGCTGGCATCAGAGCCTTTCCCTTAGGCTGACGTGTGGAAGTACGGGGTAGAGGAGTCGGATCCCGAGCGGCGTGCTCGGTCTCTGGAATGTATTCCGTGTCGGAATCAGAAGGAGGTGTAGGGGCACGGAATGAAGCAGGTGAAACTGGTTGCTTCCTAGGCTTGGGTTGGGATCGGGGTTTGGCGATCGCCGTCCTCATCTTCTTAAGAGGAGGCGACGACGACGATGGATGGGTGGTCTTCGAACGGCGTTTGGGTTGCGAGGGTTCCCTAGGAGGTGACTCTACGGTCATAGGGGACGGGCTCGAGGGTTGGATCGGAATACGTGTTCTCGCCATAAGCGTGACGAGACACGTGCAATCAACCGAGAAATCTAAGATCAAACCCTGTAACAAACCCTACCCGAAACCCTAGAAGAGAATCGCAGGGAAATCGAGAAACCCTAGGTCTAGAATCTGAAAGAGATGATAGGAAGATACCCTAGGGGAGATAAACGGAAAAATGGCCGGAGTTAGGTCGGAAATCGACTGAGGGAGAGATGGAAGTCGAAGGGGCACGACGGTTTTAGGCTGAGAGAGAAGACAATGAACCGACTAGAAAGAGAAAGAGTCGGTTAATAGAGTTTTAAATCGATCGGAATGCGAAAAGACCAAAGCAGTCCCTGTGCAATTAGTCGGTCACAGATCAAGCACTGACCGACTAGATGATGATCTAGTCGGTCGGTCAATGAGCTTGAACCGACTAATTGCAAACAGTAACTGAAGCCAAAATTTAGGGCATGAGTTAGTCGGTCTGAGTTCATTCACTGACCGACTAGATGATGATTAGTCGGTCGGTCAATGAACATGAACCGACTAACAGAGTTCAAAAATTTTAGAATTTAAAATTTTGAGTTTTCTCCTAATCGCACTTGGACGAAACATCGTAATACTCTCAATAATCATTATACTACCCCATTAAACATCGAAAATCTGAAATTTGACGTTTACGAACAAATCGAGCGAAAATTCCGAAAATTTAGCGAAAAATCCAGAAAATTCCAATAATTCTAGCACGTGCAAATATAATGAAATTGAATAGCATGCAAGATTATTGAATAAAATATAAATCCTAAATCTCGGATTCACCTATAATCCCCAATTCTCGACGCAACCGCACAAAGGAGTCTTCCTTTGGGGGTTTCGTGAAAATATCGGTGATTTGCTTCTGGGTTTCAACGTACACTAATATGATGTCCTTTTTAGCAACATGATCATCTAAGAAATGGTGACGGGCATCTATGTGTTTAGAACGGGAATGGTGTACCGGATTCTTAGAGAGACATATTGCACTTTGGTTGTCCACCATGATAGGGCAAGTATCACAGTTTATACCAAAGTCTTTAAGTGTGTGTCTCATCCAAAGAACCTGAGCACACGCGGCACCGGCGGCAATATATTCCGCCTCGGTGGTTGAAAGTGATACGAAATTCTGCTTCTTGGAAAACCAAGAGACAAGAGAATTTCCTATAAAATGGCAAGTGCCACTAGTACTTTTCCTGTCGGATTTGCATCCTGCATAATCTGCGTCACTATATGAGATTAACTCATATGTGCTAGATTTTGGATAAAGTAATCCAAAATCAAGTGTGTAACTTAAATAACGGAAAATACGTTTTACCGCTGCTAAGTGAGATTCCTTAGGTTGAGACTGATAACGAGCACATATACATACGGCAAACATAATATCGGGCCTACTTGCGGTAAGATAAAGTAAACTACCTATCATACCTCGATATAGACGAATGTCTACATCTTTACCGCCCGTATTCTTATCAAGATGTGTAGTCGTGCTCATTGGAGTCTTCTTCCCGGAGGCATTCTCCATTCCAAATCGCTTTAGCAACTCCACCATGTACTTCGTTTGGTGGATGAAGATTGCATCGTTCATTTGGCGAATTTGGAGACCTAAGAAATATTTGAGCTCACCCATGTGGCTCATCTCAAATTGATCCTTCATCACATTAGAAAATTCTTCTCAAAGAGTGAAGTTAGTAGCACCGAAAATGATATCATCAACATAAATTTGAACTAAAATTATATCATTATTCGAATACTTAACAAATAATGTGGAATCAACTTCTCCCATTTTAAAACCTAAATCCAAATGAAAATTCTTTAAACGGTCATACCAAGCTCGAGGAGCTTGTCTCAAACCGTAAAGTGCTTTCTTAAGTTTGAAAACATGGTTTGGGAATTTTTCATTTATAAAACTCGGAGGTTAAGAAACATAAACTTCCTCAACAACATCTCCGTTTAAAAATGCACTTTTTGCATCCATTTGAAATAATTTAAAATCCTTATGACATGCAAAAGATAACAATAATCTAATTGATTCTAATCTAGCTACCGGAGCAAAGGATTCTTCGAAATCAATACCTTCCTCTTGCAGATAGCCTTGAGCTACTAACCGAGCTTTGTTCCGGACGACGATTTGGTTTTTGTCGGTCTTGTTCTTGAAGATCCACTTTGTCCCTATGACGGTGTGGTTTTTCGATGGCAATGGAACAAGCTCCCAAACCTCATTCTTCTCGAATTGAATGAGTTCCTCTTCCATGGCAAGGATCCAAGCGCTATCTTCGCACGCTTCATTAATATTCTTTGGCTCTATAGAGGAGGCAAAGGCACAATGCGCGAAGTAGTTGACTTGCGATCTCGTCTTGACACTATCAAGGATATTGCCAATGACTTGCTCATGAGGATGGTCACGAACGGTATGAAGCCGTTTAGGAATTCCCTGATCACTAGGAACATTCTCAAAAACTTCATTAGTCGGGTTAGTATCAATAGAATCAATAGAATTAGAATTACCAATTGAATCACATAAGACATCCATAGGGTCTCATCATTAGTAATTCTAGTAGGGACAAATCCTTCATTAAATGAAACATGAAGAGATTCCTCGATCGTTGAGGTTCGTTTGTTGTATATCCGGTAGGCTTTGCTACGTGAGGAATATCCAACAAAAATCCCCTCATCGGATCTTGGATCGAATTTGTCCAAACTATCATACGTGTTTTTAATAAAGCATTTCGAACCGAAAACTCGAAAATGTTTAACTTGAGGCAACCTACCAAACAACAATTCATAACAAGTTTGTTTAGTGCCGGGCCTCAAAAGTATCCTATTAAACACATAGCAAGCGGTATGTACCGCTTCCGCCCAAAATTGATGGCCAAGTTGGCGATCATCAAGCATAGTGCGAGCACATTCCACTAGCGTCCTATTCTTTCTCTCAACAACACCATTTTGAGGAGGTGCGCGAGGGAATGAAAAGGTGTGTGTAATACCAACTTCATCACAAAAAGTTGAGAAAGACTCATTTTCAAATTCCCCTCCATGATCACTACGAATAGTGACAATGGTGGTTCCAATGAGATTTTGTACTTTCTTAACAAAAATTGTGAAGTTTTCAAAAGCATCATTTTTATTACTTAAGGAAAATACCCAAGTAAATCTAGAAAAGTCATCAACGATGACAAGTCCATATCGTGCATTTCCTAATGAAGCAACTCTAGTTGGCCCAAATAAATCTAGATGTAATAGCTCTAGAGGCCGCTTAGATGAAATGCTTTTCTTAGGTTTAAAAGATGATTTTGGAAGCTTGCCTCATTGACACGAGTCACAAAAGCTTTTCTTTTGAAAGACAAGCTTAGGGAAGCCTCTAATATAATTTAACTTGGAAAGTTTAAAGAGTGTTCCAAAATTCACATGACCAAAACGTCGATGCCATAAGTGTTGTTCACTTGTGTTGGCAATGAGACATTGTTCATGTGATCTTGAAAGATCTAGGATATATATATCCTTATGGAGTTTGCCGGAAAATAATACATCATTAGTATTTTTATTCAAAATATGGCACATTCCTTTCGCAAAGCTAACTTTGTAACCTTTGTCACAAAGTTGCCTTATTGAAATAAGATTGTGGTTTAATCCTTTAACAAGGTAAACATCACATATAAGTGGTTTAGAAGGATTACCCACTTTTCCAACACCTATGATGGTTCCGCTCTCGTTGCCTCCAAAGACTACCCAGTTTCCATTTGCAATGGACACCACTCCGGAGAGCAATTGAGCGTCACCTGTCATGTGTTTTGAACACCCGCTATCGAGTATCCAATTATTCTTGGAGCCAAATTTGGATTTGTTGCTCCTTTTCTTTCTCTTGAGTACCTAAAGATAGAAAATAACGTATCATGGTACCCAAGGTCATTGGGTCCAAAAGATTAGACCTTTGGAAGCCAAGTCCAATTGGACTTAGACTTCCCCACATAATTATCACTATGCACAACATTCATGAAGTAAGAATTCATGTAAATTTGTTTTTCATCCATAGTTGTGTCCTTTAGGCCCCAAATTGTGAAGATTTTGGGAGCCCTCATCCTATTGGGTGCATGCATGCGTTGTTGATTTCTACGTGATGCATGTCGTGGATAGGCATAAGGAACATAATGAAATGGTGTATTATGAGAATGGTTCATATGATGATGTGGGTGAACATATGCAGGTGGAGGAACACGTGCATGAGGGTGTCTCACATGGTGTGCACGTGCCTGTGGACGTGTAGCATAGAAATCATCATATGTGTGAGCCGGTGGAGTAGGACGTGTGTTCCTACGTGGCATGGTATTTGTGTACATATAAGCATGACCCTTCTTTGGAGGTCCACCCAAAGTGGGTTTCTTTCCAAAAGAGGGTGTGTACGAGGTGGAAGCACCATTGGTAGATAAACTGCCAATAGAGTGTTTGCTCCCACTCGTTGAGTCACCGGAAGTTGGCCTAACAAAGGTAGTGGCCGATTTGGATGAACTTCCCATCGTATACCCCAAGCCAATGTGGTGATTAGCCGGAAGTAAGTCATTTAGGATTTTATCCAAATGGTCCTTACCCTTATTGAATTTATTAATTCGGCATAATGTGCACTTATATTTCTCGGTGAGAGAATGCATAGAAGCATCCAAAGTGGATACTTGCGATGTGAGCACATAAACACGAGATTTGAGATTTTCATTCTCAATACTCAAAGTCGAGTTTTGAGAAGTCAAATCTGCTATCTTGTGTTCCTCCGGATCCTCAATGCTAACATGTTCAAGTTGAGACTTGAGATTTACAATCTCATTTTTTAACTCTTCAACAACGGTGTCGTTGTTGGTGATGATGGTTTTAGGCGAGGTTTGGATGCTAGCTAAATCATCTTTTACTTTAGTATACCTATTTACTAATTTAGTGTATTTAGACCATAATTGCTCATTAGCATTTCTAAGGTCATCCATGGTTACCTCATCGCCTTCGTTGTCGCTATCATCGGAAGAGGAATCTTTATCTTGCTCCTCTCTAGCCATGAAGCACGTGTGTGCTTGCTCCACTTGCTCATCGTCCGACTCTCCGCTTGAGGAATCCTCGGAGTCGGTGAATGTCCCGACAAGCCCCTTTTTGTACCCTTTCTTGTACTTCTTGGACTTGTCAAACTTTGGCGCCTTTCACTTCTCCATGTGTTTGTTTTGAGGACAATCCGTTTTCATGTGTCCTGACTTGTTGCATTTGAAACACAAAGGAGAGGAGGCGTTAGAAGAATTAAACTTCGACTTGTTTTTGAAGTTACCTTTCCGGAAGAACCGGTTGAGCTTCTTCGCCATGAGGGCCATGGACTCCAAGTCCAACTCGTCTTCCGAGTCTTCATCATCGGTCGATGTGGATGTGAATGGAGCGGCCTTGAAAGCAATAGCCTTCTTCTTTGGCTCGTCTTACTTCAAGTAGGACTTCATCTTGTCCTGCAACTTCATCTTGCTATCCTTGCATACCTCATACGACATTAAGGTACCCATTAGTTGAACAACGGTATAAGTTTTCATGTCATTACCTTCCTCGATGGCGAAGGTACGTTTCTCCCAACAAGAAGGAAGTCCATCGATGATCTTCGAGACTTTCTCCTTTTAGGTGTAGGTTTTACCGAGAGCCTCCAACTCGTTTGTGATGTCGACGAAGCGAGCATAATACTCCTTCACCTTCTCACCCTGTAGCATATGAAACAACTCGTAATCTTTATTAACTACAACGAGTTTAGAGTCTCTTACCCTACTCGTTCCTTCATGCAATATGAGGAGGGAGTTCCATATTTGATATGCACTCTTACATGTGCATATCTTATTGAAATCCTCGGGCTCCAAGGCACATTGCAAGGCGTTCATTGCCTTGGCATTGCTTACCTCCGCGGCGACCTCCATGGTAGTCCACTTCTCAAAATCTTCTTCGGCGGGCTCGACATACTCCTTCATCGTGGCCCTCCATAGTGAAGCACTCCGGAGGAAAGTTTCCATCCGGCATTTTCAGTACCCGTATTTGGTACCGTTGAAGAAGGGAGGCCTCGTCGAGGAGTGTCCTTCCATCACCAAAGACTCTCCTTCACGGTTCCTGAAGGTGCTGTAGTCTGAAGGTGGACGAACGGTCTTGTTGTCGTTGGCAGACATAGCTATAGACTTGGCTCTGATACCAAATGTAATGCCCTGCTAAGCTACTGCACAAGTACTAGAGGGGGGTGAATAGTACTTTAAAATAATTAAGAGGATAATTCCTAATTATCTTGCAAACTCTACCAATTAATGCGGAAATGCAGAAATGTAAATATGACAACAAAGAATTAGCAAACGCAAACAAGCAATTTAACGGGTTCGGATCCACTCAAGTCTCCCCGACTTGTTCCCGGTGATCCTACGTCCCAACTGTTGAATATGGACGACATATATACACCTATGAGGGGATGTATGAGGGCATATGGACCTCAGTTATCGTGTGCACGAAAGCGTGCACAAAGGGAACCTTTTCTCGTGTGAAAAGGACCACTCGATAAGTGGAAAAAGTCACTTTATAAGTGCATAAAGGCACTTGATATGTGAATGAAGAAGAGGATAAGTAAATGTGCTAACATAGGCTAATAAGCTTATATTTAGTTATTTCCTACAATAACTACCCCTAAAGCCTATAAATAGGACCCAAGGGTAAGGCATTTACACTAATCTTACCATGCCATAAGTTTGCATAAGGCAACTTATGTTCTTCTTCTCCCTTCCATTAAATTCCTCTTCTAAATAGAGATTTAGACGGTGAAACGCTGCTTCGATCCTCCGTGACGAAGTACTGACCGTTGTGGCGAATGCGAGGGCGAAGTTCAGAGATTACGGTGTGGCGTACGCAAGCGTAAGTCTCTCCTCTTCATTCGATCCTAACATTGTTGTTTTGACAGGATCCAACATTGGTATCAGAGCCATACGGGTTCGCCCCGGTCTAACCGTCGCCCCGGTCTAACCGATGAACGAGGCGTTGTCTTTTTCACGAATGAGTTTCCTACATTATGGATATGGTAGGAGCGCATCGCGACGGAGAGAATCACAGCAGTTGTTCTTTTCACGTTAGGGTCTTCTGTCATTACAGATATGGCAGGAACTCTCCGTGACGGGAAGAACTGACCGTTCATCTCGCCAAACTCGCACTCTTCACGGATGCTGAGTCTTCATTCAATAGGGAATGTGAACTATCTTCATGTGGAGCGTGAAGTTTACGGTCTTGAAAGTGTGTTATTTTTACATTTTGGCACACGGCCATTAAAAAATAACTACTTTCTCGACGAACGGGTGTTTCATCGGAGAAGACGATGGTAGTTATTCTTAACGGAGAAGATGACATCTTTGCTGCATGATCCCCATGGCCATATGGGCCATGGAGGCTATGCATCCCCCCTCCCCATGCGGAGGGGGTTGGCTACGGCCAATAACAACCACGGCCACCCCTTCGGTGGGGGTGTGCGGCCAACCCCATGCAAGGGGAAGGCCGGCCATGGCCATATGGGCCAAGGCCGGCCATGGCCAAGGGGCCAAGGCCGGCCAGGGCCGGCCCTGGCCTCAGGCCATGGCCTGGCCGGCCCTGGTAGAGGCCAGGGCCGGCGCCCTGGCCTCAGGCTAGGGCCTGGCCGGCCTGGCCGGCCCTGGCAAAGGCCAGGGCGCCTCTGCCAAGTCCGGCCTGGCCGGCCTTGGCCGGCCTCGGCCAGGGCCCTGGCCGAGGGGGCCAGGGCCCCCTAGCTAGCAAGGGCCCCCCTGGCCGGCCCTGGCCAGCCTCGGCCAGGGCAGAGGCCCTGGCCGGGGGGGCCAGGGCCCCTGGTCGGCCAGGGCAGAGGCCCTAGCCGACCAGCCAGGAACCCCTGGTCGGCCCTGGCCGGCCTCGGTAAGGCCAGGAACCCCTGGCCGGCCTCGGCAAGGGCAGAGGCCCTGGCCGGCCTCGGCCAGGCCGAGGGGAGATGGCCACGCCGAGGAGCCCTAAGGTACTGTCGGTTTCGGCCTCGGCCACCTGCATGGCCGGTCCATACGAGACCGGCGGCAGTTGTCTGCGGCAAAATTCTCCTGTAGGGGGGGAAGCGCCTGGATCCATACGGGAGCCGGCGGTGATTGCTTGCAGAAAACTCCCCTCAAGGAGAGTTCGGCCTTGGCCAAGTTGCGATGGTAACTCTCTCTTCGGAAGGAAGAAGAATTCGGCCTTGGCACGGCCACGACACGACCCCGACAATGGTCGGGGAATTGTCGAAATATTTCGGCTATGTCACCCTGTAATGGGGTGTAGGCCTTGCAAAATACGTTTGCAAAATACGTTTGAAAACTACGTTGTCAAAATACTGCAAAATACGTTTGCAAAATACGTTTTCAAAATACGTTTTTTTTCAAAAACGCTTTTCCGCTGCAAAGTACTATAAGAGTACTATCGTTTGATAAGTGAGAGGGAAATATTGAAAGTTGTTCTAGATGGTGATTGGAATCGTAGAGACCTTTCCGATTTTAGAGCAACATCTTCAATATTTTTTGAAAGTAACTTATCAAATATAATAATATCATTCCAAGTGGGATTTTTTCCAAGTGGGAGTGATATTAAACTAGTCTGAAATTTCCACATTCGATTGATTCAGCATCTCAATGGATCATGATTCGACCAGTGGTCTTTTGGACTAATTTGTGGGACACCTCGGCTCTGTCTGGGGATAGTGAACCATGGACTAGCCATTACCCTGGTCGGTCCGCTGGTCGAGACTGCTGCATTATACAAATGTGTTAAAATAGTGACTATAAATATGAAATTTATGCAATGTTTTTGATCGAACCTTCGTTTTATGTCTTTGCAGCATTTTAAAGCTAAAATGTCTTCTACCGCTAAGAACATCGTCGCTGAGTTGAACAAAGGTGAAAAACTCAACGGCGATAATTACAAACTATGGTCCATAAAGATACAATATGTTCTAGAGGAGCAAGAAGTGCTCGAAACTCTAAAGAACGTAATGATTGAACCCGAGTTGGGCACTACGGCCCAATACAGACGAGACAAGGAAGCTTTTGATGCTTGGTCTCGGAAGAACAAGATAGCTCGCATTACGTTATTGTCCAGTATGGCCGATGACATAATGCGCATCTTCCGAGAGCATGACCTAGCCATGGACATATGGTCCAAGCTAGAAGAGAAGTTTGGTGGCACCTCGGTGTCCAAACTTCGTTCTTTAACTATAAGATTTGATTTATACAAGAAATGTCCAGATCATTCCATGGGGAAGCATCTGCGACATATGTCGAATCTCATCTCAGAGTTAAAGGATGCAGGTCATGTGCTCACTGATGAGCAACAAATCCAAGCAGTCATACGTTCCCTACCAAATGGGTGGGACCAAATGAAGATGCATCTCACTCATAATGAGAGCATCAAGAACTTCAGCGATGTTTCTAAGCACCTCGAGTTAGAGGAAGAGCGGCTTGTGGCCGCCAAACCAAGTGCAGAAGTACACATGGTTGCTAGTTCCTCACACGGGGGGAAAGAAACGGAAAAATCATTCGAAGTTTACTAATGAACGTAATAAGCAACCAGAGTCTACCAAGAAACCCAAACATAAGGGTGGGCACAAGAAATGGCACAAGAAGAATGACTTGAAAAAGATCAAGTGTTTCAAGTGCAACAAGTTAGGTCACTATGCTCGTTCATGTACGAGTGGAGGTGACGAGGTAACTTGTAATAATACTAGTTACATATGTGTTTCTAGTTCAATATTTCTTGTAGAAGCTAATCCATTTTGGATAATTGATTCAGGTGCCACCGACCACATAGCAAGGGACAGACGGTCCTTCGTGGAGTATCATCGGATACCCCAAGGAACGAAGTGGATATATGTAGGAAACAACACACGTGTTGAAGTGAAAGGCGTTGGGACGTGCAAGCTCGTCTTGGACAACGGCTGCACTATCCTACTTCATGATGTTCTCTTCGCTCCGGATATTCGAAGGAATATTATATATGTGGTCGTTTTAATGGGTCTTGGTTATAGTTGGTTCTTCATAGTTGTAAAGTGGACTTGTCTTGTAATAATTCTTTAATTGGTTCTGGGTATGTTTTCAAAGGATTTGTTGTATTAAATACAATGTATGATTTCTCATTTTATAATGAAAATTTCCTTGTTGCAAATTCATCAAATTATGAGTCAGATGTAATTTGTTGGCATGCAAGGCTTGGTCACATTGGACCAACACGAATGGATAGACTTGCCAAACGTGGCCTTCTATCCAATGTTTCAAAAGTCGAAATGTCGACTTGCGAACATTGCCTTGTAGGGAAATCTTGTCGCAAGCCATTTGGAACCGGCACAAGGGCCGAGGTTACATTACAGCTCATCCATTCGGACATATGTAGTCCGATGAATGTCAAGACAAGACGCGGGAAGTCTTATTTCATCACTTTTATTGATGACTTCACCCGATTCGATCATATCTATTTGATATCCCACAAAAGTGAAGCATTAACCTGCTTTCAAAACTATATGAGTTTGGTGGAAAATCAATTAGATCGCAAGATTAAGGTCTTGTGTACCGATAGAGGCGGTGAATACCAATCAACAAGTTTTAAGGAACTTTGTGATGAAAAAGGCATAGTTCATCAGGTAACTATGCCTTATACTCCGCAACAAAATGGTGTTGCAGAAAGGAGAAATAGGACTTTAATGGAAATGGTCCGTTCAATGATGGCGCAAGCTAACTTGCCAATCACCTTTTGGGGTGATGCATTATTGACGGTCACTTTCATTTTAAACCGCGTACCCTCGAAATCAGTTAGCTCCACTCTTTATGAGTTGTGGAACCAAAGGTCTCCTGACTTAAACATTTTAAAACCTTGGGGATGTGCATCCTACGCACATATTTCCTCCCATAAGTATGGCAAACTTGGGCCAAGGGGGAGGAAATGTATCTTTATACGATACGCAAAAAACTCCAAAGGTTATGTTTTCATTGGTCAGGAAGACAATGGAGGTCTAATTGAATTTGAGTCGAGGGATGTCACTTTCTTGGAAAATGAGTTTCCAAGATAGGGCGAGATAAGTCAGGACTTATCTCTATTTGAGATTAGTGATCAAGAAGGATTACCTCATTCGAGTGGGAGAATTCTTGGTGAAGACGAAAATACGTTTCAAACTTCACCAATAGATGATACGAATGATACTAATCCTATTCCATACGGGAATAATGATCCAAGTGGGAGCAATTCTAACGACATTCCAAGTGGGAGTGAAATTAGAATTAATCTAAATTTGAGTCGACAAGGACTTGAAGAATCTCAAATACGACGTAGTAGTCGTACAAGGTTAGCTCCTCTAAGATTTGAGGATGAATTCCCGCGAACCTTTATGACTTTACTACAAGAAGATGACGAGCCTGCTACTTTCAAACAGGCAGTATCATGCCCTGCAAAAGTCAAATGGATGGAAGCGATGAAGGAGGAATTAGAATCCATGAAAGTTAACCAAGTCTGGGACTTGGTTGACTTACCCAGAGGACGTAGAGCTATTGGGAACAAATGGGTTCTCAAGATCAAGCATAAGGCTGATGGCTCTATAGACAGATATAAAGCTTGCCTTGTCGCGAAAGGTTTTACGCAACAGGAAGGGATAAACTACGAAGAGACCTTCTCACCCGTTGTTCGTTTTACCCCGATTCGTTTGATTCTGGCTATGGTAGCTTGCTTAAACCTCGAATTACATCAGATGGATGTAAAGACTGCCTTTCTCAATGGAGAATTGGACGAGGAGATCTATATGGAACAACCAACAGGGTTTGTAAAAGAAGGAAACGAACATAAGGTTTGTAAACTTCGTAAATCCATATATGGTCTTAAACAATTCTCGAGGCAATGGTATATACGATTTCAAGAAGTTGTCTTATCAAATGGTTTTTACCATGCTTGATGAAGATAACTGTGTATATATCAAGAGGATTAAAAGCAGGTATGTTATTATGCCTCTATACGTAGATGACATTTTAATAGCCGGAAATGACAAGGGCTTTGTGATGGATGTCAAGGCTTGGCTTTCATCAGTATTTGAGATGAAAGATATGGAAGAAGCCGCATATATCCTTGGAGTTAAGATTTCAAGGAATCGTTCGAAGAAACTACTTTCTATTTCACAAGAGACTTATATAAAGAAAGTTCTAGAACGTTTTAATATGCAGGACTATAAGTCCATTGATATTCCAATAAGCATATGCGATAATTTATGCCTGAAGATGTGTCCTAAGAACCAAAGGGAAAAGGAAATTATGAAAAAAATTCCATATTCCAGTGCAGTTGGTAGTCTTATGTACACTATGATGTGTACAAGACCGGACATCTGTTTTGCCGTTGGAATGGTAAGTCGTTACCAATCCAATCCAGGGCAAACACACTGGAAAGCGGTTAAGAGGATAATTTTACAAAAGACTATGATAAGAACAAGAAGGTAGACATAAGATACATATCTACGCATGAGATGATAGCGGATCCGCTTACGAAGGCGATCCCTAGAGATGTGTTTTACAAACACTTATCATCTCAAGGATTACGTAAGAGCTGAGTTGTATCAATGTATATTCCCATGTCTATGAAAGATCAAATTTAATAAAAGAATAAGTTCTTTTTTCGACATTGCATATGAGTTTCTTGAAAATGTTTGTGTACATTTTCTTTTAATCTCAGCTATGTTTTCTAGTATGTCGGATAGATTGAGGTTGGCTCTCTCACATGAGCAACCGCCTTTATTATATCAGACGGATAAAATAAAGATGAGACCTGTTTAAAGTCAAAATCGTCAGACGGATGATTTAGAGTCATGACTTAAACAAAATGGTCGTATGAAATATCTGCATCATATGGATGCTTACAAAAGATCTAAGAGAATTCTTAAATCCTATCTGTCTTATGCGGGATGTGGGTCCAGAAGATTATTTGAGTAGTAAAAGGGACTCAAAATCAGACATTGTGGTGTCTGATCATCGTCCTTACAACACCATTAAGACATACGCTCCCTGGAAAAGGAGTGATGTTGTAATACGTCTTCATATTACGTTTGCATTTGACCATTGGGTTAGAATAATAATTGTGTTTACTATTATGTGAGACCCAAAGACCACATGGGTCTTAACTCATTACACTTATGGACTCTAATTGGTTCCTTTAGATTTGACTGGGTGATTGCTATCTTAGCATGTTGCTTATGGACTATGGTCAATTCGGTCTAGCGGGGCATGTTAGAAAAGAAAGTCAAGTCAAGATCGAAAGGATAGCAAGAAGAGGAAGATTAATTTCATATTCACATTTGAACTTTAGAAATTCAAAGCTGGCCAGCCAATTGTAATCCAGATGGGATTCAATTGTTGAATATAAAATATAAGAAATGGGAAGAAATAATCTAGGGTAAAGCATGCGTTGATCTACTCAACTTTGCACCTCGAGGAGTGTTGTGTATCTCTAATAAGTGCACAACAGCGGACTCTATGCGCATGACGGTCACACGGTCTATTTCTCGGTATGATAAACAGAAGATCTAAAGGAAAATATGTTTCCTTACAATCCCCTCAAGTGTGAGTGGGAGATGTTGGATATGGACGACATATATACACCCATGAGGGGGATGTCTGAGGGCCTATGGACCTCAGATGTCGCTTGCACGAAAGCGTGCACGAAGGGAACCTTTTCTCGTGTGAAAAGGACCACTCGATAAGTGGAAAAAGTCACTTTATAAGTGCATAAAGGCACTTGATAAGTGAATGAAGAAGAGGATAAGTAAATGTGCTAATATAGGCTAATAAGCTTATATTTAGTTATTTCCTACAATAACTACCCCTAAAGCCTATAAATAGGACCCAAGGGTAAGGCATTTACACTAATCTTACCATGTCCATAAGTTTGCATAAGGCAACTTATGTTCTTCTTCTCCCTTCCATTAAATTCCTCTTCTAAATAGAGATTTAGACGGTGAAACGCTGCTTCGATCCTCCGTGACGAAGTACTGACCGTTGTGGCGAATCCGAGGGCGAAGTTCAGAGATTACGATGCCGCGTACGCAAGCGTAAGTCTCTCCTCTTCATTCGATCCTAACATCGTTGTTTTGACAGGATCCAATACCAACCACCCGGATCCCCTCCGGATACTTGAGTTAGAAACCCTAACTTAAGATTTGCACTATTAAATACTTGTGAAAAACCTTCACAAAGTCAAATCATACACAAAAGAAATTGTGACTCCCACAACCCAGGATCACAAACAAACTCTCACAACTGAGAGTAAAACACTTACAATATGAAAGTAAATGAAATACGAAATTGCTTACCGACAAAATCCTATGCCTTGAGTATAACTTACGATTTAGGGCAAAACGGATTTTGGGGAAGATGAAGAGGCACCAAACCCTAGCTCCAAGTAGATGACCAGCAATGGAGTCCTAGGTGGATGTTGGTGACCTAGAATCAAGCACTTGGCTTGGAAGGCTCACAATCAATGAATCTCTCTTTTGAAATAAAAGTGAGGGAGAGATTCTTGAAAGGAAATGAATGAGCTTTAAATGAGATTGAATGCTTTCTCTTTGATCTCTAAACTTCTCTTAATATCAGCCTTGAGTGCAATGAATGTAGCACACCAAGTATTTATAGGTTAGAGGAAAGAGAGAGAGAAAAACGTTTCAATTAAAGCTCCAACGGCTTTATTCTGAACCAAACTAGTCGGTCAAAGAACAACCACTGACCGACTAGTTCATCAACTAGTCGGTCGGTGAAACAACATGAACCGACTAAGAGGTGAACAGAGAATAGAAGAAAGTTCATACTTAAAGAACTAGTCGGTCCAAGAAGACTTTCCAACCGACTAGTTTCACAACTAGTCGGTTGGTGAGTGAACTTAGACCGACTAAGAGATAAAACAAATAGTCTGAGTACAAATTGATTTAGTCGGTCCAAGAACAAATGTTGACCGACTAGTTCATCAACTAGTCGGTCGCCAAATGTATATAGACCGACTAACGATAAACAGTAACTAGGCATGTACAGGGAAAGCTTAACTAGTCGGTCTAAGAAGAATCACTGACCGACTAGTTCACAAACTAGTCGGTCGGTGAGTCAACGTAGGCCGACTAACTGTAAACAGTAAAGAGCTTAGAATTGAGAAGGCAAACTAGTCGGTCCAAGAAGCATTACCGACCGACTAGATCACCATCTAGTCGGTTGGTTCTTCTTCTTGAACCAACTAACATGCACAAGAAGTCGCGAATCAAAGCGCGATGCTTCGGAAAAGTTCGTATGGACTTCTACTAAGATCCTAGCTCTAAGATAGGAGCGTTATGAAGATTAAAACGTAAGACCTACTCAAGGCTTAACATTCTACGGAATGAAGCTAAAAGACATTAAAAATAAACTTGACGAACCGTCTTCGAAAGCTTCGATCCGAATCTTCATGACTTCTAAAATGGTCCAAAAGCTTCAACGAAGCTTTAGGCATACGATCACGCGCTTTGAGAAGTCTCGAGACGTCGCTTTAGATGTTCATATGAATTTGGCGACGATCTCCATTACTGCGCTCACAAAGAGTTAGTTCACGATATATTTATGTTTGTTCATCATCCAAAACCAAATCCGGGGAGTCCAATATCCAACAGAACCTTGTTAGAATTGGAGGTAAACTTTGACAAAGATTTTCCTTGCTTGCATTTGAGGAATGCTTTGAATTGCTCGGCAAGCTCCTCAATTTCTTCTCCACTTGCATCTTTTTTCTCATCTTTTTCACTAGGAGCTTCTCGATGAAATTTCCTCCTCCATTTGATTGGCTCCTCTTTGGCATGGAATGCAACCCCCTTTTGCTTCTTTAGCTTCTCGGGCTTTGTTGGTTGAATCTCCTTCTTGTGTTGAAGCTTCACTTCATACGCCATGAGATTACCGATGCATTCCTCAACGTTATATTTGGATGTGTCATACGACTCCAAAATTCCGTTCGCCTTTGACTCCCAACGAGGTGAGAGAGAGTCAAGGATCTTCTCTACACGATCCTATTGGGAAATCATCTTCCCGAGTCCCTCCAAAGCGTTCACGATATCGGTGAACCTTGTGAACATTTCTGAAATGCTTTCACCTTTCTACATTTTAAACATTTCATATTTAGATCTAAACATAGTTTGTTTAGATTTCTTTACCTTCGTTGTCCCTTCATGACAAATCTCCAAGGTGTGCCAAATATCGTTGGCCATTTTGCACATGGAGATGCGGTTGAACTCATTTGCTGAGAGAGCGCAATGTAATGCATTCATAGCTCTCGCATTGAACTTGATCGAGTCCTTCTCCGCATTTTTCCTAGAAGCCGCGGGAGTAGGGTGCTTCTCAAATGGCACCTCCGTGATGTCCCATAGGTCTTGACCCTCCATGTAGATCATCATTCTGATCTTCCAACTTGGGTAGTTGGTTCTGTTGAAGAGCGGGGGTCGAACGGTTGAGTGACCTTCTTCATGAGACGCGGATGAGGCATTGAATGCCATCGTTGCAGTATGCTTTAACCTCGCTGATACCAATTGTAGGGATCGTCTAACCCTTGCAATACTAACAACACACACTAGAGGGGGGTGAAAAGTGTAATGACAATAAAATTGTCCAATTAAAATTTAACTTGCAAATGCGGAATTATAAATGCAAGAGGAATTAAAAGGCACAATCAATCCAAACGCAAACACAAAGTTTTACCCTGGTTTCCCAAACTTGGGTACATCCAGCCACACCAATATTCACTATATTCCCACACAGAGAAGTGAATACAAATCTCACAAGGAGATACCCCACAAAGAGGATTTATGTCCTACACAAGGACCCAACCAATCCTACACGAGGATCAAGACTCCCACACTGAGAATCACTAACTCCCACTCAGAGAATTAGGGTTAGCCCTACACTAGGACACTAGAACTCCCACAAAGAGAGTTAATTCCCACAAAGAGAATTCCATAGTCCCACACAGAGACAACCTCTCACAAAGAGAGAAACTCCCACAAAGAGAGTATCCTAATTCCACAAAGAGAAATAGGAAAACATATTACACCAAGTAAAGTAAATACTCTTACCTATGCCTTGAGATGCTTACATATGAATGAATGCAAGGCATGTAAGAGGATCTCCAAGTGTTGTGATATGCTTGAGAGCACTTGGATGATTTCCCTTGAGCTGGACTTCAATGCATGAAGATAGATGAATGCTCAATAGGGGAAAATGAGGGAGCTTGAGAGTTGCTTATTGATCTCTTGAGATTTTTTATAGAGTCAAGAGTTATCAAGTGTTGTCAAAAAAGACTCAAGGGATGGCAGCACACTCAAATATATAAAAACCCCATATCAAGCCCAAAAACCCAAGGAAACAGCCAAATGAACAATTCTGCAATGGGTAGAAACTGGGTGAAAACGACATGAACAATCGACTGTTGATCAAAAGACAGTCGACTGATCAACGGCTAGAAATACCCAACAGCTATATTCTGAGACAGGACAGTCGACTGATGAAGTCAATACAGCCGACTGACAAACAGGATAGGCGCCTATTAAACCTTCAGCAGGTGACTGCTGCAGGGGATGGATCGAAACAGAGAGTTGCACTCTTTCACCAATTATTCGCACAGGCGACTGATGTTAATAATACAGTCGACTGTCAAATAGTCAGGCGACTGT
The DNA here is from genome assembly GCA_030789695.1 of Scilla litardierei. Lineage (NCBI taxonomy): Eukaryota > Viridiplantae > Streptophyta > Magnoliopsida > Asparagales > Asparagaceae > Scilla > Scilla litardierei. The sequence goes on from CM061134.1 coordinate 92,680,556, forward strand.
ACATTCTTCATCAGTCGTCTACAGCATAATATGGAGTAAAGAAAGAGAGATGCAGAGATTGCACTTATGCTAGACAGGCGACTGTAAATATACAGGTGACTGTAAACTGATCGTCAGGCGACTGTGCGTAAAGCTCAAGTTTGAGTCAATTGAAATGTTGACTTGAGCTATGCAAATCAGGCGACTATAGAAGGATCTACAGGCGACTGGAAATCACCCAGTCGACTGTGTTTCCCTCATCAGGTGACTGATGGAAAGCTAAAGACTCCAATGAGTCTTTGGACAGAGTGAACCTATTGGGTTGGATTCTATGATAATCCTAAGGCTCACTAAGATGGTAAAATGCATATGCATGATAAGTAAACCATCTAACAAGGCATTACAATAACCTAGACTCAAAAGAGAGAGAAAACAATAAAGTAAATTACATGGATTACAATGCTTCTCAAAGAGTCTAAGTCTTCAATCTTGATGCCTTGATGCTCTCTATCATCTCCAAGCTTTGGCACTCCTTGAGTCCAAACTTTGGCCCTTCTTCACTTGATGTCCATCCTTGCACCAACTGATTAGTTTCCAAGAAAGATATTCTAGAAAATAAACTGTGAGACTAAAACATGAGAATCATTAGCAACAACATAACGTTGTGATCATCATCAAAATAAGATTGGTATAAAACACCAATACTCAACACACCAGGCACACAGGACAACAATCCAAGAAAAAGAAAAATTCATGAAGACATTGTGACAATACCACCACAGAAAAATGAGCTTATGTTCATACCCTCACCCCTCCGAGAATCCGCTGCAGAGGAAAAGCCGAAAGAAACTGAAATATCATTAAATTATGTACATATAGGGAAGTGTTGGATAGAAAGAGTACAATCGTCAACGATGACTTCACGTTTCATATTGCCATTCACGTCGCTGAAAGCGATGATAATGATCCACATTCTGTTGCTGAATGGTGTTAAGAAATGCAAAGTCATTGTATGGTCTTAAACAATCAAGAAGGATGTGGTACAACAGACTTAGTGAATTTCTTATACAATAAGGATTTCATAATAATGAAGTCTGCCATTGCATCTTTATAAGAGCAAAGGGAACATGATTCGTCATAATTGCAGTCTAAGTAGACTATTTGAATCTCATAGGATCTCCTGAAGAGATCGCTGGGATATCTGTAAACCTGACAAAAGAATTTGTAATGAAAGACCTAGGAAACATAAAATTCTGTCTTGTCTTACAGATTGAACTTCTAAAAATAGAATCCTATTACACCATCCACAAAGAAATTAGTACAAAGATTTCACATGGACCAATGTCATCCATTAAGTACACCTATAGTAGTACGCTTCATGGATGCACATAAATACCCCTTCCGTATGTTGAAAGAGAGTGGGGATATACTTGGTTCTGAAGTCTCTTATCTGAGTGCTATTGGAGCACTTCTATATCTGGCCAACTGCACATGTCCCGATATAGCGTTTGCGACAGTACTACGCACAAAGCGACACTGAATTAGGGTTAAACATCTTCTGCTGTACCTTCAAAGATCAATAGATTTGGGCTTGTTTTACAAAATAAAATCATCATCCACACTTGTTGGTTATGCTGATGTAGGATAATTCCTACAATGAAAAGTCGCAAACATTATACATGTTTACCTATTGTGGGACATCAATTTCGTGGAAATCTATCATGCAGACCATGATGGCGACCTCATCGAATCATTCAGAAATTCTCGTCATTTATGAAGCAAGTAGAGAATGCGTTTGACCACGCTCGGTTGTACATCACATCCTGGTGACGACCGGATTAAAAACTGGTGACCTTGAACCAACCACTATGTTCGAGGACAACACTGATTGTATTGCCCAGTTACGATGATGCTACATCAAAGACGACAGAACAAAGTACATCTCTCCTAAATTCTTCTGAATACATGAGCTGCAAAGAGATGACGAGATAGACGTCAGACAAGTGCAATCTAGTGACAACCTGGCAGATATGTTCACTAAGTCACTTCCTACGGCTACTTTTAAGAAGTTTGTACAAAACATTAGAATGTGGAGCCTAAGAGATCTGAAAGCCTAAGGGCTTGTACAGTTCTGGGAGAGTTAAAGGAATTTTTATTTTTTTTCTTAGCTATGGATTTTTCCCACAGGTTTTTACCTAGCCAAATGTTTTAATGAGACAAATCCTATTAACTCGGAATCCTGAAATATCCACCCTTTGTGATACTCATTTAAGCAGACTTTACACCTATGACAGGATAAGCGGGAGTGTTGTAAATGAAATATATATGTCAGAGGATAAGAGTGCATCCTCTCTCATTCCTTATAAATAAATGCATATGGTCTTCCCAGCCAACACAAATGAATCCAAATTAATGTAAAACCCGGCAGAGTCGTTATCCAAGCTATATTATATTACAAAATAATAATATATAAAATTCTAAACTAGATTCGAATTAAGTACATTTAATTTATCTTTTTTTAAATGCTCGATATTTAAATGGCCACCAAAACCGCTGATAATATGTGTGAGCGAGCATGCTTTCCACAGGGACACACCCGCCACTACTATTAATTATGATGGTCGGTACCCTGATTTAATTAGTACCTAATTGATTAGAATCATAATTTATTAGAATAATCTGGTATCAAATCAGGATCAGGAACCAATTTATTTATATATTTTAGATTCGTTATATGAAAATCCTCACAGATTTGGTGATGGTTTCATCTCATCTAGGATATTCAACAAGTATGATGTGTACCAACGTTGAAATAATAACTACAAGAAATACGAAGGACATGGTTAAAAATTAAAATGATGATTGGAATGAAGAGAATAACCTGTTTGTTTGGTAAGCATCACCATTAAGGTGGATAGTGGAAGTGGTGCCAAGTACTGGTGGGAATGGGGGCTGTTGGGTCAAGGGTGGCCCCTGAAAGGACATATTATATTAAACCACCTTCTTGGATTAGTAAAATTAGGGGTTGCAGACCGGATTGAAGTTTTACCCAAACCTGACTCGAGTTTTTGGATCAGGGTGGGGGTCAAAACGGGTTTGGATTGTACTCGGATTAAGCCGTTTGATCCCAAGAAATCTGGGTCTGGTATGTGTTCTATAAACTAACCCGAATCGATCAGGATTCAAACTTTTGATTTAATAATACCCAAACCCAAAGCCCACCCCATCTCTGTTAATTTCTCCCGACTCCCGACTCAAACTTGTAATCTGGGTCTCGTTGCTGCTCTACTTCGTGCTCACATCTTCCGCCTTTGTCCTCATTGGGTTCGCCGCTCTGGTTGCCACCTGTTACGACTAATATCAACGTGCTCGAATTACGACGGAATTATGAAGGCGGCCCTGAAGAAAGGCCCCCGCCGCTCTGGTTGCCACTTGTAATTTTGGATCAGCGTGGATAGCTGTCACGAACTGGTTGTGAAGGCGGCCCTGAAGAAAGGCCTTCGACACCGGGGCTTGAAGAAGTCGCTACATAGCGACCCGCCGAAGGACCTCGCCGGAATTATGGCCCGAGCGGAACGCTTCATGCTGACAGAAGAGGCCCTGGCCGAGGATGAGGAAAAGACCAGACGCGAGGCTAAGCGCGGTGAGAAGGAGCGCCGCAGCACGGAGGAGCATCGATCGGAGAAGAAGGCTAGAGGAAGACCACAGAGGGAAGAGCTCCGGCACTCCTCGGTGACCAACACCCCGGACGTGATCCTAGCGCAAGCCCAGTAGGAGGGACACGCGGGCCGACCTCCCCGAAGAATGAGGAAAGGCGGGAGAGATGAAGAGAAATACTGTAAGTACCACAAGGACAACGACCATGATACCGACGACTGTTGGCACCTAAAGAAAGACATTGAGAAGCTTGTGAGCCGTGAGCACCTGAAGAACTCCGCCAACGACCCCGCCTCGGGAGAAGGAACGTCCAAACAGCAGGACATGGGAAAAGGGGTGAACGCGGTCCAGACAGTTGCGCGTATCATCGAGTGAGGAGATAGAATGAAACAGCCGCCGATCCACCGGGGAGGGCTACCCTGTCAGAACCTCCCCCGTGTCTTGTCACCTTTTCTTTTTTCATTACTCCAAATGTATTGTCTCACAGAAATGAAGGCATACAATGCAAACTTTATCGCCTATTTTGAGCAGACAATTCAGGATGCGTAGGAGGACTCAATCAAGGCAACCGCGGTCCGACTGATATGGACCAGCCAGAATCGCATCGACCGTGAGGCGAGGGGCGACTCCCCTCGCCACCGAACGGATCTCCCTCGTCGGCCGTAAGCCGAGGGGCGACTCCCCTCGCCACCGAACGGATCTCCCTCGTCGGCCGTAAGCCGAGGGGTGACTCCCCTCGCCACCGAACGGATCTCCTTCGTCGGCCGTAAGCCGAGGGGCGACTCTCCTCGCCACCGAACGAACCTCTTTTGTAGGCCGTAAGTCGAGGGGCGACTCCCCTCGCCACCGAACGGATATCCTTCGTCGGCCGTAAGCCGAGGGGCAACTCTCCTCGCCACCGAACGAACCTCTTTTGTAGGCCGTGAGTCGGGAGGCGACTCCCCTCGTCGCCGAACGAATCTCCTTCGTCAGCCGTAAACCGAGAGGTACCCACCCCCGCAAACGGAGCAAAGCTTTCGCTCGCAATGTTGGGGGCAATTCTCCCATCCAACGAGCGAATCTCCTCCGGCGGCCGAGGGGCAACTCCCCTCGCCACCGAGCGAATCTCCTCCGTCGGCCGTAAGCCGAGGGGCAACTCCCCTCGCCACCGAACGGATCTCCTTCGTCGGCCGTGAGCCGAGGGGCAACCCCCCTTGCCACCGAACGAAGCACCCTCTCATAAGGCTGGGGGAAACTCCCTCAACCGAGGAGCACGACCGTCGGCCGTAAGCCGAGGGGCAACTCCCCTCGCCACCGAACAAATCTCCTTCGCCGGTCATAAGCCGAGGGGGCTCACCTCTGCGGACCGAACGAAGCACCCTCTCATAAGGCTGGGGGAAACTCCCTTAGCCGAGGAGCACGACCGTTGGCCGTAAGCAGAGGGGCAACTCCCATCGCCACCGAACAAATCTCCTTCACCGGTCACAAGCCGAGGGGGCTCACCTCTGCGGACCGAACGAAGCACCCGCTCATGAGGTTGGGGGCAACTCCCCCGGCCGACGAGCACGACGCCTGGTCATGAGCCGAGAGGGAACCCACCCCCGCGGACCGAGCACACCGCCCGCATGCAAGACTGGGGGCAACTCCCCCAGCCGAGGAGCACAACTGCCGGTCATAAGCCAAGGGGAACCTACCCCCGCGGACTGAGCAGACCGCCCGCTCATAAGGCATGATGTAACTCCCCCCGCCGAGTAGCGCGACTACCAGTCCTGAGCTGAGGGGTACCTACCCCCGCAGACCGAGCAGATCGCCCACGCCTAAGGCTGGGGGCAACTCCCCGGCCGACGTACATGACCGCCGGCCGCAAGCCACGGGATGACCTCCCTCGCGGATCAAGTGACCTACCCGCTTGCCTGGATGAGGATAATAGCCCCGACAAACAGACTCGGCGGGAAGAACGACACCCCAAACTGGGCGAGCTCAGGACAACACCCCTAGACGAGGGCGACGACACCCGTCCGGCCTAGGAACAATAAAGGCTATTCCGAAGGGGGAAACCTCCGAAAAAGAGACCCGTGGCACAAGAAGAACTAACTAGAAGATATCATTTTAATTAATAGGTATGGGTTACATATCGCTCAACAACGTCCTCACGAGCACTGCTGTTGACAACAAAATTTGTCACCCAAGAAAGGAGACGGGATACAAGGGCTTTACAAGGGTCCGGAGCGCAAGAGACAATGTCGCCAGGAGTCCGCAGCACCGTTGATGACAACAAAATTTATCACCCAAGAAAGGGGACAGGATACGAAGACTCTTTAGGGGTCCGGAGCACGAGAGATAGCGTCATCCGGTGCCTCGCCTTGCTCCGAGCCATGGGGATCGGCGTGTCCTGGAGGAGGGAGGATCAGCTCCCGAGCAAGCTCCACGAACTGTCGAAACGACTCCCTGACGACCTCCACTATGCGAGGGGCGAGGAGGTCCTCGTAAGTCCCGAAGACTTCCTTCAGGACCGTCGCAATCTTCGGCCCTATGGCCATGTCGACGCCCTTCTCAGTTTCCTCGGCAAAGCGGAGCCTCCGACGCAGCTCGGCAAGCTGGCCCCAAAGATCCTTCCTCTCCTGCCGAAACTTCTCCTCCGCTTCTCGGCTCAAGTCATTGACATCCTCAAGCTTCCGCTTGAGATCATGCACTTGAGACTCAAATTTGTCGGCACGACGGCGTTGCTGCTGAGCCTCCATGCGGGCACCCTGAAGGGCTACGTCAGCTTCCCCGGCCCGGGCACGTTCCCGACTTAGAGAATCCTCGAGGCTTCTCAACTGGGTCGCCCGACGCTGCGCCTCGAGAGCCATCGCGGTGGCCTGTAGATAAAAGGGAGGTGGATTATATCGAGGAAGACCGAAAGGCAAAACAATCATCTGAAAGGGGCAGGAATTCAAACCTGTTGGAGGTGATCGACCAGGGAATCCGACAGTACGTCCACGGGGGACAACTCCAAAAAGGAACGGTCCCCCGAAGGGACGGCGTCCGCCGCCGGCCGGTCCACCAAGGCCAAATCAAGACCTAGAACCGAACCCCTGAGAGGATCAACGAGGCCCGCTGAGGCGCTAGGCAGGACGCAGACAGCCCCCGAGACCGAAGGGGTAGCCGAGGGAGTATCAGCGGCGTGGGCGGCGGCGGCGGTCGTCGCGACCGCCCTGCCAGGATCCGTCGACGCGACGGCAGGGGTCGGAGAAGAGGCGCGCTCACCGTTCTTCCGCGACTTCTTCCCGATGGGGGCAGCGATCGCTGGGGGGGAGCGCTTGCGACTCCCGCCCACAGACGGTCGAGGAGCCGATCCGGGATCCTCAACAGGGAGGGGGTCGCCTCCAAAGACTTCCCTTCTGGGGGCACCAGATGCGACCCGTGGGGGTGACCTGGCCTCAATCCTTCCCAAAGGAGGCTCGGACCGGAGCAACTCTTCATCCACAGAGCGGTGAGGCGCCCGTCCGGAAGAGCTCCCGCGGCCCCGGCGGGATCCCAGGCGGATAAGCTCGTCGACATCGTGGGTGAACTCACGGCCCGCCATTCCTGCGAGAGGAAGCGAAATCAGGGTGAGCCAGGGGTTAAACGGAAGGAAGAGAGACAACTAACCGGGGGACCACAGAGTGCGCTTAAGAAGCAGGTCATCCAGCAAATGCCAGACCGACCTCTCTTTGAGAGAAAGGGACGAGATGAGGCGGGCCGCGGCCCGCTCTGCCTCGGATAAGGGTGCCGCCCTGTCGGTGTGTTGCGAACTCCCCCAACCTGTCAAGATCACCAAGACCCGGGGGAAAACAACAAAAACAAAGCTAGAATCCCAGTTTCCCGACCCAGGTGGCAAACCGAGAAGGCACACTCGACCCACACGGCCACGGAGGTGCAGCCAGGATCCGAGGCCGACCGTCTGGATCCAGTAAAAGTAAAAGAGGAGTGGGAGAGACAGGTCCAGGCCGTGAGTGATGCAAAGCGTAATGAACCCGGTCAACACCACGACAGAGGATGGCGTTAGTTGACACAGGGCGACTTTCAAGGAGTCAGTGTATTGAATGATAAAGGGGTGGAGGGGGAAACGGAGCCCCAGATGGAACATCTCGACGTAGATGCCGACCTCGTTACTCCACGGGAAGCAGACCCGCTCGTCCCCAAAGGGAATTCGGACGTCATAAGGATGACATATATACATCTTCAATATTTCCCTAGTAACTAAGAACGGGGCCATAGATGACGACCGAATGATCGAGGGAGGGATGCCCAACCGCTCGGAAGACGAGGCCACATCGTCCCCAATGGGATCCGGAAAAAGCTTTCCTTTTCCTTTATCCGGGACCCCCGGGGACGGCAAAGAAACTTTGAGCCCTGAGGGAGGGGCGCTATCGGGACTAGGCGTCGGTTCGCCAGGACGCGTATCACCTATTCTAAGCATGGCCATGGCCAGAGATAAAGGGTGGAAGGGTTAACTTGATCAAAGCTGGAGTAAAGACAAAGGTTGGGAGGAAGAAGCTGTCGGGACGGAGATCAAGAAGGAATGAGCGCGAAAGAGTTGAAGCCCGAGGGATCGGAACGTATATATAGAGGGCAACGGTGGGATCTTAACCGTCGGGAGAAGGCACGTGGCGACATCAAAATGGCGGCGACGCTTCGAAAACTGCACCAACGGGAGTTCAAACGGAGCGATAATAATGACCCCCATTTAATAGCGGAACCTCGACTGACCACCCGTCGGATCATGAAAGGGTCACATCACCCGAACCGAACCGACGGAAGCCGAACGGTCCGGGCGATGGGGGCAATTGTTACGACTAATATCAACGGGCCCGAATTACGACGGCCCACGACCCGACCTCAAAGGAGAAGCCCACTAGAGGAGACGAGCCTGCCCGAAGGGGGCCCACGGACGGAGCGGAAGGCCCAGCCACCTCGACCTCGGGTACGCCCAACTGGCCTCCATTCGGCCAGATTAACCGCCCCTCTGAATCCACGATCCCATGATGGCCATTAACGGACCCGTTAATGGGCCACCCCACGACAACACGCGAGTGGGAGGAGGCGGAGGCGGATCGTGGGGACATGAGAAGAGGCAGGACGTGGGGCAATCGCAGAAGACCCTATAAGGGGAAGGCCATGACGACGGAATGAGAGATCGAAACTCAGGTAACCAACACAGAGGTACTCCATCAACGACCTAGGCTTTCACCACTCCATTTGCTCCCTCCCCCAAAACTAGCGCCGCTTGGGTTGACGTTCCGGCTTCCACACAAGCCGGATCTCCCCCGCCGAGTATCCTTTCAGACCCTGATCTGACTTAGGCATCGGAGGGGCTTTGGCCGGAACCTAGGTCCGGCCTCCCTGACGAGTTTCTTCATCTGTCCAGGAAGAAGACATACGTGGCGCCGAGGCTACCCCTCAGCGTCGGCCGGCCATCACCGTCGCAGTCGTCAGGTCGACGACTGATCAAGTACTAACCTACTCGCAAAGCGCCGAGGCTACCCCTCGACGCGGATACGGCCAAGGCCGAGCGTGATCCAGCCGAGGCCGAGCGCGACTCACCGAGCCGATGCTTCCCCTCAGCTCCGGAGCGCCGAGAACAAGCGGGCTCGGCAAACCCAAGGGACCCTCAAGTCGGCCCCTTGACCACGTTGACCATACAGCCGACGGTCAACGAGCTGTGGTGAGAAAACACCCGTAAACACCACCATTTGTCCATCTCTCTGCCAAATTGATTACTTTGAGCTCTACACACTCGTCTCTGACCCAATGAATCTGAAGCCCTAGCATCACTGTTCAATCCTCCTGCGAGGCTGCTCGACCTTATCATCCTCCACCTCGAATCCTTCCTCTCCCTCCTCTGATTCTACACTTCTGCCTGCATCGTCGCTGCTCTGCTTCATCTTAATCTCCTCCACCTTTGTCCTCTTCAGGCTTGATGCTATTGCACGCTACTGATGTTGGTGCTGCTTGTCAATGGAGGACAGAATGTGATGGAGAAGAAGTTGGTGGTAGGTTGATGATGATGATGGAGGTGATGGAAGTGGACCAGTTGGTGATGATGGGTGGAAATGACGGTCAGTGAATGTCACGACCCGCTTCCCTGAAATGGAGTCGAGACGTGAGAAGGTCCGCACGAGAGTGGAGCTGTGAAGCCCCAAACCCGATAAGCGTAATTAAAACATAAGCAGGTCCCTGTAACCACAACGGAACAACATTAATAATAAAAGGAGAGACTGAAATAAAAAATTCACATCTCACACATTGTCCAACACGAAAATAAGTTCAACATCCAGAAAAGCCACCAGGCTAAAAGAAAAGAGTCCAAGGCCCAAAACAAGGCCAACGAAAGCAACGACATAAATAAGTATAGGTGCTACGCACCGATAACAAAACAATTGTCTAATAAAAGTAAAACACAACGGAGACACTAGGACTGGTCCCCAGTGTCCACGTACTCCCCGTCAAACACGGGCTCGGGCTCGGCGTCAGCAAACACCTCGTCCTCAACAAGGTACTCGTGCTCGGGATCTAACATGTGTCACCCAAAAGAGTAAAGGGGCACATGTCAGCAAGTCTAAAAGACTTGGGCAAGGAAACTGAAAGTAAGGCAACTAGCAACCTAGCAGTTTAGTATGCATGACATGACAGTTATAACATGAGTGCATAATTAAGACATGGCAAGACGATTTGTACTTGAGAGCAATCATCGGGACAAGACAAGACAAGAGTAGCCAAGCTACTATCAATTCCAATCAATTCACTATTCACGTTGTTTTGTAGATGTTTACGCCTTACAGCTGAATGGGTTCACATTCGCTGATTGGCCGCTTAACAACAACCCCACCCAAAGAGTTTACGCCTTACCACTGCAGTTGCTGATCGGGCAGACTCCCAGTTGATTGGTCGCTTAACTCTTACCCCCAATACCCACACGTAATGGAGCCAGGGTCCCCGCACATGAGCTCAGCAAGTGAGCCGGGGTTGCCCCGCACATGAGCTCGCATTCTTAAACATTTGGCGTAGGGGTGCACCTAGCCGGAAACACGCAATTCGGGCATTGGCTATCAACCAACACATGGCCCGCTTCTGGAACACGAGCCAGGAACACAAGCAATGTAGCAAAGCTACGCAATCACTGAATTACATGAAGGATGCAATGACATGACAATTAATTTGCGTACCGATAATAGAAAGTAAACGTGACATGATAGTTGTGCAACATGCTAAATGTCGGAACTAGATTCGTTGTCAAGCTAGTTCCCCAATTTGCGCCTAGGCGAGTATCATTTCGTCGCCTAGCCTCTTTTACGCCTACAACAAGCAAATGGCCTAAAACATGGCCTAAACCCTAAGTGGCAAGTTTCACTCGCCTAGCACCGGGGATGACGACCACTTCGTCACACGGATGCTAATCTACGGGGAAGTCGCTGTTTTGGGGGAACAATCAACAAACAACATGAAATATTATTAGGGTTTCATAAAAATATAAATAGGTTATAAAAACAACGGTAGATCGATTTCTTACCGAGAGGAGGCGGAAGAAACACTCCGGGGAACCCTAGGATCAGATCTGGAAAAGATTGGGGAAGTTTGGAGAAACTAGGGTTTTGGAGGATTTGGGGATTTTGATGGATTTTGATGGATTTTGATGGAGATTTGGGGAAGATGAGAGGTAGATAGAGTGAATGGATGGATTGGATGATGGATTTAGGGCTTGGAATGAAGGATTGAAGCTTGGAGGAAGATGGGGGCTTAAGGGGGAAGATTTTAGGGTTTTGGATCGTGTTGGAGGAAGAAGAAACGTTTGGGAGGGGTATAAATAGGTTGGGCTGGCGGCTGCCCAGAAATTAGGGTTTTAACACTGGTTAGTCGGTCAAAGAACAACCACTGACCGACTAGTTTGACAACTAGTCGGTCGGTCGACCAACGCAGACCGACTAAGTGCAAACAGTAACTCCTGAACGAAAATAGGATTTAGAGTTAGTCGGTCCATGAACAAATACTGACAGACTAGTTTTGCATCTAGTCGGTCGAAAGATGAACTTAGACCGACTAAGAATAAACAGTACTGATACTAAAATTTAGATGATGTGTTAGTCGGTTAAAGAAGCATTGCTGACCGACTAGTTTGCAACCTAGTCGGTCAACCAACGTTCTTAGACCGACTAACGATAAACAGTAACTCCTGAGAATTTTAGAAAGCTAACTAGTCGGTCCAAGAAGGATTGCCGACCGACTGGATCGTCATCTAGTCGGTCGGTGCCCCTTCTTACACCGGCTAATGAGCACCAAAAGTTCCGATACGGAGCGCGGAGCCCCGGGATCGATTCCTAAGACTCCTAGGCTTGATCTAACAGTTAGATATGACCGTTAAGAAGCCCGTCACGAACGACGTACTTCGAAATCGACGATCCTAAGGAAGAAACGAGAAAATACGACGAATCGATCGAAAATGAAAACTACGGAGACGAAAACCACGCATGAGGAGAAAATCCACCAAAACATATATTATATTATATTAAATCCAGATACATGAAAAGCAGTCGTTACATCCTCCCCAACTTAAGAAAAATTCCGTCCTCGGAATTTCCAAATACTCACGAGTCCGGAAACAAAAGTGGGAAACGCTCTCGCATCTCATCCTCATTCTCCCAAGTAGACTCTCCAGGTGAGCCGTGTCGCCACATCACCCTCACAAGATTGACAATCTTGTTCCGAAGCGATTTCTGACGCCTGTCCAGAATCTGCACTGGATGCTGGTCATACGTCAAATCGGGGCGAACGGTAATCTCTGAAAAATCCACCGCATGAGACGGATCGCTAATGTATCGACAAAGCTGCGACACATGGAAAACATTGTGAACTCCTTCCAAAGATGGCGGCAAGGCCAAGCGATACGCTACCTCGCCAACCCTCTCCAAAACGTCAAATGGTCCAATGTATCACGGGCTTAACTTTCCACGCTTCCCAAAACGAATCACACCACGATTCGGGGAAATCTTCAAGAACACATGGTCGCCCGGCTGAAACTCTAAAGGACGACGTTTAGCATCCGCCCAATGCTTAAAACGGTCCTGAGCAATTCTCAACCTCTCCCGAATATTCCTGACGATCTCCACGGCCTCCACGATCATCTCAGGTCCCAATAACTCCCGATCACCAATGTCATCCCAACTCAATGGCGATCGACATTTCCTCCCATAAAGAGCGACGAAAGGCGCCATGCCAATACTCGCCTGGAAGCTGTTGTTGTAGGAAAACTCTACCAGATGTAGATGGTCCTCCCACGAACCCTTGAAATCCAACATGCACGCCCTCAGCATGTCTTCCAAAATCTGAATCGTCCTCTCGGACTGGCCATCCGTCTGCGGATGGTACGCCGTGCTGAAACTCAGACGCGTACCCAAGCTCTTCTGCAAACTCTGCCAGAACTGAGATGTGAACCTCGTGTCTCTGTCAGACACGATACTCACGGGGACTCCATGAAGTCGCACAACTTCCTGCACGATTCACGTTACATCACTATCCAAACTAGGAAAAAGGAAATAAAACGGAGAGTAAAAGAATTTTACCTCCATATATCTCCTTGCTAGCGCCTCAGTGGACTGTTCCACTCGGAACGGAATAAAGTGCGCAGATTTGGTCAATCGATCTACGATCACCCAAATCACGTCATTCTGCTTCGGACTCCGAGGTAGTCCAGTCACGAAGTCCATAGTGATGTGCTGCCACTTCCACTCCGGAATCGGAAGCGGTTGTAGCAACCCGGCCGTACGCTGATGCTCCGCCTTCACTTGCTGGCAAACCAAGCACTTGGATACACTTCGAGCCACGCTTCTCTTCATACCATGCCACCAATAATTCAGACGAAGATCCTGGTACATCTTGGTGCCACCAGGATGCACAGAATACGGCGAACTGTGTGCCTCCACCATCAGCTCTTCTCTGATATCCCCAGCTGGCACACACAACCTGGCTCCAAACCTCAGCGAGCCATCCTCATGAATCAAAAAGTCAGTCCGCAGACCGGCTTCCACCTGCTCCCGAATCTTCACCAGCTTCGGATCCTCAGCCTGGCCAGCCTTAATCCGATCCACGATCATCGACTATACCTGCATGTACATCAACGAAGAAGCCTCCCCAGGAAGAACAATCTCCATGCCAGACTCGCAAAAATCCTGCTGCAATATCCACTGCGAGGTCAAAATCATCACCGCTGGAAGCCTACTCAGCGCATCAGGAACCACATTCACCTTGCCAGGGTGATACTGCAAATCAATCTCATAATCTGCCATAAGCTCCAACCATCGACGCTGTCGCATGTTGAGCTCCTTCTGAGTAAAGATATACTTCAAGCTTTTGTGATCGGTGAAAATCTTCACTTTCTCACTCAGCAAGAAGTGCCTCCAAATCTTAAGAGCAAACACAACGGCAGCCAATTCCAAATCATGCGTCGGATAATTCTTCTCATGAACCTTAAGCTGACGAGACGCATACGCCACAACATGACCGTGCTGATGCAACACACAACCGAGACCCTTGCCAGAAGCATCGCAAAAGATCTCAAATCCACCGCTGCGATCAGGCACAACAAGAATAGGGGCAGTCGTCAACCTCTCCTTCAGAATACCAAAAGCACTCTCACAATCACCCGACCAAACAAAAGCAACATTCTTCCGCGTCAACCTGGTCATCGGCTCAGCAATACGAGAAAAGTCCTTAATGAAACGCCGATAGTAACCAGCAAGTCCAAGGAAACTCCGAATCTCAGACGCAGACGACGGAACAGGCCACTCCCTGATGGCCCTAATCTTCTCGGGATCCACAGAAATACCATCTCCAGTCACCACGTGCCCAAGAAAAGCGACTCGATCCAGCCAAAACTCGCACTTCGAAAACTTAGCATACAAACGATGCTTCCTCAGAATCTCCAACACCGTCCTCAAGTGCGAGGCATGCTCTTCCTCCGACTTCGAATAGATCAGAATGTCGTCAATAAAGATAACGACAAACTTATCCAGAAAGTCGTAGAAAATCAGGTTCATCAGATTCATGAAAACTGCGGGCGCGTTAGTTACGCCGAAAGGCATAACTACGAACTCATAGTGTCCATACTTCGTCCTGAACGCTGTCTTCGGAACATCATCCCTCTTCACCTTCAACTGATGGTAACCACTCCTCAAATCCAATTTAGAAAACACCCTCGAACCTCCAAGCTGATCAAAAATATCATCGATGCGAGGCAACGGGTATTTATTCTTAATGGTCACCGCATTCAATCCCCGATAGTCCACGCACATGCGACGCGAACCATCCTTCTTCTTCACCAACAGCACAGGCGCTCCCCACGGAGACACACTAGGATTAATATAACCCTTCTGCAAAAGCTCATCCAACTGCTTCCGCAACTCTTCCAATTCAGCAGGTGCCATACGATACGGCGCCTTCGAAATCGGCTGCGCACCTGGAACGAGGTCAATAGAAAATTCCAGAGCTCGATCAGGCGGCAAACCAGACATCTCCTCGGGGAAGACGTCGCCAAAATCACGCACCACAGCTGGCCACTCCAGCTCCATCTGCATAGCCACAGCCTCCACTGGCCTGGCCCGAAATCTGACAGGACCAAGCGAACTGCTACCACGACTGAACTCGAACACTGGATGTCCGGGAATCTCGAACACCACCTTCTTCCACCGACAGTCGATCATAGCATAGAAGCTCGCAAGCCAGTCCATCCCAAGAACTGCATCATAGTTGATGATGTCGTGGACAATGAAATCAGCGAAAAGCTCATGTCCACAGACCACCAACGAGCAAGAATTGCAACCACGATGCACCGAGACCACGCCATTCCCTGTAATGATATTCCAACTCTGGGGAAGAGGGGACGTCAACAAGGAATGCCTCTCCACGAAGCTCCGAGAAATAATGCACATCGATGCACCAGAGTCAAAGAGGACTCGTGCATGAAATGTGCACACCAAAACCACACCTAACAATCAATTAACAATCAAACCCTAGTCTAGCAAACAACCATGTTCAAGCAAACAATACAATCTACCAATCAACCAACTAGGAAAGTAATAGCTAGATTGAGGATTACCTGCGATAACCTCATCCACAGCATCGCTCTCCGCAGTGGTCATCAGAAAAGCCTGCCTCCTGGGCGGAACAGCCTGCCGAAAAGCCTGCCCCTGCGGAACAAGAGCCGCTCCACGTCCAGCAGGAACAGACGCTCGCTGAGCTGCAACGGCTGAGCTGCAACAGGAGCCCTCCATAGCTGATTCGCATGCCGACAATCTCTCGCGACATGGGAGGCATCACCGCAAACCAGACACTGGCCCAAAAACTTCCGACACTGATCCTTGACGTGGCCAGGCTTACCGCAGAAATGGCAAGACTTCAGAATAGGCCCTCCCGGCCTCTTAAACTGAGCGGACTGATTAGGCCTGAATCCAGGTCTAACCACAGCTCTCACCTGTTCCACATGCCTCTTCCCAGTACCAACCAAAGATCCTCTCCTCTGGTTCACGAGCAGCTCCTGCCTCTTAGCAGCGACCAGAACCTTCTGATAAGATTCCCGGTCAGAAGAGGTCACAAAACTCTGGAGCTCTGAAGCAAGCCCCTGCAGGAACCTCTGAGCTCTCTCCTCAGCGTCCTGCACTATCTTTGGTGCAAACCGACTAAGCCTCATGAACTCCTGGTGGTACATGTCCACCGACGAGTTCCCCTGCTTCAGGTCGATAAAACGCTGCAGCATCTCTTCCCTGGCAGCCTTCGGGAAGAACTCACCATCAAATCTGGCCTTGAAGGTGGCCCAAGCTACCGGCCCCACCAACAACTTCTCCTCCGCATCCCACCAATTCCTGGCGTTATCCTTCAGCTGCCTCTTAGCCAAATCAACCCACCTAGCCGGGGTGATCTTGGCCATCTTCAGATTGTCCTCGATGTTCCGAATCCACTCATCGGCAGCCAGAGGACCCTCAGAACCATCAAAATACGCGGGACCCAGCTCCCGAAATTGCTTCGCTCCTGGATCAGAGCGAGGGACATCCGGAAGAGCCCGGGAAGCATGAGCAAGTGGGGCATTCTGGACTTGCAGAAGCATGCCCTGCTGCACTTGCATCATCTGCAGCATCATCCGCATCATCTCACCGCTGGTGGGTTCCCGCTCAGGCTCCTCATCATGAGGGAGCACACCACTGCCCCGACCACGGGTGAAACGCCTTCCTGCCATCTAATGACACGGAGAACAAATCCAATTAGGCTCATAGTTTATGACATCGGACGTCGAACTTAGTTTATTGGACATTCTAATATTATTATTGCTATTCCAAAAATCGCAGTTACAGAGGGACCTGCATGGGCCACCACTAAAACCTGTCACGACCCGCTTCCCTAAAATGGAGTCGAGACATGAGAAGGTCCGCACGAGAGTGGATCTGTGAAGCCCCAAACCCAATAAGCGTAATTAAAACATAAGTAGGTCCCTGTAACCACAACGGAACAACATTAATAATAAAAGGAGAGACTGAAATAAAAACTTCACATCTCACACATTGTCCAACACGAAAATAAGTTCAACATCCAGAAAAGCCACCTGGCTAAAAGAAAAGAGTCCAAGGCCCAAAACAAGGCCAACGAAAGCAACGACATAAATAAGTATAGGTGCTACGCACCGATAACAAAACAATTGTCTAATAAAAGTAAAACACAACGGAGACACTAGGACTGGTCCCCAGTGTCCACGTACTCCCCGTCAAACACGGGCTCGGGCTCGGTGTCAGCAAACACCTCGTCCTCAACAAGGTACTCGGGCTCGGGATCTAACATGTGTCACCCAAAAGAGTAAAGGGGCACATGTCAGCAAGTCTAAAAGACTTGGGCAAGGAAACTGAAAGTAAGGCAACTAGCAACCTAGCAGTTTAGTATGCATGACATGGCAGTTATAACATGAGTGCACAATTAAGACATGGCAAGATGATTTGTACTTGAGAGCAATCATCGGGACAAGACAAGACAAGAGTAGCCAAGCTACTATCAATTCCAATCAATTCACTATTCACGTTGTTTTGTAGATGTTTACGCCTTACAACTGAATGGGTTCACATTCGCTGATTGGCCGCTTAACAACTACCCCACCCAAAGAGTTTACGCCTTACCACTGCAGTTGCTGATCGGGCAGACTCCCAGTTGATTGGTCGCTTAACTCTTACCCCCAATACCCACACGTAATGGAGCCAGGGTCCCCGCACATGAGCTCAGCAAGTGAGCCGGGGTTGCCCCGCACATGAGCTCGCATTCTTAAACATTTGGCGTAGGGGTGCACCTAGCCAGAAACACGCAATTCGGGCATTGGCTATCAACCAACACATGGCCCGCTTCTGGAACACGAGCCAGGAACACAAGCAATGTAGCAAAGCTACGCAATCACTGAATTACATGAATGATGCAATGACATGACAATTAATTTGCGTACCGATAATGGAAAGTAAACGTGACATGAAAGTTGTGCAACATGCTAAATGTCGGAACTAGATTCGTTGTCAAGCTAGTTCCCCAATTTGCGCCTAGGCGAGTATCATTTTGTCGCCTAGCCTCTTTTACGCCTACAACAAGCAAATGGCCTAAAACATGGCCTAAACCCTAAGTGGCAAGTTTCACTCGCCTAGCACCGGGGATGACGACCACTTCGTCACACGGATGCTAATCTACGGGGAAGTCGCTGTTTTGGGGGAACAATCAACAAACAACATGAAATATTATTAGGGTTTCATAAAAATATAAATAGGTTATAAAAACAACGGTAGATCGATTTCTTACCGAGAGGAGGCGGAAGAAACACTCCGGGGAACCCTAGGATCAGATCTGGAAAAGATTGGGGAAGTTTGGAGAAACTAGGGTTTTGGAGGATTTGGGGATTTTGATGGATTTTGATGGATTTTGATGGAGATTTGGGGAAGATGAGAGGTAGATAGAGTGAATGGATGGATTGGATGATGGATTTAGGGCTTGGAATGAAGGATTGAAGCTTTGAGGAAGATGGGGGCTTAAGGGGGAAGATTTTAGGGTTTTGGATCGTGTTGGAGGAAGAAGAAACGTTTGGGAGGGGTATAAATAGGTTGGGCTGGCGGCTGCCCAGAAATTAGGGTTTTAACACTGGTTAGTCGGTCAAAGAACAACCACTGACCGACTAGTTTGACAACTAGTCGGTCGGTCGACCAACGCAGACCGACTAAGTGCAAACAGTAACTCCTGAACGAAAATAGGATTTAGAGTTAGTCGGTCCATGAACAAATACTGACCGACTAGTTTTGCATCTAGTCGGTCGAAAGATGAACTTAGACCGACTAAGAATAAACAGTACTGATACTAAAATTTAGATGATGTGTTAGTCGGTTAAAGAAGCATTGCTGACCGACTAGTTTGCAACCTAGTCGGTCAACCAACGTTCTTAGACCGACTAACGATAAACAGTAACTCCTGAGAATTTTAGAAAGCTAACTAGTCGGTCCAAGAAGGATTGCCGACCGACTGGATCGTCATCTAGTCGGTCGGTGCCCCTTCTTACACCGGCTAATGAGCACCAAAAGTTCCGATACGGAGCGCGGAGCCCCGGGATCGATTCCTAAGACTCCTAGGCTTGATCTAACAGTTAGATATGACTGTTAAGAAGCCCGTCACGAACGACGTACTTCGAAATCGACGATCCTAAGGAAGAAACGAGAAAATACGACGAATCGATCGAAAATGAAAACTACGGAGACGAAAACCACGCATGAGGAGAAAATCCACCAAAACATATATTATATTATATTAAATCCAGATACATGAAAAGCAGTCGTTACAGTGAAGAAAGGTCAAAATGATGGATTGGTAAACTTGTTGTGGAGTATGTATGCTGATGGAGGTTATGGAGTTGGTGATGATCAGTATTTTGTGATTGTTATGAAATGATGGTGTTGATAGACAATAATTGGCGCTAATGATTGTCAGTGAAGAGATGTGGAAATGATGGTAGGTGGAAGGATGATTGTGGGCTTTGATAAAGGAGTAGAAGAAGAGACAATGAGTGGACATCGAGGATCATAGAGATGAGAGCTCCTAGAGCTTTCAAGCATGGATCGCGCTAGAGAGGTTGTATTTAGGAACCCAATGACTTCGGGAACGAAGTCATTAGATTCGTTAAAGGAGATGAGCTCTGGCTTCAGGATAGACTGGGATTTGGGATCAAAGTGATCGGCTTCGGGTGATCCGAATTTGACCCGAATTTGATATGGGTTTTAGGTTCGTGATGTGGATTTAATCCATGCCGAGTTCATGTACACCCTCTAATGGATGGGTTCAGGCTTGACCAGACCCATTTGCCACCCCTAAGAAAATAATGTTTATAAAACACAAATTATACCATGATTATTTACACCTCAAACTGGAGGCAATATGATTCGAGGATGTGGCATCTGAGCAAATGTTTGTTGTCAAAATCGAACCGATCATAAAACTAAGAAGGCAAGCATTTCAGTTTTTACCATCGCCAGTGCATCTAAGGGCCTGTTCTTTTGCTAGAAAGTTGGCGAGAAAGTGGTAAATGGCCACTGTTCACGCACTGTAGCGTGTATTCTCGTCCCGCTTTCTATGTGGGCTGTTCATTTGCTAGAATGTTGATTTGGGAGTCTTGGCTGAGGTGGCGGCAAAAATTGAGAATCTCACCTTCTTTGGTTTTCTCCGCAAAACACGGGGATTTCGCCGGAATCTCTCCCAAAGCTGGCAACCCCGAGGTGTTATCATCTCGGTATGTTATCACCTCACCTACCTCACCTCGGGGCTGCCTTCCTCCTTCTCCCCTTCGCTACTACCTTCGCTTGTTCATGTTGTCTTTGTGCGAAAACCCTAAAAATTTTCGCCACCGGCCCATCGTCTGGAAGCTGGTGCCTTGTTGGGTTACCGACTTTGATCCCCTTCTTCGCAGATCGTTGGGAGTGTACTAGGCGTCTTGCTTCCTCTTATGTCTTTTGGCTTCTGATCTGCGACTGATGTATAATTTACGTGCATACTTCACCTTCGCTGATTCATTCGATGGATCTTGTTGCCTTTGTTCGAAAACCCTAAAATTCCCCTCATTGTGTTGTCAGGTAGTTTGAGCCTTTGTGGGTAGCCAAAATTGATCCCCTTCTTCGCAGATCGTCCGGAGTGCCCAATGCTTCTTGCTGTCGGTGAGGAAAGTTTACTCTTGAGTCTTTTGGCTTCTGATCTGCGACGGAGGTATAATTTCTGATTTAACTTTGTGTGTTCGTATGGTTGATTGCAGATCTACAAAGTGGATCAAGCTGATTTGCTTTCTTTGCTGCAATTGTTCCGCAAATGTGTGGATTTCTCTCAATAATATGTGTTGGATATTCAGCAAATTTGGGGATTTCTATCTATATATGGGTTTCATTAGCGATAATATGTGGATTGATAAATTATCAGGTTGTTGAAACCATGTCGGGTTTAGAAAACCCTAATTTTCATGCTGTCATTGGCGTGGACAGTGGGGGTTCCCACATTCTCGCCCATATTCTCGCAATAGAACATGCCCTTGGATGAAAAAGCATTTCATACACTTCATGACGTCGCAATCTAAGCCAATTCAAGCAAGCTGAACCCGTATTATATGTTTTCCATGCATTCAACAACTTGTGTGTTTCCCAAGGATTTTCTATGCATGTTTTCTTGGTTCCTCTCATTTTCTATGTTTCATTCCTTTCTTGCATTCATTCCCAGATTTTTTGTGCATGATCCGTATGCTTGGATTTCCATGCCAAGTAATCTGCATGAGTTGATTTTTGGGAGTCATCTTTTGTTTTTATTGGCTTGGTTGCTTACTTTCTATGGTTTTTATCAAATAGCGCAATGATGAAAACAAGAAAATGAATAAATTTTTTCTTTATATTCCCAATTAAGTGGACGGTTGGCTTGATTGTTTCTTTATTCCCCAAGTTGCTTGATTTCCTAAAAAAACATGCCTAATAATTAATGGTATGTAATATGAGTATATCAGTTTGTATATTAGTTGCATTCATGTCTTGCCTTTCCTGCTTGTTGTCTATGGTTTTTATGATGGATCTGAATTGGATGACTTGTGTTCCATGGCTACATCATTTGTATATCATTGTAACTTGGGTAGATAATGAAGAAACAATTGCCAGCAACCACATTGGGAAAAATGAAAAAACAACTTTTACTGAGGGCTACACACACACACACACACACACACACACAAATTATGCTTTGTCTATGCTATGTAAGGGTTTTTGCTTTGTCTATGTGTAACTTCTGATTTCTGCAAATGATGTCAACATACGGGTGTTATTTATTGTGTTTATTGTATGATTGTTTAGGTACGCTTTTTACAAAACCTTTTCTCCTTATACATGTCTTTTATATTAAAATTATTTTTTGTTATTGTGTTTATTGTATGATTGTCTAGGTACAAATGAGTTTAGGATCGAGCTCTTCTATTTGCTCCCCGACCATGGGAGGCATTCTATTATGAGTTGAATTCAGATGTTGATGACTTCAGGACTTACCACTGTTGTCTTATGGTGCCCATGAGGACTTCATGGACCAGGAGCAACCCAGGCCGAAGATTTTGGAGTTGTATGTCTATAGGAAAAAAATGCAAATTCTTTGAATTGAAGGACCCCCCCTCACGGTGAGTGGTCCACATTTGTTATACATCATTTAATGGATGAGAATAAAAGAGGGCCAAGAATAAAAAGCTCTTCGAGCTCACTGTCTGAGAGGAGGTTGTTGGAGATATTGGGGCGGTTGGAAACGGGCGTAAGAAATTTTGAGAGAAACAAGTAGAAAATGGATTCAATTAAGATTGTATTGTTTTCTCTCATTGTTGTACTATTTTTTATGTTAATGACGTTGTATAACAAGTTTGACTGATTTGGAGATGAAACAATTTGTATAACGACTATGGTTTGTTATCTGTTGCAGTAGGAGTTCTATTTGGGGGGGGGGTCCATTGGTATCTGTTGCATGCATGTCTTGCCTTTTGTGTATATCAATTTCATGTCTGTCTTGCCTTTGCTACTTGCAAATTTGTGGATTTTTATGATGGACCTGACTTGGTAGGAATTGTGTTCCATGGATACTGCTTTTATATATCAGTTTCATTCTGTCTTGCCTTTTGATGCTTGATGCCTATGGTTTTTATAATGGAGCTGTATTGAGGGATGTTGGGTTCCATGTCTTCTGCTTTTGTATATCATTTTCATGTATGTCTTTCATTTGCTGTTTGCTCTCTATGATTTTTATGATGAAGCTGACATGGGGGGATTTGGGTCCATGACTACTGACCTTGCATATATCCGTTTCATACATGTATTTACTCGGCTTCTTGCTGTCTATGGTTTTTTGCTTGAGCTGAAATGGTGAAAAATATCCCAAATTTATCATTTCATTTAGGGGGTAACCTTACTTAGGTTCACACATCTCACAATCCAACTTTCTTCAACCAAAATAACACAAGAATGTGGAGTGGGCCCTACAAGAAATTCTCAACTCCACTTTCCATCCAACTTTCCACCAGAGAAATACACTACACCAATTTTCTCTCTCCCAAGATTCCACACCATCTAACTTTCCACATTTCCACATTCTAGCAAAAGAACGGGCCCTAAACTGAACCCGGTTTGTATTGTTAGACATTTTTAGCAAAATAATTCATAAAAGTTAATATAGTGTTTTAAATCAAAATTCATGGAGTGGAAATTTAATTCATGTGTGTTAATATCTATAATATAAAACACAACATTGTCCGACAAACACATGTGCCACCCTTTGTTGTATGTGGCAAAGGAAGAGGGGTGCCACATCAACCCCCTACTTGGGGATGCCACCTCAGCCCCGAAAAAACCCCCTAAGGCCGACTATTTACGTGTTTGACATTGCCCTTTCATGAACCCAAATAGCACCCAAAACCCTTCCATCTTCCCCATTTTACATGTTTTCCGTTTGTCTTTTTCCACTTTGTCCCCACATTTTTTGCACTTTAACCCCTGATTTTCCTCCTTTTAACCCCAGATGATACCAACACACACACACACACACACACACACACACACACACACACACACACACACACTTCTGTCTCCTTTGTAGCTGCTCGCAGGTCCTACATCTTGTGTATGGGTTTTTTATTGAGTCCCAGTGCACTATGTGTACGGTTTATTTCTAGTTGTTTTATGTGGATGGATTTGTTCCATGTGGCATCCCATGTGGCACCCTTTGTTCCACGTGGCAAAGGGTGAGGGATGCCATATCAACCCCTCACATGTAGGTGCCATCACACCCCCAAAGAAAAAGCCACCAAGGCTCGATTTTTACATGTTTTCCATTGTCCTTTCATGAACCCAAAGAGCACCCAAAAAACCCTCCAAATTTCTCATATTTACGGGTTTGCCATTGGGGTTTTCCACTTCCCCCCACTTTTTTGCACGTTTACCCTTGCTTTTTCTACTTTTACCACAGACGCTACCCACACGCACACCCACAATTTTCTCTCATATTTATGTGGTTTCCATTGGACTTCCCCCCCCACGTTTTGTGCAATTTAACCACTGCTTTTCCCATTTTACCCCTAGATGCTGCCCACCCACACACCCACACTTCTCTCTCCTTTGCCACTACGTGCGTGTCTCGTATCATGAGTGTGTGTTTTTTGTTAGGTCCCACATTTGTGTGGGTATGTTTTTAGGTGCACTCTCGGTACAAGCTATTTCTAGTATTTTAATATAGGTAGAGGCATAATATACACCAAAATTGTTTCATACCGATTTAATGTAACCGTAGAACAAAGCTAGTAGCTCATCTTCACAAAAGGAGATCTAATCTTGCGTGCGTTTAATCAAAGTCATTGTTTGCTATTGTTTATGCAAGGATTCTCGAGGAGCCCAGATTAGGCCACAAAGACGAGCAATCCCGTAATAGAGAGCCTTGACAGGACAATTTTATCGGGCTGAGGGGGAGAAGTCTTTCGCTAAAGCCTGAAACAGATTGAAAACTCGTCAGCCTCACTGGAGGGAGTGGCCCTTTGATCAGAGTCCGATGCTTAAGTTAGATTCAAGCGGAGAAGGATGTGCACCAGCTAGAAGCAGCCATCGCTAAGGGATGAAAAGTACTCAGGTTTAGTTGGAGAATTGAGCGTACCTGATAGAATGATCTTCTTATCTATTTATACGATCGGTGGACGGCTGTGCCACGTCAACAGGACCTACATGCATTTAGAAACTAACAAGTCATGGGTTTGGCTGGATGCGGAGTCGTGCTTGTCGTAACAGCTCCATGATAAAGTCAGCCACGCGCTCCTCCTGGCAAAAGGGAGCGCGCGCTTCTTGGACGGCTTCGGCCTATTACATACGTTTTGGATGGACCGATAGGGATGAGAATGGGCATGCCCAAAGCCCGATTGGGCTTCCAAATGGGCATGCCACATCATCATCTCTACAATTCCTTCACAAATTTTTCTAGAATTTGTGAAGGAATTGTAGGGATGATGATGTGGCATGCCCATTTGGAAGCCCAATCGGGCTTTGGGCATGCCCATTCTCATCCCTATGGACCGATGATAGCAACTTAGAGAGGATGTAGATCAATCACCCGGGGTTGCGCCACGCAGATTGAGCTGATCTGACAGTGCGAGCATGTGCTCGGGAAGGCTGACCTCGGGTGCTGAGGCCGTTGAGAGAGAGAGAGAGAGAGAGAGAGAGAGAGAGAGAGAGAGAGAGAGAGAGAGGACCTCAAGTGGTTCGTCTCTTTGAGCCAATCTGAACTGGGCTGAGTCGGAACCAGGTTGACTGGGCCCTTGAGCTGAGGCGGGCCTCTACTGCAAGCGGGCCCAAGTGAAATCCAGTATCTACAGCTATCCAGGAGAGCATAGCAAATGATGCAAGCAATAGTTACTTGTTGCCGAAAATTAATGCCAATTTCAATGTTGGGTTATCTACATATATACTGTAAAAACTACATTTTCAGTGCAAATTCGGTATTCGGTTGAAAATTTATTTAGGCCAAAGCCACGAGAGTTGGATATTTTGTGTTTTGTTGAGTGATGATGTTGCACATTCAACTTTTTTTTCTCCACGATTTACTATCAAGCTTGAGTAGCTAAGATTCTCTTTTCAAACAATAGCTAAATATATATTTCCTTTATAGGAATAGGAAACACCTTCCAGTCAGTTGCCTCCTTTTCATGGAGTTACGCTTAGACCAGAATAGATTAACATGCAGGATGAGAGGTGCACAAACTAGTAGAAAATTGGGGGCAAGAGTCTGCATCACCGATTGGTGGGCCTCGTTCGCAACAATGATTATTTCAGTCTGACTTTGAAACCCAATGAGCCACATTTCCTCGATCATGGAAGACGTCAAGCAAGAGGAGTAACTACTGGCCTGTTCTTTTGCCAAGTGTAGGAGTTGGAATAGGAATAGAAACACTATTCATGCACTATTCACCCTATTCCAAGTTTGTATTCCAAACGGTTGTTCTTTTGGGCGTGGAATAGAATCTTACGTGGCTATTCCAATTTGGTAATGATGAGTACTTTTGTATTCCAAGCTTTTTGCTTGAAATACAATGGAATTCTTCGAATGGTGGGCCCCACTCTCACATCTCTCTCCTCCAACTCATCCTCTTTCCACTTTTTCATTCCAACTCTCCAATCCCAAAAGAACACAAGAATAGAATGTGGACCCCCCTTTCTATTCCAAACCTCACTTTCTATACTCTATTCCACCCAAAAGAACACAAAACTTCATTTTCTCTCTCATTGGAATACAAACTTTCCCCTATTCCATTTACCCTATTCCCGCAAAAGAACAGGCCCTAAAGCGAAAGATTTCACGTCCCATTGTCGGCAATGGCCGTACATGCCAAGCCACCGCTGAGTGCAACCAGTTAACATCAAATGTATGTAAAATTAAACGGGATTGTGGTAATAAAATGAGAGATGTGCTATATACATCCCTAATCCAAGGTGTGTATATAGTTTTCTGTTTCAAAAAGTGAGAATTTGTCATCTCATTTGTCTCCTCTCTCTCTCCCTCCTAAAATGACAGTGGAAACAACACTTTATCTTCGGAATATGTGCCGTTGCACATGTACTATAGGTGGTATGATGTCTTTTCGTGCTTGATTTAATGGTTTCTATTTTGGACTGTAACACACCTACCATCACCAACTCATTGAACAGGAAACACGTTGGTTGTTTTGCTTTGTTAACTTACGTTAAGTCCGAATTTTTTAAATTATATGATGAATATGCTAATATTTATGGTCCATCTCATTCAAATGTTGCACAAAATGATTATTCATCTCAAGTTTCATTCTCAAGATTTGGTGTTAAGGGTTATCAATTTTTAATGCAAAAAGCAAAACAATTAAAAAGTTCATCGGCTCACATTTTGAGCTCGATAGTTATCTAACGACTTCTTTTGATTTTGTGAATGATAGTGAATTTGATATATTACAATGGCGGAATGAGCATCAATTTTTTTTTTTTTTTCAATTTTTGCTCCAAAGAAGTTCTTGCAAAGCCAGTCTCTACAGTTGATATGGAACAAGAGTTTAGTGTCAGTGAATATCGAGAATGACTCGGGTTGGGCCGGTCCAAATAGATGCTCAATTCAATTGGACGAGCTATCGGGCTTTTTTAACGAATGTCCAAATAGGCATAATACATGCGTTGGGCCAGCCCATTAGGCTTTGGACCAGCCCATTGGGCCTACCTTAATAAATTAAAATAAAAACATTGAAAAAGAAAAATAATTAACATAGGTGAATAAGATATTGAAACTTTGCACAAATTTGAGTGACCCAATTGCTAATTAATATCTGCTAGAGTGACTAGCTCACAATACATGGACCTAAACCCCTCTTTGCCAAATCCCACAAGCCAGACGAGATTGTGGTGGGTTGCAAATCCTTAGACATGCATGCATGTGAAACATCAATAGTCCAACTCCGCCAATCGAGGGCATCCCTCGCACGGCTGCAACCAAAGATTTTTTGGAAAAAAATGTGGGATTAAAAGGGGAAAGAGACTTAACTAGTGATTATTAAATTAATGAATATTAATCGTTCTTTATCCCACCAAACACAAGGAGATAATATCAAAAGATCTCTCTCGATTGTTCTAGCTCACGTGGGCGTCATGGCTACTCTAGCCATGACGTCCCCTAGTTTCTGAGCATAGAAGTGCAATAAGATTGGGGATACCAGATTTAAATATTTATATCACAAGCGCACGGTGTTGTAGTGTGGCTTGGGGGTCGAACACAGGGAGGCATGGTTGTGCTTGTGCCTAAGAGGAACCGGTTCACCCTACGGCTGAGCTAGCCCGAATAATCGATGGTTGTCATGGAAAATAGATGCGAGTGATAAACAATATAAAAGGAAACCTAGGACTTCGGTTTCCACCCTATCATGTGTTCTCACTATTATGACCGACGGATAGGAATGCGATCGGATTTAGGGTTTAGTGGTGAGACGCTGCCTCTAAGAGTGATACCAGCGTCCCATGGGCCCGATATTCCGGTCGATGCCCAGGATGATACGCCAGACTACCCAGGTTCGGTCGGTGGGTATTCCCATGTCCATTAACACCGACCAACTCCGAGAGCACTAAGCTCGCAACGATAACTCCCAACATCTCATCCCGTCGTTCCCACGCGCTGTGATTCAATGTCTACGCTAAGGGCGTGAGCTGCGGCTAGGGAGTCAATCGCCAAATTTATTCCCCCTTGGCCCGACGGTCAAAGGCGGTCTTTTTCCTGCCGATGACAATGAAACACCTCGCGTAACCATCTAAATTCCTAATCCCTATCGAAATCCTAGTCCTATGGACGCATTAGGGAGAACCCACGAAGGGGTTTCCACCAAAATCCCAGATTTGGGAACTACTCACAAATCATAGCTAAAAAGCAATCTAAATGAAAATCAACCGTAAAAATCATGATCAAGCGTTTGAAATGAGGTAGTAGCAATGCTATAAAGATAGTATTAAAGTTTGAAAGCAATCAGAAGACTTACAAAAAGCAATAAAATTGCAGCCATCACCGTACAAGAAAAAGACAGAAAAATGACAACTCACGTTTTCAGAACCCTAGGGCAACTATTTATAGAAATTGACGTCACTTGATCGGTTGAAGCATCAACCGATTGGGTGAGCTGCTTGATGCTTCAGCCGTCGACGTTCAGAACTTCAACCACTCGCTTGGTCCGACCGGTTGGCATCTCCGGGTCGTCGTTTGGATATTGCGGCATCAGGTGAACCGATCGGTTGAGAATTCAACCGATTGGTTGGAATTATCTCCAAAATTGGCCGAGAGTTCTGTCGATTTGACACGGTCAGCGAACCGTCGGTTGAGCTCTCCGGGTCGTCGTTTGGAAAATTAGCTACATATAAACCGATCGGGTGAGATATCACCCGATCGGTTAGAATTCAGCTCCAAATGGCCGAGAGCTCTGTTGTGTTCAACCGGTCGGTGAACCGGTCGGCTGAACTGCTCCTCACTCCAGCTTCCGTCTGGGTTGGACACACGTGCATCACCCGATCGGTTGGCTGTGTCCAACCGATCGGTTGAGGGCTGAAAAATAGCGATCTTCGTCGTTTGACCCCCTGGATCATGCGTAACTCCTCCCGTTGCTCCGTGGACTCATGATATCTTCGTTATATGTCCCCTACGCTGGTAATCTCCTGCAAATACACAAAAAACACAAAGAAGTGAAAGAAAACTAGAAAACCCAAGAAAATGGGCACGGGACAACGGAAAACAACAGAAAGACACAAAGAAGACGTGCGTGGATATATAAAATATAAACACACGTCAAAACCCCCCCAAGCTGAACCCTTCCTCGTCCTCGAGGAAGACGAGTGAGAGTAGGAGCTTGGAGGGAGAAAATAGAGGGAGAGAGAGAAAGGGAAGTCTAAATCCTAAATCACCAGTCAGGGCCAACAAAATCAGACACGCCACACTAAATAAGCATACGACAAAACACATCACTAAACCGAGGAAATATGAGTCCAAACAAGTGTTGTAGGCCCACGCGGTGAAGCATGAGTGAGTGTGGTCGCGTGCTAGCAGACGGTGTCACATCTACATTGTGCAATAAGGCTCTATATACACATATCCAAGGAAAGACCCAAATATCGATTCGATTTGAAATAAGCGGTGAATATACAGCTCAAGCATGCATGAGAACAGAGTAAGAATTGAAACATATCATGCGTCAGTGACTCCACAGCTAGGGACTAGGAAATCACCACACTATCGCCTAGATAATAGCTAGAAAGTTCTTATTCCAAGTGTTTTTGAAAACGATGAAGGTTAAGAAGATGTGGAGTAGAACACTCGGTGCAAATTCTCGCCTTCCCTTTATTCTCGGTAGGTAGGAAAATATTCACACAGGAAATTTTTTTGTGTTTTGGATATATGTATTTTTTTTTGGATTTTTGGCTATACATATTTTTTTCTTTTCTCTTTTCTTTTCTTTTTGGGTTTTTCTTTTCTCTCTTTTTTTTTGGATTTTTGGATTTTGGGGTATATACATGTGTACTCTCCCAAGCGGGAGAACGGTACACGACGATGGGATTTGCACCAAGTAAAATAAAAAAGAAATCGGATTCTAAACACTTAGGCAAGGGAGATTTTCTTCGCTAATCAGAGCATAGGCTAAATGGGTTATCCTAGTCCTAATTGTGGAATCCCGACACATGCGAATTGAAGTTTACGATATAAATATATTCATGCATATAGAAGCAAACAGGAGAAGCAAATACCGCATATTCAAATCGAAGCATGATAATCTAGGGGTCATCCCAGGACAGGTATATAAATCAAAATCACAAAGTAGAAGCACACTGTAAGCTAGTCACGACACACGACTCACATAAAAGCAAAATGGACCCACGATGCATGAAATGCAAGAGGACTCAGCTTCCTAGGGTTAGTGAATGTGATTATCGAAGCCATGCTAGGTGTGTGTGTGATTCTGTGGCAATTCATCATTTGGGTCATCTCTAGGAGAGAGAGAGAGAGGATAAAAGATGAGAAGAAAAAAGAAAAACACAATGAAAACGACTCAAAAACGAAGAAAAAGACACAAAAGACGCACGAAGTGCGACTCCCCCAAGCTGAAACTTGCATTGCCCTCAATGCAATAAA
Source organism: Scilla litardierei (assembly GCA_030789695.1). Taxonomy (NCBI): domain Eukaryota; kingdom Viridiplantae; phylum Streptophyta; class Magnoliopsida; order Asparagales; family Asparagaceae; genus Scilla; species Scilla litardierei. The sequence goes on from CM061134.1 coordinate 92,711,396, forward strand.
AGTAAATACGGGAGGGCAATGAAGATAGGGGGGAATACGCACCGACACAAAGAGAATGAAAAACAAGAAAAACACACATACGAAACTGAAAAATAAAGGAGGAGGAAAAAGAAATACAGAAAATAAAAGATAGAAAATCACACCACACGACATATATAAACAAGCACACCACGACGAAAGAACACTACAAGACACACAAAATTCAAATTCCCCAAGCTATACATGAAAGTGCTAGCAATATGATACAATAATGATGATGCAGAAATATGCTAGAGGGAAGATCGAAGAAGAAAAAGGAATCAAAATGCAGGAGAGGGATTGTCCTCGTCCTCCTCGGCAGAAGATGGAGGGGTGTGGAGGGGAGAGGTGGAGGTTTGCGGAGAAGTGGGGATAGGGGTGGAGGATGGGTGTGGATGGGTATGTAGGTGTGAACGATGGGTGGCGTGGTGGTGATGATGGTGAGTGGTAGGGATATGACGACCAATGCGGTGGTAGATGGGTTAGATATGGTGGTAGTAGTGGATGGTATTGGAAGTGATCTCGACCACACCTGTAATTTCTTGCGGCGCATATATGGGGCGACGGAAGTGGAGGGTAGTGGATCTGTGGGATCGACAGCAGTGGTCGTGAGTGGAGGTGAAGTGGCATGAATGGAAACAGTGGTGGCGGGAGGGGAAGGTTGCCTAGGGGGTGATGGGTATGGAGATGAATGTGATGGGAGAGGTGAAGATCGTGGCGAGGTGGGAGGAGTAGGTGGAGGAGGACCGAAAATGTGAGTGAGGTGGCGGAGTATGGTGGACACGTTCCTCTCTAGTGCGAGGAAACGTACATGCGAGAATATAGAAGAGGATGGGTCCGAGGGGGCAGAGGATGAAGCGCCAGCGCGCAGTGAAGCTAGCTCAGCCTCGAGAGCGAGGTGAGCGGAGATGGCTCGGCGAACGGAAGAAGTAGTGGCAGGACAAAAAGTGGAAGTGGTGCCAGCGGCAGTGGTCATGCCGGCACCGGAGGCTAGGCCTAAGAGGGCCTCACTCAGAGCCTCAGAAGTGATAGGGCCAGAAGCTGGGGTGGCTCTACTTGGGCCAGCCCCGGGGTCTCCTTGGGATGCATGTATGTCCTGCTCGCCTAAGTGGGCGACAGGAGAAGGTGATCTAGGTGTGCCCGGGATAAGGAACGGAAGACGTAACCCCCTAGAAACTCTGGGTCAGGAGGGAATGTCCAATCTGCCACTAGAACGATAGACATACGACCTGGGTTGGGCAGAATGGTGTAAGGAGCAGGGGTGATCGTAGTAAAAGGTAAAACAACCGTCGGGTTGAGGCCTGATCATATGAGTGTGTCGCAGGACATCAAGATCTAGATGTGTAGGTCCTGCGGCAGAAGGCAAATCTCGGGGGATGACGATATTGTACTGGGGATATGAAGCTATGATGGTAATGAGGCCGCCGCAACAGTACTTGCCCTTGCTAGCATGGATAATCTCAAGTAACTTGTGAATAAGCCAAGCACCAGCATGAATGGGAATGCAAGGGGCATCGAAGGCGATCCCGTCGTCACCGCGAATAAAATCAAATTTCATGGCCCACAAAATAAAAAGGTCAGGGATAGTCACGGTCCCGGACTCATCCATGGGGAAGAATGTGCTAGATATGATTCGGTGGGCCAGACGAAATACGGGGTGAATGATGGAGGAGGCCTTGGCCTTACCTCAAGGATAGTGATCGTGGAGGGTGATGCGAAATCAAAATTGATCGACGTCAAAGTCGGGGTGATATCCATAGGGACGAATAGTGTCGCCCCCTAGAATGGGGAAACCAAAAATGTTATTGATAGTATTCAGATGGGTGCAGATAGTTTTGTTTCGGACGCGAAAAACGACGATCGATCCCGACTCACACTTTAGGGAAGATAGGAATTCTAGTGTGAGGGCGGGGTAAGACGCCGCGTAGGCATTCAAGAAAGCTAACAATCTATGTTAGCGAAGAGAGTCTCGATCTCGGAGAAAACTCCGAGATCGATAAGTGTTTGGGCATGTGCAAACTTGGTGGAAAGGTGTGAACGTGCGTCGAGTCTATTATAAAAATCTTTCTGTTCAAGACTCAGAAAACGGTAACCACACGGTCCTAACATTGGGTCCTCAGGAGGGATAATAGGTTGGAGTGGGGGTTATGTAGGCAGTGTAGGAGGAGGACGTGAAATAGGTGGACGTGTGGACTTCCGTCTCTTGCGAGACGGCTCCTCCTCATGCATGATAGATTTACCCTTATCTTTTTCCCTGGCCATGATAGTGTGTGATGCAAGTGAATACAGTTCTATATGGGTGCACACGACCAAAAGACAATCGAGCAAAAATATAGTACTTAGGGCAATATTAAAAATTGAGCTAAGGAGCGAAGTTACCCAGAAGCAAAGTTAATCCTTGCTCGCAAATCACCCAACGCAGCGCACTTGGGAGATGTGTGAAGCCGTGACACGCCTTTTCAACAAATTTTCGAAATGGGGGAGGAGCTAGTGTTAGGGCAAAGATTAGGGTTGAATGAAAGAGGGAGAGAGAGAAATTGATGGAGAGAGAGAAGGAGGAGGTGATGAGGTCGGTTGAGAGGGAGTGGAGATCGGTTTGGGGGAGGAGGATGGCCGGTTGAGGGTTGGAGAAATCGAAATGACAGAGGAATTTCGTAATCAGGTGAGGGAAGTGAATCGGGTGAAGGCGGGGGTATTTATAGGGTTTAATGCGAACCGATTGGGTGAGATCTCACCCGATCGGTTGGGTAAATTTTCGAAAACTTTGTTGAAAAGAAGCTACAGGCGAACCGATTGGTTGAGATTTCAACCGATCGGTTGGCCGCTTCACAATTTTCCCGAGAGCATCCCCGACTTCACCCAGACAGCCACCTGGTCAGAGCTCCAGATCAACCAATCGGTTGAATTAATCCCCAAATTTCCCAATAGCTTTGCTCTTCTCACACGATCTGCCACCCAGTCTCAGTTTGCTCCACCTGAGCGGTTCGCTGTGTAATGCCCTACGTAGCTACTGCACAAGTACTAGAGGGGGGTGAATAGTACTTTAAAGTAATTAAGACGATAATTTCTAATTATCTTGCAAACTCAACCAACAATGCGGAAATGTAAATATCGACAACAAAGAAAACAATCGCAAACATACAATTTAACGGGTTCGGATCCACCCAAGTCTCCCCGACTTGTTCCAGGTGATCCTACGTCCCAACCACCCGGATCCCCTCCAGATACTTGAGTTAGAAACTTCTAACTCAAATTTGCACTATGAAATACTTGTAGAAACCTCTACAAGATCAAATCATACACAAATGAAATTGTGACTCCCACAAACCGGGATCACAAACAAACTCTCACAACCGAGAGTAAAACTTGCAATATTCAAAGTAAATTGAAATATGAAATGCTTACCACAAAAACCTATGCCTTGAATAAAACTTACGATTTAGGGCAAAGAGGATTTTGGGGAAGATGAAGGCACCAAACCCTAGCTCCAAGATGTAGATCAGCGATGGAGACTTAGGAGGATGTTGGTGACCTAGAATCAAGCTCTTGGCTTGGAAGGCTCACAATCAATGAATCTCTCTTTTGAAATAAGAGTGAGGGAGAGATTCTAGTGAGAAATGAAAGAGCTTTGAATGAGAATTAATTGCTTCTCTTTGATCTCTAAACTTCAATAAATATCAGCCTTGAATGCTATGAAAGCAGCACTCCAAGTATATATAGGATAGAGGAAAGAGAGAGCAAAATTCGTGACATTTAATGCTCCAACGGCTCTATTCTGAAGCAGACTAGTCGGTCAAAGAAGGACCACTGACCGACTAGTTCATCAACTAGTCGGTCGGTGAAACAACATGAACTGACTAAGAGGTGAACAGCCAAAAGAAGAAGTTCAGGGAATGAATAACTAGTCGGTCCAAGAAGACTGGCCAACCGACTAGTTTCACAACTAGTCGGTCGGTAAGTGAACTTTGACTGACTAACAGAAGAAATCAAAGAGGCTGAATACAAGTACATCTAGTCGGTTTAAGAATAACTTCTAACCGACTAGTTTCTCAACTAGTCGGTCGGTCGTTGTGTTTTGACCGACTAACTGTAAACAGTAAGTTAGGCTGAACAGTGAGAGCTCAACTAGTCAATCTAAGAAGGATTCCTAACTGACTAGTTTCACAACTAGTCGGTCGGTGAACCTTCTTTGACCGACTAACTATAAACAGTAAGTGAGCTAGAAATTGAGAAGGCATTCTAGTCGGTTCAAGAAGCTTTGCCGACCGACTAGATTCACATCTAGTCGGTTGGTTCTTCTTCTTGAACCAACTAACATGCATAAGAAGCCGTGATAAGAAGCGTTAAGCTTCGGGAAAGGTTCTATGGGCTTCTACTAAGATCCTAGCTCTAAGATTTGAGCGTTATGAAGATTAAAACGTAAGACCTACTCAAGGCTTAACAATCTACGAAACGAAGCTAGAAGACTATAAATAAAACTTGGCGAACCGTCTTCAAACGCTTCATTCCGAATCTCTTGACTTCAATAATGGTCCTTGAGCTTCAACGAAGCTTCAAGCATACGATCACGCGCTTTGAGAAGTCTTGAGACGTCGCTTTTGATGTTCATAGAAATTTGGCAACGATCTCCATAACTGCGCTCACAAAGAGTTAGTTCACGATATTTATGTTTGTTCATCATCCAAAACCAAATCCGGGGAGTCAATACTCAACATTCTCTCCCTTTTTGGTGATGACAAACCAACATAAATAATAATAAAAAATAATGATTCAAATGAAATTTACTTACTCCCCCTGCATTGTTGACACGTCAATTCCAAATTAAATAATAATCATACGCATCAAGCAGACGAGTAAAGTATAAAATGAATCCAATTATTGAAATTTCGTATTTGAAATCCATTTTTATATCTTAACTCCCCCTGAATCTAACACATCAAATTAGATTCATGGTAAATTGCTTTGAATTATCAATTAGCACATCGTTATTATTAATTCTCTCCCCCTTTGGCATAAGCAAAAAGAGCGGGAGATCAACGACAACAATGGCTACAAATAAAAGCACGGGAGTCGAAGAATACGACCACGGTCCAAATGACACCAAAGGAAAATACGAATTAAATCAAAGCGTGCCAACAAGACCAAAGTCGAAAAAATAAAATCATCAAAACTCAAATTAATTTCATGTATTGAGTTATGGAATATACTCTCCAATATCAAAATTCTTGATGAATAAAGTGCATGGAAAACAATTCTATGTTTTCATAGAAATAATTTCTATTAAATCAAGCTTTAATCGTCGAGCGACGTAGTCAACATCAGAGACAATAATATAATGTGCACAAAAGAAGTAAAAGGCAAAACGATGTATATATATATATATATATATATCAAACATGGATACATTAAAAGTATACATCCGCCAACATACAGAAACACGATCGAATGATCGGAGCACATCATACAACATAGACCGCGCATACATCAAAATGAACATACATCAAGAGTGTATCATCAAAACATCAAAAATACATTATATAGCATCCAAAAATACATCAAAAATCCAGAACCACCCAAACTATCCTACCCCACTCTCTCACAACAGGTATATCATCCAATGTGCATAGGGAGAGTACTCCAAGTAGCTCAGGAGGTGGAGGCAGGGTCAGCAGCAGCAGCAGGCTCTGCAGGAGGGATGGTGGTCACTGGGTCAGCAGGAGTGTCCACAGACGGGAGTGTCGCAACAGGAGTGGCCTCGGGAGCATCAGACGAAGTATCCACCGGAGGAACGGTGTCAACAGGTGTGCTCTCGGGAGCACCGGCAGAAGTAGCAGCAGCAGCAGACGTACCCTCTGGGGCACGAGCAGTAGATCCAACAAGCTCCTGGAGCTCATCCTCATCCATCTTCTCCTCGTCAGAAACAGACGGAGGAACCTCTATGCCCGAGCGAGAGCAGATGCGAGCGAGCATCTCCTCAGAACGAGCACAACGAGACTCCACACGTCTCAACAAACGTGTAAGCTCAGCGAGAGTAGGAGAAGGAGTAGGAGCAGCTGAAGCAGAAGCTGAAGGGGTCGTCCTCTGAACATGACGAAGCACCGCAAGAGACTTCTTGACGGTCGTCGCATTCAGAGGGGGACCAAGAGGACGCTCATCATCGGGAGGGAGAGGGACCCCGAAGTGACGAAAGACAAGTGTCAAAAGGCAAGGGTATGGGATGTGAGCAGATTTTGTGGACTTTCGGATACATGCAAAAGAGTCCATCTTATCAAGAATAATCTTGGCCCAATTGATCTCGATCCCCATGAAGAGAGCGTAGATCAGCTTAAGGAATGGCTGGGATGGCAAGCTCGATGAGCTGTACTTCGGAAGGAGGCACGACTTCAAGATAAGATTTAAGACCCATGCGTTTGTCTTGAAGGATTTCGAAGGGACGCCAATCATGGCGGGAGGGATCACAAGAAACATCTCAGCAAGCATGACCTGATCAAGAGTAGAAATGTCGTCGACAGAGATATCGGCAGGAAGAAGGCCAGACGATGAGACACCTATCAAATCACCTAATATTTCTGCCGTGAGGACAATCGGTGTCCCCAAGACAGTCGTCTCAATGGAATGGGTATCGTCATACTGACCGCGAACATGGTTCGCATAGAAAAGCTTGACAAGGCGGGGGTACGGGTGTGGATTCGCCTTAGGGTCATGGAGAAGATAATCGATGAGGCCGGAATGGGAAAGAAGATCGGCTAGATGTGGGAAGTCGGAGAACTGAACGAAGTGCTCCAATAACAGCGGACAGTGTTCGATACGATTGTATGCCGCGAGACACAACGGGTCATCGCGACATAATGATATATCGACACCGCCAACTGACATGGGAGCCTTCCCCTTAGGCTGACGAGTGCTAGATCGAGGTGGAGGAGTAGGATCCCTAGCGGTAGGCTCGGACTCCGGAATATATTCCGTGTCAGAATCAGAATCAGCTGGAGGAGTGGGAGCACGGAATGAAGCTGGAGACACGGTCTGCTTCCTAGGCTTGGGCTGAGATCTAGGCTTGGCGATCGCCGTCCTCTTCTTCTTAAGAGGATGCGAAGAAGACGATGGATGGGTCATTTTAGATCGGCGTTTGGGTTGCGGGGGATCCGTAGATGGAGACTCTACGGTCATAGGTGACGGACGCAAGGGTTTGATCGGGATGCGTGTCTTCGCCATAATCGAGACGAGACACGCACAAACAACGCACGAAATCGAAAACTAAAACCCTAGGCCTAACTGAAATCGATTGAAAATTGACCTAGATGGAAACCCTAAACGCAAGAGAGAGAGATAGCTTTACCCTAGAACGAGGAGAGATCAACGGCTAGGGTCGGAGATGGCCAGAAAACTGATGCAATCGACGGAGGAGAGGAGAAGTCGAAGGGGTTGCGGGGGTTTTAGGCAGAGAGAGATGAGTTTGCACCGATTAGAATGAGTTCTAATCGGTGCTGGCTTGAATAAAATGATTGGAATGCGAAAAGACCAAAGAAGCCCCTGAGCATTTAGTCGGTCACAGTTCATGCGCTGACCGACTAGATAACGATCTAGTCGGTCGGCCAATGAGCTTGACCGACTAAGTGCAAACAGTAACTGAGGCCAAAATTAGGGCTTGAGTTAGTCGGTCTGTGTTCATTCACTGACTGACTAGAACGCAATCTAGTCGGTCGGTCAATGAACATGAACCGACTAGCAGAGTTCAAAAATTTGAAATTTTGAAATTTTGAGTTCTCTCCTAACCGCACTTGGAAGAAACATCGAAATACTCTCATATATCATTATACTACCCCATAAAACATCGAAAATCTTAAATACGACGTTCATGAATATTTCGAGCATAAATTCCGAAAATTTAACCAAAAATCCAGATAATCCCAATAATTCTAGCATGAGCATATATAAACGAAATTTGAATATCATGCAAGACTATTGAACAAAATATGAATCCTAAATCTCGGATTCACCCATAATCCCCAATTCTCGACGCAACCACACAAAGGAGTCTTCCTTGAGTGGTTTCGTGAAAATATCGACGATTTGCTTCTGGGTTTCAACGTACACTAAAATGATGTCCTTTTTAGCAACATGATCATCTAAGAAATGGTGACGGACATCTATGTGTTTAGAACGGGAATGGTGTACCGGATTCTTAGAGAGACATATTGCACTTTGGTTGTCCACCATGATAGGGCAAGTATCACAGTTTATACCAAAGTCTTTAAGAGTGTGTCTCATCCAAAGAACCTGAGCACATGTGGCACTGGCGGAAATATATTCCGCCTCGATGGTTGAAAGTGATACGGAATTCTGCTACTTGGAAAACCAAGAGACAAGAGAATTTCCTATAAAATGGCAAGTGCCACTAGTACTTTTCCTGTCGGATTTGCATCCCGCATAATCTGCGTCACTATATGAGATTAACTCATATGTGCTAGACTTTGGATAAAGTAATCCAAAGTCGAGTGTGTAACTTAAATAACGGAAAATACATTTTACCGCTACTAAGTGAGATTCCTTAGGTTGAGACTGATAACGAGCACATACACATACGTCAAACATAATATCAGGCCTACTTGCGGTAAGATATAGTAAACTGCCTATCATACCTCGATATAGATGAATGTCTACATCTTTGCCGCCTGTATCTTTATCACGATGTGTAGTAGTGCTCATTGGAGTCTTCTTCCCGGAGGCATTCTCCATTCCAAATCGCTTTAGCAACTCCACCGTGTACTTGGTTTGGTGGATGAAGATTGCATCGTTCATTTGGCGAATTTGGAGACCTAAGAAATATTTGAGCTCACCCATGTGGCTCATCTCAAATTGATCCTTCATAACATTAGAAAACTCTTCGCAAAGAGTGAAGTTAGTAGCACCAAAAATGATATCATCAACATAAATTTGAACTAAAATAATATCATTATTCGAATACTTAACAAATAATGTACAATCAACTTCACCCATTTTAAAACCCAAATCCAAAAGAAAATTCTTTAGACGGTCATACCAAGCTCGAGGAGCTTGTCTCAAACCATAAAGTGCTTTCTTAAGTTTGAAAACGTGATTTGGAAATTTTTCATTTATAAAACCCGGAGGTTGAGAAACATAAACTTCCTTAACAACATCTCCGTTTAAAAACGCACTTTTAACATCCATTTGAAAAAGTTTAAAATCTTTATGGCATGCAAAAGATAACAATAATCTCATAGATTCTAATCTAGCTGCCGGAGCAAAGAATTCTTCGAAATCAATACCTTCCTCTTGCCGATAGCCTTGAGCTACTAACCGAGCTTTGTTTCGGACGACGATTTGGTTTTCGTTGGTCTTGTTCTTGAAAATCCACTTCGTTTGTATAATGGTGTGGTTCTTCGATGGCAATGGAACAAGCTCCCAAACCGCATTCCTCTCGAATTGAATGAGCTCCTCCTCCATGGCAAGGATCCAAGCACTATCTTCGCATGCTTCGTTAATATTCTTTGGCTCTATCGAGGAGGCAAAGGTACAATGAGCGAAGTTGTTGACTTGAGATCTTGTCTTGACACTATCAATGATGTTGCAAATAACTTGCTCATGGGGATGGTCACAAACTGTATGAAGCCGTTTGGGAATTCCCTGATCATTAGAAACATTCTCAAAAGATTCATTAGTAGGGTTAGTAACATTAGAATCAATAGAATTAGAATTACCAATAGAATCACATAAGACATCCATGGAGTCATCATCATTAGTAATTCTAGTCGGGACAAAACCTTCATTAAATGAAACATGAAGTGATTTCTCGATCGTTGAGGTTCATTTGTTGTATATCTGGTAGGCTTTGCTACGGGATGAATATCCAACAAATATCCCCTCATCGGATCTTGGATCAAATTTGTCCAAACTACCATACGTGTTTTTAATAAAGCATTTTGCACCGAAAACTCGAAAATCTTTAACTTGAGGCAATCTACTAAACAACAATTCATAACAAGTTTGTTTGGTTTCAGGCCTCAAAAGTATCCTATTAAACACATAGCAAGCGGTATGTACAGCTTCCGCCCAAAATTGATGGCCAAGTTGGCTATCATCAAGCATAGTGCGAGCACATTCCACTAGCGTCCTATTCTTTCTCTCAACAACACCATTTTGAGGAGGTGTGCGAGGGAAGGAAAAGGTGTGAGTAATACCAAATTCATCACAAAAATTTAAGAAAGACTCATTCTCAAATTCCCCTCCATAATCACTTCGAATAGTGACAATGGTGGTTCCAATGAGATTTTGTACTTTCTTAACAAATATTGTGAAGTTTTCAAAAGCATCATTTTTATTACTTAAGGAAAATACCCAAGTAAATCTAGAAAAGTCATCAACGATGACAAGTCCATATCTAGCATTACCTAATGAAGCAACTCTAGTTGGCCCAAAAAGATCTAGATGTAATAGCTCTAGAGGCCGCTTAGATGAAATGCTTTTCTTAGGTTTAAATGAAGATTTTGGAAGCTTGCCTCGTTGACACGAGTCACAAAAGCTTTTCTTTTGAAAGACAAGCTTAGGGAAGCCTCTAATAGAATTTAACTTGGAAAGCTTAAAAAGTGTTCCAAAGTTCACATGACCAAAACGTCGATGCCATAAGTGTTGTTCACTTGTGTTGGCAATTAGACATTGTTCATGTGACTTAGGGAGATCTAGGATATATATATTCTTATGGCGTGTGCCGAAAAATAACAAATCATTATTATCTTTTCTCAAAATATGGTACATTCCTTTCGCAAAGCTAACGTTGTAACCTTTGTCACAAAGTTGGCTTATTGAAATAAGATTGTGGTTTAATCCTTTAACAAGGTAAACATCACTTATAAGTGGTTTAGAAGGATTACCTACTTTTCCAACACCTATGATGGTTCCGCTCTCGTTGCCTCTAAAGACTACCCGGTTTCCATTTGCAATGGGCACCACTCCGGAGAGCAATTGAGCGTCACCCGTCATGTGTTTTGAACACATGCTATAGAGTATCCAATTATTCTTGGAGCCAAATTTGGATTTATTGCTCCGTTTCTTTTTCTTGAGTACTTAAAGATAAACATATCATTCCATGGTACCCAAGGTCATTGGGTCCTAAAAGATTAGACCTTTGGAAGCCAAGTCCAATTGGACTTAGACTTCCCAATGAAATCATCATTATGCACAACATTCATAAAATACGACTTCATATAAGCTTGTTTTTCATTCATGCTTGTGTTCTTCGGGCTCCAAATAGTGAAGATTTTGGGAATCCTATTCCTATTGGGAGCATGCATGCGTTATTGATTTCTACGTGATGCATGTCGTGGATAGGCATATGGCACATGATGAAATGGTGCACGATGATAATCGTTCATATGATGATGTGGGTGAACATATGCATGTGGAGGAACACGTGCGTGAGGGTGTCTCACATGGTGTGCACGTGCCCGTGGATGTGGTGCATAAAAGTCATCATATGTGTGAACATGTGGAGTAGGATGTGTGTTCCTACGTGGCATGGTATTGGTGTACATATAAGCATGACCCTTCTTTGGAGGTCCACCCAAAGTGGGTTTCTTTCCAAACGAGGGTGTGTACGAAGTGGAAGCACCATTGGTAGATGAACTACCAATAGAGTGTTTGCTACCACTCGTTGAGGCATCGGAAGTTGGCCTAACAAAGATAGTTGCCGATTTGGATGAATTTCCCATCTTATACCCCAAGCCAATGTGGTGATTGGCCGGAAGTAAGTCATTTAGGATTTTATCCAAATGGTCCTTACCTTTATTGAATTTATTAATTCGGCCTAATGTGCACTCATACTTCTCGGTGAGAGAATGCATAGAAGCATCCAAAGTGGATACTTGCGATGTGAGTGCATAAAAACGAGATTTGAGATTCTCATTCTTAATACTCAAAGTTGAGTTCGGAGAAATCAAATCCGCCATCTCATGTTCATCCGATTCCTCGATATGAACATACTCAAGTTGAGATTTGAGATTTACAATCTCATTTCTCAAATCTTTAACAACGGTGTCATTGTTGATGATGATAGGTTTAGGCGAGGTTTGGATGCTAGCTAGCTCATCTTTTATCTTAGTATATCTATTTACTAATTTAGAATACTTAGACCATATTTGCTCGTTAGCTAATCTAAGTTCATCCATTGTTACCTCATCGCCTTCATTCTCGCTATCATCAGAGGAAGATCCTTGATCATGTTCCTCTCTAGCCATGAAGCACATGTGTGCTTGCTCCACTTGCTCATCATCCGACTCTCCACTTGACGAGTCCTCGTCGGAGTCGGTGAATGTCCCGACAAGCCCTTTCTTGTACCCTTTCTTGTACTTCTTTGACTTGTCGATTTTTGGCGCCTTCCACTTATCCTTTTGCTTATTTTGAGGACAATCCGTTTTCATGTGTCCTGGCTTGTTGCATTTAAAGCACAAAGGAGCGGAGGCGTTAGAAGAACTAAACTTTGATTTGTTCTTAAAATTACTTTTCTGGAAGAACCGGATGAACTTCTTTGCCATGAGGGCAATGGATTCCAAGTCCAACTCGTCTTCTGAGTCTTCATCATTGGTAGATGTAGATGTAGATGGAGCGGCCTTGAACGCAATCGCCTTTTTCTTTGGCTCGTTTTGCTTCAAGTTAGACTTCATCTTATCCTGCAACTTTAGTTTGCTATCCTTGCGTACCTCATAAGACATTAAGGTACCCATTAGTTGAATAACCGTATATTTACTCATATCATTATCTTTCTCGATGGCGAAGGTACGTTTCTCCCAACAAGAAGGAAGTCCGTCAATGATCTTTGAGACTTTCTCCTTTTGGGTGTAGGTTTTTCCAAGAGCCTCCAATTCGTTGGTGATGTCGACGAAACGAGCATAGTACTCCTTCATCTTTTCACCCTGTTGCATATGAAATAACTCGTAATCTTTTTTACAACTACGAGTTTGGAGTCTCTTACCCTACTCGTTCCTTCATGCAAGATGAGGAGAGAGTTCCAGATTTGATATGCACTCTTACATGTGCATATCTTGTTGAAGTCCTCGGGATCCAAAGCACATTTCAAGGCGTTCATTGCCTTGGCATTGCTTACCTCCGCGGCGACCTCCATGGGAGTCCACTTAGCGAAATCTTCTTCTTCGGGCTCGACGTACTCCGTCAACGTGGCTCTCCATAGTGAAGCAATCCGGAGGAAAGTTTCCATCCGGCATTTCCAGTACCCGTAATTGGTACCGTTGAAGAAGGGAGGCCTCGTCGAGGAGTGTCTTTCCATCACCGAAGAAGCTCCTTCACGGTTCCTGAAGGTGCTATAATCTGAAGGTGGACGAACGGTCTGGTTGTCGTTGGAAGACATATCTAGGTACTTGGCTCTGATACCAAATGTAATGCCCTACGTAGCTACTACACAAGTACTAGAGGGGGGTGAATAATACTTTAAAATAATTAAGAAGATAATTCCTAATTATCTTGCAAACTCAACCAATGCGGAAATGTAAATATCGACAACAAAGAAAACAATCGCAAACAGACAATTTAACGGGTTCGGATCCACCCAAGTCTCCCCGACTTGTTCCCGATGATCCTACGTCCCAACCACCCGGATCCCCTCCGGATACTTGAGTTAGAAACTTCTAACTCAAATTTGCACTATGAAATACTTGTAGAAACCTCTACAAGATCAAATCATACACAAATGAAATTGTGACTTCCACAAATCGGGATCACAAACAAACTCTCACAACCGAGAGTAACACTTGCAATATTCAAAGTAAATTGAAATATGAAATGCTTACCACAAAAACCTATGCCTTGAGTAAAACTTACGATTTAGGGCAAAAAGGATTTTGGGGAAGATGAAGGCGCCAAACCCTAGCTCCAAGATGTAGATCAGTGATGGAGACCTATGAGGATGTTGGTGACCTAGAATCAAGCTCTTGGCTTGGAAGGCTCACAATCAATGAATCTCTCTTTTGAAATAAGAGTGAGGGAGAGATTTAAGTGAGAAATGAAAGAGCTTTGAATGAGAATTAATTGCTTCTCTTTGATCTCTAAACTTCAATAAATATCAGCCTTGAATGCTATGAAAGCAGCACTCCAAGTATATATAGGATAGAGGAAAGAGAGAGCAAAATTTGTGGCATTTAATGTTCCAACGGATCTATTCTGAAGCAGACTAGTCGGTCAAATAAGGACCATTGACCGACTAGTTCATCAACTAGTCGGTCGGTGAAACAACATGAACTGACTAAGAGGTGAACATCCAAAAGAAGAAGTTCAGGGAATGAATAACTAGTCGGTCCAAGAAGACTGGCCAACCGACTAGTTTCACAACTAGTCGGTCGGTAAGTGAACTTTGACCGACTAACAGAAGAAATCAAAGAGGCTGAATACAAGTACATCTAGTCAGTTTAAGAACAACTTCTAACCGACTAGTTTCTCAACTAGTCTGTCGGTCGTTGTGCTTTGACCGACTAACTGTAAACAGTAAGTTAGGCTGAACAGTGAGAGCTCAACTAGTCGGTCTAAGAAGGATTCCTAACCGACTAGTTTCACAACTAGTCGATCGGTGAACCTTCTTTGACCGACTAACTGTAAACAGTAAGTGAGCTAGAAGTTGAGAAGGCATTCTAGTCGGTTCAAGAAGCTTTGCCGACCGACTAGATTCACATCTAGTCGGTTGGTTCTTCTTCTTGAACCAACTAACATGCACAAGAAGCCGTGATAAGAAGCGTTAAGCTTCGGAAAAGATTCTATGGGCTTCTACTAAGATCCTAGCTCTAAGATTTGAGCATTATGAAGATTAAAACGTAAGACCTACTCAAGGCTTAACAATCTACGAAACGAAGCTAGAAGACTATAACTAAAACTTGACGAACCGTCTTCAAACGCTTCATTCCGAATCTCTTGACTTCAATAATGGTCCTTGAGCTTCAACGAAGCTTCAAGCATATGATCACGCGCTTTGAGAAGTCTTGAGACGTCGCTTTTGATGTTCATAGAAATTTGGCGACGATCTCCATAACTGCGCTCACAAAGAGTTAGTTCACGATATTTATGTTTGTTCATCATCTAAAACCAAATCCGGGGAGTCAATACTCAACACGCTGAAGAACAGATATATGCCTTCTTCGGATATGTCTCACCCGATCGGTTGAGAAATCAACCGATCGGTTGGGGGCTTGTTTCCTGCACAATTTCAAAAATCACCTAAGTCTTTTGACGAAAGCCCCCGTCGCTGAATTTATTCACCAAAATATGAAAAATAAACTTAAAAATAATCCTAAAAACAAAGATGAGGGTTTAGAACATGGGTTGCCTCCCATGAAGTGCTGTTGTTTAACGTCGTTTGCTCGACAACCGGTAGATGATTTTCAAGGAGGACGGGGGTGATGCCCATTGTTTGGCATTCCTTCTGATGTTGGAGCGGTGGCCTTTGGTGTTGTCGGCGGTGATAAGTAGACTTGATCGACGATCCTCCCTCCGTTTATGTCCGGGGGCTTCTCCCTCATATTGGCATCGACCGCCACTTTTCTTAAGATCCGAATCTCATCAGCGGTGAGCCCCATGGGCTCTTTCCCTTCTTTCCTCGTCGGAGCAACTTTTTGGAATCGGGAGGGATCGTATGTGAGACACCTGCTTCCCGAGCAACTTCTTCCTTCTCCAAACCGACATGCTCTTCTAGGTCCCCCAAGCTGTCGGGGGGAGGGGGGGAGGGGGGAGGGGGAGTTCCTTGAGAGAATTTCCCAGGCCCCAGCTTCTATGGCTCTTTCCTCCTCAACGTCCAGCATATTGCAACCAGGTTCATCCGAGGGGTGCTTCATAGATAACCCCAAGTCAAATACGACCTTCTGGTCGCCAACATTAAGGGATAGCTTCCCTTTCTTCACATCTATCAGCACGCCAGCGGTGGCCATGAAGGGTCGTCCGAGGATGATGGGGGTATGAGTTTATTCGGGCATGTCCATCACCACGAAGTCTACCAGCACATGCACTCAGCTGACATTTACTGGCAGGTCGTCTACAATTCCCACCGAATATTTGACCGATCTATCAGCTAGTTGAAGGGTCAAACCCGTGGGCTCCAGGTCTCCCATCCCTATCCTCCTGTATAGTGACAGGGGCATCAGACTGACGCTCGCTCCCAAATCCACGAGCGCCCGATGGATCTTCACTTCCCCAATCGAATAAGGAATAGAGAAGCTTCCCATGTCCTTTAGCTTTGGCAGATTCGCTTGCTGGATGAGAGCGCTACATTCCGCCGTGAGCATGACCTTTTCCTTTCTGGAACCCCTCGTCACCAAATCCTTTAAGAATTTCGCATAGGAGGGAATTGTCTCTATGGCTTCGAGGAAAGGGATCTGCAAGCTCAAAGCCTTGACCATAGCAAAGAACTTGCCGTATTTTTCATCAATCTTAGCTTTGGCAAGTCGTTGTGGAAAAGGCACAATGGGCTTAAATACTCTCAGGTTCCCCTCATCATCCTTCTTCTTCTCTTCTTCAGAGACTCCCTCCGGAGTCGTAGTCTTTGGTGATGAAGCTCCGGCGTCATTTGATTTTTCAATTGGTCGCCCATCGACCAACGGATCTTCAGGTTCCTTAGCAGGCACTCTTGTAGGAATTCGTGTCTTGCTTCTCAAGACGATAGCAGACACATTCGCATGATCGTGCGTTAGCGCCAATGTCTGATTTTCCCCCTGGATTTACTTTCGGTTGATCCTGTAATTGGTTTTGCGCCCTCTGAAGGTTCGCCACCTGCAACCCCAGCTGGATTACTTGGTCGGTGAGGGCCCTCTGCCCCATCTCCAGCTTCAAGTTGATCTTTTCCTGATTCGTAATATACTGGGTCAAGAGGGTCTCAACCGGGGAGATAACTCGTTGCTGGCCATATGGCTGCTGCTGCTGCTGCATGGGCTGCTGGTTCCTAGGGGGATACGGCTGGTACATTTGTTGTGGCTGATGCTATTGTTGATACTGCTGCTGCTGTTGCCGAGGCGGCTGATATATTTGCTGCTGGGGCTGCTGATATACTTGTTGCTGCGGCTGCTGCGGCTGCTGGGGCTGCTGATACGGTGCCCTGTAGCTCAAATTGGGGTGATTCCGGTTATTGGGAGAATAAACCGGATTCGAGCTAGTCCTGGGTGGATACGATGCATTACCCGTCGGGTTGAAGAAAAGTGCGCTAGCTTGATCCACCGGTGGTGAAATATCACCACCCTCGAAGTCTCCCAGGTCTTCCGCTTCCACCACTGCTACTTGTTGGGTGCTTGCACCACCAGCTCCTACCATAAGCGCTGAGATCTGGGTTGATAGCAAATCAAATTTGCTAGACAACTTGTCAACTTCCTCGACTCTATGAATGCCTCCAGATGTGGGCGTGGCACGCTCATTGCACCACCGCTCATTGTTTGATGCCATGTTTTCTAAAATGTTGCCGCCATCTTCTTCACTTCTTGACATAAAGGACCCCCCAGCTGTGGAGTCCATCGAAGATTTTATGTCATCCCTCAACCCATTATAGAACAGATTTATAATCTTCCACTTTGGAAGTTCATGATGAGGGCATCTCCGCTGCATCTCTTTGTATCTCGTCCAAGCTTCGTGCAGGGACTCGTGGCTGGCTTAGGAGAAGGAGGATATCTCACTCCTCAGCTTCATCGTCTTTCCTGGGGGGAAGAACTTAGTCAAGAAAGCATTCGAGAGCTTCTCCCAAGTATTGAAGGTGTTCGGGTCCTTTCCCCTAAGCCATTGCTTGGCTTTATCCCGTAGAGAGAAGGGGGATAGCTTCAGTCGTGACGCCATTAATCTTGAATGTGTCACACTGTTCGGGTCCTTTCCCCTAAGCCATTGCTTGGCTTTATCCCGTAGAGAGAAGGGGGATAGCTTCAGTCGTGACGCCATTAATCTTGAATGTGTCACACTTCTCAAGGAAGGAATCCAGATGTTCAATAGGGCTCTCCATGGGTGCCCCAGAAAATTGATCCTACTGGATCCACGTCACTAGTGACGTTTTTAGCTCAAAGCTTGCGGCCGTAATAGCCGGAGGTTGGATGGAGGAGGTGGACCCGATGGATGGCATCGAGTATTTCAGCAGAGATTTCTGGGGAGGAGTGTTCTCTCCCATGGCTTCAGCTTCTTCCCTTCTTCTTCTTTCTACGTTTAAACGCCTCACGGTGGCGTTGATCTCCGGTTCTAAAGGAATCAAGTCGTCGAGATTCCTTGTATTCATGCGCAAGAAAAATCACAAACACCCCGTGAAGCAAGTATGTTATGGAAACAGATAAGAACAAAAAATAAAAATAGAAAATAAAAATAAAAAAATGAAAATGAAGAATGCGAAAATTATCGCGAGGGGAAGATGTGAGCTAGACTCAAGGGTTCAATGGGTCCTAAAATTAACAAGCACGTTGCCTCCTCGGCAATGGCACCATAAAGCTTGACGTCCCCTAGTTTTTGAGCGTAGAAGTACAATAGGATTGGGGATACAAGATTTAAATATTTATACCGCAAGCGCACGGTGTTGTAGTGTGGCTTGGGGGTCGAACACAGTGAGGCGTGGTTGTGCTTGTTGATTCAGGTTCAATATTACATATTTAACCCCCCATTTAGCCTTATTTTGTGCTCATGCGATGCTACATTGTTCTCTAATTCATACGTATTTTCTACACATTTATTTATTGGAGAAAACACACTATTTGAGCACAAAACAGAATTTAACGATGCAATTCTGCACATTTTATATTTTTCATAGCTTGGTCTCGATCTTACGATTCCAACGACTATTTATTTGTATTTTTCTGAGATCTGTGCTAATTACTGTGAATTTTTGAACGCAGAATACCATTTATTGGAAAATAAATAATTACGCACGAATCTTGGCGCAACACGTGGCACTCATCCTCGCATCCTCGCGCGGATCAAACGACTCACAGAGGCGGGCGACGTGGACGATTTCCGGCCGTCCGATGGAGATCCAACGATCTGGATTGAAGCGGAGCTGATCAAAATTGCGGGGTGACGTGGCTCCATCTTGTTCGTTGATTATAGATCCATCGGATGTAATCAAGCAGCGACGTGGCAAGCTTTCGACCGTTCGATGTCGATCGAACAGCCAAGATCGACTCAAAAGCAGCGGGCGTTTCGTTCTCCCTCGATCCAAAGTGGCAGCATCCTAGGCGTTTCCCGCGACATCGAACGGCCGATCGCATCTCACCCCGAAGCGCTTCACGACGGGCGACGCGGTAGCATCTGGGCCGTCGTTCCGAGATCTAACGGCTATCACCGAAGCCGCCTCAAATTCGAAATCGCGATGCGGAGCTCCCATCGAACGCTACATGGCAAGATCCTGGGAGCTGACCTCTTGAATCAATGGCGAGGAGCGAGGCGACAGAAGCGGGAAATTTGTTGGGTGACGTGGCGCGATCCTAGCCTTCCCCCGTTCAATCCGACGGCCAGCATCGAATCCGATTCGAATCCGGAGCTTTGCGGAGCGGGTTTAAGCTGATGCGGATCCGATCTCCTTTGCCACGTGTCGCGCTATCTCGCAATCCCGCATTTATCAACGGACGTCGATTGCTCCGATCGAGATGAGCGGTTGAGATCCGTTCGGGCGCGGATATTGAACCCATTAAGGCTATTAAACCCGCAATCTAATTATATAAGGTATTTTAGGGTTTTTGGGGCGTATTCAAGCAGATTGGGGCGTATTTTGGGCGTATTGGAGGCTCTAGGGGCCGTATTTCCCCTCTGAAAAATTCTGTAAAATTCCAGAGGCTTGTTTTATTATTTCCAGAGAGTTTGAAGTCTTTTCAAGGAGAATTGGTGATATTTTCTTCAACTTCTATCCCGTATTTTGGTGTTTTCTATTGTATTTTGCTATGAACTTGAAGTATTTGGCTATAAAACTTGTTTATTTTTGCATGATGTGTAGCTAAAACTTATTTGTGCATGGTATGGCGTAGTTAGGGGCTATGATTTGTGTTAGTTTGGTTGTATTCCTCGTGCTAAATCGTTAAACATCGCTAAAATTGTAATATTTGTTCGTAAATCGACTTTTTCAGATTCCAAAAGAATTGATTTAGTTGATGATCGCCCCAAAAGGGTGAGTTTTGATCTCCCCAAAAGGGAGTTTCATACCGTAGTTTTGATCTCTCCAAAAGAGAGTTTCATATCGTATTATAGCTTTAGCGACGACCTCATTGAATTTTGTGTTTGAACCCCCAAAAGGGCATCTTCCGATGAGTTGCTCCCAAAAGGAGAATTCATTGAGTTATATTGGATATTTTCCGGTGAATTGCTCCCAAAAGGAGAATTCATTGCGTTATACCTATCAACCAAATTAATACGAATCATCGATCCTAACGAACCCATACCATGTGCATACTTTTTATAGATATTTGTTCTCACGTATTTTCCTTGTTCGTATAATTCACGTATCCCCATTCACACCACTATCACCACCATTAAAAGTGTTTAGTTCCTCTTCGTTGGCTTTCTATTTGATTTGAATTGTGGTTGCAATAGATTTCTTCCCGTGGATTCGACATCTGGACTCCCAGATTTTACTACTTGTACGGACTCTTGCGCTTGAGAGAGAGCACCTTTCCGGTCCCACCAAGTTTTTGGCGCCGTTGCCGGGGAGGAATGGTTTGTGACTACGGTTTATTTCATTCAGAGGACCTTCGGTGAGATCTTTCCACTTTACTGTACATAAACTTTTTATTATTATTTTATTTTATTTTATTTCAAAATGGAATATATGAACTTCTATTGCACAAACAATCTTTAAGATGCACGATATGCTAATGCACACAAACATAGAATGGAGAAGCTCAAAATTGTTAATTTTAATCAAACTGACTATGAAACTTTCTTTCAGGCCTGGAGGAGGTTCACAGACATTATATCGAGCTATCCGCAGCATGGGTACACAAATGAAGAGCTTATGGCGTTCTTCCTAGATGGACTACAACCGCAGCTGCAGGAATTATTGGGAGGCATGACGCCGACAGTGGCATGGGAATACATGGAGTCTCTGCAAGAAAACGAAGAAACCATGGAAGAGACTTCAGAGAGCGATTCAACGGAGCCTTCGTGCCTTGATCAAGAAGAGCAAAGCGTAGACGTACCTTTGCAATCCTTGAGAGAGGACGCTTACCTGATTATTCAGACACAGGAGGCCACATCCCTTCAATTCCAAGAGAATTTCGTTGCTCGGAGTCGGCAGATTCAGAAATCCATTGAAGATCTTAATTTGATTGCCGCTTGCTTAGAATAAAATAATTATTTTAAAATTCAACTTCAAGAATCTAATACGAATTTATCTTCTATTGCAGGTATATCGAGCGAGCCATGTCACGTTGAAGACATGAATATAAATATATACATGGCAAAAAGTGTGTGCAAAAGAGAGGACGAGCTAGCAATTTTGGATGAACGAGAGGAGGAGACAGCTAGGGATAAGGGTTTTGAGATTATCACCATGGATTCAGAACCATGCCCTCCTCCAGTTTTGTCCCAAAATCATTTACCCCTCTCTCCATTGATCGAGCATCGTACAGAGAGTAGTGCATATCTTTCAGGGAGTAGTCGTCAACTTATTTTAATTTCTTTCACTTATTTTGATGACTACATTTGGAATAATTTTATTTCGAAGAATTTTAAACTAAAATGGATTGACGTGACTCATCTCTTGCAGGATATAGGTGGACATCTTATAGAGATGCTGGGAGTTACGTTGCTGGGATCCAGTTTAGTCATTGGAGGAAGAATAATCGCCGAGGAGCGCAAGTAACAAATTGAACAACTTCCTCCACAATTAAAGATTCGGGATCTGCCATTTGATCACGGTGTGTTCTTTCCAGTAGTGTAGTTTTTATATGCTTTCTAGGTTGCTTGCTTGAATAAACTCGTACCCCTTTCGACATTGAGGACAATGTCCATCTTTAGTTGGGGGGTGTGTATGAGACCTTAGGATTTTTTTTAGTCCCGAAGAATAAATCACCAAATCACATCTTTTAAAAACTCCTTCATATGCCTCTAATGCGGATGATTATACATTAATTGAGTTCTGAAAATTTTTTATGGCCTGAGTTAATTATTTTTCCTTCATGGAATTACCGATAATATGCTATTCATGAAAATTTTCAATTTCCATGATTAATATCTCGAAATAGTTTGAATTTATTTCGTGCATGCTAATGTGATGAAAAAGCTTGAGTATACACGATTTTTATAAAAGTATTCAAGTTGAAGAGAAATTTGGCCTTTGATTCTAATGTTTATGTTCGAAAGAATGGGTTTTGAGTTGCTTACAAAGAAAGAAAAAAAAAGAATGAAAAGAATGAAAAATGAATGATGAAAAATGAATGATGAAAAATGAATGAATGAGTATGTCACTAATACATAACTTGGTTGGCTCGAGTAGTACAGTCCGAGGGGTCCTTCTTGGCCTAATGCCCTATGATCGTCTGATTTGGGAGCCATTGACCGGAAACTCACTCATTTGATGGAGCGATCCAAGTTATACTTTTTTCTGCGAATGTTGCTTGATGCGCGTTACGCAGAACGAATAAAAGAAAAGAAATGGTGAATATACTAAGCACCTTCAATACCCATGTCTTGAATGATTATTTTGATAGGCCAATTCCTTGGAAACAAGAAAACTAGAGAAAAACGACGTGTTATACTTTCGCTTGCGCAAAACGATGCTTGCATGTTATTTATTCATAATAAATTAGAGAAAATATCATGTGATTGATTTTGTTCATGGATGTGTATATTGATGGTCAAGATCATGTTGGAATGCGTATTATTGAGCCATGCCATGAGCAATTTGAAAGAACTTATTGTTTTATTACCCATCCGTATTAATCGCTATTTTTGCTAGAGACTAGCAAATCGCTAGTTGGGGGGTGTGATTCAGGTTCAATATTACATATTTAACCCCCCATTTAGCCTTATTTTGTGCTCATGCGATGCTACATTGTTCTCTAATTCATACGTATTTTCTACACATTTATTTATTAGAGAAAACACACTATTTGAGCACAAAACAGCATTTAACGATGCAATTCTGCACATTTTATATTTTTCATAGCTTGGTCTCGATCTTACGATTCCAACGACTATTTATTTGTATTTTTCCGAGATCTGTGCTAATTACTGTGAATTTTTGAACGCAGAATACCATTTATTGGAAAATAAATAATTACGCACGAATCTTGGCGCAACACGTGGCACTCATCCTCGCATCCTCGCGCGGATCGAACGACTCACAGAGGTGGGCGACGTGGACGATTTCCGGCCGTCCGATGGAGATCCAACGATCTGGATTGAAGCGGAGCTGATCAAAATTGCGGGGTGACGTGGCTCCATCTTGTTCGTTGATTATAGATCCATCGGATGTAATCAAGCGGCGACGTGGCAAGCTTTCGACCGTTCGATGTCGATCGAACAGCCAAGATCGACTCAAAAGCAGCGGGCGTTTCGTTCTCCCTCGATCCAAAGTGGCAGCATCCTAGGCGTTTCCCGCGACATCGAACGGCCGATCGCATCTCACCCCGAAGCGCTTCACGACGGGCGACGCGGTAGCATCTGGGCCGTCGTTTCGAGATCTAACGGCTATCACCGAAGCCGCCTCAAATTCGAAATCGCGATGCGGAGCTCCCATCGAACGCTACATGGCAAGATCCTGGGAGCTGACCTCTTGAATCAACGGCGAGGAGCGAGGCGACAGAAGCGGGAAATTTGTTGGGTGACGTGGCGCGATCCTAGCCTTCCCCCGTTCAATCCGACGGCCAGCATCGAATCCGATTCGAATCCGGAGCTTTGCGGAGCGGGTTTAAGCTGATGCAGATCCGATCTCCTTTGCCACGTGTCGCGCTATCTCGCAATCCCGCATTTATCAACGGACGTCGATTGCTCCGATCGAGATGAGCGGTTGAGATCCGTTCGGGCGTGGATATTGAACCCATTAAGGCTATTAAACCTGCAATCTAATTATATAAGGTATTTTAGGGTTTTTGGGGCGTATTCAAGCAGATTGGGGCGTATTTTAGGCGTATTGGAGGCTCTAGGGGCCGTATTTCCCCTCTGAAAAATTCTGTAAAATTCCAGAGGCTTGTTTTATTATTTCCAGAGAGTTTGAAGTCTTTTCAAGGAGAATTGGTGATATTTTCTTCAACTTCTAGCCCGTATTTTGGTGTTTTCTATTGTATTTTGCTATAATCTTGAAGTATTTGGCTATGAAACTTGTTTATTTTTGCATGATGTGTAGCTAAAACTTATTTGTGCATGGTATGGCGTAGTTAGGGGCTATGATTTGTGTTAGTTTGGTTGTATTCCTCGTGCTAAATCGTTAAACATCGCTAAAATTGTAATATTTGTTCGTAAATCGACTTTTTCAGATTCCAAAAGAATTGATTTAGTTGATGATCGCCCCAAAAGGGTGAGTTTTGATCTCCCCAAAAGGGAGTTTCATACCGTAGTTTTGATCTCTCCAAAAGAGAGTTTCATATCGTATTATAGCTTTAGCGACGACCTCATTGAATTTTGTGTTTGAACCCCCAAAAGGGCATCTTCCGATGAGTTTCTCCCAAAAGGAGAATTCATTGAGTTATATTGGATATTTTCCGGTGAATTGCTCCCAAAAGGAGAATTCATTGCGTTATACCTATCAACCAAATTAATACGAATCATCGATCCTAACGAACCCATACCATGTGCATACTTTTTATAGATATTTGTTCTCACGTATTTTCCTTGTTCGTATAATTCACGTATCCCCATTCACACCACTATCACCACCATTAAAAGTGTTTAGTTCCTCTTCGTTGGCTTTCTATTTGATTTGAATTGTGGTTGCAACAGATTTCTTCCCGTGGATTCGACATCTGGACTCCCAGATTTTACTACTTGTACGGACTCTTGCGCTTGAGAGAGAGCACCTTTCCGGTCCCACCACTTGTGCCTAAGAGGAACCGGTTCACCCTACAAGTGAGCTAGCCCGAACAATCGATGGTTGTCACGGAAAATAGATGCGAGGGATAAACAATATAAAAGGAAACCTAGGACTTCGATTTCCACCCTATCATGTGTTCTCACTATTACGACCGACGAATAGGAATGCGATCGGATTTAGGGTTTAGTCGTGAGACGTTGCCTCTAAGAGTGATACCAGTGTCCCATGGGCCCGATATTTTGGTTGATTCCCATGATGATATGCCAGACTAACCGGTTCGATCGGTGGGCATTCCCATGTCCATTAACACCGACCGACTCCGAGAGCATTAAGCTCACAACGATAACTCCCAACATCTCATCCCGTCGTTCCCACGCACTGGGATTCAATGTCTACGCTAAGGGCGTGAGCTGCGGCTAGTGAGTCAACCGCCAAGTTTATTCCCCCTTGGCCCGACGGTCAAAGGTGGTCTTTTTCCCGTCGATGACAATGAAACACCCCGCGTAACCATCTAAATTCATAATCCCTATCGAAATCCTAGTCCTATGGACGCATTAGGGAGAACCCACGAAGGGGTTTCCACCAAAATCCCAGATTTGGGAACTACTCACAAATCATAGCTAAAAAGCAATTTAAATGAAAATCAACCGTAAAAATCATGATCAAGCGAGTGAAATGAGGTAGTAGCAATGCTATAAAGATAATATTAAAGTTTGAAAGCAATCAGAAGGCTCACAAAAAGCAATAAAATTCCAGCCGTCACTGTACAAGAGAAAGACAGAAAAATAACAACTCACGTTTTCAGAACCCTATGGCAACTATATATAGAAATTGACGTCACCCGATCGGTTGAAGCATCAACGAATCGGGTGAGCTGCTTGATGCTTCGGCCGTCGACGTTCAGAACTTCAACCGCTCGCTTGGTCCGACCGGTTGGCATCTCCGGCTCGTCGTTTGGATATTGCGGCATCAAGTGAACCGATCGGTTGAGAATTCAACCGATCGATTGGAATTATCTCCAAAATTGGCCGAGAGTTCTGTCGATTTGGCACGGTCAGCGAACCGTCGATTGTGCTCTTTTGGTCATCGTTTGGAAAATCAGCTACAGATGAACCGATCGGGTGAGATATCACCTGATCGGTTGGAATTCATCTCCAAATGGTCGAGAGCTCTGCTGTGCTCAACCGGTCGGTGAACCGGTCGGTTGAACTGCTCCTCACTCCAGCTTCTGTCCGGGTCGAACATGCGTGTATCACCCGATCGGTTGGCTGTGTCCAACCGATCGGTTGAGGGCTGAAAAATAGCGATCTTTGTCGTTTGACCCCCTGGATCACGCGTGACTCCTCCCGTTGCTCCGAGGATTCATGATATCTTCGTTATATGTACCCTACGTTGGCAATCTCCTACAAATATACAAAAACATAAAGAAGTGAAAGAAAACTAGAAATCCCAAGAAAATGGGCACGGGACAACGGAAAACAATGGAAAAACACAAAGAAGACGTGCGTGGATATATAAAATATAAACACACATCAAGCCATTATTAAAATATCTTATGTTGATACATGGGTCCGGTCTAGGAAGTGGGAAGAACAATTCCGCCCAAAGAGTATGGCCCACTGTGAATGGTATGCCTCGGCCCGATATCCCCGTGGCCTTCCAAAGAGGATAAATCTATACACAGTCAATGTGCTAGCTCATTTTCCTGTTGGGTCGCGCTAACTCCACGGGATAGATTAGTAAATGCATGAATAACTGGGCGAATGGTATCTTTCTTTCCAAAGAAGATCCCGTCATCATCAATGACGGACCGTTATGCATCAGAGAAGGAAATGCTCACCGATAAACAAGAAGAGGACAACTAGAAGATGGTTCAGACTCCAGAGGTACAAAAGAGGAGGTACTTTGACAAAATCATTTCGTCAACCCTTATATTTCTTCCTTTATAAGCTTGAGGTGATTGGATTAGGACGATATCCTTTGGGTCGATCTTGACAGCCTTGAGCCTCTCTTAAGAAGTGACTAACTTAAGCATCTGAGGAAAATTGTGTCGGAACCTAGATTCGATCCCCCTAATGACTGTCTGTGGTGTAGGTTTTTCGAGGCACGACCCAACAGCTAGGTCGAATGGTCATCGTATTCGACCTTGAGATTGGTCGAGCTCCAGCACGATGCTCGAAGCACAGCATTCCTCGACCATGGTTCATCCATCCAAGGGTCCCACATCAACATCTGACGAGGCTCTATCTCATTGAAGGAGACCACATCAGCCCCGATTACTGATCACTCCTTATTTTACACCTTTTTCTACATGTTGTCATGACGTTTTGATCGCCCATATCGCGTTTTTCACGATTATATGACGATATCGCGATGCTTTTAACTATTTCTTGTTTTTGTCATATTTCAGGAGATATGGAGCGATTTGGAGCGAAAATGAGATCAAAGGAGTTTCACGCACTTCGGAGTGTCGCCCACGACTTATTTGAGGAGTTATCAGCGATAGAGGATGAGCGGAAGAAGAAGGAATTCATAGGAGTGACGAGGATGCGAAAAGGAGAAGAAATGAGCCAAGATACAGCCCACTCGGTCGAGTAGACTACTCATTCGGTCGAGTCAGAAGCCGTACTCGACCGAGTAAAACGGATACGCACAGAGAATTTGCAGCGTTTACTCGGCCGAGCAAGGAACTCTACTCGGTCGAGTGAGAAAGCTCACTCGCCTGAGTGGTACAAAGAATTCATTCAGAGAAGCTGCCAACTTATTGGAATTTCTGAGGAAGCCCACTCGGCCGAGCATGATTGCTCACTCGGCCCAGGGAAGAAGTCTACTCGGCCGAGTCACCCTGAGAGATAGACCCCTGAGAACCCCGAAGTTACTATTATTTTACAGGGTTTGTCACTCGGCCAAGTAACAAGGGTCACTCGGCCGAGTGACCCCCTCCGACTGCTGCAAGGAATGCGAATTCTGGGCTGCGCAAGGGCAGTTTTGTGACGATTTTTTGGACGATTTTGGCTTGTATTTAAACCTAGTTTTTACCCTAGTTTGGAAAGAGACTTGAATTATTTTTAAGAGACTTCTATTAGTTTTTTGACGGCTATTATTTTGTGAAATCTCAGCTGGAGATCATTGGCGACCTTATTGGTTTGTTCTATCTTGCTAAAAACTCATTTTTATGAATTGTTTCTTCCTTACAATGAATTATGCTATGATCAATTGCTATTTTTCTGAGTTTTTCATGATGATTAGTGAGTACTTCCGTCGTTCTAGGGTATGAGGATGAACCCTATTGACCCGATCTTTGAATTGTGATGAATTTATAGATTTGTTACTAGAATTGATAATGGTTAGGGTGTGATCGATTTATTACGAGTAGCTAGGAATTCATATCGATTGGGATTTGTAAGAGATTGGATCCCAATTGATAGGAAGGCCTAGATATTCGATTTAGATTGATAATTGGAATTCTCTAGATTTGGTTTGCAAGAGATTGGACCAAAGCTAGGATTTTTAATTATAAATCTATACTAATATTTGTTTGCAACAGATTGGACGAATACAAACTATCATAACCTAGATCCTAGTTCGAGTTTGCACATGAGTGGGCTCGAGATGCGATTGAACAATGATGTCGATCTTCACGCTAGCGGCTTAGGGTAGAGTTTGCACGAGAGTGGGCTCTATTCTAGGTTCGCTATAGACCGGTAATAGCGCGAGAGCGTGAGCTTGGTTCTACATTAAGTTGCGACTAGTTCACCTACATTCAAGCTTAGCAATAATGAAATTTATGATTCACAAGGATACGAGACGGTCCGTAGTGGTGATTTCATATCCCTAGACGCCTTTATTATATTGATATTTCTTGCTATTTAAACGATTGTGACGATTACACCAAAACTATTCTTATTCTCTTGATAGCTAGGTAATCAAAGTAAGATACTGTCATTTGTCCTTCTTGTGTTTGATACCCTCTCGCCACTACACCGTGCGCTTGCGGTAAGACTACAAGTCGTTTTCCGTGTGTATATCCGGACGGTGTTCGATTTTGTGCACCCGGTTATATCTCACTTTCAATCTTTCTTTTTTCTTTTTTACTTTATTTGTTGCCCAAATTTACGTGCTCTCCCAGAATTTTCTATAGAATCTTAAGCAGGTAACATGGGAGACGCGATGATGAGAATTGAGTCTAGCCCGGGAGATGATGACTCTTTCACGGCTCTTCTGAATGAACTTGTTGATGAGGTCCAAACCACAGGGGCTTTTGCCATTGACATCGATGGCCCCATTGAGCAACTATTTGCTAGCTTTGTGATGGATCAAATCTCTCCAGAAGGAACTATCGAGGGCAATATTAAAGTTGATGTGAGGGATGACATGTTATACTTTGAAGACAGTAGAGCATGCATCGAAGAGTACTACATTCCTGAGGGGTCCACTTGGCATGCCGAGATTCAGGGAAGTACACTTTACGATCCTCTCTCTGATATTTATGAACCCACTGATACATCTCTTGATCTCTGGTGTGGACCGGAGCAAAGTGATAGCCCCATCGATGTCAACATGGAGCAGTGCACTGTCTACTCCGATGCACCGTCCTCACAAGAAGCGAATCTGAGCCTGCATACGGAAGCCCACCCCCAGAGCGGGAACTAAACTCCGATGTTGCAGAAGAGGCCAAGCTTTCACAAGAGGAGGATGAGGTAGGGGGTTTAGCGCCCCCCGAGGTAGAATTGAAATAATTACCTCCGAATTTAAGGTATGCCTTCTTGGGTAATAAATTGACCTATCCGGTAATTGTTAATGCCCACCTCAACCATGACCAGCTTGAAAGACTCTTAGATATCCTTAGGAGCCATAAGGATGTCCTTGGCTACACCATTTCCGACCTGAAGGGAATAAGCCCTAGGCTTTGCACGCACAGAATCCACCTAGAGAACATTGAAGCCACCTCCATAGAGCCTCAAAGGTGGTTAAACCCTAACATGAAGGAGGTGATTAAGAAGGAAATCCTTAATTTTTTGAAGCCGACATTATCTATCCTATCTTAGATAGTAGATGGGTTAGCCCTATCCATGTCGTCCCAAAAAAAAGGAGGGATGACCGTCATAAAAAACTATAAGGGAGAACCCATTTCTACACGCACTGTCACGGGATGGCGGATGTGTATTGATTATAGGAAATTAAATAAAGCCACCCGGAAAGACCATTACCCATTGCCCTTCATAGGTCAAATGCTAGAGTGCCTTGCTAAACATAAATTCTTTTGTTTTTTGGATAGGTACTCGGGATTCTTTCAGATCCCCTTACATGAAGATGACCAAGAAAAGAATACCTTCACATGTCCTTACGGCACATATGCCTACCGTAGAATGCCCTTTGGACTTTGTAATGCTCCCGCCACCTTTCAAAGGTGCATGACGTCCATCTTTTCTGATTATATTGAAAACATTATGGAAGTCTTCATGGATGATTTTTCTGTATATGGAAGTGAGTTTGATTCATGTTTGACTAATCTTACTGAAGTTCTTAACAGATGCCAACAACATAATCTTACTCTTAATTGGGAGAAATGTCATTTTATGGTCACAGAGGGGATAGTTCTTGGGCACCTTGTTTCATCTAGAGGGATTAAGGTTGATAAGGCGAAAATTGAGGTAATCGAAAAACTCCATCCTCCTATTAATGTTAAGGGCATTAGGGATTTCTTGGTCATGCGGGGTTCTATCGCCGCTTCATCAAGTATTTTGCCCTAATTGCCCAACCTTTTACCGCCTTACTTGCTAAAGATGCGCCATTTATCTTTTCAAGGGAGTGCTTGCATGCTTTCAATACATTGAAGGAAGCCCTCATCTCCGCCCCCATTATACAACCGCCAGACTGGAGCCTTTCCTTCGAGCTTATGTGTGATGCAAGTGACCAAGCAATTGGAGCGGTGCTAGGACAAAGGAAGGACAAAAATCTTCATGCAATATACTATGCAAGAAAAACATTGGACGAGGCACAGAAAAATTACACCACCACCGAGAAAGAGCTCTTGACGGTTGTCTACTCCATCGAAAAGTTTTGCTCCTACCTCCTTGGATCCAAAGTGATTGTGCACACCGACCATGCGACATTGAAGTATCTACTAAGCAAAAAGGAGGCCAAGCCGAGGTTAATAAGATGGATACTTTTATTGCAAGAATTTGACTTGGAGATTAGAGACAAGAAGGGCACTGACAATGTTGTGGCAGACCACCTGTCTAGGCTTGTTCGTGATGAGAAGGATGAAAGCCTACCAATTGATGACACATTTACCGACGAGAGGCTATTCGCCATTAGGCCCGGAGAGGTGCCTTGGTATGCGGATTATGTGAACTATTTGGCATGCGGAATAAAACCATGCGGGATGGCCACGCAACAGAAAAGGAGGTTCATGCATGAAGTTCGCAATTATTTCTGGAAAGATCCGTATCTCTTCAAAATATGCAAGGATGGTATTATACGGAGGTGTGTTTCTAAGGAGGAAGCCACGTCTATCATTTCACATTGCTATGATATGCCTTGCGGGGACATCACGCCGCCTCCAAAACCACCGCAAAGATATTGCAAAGCGGTTTCTTTTGGCTGACCATGTTCAAGGATACGCATGACTTCGACAAGCATTGCGATAGATGCCAACAGACAGGAAGTATATCCAAACGGAACGAGATGCCGATGAAACCCATCCTAGAAATTGAGCTATTTGATTATTGGGGACTGGATTTCATGGGGCCTTTTCCATCAAGCAAGGGAAACAAGTATATCCTATTAGCGGTGGACTACGTCTCAAAATGGGTAAAAGCCATTGCCACCCCAACTAACGATGCAAGAGTGGTATCCAAATTCTTCAAACAAAACATCTTCATGCGCTTCGGAGTGCCACGTACTTTGATAAGCGATGGAGGGAGTCATTTTATAGAAAACAAGTTTGAAGCCATGTTGAAGAAGTATGTGGTGAATCATAGAATCGGTATGGCATACCACCCTCAGACGAGTAGACAAATGGAGGTTTCGAACCAGGAAATTAAAAAAATTCTAGAAAAGACCGTCGATAGATTTAGAAAGGATTGGTCCATGAAATTGAATGATGCACTATGGGCTTATCGCACAGCCTTTCACACTCCCATTGGCACCATCCCGTACCGTCTTGTTTATGGGAAAGCTTGTCATTTTCCAGTGGAGTTGGAACACCGCGTATATTGGGCCAACAAGACCTTTAATTATGACTACAAGAGTGCGGTGGTGAGGCGACTCCTAGACATCAATGAGCTTGACGAGATTAGGCGAGGCGCTTACGAGAGCTCAAGAATTTACAAGGAAAGAACTAGGATTCTCCATGACGCACGCATCACCGTTACAGACTTCAAAGTCGGAGACAAGGTCCTCCTATACAATTCTAGACTCCGACTTTTTCCTGGAAAGCTAAGATCGTGATGGTCCGGACCCTTTACCATTAGTCACATACAACCGAGAGGAGCATTTGAGTTAGGAAGGAAAAGACGGTGCCACATTCAAGGTAAATGGACAACGGCTCAAGAATTATTCTGAAGAGGTCCCAACCGGTGAAGTGAATAGCATATATCTACTCAAGGGATGGTCCCATGATCTTTCATACTTCCTCGATAAGTTCATTGATGAAGCTATGCCACATTCTATTGGCGCCTTGCACGATGACGGCTTCGAAGAAGGCAAATTTTCTAGCAATGGAGAAAAGTTGGAAGACCCGCCGGATTATCCCATGGTTGATGACAAAGACGATGCTGATGTCGTAAGAATTAGAGAGCTATGCAAGCTCTCCATGGCAACAACTTGAAGAAAGCTCCACCGGATAATAGATCGGCATCACCGGTGAAGAAAAAGAGTGGTACAAGCTCAAGCTTGGGGGACTTATCCTCCAACACTACCCATGATGAGGGGAAGCCGAGGAATGCCCACGAACATCAACAATTAAATCTAAGTGGCTTTCCCGACAAGTTTGACGGGCGCATCTCACATGCGCTGAATATCGAGCACTAAACGAATATCTTAAGGGGTCGAGCTCAAGACCTTAAAAGAGACCTTGTCATGAGGCAACCCTACGGTTTTATATTATTCTTAGTTGAATTCTATTTTTGTTTTAGATTTTTCTTAGTGTTTAGAGTCTAGAGTCAATAAAAATCGTGACAACGGGCTCTATTTTTCATGACAAGAGATGGAGAACGAGAAATCATTTACATGGAGGATGACCATGGCAAGGGAGAACGCTCCAGGAATGCACTCAGGCACCAGGATAAGGAAGAGACTGACGAAAAGAATAAAAACAGAGAGTGGAGTGAAAAAAGAGAGCCGAGGCAGAAAACAACAAGGCACTAGGCCAAGTGTACATGTCACTCGGCCGAGGGAAGACTCTACTCGGCCGAGTAGGGTACTGATCAGGGAAGATCCAGAAACCTACTCTCAGTCATTTTCTGTAATTTATATGCCATTCAGCCGAGTGACTTGTTACTCAGCCGAGTGAATCTGATACTCTCCATGCTTCATAATCGCTGAGTGGCCGTTCCACTCGGCCGAGTGGAACTTGTCCATTCGGCTGAGTAAGGAAAGCTACTCGACCGAGTAGTAACTAGAGGGAGATTTCGAAAAAAATTTATACGCTGAGCTACTCGGCAGAGTGAACGCGTCACTTGGCCGAGTGACCCAACTTTATAAACCCAGCGGGCGAGGCTCATTTCTCGAAACGCAAAAAATCCCCAAATTCTCCCGCTTCGCCTGTTGCCCCTTCGACTCCCCCTCGCCCGAATCCCCTCTTCCCTCGCCTGAGATGCCCCCCATCGCCGTCGCCGGCAACCGTCCTCCGTCGCCGACGACCCGCCGCTGCCTGCACCCGCTGGAACCGTCGCCCCTTCGCCGTTTCACCTCCATTGCGCCCCAAAACTCCTATTTCTTGCCTTTTTCTCCGATCCGTATGCCCCTTAAGACCCAAATTTAAATTAATTCTCATATATATATCTATTATCCCCTGCCTTCCCCAATATATATTGATATTCATTGCTGATTCGATTGTTTTTTTTTCAGGCTAGCTTAGGGGGAGCTTGGGGGAGATTCAGGACGTCTTGGAGTTTCGCAGAGGAGGTGATTCTTTGCACGCTTCCACTATTTGCTCTCGTGTCATGCTCGGATACACCCGTTCCTTATTTTAGCACTTCGCATTTTCATTTGGGTGGGCACGACTCACGGGCCATATGCCCCCACGTCTTAGGCCATGCACTTGGGAGCTCGCTTCCAAGCGGAAGAGGTCAGGCGATCCTGGTCCCTCTTCAGCTAGGGCATACTCCCTTTCACCTAGCCTGCCTCTACAGCCGCCTCCTACCGCACCCATTCCACCACCGACACAGCCCGCCCCCGCTATCGATGCGATGGGGATTACGTTCAGAGATGATGCTCAGCGTGCCAGATTTGAGCGTATCTCCCACCACTCGATCGTACCATCTAGGTTTGCACACCTTGCTGATTTAGAGCGCCTAGGGATATTAGAGGGGCTGCTCCAGTTGTATGACAACGTGGGGTGGCGTGAGTTCTTGTCGGTGTTGGCGGACACTTATATCCGCCCGACACTAGAGGTCCTTAGTTCTATTGCTCAGATCCCTTGAGGATGCTCATTTTGCCCGATGGATCGAGAGTGCGAGGTCACTCTCGACATGATCACAACATTCTTCCAGTGGCCCCCTGTCCCGGACCCAGACCGTGCCTACAGTCCCTACGCACATCCCACCCACATCATTTGACACGCACGCTTTTTGGACACGTATCACGGGATCTCCCCTCGACTTTGACCCTAGTCGGGCCAAGGCCTCCACCATCCTCCACCCATGCCTCCGCATTGCACAGCGCCTAATGGCGACCACTTTCTTAGCGAAGTATGAGCCGGGGACAATGTCGACGCCTGAGCTCTACATGCTCTATGCGAAGACACGATCGCGGGCCTACGAGTGAGGAGGAGACATTTTGGTCCCCGCCGTCGAGATTGACATTGCCAGTTGGTACATCGACCGCATCATTATTTCTGTCGACGCTCGGACGCCCATCTGTTGCGGTGGTCTGATTACCCTCTTGGCCATTTTGTGCGGAGTTGACCTCCCTGCTGGCTTGCTGAGACCCCCGAGCCCCACTTCTCTTTCCATAGATGTTATGGCTCGGATGAGGATGCTTCGTACTCATGGTCAGCACCACTAGGTGTGGCTGCACGGTCCCCATAGTGCCAATTATATGATTCTTCTGAGCCCTGATCGGACGCATATTGGACCCACGGGCGGAGAGTGGATTCCAGCGATGGATCTCCTCATCCCCGCCGCATACGTGCTTGAGCCTGAGGGTGCTCAAC
This sequence comes from Scilla litardierei, assembly GCA_030789695.1. Classification (NCBI taxonomy): domain Eukaryota; kingdom Viridiplantae; phylum Streptophyta; class Magnoliopsida; order Asparagales; family Asparagaceae; genus Scilla; species Scilla litardierei. The sequence continues at coordinate 92,746,777 of CM061134.1, forward strand.
AGGAACCTCTCCTTCCACCCATTGACCCCGTGATACCTCAGCCTGCACCAGATCTGTCTGCACCTCCTGACACCTCTGTCCACTCGTCTGTTCGTGTCGGGAGAACTTTAGTTGAGTCCACCACCACCACCACCACCACCACCACTGTGCCCACGTCCATAGATCCTATTTCTGTTGTGAGCCCCGAGCATCCCCCCAACATTATTGAGAGCGGCGAGCCATCTTTGCCTCCGCAGTGGAGACCCTTTCCTCTTTCTTGTTCTCGACCCCTGGAGAGTCATTTCCTTCAACTTCACAACCTCCCCAGTCGTCGACCTTACTGTCTCCACTGTCGCTGTCTTCTCGGAGAGCGTCGTAACGTCTGTCCCCACATCTATGTCACTGACCTCTCTGCCTGTCTCGTCGCTTGCCACCACTTCTGCTTCTGCTGCTGCTCCATCCTCTGCGACCTTATCTGCATCTCAGCCTCCCACAGAGGCTGAGCGTCACTTAGTGAGCACAGCATCACCGCACCACCCTACAGTCGCACCTATCCTCTACGGTAGCCTTGCGAGACATCCCCGTTCTTCACTAGTACGACCCTCTGCTCCACCTCCCCATGACACCCTAGTTCAGCACCTCCGTGCTCTAGAGGGGGCGGTGAGTGGACTTAGAGGAGATTTTCGGGCTCTCTCTGCTACTATTAGTGCTGTCCAGACCCGCGTCGCGTTACTTCCTGTTATTCAGGCTTGCCAGAACCAGATTCTTGAGCGACTGCCTCAGCCACCTACCCCCACCCAGCAGCCTCCACGACCACCACCTCCACCACAGGATGGTGCTGGTGCACCACCACCGACCTAGGCACGCCTTAGATTCCTTCCATACTTTTACTGCTGTTATTCTGGATATCTTCGACTTGCTGATTTTGCACACCCTCCTCCACACACATTTTGGTTACTTTTTGGTCCAATCTGTCTATATCTTTTTGGGAGAGAAGGAGTACTTTTGGAGACACTTACATGGTACTAGTTTGATATCTGCATACATCATTCGTATACCCATCTCATTTTTATTTTATTTTCATCATGCATGCATCCTCACCCACCCCACCCATATTTTGTCTCTCGGTGTGCCACACTTTGCACATTGAGGACACTGTGCACTTTAGCTTGGGGGAGTGAGTTCTCACGCACTTTTTATTTTTTGCCGCCTTTTATTTTTATTTTCTCGCATTTCTTTGTTTTTACACTTATTTTCACCCACTTTTTCATTTTTTATTTTTCTTTCATGCATCACGGTTTTCTTACTTTTTGAGTGTGTTGCATATGTACAGTAGTTTTTATTTCGTTTATCCTTATTTCTTTTATCCTTTTTGCTAGAGATGAATTTTTTGTGATGATGATGACGTGGGATTAGCTTATCTCTATATGCATTTTATCTTGTCATGCCATAGTTTTTATTTCAGATATCATATGCAATGTCTTGCTATGCATTTGAGATAGTAACCCGCCTTTTGTTATGTGAATGTGGATGAAATTCTTTTATTAGCCGAGTCTGATGATTTTCACTGTATACTCTTCATAGAAAACACACCAAGCTTCACACATTGATTACTTATATCTAGAGTACTGCTTTTTGTCTTACATCACTTCTTATTGCATGAAAATTGTACGCTTCACTTTCAGGTTGATTGGTTGTATGCTAGGTTGATATAACTGAATTAGTTTACTTTCTGTAATTAAACTGAGTAGATTACATTACTCTGCTGAAAGTTGTCGTGCACATTCTATTGAGTGAACCGAGTGTTACATATATTTCTTTCTCCACATATCTTGAGCATTATTTCTATACTTAAAATCATTGGTGAATCTCCCTTTAGCGATTCTTATATTGTCATTTTCCCCCGCTACAAAAATCCATGATCCAATACCCCAAAATCAAAAAGAAAAAAATTCTTCTATATCTTTCTGTAGCCGTGCTTTATTTTGTGTGTACCGGTATTTTTCCTTCAGTCGTCTGGTTGACTTTTCGTCTGTACGTTTCATGTTACACGTATACGACTCTGTATTTTAGTTTTTATCGTTTCGTTGTTAATTAATCGTAACGTTTAATTAAAAACTTTAATTTAATTATTTTGTTAATTATTTTTGTTATTTTTACTTATTAATTTTGTTAATAATTACATTTTATAACTTAATTAACTGATTAAATATTCTTCATTCAACAAACACGTTTAGTTTTTTTTGTTTTGGAAGAGAAGTCCTTCACATATTCTTCCCCTCGTTAGTCAGCAACACTATTTAAAACCATCCTAATCCTTACCTCACCAAATTAATTTTTTTTGAAAATTTGGAAATTTGATTCCTGCAAACTCTTTCTTAAGGAGACAGTTCATCTACAAGATTATCATCTCCCTGCGAGCAAAATCTTACAGCAAATAATTCCCCAAATTTTGATAATCAACATCCTCCCCAAATCAGAAACCAACCAATCGACCACAATCAAAAACCCAATTCCATCATCTCACCAAGAATCCATTTCCCAAACTCAAAACGAGATCTGAAAACCCAAAATCTCAGATCTAACAAACAATTTCAGAATCAGACTGAAAGAACAGAAATAAAAAACCAATAGGGTTTTGAAACCCAAACCAAAACTTCATCTTCAACCTCTTCCTCTTTCCTCCTGTTCCCTTGGCCGACCACCCCTCACCCCTAAAGCCGTGAAGACGCCGCTGCCCAGCACGGATCCACCGCCGCCCGCCCTTTCTCGTCGCCGGTCGTCGGAGTACGCCAGTACACGCCGCCCAGCGTGAGCCAGAGCCTCCGTCGTCTGCCCTCAGCCTTCAACGTCACCGTGCGTAGGTGAGATCCCTCTCCCCTTCATTTGTGCGTAAGTATCTCTTGCTGCTGCAAGTTTTGAAACGAATAAAAAAAAGGAAGGGAAAGAAACTCAGAACAAATGAAAGAGAGGAGAGAGAGGGAGGGCCTAGTCTATTGAATAAGAATGAATAAAGAAGTTGTCAGCAAGGACACAGCCTTGGCCATGTGAATAGGTTTAACAATAGCCTTAACCTTAGCCTTAGGGATAAAAAAATTATTGGGTACTTGACATCATGTAGGTTAAATATTTAAAGAAATGTGTGAGAGAGTTATTTACTTGGGGATTTAAAAAAATGTTAGGATTATAGTTTAACATGCTAACTTTTACCCCAAGTCAAACTAGTAGGTGTAGTAGGTGTAGAGTAGGTATACCATTGATGCCATGTTAACATTGCTATTAACTTAGGGTAATTAACCCAAGAGTTAGTTAGTGTTAATCTAATTTTAAATGATAAACTTGTTTAGTAATTTCAGTTAACTAATAATTATAATTGGGTAAATAAATTTACATGGAATGGGGCGTAACATGTTAGTTTAACACAATATAAACATCACCCTAGCAAGAGAGCCTAATAAAATTAGACGAACCCACTTTAAGAATTAACTAGATATTTTGACTTATCTCGCAATATATCTAATTCAATGATTTGTCCAACCAAAACAGAGAACCGGACATACCGACATGAAGTACCCGTCGAGACGAACCCACGACAACCGATACCACCGGAAACAGGCAAGTGATACTTGCCAGTAATTATTTAGGCCATGTTTTAGGCCAATTTGTGTATTAGCGTAAAAGAGACTAGGCGGTGAAATAATAGTCGCCTAGACGCCCTTACTAGATCTAGCTTGACAACGAAGCTAGATCCAACACCTTTACCATGCTATCTTTTCATGCTATCATGTCACGTTTACTTTCAATTAACTATACGCACTTTAACTGCTCATTACATGTCATGTCATGCATCAAATTGTTCTATCGTGATTGCGTAGCACACGCTACAATAATTGTAACTATTGAGGCTAGGCACCTGCTTTGCGGGCACAACCCTATGCCAATAACACTTCCTGGCTCGTGATCCAGAAGATGGGCGCCAGTCCATATACACGTGGTGGGGTATGGTTAAACGATCGCTTGAGCGTAAAAGTGAGCCCGTACAGCCACTTCAGCCAAAAGACGGAAACTCTGTGCACAAAGTGATAAATCAGTGATTTGTGAATCGTGAAATAGTGAATTGTAGCTTTCTGCTATGACGTGCTTGATTATTATTATCTTGTTCATTTAACTGTTGCACTCTTTTAATGTCATGCCATATCATCATGTTAGAACTGCTAGTTGCATTATTTTATTTGTATCCTTGCACAAAAGTCCTCCGCCTTTCTTGGGAGACTTTTGCTGACATGTGCCCTTTTCTCTTTGGGTGTCACATGTCAGACTTTGAGACAGAGCAGTTAGCAGAGGACGAGCTGTTCGTAGACGCTGAGTTTGAGGTTCCTGCTGAGACCGAGTTTGAGGACACTGGTGACCAGTCCTAGACTCGTTTGGAGTCTCCCCTTAGTTGTTACCTTTCCTTAGTTGCTGTTAGGTTTCGGTGTATAGCACTTATCTCTCTTTGTTTTGTTTGGCCATGCTTTAGGCCTATTGTTTAGACTTGTACTTTTGTGACTATTTTGTGATGTTGTAATATTTGTTGGATGTTGTTGGTGGATGTTCTTTTATCTGCATTATTATTGTTGTTGTTTCGTCGCAATGCAAGGATCTGCTATTTTTTGAAATTTTTATAGGCGCTTATCAGACTGCAGCTTCACAGCTCCACTTCTGAGCGGACCTCCTCACGTCTCGCCTTCCATATTAGGGAAGCGGGACGTGACAGGTTTTAGTGGTGACCCATGCAGGTCCTCTTTGCATCTGCGAAATATCAGAACAACAATGATGATAATAACATCCAATTACTCATTCATAACATTCAAGTCATGATTAAGTCTAACCTGAACATTTCCTTGTCTTAGATGGCCAGTAGATGCATTACCCGAGGAGCTGGTGGTGGAGCAGGACGTGTTGCGGATGTTGATAGAGAACCCACCACGGCTGTGATGATGAGGATGATGCATCAGATGATGCAGGTTCAGCAGGGCATGCTTCAGAATGCCCCTCGCTTCGAGCCGGGAGCGAAGCAATTTTGGGAGCTGGGCCCATCATATTTCACTGGGTCAGAAGGATCATTAGCTGCGGATGAATGGATGAAGAACACGGAGGATAATCTGCTTCTCTCGAAGGTTAACCCGGCTGGATGGGTTGACTTGATGAAGAAGCAACTGAAGGACAATGCCTGCAGTTGGTAGGAGTCAGAAGAGCAGATGTTGGTGAAGCCTATCCCCTGGGCCACTTTCAAGGCGAGATTTAATGAGGAGTATTTTCCTCGAGCTACCAGGAGTGAGCTGATGCAGCAGTTCATCAATCTGAAGAAAGGAAATCTGATGGTGGATAAGTACCACCAAGAGTTCATGAGACCGAGCCGCTTTGCACCAAATTTAGTTCAGACCGCTGAAGATCGAGCACAAAGATTCTTGCAGGGTTTATCCTTGGAGCTGCAGAGTCTGATGTCCTCTTCGGACTTAGACTCTTACCAAAAGTTGTTGATAGCTGCCAAGAGGCAGGAGCTGATTGCCCATCAAAAGAGAGGGCAGTATTCAGGAGCTGGGAAGAGGCCTATGGAGCAGGCCAGAGCCGTGGTTTGGCCTGGGTTCAAGCCTAATCAGTCCATGCAGTTTAAGAGGCCAGGTGGGCCTAGTCAGAAGACGTGCAGTCATTGCGGCAAGAATGGTCATATGAAGGAGCAATGCAGGAGGCTTCTGGGCCAGATCCTGGTTTGTGGCAATGCTTCGCATACTTTGAAGGATTACCTGAGTGCTAAGTAGCCGTGGAAGGCACCAGTCAGAGTTCAGCAGCAGAGAGCTCCGGTAGTCGCTGGACGTGGATCGCCTCTCATTCCCCAGAAGCAGGCATTCCAGCAGGCCGTTCAACCTAGGAGGCAAGCCTTCACGATGACTGCAGTAGAGGCAAAGACCGAGGACGGAGTTATTGCAGGTAACTTCTATACAGTCTTCTTTATTTATGCATTATATTTGTTTAGTTAGATCCATGTTAATCTAGTTGCATGTTACCCTTAGGTGTCATCTTAGTTTCATCTCACCCGGCCTTGACACTGTTCAATTCTGGAGCTTCCATGTGCATCCTATCTTGGAAGTTCGTAGTCGAACACTCGATACCCACCTATACACTTCCCAAGTGTTGGAACATTACAACGGGGAATGGTGTAGTGAAGGTTGCACTGGGATGTAGACCATGCCCGTTGGTGATTAGTGGACACGAATTATATGCTGATTTCATCGTCCACGACCTACCCAACTTTGATGCTATTCTCGGCCTTGATTGGTTAGGAGCTTTTTATGCCACGATCGACTATCACCGGAAGAAAGTGGTGTTCGAAATTCCTGACCACCCAGTGTTCGAGTTTGTCGGCGGAGGACGTTCGCTTGGACCTGTCAAATTCTGAGCCCAACCTTACCGATTTGACAGTTCGCTTCGGTCCGGATTGCTGAACCAGAGAAGCCCGCAGTAGTGAGAGACTTCAAAGACGTCTTCCCTGAAGACATTTCTGGACTGCCAACCAATCGAGCTAGACAACGAAGCTAGATCTGACAACGAAGACAAATGATAGTCGCCTAGACGCCCTTACTAGATCTAGCTTGACAACGAAGCTAGATCTGACACCTTTACCATGCTATCTTTTCATGCTATCATGTCACGTTTACTTTCAATTAACTGTACACACTTTAACTGCTCATTGCATGTCATGTCATGCATCAAATTGTTCTATCGTGATTGCGTAGCACACGCTACAATAATTGTAACTATTAAGGCTAGGCACCTGCTTTACGGGCACAACCCTATGCCAATAACACTTCCTGGCTCGTGATCCAGAAGATGGGCACCAGTCCATATACACGTGGTGGGGTAAGGTTAAACGATCGCTTGAGCGTAGAAGTGAGCCCGTACAGCCACTTCAGCCAAAAGACGGAAACTCTGTGCATAAAGTGATAAATCAGTGATTTGTGAATCGTGAAATAGTAAATTGTAGCTTTCTGCTATGACGTGCTTGATTATTATTATCTTGTTCATTTAATTGTTGCACTCTTTTAATGTCATGCCATATCATCATGTTAGAACTGCTAGTTGCATTATTTTATTTGTATCCTTGCACTAAAGTCCTCCGCCTTTCTTGGGAGACTTTTGCTGACATGTGCCCTTTTCTCTTTGGGTGTCACATGTCAGACTTTGAGACAGAGCAGGTAGTAGAGGACGAGCTGTTCGTAGACGCTGAGTTTGAGGTCCCTACTGAGACCGAGTTCGAGGACACTGGTGACCAGTCCTAGACTCGTTTGGAGTCTCCCCTTAGTTGTTTCCTTTCCTTAGTTACTGTTAGGTTTCGGTGCGTAGCACCTATCTCTCTTTGTTTTGTTTGGCCATGCTTTAGGCCTATTGTCCAGACTTGTACTTTTGTGACTATTCTGTGATGTTGTAATATTTGTTGGATGCTGTTGGTGGATGTTCTTTTATCTGCTTTATTATTGTTGTTGTTTCGTTGCAATGCAAGGACCTGCTATGTTTCGAAATTTTTACAGACGCCTATCAGACTGCAGCTTCACAGCTCCACATCTGAGCGAACCTCCTCACGTCTCGCCTTCCACATTAAGGAAGCGGGGCGTGACACTTTCTATCTTTTGATTTGGGATTACAGTTGTATATATGAAAAAAAGAGAAAAAAAGAAAAGAAAAGAGAAAAGAAGTTCATACATGATCCCATCTCATACTCTTTCTCTCTTTTTCACCTCTTTTATTTTTGGAGCTTCAAAAATGGGGAATAAGCTTATTGATTTATCCTATGCCACACGCTTATAGATAAGCTTGGAAGGACGGGATCCAATGATGTGTGAGAGAATGACTACTTGATTGTGCATGACAACCTAAGCTAGATAATTTTCTATACTCGACGAGATTACTAAAAGTTTTACGAAATCCAGGAATTGAAACTTAGCATGCATCTCATGAAAACCACTCCTTTCTATTCTTATTGCTTCATACTGTGTGATACTTCTTATACTTCAAATAGAAAGCATTCAATTGAAAAGTGTGTGGTCTATGATTATGTATACCGCTTTAGATGCTTCAGACGATGTCAATTCTAGAATGATTCCATATTTCATACTGTTTTGCTATTCTCTGGTTTCTATTTTGAATGCATCCCTATATGATCATGATATCGAGATAAAAATCTTTGGCATGTGTTTTATATTCGCCGTGTGCTATATGAGTATGCAAAACCCACGTCCTGAGGAAATGATCTAGCACCTCCCTCTTTGTTTCCTTATCTATTTTTTATCCTCTTTTTCCTTTTCCTTATTTTTATCCACCAGGTTCGCCTTTTACTCATCTTCCTCGAGGACGAGTAAGAGGTAAGCTGGGGTGATTTTGATCACTCCTTATTTTACACCTTTTTCTTCATGTTTTCATGATATTTTGATCGCCCATATCGCATTTTTCACGATTATTCGACGATATCACGATGCTTTTCACTATTTCTTGTTTTTCTCGTATTTCAGGAGATATGGAGCGATTTGAAGTGAAAATGAGATCAAAGGAGTTTCACGCACTTCGGAGTGTCGCCCATGACTTATTTGAGGAGTTATCAGCAATAGAGGATGAGCGGAAGAAGAAGGAATTCCATAGGAGTGATAAGGAGGCAAAAAGGAGAAGAAAGGAGCCAAGATACAGCCCACTCGGCCGAGTAGACTACTAATTCGGCCGAGTCAGAAGCTGTACTCGGCCGAGTAAAACGGATACGCATAGCAAATTTGTAGCGTTTACTCGACCAAGCAAGGAAGTCTACTCAGCCGAGTGAGAAAGCTTACTCGCCCGAGTGGTACAGAAAATTCGTCCAGAGAAGCTGCCAACTTACTGGAATTTCTGAGGAAGCCAACTCGGCCGAGCTTTATTGCTCACTCGGCCGAGGGAAGAAGTCTACTCGGCCGAGTCACCCCGAGAGACAGACCCCTGAGAAACCCAAAGTTACTGTTATTTTACCGGGTTTGTCACTCGGCCGAGTGACAAGGGTCACTCGGCCGAGTGACCCTCTCCGACTGCTGCTAGGAATGCGAATTCTGGGCTGCACAGGGGCAATTTTGTCACGATTTTTTGGACGATTTTGGCTTGTATTTAAACCTAGGTTTACCCTAGTTTGAAAAGAGACTTGAATTATTTTTTAGAGACTTCTATTAGGTTTTTGACGGCTATTCTTTTGTTGAATCTCAACTGGAGATCATTGGCGACATCATAGGTTTGTTCTATCTTGCTAAAAAACTCATTTTTATGAATTGTTTCTTCCTTACAATGAATTATGCTATGATCAATTGCTATTTTTCTGAGATTTTCATGATGATTAGTAAGTAGTTTCGTCGTTCTAGGGCATGGGGATGAACCATATGGACCCGATCTTTGAATTGTGATGAATTTATAGATTTGTTGCTAGAATTGATAATGGTTAGGGTGTGATCGATTTAATACGAGTAGCTAGGAATTCATATCGTTTGGGATTTGCAAGAGATTGGATCACAATTGATAGGAAGGCCTAGATATTCGATTTAGATTGATAATTGGAATTCTCTAGATTTGGTTTGCAAGAGATTGGACCAAAGCTAGGATTTTTAATTATAAATCTATACTAATATTCGTTTGCAAGAGATTGGACGAATACAAACTGTCATAACCTAGATCGTAGTTCGAGTTTGCACGAGAGTGGGCTCGAGATGCAATTGGACAATGATGTCAATCTTCACGCTAGCGGCTTAGGGTAGAGTTTGCACGAGAGTGTGCTCTATTCTAGGCTCCTATAGACCGGTAATAGCGCGAGAGCGTAAGCTTGGTTCTACATTAAGTTACGACTAGTTCACCTACATTCAAGCTTAACAACAATGAAATTTATGATTCACAAGGATAAGAGCCGGTCCATAGTGGGGATTTCCTATCCCTAGATGCATTTATTATATTGATATTTCTTGCTATTTAAAAAATTATGACGATTACACCAAAACTATTCTTATTCTCTTGATAGCAGGTAATCAAAGTAAGATACTATCATTTGTCCTCCCTGTGTTCGATACCCACTTGCTACTACATCGTGCGCTTGTGGTAAGACTACAAGTTGTTTTTCGGGTGTATATCCGCACGCGATCAATTACTGTTGACCAGAACCCAGTTGCCAACAGTTGGCATCGTTTGTGGGAAACAAGAGTCAACATCAGCGTCATCTACTCATTCTGATGATGTTGACTAGCTCAACGATACCTGATGAGAACATTCCGGTGTTTCCCAGTACTTGTGTCCTTGACATGATACTGGGAGTGCCACCTTGTCTAGACTTGTCTACCTCCTTTCAGAGTTCATCCACTAAGAGGGTGATGATCTTTGTTGTGGGAAGGAAGCGCCTAACGGACTCCATGCCCCCAATATCTTTTTTCGATGAAGATTTGGAAGGTATGGAACTGCCACATGATGATGCCATTGTCGTTAGTGCCATTATTGACACGGTGGTGGTGAAGATATTTCTTGTTGATACGGGGAGTTTGTGCGACGTGCTTTTCTTTACTATGTTGGAGAAGATGGGATTGACTTCATCTTAGTTAAGGGAGTGTCTGGGCCCACTTGTTGGTTTCACGGGACACTCCGCTCCGGTTGCGGGCATGACCATACTACCGGTGACCCTCGAAACACCTCCATGGTAGATCACCTGCTTGATCACTTTTATTATGGTGAAGATCAATTCTGCTTATAATGGAATCATTGGCAGACTCCTTCTCAACTTAGTTGATGCAATGGTATCAACTTTTCACCAAATGATCAAATTTCAGACTCCTTATTGAGTCGGAAAGGTGAAGGAAAACCAGATGCAATCCCAATCCTGTTACCTCTTATCCACTTCCCTGATGAAGATGGAACAAACAGACCCAGATGGTTTCAGCAGCGATAAGGCAATCGGGAAGACCGACGACCCGTTGCAGTTGAAGAGACGGAGAGCATCTGAGTCTCCGAAGGAGAAGGAAAAACTATTTCTATTGTGTCTATGCTTCCTTCCGACATACGAGAACAGTTAATTACTCTCTTCAGGGAAAACGTCGATGTGTTTGCTTGGTCTCCAGATGACATGCTTGGCATCGATCCTCGGGTGATCTGTCACAAGTTGAACTACGACTTGACTTTCAAACATGTGAAACAAAAGAAGAGGAATATTGGGGGTGGCAAGATGAAAGTAGCTATTGAAGAAGTGGATCGACTTCTAGAAGCCGGTTTCATTCTGAAAGTTCACTACCCTGAGTGGCTATCCAATGTGGTAATGGTGAAGAAGGCCAATGGTAAGTGAAGGATGTGTGTAAAGTTCACTAACCTTAACAAGACATGCCTGAAGGACAGCTACCCTTTACCTCAGATCGACCATCTTGTCAATAGTGCCTCCAGCTATGAGCTCCTGAGCTACATGGATGCTTTATCGGGCTATAATCAAACCAGATGGCACCGGAGGATGAAGAAAAGTCCTCTTTCATTATAGATCGAGGAATTTTCTGTTATCGAAAGATGCTGTTTGGTTTGAAGAATGCTGGGTGACCTACCATTGGATGATGAACAAGGTCTTCAAGGCTCAGGTTGGGCAAAATTTGGAGGTCTACGTCAACGAAATGTTGGTCAAATCAAGGAGCACTATCGATCATATTGCAGATCTCCAGGAAATTTTTACGACGATAAGCCAGTATAACCTCTGATTAAACCCCGCCAAAAGTACTTTCGAATTTATATCTGGAAATTTTTTTCGGATTCATGCTGACAAACCGAGGAATTGAGGCCAATCCTGTCAAGGTGAGACAATTGTAGGCATGAAAGAGCCCACCACAATCAGAGAGCACCAGAGATTGAATGGAAGGATAGCGGCCCTTGGTCATTTTTTGTCAAAATTGGTGAAATGGTCACTTCCATTCTTCAAAGTTTTAAGGAAAGAATTAACATCCTCCTCAAAGGACAAAAAGGCCATTGACTGGAATGCAGATTGCAAGAAGGCCTTCTCCGAGCTAAAAGAATATCTTTGCAGTCAACTGCTTCTGACTAAGCCTGAAAAAGGTGACCAGCTAATCATTTACTTAGAATCCACTGACTCAGGGTAATTATTGCAACCCATCATTTAGCCCCATTTTGCGCATATATGACGCTTATGCGACCTCTATTACAAGCGTATTTAGATAATTATAACTATTAGAGCAACTTGTTGATATAAGCACAAAAATACGATTTTATTGAGTATTCATATCTTCTCATATTTTTAATGTGTAGATCTCAGTCTCACGATTCCAACAATTATTTATTCATATTTTTCTGAGATCTATTCTAATTTCTATGAATTTTTGAATGCAGAATACTAAATAAATGAAGAAATACAGTCGAAATACGGCCGAAATATGAAGAATACGGGGAAATATATGGCGCAGAAAGCGTACCGGCCATCGTTTCTGCCACGTGGCAGAATCTGCTGGATTCTAGCTCGGTTCGGAAGGAGCATCAGATCGTCAACATGGCAGAATGAGGGCCATTGGATAAAGATCCAACGGTCTGAGTCGACCCTGCTCTGATCTCAGTAGCTGGTGACATGGCTTAATCATGACCGACAATTCAAAATCCAATGACGCTGATTAATTTCTAGGCAGATTCGAAAGGGATGCGAATGCGGGCGACAACAAGCGGGCGAGATCCGTTAAGTGGACATATGGCACAACGAAAATGAATCCCGCTTTTGATGAGCAGTCCGTATTTGCAGCGATAACGGGTAGCGGCTTCTGAAGCAGTTTTGAGCGGATCGGAGTCCGCTAACCAAGCAAACCTGCAAGCCCATCTTTATAAGTGTATTTTAGGGTTTTGGGCGTATTCTTGTTGTATTTTGAGCTCTAGAGAGCGTAATTATACGTGACTTTTGGAGGCCCTGGATACATAGCTAGGAGCTATTGTTGAAGGAGATCTAGGGTTTAATTAAAGGAATTTAGTGTTATTTTTCCTATCTTTTCTATCGTATTTGGTGTATTTGTCCCATATTTTAAGTATTTGACGATGTATTTGTCTATGAATAATGAATATTTTCTCTCCATGCATGGATAATCTCTACATGCGTTGGTTGTGATGTAGTTAGGGATTTGTAATTATTGATTTTGGTATCTTTTCTCCATATATTGCACGTTATATCGCGTATTTTTATCAATTTCTACGTATATTTTATTTGGGCATGTTATACTGAGACGTGGGAATGCTTGAATCAAATATGATCTGAGTAAGACGTCACTTGTGCGTATTTTCTTCATAAAATCAATAATATACGTGATTACTCTTGGCACTATTTTATGCGCTTTATCGCCATATTTTTTGATGTTTTCATGTCCTAGCCGGATGAAACATTGAGTTATAGAAAAGATATTAATACTCATTGATTACAAACACCCTAACGAAATCACAACCGACACATATCTCCATATTGGTACCCTAGTATCGAATTTACCGTAATTATCATCGGATTTTCTTTTATTTTCTAAAACCGTCGTCACAATTAGCTCACCTTCGAAAGGTGGTCGTTTCTTATCGTTTTAGTACTCTTTATAAACTGAAATGAGTGATTTTGCAGGTCAGTTGTCGCATAGATACGATATCTGAACTCACCAAGATTATTACTTGTTTGATCCCTACACTTGGGAGTAGCGCTCACATCTTTTGAGACGAGTCAAGTTTTTGGCGCCGTTATCCGAGATAACAGAACTTGTGATCTATGATTTCAGTTTATATGGAGGAATATCCGGTGAGATCCTTCCATCTTATAGTTTAGGACTTTTATTAGGTTGATTTTATTTTTGATTTTGTTTTCATACACACACACACACGGGTAAAATGCGCATGCGTTTAGAAGTTCGGTTGGTTCTCTCTCTTAATTTTCTAGAGCGAGAAGCTCTCGTTCTCTGTTTGGGTAGGGCGTGGCTCCGCGAGCCACCATCGCGGCCGGCCAGGCGTTTTCGTCATCGGAGTTGAGGAATCGAGTTGGTGCGAGATCCTTGCTCCAGTTCTTTGTGACAATTCGTCATCGGTCGTTTCGAGGCGTTAGGCGCTCTCAACGGCCGCCATGTCGTAGATATGATCGTGAGGCGCAGTTGTGATCTGAAGCATCATCATGACATCTTGTTCCTTTCTTGTGTACATAGAGCCTTCCTCTGGATCGGATCGGGATCTTATTGTTGATCCCGATCCGGTGGTGAGTTCTTTTTCGATTTCAATTCGATCCGTCTTGATTTAATGCTACTGCTACGTTCTTGATAGATCTAATCTAGATCTATTTTTCTTGGCTATTAAACTGTCTTGGAGTTGACGGAAGTGTTCTTGCTTGATCGACTCGTGTCGATTCAGTCTCGAATCTTCTTGTGATTGAAGTCCGGGAGTGGTTCTGATCGGAGGTATTTGCTGTGCTGACGATTGAGCTGCTACCTCACTCTGATTGGAGTCACTACTGGTGGGGCTTATTCCAGCAGACGGCGAACTTTTCTATCGGATCGAGAACTCAGGCAGAGTTCTCGATCCGACGGTAAGTGCTTTGTCACTCTCTATTTTTCTTTTCTTCGAGTGCTTGGTCTGATCTCTGCCTTGTCTGTTCTTTGGCATGGCTGATCCTATTGCTCGTCCTGTTGGAGCGGCGACATCTAATCCTACGGGAGATTAGCGCACTTTCAGCAAGAGAAGGCCAATCAATGCGGCTAACAAGGGGAAGGGACCTAGATCTGAATATCGGCCCCGTGCTCAAGGTACTCAGGTGAATGAGGGCGGTTCTCTTAAAGAGGGAGCTGGCGGTTCTAGAGGTAGGTATATGCTAGAGAGGAGAATGCTGAGGCCGACTATTGATATTAAGATCGATCCACTCGCAACGAAGCACTCTTGGCTGGACGTGTGCACTAACAAGAGGAAGATCTCTGATTCTTTGGAGATGAGTTATATCCCTCCAATTTTTGATGAAACAGGAACTCCCATTGCTTTGCTATCGTTGGAGTCCATTGATGAAGCTGGCTAGCTCCTGGGAGAACACGCTGGTCACTTATGTGCTTGGAGATGTTCCCTTCTACAGCCAAATGAAGGCGTGGGCCATCAGATCTTGGAAGAATCAAGGTATGTCGATTTTCTCAAGGGAGAACGAATTCTTCTTCTTCCGATTCAAATATAGGGTCGACAACGATGAAGTTCTATATGGGGGGCCATGGATGTTCGATGGTAGGCTGGTCGTGATTCAGCGATGGGCGCCGGACTTGGCTTTTGACAGGGATATGTTGTCCTCCGCTCCTATTTGGGTTCAGCTACCCAATCTTCCGCTGAAATTTTGGTCATTAAAGATTTTAAATTCTATAACTAGTGTTTTTGGGATCTTCTATTTGCTTGGACAGAGCCACTGTCACCATGGAGAGGATGTCCTTCGCTCGCTATCTGGTCGAGATTTCTGCTGAGCTTGAGCTACCGCAGGTTATTGTAGCTCAGGTTGAAGATGGCGAATGCTTCGAAGTCGATGTCAGGTACGAAGGGAAGCCTCCTCAGTGCACGAACTGCAAGTGTTTTGGGCACTTGGTTCAACAGTGTTCTTTCAAGGCTGGAGATGTTGGCGTAGGTAATGGTGAGGAGACTATCGCCGGAAAAATTGGTACGGGGATCCTGGATGAGTTGCTGAAGGATTCAAATGCCCCGGAGAATGGCCGCCAAAAATTAAGTGCTGTTATGAATCACTTGAATGCTTCTTCCTCGAACCAACCTGTTGATGGGGAGGAGAGCTCTATCAATGCAAATTGTAAGGAGATAGAAGCCCAGGCAGTTGGTGTTTGTAATGACCCCGTGTTGGGGGATGTTGTTGGGTGTGGGTCTGTTATATTGGAGAATTGTAAAAAGGATAGTAGGGGCAACGAGAAATATATAGGGGCGGTTTGTAATTTGGATCCTAATGTTGGGGATCATAGGGATGATGTTGGAACTATAGGGGCGGGAGAGCCTTGTAATATAGGGAAGGAAAATGGAGCCAGCTGTAACGTGAATTGTTATGGGGGGATGAGGACGCGGGAAGGAAAGAACAGAGCAGGCAGCAGCATGATACCAGAACTGATGCTATCAGTGGGGATAAATGTATTGCCACTGTTTTGGCCGCAGCTAAAGGAAAGGGGGTTGTAAATAATAAGGAGCCCCAGAATAAGGGAATGTATAGACAGAATGTAGAGCTAGCTGCGACTAGCGATAGTGGGGCAAGTAGAGGCCCGTGTAGCAAAGAAAACCTTGTACAGATGCCTAATAATATTGAGGGGGACGGGTCTGGGGTCTGCTTGGGGATGGGCTCAGAAAATCCACCGCTGAGCACACATCTCTCGCCACCTAACTCACATGCTATTAAAAGTACCACCTCCGAGAATAGCATTAAAATCAGTAACCCCTTTAGCGCCTTAGGCAACTCTCGGTTGGGGGGATCCCTGCTTGACCCAGGGGATGAAATAGATTCTGACGATGAGCCTGTTGAAATGACTGTTGTCAACGAAGCCTGGTTGATCAAGCAAGAACTATTAAAATAGATCAGTAAGGGGAGTAAGGGGAAGAAAAAACAAATCCAAAATAAGGGAGGAACAGTTTCGAGTAAGGGCACTCCTAAGAGTTCAAGAATTAATAGGGAGGGTGAGCGCCTCCCGCCCTCTAACTCTGATCAATGACCATGTTTATCTGGAATACTAGGGGGCTCAATAGCGTTGCTAGACGGCGGGATCTTAAAGATCGTTTTCAGAAATATGCGCCGTCTCTGGTTGGGCTTATTGAAACCAAGGTCACTGAGAATAATGGCCATAGAATTGCCAAATGCTTTCCTAAGAAGTGGTTATTAATCAACAATCGCAGTATACATCGTAATGGTCACATTGTTATTATGTATGACCCCGATGTTTGGCATTGTGTGGTTAAAGACATGACGGCTCAGCACATATCCTTGAATTGTAGCAATATCATGGGTTTTGTAATGGTTGTTACCATTGTTTACGTGTCCAACTCCTATCAAGAGCGCAGAACTCTTTGGGATGATATTATCTCCAGTGCCGTCAAGTTTAAAAATTCTTCCTGGATCATTGGGGGAGATTTCAATTGTGTCAGATATGCTATGGATAAAGTTGGAGGTAGAGCGGTTAAGGGGGTCTATGGTTGATGAGTTTAATGATTGAATTAATGCCATCGCTCTCATCGAGTTTAAGACTGTTGGTAACACCCTGAGCTAGAATAATCGTAATATTGGGCAGCGCCACATTACTGCCACTCTTGATAGGTCCTTCTACAATAGTATGTGGATGACTACTCTCACATCTTCTTACTGTGAATATATTGATGGAGGCACTAGCAATCACTCCACCCTTATTATCCGCACTCATCAGCTTGGTGGTACTGATCCTAAACCTTTCAAATTCTTTAATGCGTGGCATCACAGTCCTGAGTATCCTAGTGTATTAAAGGAGCATTGGCGTATTAGGGTCAATGGATGCCCCATGATACGACTGGTTGCCAAACTTAAGAACCTGAAAAGGGGTCTTAAGAGTTTTGGAGCTGCCTTCAGAGAGGCTAATGATGTGGCTAAATTTCGTTCTGAGCTTGCCGCTATTCAGAGTAATCCTAATCTGAGCTCTTGTGATGAGTTACAAAGAAAAGAACGTACCTTAATCAATCAGCTTACTGAAGCTATTGATATTGAGGAATCCAATCTTTGGCAGAAGAGTAGACAAGATTGGCTGAGTCTTGGGGATCGTAATTCCCGGTTCTTTTATACTGCTATGAGGACTAGGCAGAGTCGTAATAATCTTGGGCATCTCATAGACTCTGATGGTTCTAGTAACAATTCCATTGAAAAACTGAAAGTTGAAGGCCCTGAATTTTATTCTAATCTGTATAATCAGA
Source organism: Scilla litardierei (assembly GCA_030789695.1). NCBI lineage: Eukaryota > Viridiplantae > Streptophyta > Magnoliopsida > Asparagales > Asparagaceae > Scilla > Scilla litardierei. The sequence continues at coordinate 92,764,717 of CM061134.1, forward strand.
ATGACTATTGGAGAGTCTTTCCTTGCCTCACTACTAAAAGAGTTCTCACTAATACGGCTGCTGATTGGGTTGAAAGGCCGGTTTTGGCTGAGGAGGTTAAAATGCTGTGTTTCAAATTGGGGTGGATAAGGCCCCCGGCCCTGATGGTTTCAATGGGTTTTTTATCAGAACTCATGGGATACCATTGGGAATGATGTCACCATTGCTATTCTAAATTTCTTCAAGTTTGGGAAGATGTATCGCCAAATCAATCACACCTTCCTAACTCTTATTCCTAAGACTGTCAATGCTTCTGAGCTTGGTGATTACTGGCCCATAGCCTATTGTAATGTCTTGTATAAAATCATCATCAAAATTCTCTGCAACCGTCTGAAAAAAGCGGTTAGTGAGCTCATATCGCCAAATCACGCTGCCTTTTTTGCATGACTGTTTACTTGTTGATTGTGCCTTGCTTGCGCATGAACATATTAGGGAATTTAATAATCCTATGGGTGGCCGGGCCTATCTCAAATTAGATTTGAAGAAACCTTTTGATAGTGTTAACAGAGAATTTGTCTATTTCATGCTCCACCAAATGGGATTCAAGCATAAATTCATCAGCTGGTTGTGTGAATGCATATCTACTCCTTCCTTCTCTGTTATGATTAATTGTTCCCCTTATGGCATGTTTCAATCTAATAGGGGGCTGAGGCAGGGAGATCCACTTTCCCCTTATCTCTTTGTGATTGTTATAGAAGCCTTCTCCTTCCTTATGGCTAAGGCCAACGCCGCCTGCAGTATTAGGCCTATGAAAAGAGTTGGGGATGTTACCCATCTCCTCTTTGCTGATGACTTGCTGGTGTTTTGTCGTGCTAATGAGGCTTCATTTAAGGGTCTGAGAGATCTGCTCTCCACTTTCAAATCCTACTCTGGGCTTGATGTTAATTGGAGCAAAAGTGCTGGTATTTTTAGCAAGGGGGTCAGAGGTGCCGGTAACCTTGCTGATATCTTGGGCATTAAAAGGGTTCAATCCCTATCTACATACTTAGGCCTTCCGCTTTCTGCTAAATACCCTAATGCCTCTATGTATGGCCGTCTGATTGATAGATGCAAAAGCAGGTTGCAGGGATGGTCCTCATCCTTATTATCCATTGCTGGTCGTATTAAGCTTGTCAAATCTGTTATCTATGGTATGGTTGTGTTCTGGATGCAGGCTTTCCGTATACCTAAGTCCGTTTTGCGCTCTCTTACTTCCATATATAGAGGGTTCATTTGGGGAAAAAATCATCTTTGGGCTTGGGATGATATATATGCTCTAAAGCAAGAAGGAGGAGTGGGGCTTAGAAGTTTCTCTGATTTGAATAATGCTTATGGCGTTAAGTTGTCTTGGCGTATGCTTACACATGGGGGGACTGGGCTTCCTATATGAGGAACCATTATATGGGTAAAACTGGTTTATTCCTAGCTAAAGCTCATCCTATGCAATCTGGAACTTGGAAAATCATCTTGCATTGTCGGGAATTTACTAAGAAGCTCACCAAACGCACTGTCAGAGATGGGTCTTCTACTCTCTTCTGGTATGATAATTGGCTTCCTTGTAGGCCTCTTAATGATACTTACGAGGTTCCTGCTGGGGAAGAGGGGTATATGGTTAGGGATTATTGGTCAGATGTGGGTTGGGCGGACTCCAGGTCCCTTATAAATGTGCGACACTTGATTGACACGGTGACTTTAACTACTGGTGATGACTATTGGTCCTGGGTCACCAAGTCCCCCCTCCCTGCGAGATGTCTGGTCTGGGACTAGTGCTATAAAACCTCTATTTCCCTTTCACAAGGTTGTCTGGTTTCAGGGGCACATCCCCAAGATGGCTATCATGTTATTGCGAGCTTTCCACGGGAAACTGCTTACCCGTGATAAGTTCATACAATGGGGAGTGCCTACTTCACCCTTTTGTGTTCTATGCTCTGATAATGTCCATGAAAATATGGATCATATTTTTTTGAGTGCAGTTATTCTAACGATCTCCTTTGCAGGAGTTTCCTTAAAATGGGGTTCACTTCTGCTCTGCCATCCTCTTTAGCAGGAATGGGGAATCTGATACTCACTCACTATCATAAGGGCTGTTGGATATGGAAGACGTTTGTACACCCTTGTGGGGGATGTACGAGGGATTACGGACCTCGAACGTCGCGTACACGAAGTCGTGTGCAAAGGGAATCTGTTCCCTTGCGGAGAGGATCTCTGGATGAGCGGGAAAGTCGCATTATATATGCATAAGTGCATGCGACATATGGCTAATAAAGGGGGAATATCTTAAGCTTATGTTGTACCATGCATATGGTACAACTTAAGCTTATAATGTGCCATGTATCATGGTACACCTTAATTAAGTTGTTCCAAAGGAACAACTTACCCTAAAATAACTACCTTGGGGGCTATAAATAAGACCCAAGGGTAGCCATTTTCCTTACACCATTTGCATGAAATTCATGCATGCATCTTCTTCATAGCGAAGCTCTGCAGAAATATTTCCTCTCCCTCCATCCAAGTTCTTAATCTAAAATAGAGATTTAGATTGTGGATTAGTAGCCTTACTCCGTTCGTGAGAAGACTCGATCCGTCGTGGCGAATCCGAAGGCAAAGTTCCGAGACTACCGTTCCGCATACGCTAGCGTAAGTCTCCACTTTAGTTATCGATCCTAACTCTGTTTTGGACAGGATCCTTCATTGGTATCAGACAAATGAAGGATTCTGTCCAAAATAGAGTTAGGATCGATAACTAAAGTGGAGACTTACGCTAGCGTATGCGGAACGGTAGTCTCGGAACTTTGCCTTCGGATTCCAATGAAGGATCAGGGTAGCGCCCTGGCCTGGCAGAGGCCAGGCAGAGGCCCTGGCCGCCCTGGCAGAGGCCAGGGCAGCGCCCTGGCCTCAGGCCAGGGCCTGGCCGAGGCCAGGGCAGGAGCCCTGGCCCCGGCCAGTGGCCTGGCCGGCCGGCCCTGGCTGAGGCCAGGGCCTGGCCGGCCCTGGCCCCTGGCCGGCCAGGGCAGATGCCCTGGCCGGCCCTTGGCCAAGCCCCGGCCAGGGCAGAGGCCCTGGCCGGGAGAAGTTGCATTTCGAAAATATTGGTCGACCAATTTGGTGTTTTTGGTCGACCAATCTGGCAGAAGGTCTGGGTCGACTGCAAATTTGTCAACTGACCCATACGGGGTGACAAAGGGCATTGGTCAAACTCGAATGTGTCGGTTAGCCCATACGGGGCTAACCACAGTGCCGACTAGTTCATACGGGACTAACGTTTTAATGAAGTTTTTCATTGGGCTCTACTCCTTGAAGATTAGCCATAGTGCTCTACTTCATGTGAGATTAGCCATGTCATTGTGCTCTACTCTATGGAGATTAGCCAATGTACTTGTGACGTTGTGCTCTACTCTACGGAGATTAGCCAACGCGCTTTCAAATTTTTGGAAAAGATGTTTTCAAAATAGGTTATGTCCCGTCCTTAATCGGGATAGCGCAATTTAAAATTCCAAGTCCTACCACGATCCGGCCATGGTTATCTAACCCATGGGTGTGTAGAACAGGTCTCGTGGCTTGGCAATTGTTGCGCTAAAATTCTTTACGCTAATTCTCACCTATTCCATTTTGAAAGATATGTTTTTCAAAATATTTTTCCGCTGCTAATACCATACGGGTATTATTTCTGATTTCTTTTTACTTGAGATAAGTAAGAGGGATACTTTGAAAGTTACTTCTAGATGGTAGTTGGGAACAGAGTGAACTTCTCGATTCTAGAGTAACATTTCAACGCATCCAAGGAACTTATCAAGTGTTTAAAGAATCGAAACTTTATGCATAGAATTTTGATCGTGTTTTTTCATTCTCTTTGCAGTTTTTTGAATCGAAAATGTCTACCGCTTCTAAGAACATTGTCGCAGACCTTAACAAAGGTGAAAAGCTCAACGGCGACAATTATAAACTTTGGTCAATAAAGATCCAATATGTTTTGGAGGAGCAAGATGTGCTCGAAACACTTCAAAACATAATGGTAGAACCTGAGTTGGGCAATACGGCCCAACACAAGAGGGACCGGGAAGCTTATGATACTTGGACTCGAAAGAACAAAATAGCACGTATTACGTTACTGTCCGCAATGGACAATGACATAATGCGTCTATTTCGGGAATTCGACCTAGCCAAAGACATATGGTCTGAGCTAGAGATAAAGTTTGGTGGAACTTCGGTTACCAAACTCCGCTCCTTGAATATTCAATTTGATTCGTACAAGATGCGGCGAGATCATTCTATGAAAAAGCATCTCCGCCACATGGCGAATCTTATATCTGAATTAAAGGATGCGGGTGTCACGCTGTCTGACGAACAGCAGATCCAAGCAGTCATTCGTTCACTCCCAGATAGCTGGGATAACATGAAAATGCATCTCACTCATAATGAGTGCATTAAAACTTTAAGCGATGTATCGAAACACCTCGAACTCGAGGAAGAGCGGATTCAAGCCGCAAAACCAAGTGCAGAAGTGCACGTGGCCGCTAGTTCCTCACATGGAGGAAATAAGCGGAAGAATAAACGCTTAAGGTTTGTGAACGAACGTAAGCAGAACCGGAGACCTCAAAGAAGACAAAGAACAAAAAGTGGCAAAAGAATGTGCACTCAAAGAAGAAAAACTTGAAGAAGATCAAGTGCTTTAAGTGCAACAAGTACGGTCACTTCGCCCGTACATGTACGGATGGAAGTGATAAGGTAACTTGTAGGGCTAGTTACATATGTGTTTCTAGTTCCATGTTTCTTGCTGAATCTAACTATTTTTGGTTGATTGATTCAGGGGCCACAGACCACGTAGCGAAGGACAGAAGGTTCTTCGTAGAGTATCGAAAGATAACTCAAGGAACAAAGTGGATATACGTTGGCAACAACACACGTGTTGAAGTCAAAGGCGTCGGAACATGCAAGCTAGTTCTCGACAACGGCCGGACTTTATTATTGCACGACGTCCTCTTTGCTCCAGATATTAGAAGGAATATCGTTTCCGTGGTCATGTTAATGTCTTTAGATTATGAGTGGAGGTTCTATAAACAATATGTTGACCTTGTTTGTAATAATTCTTTGATTGGTTCTGGTAATGTTTGTAATGGATTAATTGTTTTAAATACAATGTATGATGATTCTTCTTCCATTAATGAAAGTTTCCATTTAACAAATGCTTCTAACTCTGAGTCTGAGATCATTTGTTGGCATGCAAGACTTGGTCATATTGGACCAACTAGAATGGATAGACTTGCCAAAAGTGGCTTGCTATCTAATGTTTCAAAAGTTGAAATGTCAACTTGCGAACATTGTCTTGTAGGGAAAACTTGTCGCAAGCCGTTTGGAACTGGCACAAGGGCCGAAGTTCCATTACAGCTTATCCATTCGGACATTTGCGGTCCAATGAATGTTAAGACAAGATGCGGGAAGTCCTATTTCATCACATTCATTGATGACTTCACCCGTTTCGGACATATCTATTTGATATCCCACAAAAGTGAAGCTTTGGCTTGCTTTAAAAACTATATAAGTTTAGTGGAGAATCAATTAGATCGCAAGATTAAGGTTTTGCGAACCGATAGGGGCGGTGAATATCAATCAATAAGTTTTAAGGAACTTTGTGATGAAAAAGGCATAGTACATCAGGTAACTATGCCTTACACTCCACAACAAAACGGTGTTGCGGAAAGAAGAAATAGGACATTGATGGAAATGGTCCGATCAATGATGTCTCAGGCAAATTTGCCTATCACCTTTTGGGGTGACGCATTATTGACGGCAGCATTCATCTTAAACCGTGTACCCTCGAAGTCGGTAAGTTCTACTCCTTATGAGTTGTGGAACAATAGAACTCCAGACTTAAACATTTTAAAACCTTGGGGTTGTGCCTCTTACGCACATTTATCCTCTCACAAATATGGCAAACTTGGGCCACGTGGGAGGAAGTGTATCTTCATCCGATACGCTGAAAACTCCAAAGGATATGTTTTCGTCGGTCAAGAGGACAATGGGGGTCTAATAGAATTTGAATCGAGGGATGTTGTCTTCTTGGAAAAAGAGTTTCCAAGACAGGGTGAGATAAGTCAAGACTTATCCTTGTTTGAGACTTGGGATCAAGAAGGATCAGAACGTTCGAGTGGGAGAATTCTTGGTGAAGAAGAAAATACGTTTCAAACTTCACCAATGGATGATACGAACGATACCAATCCTATTCCGAGTGGGAGTGATGTTATTCCAAGTGGGAGTGATGTCATTCCAAGTGGGAGTGATCAAACTCAAACAAGACGTAGTAATCGAACGAGGCTAACACCTCTGAGATTTGAGGATGAATTTCCTCAAACATTCATGACATTACTACAAGATGATGACGAACCTGCAAATTTTAAACAGGCCGTCACATGCCCTGCTAAAGATAAATGGATAGCGGCAATGGAAGAAGAACTTCAATCCATGAAAACAAACCAAGTCTGGGACTTGGTTAATTTACCTAAGGGACGTAGAGCCATTGGGAACAAGTGGGTTCTCAAAATCAAGCATAAGGCTGATGGCTCCATCGAGAAATATAAAGCTCGCCTTGTTGCGAAAGGTTTCACGCAACAGGAAGGAATAGACTATGAAGAGACTTTCTCTCCTGTCGTGCGTTTTACCTCCATTCGCTTAATTCTGGCAATGGTGGCTTGTTTGGACCTCGAGTTACATCAGATGGATGTAATGACTGCTTTTCTTAACGGAGAACTAGATGAGGAGATCTACATGGAACAACCAAACGGGTTCGTACAAGAAGAAAACAAACATAAGGTTTGTAAACTTCGTAAATCCATATATGGTCTTAAACAATCCTCAAGGCAGTGGTATATGCGCTTTCAAGAAGTCATTTTGTCGTATGGTTTCTCCATGCTCGACGAAGACAACTGCGTATATATTAAGAGGATTAAAAACAAGTATGTAATTATGTCTCTTTATGTAGATGACATACTTATAGCCGGAAATGATAAGCGTCTTATCTTGGATATCAAAGCTTGGCTTTCATCCGTCTTTGAGATGAAAGACATGGGTGAAGCTGCATATATCCTTGGGGTTAAGATCTCAAGGAATCGTTCCAAGAAACTTCTTTCTCTCTCTCAAGAGACATATATAAAGAAGGTTTTAGAACGGTTTAATATGCAGGACTGCAAGCCAATTGATACTCCAATAAGCAAAGGCGAGGGTCTATGTTTGGAGATGTGTCCCAAAGATCCAAAAGAAAAGAAAGCTATGGAAAAAGTTCCATACTCCAGTGCTGTCGGGAGTCTGATGTACGCCATGATGTGTACCAGACCCGACATTTGCTATGCTGTTGGTATGGTAAGCCGTTACCAATCCAACCCAGGGCAGGCACACTGGAAAGCGGTGAAGAGGATATTAAGATACCTCAAAGGGACTGCGGACTATGCGTTATGCTATCAAGGCAATACCTTGAGACTCGAAGGCTATACCGATGCTGATTGGGCAGGTGATCTCGAGGAGCAAAGATCTACCTCAGGCTTTGTTTTCTTACTCGGGAATGGTGCAATATCCTGGAGCAGCAAGAAACAAACCTGCATCGCTCTATCGACTATGGAAGCCGAGTTCGTAGCATTCAGCATGGCGGTCCAAGAAGCTGTTTGGCTTAGGAAATTCTTAGACAGGCTGACGAATGCCACTGACTCAAGCACTGTTCCTATATACAGTGATAGTCAAGCTTCGATTGCCTACGTCAAAGATCCTAAATTTCATTGTAAGACCAAACACCTTGACATTCGATTCAAGTTTGCGAAGGATTATGACAAACGGAAGGAAGTAGACATAGGATACATATCCACGCATGAGATGATAGCGGATCCCCTTACTAAGGCGATCCCCAGAGATGTGTTTTTCAAACACTTATCATCTATGGGAATGCGTAGGTGCTGAGCTGTATCATGTAATATTTCACATGTCTATAGAAGATCAAAATTTAATTTGCATACAAGTTTCTTACAAATGATTTTATGTACATTTGTGTTTGAGTCTCAGCTATTTTATTGTGTGTATGTCGGACAGATTAAGGTTGGCTCTCTCACATGAGCAACCGCCTTATCTTATCAGATGGATAAGATAGAGATGAGACTAGTTTAAAGTCAAAATCATTAGACAAATGATTTAGAGTCATGACTTAAACAAGATAGTCGAATAAAAGATCTGCATCATACGGATGCTTACAAAAGATCTAAGATCTGTATCACAAGGATATAAAGATCTCATTGGATTTTTTTAAATCCTATCTGTCTTATGCAGGATGAGAGTCCGTGAATATTTCACGAGTAGTAAGGGGACTCAAAAAGATAGGCACTGTGGTGTCTGATCTTTCATCCGTACAACATCATTAAGACATACTCTCCCTGGGAAAGGAGTGATGTTGTAGTACGTGTTCATACCACGTATGCATTTCGACCACTGAGTTAGTAGCAATAGTGTTTGCTATTATGTGAGACTCAAAGGCCATACAGGTCTTAACTCTTACCCTCAAGGACTCCAATTGGTTCCTTTAGATTTGACGAGATGATCGCTATCTTAGCGTGTTGCTAATGGGCTATGGTAATTCGGCTCGGCGGGGCACGTTAGAAAAGCGAATCAGGTCAAGATCAGAAGGTTCGCAAGAAGAGGAAGATTGATTTCATATTCGCATTTTGACTTTAATGATTCAAAGCTGGCCAGCCAATTGTGATCCAGATGGGATTCAATTGTTGAATATAAAGTATAAGAAATGTGAAGAAATAATCTAGGGTAAAGCATGCGTTGAACTACTCAACTTTGCACCTTCGAGGTCGTTGTGTATCTCTAACAAGTGCACAACAATAGACTCTACGTGCATGACGGTCGCACGGTCTATTTCTCGGTATGATAGATGAAAGAACTAAGGGAAAGACGTTCTCTTACAATCCCCTCAAGTGTGAGTGGGAGATGTTGGATATGGAAGACGTTTGTACACCCTTATGGGGGATGTACGAGGGATTACGGACCTCGAACGTCGCGTACACAAAGTCGTGTGCAAAGGGAATCTGTTCCCTTGCGGAGAGGATCTCTGGATGAGCGGGAAAGTCGCATTATATATGCATAAGTGCATGCGACATATGGCTAATAAAGGGGGAATATCTTAAGCTTATGTTGTACCATGCATATGGTACAACTTAAGCTTATAATGTGCCATGTATCATGGTACACCTTAATTAAGTTGTTCCAAAGGAACAACTTACCCTAAAATAACTACCTTGGGGGCTATAAATAAGACCCAAGGGTAGCCATTTTCCTTACACCATTTGCATGAAATTCATGCATGCATCTTCTTCATAGCGAAGCTCTGCAGAAATATTTCCTCTCCCTCCATCCAAGTTCTTAATCTAAAATAGAGATTTAGATTGTGGATTAGTAGTCTTACTCCGTTCATGAGAAGACTCGATCCGTCGTGGCGAATCCGAAGGCAAAGTTCCGAGACTACCGTTCCGCATACGCTAGCGTAAGTCTCCACTTTAGTTATCGATCCTAACTCTGTTTTGGACAGGATCGTTCAAGGGCAACATAGGAAGATTGGCCAAGACTGTCTTAGCTGTGATGACTTGGCACATTTGAAGGGAGCGAAACAGGAGAATCTTTGAAGGTAATAATCAGAGGCAGACGACTATGTTTGAGGATATAGCTGAGGATGTTAGAATTGCCTTGAGACAGGTGGATTGGGACCTTGACAGTGGTGAGAGTTCCCCCTTCAAACTGGGGGTTGATTCTTTAGGTTGTTGATATTGTAACCTTTGTTTTCTTTTTGGCTCTTGGGATAGCGAAAGGTGCTTGTTTAGGTGTGAGGTGATGGCGCATGTGCTCTTGCCCCGCCTTACATTCATCCTTCTTCTTCTCTAGAGCCTTGTACATTTTTCCTAGTATCAATAAAGATGCAAAGCATATTCTTCAAAAAAAAAAATGTGTCGCGCTCAAGCTCAGATGGGATTCATGCGCTCGACCCCTCCCTACCGTCCGATTCGATCCCACGGCTGTTGTTAAAAGTGGAACCTGCGGAATTTTGGTGCAATTACCAGCGCGCCATTTAAGCAACCGGAACTTTTGGGGGTAATTACCATCCCGCTCTTAAATCCATTTTCAAAGCAACTTTGTAGAACTAAGGTGCAATTACCATCGCGCCCTTTAAGACCTTTTCAAAGCATCTTTGTACACTATTACTAACGGATGTTTTAAAAATTATACGGGATCGTTGTGCACGTCGAGTAAAAACGGTGGATTAAATTACTCCCCGTGCACAACGCGCTACAGTCTAATGTGTCGTGCACGGTAATTATCAATTTATAGAGTAGCGCAAAAGCTGTTGTGTACGGGGGTTAAAATTACCCACGTTGTGCGCGTCGCGTGGGGGGTTAAAAGTCATACTGTGAATCAATATCCATCTGTGCGCACGACAGGAAAAATTACGCCCCGTCGTGCGCGTCGTGCAAGGGGGTTAAAAGTCCTTCTGAATCAATATCCATCCGTGTGCACGATCGGCAAAATTACGCCCTGTTGTGCGCGTTGTGCACGGGGTTAAAAGTCCCAGTGTGAATCAATATCCATCTGCGTGCACGACGGGCAAATTACGCCCCGTTGTGCACGTCATGTACGGGGGTTAAAAGTCCTAGTGTGAATCAATATTCATCCATGCGCATGACGGGTAAAATTACGTCCCATTGTGTGCGTCGTGTACGTGGGTTAAAATTCATAGTGTGAGTCAATATCTATCCGTGCACACGATGTGAAAAATTACGCCCCGTTGTGCACGTCGTGCGTGCGGGTTAAAAGTCATAGTGTGAGTAAATATCCATCCACGCGCACGACCGGCAAAATTACGCCCAGTTGTGCGCGTGGTGCGTGGGCATTAAAAGTCCTAGTGTGAGTCAATATCCATCCGCGTGCATGACCGGCAAAATTACGTCCCGTAGTGCGCGTCGTGCACGGGGAGTAAAACGCCTAGTGTGAAGCAATTTCCATTCGTGCGCACGCCCAAAAAAATTACGCCATGTTGTGCACGTCGTGCGGGGGGGAGGGGGGTAAAATGCCTAGTGTGAAGCAATTTCCATCCGTGAGCACTTCCGGCAAAATTATGCCATGTCGTGCGCGTGATGTGCGGGGGTTAAAACGCCTAGTGTGAAGCAATTTCCATCAGCGCGCATGCCCGGAAAAATTACGTCTCGTTGTGCGCGGGGGGTAAAACGCCTAGTGTGAAGCAATTTCCGTCCACGCGCACGCCCGGCAAAATTACACCCAGTCGTGTGCTTGGTGCGCGGGGGTTAAAACGCCTAGTGTGTGAAGCAATTTCCATCCGTGCGCACGATCGGTAAAATAAAGCCCCATTGTGAGTGTCGTGCGGGGGTTAAAAGTCCTAGTGTGAGTCAATATCCATTCGCGCGCACGACGGGAAAACATACGCCCGTTGTGTACGACGTGCGCGGGGGATAAAACGTATAGTGTGAAGCAATTTCCATCCGTGCGCATGCCCAACAAAATTACACCCCGTCGTACGCGTGGTGCGCGGGGGAGAAAACACCTATTGTGAAGCAATATCAATCTGCGCGCACGCCCAGCAAAATTACACCCCTCGTTCGCGTGGTGCGCGGGGGGTAAAACGCCTAGTGTGAAGCAATTTCCATCCGTGCGCATGCCCGACAAAATTACGCCCCATCGTGCGCGTGGTGCGCGTTTGGATAAAATTCCTAGTATGAAGCAATTTTCAACCGCGCGCACGCTTGGCAAAATTAGGCCTTGTTGTGCGCGTGGTTAGTGGGGTTTAAAACGCCTAGTGCATGAAGCAATTTCCATCCGCGCGCACACCCTGCAAAATTACGCCCCGTCGTGCGCATTTTGTGCGGGGGTTAAAAGTCCTAGTGTGAGTCAATATCCATCCGTGCGCATGACCGGCAAAATTACGCCCCGTTGTGCGCGTCGTGCGGGGGTTAAAAGTCCTAGTATGAGTCAATAACCATCCGCGTGCACGGCCGACAAAATTACGTCATGTCGTGCACGTGGTGCGCGGGGGGGACGCCTAGTGTGTAGCAATTTCCATCCGCGTGCACGTCCGGCAAAATTACGCCCCGTCGTGTGCGTGGTGCGCGAGGGTATAACGCCTAGTGTGAAGCAATTTCCGTCCGTGCGCACGTCCAACAAAATTACGCCCCATCCTGCACGTCGTGCACGAGGGGGGGGATGCCTAGAGTGAAGCAATTTTCAACCGTGTGCACGCCCAGCAAAATTAGGCCCCGTCGTGCGGTGGTGCGTGGGGGTTAAAACACCTAGTGTGTGAAGCAATTTCCTTCCGTGTGCACGCCCGACAAAATTATGCCCCATCGTGCGCGTAGTACGTGGGGATTAAAAGTGCAAGTGTGAGTCAATATCCATCCGTGTCCATGACCGACAAAATTACGGCCAGTTGTGCACGTCGTGCGGGGGTTAAAAATCCTAGTGTGAGTCAATATCCATCTGCGTGCACGGTCGGTAAAATTACACCCCGTCGTGCGTGTGGTGCGTGGGGGTAAAACGCCTAGTGTGAAGCAATTTCCATCCACGTGCACGTCCGGCAAAATTATGCCCCGTCGTGCGTGTGGTGCGCGGGGGTAAAACGCCTAGTGTGAAGCAATTTCCATCAGCACGAACGCCTGGCAAAATTACGCCCTGTCATGCGGGTGGTGCGCAGGGGGTAAAATGCCTAGTGTGAATAAATTTTCAACCGCGCGCACGCCCGGCAAAATTAGGCCCCGTCGTTCGCGTGGTGCACGGGGGTTAAAACGCCTAGTGAGTGAAGCAATTTCCATCTATGCGCATGTCCGGAAAAATTACGCCATGTCGTCTGCATCGTGCGCATGGGTTAAAAGTCCTAGTGTGAGTCAATATCCATCCGAACGCACGACTGGCAAAATTACGTCCAGTCGTGCACGTCGTGCGCTGTGGTTAAAAGTCCTAGTGTGAGTCAATATCCATCCGTGTGCATGACCGACAACATTACGCCCCACTGTGCTCGTCGTGCAGGGGTTAAAAGTCCTAGTGTGAGTCAATATCCATTCGCGTGTCCGACTGGCAAAATTAAGTCCATCTTGCGTGTGATGCGCGGGGTAAAATGCCTAGTGTGAAGCAATTTCTATCCGCGCGCACGTCCAACAAAATTACGCCCCGTCATGCGCATGGTGCACGGGGGTAAAATGCCCAGTGTGAAGCAATTTCCATCTGCACGCACGCCCGGCAAAATTACGCCGCGTCGTGCACGTGGTGCGCCTGGGGGGTAAACGCCTAGTGTGAAGCAATTTTCAACCGCGCCCACGCCCGACAAAATTAGGCCCCATCGTGGGCGTGGTGCGCGTGGGTTAAAAAGCCTAGTGTGTGAAGCAATTTCCATTCACGTGCATGCCCGGCAAAATTACGCCCGTCGTGATCGTCGTGCGTGTGGGTTAAAAGTCCTAGTGTGAGTCAATATCCATCCACGTGCATGACCGGCAAAATTACACCCCGTTGTGCGCGTCGTGTGGGGGTTAGAAGTCCTAGTGTAAGTCAATATCCATCCGCTCACACGACCGACAAAATTACGTGGTGCGCGGGGGTAAAACGCCTAGTGTGAAGCAATTTCCATCCTCAAACACGTCCGGCAAAATTACGCACCGTCGTGCGCGTGGTGCGTAAGGGGTAAAATGCCTAGTGTGAAGCAATTTCCATCCGCGAGCACGCCCGGCAAAATTACGCCCTGTCGTGTGCATGGTGCGCGAGGGGGGACGCCTACTGTGAGGCAATTTTCAACCGCGCGCACGCCCGGCAAAATTAGGCCCCGTCGTGTGCATGGTGCATGGGGGTTAAAACGCCTAGTGTATGAAGCAATTTCCATCCGCGCGCACGCCCGGCAAAATTACGCCCCGTCGTGCGTGTCGTGCGCGTGGGTTTAAAGACCTACTGTGAGTCAATATCCATCCGTGTGCACGGCCGTCAAAATTACGTCCCGTCATGCGCGTCGTGCACGGGGGTTAAAAGTCCTAGTGTGAGTCAATATCTGTCCGTGCGAGCGACCGGCAAAATTATACCCCGTTGTACGCGTCGTGGGGGGTTAAAAGTCCTAGTGTGGGTATATATCCATCCGCATGCATGACCGGCAAAATTACACCCCGTCGTGCGCAGGGTGCGCGGGGGGTAAAACGCCTAGTGTGAAGCAATTTTCATCCGCGCGCACGTCTGGCAAAATTACGGCCCATCATGCGCGTTGTGCACGGGGGATAAAACACTTAGTGTGAAGCAATTTCCATCCGCGCGCACGTCCGGCAAAATTACGCCCCGTCGTGCACGTGGTGCACCCGGGGGGAGGGGGGGGTAAAATGCCTATTGTGAAGAAATTTTCAACCGCGCGCGCACCCAGCAAAATTAGGCCCCGTCGTGCGCGTGGTGCGCGGGGGTTATAATGCCTAGTGTGTGAAGCAATTTTCATCCGTGCGCATGTCTGGCAAAATTACGCCCCATCATGCACGTCGTGTGCGGGGATTAAAAGTCCTAGTGTGAGTCAATATCCATCTGCGTGCACGACCGGCAAAATTATGGCCCGTTGTGCGCATCGTGCAGGGGTTAAAAATCCTAGTGTGAGTCAATATCCATCCGCGTGCATGACCGGAAAAATTACGCCCCGTCGTGCGTGTGGTGCATGGGGGTAAAACGCCTAGTGTGAAGCAATTTCCATCCGCGTGCACGTTCGGCAAAATTATGCCCCGTCGTGCGTGTGGTGCGCAGGGGGTAAAATACCTAGTATGAAGCAATTTCCATCCACATGCATGCCCGGCAAAGTTACGCCCCATCGTGCATGTGGTGTGCGGGGGGTAAAACGCCTAGTGTGAAGCAATTTTCAACCGCGCGCACGCATGGAAAAATTACGCCCCGTCGTTCGCGTGGTGTGCGAGGGTTAAAACACCTAGTGTGTAAAGAAATTTCCATCCGCGTGCACGCCCGGCAAAATTACGCCCCGTCGTTCGTGTCGTGCACGTGGGTTAAAAGCCCTAGTGTGAGTCAATATCCATCCGCACGCACGAGCGACAAAATTACGTCCCGTTGTGCCCGTCGTTCACGGGGGTTAAAAGTCCTTGTGTGAGTCAATATCCATCCGCGTGCACGACCGAAAAAATTACGCCCCGCTGTGCACATCATGCGGGGGTTAAAAGTACTAGTGTGAGTATCCATCCGCGAGCACGACCGGCAAAATTACGCCCGTCGTGCGTGTGGTGCGCGGGGTAAAATCCCAAGTGTGAAGCAATTTCCATCCGTGCACACGTCCGGCAAAATTACGCCCCGTCGTGTGCATGGTGCACGGGGGTAAAACGCCTAGTGTGAAGCAATTTCCATCCGTGCGCACGCCCGGCAAAATTACGCCCCATCGTGCACGTGGTGCGCCTGGGGGATAAAACGCCTAGTGTGAAGCAATTTTCAACCGCGCGCACGGCCGGTAAAATTAGGCCCCATCATGCGCGTAATGCGCGTGGGTTAAAACACCTAGTGTGTGAAGCAATTTTCATCCGCGTGCTTGCCCAGCAAAATTACGCCCCGTCGTGCGCATCGTGCGCGTGGGTTAAAAGTCCTAGTGTCTGTCAATATCCATCCGCGTGCACGACCGACAAAATTACGTCCCGTTGTGCGTGTCGTGCGGGGGTTAAAAGTCATAGTGTGAGTCAATATCCTTCCGCGCACACGACCGACAAAATTACGCCCCGTCGTGCGCGTGGTGCGCGGGGGTAAAATGCCTAGTGTGAAGCAATTTCCTTCCACACGCACGCCCGACAAAATTACGCCCCGTCGTGCGCATGGTGCACGGGGGGGGGGGGGGGAACACCTAGTGTGAAGAAATTTTCATCCACATGCACGCCCGGCAAAATTAGGCCCACTCTTGCGTGTGGTGCGCGGGGTTAAAATGCCTAGTGTGTGAAGCAATTTCCACCCGCGCGCACGCCTGGAAAAATTACGCCCCGTCGTGTGCATCGTGCGTACGGGGTTAAAAGTCCTAGTGTGAGTCAATATCCATCCGCATGCACGACCGGTAAAATTACGCCCCGTTGTGCGCGTCGTGCAGGGGTTAAAAGTCCTAGTATGAGTCAATTTCCATCCGCGCGCACGACCGTCAAAATTATGCCCCTTCGTGCGCGTGGTGCGCGGGAGGTAAAAGACCTAGTGTGAAGTAATTTCCATCCGCACTCACGCCCGACAAAATTACGCCCCATCGTGCACGTGGTGCGCGAGGGGGGGGGTAAAAGTCCTAGTGTGAGTCAATATCCATCCGCGCGCACGACCGGCAGAATAACACCCCGTTGTGCGCGTCGTGCGCGGGGGTAAAAAGTCCCATTGTGAATCAATATCCATCCACGTGCACGACGGGCAAATTACACCCCGTTTTACACGTTGTGTGAGGGGGTTAAAAGTCCTAGTGTGAGTCAATATCCATCCGTACGCACGACTGACAAAATAACGCCCCGTTGTGTGCGTCGTGCGCGGGGGGTTAAAAGTTCCAGTGTGAATCAATATCCATCCGCACACATGACGGGCAAATTACACCCCGTTGTATGCGTCATGCGCGGGGGTTAAAAGTCCTAGTGTGAATCAATATTCATCCACGTGCACGACGGCCAAAATTACGCCCCGTTGTGCGTGTCGTGCGCGCAGGTTAAAAGTCATAGTGTGAGTCAATCCACCCGCACGCACGACCGGCAAAATTACGCCCCGTTGTGCGCGTCGTGCATGGGGGTTAAAAGTCCTTTTGTGAATCAATATCCATCCGCGTGCACGACTGACAAAATTACGTCCCGTTGTGCGCGTCGTGCGCGCGGGTTAAAGTCCTAGTCCAACCGCGCGCATGACCGGCAAAATTACGCCCTGTTGTACGCGTCGTGCGCATGGGGTAAAATGCCTAGTGTGAAGCAATTTCCATCCGCATGCATGCTCGGTAAAATTACACCCCGTCGTGCGCGTGGTTCGCGACAGTTAAAACGCCTTGTTGAAGTAATTTCCATCCACGCGCACGCCGGGCAAAATTACACCCCGTCGTGTGCTTCTTGTGCGGGGTTAAAAGGCCCAGTCTGAAGCAATATCCATCTGCACACATGACAGGCAAAATATCACCCGTTGTGCTCGTCATGCGTGGAGGTAAAAAGGCCATCTGAATCAATATCCATTCGCATGCAAGACTGGCAAAATTACGCTCCGTTGTGCACGTCGTTCGTGGGGGTTAAAAGTCCCACTGTGAATCAATATCCATCCGCACACACGACGGGCAAAATTACGCCCCGTCGTGCGCGTCGTGCACGGGGGTTAAAAGTCCCAGTGTGAAGCAATATCTATCCGCATGCACGACATGCAAAATTACGCCACGTTGTGCACGTCATGCGCTGGGGTTAAAAGTCTCAGTGTGAGTCAATATCCATCTGCGTGCACGACAGAAAAAATTACGCCCCGTTGTGTACGTCGTGCATGCGGGTTAAATTTCCTAGTCCAACCGTGCACACGACTGGAAAAATTACGCCCCATTGTGCGCGTCGTGCCGGGGGGTAAAATGCCTAGTGTGAAGCAATTTCCATCCGCGCGCACGCCCAGCAAAATAACGCCCCATTGTGCACATCGTGCGTAGGGGTTAAAAGTCCTAGTGTGAGTCAATATCCATCTGCGCACACGATGGGCAAAATTACGCCACGTTGTGTAACGGTCCGTATTTTTCAATGCAACTATTTACGCATTTAACCTATTTTAAAACTATTTTATAATGGTTAATCAGGAGTTTCAAACTGATTTAAAAAAATTCTTATAAAAATATTTTAAGCACTAGACTTATCATATTGTATTTCAGCTATTTCAGATTTCCTCAAATGTCCAAAACATTTCTGTTAAAATTCATCTCCCAAAATTACCATTTTGATTCGACGAATTTATTTTCTATACAAATGTCTTCAAAACGTATTCAAACTTCTATGGTAACATTCAATGATCATTTAGGGCTTCTCACATTAATTTCGTAATTTTCTGAAGTCAAATCAATAGAGAACCCGTAAACCCGCTTCCTAAACGTTTTGGCCCAAAACTAGTATCTCCGTAGCTCAAACCCTGAAACGGATCTCGTATTCGCGATCCTCGCGACGATACGATCCCGTGGGTATGTTTTCGTAATTTTTCGGACACGTTTGCTAGTAGGGGCAAAATCGTAATTTTGTATTTTTGACATTATCTACTAATTACGTTTTAACCTTTTACTTAATTACTAATTACCTTACACTAATTACCATTAAAATTATTTTAACCTAACATGTGTTTCACACCCATGCATTTTCTACGGGTTGTCAAGCTAATCATCTAACAACATTAAATACTACCTAACTTATTAATTATCTTTGACTAATACTAATTAAATTACTAATTTAATTATCTATAAATGACCCTAACTCTATCTCCCTAACCTAAAACCCTTAGCCAGACTCACGCACGCACCCAGGCTACCCTAACCCAACCCAAAGGCCTCTCCGGTTCTCTCTCCCTCTCTCCCCGAAACCCATGCACATCAAACCCCCCAGCCTCTCTCTTACGTGCGACCTCGTTCGAAGCCCCATCGACCCACGACAAACGAAACCCACCACCAGTGACTAGACCCCCCCCCCGACGACGAACGACGCACCGCCCAGCATCGACGTTGCCGTCAGCCTCACTCCTCCGCCCTGAGAATGTCACCTCGCTGTCACTCCGGTGGCCTCAGCTCCGCTGTCGCCGCCCCCGAGCTGTCGAAGTTCCACCCGTCACCGTCGCTAGCACCTCCGGGAGCCCGCCATCGCTGCACCCAGCCACCCTCGTCTCGCCCCGGTCTCCGCCCTACGCCGCCTTCACTCTCCGCTGCCTCGACCCACCACCGGGCCTCCGTTCCTCCGCCCGCCGCCGACAGCGCCCGAAGTCGCCGCGCTCGCGGCCTCCTGCCCCTCCGAACGCCGTCGAAACGCCGCCGCGACGCCGAGCAGCAGCAGCTGCTGCTCCCGCCATGCAGCGCCCACTGCCTGGCCGCCCCCGCGTCGCCGCCGCCCGCCGGCCTCTCTCCGACGCTCCCGCCTACCGCCGATCGACGAGTACGAAGCCCCGCCATCAGCTGCTGTCGAATGATCAACGTAAGAATTCGAAATGGAAAACTTGTAAATATGAGTAAAATCGTATTTTCGTAATTTTAATTAATTATTAAATAGGGTTAAAGGGTTTTTAATCCATAACTAATAATATAGGACCCAGAAAAATGTGCGGATAGCCCCAGAAAATCAGAAACGATATTTCGGATCCAATGGCGCTAGTCTCACTGCGATCAGACGCCTACTTTTTCCAGAATAAATTTTTGAACTTAGAAATTAAATAGGTATAAATCGTTCTAAAAATCGTAACTCGCTGGTTTTACATACACTACTAAGTGATAAAAATATATGTTAAAGAACTCTCCGAGACGGCCATTTTGACAGTTCATTTGCAACTTTTCGATACCGATTGCACCCAGAAGAAATGTTTGAATAAATACGTTACTAATTAAAAGTAGTTTTAAATTATTTTTGAGCTTTTAAAAATTATGAAAAATACCTAGGAACTTTAGAAAAATATGTTATCCTACTATAAAATTATTTTCCATATAACTAGGCTATAGAAAAATTTAGAACGCTTTTTGACTACGTTTCAATCCGTTTAAAAATCAAAAACGGCCAAATTATTAAATAGGAAATGAGTGTATTCTTTAACCAAATATTTTTGTGTTGCAGGTACAAATTCTTGTGCACCAACGTCCGTAGAAGCCCTAGATCCAGTCCCGGCTTGCTACGACAGCCTCGAAAACTGTAAGTCACTACTAATTCTAAAATTAGAAAATTAGATAAGTGCCCCTGTATGAACTTAGGACATCACTATAACCTCAGAACTACTACTTGACTTGTTCCGAACTAGAAACCTAATCTAATAGAAAAGTAATCAACTATAGATTACTTTGCCAACTTTCAACTTTGGTGGTTGTTAAACACAAACATCAACTTGGGTAAATTGTGTACTACCGAAAGTACCACCCTTAAACCAACAATTTTGTATTCCATGTTTGTTGGACTTGTCTTTATCCTTAAATTTCTTAGCATCCACTTTGCTTTACATTCTGGTTTTAAAAACCAGTGGTCCTGGTTAACTATCATCGTGAACAAGAAATTGATAACATCTTGAAACAATACTAGACACCCCGAATGTTGGACTTGTCTTTATCCTCACTTCACTTGGCCAGCTTGCTTTGGAAAGAATGTTTGGCTTTCTGGTTTTCAATAAGAAAGTCAACCAGTGGACTTGGGTTGACTAACATGCGATACACCGTATGGAAAATCTTGTGAAACTTGTTGTGGAATATCGTGTGGAACATCTCGTGGAACATCGTGAAAGGAACATGTACATAGAATACTTAACACTTCACTGGGGTTTTGGGGTAACTCATAGTTTGAGAGAGTATGGGAGTGACTGGAGTTCAATCTTCCCGTCCTGCTGCTTGTGTTTCGGCATACCTTCCCGCTGCTTGTGTTTCGGCAAAATACATGTCCCGCTGCCTGTGTTTCGGCATTCGTCTGGGTCGCGCCCAGGCAAGAGATGGACTTGATGGTCACATATTGTACTCTCCGACTTGAGTCACATAGTGTAGTTACTTTTGTACAGTCACTTTTACTTTACGCATTACAGTCACCTTTACTTTACACGTCCCATGCACGTTACTTACTACACTTGTGCAGTCACCAGTACTTTACTTATCGTACTTTTAGCAGTAGCATGTTTCACTTCCTTAGCCTGTTTTACACTCGTACCACCACAGTACAGTTGTTCTTTCCTTTCAGTTCCGTTTACTGTTACTACTCAGTTATGTACAGTTGTTGCTCAGTACTTTACTTTTCACTCTGGTCTGCTTGTACGTAGTTACTTTTGTCATACTTGTGCACTGCTTCTTTTCTATATTTAGAATTGTTGTGACTTACCTACGGTTCCATCTCCGTGGCACCGCAGACGACGTACAGATGAAGATAGATGCTCCTGAGCTAATAGCGCCAAAGTTCAACTGCAGCTTACAGAGTTATTTTCAGTATTGTGTACTTTATTCTTTCATATTGTTGGGACATCTTGTACAGTATGGATTGTAATAATTGGACACTATTTGAGTATTTTTGTACATCTCTGCATCGTGGCTATTTTGAATTCACTGGTAACCTGCAGGACCTGCGCAAATATCAAATAAGTAACGGGCCCCCGGAAGCGGGTCGTTACAAGTTTGGTGGCCCACGCAGGTCCGCGCTAACTACCTCATGAACAATATAGCAAGATCAGGGTGTACAATATAAAATACTCAAATTAAACTCTCGAGTACTGGATGTCTCGAGTATTCACCGGTATTGGATATACAGGTGAAGTGTCCGTAATTCCATCTTCACTAGGTCTTCCTTGATCCTCATCACTTCCTTTGAACTCTTAACCCTTGCTTAGGAACTCGTGTTCTATTCTTGATTATACCCTCCCTAGTAACCACTTTTGCTAACTGTTATAGTTATTGGTTGGACTATCTACCCACTTCATCACCTTTCCTTCAGTTGATGATTGTCACGACCCGCTTCCCTAAAATGGAGGCGAGACGTGAAAAGGTCCGCACGGGAGTGGAGCTGTGAAGCCCCAAACCCGATAAGCGTCAATAAAACATAAGCAGGTCCCTGTAACCACAACGGAACAACAATAATAACACAAGGAGAGACTGAAATAAAATCTCACATCTCATAAATAGTCCAACATGAAAATAAGTCCAACATCCAGAAAAGCCACCAGGCTAAAAGAAAGAGTCTAAAGGCCCAGAACAAGGCCAACAAAAGTACAACGACATAACAAGGTATAGGTGCTACGCACCGATAACAAAACAACTGTCTAACAAAAGTAAAACACAACGAAGACACTAGGACTGGTCCCCAGTGTCCACGTACTCCCCGTCAAACACAGGCTCGGGCTCGGCGTCAGCAAACACCTCGTCCTCAACAAGGTACTCAGGCTCAGGATCTAACATGTGTCACCCAAAAGAGTAAAGGGGCACATGTCAGCAAGTCTAAAAGACTTGGGCAAGGAAACTGAAAGTAAGGCAACTAACAACCTAGCAGTTTTAGTATGCATGACATGGCAGTTATAACATGAGTGCACAATTAAGACATGATGAACAACAAGTACAAAAGTACAATTATCGGGACATGACAAGAGTAGCCAAGCTACTAACATTCTCAATCAATTCACTTTGTTTTGTAGGTGTTTACGCCCTTCAGCTGAATGGTTCATCATTCACACCGATCGGCACTAAACACAATTCACGTTTCACTATTGTTTGTAGATGTTTACGCCCTTCAGCTGAATGGTTCATCATTCACACCGATCGGCACAAAACACAATTCACGTTTCACTATTGTTTGTAGATGTTTACGCCCTTCAGCTGAATGGTTCATCATTCACACCGATCGGCACTAAACACTACCCCACCCCAGAGTTTACGCCTTACAACTGCAGTTGTTGATCAAACAGACCCCCAGTTGCCTGGCCGCTTAACCCTTACCCCATCCCGCACTAAACTAGCCAGGGTCCCTGTACATGAGCCCAGCAAGTGAGCCAGGGTTGCCCCGCACGGGAGCTTGTTTCTTAGTTCACAATTCAATATCGAGCGTTGGGGTTAGCAACTCATTATGCTCGCTTCTGGTCACGAGCCAGGAAACACAAGTATTGTAGCGATGCTACGCAATCACGGGATCACATGAAGAATGCTATGACATGACAAGTAATTTGCGTACCGTTAATGGAAAGTAAACATGACATGGTAATTGTGCAACATGCTAAATGTCGGAACTAGCTTCGTTGTCAAGCTAGTTCCCCAATTTGCGCCTAGGCGAGTATCATTTCGTCGCCTAGCCTCTTTTACGCCTACAACAAGAAAATGGCCTAAAACATGGCCTAAACCCTAAGTGGCAAGTTTCACTTGCCTAGCACCGGGGATGACGATCAACCTCGTCTCTCGGATGCTAATCTACGGGGAAATCGCTGTTATGGGGAAACAAACATCAAACAACATGAAATTTTATTAGGGTTTCATAAAAATATAAATAGGTTATGAAAACAACGGTAGATCGATTTCTTACCGAGAGGAGGCGGAAGAAACACTCCGGAGAACCCTAGGGTCAGATCTGGGAAAGATTGGAGAAGTTTGGAGAATTAGGGTTTTGGGGGATTTTGGGGATTTGATGGAGATTTGGGGAAGATGAGAGGTGGAAAGAGTGGATGGAGGGTTTAGATGATGGATTTAGGGCTTGGGATGAAGAAATGAAGCTTGGAGGAAGATGGGGGCTCAATGGGGGAGATTTTAGGGTTTAGAGTCGAGTGGAGGAAGATGAAATCGTTTGGGTTGGGTATAAATAGGCTAGGCTGGCGGCTGCCCAGAAATTAGGGTTTTAACACAGGTTAGTCGGTCAAAGAGCAACCACTGACCGACTAGTTTGGCAACTAGTCGGTCGGTCGACCAACGCAGACCGACTAAGTGTAAACAGTAACTTCTGAACGAAAATAGGATTTTAGAGTTAGTCGGTCCATGAACAAATACTGATCGACTAGTTTAGCATCTAGTCGGTCGATGAACGTTCTTAGACCGACTAAGAGTGAACAGTATAGACACTAAAATTTAGTTGAAGAGTTAGTCGGTTAAAGAAGCATTGCTGACCGACTAGTTTGCAACCTAGTCGGTCAACCAACGTTCTTAGACCGACTAACGATAAACAATAACTCTTAAATAATTTAGAAAGCTAACTAGTCGGTCCAAGAAGGATTGCCGACCGACTGGATCGTCATCTAGTCGGTCGGTGCCCCTTCTTATACCGGCTAATGAGCACAAAAAGTTCCGATATGGAGCGCGGGGCCCCGGGATCGATTCCTAAGACTCCTAGGCTTGATCTAACAGTAATATACGACCGTAATGAAGCCCGTCACGAATGGCGTACTTCGAAATCGACGATCCTAAGGAAGAAACGAGAAAACACGACGAAACGATCGAAAATGAAAGCTACGGAGACGAAAACCACACATGAGTAGAAAATCCACCAAAACAAATATTATAATATAATAAATCCAGATACATGAAAAGCAGTCGTTACAATGATAGCACACATATTTATGATAATCTTCATTCAATGGACCATGATACCGGTCAATGTGCTTGGCTAAAGTCTGTTGGATCAACCTAGCTAGACTGGGCATAAGTGATCCTGGCTTAGTCACTTCCATGGCCGTGTCCGCTGGACCGCAAGGACGTGAAGCATGATTATGTGACGTCATCGATCTTATTCACTATCAACCTTCCTTTAAGCTTGATGAACTTTCACCTTCTTAGAATCTTTCTAGTTTGCTTGGACCCTAGCTACGTTTATTTTAAGGAGGGTAGCGTTCGAATTTTTGATCATCAGAAGTTCGGATTCCTCAACTGAAGCAGATCGAAGGACGTTCAGAAGTATTCGAGGATGATGCTGGAGATTTTGAGACAAGCCAAACATTGTGTGCACGTATGGCTGTTACGTTTTTGAGCTCGTGTTTCTCTTCTAGACCCTACTTTCATCTTGTATCCATTTCTCTATGAGTTAAACCTCCTTTTCCACCTACCACCTACCACCTCTTTATTTCCTTTGTCCGCTTCCTCACCTCGAGCCACGTTCCCCCCTAACACCGACGACTTCGATGCCCCCCTTTTCTTTTTAACCCATCTCTTTCCTCCCCAAGCCACCCCGTGGATCCCTTTTCGCTCCAACCTCGCCCGCTCCTCCTCCCGGCCTCTTCCCCAAGTGAACTCGACCCACCTCACCCGAAGCTCCGCCAGCTTCTGCTCCACCCCACATCGGAAGCCCCTGCCATGGATCGCCAACAGCCGCCGATGGCCCTTCGATATTCTGTTTTGGGATTTTTGGCCTTGGCGACAACCCTCGTCGCCACCTTCGCTACCGCTGTGTGGCTAAGATCTTGGGAAGCTGTGATCCTTGGGCTTATCTTGAGCTCTCTGCCCTGGATCTCACCCAGGTTGAGATCACGTTTAGGCTTCCTTTTGCGTCTACTCCTTTTGATTTGCGGAAAAGTGTGTTTTTGGTTGTTCATTTGTTGGGTGATGTTGGGTGTTGCGAATGTCAAGTATTGGTCTACGGAAGGAGTGATGGCGATGCTTATTGGCATGATATTGGCCTTGGGAGTTGAAGTTGGATGTAGGCCTTGTGCTTGGCGCTGGATGAGAGCTTGGATATTGCCTTATTGTGGGATATTATGGAGATTGATGGAAGAAATACTGGCAGTGAGTACCGGCTTTGGGTATTGGCCTTGTACTTACCTTTGGGCGTTGATTTGGACGTTAGCATGTGGTTGGGCATTATGGAGATTGATGTTGTTGGTACCTGTGGATTAGTCAATACATGCTATATTATGAACGACATCTGTGGCTAGACCCCGTTAGTCACCAGTAGCACGAATAAACTTTATAGTCTTTCGGTTTATGTGGTTTAAATAGCTTGCTACTGGCTTATCACCTCAGGTTCCAAGTTCGGACAGATGTTGTCATCATAATAGCCCTCATTTTCATGTGATGTTATTTTCTCATGTTAATTTTTGGCTACTTGAGAAGTCAGAATAACTATTGTGATGATACTGGAATAGTTACGGAAGCTATAGTGATGTCAATAGTATGTATTCATATGTAACATCTCTTGTTTTCTTGATGCTATGATATCGCATTATATTTCATGTTATTTACAACCTAATTTATTATATTACTATCTCTTCTATCATTTATTTGCTTGAGCTTCTTCATAACATCAATTATTTTCAAAAGAGATTTTTAAACAAAAGAGATTTTTAAATTCCGAGGACGGAATTATTTTAAGGAGGGTAGAATGTAACTGTCCGTATTTTTCAATGCAACTATTTACGCATTTAACCTATTTTAAAACTATTTTATAATGGTTAATCAGGAGTTTCAAACTGATTTCAAAAAATTCTTATAAAAATATTTTAAGCACTAGACTTATCATATTGTATTTCAGCTATTTCAGATTTCCTCAAATGTCCAAAACATTTCTGTTAAAATTCATCTCCCAAAATTACCATTTTGATTCGACGAATTTATTTTCTATACAAACGTCTTCAAAACGTATTCAAACTTCTATGGTAACATTCAATGATCATTTAGGGCTTCTCACATTAATTTCGTAATTTTCTGAAGTCAAATCAATAGAGAACCCGCAAACCCTCTTCTTAAACGTTTTGGCCCAAAACTAGTATCTCCGTAGCTCAAACCCTGAAACGGATCTCGTATTTGCGATCCTCGCGACGATACGATCCTGTGAGTATGTTTTCGTAATTTTTCGGACACGTTTGCTAGTAGGGGCAAAATCGTAATTTTGTATTTTTGACATTATCTACTAATTACGTTTTAACCTTTTACTTAATTACTAATTACCTTACACTAATTACCATTAAAATTATTTTAACCTAACATGTGTTTCATACCCATGCATTTTCTACGGGTAGTCAAGCTAATCATCTAACAACATTAAATACTACCTAACTTATTAATTAGCTTTGACTAATACTAATTAAATTACTAATTTAATTATCTATAAATGACCCTAACTCTATCTCCCTAACCTAAAACCCTTAGCCAGACTCACGCACGCACCCAGGCTACCCTAACCCAACCCAAAGGCCTCTCCGGTTCTCTCTCCCTCTCTCCCCGAAACCCATGCACATCAAACCCCCCAGCCTCTCTCTTACGTGCGACCTTGTTCGAAGCCCCCTCGACCCACGACAAACGAAACCCACCACCGGTGACTAGACCCCCCCTACGACGAACGACGCACCGCCCAGCATCGACGTTGCCGTCAGCCTCACTCCTCCGCCCTGAGAAAGTCGCCTCGCTGTCACTCCGGTGGCCTCAGCTCCGCTGTCGCCGCCCCCGAGCTGTCGAAGCTCCACCCGTCACCATCGCTAGCACCTCCGGGAGCCCGCCATCGCTGCATCCCAGCCACCCTCGTCTCGCCCCGGTCTCCGCCCTACGCCGCCTTCACTCTCCGCTGCCTCGACCCACCACCGGGCCTCCGTTCCTCCGCCCACCGCCGACAGCGCCCGAAGTCGCCGCCCTCGTGGCCTCCTGCCCCGCCGAACGCCGTCGGAACGCCGCCGCGATGCCGAGCAGCAGCAGCTACTGCTCCCGCCATGCAGCGCCCACCGCCTGGCCGCCCCCGCGTCGCTGCCGCCCGCCGGCCTCTCTCCGACGCTCCCGCCTACCGCCGATCGACGAGCACGAAGCCCCGCCATCAGCCGATGTCGAATGATCAACGTAAGAATTCGAAATGGCAAACTTGTAAATATGAGTAAAATCGTATTTTCGTAATTTTAATTAATTATTAAATAGGGTTAAAGGGTTTTTAATCCATAACTAATAATATAGGACCCAAAAAATGTGCGGATAGCCCCAGAAAATCAGAAACGATAATTCGGATCCAATGGCGCTAGTCTCACTGCGATCAGACGCCTACTTTTCCCAGAATAAATTTTTGAACTTAGAAATTAAATAGGTATAAATCGTTCTAAAAATCGTAACTCGCTGGTTTTACATACACTACTAAGTGATAAAAATATATGTTAAAGAACTCTCCGAGACGGCCATTTTGACAGTTCATTTGCAACTTTCCGATACCGATTGCACCCAGAAGAAATGTTTGAATAAATACGTTACTAATTAAAAATAGTTTTAAATTATTTTTGAGCTTTTAAAAATTATGAAAAATACCTAGGAACTTTAGAAAAATATTTTATCCTACTATAAAATTATTTTCCATATAACTAGGCTATAGAAAAATTTAGAACGCTTTTTGACTACGTTTCAATCCGTTTAAAAATCAAAACGGCCAAATTATTAAATAGGAAATGAGTGTATTCTTTAACCAAATATTTTTGTGTTGCAGGTACAAATTCTTGTGCACCAACGTCCGTAGAAGACCTAGATCCAGTCCCAGCTTGCTACGACAGCCTCGAAATCTGTAAGTCACGACTAATTCTAAAATTAGAAAATTAGATAAGTGCCCCCGTATGAACTTAGGACATCACTATAACCTCAGAACTGCTACTTGACTTGTTCCGAACTAGAAACCTAATCTAATAGAAAAGTAATCAACTATAGATTACTTTGCCAACTTTCAACTTTGGTGGTTGTTAAACACAAACATCAACTTGGGTAAATTGTGTACTACCGAAAGTACCGCCCTTAAACCAACAGTTTTGTATTCCATGTTTGTTGGACTTGTCTTTATCCTCAAATTTCTTAGCATCCACTTTGCTTTACTTTCTGGTTTAAAAACCAGTGGTCCTGGTTAACTATCATCGTGAACAAGGAATTGATAACATCTTGAAACAATACTAGACACCCCGAATGTTGGACTTGTCTTTATCCTCACTTCACTTGGCCAGCTTGCTTTGGAAAGAATGTCTGGCTTTCTGGTTTTCAATAAGAAAGTCAACCCGTGGACTTGGGTTGACTAACATGCGATACACCGTATGGAAAATCTTGTGAAACTTGTTGTGGAATATCGTGTGCAACATCTCGTGGAACATCGTGAAAGGAACATGTACATAGAATACTTAACACTTCACTGGGGTTTTGGGGTAACTCATAGTTTGAGAGAGTATGGGAGTGACTGGAGTTCAATCTTCCCGTCCTGCTGCTTGTGTTTCGGCATACCTTCCCGCTGCCTGTGTTTCGGCAAAATACATGTCCCGCTGCCTGTGTTTCGGCATTCGTCTGGGTCGCGCCCAGGCAAGAGATGGACTTGATGGTCACATATTGTACTCTCCGACTTGAGTCACGTCGTGTAGTTACTTTTGTACATTCACTTTTACTTTACGCATTACAGTCACCTTTACTTTACACGTCCCATGCACGTTACTTACTACACTTGTGCAGTCACCAGTACTTTACTTATCGTACTTTTAGCAGTAGCATGTTTCACTTCCTTAGCCTGTTTTACACTCGTACCACCACAGTACAGTTGTTCTTTCCTTTCAGTTCCGTTTACTGTTACTACTCAGTTATGTACAGTTGTTGCTCAGTACTTTACTTTTCACTCTGGTCTGCTTGTACGTAGTTACTTTTGTCATACTTGTGCACTGCTTCTTTTCTATATTTAGAATTGTTGTGACTTACCTACGGTTCCATCTCCGTGGCACCGCAGACGACGTACAGATAAAGATAGATGCTCCTGAGCTAATAGCGCCAAAGTTCAACTGCAGCTTACAGAGTTATTTTCAGTATTGTGTACTTTATTCTTTCATATTGTTGGGACATCTTGTACAGTATGGATTGTAATAATTGGACACTATTTGAGTATTTTTGTACATCTCTGCATCATGGCTATTTTGAATTCACTGGTAACCTGCAGGACCTGCGCAAATATCAAATAAGTAACGGGCTCCCGGGAGCGGGTCGTTACACGTTGTGCGTGTCGTGTGCGGGGGTTAAAAGTCCTAGTGTGAGTCAATATCCATCTGCGCGCACGACGGGCAAAATTACGCCCTGTTGCGCGTTGTGCGCAGGGGTTAAAAGTCCTAGTGTTAGTCAACCGCGCACACGACTGGCAAAATTACGCCCCGTTGTGCGCATCGTGCCTGGGGGTAAAACGCCTAGTGTGAAGCAATTTTCATCCGTGCGCATGCACAGCAAAATAACGCCCCGTTGTGCACGTCGTGCACGGGGGTGAAAAGTCCTAGTGTGAGTCAATATCCATCCGCACGCACGACTGAAAAAATAACGCCCCGTTGTGCGTGTCATGCGCGGGGGTTTAAAGTCCTAGTGTGAGTCAATACCCACCCGCCACACGACGGGCAAAATTACGCCCCGTTGTGCGCGTCGTGCGCGGGGGTTAAAAGTCCTAGTGTGAGTCAATATCAATCCGTGCGCACGACGGGCAAAATTACGCCCCGTTGCGCGTCGTACGCGGGGTTAAAAGTCCAAGTGTGAGTCATCCACGCGCACGATCAGCAAAATTACGCCCCGTTGTGTGTGTCGTGCGCGGGGGTTAAAAGTCCTTGTGTGAATCAATCTAATGGCAAAATTACGCCCCGTTGTGCGCGTCATGCGCATGAAGGATAATTTGTCTGATAACCAATATCAAGCCATACAGATGATACATGTGCCCATTTCGGCAGACATGATAAAATTCATGCTTCCAAGTGGTCAATATGATAAAAAAATCATATTACATTGATACAACGTTATAATATACAATATTGTCATCAATGGTAGTAATATGGGTGTTTCAGAGTGTTTTCTCACTACAGAAGCGTTGACCGTGGACTGCCCGGTCAACGTGGTCAAGGGGCCGATTTGGGTCCCTTGGGTGCGTCGAGTACGTGCAGACGCGACGCAAATCGGAGTTGCAGACGACGTGGAGCACGTCAGCTGGGCCGGGTCTGGATCCTCGGCCTCAAGGGGGCTGAGGGGAAGCCTCGGCCCGGTATGAGATGCTCGGCCTCGGACGGTCGGACGATGAGGGGAAGCCTCGGCGCCTTGTCTTGATGCGCGGCCGATGCGGAGCGGAGGGGAAGCCTCGGCTTGAATGGACGTGCTCGGCCTCGGACGGTCGGATGACGAGGGGTAGCCTCGGTCGTCTCGCTTGATGCGCGGCCGGCGTGGAGCGGAGGGGAAGCCTCGGCTCGTGGATCTGACGTCCTCCTGAACAGACGAGAACACTCGTCAGGGGGGCCGGACCTTGGTTCCGGCCAAATCCCCTCCGATGCCTAAGTCAGATGACGATCTGAAAGAGGAGGCTCGGCGGGGACGGTTCGACTCGAGAGGAGATCGGAACGACGTCCTCCGGCGCGAGCGAGGGGAAGGAGATGAAGTGGGGGAACTAGGTCGCTGATGGAGTACCTTAGGTTTTGTTACCTGAGATGCGGTCCTTTGTCCAGTCGTCCTTCTAGCCCTTTTATAGGCCTCCCATCGTGATTGCCCACGACTCACGTCCCTCGTCCGCCCCTAATCGTGCCCCCTCAATCCGCATCCCCTTCACCGCTCCCTGCGCCATCCCAACACCTCCCCATAACGGCCATTAAGTGGTAGCGGGCCTGGGAGAACGGTTATCGCTGGAGTGGGCGAGTGACTTGCGCGTTATCGGGGCCGGGTCGGATCGATGTTCGGGGGTCCTCTATGGGGCCTTGTCGGGCGGGCCTGATCGCACAGATGGGCTTCTGATCGGCAGTCGGGTTTCTAGGCTCGTGTCTTTCGGGCTTCGGCCAAATAGGCGTAACAATTGCCCCCATTGGTCGGGTCGATCGGCCTCGACCGGTTCGGCTCGGCCGATGTGACTTCCGTCGATTTCGACAGGCTCGTCAGTCGATGCCGACTCATTAATTGGTCGTCATCATGAGTTGGTCCGTTCGATACTTTCGAGACGCGGGTCCGAAGCGCCGTCGGTCCCCTGATGTTGCCACGTGTAACTGCGGGGTTATCCCCACCGCTCGCGGGGTCGTCTTTGGTAGAGAAGCCGGGTGGGTTGTGAGCCGCCATCCCGTCATTTCCTTCTTTGTGTTGATTTTGATCCAACCCGAGCTCTGCCCCATGTCGTCTTCCTCTGCCACTGGTTCGGGTCGGCCGGAGCGTGACATCACTCCTGGCCTGGTGGGTAGTCCTCCTTCGGCGATTCGTCGGCATGGGGGCGAACTTTCAGGGGTGCCCCCAGAGGTCTTAGCGTGGCCTTCGTCGGTCTGTGCCACCACCATCAGGAGTATGCGCTCCGCCTACCTGCTTCCGCCTTACTCGGCTCGTGCTCCCGGGTCCGACGAGCGGATCTGCCTTCCCGGTCCCAACGAGGTTGGAGTATATGAGAAGTGCTTCCGCTTCGGGCTCCGTTTCCCGCTCCACCCCTTTATCATCGAGTTCCTTCCAGCCCACAACGTGGGCTTGTGCCAATTCTGCCCCAACGCCATCAGGCTCCTCGTCGGGTTCGTCGTCATCTGCATGCTGAGGGGAGTGGTGCCCTCCCTCTGTCTCTTCGCCCAGTTCTACCGCATGAGTCATCACCAATCGGGGGCGTGGATTTACATCAGTGCCCACCCGAAGATGAGCCTTGTGTTGGGGTTGCCGAGCTCCCTGAAACGTTGGAAGGGGGAGTATGTATTTGTCGCGTTCCCATCGAGTGTACCTTTCCCGGTTCGATGGGGAGTGGCCGGCGCGGTCATCCTCGATCTGGGTGAGCCGACTGCCGCCGAGCTGCAGACGGCGAAGGCCCTGTTGGCGATTCCTTCAAGGGAGCGGATGATCGACGTCCTCTTTAGTAACCATAACTTACGCAAGACGGTGTGGCCCTTGGGTAAGCTCTCCGAATATTCGCCATTCGAGGTTGCTCGGGCTCTTCTCGGCCTCTTACTTATTCTTTGGGTGCAGGTGGATTCCCTCTCGGTTCTTCTCCCGCCAGCCCTCACGTGCAGGCCCCATATCCGGACCCGCGTAAGAGGGATCATGTGTTGGAAGTCCGGAAGAAGCAGCGGGCCGTGACCTCGGCTGTTGGCTCCAAAAGGAAGAAGGGGCCATCTCCCTCCATCCCCTTGTTGGAGTCTTCCAAGAGGGTCTGCGAGGGGGTCGAGGAAGTTGACGTCCCGCCGCCCGTCGATCAGCACCGACCTGCCCCTGTTGAGGTTGCCTGGCCGTGGGTTGGCCCCTCGCCTCTCCCGGGCGGTTCTCTCCCCGATGCCTACGATCGGTATCTAGGCGTGTTCCGCTCCGACCCAGGCGAGTTTCCTTCGTCAGGGGAAGGCCTTCTTCGTCCACGCTTCCCGGTGGGGGAGAAGGAATCGGTGTTTTTGAGCCGCGGAGCTGCCGCACGAGTGGCCGAGAACAGTTTCCTCCCTCCTGATCAGGCTGCGCTGGATGGAGTTAGAGGTGACTGTTTGGCCACCTTCGTGATTCAGGCCGGCCAACAGGTAGAGTGTCTCTGCTTGTCCTCCCTCTAGCTGCTTTCACCGTCTTACCTTTGTTGCCTTGGTACAGTTGTCCTCGGTGGGTCTTACGATGAGGCGCAAGTTTGCGGCGCTTCCTAAGGCCAGGTCCGACGCCGGGCGAGATCTTGAGGTCCACGGTGACGAGGGAGAGGCAGGTCAGTTAGATGAGGCGCGGGTCATGTCCTTGGAGACCCGTATAACTGAGCTGTCCTCTGCCCTGGAAGAGGCGGACCGTGAGAGAGCCTTGGCTTTGACTGCAAAGTCAGAGGCCGAGGCGCATGTCGCCGAGCTTTTGGGAGACGCCGACACGTCTGGGGGAGCCGACAAGATCCCCGTCTCCGTTGCTGCCCCCGAGGCCCTGGAGCTCTCCGATCGTCTGGAGGCGGAGGAGGAGCAGGTGAGGGCTCTCCTTGCTCAACTCGGCGAGAGATCCCGGGAGATCGAGGTGGAGAGGGCGGAGCACCAACGCCAGATCGAGACCTTGGAGGCTCAGGTGCGTGGGCTTGAGGAGGTGGATCCATCCCAGATCGCCCGAGATGCCGTGGAGGAGTATGCCACCTCCTTCGTTGAGTCCGCCTTGGCTGAGGCGTTCGAGAAGGGTTTCGCCCGGTGTCAATCCGAGATCCGGAAGAAGTTTCCGCTCTCGGGAGTCAACTTCGAGGATCTCCGGGCGCACTCTGACGGTGAACGGAGCGTGGGGGGCGGCCCAAGTGCACAGCCAGCCTGTGGCTCCACGGGTGCCCCTGGAGATGATTGAGGGAGGGGAATGCCCCTCAGCCTCTTCGTACGTCTCTTTGTACATCTTTTTGTTAGGTGCACGCCTTGCAGGCGTCTCATCGGGCGAGGCTTCCCTTGTCCCGAGTGGGTTTCTTGTTAACACATTTATCTGGAAAGGAACAAACTTAAATAAATTTATTTCGTAGAAAACAATACATTTATTGAAAGTACTTGCGTAAGTGTTCCGTATTCCATGCGTGAGTGAGGATCCTCCCCTCCATATTGGCTAGGCTGTAGGTTGCGGGCCCGAGGACCTCGATGACTTTGTAGGGTCCCTCCCATTTAGCCGCGAGCTTCCCTTTGCGAGTAATATCCGGGTTGAAGCTTGCTTTCCTGAGGACCAGGTCCCCAAGGTGGAAACTCCTTCCCCTGACCCGAGAATTGTAGTACCGGGCCACCTTCTGCTTCTGGCGGATAATGGTGGCTAGGGCTTGCTCCCGTCGCTCGCCGAGGAGCTCCAGACCCAGCTCTAGGCCTTGCGAATTCCTATCTTCGTCGAAGCATTTGAGGCGGAGAGACTCTTCACCCAGTTCGACCGGTACCACTGCCTCGGCTCCGTAGGCAAGCATGAAGGGGGTTTCACCGGTGGCCTCCTTGTGGGTCGTCCGGTATGACCAGAGTATCCCGGGGAGCTCTTCCGGCCAGTTTCCTTCGGTGTCCTTCACTTTCTTTTGGAGGGGCTCTATTATGCATTTGTTGGCTGCTTCTGCCATCCCGTTGGTCTGGGGGTGCGCTACAGAGGCGAAGAGGAGCTTGATCCCCCATTCCGCGCAAAAGTCTTTGAAGCCCGCGGAGTCGAACTGTTTCCCGTTGTCGGTGACGATGGCCCATGGAACTCTGAATCTGGAGATGACGGAGTTCCACACGAAG
Source organism: Scilla litardierei (assembly GCA_030789695.1). Lineage (NCBI taxonomy): Eukaryota > Viridiplantae > Streptophyta > Magnoliopsida > Asparagales > Asparagaceae > Scilla > Scilla litardierei. The sequence continues at coordinate 92,799,487 of CM061134.1, forward strand.
CTTTTCGCTTTCTTCCACGTGATGGTGGCCAATGGTTCGGCCTCGATCCACTTGGTAAAGTAGTCCACCGCCACAATCAGATACTTCCGCTGCCCCCGACCCGGCTTAAATGGTCCGAGGATGTCTAGCCCCCATTTCGCAAAGGGGATGGGGCTCACGATAGGGATGAGCTCTGACGGGGGAGTTGAGGTGTGGTTGTCAAACCTCTGACATTCTTGGCACTTTTGGACATAGTTTGTTGCGTCCTGGACTAGGGTCAGCCAGTAATATCCCTGCCTCAAGATCTTCTGTGCGACCATCTTGCCCCCGTGGTGATTTCTGTAGATCCCTTCGTGAACCTCCCATAGGACGTAGTCGGCTTCCTGCGGTCCGATACATTTCAGGTATGGGAGGACATCTGCCTTCGTCCAGCGTCTTCGGTAGAGCGTCCCCTCATGGATCACGTATCGGAGCGCTTTCCTTTCCAGGGTCCGACGCTCGTCCCAGTCCATCGGCACCTCCCCATGAGTGAGGTACCGTATGATCGGGTCCATCCAGGTGGGATCTTGGTCGATCGCCATCACCTCCCGCTCTTCCGTGCTGGGGGACTGCAGGTTCTCCACATAAATGGTGCGGCCCAACTCCTTGGTCGAGGACGAGGCTAGCTTCGACAACGCGTCTGCCCGTGCATTCTCCAACCGTGGGAGATGTAAGACTTCCGCGTTCCTGAACCTGGACAACGCCGCTTTGGCGACGGCGAGATACCTCTGCATTGCTTCCTCCCGCACCTCGTAACTTTCCAGAAGCTGGTTGACAATGAGCTTCGAGTCGCTGAGGAGGTGCATGGACTCGGCTCCGAGCTCCTGGGCCAGCCTCAGGCTGTTGATTACCGCTTCGTACTCCGCCACGTTGTTGGTGGCCGGGAACTCGAACCGCAACGCGTATTCCACGATGTTCCTTTCCGGAGATCGGATCGCGATCCCAGCCCTGCCTCCTGACTGTGTTGTCGATCCGTCCACATGGACTATCCATGCTCCTGGGACTCCTGACTGGACAGGGTGGAGGTGGTCAGCAGAAAGGAAAGATAAGGGCTGGGTGATTACCGTTGCTGGGCCTTCTTCCTCCGGGGGATGTTCTCCTTCCGTTGTGCACTCAACGATGAAGTCAGCCAAGGCCTGCCCCTTGATGGCCGTGCGTGGCTTGAATCGGAGGTCGAACTCGCTTAATTCCACTCCCCAGTTCAGCATCCTTCCCATTCGATCGAATCTCTTGAGATTCTGCTCCAATTGCGAGTCGGTCAAGACCAATATGGTGTGGGCTTGGAAGTAGGGCCTGTGCCTTCGCGCTGAGAGAACGAGGGCGTACGCCAGTTTCTCCATGGGCGAGTATCGCACCTCCGCTCCCTTCAAGATCTGGCTCGTGTAGTACACCGGCCATTGCACCCCACCGTCTTCCCTGACTAGCACCGAGCTCACCGCTTCCTCCGCGCGTGCCAGGTAAAGGCTTAGCGATTCCCCTTCTCGTGGCTTGGATAGAAGATGCGGGCTGCGAAGGTACTCCTTGAGATCCGCGAACGCCCTGGAGCAGTCTTCGTCCCATGGTATCGCCTTCTTGTTGTCTGACGGTTCCGCGATCGCTTTCCTCAGAACTTTGAAGAAGGGGAGTGATCTCTCCGCCGACTTGGATAGGAATTGCCCCAAGGCCGCGATGCGCCCATTCAGCCTTTGCAGTTCTTTGATCGTCGTTGGCTCCCGCATATTGATCAATGCCTCGATCTTGTCAGGATTAGCTTCAATGCCACGGTTAGTTATCATAAATCCCAAGAATTTGCCAGATCTTACCCCGAACGTGCACTTCATGGGGTTGAGTCGGATGCTGTGTCGCCGCAACCGCTCGAAGGTTTCACGGAGGTCGGCGATATGGTCCTCCGACTTCCTCTACTTGACAAGCATGTCGTCGACGTAGACCTCCAGGTTACTCCCGATCTGGGAGTAAAAAACCTTGTTGACCATTCTCTGGTAGGTGGCCCCTGCGTTCTTCAAGCCGAAGGGCATCTTCTTGTAGCAGTATGTTCCCCGGTCCATCGTGAAGGCTGTCATTTCTTCGTCCCGGGGATCCATCTGGACTTGATTATACCCTGAGTAGGCGTCCATGAAGCTAAGCATTTCGTACCCCGAGGCATTGTCCACAAGGTGGTCAATGCGCGGCAGGGGGTAGCTGTCCTTGGGACAGGCTTTGTTGAGGTCACTGAAGTCCACGCACATTCGCCACTTTCCGTTGGTTTTTCTGACCATCACCACATTCGATAGCCACTCCGGGTACCAGACCTCTCGTATGAAGCCGGCGTCGAGGAGACGCTCTACCTCCTCGGAGGCCGCCTTCATCTTTTCGACACCCAGGTTCCGCTTCTTCTGCCTGACCGGCTTGAAGTTGGGGTCGGCGTTGATCTGGTGGACGATCACATGGGGATCTACGCCAGGCATGTCCTCTGGTGACCAAGCAAAGACGTCAAGGTTCGCCTCCAGGCACTCGACCAGTTGGCTCCTCAGGTCGTGGCTTAGCCCTCTCCCGATTGAGATGAATCTGCCCTCGACGTCCGTGACCGGGATCTGCTCTTGTTCCTTCGCAGGGGTGGGTCTCGGCCCACCCCTTAAGTCGAGCGCGGCCATCTGGTCGACTAGACGATCTTCGGGCACTTCCTCCTCCAGTTGGTAGCAGGTATTCGGTCTCCCCGCGTCGCCTTCGACCTGCCCCATCCCCCTGGGCATTCGGAACTTGATAGTCTGATGAAGGGTTGAGACAACTGCGTTGATGGCGTTGAGAAGGGGTCGGCCGATGATTCCGTTGTACTCCGACCCGATCCCCAATACGATGAATTCTACCGCCAGGGTCACCGAGTCTGGTGGGCCTCCGAGTGTTACTGGGAGGTGGATCGTGCCGATGATGTGGGTGGAATGACCCGTGAACCCTACCACGGGACCCGAGCGAGGTTGCAAGTCTTCCTTCCGCAGCCCCATCTTCTCCAGGGTTGACATGAAGAGGACGTCGCAGGAGCTGTCGGTGTCGATGAGCAGCCGCCGTACCATTGTTGTGTCGATGATCACCGACACCACCAAAGCTACGTCCGACCTGCGCGCCGCTATTGTCGTGCCCGTCCTCCCGACCGGTAGGGCCGGCGAGGGTTTCTTGGTCTTTTCCTCACGGTCCTCCTCGCGCTGGGCCCGGGCCCTCTCTTACCAACCATGGCGGGCCCTGTCGCCTCGCGCCTGGGCCTTGCCCTCCCTTCGCCGTGATGGGTGAAGACATGTCATTGCAGGTGTGGTTTGTTTTTCGTGGGATAGTTCGTTCCCACAGATGGCGCCAGATGTTTCAGAGTGTTTTCTCACTACAGAAGCGTTGACCGTGGACTGCCCGGTCAACGTGGTCAAGGGGCCGATTTGGGTCCCTTGGGTGCGTCGAGTACGTGCAGACGCGACGCAAATCGGAGTTGCAGACGACGTGGAGCACGTCAGCTGGGCCGGGTCTGGATCCTCGGCCTCAAGGGGGCTGAGGGGAAGCCTCGGCCCGGTATGAGATGCTCGGCCTCGGACGGTCGGACGACGAGGGGAAGCATCGGCGCCTTGTCTTGATGCGCGGCCGATGCGGAGCGGAGGGGAAGCCTCGGCTCGAATGGATGCGCTCGGCCTCGGACGATCAGACGACGAGGGGTAGCCTCGGTCGTCTCGCTTGATGCGCGGCCGGCGTGGAGCGGAGGGGAAGCCTCGGCTCGTGGATCTGACGTCCTCCTGAACAGACGAGAACACTCGTCAGGGGGGCCGGACCTTGGTTCCGGCCAAATCCCCTCTGATGCCTAAGTCAGATGACGATCTGAAAGAGGAGGCTCGGCGGGGACGGTTCGACTCGAGAGGAGATCGGAACGACGTCCTCCGGCGCGAGCGAGGGGAAGGAGATGAAGTGGGGGAACTAGGTCGCTGATGGAGTACCTTAGGTTTTGTTACCGGAGATGCGGTCCTTTGTCCAGTCGTCCTTCTAGCCCTTTTATAGGCCTCCCGTCGTGATTGCCCACGACTCACGTCCCTCATCCGCCCCTAATCGTGCCCCCTCAATCCGCGTCCCCTTCACCGCTCCCTGCGCCATCCCAGCACCTCCCCATAACGGCCATTAAGTGGTAGCGGGCCTGGGGGAACGGTTATCGCTGGAGTGGGCGAGTGACTTGCGCGTTATCGGGGCCGGGTCGGATCGATGTTCGGGGGTCCTCTATGGGGCCTTGTCGGGCGGGCCTGATCGCACAGATGGGCTTCTGATCGGCAGTCGGGTTTCTGGGTTCGTGTCTTTCGGGCTTCGGCCAAATAGGCGTAACAATGGGTAACATATCTTTTAATTTCTTACAACAATTTCATCAATACCTACTAACATATCTTTGAATTTCTGCATCATTATCTCATGCCCAGGCAGAACCAACTGGGTAAAATTTAACATGAAGGTTGGATTTTCCTTCAGGACTTTCAAAATTTCAGCCGGCCTCAGCGTGCTATTTGCCAAATCTCTCAAAGATTCCACCTCCTTTCCCTGCAACTTCCTTTCATTAGAATGGCCCTCAACATAATTAGCAGTTTGATGGTTGTGCATGCCATCAACTGTTAACCTCTACTCCTCAACGCCAACGCCACGCCCTCCACTCAAACAGCTCGTCTCTACTCTTAAAAATTTGTGCGGTAGTAAATTCTTTGGTAAAATCCATAGTATCCTGTATCAAACATTTCATACAACTAATTCGACTAGGAATCAAAGATTTACTGCATTATCGTAGAAAAGATAAATCAATAGTACCTTGGATTTTTGTACCTTCTCCATCAATCTCAACCGTATCTGCATGCATGTAAAATCACTAAATTTCTACATCTGTGTCCACCCATTTGAGTAAGAATTTCAACTACAGTGTATGTAAAAGTATATACTTACCAAATGGAAAATCTCGAAAATCATTACTTTCAAACAAAAGCAAGCAAGCAAATGCTCATGTATCCTAGAAGGTACGCTGAACGCTGAGATCTTCTGGGAAGATTTGAAGGTGCATTTTTGTTGCATAGTTAGCCTGACTTCATTGGAGTCATTTTCTACCACCTTCCCATTCTCTTTACATGCATCTACATCATGAAGGATATGGTCCATATTGAAATTGTTGGAGCAACTTTCAATTTGTCTTCCATTAACCATGGTATATATCTTCATCAAGCAGAACGAAGTAATGGTTAGAATTTGTCCTGTTAAATTGAGAAACAAACATACCGCAAGAAAAATAGGTTAGAATACCGTGGCAATACGAGGAAGATCATATAAACAGAATACTTAGCAGATGTAATTGAAAGCGTTGTGGCGTGGGATGACCACTGCCTTGAAAGCAATTACAGCGTGACCTCGGTTGTAATCGCTGTTGCCGGTTGCTCCCGAAGGTTAACACAGCAGCCCCTGGCTTCGTCCACTCATGGCTAGAGACTTTGGATTTTGCACAGTACAGCTACCCATGAGAACGGGATGAAACAAAGAAGAATTTTTGGAGGAAGCAATTTTTCCGTGTATTTTCTTGAGGAATGAAGATGGATATAAATAGAGCTAAAAAATAGCTGTTTTGAATTCAAACGATCAAATATGAAACGAGTATTAAAATAGGCTTTGAATGCAGCGTATTAAAGCGAGGCTTTATTTGTGTATTTATTGAGAGGTTTTGAATGCTGCAATCAATTAGCCTTTTCCAACATTTAGAATGAGACGCCATTTATAGACAAATTGGACTACCCATGGATGAGAATGAGACTACAGTTGATTTACTGTGAGTCTATGGAAAGAACCCATGGGTCTACAGTTGTTGTGCTCGTGAATATACAGAATATACAGATGTTGCGATGTGAGTAATTTTTGAGGGTAATCTCATATTTCTTAATGCGCACAAAGAGACAAATCGATTGGATGGGTTTGAGCGGTGAGTAATTTTCCAATATTTTTGGTTGTGCGCGCTGAGTAAAGTCTGATACGTTTTGTTTTACTGGCTCTTTATGTAGAATCACGCGGACTCCACTGTACAGTGTACACACACGGTCTCACATCTGAGAACTCCACTATACACACACAGGCTTATAGTGGAACCAATTAATCCGCACGCACAACGGAAAAAAAATGATTTTTTTTGTTGCGCTGGAAAATAAAGAATTTTACGAGTTTTTGACGGAGAGTAATTTTCGTAGTAGCATCAATTTTGCTCAAGACGCAAAACGGTTCAGTTTCCTTGTCTTGTGCGGAGAGCAATTTACCTCTTTTTAAGCTCAGCCTAAAATACTTAGGATTACGTGTTTTTCTCGATGGGATTACGCGTTGAGTAAATAAGATGTTCATTCCTGAGATCCCTAGCATTACTGTAGGATAACAGACGTGTACTCGTCAATTATTCAATTTGAATGGTCAATTTCACTATAAATGGACCGTGAATGCCCTGGGTGCCCTGAAGATGCGTCTAAAATCGGAGGAGTACAAGCTGATGCTGTCGTCTCCCAAATATACTCCTCTCCCTGGTCTGCGAAGAGAAGAATGCCCCCTGGCTTTGCACCCTGGATGGCTGCCCTGGGTCACATAGGTTGGCCGTGCATGGCTACCGTCCCTCTGAGGCACACGCACTCCCTCCTATTCTTTTCGATCTCTTGGCTCGCAGCCAAATTTGCTAAATCTGACCGTGGATGAAGCAGATCATAATTGTCCCTTTCCTCCTGCAGATTTCCAATTTTGGCTGCGAGCCAAGAGATCGAAAAGAACAGGAGGGAGTGCTTGTGCCTCAGAGGGGCGGTAGCCATGCACGGCCAACCTATGTGACCCAGGGCAGCCATCCAGGGTGCAAAGGCCAGGGGGCCATTCTTCTCTTCGCAGACCAGGGAGAGGAGCATATTTGGGAGGCGACAGCATCAGCTTGTACTCCCGATTTCAGACGCATCTTCAGGGAACCCAGGGTATTCACGGTCCATTTAGTGTGAAATTGACCATTCAAATTGATGATATACGTCCGTTATCCTACAGCGTGCCCTAATCTTCTCACAACTTCCTCTACTTTCTTCTATCAACATCTTCTTTATTTGCCCACACAACCTCCATCTGGGAACAATAAGGTATTCTTCTGTTCGTACATGATGCTTGAGATAGGAATGGACGAGATGGAGATGGAGATGGAGATGGAGATGGAGTGTAAAGCGGAAATGGTCTTCTTCTGTTCATGCTTGATGCTTGAGATAGAAATGGACGATGGAATTCAACCAGTTCTCTTTTCACGTAAAGCTAAATGGTTGATGTTGGAAACTTATGCAATGGTGGTAATAAATGCAACAAAAGGCTATCGTCCATTTATAATCAAGCATGCCCGATGAATGCCTTTCATATGTGAGCATTTTACCTTCCACTCCTCGACTATACACTCCATATCCATCTCCTCTTTACGCTCCATCTCCTCCATCAAACCCTTCATCATTTCACTATACCTCATCTATGACACACACACACTCTCTCTCCCTCCTGTCCTTTCCGATCACGAAGATAAAAAGCTCATTCTATTGGTTATGCAAACATTTGTTGTTGTTCGACGCCTCATGGGAATCGGAGTTCCTCTCGGTGTCTTTGAAACGGCTACATACTTGACTGTAGGTTATAACGATGCCTGCTATGACGACACTCATATCCACCCGATGATGGCAGAAAATCGGCAATGACGGTAATAAACAGAACGAAGATGGTTGCCCAATGAACTCGAAGAAGTTGACGGGGAAGCACGCAGATCACGCAGACAATTTATCCCGTAAAGAGCCCCTTCAGTGCAAACATCTTACGAAGACAATCATATGTATCATTTTGTAAGAGCATAGGCTAATGAATCTGTTTGGATCTGCATCAGTATGTACATCAATATATTTGAATGGCTGGGTCATTTTCAAAAATGGCATCAATTGGAATATGTATGAGATTTAATCTAAAATTTTGCAAGCAGTTTCTGAATTCGATTGAATATGTCTTCAGATTGAATAAGTATCAGAATTATATAAAAGTTTGCATGTAGTTTCTAAATCAGATTGAATAAGTATCCGGTTTAATCTACAATGTTTTCAGATTGAAGAAGTATAAGACTTAAATCTAAAAGTTTGCATGTAGGCTTGCTTGGGAATCAGATTAAGTATGAAGAAATTTGGAATATGATTGATTCACTGCGGTGGTGCGTATTAGAATTAAAATTATCGCATCTAACAAATATGCTCAAAGCACAAGACAGGCAAATTTATTCCCGTGGGGATGTTGAGCAAATTTGTTATCGATGCAACTTTAGCTTAACGTGCACAACAGGCATAATTCTGCTGGTTATGCGCGTTTAACAATGGTTCATAAATACCTTATATGCTCAAAGTGAACACATGGCTTTGCTTGTTGTGAGCTTTGCACAATTATGTTAACCATTAAAAATTTCTCAACGCGCAAACCGGCCATAAATTTCTTTATTACGAGCATTGAGCAATTATGTAAGCAGCTATAAATTTTTCCAACTCGCTTCTCCACGGTCAAACATTCTTTGGAAAATCATGTGTCTGGTATCAATATGCTATAGATTCATGATCAGTCTTTTGTATATTCACGAGAACCCCTCTATAGCATGAGGGGGTCTTCGATGTAGCCACACGGTAAAACTATATTGCAGTCTCATCCTCATCAACCAATACAATTCGCAACCATGCGTCGTGTGTTGTGCGCATTGAGCAATTCCCATTTTCCATGCATTTTTGCATGGTGAGCAATTATGATTGTTACTCGCTTCTGTATTATTTAGCACGGTGTGCACGTCGAATAAAATGTATTAAAAAAGATTAGTGGAGATTAGTATTGTTGGGAGTAATTTTCCTATTAGCATCAATGTTGATCAAGGAGAAAAACTGTTGTGTTTCCTTGTTTTGCACGGAGAGTAATTAACCTATTTTGTTTCCATATTATACTATTCACTTTGATTGGTCCAATTCCCCTATAAATGGCGGACAAGGAGCCCTCATCTTCTCACAACTTTCTCTACTTTCTTCTATCATCTTCTTCTTTATTTGCCCACACAAACTCCGTATGGAAACAATAAGGTCTTCTTATGTTTGAGCATGATGCATGAGGTAGAAATGGACGAGATGGAGATGGATATAGAGTGTAAAGATGAGATGGTCTTCTACTGTTCGTGCGTGATGCTTGAGATAGAAATGGACGATAGAATTCAACAAGTAGTTTTTTCACGTAAAGATAAATGGTTGATGTTAGAAACTGCAATGACGGTAATAATCGCAACGAAGGGCTATCGTCCATTTATAATCAAGCATGCACGGGGAAAAGCCATCTCCTATTTACACTCCATCTCCTCCTCCAACCCCTTGATCTGTACACTATACCTCGTCTAAGACACACAAATACTTCCTCCTGTCCTTTTCGATTTCGAAGATGAAAAGCTCATTCTATTTATAACGCAACCATGTGTTGGTGTTCACCGCCCTTGGGAATCGGAGTTCTTTTCGGTGTCTTCGAACCGGTGTCATACTTGACAGTAGGTTACAACGACGCCTGCAATGACGACACTCCTATCCTGGCTACGGTAGCAGAAAGTGGGCAACCACGTTCATAAACGCAACGAAGATGGTCGCTTCGTTGTGTTTTAACGTCGTTGCCGACTTTCTGCTACCGTAGCCCGGATAGGAGTCTTTTCATTGCAGGCATCGTTGTAGGGTGCAGCACGCAGATCATGCTGACAATTTATCCCGTAAAGAGCCCCTTCATTGCAAACATATACGAAGACAATCATATGTATCTGTTTGTAAGAGCATAGGAAAATGTATCAGTTTGGATTTGTATCAGTATGTGCATCAATATATTTGAATGGGTGGGTCATTTTGAAAATGTCATCAGTTTGAATATGTATCAGAGTTGATCTCAAAGTTTGCTTGCAGTTTCTGAATTTGAGTGAATATGTATCCGATTTAATCTAAAATGTCTTCAGATTGAATATGTATCAGAGATAATCTAAAAGTTTGCATGTAAACAAGTTAATTTTCTCATAGACGGAATTTAGCAACTTCCTAGAGGGACATTTTCGCGTTTCGTGGACGGGCTGGCGTGACGTTCCACTTTACTGTGGTTGACTAAGTGTGACGTGATCCGTGGATGGGCTAGCGTCTGGTATCCACTTTACTGTAAACTGCATCAGGATGTGCGACGGGAGGTCGAGGAGTGGAAGGCAGGCCATTGGATGGTGGAGGGACCTGTTGTTTGGGAACGGTGGTGCCCAGTGGGGTGATTTGGCATGGCGATGCCTTCACCAGTGATTTGGAGCGTCACCCAGCGGGCGGCGATGCCTCCCCCGGTGGTGGAGGTCATCACGGAGTAGGCGCTGAAGGGGAGGAGCAATCCACCGTAAGTCCCCTATGTCACCTGGTGCAAGTTGTCCAAGGGAAGTCGAGGAGTGAAAGGCGGGCCGCTCCTTATGTAAGAGGAATAACTCGTCGGTGATCCACCTGTAAGAAGAATAATTCGTCGGAAGGAGAGGTCCGGTTTCAACCGAGGGCCTATACAATGATCGGGCCAACAGGAGGTTTCTTTTGAGAGGGGAGGACTGTCTAGAGGCAAATCATCCATAACACCCTGGGTTTGTGAGAAGAGATCGAATACGGGGGCGTCTCTTCCCCTTTCAACCTTTATGGGAGGAGGACTAAGGCTTTTCTTTGTTTGCGTTGAGCAATTATGTCTGAGCATTGAGCAATTAAGTAAGCGGCTACAAAACCACTCATACCTCAGAATTGCTCACCGTACAAAACCACTCAAACTCAGAATTTCTCACCGCACAAAACCACTCAAAACTCAGAATTGTTCAGTGCACAAATCCACTCATAACTCAAAATTTCTCAGCACACAGAACCCTTCAAACTCAGAATTGCTCACCGCACACAACCACTCAAAAATCAGAATTGCTGAGCGTACAGAACCACTCAAACTCAGAATTGCTCACCGCACACAACCACTCAAAAAACAGAATTGCTCAGCGCATAAAACCACTCAAAAATCAGAATTGCTCACCGAACACAATCATTTTTTTCCAGTCCACGTGCACATGTGCATGTGTTATTTGCAAGTATAATTATAATTAAAAACCCATTTGCTCACGTGAGGATGAAATGCCACAAAGTTCTCCATTGGGTCACACTTTCTCTTGCTTTTGATGACATTTGTGTCATTTTTTGGGTCAAAAGGTCTCCCTGAGAGCTTTCAAATCGCTCCAGCTACATTAATTCTCTCCCATCGCAATTATGGGTCTCTTCATATGTCTGGTATCAATACGCTAGAGATTCACGAGTAGTCTTTTGTATATTCACGAGAACCCCACTGTAGCATGACGGGGTTTTCGATGTAGCCACACAGTAACTCTACTGATGTCTCATCCTCATCAACCAATACAATTCGCAACCATGCGTTGTGCGTTGTTCGCAATGAGAAATTCCCGTTCTCCATGCATTTTACGCGGTGAGCAATTAAGATTGTTACTTGCTTCTGTATTATTTAGCCCGGTGTGCGTGTCGAATAAAATGTATTAAAAAGATTAGTGGAGATTAGTATTGTTGGGAGTAATTTTCCTATTAATATCAATGTTGATCAAGGCGAAAAACCGTTGAGATTCCTTGTTTTGCACGGAGAGTAATTAACCTAATTTGATCCACATGATAAAATAATTGGGATTACGTGATTTTCGCGTTGGGATTACGCGGTTTGCGCGTTGATTAAATAAATGTTGATTTTCGAGATCCATTGCATTACCGTATGATCACAGACTTTTTATACTCTTCATTTTGATTGGTCCAATTCCCCTATAAATGGCAGACAACGAGCACTCATCTTCTCACAACTTCCTTTACTTTCTTCTATCATCTTCTTATTTATTTGCCCATACAACCTCCGTATGGAAACAATAAGTTCTTCAGCTGTTCGTGCATGCTTGATATAGATATATGGACGATAGCATTCATCTAGTAGTCTTTTCACGTAAAGGTAAATGGTTGATGGTGGGAACTTATGCAATGAAGGGCTATCGTCCATTTATAATCAAACATGCGTGACAATCCTGGGGGGGTGTTGCAACTGCGTTGTAAAGAAAATTTGTCCCAAAAAGCATTATGAAAAATGTTTACGATGATCATACCATATTATTTTGGGGTGATATTGGCTATGCTGTCTCACATGTTTCAGGAAAGCTGCTGGGTGTTGTACAATGTAAGATTGTTATTTCCTCATATTATGAATTGTGGCTATGTATTTGTTTTTCGTGTCTTGCTGTACACTCCATATCCATCTCCATCTCATCTTTACTCTCCATCTCCTCCATCAAACCCTTCATCGTTTCACTATACATCATCTTTGACGCACAGACACTCCATCCTATCCTTTCCGATCTCTTACACTCCCAAACACAACTTCTTATGCAACCATGTGTTGTTTTACATCGTCTCCGGCAACAGAGTTCCAATCGGTGTCTTTTTTCATGACTTCAGGTTACAACGACGACAACAATGACGGTAATAAGCGAAACAGTCTGCCGACTTTTCATTTCACGGCGTCTCCTACAAAGGACAAAGTGCCACTTCAATGCACACATCTATGATGGCTATCATCTTGAGCAGATCAAGGCAGAAATTTGGAAACTGCAACGTAGCTGCTGAGCGCATTGCCCGTGTGGTACATCGTCACATGGGAATCGACATACCAGCCGTTTTGTTTGACACGGCTACATACTTGACTGCAGGTTACAATGATGCGACACTCATATCCAGCCGATGATGGCAGAAAATCGGCAACGACGTTAATAAACGCAACGAAGATGGGCGCCTGATGAACTCGCAGAAGTTGAAGGTGGAAGCACGTAGATCACACGCCACTTCATTGCAAACATCTACGAAGACAATCATATGTATCAGTTTGTAAGAGTAAAGGCATATGTAACAGTTTGGATCTGTATCTGTACGTACTTCAGTATTTAGAATGGGTCGGTCATTTTGGAAAGGTCACCGTTTGAATATGTATCAGCGTTAATCTAAAAGTTTGCATGTTGTTTCTAAATCAGATTGACATGTATCAGATTTAGTATAAAATGTCTTCAGATTGAATAAGTATCGGTCTTAATCTAAAAGTTTGCCTGTTGGCATGTTTTGGAATCATAATTTTAGTATGATGAAAATTGGAATGTGAATGATTGACTGTTGGAACAAAAATTACAGCATCCAACAAATATGCTCAAAGCGCACAACGGGCAAAATTATCCAAACGGGGCGCGTTGAGTAAATTCGTTATCGACGCAACTTTAGCTCAATGCGCACAACGGCATAATTCTACTAGGTGTGCGCATTTAACATTTGTTCATAAACTACCTTATCTGCTCAAAAAGCGAACACCTGGCTTTGCTTGTTGTGCGTTTTGAGCAATTATGTTATGGCATAGAAAATTGCTAAATGCGCAGACTTGCTTCATTTGAGGTTTTGCACGTTGATGAGATTTGTATTCCAAACAAAATTGTCACCGAGCATAAAGGGCATAATTTTGCCTGTTGTGCGTGTTGAGCTATTTTTTTAGTGGCTATCAGTTTATCCTAACGCGCACAACTTAGGCAGGCATTAATCATTATTGAGAAGAACATCCGGCTGGTAGCAATCCGCTGTATATTCACGATCACTGCTCTGTATATTCACCAGCACTGCCCTGTAGACTCGAGGGGTCTCTTAAGTAGACCAAAGGTCCCAATATATCACCATTGTGCGCTTTGAGCAATTATGTTAACCATTAAAAATTTGCATGTGCGAGCAGCAATTAATGTGGAGATATCAGCAAATAAAATTGAGTGGGCAAGTAGGAGTTTTGTTTCGCACTAACAAAATTGCTCACAGCGCACAAACGGTCAAAATTATTTGTTCTGATTGTGGTTACTGGTGAGCAATTGTAGTAACCACTAACAAATTGTCTAATAAAGGCGTTCAACGGGAAAAACTTATTAATGGGAGTTTATGGTAAGCAAGTTTGTCAGACAATAACATATATGATACAATAACCCTATTCTAACTTGGACTATTTGACACACTAATAATGATACATTCTCATCGCATAACAATTTGGAACAAAGGTTGATGTTATTAAAAAATACTCAGAGCGTAACACCGGCACTAATATTGCCAGTTTTGTGCCTGGAGCAATTTTGTAGGTAAAGACATAATTACTCAAAGCGCAAAACGGCAATATTACTGCAGTGTTGCGCTCGGTTTAATTGATATGATACACAACATCAATCCATACCGATGATGACATTTGCACATTTCGGAAGCCATGATAAAATTTCATGCTACAAAGTGGTCAATTTGTATACAAAAAAACTTATTACATTGATCAAACGTTACATCTTACAAATACTAAATAGCATCAGCAGTAGCAAAATACGTACCTTCTACCATCGTACCGAATAACTGCATCCTCCGCTCATAATCAGTCGGCCATCCTTCGGCCACAGCATCATTCTTTCTTGTCCACATAAGTGAAGTCGGAGGGACGGCACCAGTTGGGTCAAGTTTAACGAAAACAAAGTGATTATTGTTCACATGACCCAACGTTATGTGGTGTCAGGAGGCTCGGGGTACTGGAGGAGTTCTCAATGGAAAAAGTGTCACACATCTTAGGTGCAAGCATATGTACTACTCAGTTGTAGCATGAGGCAATGACATGTGCCATGTCTGGCATCTGCATCCATTTATCCTCTCCTGCGCGTGCATCAGTAAGATAGTTCATTGCCTCCAAATTCTCATTATATGCAGCCTCACCCATAACACACCTGTACAAGACGCTGTATGTCTACATCTCACGGAGCAAGTCAGTTCTAAAACACAGCCATGCAGATTGATCCAAGCCCAACTGAACTACCAAATCCCTGTACCCACAGTTACCATCTGCTACCACGTCTACAACGCCCACTATAAGGGGTTGTAGACAGGCAGGAAAATCCAAATAAAATGGTATGAGGTATTTGTCAGGCAAATCATCAACATAATCATCATGGAGAAGCGAAGGTTTCGGCTTCTTTATTTGAAGTTTCTCATGGCTAATACTTTTGTTCACAGGCTACCTCTTCAATTTAGGCTTCTCCTTCGCCGCCGCCTTATGCTCCGTAATCGGCTGCAACCATGGAGCCTTAACAGGCTTCCTTGTCACTGTAGGCTTCTCTGTCTCATCCGAAAGCTGCTCAGAAATCACATCAACCAGTGGAGAAATTTGTTTAAGCATGCCATCAATCTCCTCGTGTTCATCAAAATACATGGCCACAGCCCGTCTCCTCCCTCCCTCCCAATAGTCTGAGCATCCACATTATGATCCCCCATCTCCACCGTCTCCCCCAACTCCAACGTTAGCTCTGCTTGCATCAACCCAGCATCCACTATCTTCTCATCCTCCACATCCTCCACAGTCGCCTCATCCAGATTCGGCTCCTCATTCACCCCAGCTGCATTCTCCCCCTCATCCATCTCAGCAGTCTGGTCATCCATTTTACGTTCCACCGTCCCCGCCGTATCCACCAAATTTCTAGTATGCTCCTCAGAAATCAAATCAGTAGCCAGTTCCTTATCATCCTCCTCCTCATTCTCCTTCTCTTCATACACCTTTGGCTCCACAGTCTCAGCCGCTGCATTATCATCCACCACCTCCTCAGCATTCGGCACCTCCATGTTAAGAGCAACTGTCTCCTCCGTCTCCACCAACTCTCCAATAACATAATCCTTTACAGTCAACTCAGCAGCCACTGCATTCTCAGCCTCATCCTCCCCATAAACATCATGCACCCTCGGCTCCACATTCTCCTCCGCTGCATTAACCTCATCCTCCTCCTCAGCATTCTGCTCCTGCCCACTAAGAGCCAACTTCACAGTAGCCTGCTCCATCACATTACGATCCACCTCATCATCCTGCCAATAAGTAGCCAATGCAGTCGCCTCCTCAGCCTCATCCACCTTCTTCTCATCTCCCTTCTGCTCCTCCTCAACATTATCCACATGCACCACAAGCTCATCACCCACAATTCTACACGGTGATGCTAACTCCTTCAACTTGTTTACAATATCCACACTCTGCCCCCTTAGTAATCGGTTACGTGCATTATACATTGATTTGATGGGTGTTTCCTTGAAGGATTTAGTTTCCTTCAGGCCTTTCAAAATTGCTGACGGTGGCACCTTTCTATTTTCCAAGTTTTGCAATGCTTCCACCTCTTTTCCCTGCAACATACCGTCGTCAGAATGGCCCTCGACATAATTAGCAGCTTGATGGTTGTGCCTGCCATTAACGACCGTTAACCTCCACTCACCACCATCGCCCACCTCATTACCATGCAATTTGAACGGGCATCCACACTTATTGGTTCTAACTGACCGGTTGGTCTTTTTTACTGGTCGGTGTCCCCTGTAGTTCCCACTTCTTGCACATGCATAGTAAGCAGCAGGAGTCCTATTGGACGATTTACTCATACTCGATGCACTGGTAACAATCACATGCCCATGTTGTCGTCCGAAGCTCTTTATCCACTGAAAGAGCTCGTCTCTACTTTTAAAAAGTTGCATCGTTATAAACTCGGCTGTATAATCCATATACACCTGTATCAAACAATTCATACAACTAATTGGACCGGGAACCAAAAATTAGTTTCATTATTGCCGTAAAGATAAATCAATATTACCTCGGAATTTTTTAGCATCTCCATCAATCTCAACTGTATATGCAGGTAAGCAAAAACAAAAAATTTCTCCTTCTATTTCTTCACATTGTAATAAGAATATCAAATAAAATGTACTTAACAGTATATACTTACCAAATCGCGATTTCGACAAATTTAGGTTGAAAACCCCTAAATCGATTGCTATCGCTTTACCAATTTGTTTGAACGCAGCAGTTGACACTGACGTAAATGTCGAGCCCAGTAATAAAAATCAAATCTTTGGCATTTCCGTCTGTGCGCCTTGAGCAATCTACGAAAAACTTTCCGTTTAATATTCCGCCTTGAGCAATTTGTGGAAGGTTATGTCTGTGAGCGGTGAGCAGAATTTATCGAAGGGTGAAAGAGGGTCCTAAAGGGTCATAACGGGTAAAACTTTTAACCCGTTGTGCGCTTCGAGTAAATTATGTGGTTTGGTTGGCATATTTTACTCAGCGCGCACAACAATTATTTTTTAACACGATTTGAACCGTTTTGCGTGCTGAGTAATCTTACATGGATTGACATTAGTAGCGGTAATCGTTATTAATCGCGACGCTGAGAACGATTTTGCCCGGTTGTGCGCACTGAGTAATACTAAATTTTTGTTTTAAATATATATTCTATTGGATTACTCATATTCTTATGTCGGTGTTAACAAAATCATTGATACTAATAAAATAATATAATATCAACGTTATAACTATCATAATTTGTATTAATTAACAGACTTAAGAAATACTGGATATATTGCGTGTGTTATTAAGCATACAAAACCTAGTATATATCAGTTTGTACCCGTTCACCAAATAGTTAGTATGAGGCAAACTTGATTAGTAGGTCTATCATTGAGCATAACTTATAGATACGATACACCACATCACGTCATACAGATGATAACATTTGCACATTTCGGCAGACATGATAAAATTTCATGCTACCAATCTGTCAATTGAAATAAACAATCCATATTAAAATGATACAACGTTTTATCCTACGATATTTCAATAACGTCAACTGTTGCAATATCGTGACCAAATACTATTGACTGGAATTGATGCATCCTATCCTCATAAGCAGCCGACCATCCATCTGACACATCGGAACGGTATCTTAGCCACATACTTGTAGTCGAATGGACATGACCATCTGGGGTAAGTTTAACAATAACGAAGTGATTATTGTTCACATGACCCAACGTTATGTGGCATCTGGATGACAGGGGTGCCGGAGGAGTTCTTAAAGGAAAATATGTCACAAACTGATGAGGTGCAAGAATATGTACTACACAGTCGTAGCATGAGGCAATGACATGTGCCATTTCTGGCATCTGCATCCACCATTTAGCTTTTGGACGGTCTAACAAATGGCCCAGTGCCACTACATTCTTTTTAAATTCCACTGCACCCATAAGTTACCGGTATAAGCCGTTGTGGTTCTGCATCTCTTCTCGCAAGTCATATTTGACCTGCCTTCATTCGTCCTCCCCCAGGCCCAATTGAGCTACCACAGCCCTATACCCACAGTTTCCATCTGCTTTCACATCTACGACGTGCACTATAAGGGGTCGTAGACACTGAGGAAAAGCGTTCCAATAAGGTATTATTATGTCGGCAGCCAAGTCCTTATCACTATCATCATGTGGAATTGATTGTTTTTACTTCTTTATAGTACGTTTCCTCAACGTTCTACTTCTTCCCTTACCCGAATTACACTTCAATGTAGACGTATCCGTCATCTCAGCATGCTGCTTAGCAATCTCCACAACCAGTGTAGAAATTTGCAGACGTAGAACCTCATGCTCCTTCTCAAAGGCCTTAGCCACTGCATTCTCATCCTCCTTCTTCTCAGCAGTCTGCTCTGCCTCATTACGATCCACCTTATCATCCTCCCCACCCATCTTCCCAGTATGATCCTCCTCATGCATCTCAGCAGGCACTGCATTCTCCAAAAATGCCTCCCCCACCTTCTGATCCTCCCCCACCTTCTGATCCTCCACCTCATTATTCACAGCCTTCACATGCTCATCACCCACAATTTTATCAGCTGATGCTAACTCCTTCAACTGTTTTACAATACCAACCTTCTTCCCCCATTGTAACTGGTTTCGTGCATTATAAATTGCTTTGATTGAGGTTGCATTGAATTTTTTATTTTCCTTCAGCACTTTCAAAATTTCAGCTGGCTGAACCTTGCTATTGCTAAGTCACGCACTATTTCCATCTCCATTCCCTGCAACGTCCCTTCATCGGAATGGCCATCGATATATTTAGCTGCTTCATGGTTGTGCCTGCCATAAACGACTATTAACTTCCACTCCTCAACGCCCACGCCCACCATATAACCACGCAATGAGAACGGACATGAACACTTCTTGGTTTTAACAGGCATGTTGGTCTTTTTTAGCTTTCGGTGTCCTATATACTCACCGCTTCTTTCATATGCAAAGTACACAGCATGATGCCCTTTGGCCATTTTACTTAATCTCCCCAAACGTGTAACAATCACATGCCCATGTCTTAACCCGACGTTCTGTATCCATTGAAACAGCTCTTTCTATCCTTGAACAGTTGATTAGTGGTAAAGTCGTTTGTAAAATCCATATTATCTTGTAGCAAACAATTCATAACCTGATCCTCAAAGATTTAATGCATTATTACCGAGAAGATTAATCAATATTACCTTGGATTTTTGTACCACCTCCATCAATCTCAACCGTGGATGAATGCATGTAAAATAAAAATAAGAAAGGCAAATAAACTATACTTAAAAGTATAGACCTACCAAAGAGTTGATTTCGAAAAATTTAGGTCAAAAACCCCTAAATCGATTGCTCTCGATTCAACTCTTTGTTTGATCACAGCAGTTGACTAAGTGATGTATCCTTCGAGCCATGAAATAAAAATCAAATCTTTTGGAATTCGGTCTGGGCGACTTAAGCAATCTTTGAAAAAAACTTGTCGTTTGATATTCCGCCGTGAGCAATCTGTGGAATTGTCTGTCAATTCGCTGCGAGCAGAAGGTATCACAGGGCAATTTCGGGTCCTATCGAGTCATATCGGGTCTACAATAATTTACCTGTTGTGCTGGTTGAGTAAACAAGTCTAGTATGAAATATTACTAGCAAATAACCCGTCCACATGTGCACATGGACTTGATCAAAATGGTTGTGTGCAGTGATCAATTCTGAATTTTGAGTGGTTGTGGGCGGTGGCAAGTCTGAGCTTTGAGTGGTTATGTGCGGTGAGCAATTCCGAGTTTTGGGTGGTTGTGTGCGGTGAGCACTTTCGAGTTTTGGGTGGTTGTGTGCGGTGAGACATTCTGAGTTTTGAGTGGTTGTGTGCGGTGAGAAATTCTGAGTTTTGCCAGGTTGTGTGCGGTGAGCAATTCTGAGTTTTGCAAGGTTGTGGGTGGTGAGCAATTCTGAGATTTGCGTGGTTGTGTGCGGTGAGCAATTCTGAGTTTTGTATGGTTGTGTGCGGTGAGCAAACAGCTAGATGGTTCATAGAGGAGAACTTTTACATTTTTGCCATCCTATTGTTTGCGATGAATAATTTACAATATGAACCAATATTTTTACGCATCCGTATATACAAAGGCATCATAACAGCTTCCATATGCGATCAGTTTTGTGACCTAAGGCGGGCAAAGCTAACAAGATAGGGTTTGGTCAACAGAAATTATTCTAATTTGCTGATCTATATAGCATATAAGAGTTCCTGCTTATATCAAACGAAGATCCTTAAAGCTGAGCAAAAGATTTGTGTCATTGGGTTGGGGTGCCCTAAAATATTCGACTGCGGATGCATTGCATCGTAAAATTGGTAAGCCATTAATTGATGCAAATTAATTTGGTATTTATTAATAATTTCAGAAATTGATTGCTGCAATGTACATTTGGTACATGATTGTGTAGAAATTACGAAGATTGAGATGGACTCGATACACATTGAGGGGATCTGTGATGAAGCGGACAAAGAAGCAAAGTTAGAAATTATTTCGCTTTCTTAACTGACTAATTTACTAGAAAATAAAGGAAAACATTTAGTGACTATATTGGTATGTGGTACTTAATTCAGCGTATTGTTGAAGGATCAGAGGTTAATGAATATTATACAAATCAGTTCACAATAAATAAAATTTTCCCCAGCATAGAAGGGCTTGGTAAATGGGTAAAAGCGGTCGGCGTGAAAACCGGGAATTATTGAGTATTGGTGTTTCATACCAATCTTATTTTGATGATGATCACAACATTATGTTGTTGCTAATGAATCTCATGTCTTAGTCTCTTAGTTTATTTCAAGGATATCTTTCTTGGAGACTAATCACTTGGTGTAAGGATGGACATCATGTGAAGAAGAGCCAAAGTTTGGACTCAAGGAGTGCCAAATCTTGGAGATGATGGAGAGCAATCAAGGCATCATGATTGAAGACTTAGACTCTTTTAAAAGCATTGTAATCCATGTAATTTACTTTATTGATTTCTCTCTATTTTGAGTCTAGGGTTGATGTAATGCCTTGCTAGATGGTTTGCTCATTCATGCACATGCATTTAACCATCTTAGTGAACCTTAGGATTATCATAGAATCCAGCCCAATAGGTTCACTCTTTCCGTCAGTCGTCTGTTGGGGGAAACACGATCGACTGGGTGATTTCCAGTCGCCTGTAGATCCTTCTACAGTCGCCTGATATGCACTGCTCAAGTCATCATTTCTATTGACTCAAACTTGAGCTTTATGCAAAGTCGTCTGTCGATCAGATTTTTAGTCGCCTGTATATCTACAGTCGCCTGATATTTAGCCACCAATCGCTTGTCTAGCGTAAGTGCAATCTCTGCATCTCTCTGTCTTCTCTCCATACTTTACAGTAGTCGACTGATGAAGAATATACAGTCGCCTGACTATTAGACAGTCGACTGTAGTATTAACATCAGTCGCCTGTGCGAAGAATTAGTGAAAGAGTGCAGCTCTCTGTTTCGATCCATCCCCTGCAGCAGTCGTCTGCTGAAGGATTAACAGGCGCATGTCCTGTTTGTCAGTCGACTGTAATGACTTCGTCAGTCGACTGTGCTGGCTCAGATTATAGCCGTTGGGATATTTTCTAGCCGTTGATCAGTCGACTGTCTAATGATCATCAGTAGACTGTTCTTACCGTAAACTGCCAAAATCTAGTTGTTGTAGATTTCTTCCCTTTGGGTTTTTGGCTGAGTTTATAGGCTCTTCTTGGCTTCCTATATATAGGGATTGGCTTAGTTCATTTAGACTTCTTGAAAGGGTTAGGAAATCATAGAAGATCATTGAATCTCTTCTCTAAGCCACTCCTTCCCCATTTCCCTCTCATGAGCACATTTCTCTTCATGCATTGAAGCTAGCTCATAGGGAAATTCTCCAAGGGATCTAATTCTCATCCCTTTCTTGGAGAACATCTTTCTTCTCTTCATTTCATACACTCAAATGAGAAGTGTTAGGATTCATTCCTAGAAGAGAGAAAGATCATTAAGTGCAATCAAAGCCTCATCTCAAGCACTTGAGTTTCACTTGCATGCCTTCTTCATCGCATTGGTAAGACCATATCAAGGCATAGGTAAGTGTTATTTCGTTTCACTTTTGTGATTACCCTAACTCTCTTTGTGGAAATTATTAACTCTCTTTGTGGAAATTATTAACTCTCTTTGTGTGAGTTACTCTCTTTGTGGGAGTTTGGTTCTTTCTGTGTGAAAGAACAAATCCTCTGTGTGAGGTCTCTCTGTGTGAGAGTGAGGATATCTCTTTGTGGGAATCCTAAATCCTCTTGGTGAGGTCTCTTTCTTTGTGGGAGTGTATCCCTTTGTGGGATTGTGTATTCACTTCTCTGTGTGGGATTATAGTGAATACTGGTGTGGCTGGATGTACCCAAGTTTTGGGGAACCAGGGTAAAATCTCTGTGTTTGCGATTGTTGTTGTTGAGCGCTCTGTTTAATTTCCGCTGCTTATTGTGCATTAATTTTAGTAACTTTTAATTAAGCACTTTGCTTGCTATTACACTATTCACCCCCCCCCCCCTCTAGTGTGTGTGTGTATCCCCGTAGGGTCCCTTACAGTTGGTATCAGAGCATTGGTTTGGTGGCTTTTGTAAGCATGACTTCTAAGTCTCAACAACATCCTCCCAAGTTCGATCCGGAGAACTATAGTCAATGGAGGAGCAAAATGATCAATCACCTCAAGAAGAATAATCTCCTGCATGCGGTGACTTCGGATGTCTCGAATTCAAACTTCGTGATGGACGTCCACGCCAAAAGATCTTTGTGCATCTCCATGTGGGACCATGAAAATGAAGATGTTGGATCCATGGAGACGGCACATGAAATGTGGAGCTAGCTTGAGACCAAGTACACCAAAGGTGATGAGATTGAGTCAAGCGATGAAGAGGTATCTCAAACTCAATCTACTTATGAGCATAATGATTTTAGTGATAACATTCTTTAATTGCTCATAATTGTAGTGCAAATGATTTTCATGATGATTCTCATAGTTGCACTTCTTTACATGCTTCTCATATTAATATGATTAAATCTTTGCATGCCGAGAAAGAAGTTTTTCTTTCTCAAATTCGTGAGTTACGTGAGGAGAATGCTTCACTTAGTCATACTCACGTTTCGAATTGTGACTCCGTCATTCTTGAGAGGGATTCTCAAATTGACGCTTTGAGAAATGAGACATCGGCTCTCAAATCTCAATGTCTTGAGCTTAGCTCACGTCTATCCGCTAGGGATGATGACATTTCTTCACTTTTGAAGAAATGTGAGCTATTGTCTACTCAAATTGAAAACTTCAAATTGAGTAAGAACAAGGTTTTGGGATCCTCTACTTTAAAGGTGAACAAACCAAGCTCTTCCCCTAGAAGCACCCAAATAAATTTTGTGGGGGAGCCTTCTAAGGGGTTAGTCACATCTAAGTCTTCTTCTGGCCAAAAATCAACTTTGAATATTAAGCCAAAGAAGAATCATGCATATATGTACACCTCATTGCATAAGAAGTCTATTCAAAAACCTATTGGTGTGAATACTTCTTCATATGTTCATATGCATGATAAATCTACCCATAGGAAGAACTTACTTTGCTTGCATGCTAAACTTGATGCTAAATCTTTGCATGCTTCACATGTTCCTATGCATGGTAGAAATGCTTGTGTGAATGCTTCTAATGCTAATTTGCATGTTTCACACATGGGGCACGCTAATGTTTATGTTCCACCTCATAAGTGTGCACCCTCACCTCCTACTCATGCCTTGACCAAACCTCTTCTTAAGAATCCCAAGTCACTTTCTTTGTGGATCCCTAAGAATGTTTCTAGGCTTGATAGGAATGCGTATATAGATTCATATGTGCGTAATGTTATATTTTCATATGACTATATCGGAAACCAAACTCCACTTTTGTTTGGTTTCCAACTTGCTAGCTCACTCGATTTGTTATTCATTGCTTGGGTACCATGCTTGTATGTTTACATTTTGTACCCACATTTTCGTGAGTGTGACCATTACTCCCATGTTTGCATGTTTTGTATGATTATGGGGGAGTATGGAATTTTTGCTTGCTAGCATTATTTTTCCATTCATATGTCACATTGAATTTCATTCATATTATGTTTGTGCATATGGGATGGTTATTTCTCTTGCCCTTGGTTTTCCTATTTTGGCTTTTACCCACCTCTAATTCTTCTTTTGGTGCAAATTCAAGAAATATTGCTAAAACACCTAAGAAGAATCACCATGCTCTCTTGTACAACAATAACACTCACAAGAAGCATGTAGATCACAAGGTGATGAGGAAGAATGAAGAATCATCATTTTTAGCTAAGAAGCAAAATCCTCATTCTTTGCATGCTAAGAAATTTGTTTCTACACCTAAGCATGCCACATCCTTCCCTCTTGCTAAGGCAAAACCTTTGCCTAGGAAATCCTTGAGATTATGGATTCCCACTAAGGCTAGTGTGCAAGAGAGAGATAGTTACATCAACTCTCTAGTTAGGGATGTGATCACCTCGTGTGATTATGTTAGGAAATCAAACTCCTCTTGGGTTTAGTTACCTAATGTTTAGGTTCCTCACACATTTGCATATTGCATGGGTATTATGCTTCTATGTTTATTTTAAGCATACCCATTGATTGTGTGTGTTTCATGATTTTGAAAATATTTTTCAAATGTATTTCTTTTCATGAAAATTGGGACCTTGGGGTTTATCGACATACATGCATGATCCATGTGTATGTCAATGGGGGAGTTAATATAATATATGTTTAAATTATTTTAAGACATATTTTAACTCTCATTTCGGTGGTTTTTGTTTTGAGATCGTTATTTATATTTGGTTATTTTGGGTCTCAAACCAAACCTCTTGTTTATTGCCAACTTGTCTCATATCTCAATTTTTTTGGCAATATCCGTGTGTATCTTTGAAGCTTGATTTTTCCATATCTATTGCTTTGATACACTTATGGCCCATGGCTCCAATAATTAATTGGTATTAGATCCTAGAAGTCAAAAGTTGACCATTTCTATGATCTAGGGGGAGCATGGGATAGTGAATTGATACCCACTAAATTTTATATTTGGTATCATACATATCTTTCTTTTCTTGCATATTGTCACATCTTGGTAAAGATGATAAAGGGGGATGTTTTTGATGTCCACCTTTTTGACGATGTCAAGGGGGAGAGATATATGCATTATGTGATCATATCTATAGGGGAAGAGATATATACATATGCATATGGGGAGAGATATCTCTATAGGGAAGAGATATATGGGATTAGATAAACCATTCATGTTTGCATGATTTTATACTTTGCAATTGGTTTATGTAATCCATGCCTATTATATGTCACCATGTTATTGGTTTATGAGTATTTACCTTTGTGTAGCTCATTATTTAATTGGTGCATATAAGTAGGGGGAGATCATTAGCTTTGTGCTTTAATTCTTTATGATTTACATAATGTGTGTCATCATCAAAAAGGGGGAGATTGTTGAGTATTGGTGTTTCATACCAATCTTATTTTGATGATGATCACAGTATTATGTTGTTACTAATGAATCGCATGTCTTAGTCTCTCAGTTTATTTTAAGGATATCTTTCTTGGAGACTAATCACTTGGTGTAAGGATGGACATCATGTGAAGAAGAGACAAAGTTTGGACTCAAGGAGTGCCAAAGCTTGGAGATGATGGAGAGCAATCAAGGCATCATGATTGAAGACTTAGACTCTTTTGAAAGCATTGTAATCCATGTAATTTATTTTATTGCTTTCTCTCTCTTTTGAGTCTAGGGTTGATGTAATGCCTTGCTAGATGGTTTGCTCATTCACGCACATGCATTTAACCATCTTAGTGAACCTTAGGATTATCATAGAATCCAACCCAATAGGTTCACTCTTTCCGTCGGTCGTCTGTTGGGGGAAACACGATCGACTGGGTGATTTCCAGTCGCCTGTAGATCCTTCTAAAGTCGCCTGATATGCACTGCTCAAGTCATTATTTCTATTGACTCAAACTTGAGCTTTACGCACAGTCGTCTGTCGATCAGATTTTCGATCGCATGTATATCTACAGTCGCCTGATATTTGGCTACCAGTCCCCTGTCTAGCATAAGTGCAATCTCTGCATCTCTCTGTCTTCTCTCCATACTTTACAGTAGTCGACTGATGAAGAATATACAGTCGCCTGACTATTAGACAGTCGACTGTAGTATTAACATCAGTCGCATGCGTGAAGAATTGGTGAAAGAGTGCAGCTATCTGTTTTGATCCATCCCCTGCAGCAGTCGTCTACTGAAGGATTAACATGTGCATGTCCTGTTTGTCAGTCGACTGTATTAACTTCGTCAGTCGACTGTCCTGGCTCAGATTATAGCCGTTGGGATATTTTCTAGCCGTTGATCAGTCGACTGTCTAATGATCATCAGTTGACTGTTCTTGCCGTAAACTGTCAAAATCTAGCCGTTGCAGATTTCTTCCCTTTGGGTTTTTGGCTGAGTTTATAGGCTCTTCTTGGCTTCCTATATATAGGGATTGGCTTAGTTCATTTAGACTTCTTGAAAGGGTTAGGAAATCATAGAACACATTGAATCTCTTCTCTAAGCCACTCCTTCGCCATTTCCCTCTCATGAGCACATTTCTCTTCATGCACTGAAGCTAGCTCATAGGGAAATTCTCCAAGGGATCTAATTCTCATTCCTTTCTTGGAGAACATCTTTCTTCTCTTCATTTCATACACTCAAATGAGAAGTGTTAGGATTCATTCCTAGAAGAGAGAAAGATCATCAAGTGCACTCAAAGCCTCATCTCAAGCACTTGAGTTTCACTTGCATGCCTTCTTCATCGCATTGGTAAGACCATATCAAGGCATAGGTAAGTGTTATTTCGTTTCACTTTTGTGATTACCCTAACTCTCTTTGTGGGAATTAGTTACTCTCTTTGTGGGAGTTACTTTCTTTGTGGGAGTTTGGTTCTTTCTGTGTGAAAGAACAAATCCTCTGTGTGAGGTCTCTCTGTGTGAGAGTGAGGATATCTCTTTGTGGGAATCCTAAATCCTCTTGGTGAGGTCTCTCTCTTTGTGGGAGTGTATCCCTTTGTAGGATTGTGTATTCACTTCTCTGTGTGGGATTATAGTGAATACTGGTTTGGCTGGATGTACCCAAGTTTTGGGGAACCAGGGTAAAATCTCTGTGTTTGCGATTGTTGTTATTGAGCACTCTGTTTAATTTCCCTGCTTATTATGTATTAATTTTAGTAACTTTTAATTAAGCACTTTGCTTGCTATTACACTATTCACCCCCCTCTAGTGTGTGTGTAGCCCCGCATGGTCCCTTACAGGAATATGGTTGTTACAAAATCATCAAATATGAGTACAAAGGGTAATAGGGTCCCAACTTATTATTTTTGTTATGAAAGAAGTGGGACATATCGGCCACACAGGCCGGATATATCGGCCAAAAAATCAACTCGAAGCAAGAAGTGTTCATGTCCCTTCTACTTGAGGACTAATGTGTGGCAATAGATAAGTAGATTTTGACAGTTGTACGTGGCAATTACAACCATAAACCCGCAATGTACATCGGGCGACATCCAGAGAGGAGGTTAGCAGGGGGAGATGGCTACAGTGAGAGACTTGTCAAATAGATTGCTTAGGCCAAGGGAAATCTTGAAATACCTGAAGGAAAATGATAATGCAACATCTACCACAATCAACACTATATATAAAGCCAGACAGAGAATAAAGGCAGGGGAAATGGCATGGAGAGCAGAAATGCAGCTACTCATTAATCTAGTGACAGCGCGTAATTACATTGTGTATCATGAAGTGGACGAAGAGACCAATGCAGTGATGAATATATTTTGGGCACATCCGCAGTCAGTTGATTTATTACGAAAATTTCCAGAGATTCTGATTATGGACTGCGCGTTGAAGACCAACCGCAACATGTCACCATTGATGGAGATGTATGGGGTGACGTCCACAGATATTTAATTCGCAGCTGCATTTTGTTACACAGAGTCCATACGTGAGGATAACTACTTGTGGGCCTTGGAGAAGTTGATCTCATTGCTACATGATACAAGATGCCACGTGTAATTTTGACAGCACTGGAGCCAGCACTTATGAATGCCACTGGCCATGTATTTCCATCTGTGGTGCACCAATTATGTAGAATGCACATATCTAAAAATATTGCCAAAAATTGCCAGCCCTCTTTTAAAGATCAAGAAAAATGGTTAGGTTTCATCCCTAGCTGGAATTTATTGGTGGGGGCACGCAAGGAGGAGGAGTATGTTGCAAAACTGAAGGCATTAGAGACAGAGTACAAAGATTACCCCATGGGCCGTGAGCTATGTGAAGACATCTTGGACAAGTACAATGAGAAGTTTATTTCTGTATGGACAGATGGCAATCTGCACTTTGGAAATGTCAGTACCAAAAGAGCGCAGACCAAAAGAGCCCAAACTGAACATTCTAAGCTTAAAAGGGCATTGGGTTCATCGGCCTGCAGTTTCTCTGCTTCTTGGCCAACCATACATGAATCATTAGAGGGGCAGCATATCTAGATCAAAGCATCATTCGAGAAATCTAAGATCATGTTGCAACATAATGTGCATGGGTTCTTGTTCAGGGAGCTGATAGGATTTACAACCGATGCGGCATTGAAGATAATGTCTGTGGAAGCTGATAAATCTGACTCTATGGGAACAGACCAATGCACAGGTGATTGTCTAGCAAGAATGATTTATGGAGTACCATGTGCCAATGAGATTGGCGAATTCACAAGGGAAAATCGCCCCATTCCCTTAGATGCCGTAAATGCTCATTGGAAGCAGCTAGACATGGAGGCTAAGACGGAATTGATGTCTGAAGAAGATGGGCTTATACATGCTGAATTAGAGCGCATACCCAAGCTCTATGTTCAACTTGATGGGACGAAGAAGCAGGAGTTGTTAATTAAGTTTAAGGAGCTAGCTACCCCAGCGACAAATCTAATTACAGAGCCGCAAGTTATGTCATGTTCAATGGAAGAAGAAAAAGGAATAATAATTTGACAAATGAAGATACAACCACCTCCATTGATCTAGCTCATTTTGATCATGTCTTAGCCGATGCGGTTAGTTGCTCTGCTCCAATTCCAATTGAAGCCTAATCGAAACAAGAAAGCGTCGGCCGTGTCCAGCTGAGCCGGTCCCAAAGGATCAAAAATACGTCTGCTCCAATTCCTCCTCAATGTGCTAGGAAGAAACCAACTGTCATAAACGTTCCATCTGGCAGTATTTCTGTCGTTTTTGCTACAACTTCATTTTCAGCAGTAAATTATGCAGCTAAGGATGCTAGAGCCGTTCAAAGAGGCATACCTTATATTGATCAATTCCCCACTGCAATCACCAAATATATATTGAACGTCACAGCTGTGAAGGCAGATGGGAACTGTGGTTACAGGGCTTTATCTTCATATCTAGGCATGGGAGATGACCAGTGGATAGTGGTCAGAAGAGAGTTGCTTGAAAAGCTGCGTGAACACTATGATGTGTGCAGAAAGGTGATGGGTACGGAAATTGCACAAGAACAGGAAGAGTCAATTAACTATATGGATGACCACCCCCCAAGCAATATTGGATGACATTCCCAGAAGTTGGACATATAATCTCAAGTTGTTATAACTGTGTAATACATCTGCTGTCAATGCAATAATGTCATTCATTTTTTTCGTTAAGATCAGGACCAGACTAAGGTACGAAACGTGGTCCATTCACCATAGGTTTTGTAAATAATAATCACTTTGCAAATATTCAACTTAAAGATAGAAGCCCGGTCCCACCGGTAATATGGCATTGGAAGGCTAACCACCTGCCTGCGGCTAAAGGATGGGTGGAAGGCCTTGAAGAGAGGATGCGACAATTCGAGAAATTAATCGGTAAAGATGTAGGCAAATATCCCAATGTACATACTATATCATCAGGTGATTGAATGTATAATTTTGTGCTAATGTAGTGTCTGATTTTATAATGAAAGTATATACTAAAATTTTTGGGATTTGTGTACAAAATTTATGGGATTTCTGCACAACGGGAACTCAACGCGCCATAATGGCTTTGCTTGTTGTGCATGTTGAACATTTATGTTATGGGATACAAAATTGCTAAATTCGCACGACAGGCGTAATTTTGCCAGTTGTGCGCTTTGAGCACTTTATGTTACAGCATTAAAAATTTGCTCACCGCGCACAAAGGCCATAAAGGAGAATGCTAAAGAGTTGGTTGAATAATTGTGTGATTTGGTATGTTATTGATGATGAAGACATATGGTATACTGCATTAAAGGTGGTATTTATGTTGCATGAAGTGATTTCCACATCTTCGTTTTCTTGAATCTTGGTCTCCTTGATGATTGGTCTTCTTGAATTATGGCATAAGTCCAATAGCCCAAGTTTGTTTAAAGGAAAACTCAATATGTAACAATGTCGATGCATATAGAGGCTATGTGAATGCTGTAGAAAATGACTCAAATGAAACACATTGACAAATCAGATTCATCCATACACATCAGGTAAAAGGTGTGACTGGTGTGCGCAATGAGAAAAAATTGTATATCTGGTACACTGTGATGCTAAGCTCAATTCCAACGCACTTCACGTGCACTAAGTATATTCTCGTGCATTCGATGATAATTGGAATTCTAATTTGATCCAGGCGAACACGACCAGTCAGGTTTGGCGAGGTATGATCACTATCCCTAGATAGGACGATCCCTACTAAGGTGATCCAGCCTTTGACACCAAACGATCCTAGACAATGGTTTGAGGACACCTTAAGAACACCGATTATCAACTTTTGCTTCATCGATATAACTATAGGTTAAAGTATGGTAAATTTTGTATTATGATAGACGTAAACATAATTAATATGTAATTGAGTAGTTCCATGTGTAATTAGGTCTCTAAATCGACAAGGCGTATGTCCAAGTCGATATTAAGTTTCCATCATGACGATAGTCATCGCTAGGCTATGTTAATGAGTTACCCTATGGTTCATACTAGTACACTTGTTTAAATTTCAAAATCTAGAATTAGAGTGACTTACGGGTTCTGAGATCGTTGCAAGAAGACTAGACTAAAGCTAGTGCTATCAGAGGTGCTCGTGCGCAAGAACTGGTTCCCTCCTTCCCTCTCTTCTTTCTTTCTCTCTCCTCCTCTTCTCTTATTTTTCTTCATGTTGGTGTCGATTCTTTGTGTGCACTACTATGTGGCTGTAGAGGGATGGGCGCCAGCAAAGCAGGGGTACTGTGGAGGTGTAGTCCGGTGGTGGTCTGGTGAGGGCCAAGTGGCAGTCCGATGGTGGTCTGGTGGTGCACGTGGCGACAAGGGGAGGGAGAGAGCGCGGTCGGTCTTGTGATGGAGCTCTCACCGAGGGCTGTTGTCAGGGCTTTGGGGCTGAGCATGTGGGGCTCATCGGTGATGTTGAGAGGGTGGTTGGGGGTCGAAAGGAGAGGGGGGCCAGGGTTGAGTGAAGCTGAGGGTGGGTGTGGATTTTTCGGCAATAGGGGCTTGGGCATTTGGGGTGCTACGGTGGAGGAGAAGAGGGGGAAGCTAGGTGGTGTTTGGGCTTGTCTAATAGCTTCGTTAGAGGAGGGGGAACGAGTGCATTGGCCACGAAAGCAAGAGTGAGCAAGAGTGAGATGAATGGGACATTGATGTGGGTTTGTAGATTTGGAGTTATGTGTGTGATTTACTTTTCTATGTATTTCTATTCTGCTGTACCTTTCATGTATTTGGTGTGTGTGATGTTGTTGTGTGTTGTATTTCAGTATGGATTGTAATAATTATACGCTTGTGTGAGTATTTTGTACATCTGTGTATCATATGATATATAGTTATTACTAGTTATCTGCAGGACCTGAAATTGTATCCCAATAGTAATGGCCCCCTAAGAGCAGGTCATTACGGGGTCAAATTCTTCTCTACTTGATTTTGTGTTATCATTGTTTTTCCCAGACACCTCAAGATTCATAGGGTCAAATTCTTATCTACTTGATTTTGCATTGCCATGATTTCTTCCAGTTGGATTTGGTTGCTCTAAATGCCTTTAAAGTACCTATGCATATCTATTTCACAAAATAAATTTATTGAAGTTTATTTGCCAAAATGTCAAATAATGGGAAAAATAAATTAACAAAGCCAAGTGCTGAATGAAGCTTAAACAGGAAAACCAAATTAACAAAGCAAACAAAACAAAACCACAACCACAAATCAAAACAAAGCTTCGGACATTACTTAGATGGTGACGAGGCGACAGGCGATGGGCGACAGCTATGGGCTATGACTCAACTTTGGTAAACAAACAAAACAAAGCTTCGGATTTTGTAATTTCTCCTTAATAAGTCGAAGAGGAAGATCCCTAAAATTGCATGAGAAATTCAATCCCAGAAATTTGAAATGACATACACGTTAAAGGAGCAAGGAGACGTCATGTCCTCAAATTTGCCCAAAATCTTAAATGCAATAGACGTGCAGGAAAAAAATTCCAAAAATGATTAAATTATCAATACATGCAAATAACAGAAAACCCTAGAATTGAAAAAGATCAAATTTTTTGGAAAGAGATTCACATAAATTTTGAGAAAAAAATAACATTCTATAAGTTACAGAGATTCGCATAACGTTCTGTATACTATAACTACCTGGAGAATACTACCAAAAAATTACTACGATGAGAACGCTACCCTGTTCGCCTGATGGCTGATGCGAAACCCAATGGTAAATCAAAAGTTTTAACGAACCTTCGTTCCTTTGCAAAACCTTGGAAAACATACAAACCATATTTAAGGGAGCAAAAATTTATATAACTTGTGATTCTGAGATTCTGAGAACTAGCTACTAAATAATAATAATAACATTACCACATAATAAATTAAACTAGCTAATAACATTGAGATTCTAAGAACACCACCGGCCGCCATGTTCTGTTCATCTTATGGCTGATGGGCAGTTCCTTTGCAAAACCAAGGGGAAAAATATTGATGAGTAGTAGTTCCTTTGCAAAAGGCTGATGGGCGGTTCCTTTATAAAACCAAGGGGAAAAATATTGATGACCTGTCGTTCTTTGCAAAAAGCTGATGGTTAGTTCCTTTGCAAAACCAAGGGTAAAAAATATTGATGAGCCACTGTTCTTTTGCAAAAGGACCTAGGGAAAAAGTATAAACTGTCTAAGGGGAAAAAAGTAGTCACTACTGGGCCTGGTATTCGAACCTAAGCTGCCAGCTTAGGCTCATGCGGCCTTACCACCAAGCCAGTTTGCTAACACTTATTTTATTTGAAAATTATATATAAATACCTATTTTAGCATGATAATTTTTTTATAAAAGGGTATAAAAGTAATTTTATTCTCGATTTCCAGAGGGGCATGTGCCCCTGGCCCCAATGTGGGTCCGTCCCTTACCGCACTCATCATGCCACCGACCTCTCCCATTCATCAGCCCCTCCATTCTCCACCCTTTTCCCCAGTCTTTCTTCTAAGAGGAGTGAGAGGGGACGAGATGAGATGTTGTCGTTTTCATCGACATCATGGGGTGTGTTTTGGGGGTGGGGGAGCTGCAGTGATATGGTAGAGGCAAAGGCGGAGGCGGAAGCAGAGAGGAAGATTAGGGAGGACGGAGAGAGGATGGTAAAGATGAAAAATTTCAATGGAGAGTTACTTTGTGTACATGCCATTTTGCTCTTCGTACATACATCTTAAAATTTTACTCCGTGCACATACCACTTAAATGACATTAGTTATTTTGTTCAGTGCACAACCAAGAACAAAACACCCTAAATCAGTTTTTTGCTTTCTTCATCTTAAATAAGTTTCTCAAGTGCACATACCATTGTATATATTCATTTTAATTCCTAAAACATTTATTAAATATACTTACCTACTACAGGATGATCAGACTCATGTCAAGTTTCTTTCGACCAATTTTAGGGAAAGAAAACCCTAAATCTTTCGATCTTGCAACATAATTTTATGACGTAAACAATTTTAGGTTACAAAAATCTCCCAAGAAATATTCGAATCTCTGCTGGAAGTAAAGAATTCTTTGAAATTCTTTGAAAAGTCAAAGCCGAGCGGTTTGCTTTTCGCAAGTTGAGAAACTTTCAACCTGAACTCAAAAATGTTCTTGTTGAGTAAAAACGGATGAGATGTAAGTAATTTGGTATGTGCACAGAGTAATTTTATTTGGCGGGTTGTGCATGTTGAATAATTTGGTATGTGTACAGAGTAATTTTTTGGTGCATTGTATGCGGTGAGTAATTTGGTATATGTGCTTCTGTCATACCTATAACACTGTATAATCGTGCTCTTTGGAATCGTGCTATTAGAATCACACAGGTGATAGACTCTCTTCAGAAACAAAAGAAAGAGCTTCATGTACATGAGATGTATGGGACCAATCACAAGTGTTGTGATCAAGCTAATTATAGAGAGAATGTGTGTCGCAAGGAGTTGCGATTACACATTGGAAAGATTCGTAAAAAGTTACAAATGATCCAAGTAAAAGAAGAAGGCATAAAATCCAAAGCAAACCCCAAACAGTTGGTTAGTTGACTAATGATGCTTTAGTAGTTGACTAACCAACACTAGTCGACTAACTAGGCACTAGTCGACTAGTGCATAAGCGCTAGTCAACTAATTGGCCCAGATGCACAAGGGGTTATGGTTCAGTGTTTAGGTACGGGTTTAATACAATAGTTGGATCTGTAACTGACCAGAATTAATAGAGTTTGACTCTCAGATGAATTTCTAAATGTTTGGAGATTCATAGGAGTTTTGGTTAACTATCTACCCTGTTTTAGGATTTGATTTCGATTCAAATCAAGAGTCCTAATTGGATTAGAAAAGCTATGTATATGAATTCATCTAATGATGTATTAAATGATTGAATTGTGTGAAAAGAAAAGTGCAACAATGCGTGTTTGGGTTCAAGTAGAACTCTCTCTCTTTCTCTCTCTATATTAGTGTGGCCTAAGGGGATGAATGTGTGTGTAATTCAGCCAAAGGGAATATAATACGCACAAACCTTGTTTGGTGCATGACTTGCTTCATCCCAATAATAGGAAAGATCACATGCAAAGGCAATGCAACAGTCGCACCTTTGATAAGGCTTTCAAGCATAAGTGAACAAGGCCATGCATGATCACATGACTTTGGGAAAAGGTTTCCACCAATGAGACTTATTCATGGTAACACTTTCCATGAATAATTATTCGTGGAGCAGCATGAATAATATGTTCACATGCATGTGTACATCAACGCTAGCGTTGCGTCTTTTCGAAGACTTTCTTCCCTTCTTTAATCCCTAGCCACTTCGATTGGGAGTCTAGTTCGGGCTCATGAGGAGCTCATGGATCACGACCGGATTGTCACTGTTGTGCGATAGTTATTGTTCCATGATGTATATGGAACGACATGGTTTTGGACTTGACCGGAAAAGTTTTGGATCCACGGATATCATGTAGAATATCCGCACAAAGGTATGAGCATTTATTAGCATTAATTTCAAGCATTGCAATATATCTTGGTTATAATATACTAGTTATAGAAAAATTTTGATTTTTCAGTCTTCTGTTGTATGCTAAATTGTTTAGCATATTTAACATATATCCTTACAGACATGACTCTAAAAACTTAGGAAATGACTTGTAAAATATTTTTAAAATATTTTTGTGTGCCTCCCCAAGTGTGTGTAAGCTACAACAAGGTTTTAACATGTTGAGACAAGGAAGAAAAAATTACACCCCAAATAAACTATTACGTTGAAGTCCATGATGCATTCTTGATACTTCAAGATCTGTGTCTAGCTTCCATTGATCCAGACCTTGTTGAACTCAATTTTTGCCTTGAGTGCTTCTTTGACATGCTTAAGCTCTTATACATACACTCTTAGATATTAGATATTACGTTTGCACATCATCAAAACTACACGGGTGTGACTCGATATCTTAACACTGCTGATATGACATAACCAACCCTCAGCATAAAAACACCGGATCAACGCAATCCTAGGTACATGCACACGAACGCTATAAAACCTAGCCTCTTCCTCCCGCTTGGAACTGACTTAAGAATCAGAGGCAAATAGGAGGCTACCCCATTTGATCCGTTCTTCTCTCTATTTCAGGTACCGAAAAAGGTGCATCTCGACCCAGTAAAACCCTGCCCGAACTCTCTATTGAGTATTGGACTTCTTCCTACTTGGTGTTAATGGTGAGCAAACATAAATACTTGTGACTAATCTCCTATTTGCAGTTAATCTATTGCCTAAGCATATCACGAAAATCAATTAGCAATGGATGTCACTCAAAGATCAATGAAAGCATGAAAATTGGATTGGATGATTAAAGATGGTGATTGAAGCTCCTAGAAGACTTCAAGCTCATACTTTGGATAGAAGAGAGACTTCTACAAAATATAATCGTTTTATTCTCTTCTAGTATGTAGCTTAGAAATAGAACTATGTTGGAGCGCACACACATCTTTATTTATGTCCTTGGAAATCATTAGATAACATTTGCTTAGACTTCCATTCTCATTTCTTAAGGATGTGCATGTTGTGATTTCAACAGGCAACTGCTGAACGATTTATAGTCGCCTGTCTCAAAACAGACGACTGTGATTTGTTCTACAGTCGCCTGTTATGCACATACTTAATCCGTTGATTTTTGGGCCATTTAACTCCTTCAGGAAACTACCGTAAAAATACAGGCGACTGTCTAAGCTACAGTCTCCTGTGATTTGTTAAACAGTCGCATGTTTATATTCAGCCCAAAGATCACTTTCATTTTCATCTGGACAGTCGACTGATGTTTTATTAACAGTCGCATGTCCAAGGCACAGTCGACTGTAAATGCTTCAACAGTCGCATGTCTATGATTCCTCTGCAGAATCTGCTCTCTGGAATGTTTCAATTTTTAGCTCCAATCGATTGATGTTGTATTGACAGTCGCATGTCCAAGGCACAGTCGACTGTCAATGCTTCAATAATTGCCTGTCTATAATTTCTTTGCAGACTCTGCTCTCTGGAAAGTTTCAGGTGTTTGTGACAATCGACTAATGTTGATTTAGTCGCCTGCCCATGGCACAAGCGCCTGCGTGTTCCACATCAGTCATATGTCGTGTCTTCTCAATACTTTCTAGCTTACCCATATTGTGGCCAGTCCCCTGTAGAAGGATTTACAGTCACCTGTTAGTTTTACAGGCGCCTGTATTCTCTTCATCAGTCGATTGTCTTACGTGGTAAGTTACCGTTTGAATTCTCACCCACTGTAACGACTGGTTTTTCATGTGTTTGGGTTTTCGATGTTATATATGAGTATTATATGAGTCTTGGTGGATTTTCTCTTTTCGTGTGATTTTCCATCTCCGTAGCTTTCGATTTCGTTCGTATCGTCATGACTTTCTAGCTTCCTTCCTTAGATCGTCGAGCTTGAGGTGAGTCACTCATGACGAGCTTCTTATCGCTCATATATTAGAGTATAAATCGATCCTAGAAGCCATATAAATCTTCCCGAAGCTTCGCGCTTCGAATCGACACTTTTCGCGCACGTTAGTTGGTTCAAGAAGGAGAACCAACCGACTAGATCTCAATCTAGTCGGTCGACAATCCTTAATGGACCGACTAGTGGGCTTTGATTATAATTCAGGAGTTACTATTTATCTTTAGTCGATCTAAGAACATCTTTCGACCGACTAGATTACAAACTAGTCGGTCAGCCATTGTTCTTCAACCGACTAGTTCATTGATCATTTTCCCAGCCGAGTTATTGTTTACTCTTAGTCGGTCTATGAACACTCACCGACCGACTAGTTCTCAAACTAGTCGGTTGACAAGCCTTCACAAACCGACTAATTCAAAGTTCATTTTTCCTTCAGGAGTTACTATTTTCTCTTAGTCGGTTACAGTTGAACGACCGACCGACTAGTTCACAAACTAGTTGATCAGCCACCCTTCTTTGACCGACTAATTCACCCAGAAACCCTAGGTTTGCCCTAGCCGCCACACGACTTTCTATATAAACCCACAATCATTTTCTTCTCTTCCCTCTCTTCTCCTGAACCTCCTCCATCCCCAAATCATCCCCCTTCATCCCCAAACCCTTCCTCCTTCATCCCAAGCTATTCCTTCCTCCCTTGGAGCTTCCCTCTCGCCATTTAGGCCGGCCACCTCCTCTAGGTCGCCGGAAAATCCCCAAATCCCATTTCTCCACAATTCTCCATCCATTTCCAGATCTGGACCGTAGGTTCCCCGGATCGTTTCTTCCGTTGCCGTGCTTGCTCGGCGTCGTTCTTCCACTACACTATCGGGTAGTATTCTTCCTTTAATATTCTCATAACCCCCCATTATGATTTGTGAAACCCTAACAATAATGGATGTTGTTTGATTATTGTTTCTCCATGAAAGCGATTCCCTTCCCCGTAGATTAGCGTTCGTGAGACGAACATTCGTGATCGTCTTCCTCGGTGCTAGGCAAGTGAAACTTGCCACTTAGGGTTTTAGGCCATGCCTTAGGCCAAATGCTTGTAGTAGCGTAAAAGAGACTAGACAGTGAAATGATAGCTGCCTAGACGCCTATTTGATCTAGTTTGACAACGAAACTAGATCCGTCACCTCAAATGATCTAGCTTGACAACGAAGCGAGATCCAACCCTGTTAACTTGTTGTTCATGCAAATTAAACTGCCGTGTGTGATTCTTTAACTGTACGCCTTACTACATGCCATGTCATCCATGCATCTTTAACTGCCATGTTTAATTCAATTAATGGTACGCGAATATCTGTTCATGTCATTGCATGTTGCCTGTCACGTTTAATTCAATTAACGGTCCGCGAATATCTGTTCATGTCATTGCATTTCTCCTGCCATGTCTAAATTCAATTAACGGTACGTGAATATCTGCTCATGTCATTGCATGTTGAACACTCATCGTGATTGCGTAGCATCGCTACATATTAGTGTTACTTGTTACCGGCTAGGCACCCACCTTGCGTGGGCACAATCCTATGACAAATACACTTTCTGGCTCGTGTTCCAGAAGACGAGCTCAACACAGCTTGCGGGCAATAGGGCACTCGTTGAGTGATCCCTTGTACTTGTTACTTGACATTACATGTCACAACTACCACTTGTTACTTGCTACTTGTACTTCACTTGTTACTTCCATACGATACTTGCCATGCTATGCATCATACTATAACTGCTAGGATGTTAGTTACCTTTCTTTCAGTTTCCTTGCACAAGTCTTTTTAGACTTGCTGACATGTGCCCCTCTCTCTTTTGGATGTCACATGTTAGACTCAGAGCCAGAGCTTGTTGCAGAGGACGTTGTGTTTGCTGTGGAGGAGTCTTGTGGACACCGGTGACTTTGTTGAGTTTCCTTTATGTTTTAGGATTCCTGTTAGTTGTCGGTGCGTGGCACCTTTGTTTTGTATGTTATATTTTGTAGGCCATGTTGGGCCTTAGACTCTTTTTCCTTTAGCCCGATGGCTTCTCTGTGATATTGTAATTCATTCAATGGATATTCAGATATTTCTCTTTTGTCTCTTTCCTTTATTATTATTATTGTTGTTTCGTTTGCGTTGCAAGGACCTGCCATATGATAATTTATACGCTTATCAGACTTGGAGTTTCACAGCTTCAAGTCTAAGCGGACCTTCTCACGTCTCGCCTCCACATTTTTGGGAAGCGGGGCGTGACAGGTTTTGTTGGTGGCCCATGCAGGTCCATTTGCAAATGCGAACTATCGGAACAACGATAATAATTATAGAATGTCCATTAAATAAATTAGAACATCCAAGTTATAAGCTCGGAGTCTAGGTTTTTAGCGTTCCTTGTTCTTAGGTGGCTGGTAGGCGTGTTAGAGCATCTGTCCCAGCTTGGTAGGAAATCCATTAGATCAGGACCATAGTGAGACTTAGTTAGAAGTTTGTGCTTGCTAGTTAGGGATCCTTGATTGTTAGTTAGACTCCATGTTAGTGATTGATTTGATAGTCCTAAGAGTTACCTTAGTGGTTCCTGTCTAGCTCTGACCAAGATAGATTCCTAAGATTTATTTGGTCGTTCGCTTGGGTTCATCGATTTCGGACCAAGCTGAACGCATTTCATTATTGTCTAGTTCCTTAGAAAGTCTTAGCGCTAAGTTTCCTAATCTTTAGTTGGTCGACCGTATGAGTTTCCCGTAGGTTCCTGAGTCATATCCTAGGCGTGTTTATGTTTCGATCATGCGACAAATTCCTTGCCTCGATCCCCATGACCACCACGTTTCGATAATCGTTGACCTTTCAAATCTTCTCCGTTGCAAATCTTGAATCTTCCAAGTCATTTTCAAATGCTTTCCTTATTTAAAGTTTTTACTCAATTTAAATTTTGTTTTAAATCCCCTTCTCGTATATTTCCCTTACCTTCGGTTAAGTTAAAGCAATTCTTAGATTTCAAAGTCTATTTGGTCGTAATTTTAAATTACTATCTTGTAACCATTTTCTAATCTATATTTTTTTCGCATTTCGGTTTAAGGACTCTAATACTATTTTGAAAATTCGATATACCATTTTTTCTAAACTGTGAGATTTATTCTAACCGTTTAGCATACATACTTTAAAATCTCTTTATCGCAAATGCTGAATCTTTGGAAGTATTTTCGATTCCCTTATTCGCAAGGTTTAAACTCATTCGAAAACTTTTAATATATGTATTTGGACTTCGTGCTTTTCCGTTGACTTAAATTCATTTTGAAATTTTGAAAGTTTTGACGAGATTTTGATTACTGTTTTATAATGTTTTTCCAGCCTATACTTTTCATACCTATTTAAATATCTTGTTCCTTTTCACATATTAATTGTATTCTGAGCCGTATTTCTATTTTTCCCAATTCGATTTATAATTTTCCTTTCTTATTTATGCGGTTCAAATGACTCGTCGTGCTTCCTTTAATATACTTTTCAAGTCGCATATGATTTCAGCAAGTCGATTTTAAGCTCAACGTTTTTCCTAGTTCCGATTTTCGTAAAATTACTTTTCAAAACCGTTTCCTGATCTAGACCTTCCATAATTTGATTTTAAAGTTTTACCACCAATTTTGATAATACTACTAATAAGCTATTATTATCTTTCCGCTTACCATACATGCTCTTAGAAAAATTTCTAAACTAAATTGAATTTCAAATATTTTTATATATCCGTACTAGGCTCGTTAGCTCAAATGTTAAGAGCTTTGTATAAAACAGTTCTTTTTGGCCATTCCTGATTCCTCTAAAAGTAGTTTCAATATTGATTATTTTAAATTTTCCCCTGACTTAAAGACTTTGAAAGCATTTAACCTGAGTTTAAATTCTTCAGTTAATTTAATTTCATTTCAAACTTTGCAAACGTTATTAAATTACTACCGTGTAATATTTTCCTTAACTACGACCTTAATATTCGTGTAAATGATTTACTTCCTTTTATAATGATTTTATATAAACCAATAAACTGTTTTCTCCTATCATGTATATTCGACTCAAGCTTATTTCGAACAATTTGTTTTATCGACCTCTAAATATTTTTATACGAAAAGGGACATCAACTTTTGAAGTACAACAGTTTTCAAACTTTTCGTATTTTAACTTAAAACTTTTACATACTATTTTTCTCTATTCCATAAGGGTATCCTTACCTCTTACTCTTCCCACCTAAGCAATCACAGTTTTACCCTAGTTCATCTAACCAATCTGGCTCCTTACCTTCGTCCTAGATGAACTCGTGCTTTTCGATCTTTCCATTCGTCACGCTTTTGATTTCGGTTTCTTTCCTTTGGTCTAGCCAATAGAGCTTGTCGTCGCCGTGTCAACCTTAATATAGTTTGGTGGGCCCCATTAGTGTAATTTGATATGTCGTCATAGTGTATTTAATTTCATGGTGCTTATGAAGTTGTATGTGTGTTGGTATTGATATATGTATGAATGTTGTGTTATGTATATAGAATACTCTGCTATGATTTGAGTCTCACTCAAACTTGAGTGGGTATACTCTATGTACATTGGTGTATTGTATGTGGTTGGTGTATAGTGATGGATGATGTATGTATAATGTTTGGATTGTTTGTGCCTGGTTGTGTTACGCACACGATTGTGGGTGGCTATACCAATATATAGTATTATGAGTTGGTCTTGTGGTATAGTTATTCACTAAGGACTTGGTTGCGTGAATATATGTGTGCTAGCTAAAGCTAAGTGTGTATATGTGCTGAGTATATAGTGGTATATATGAATGTTACATTAGCGTGTGTGGATGTGCACCATGCACGGGTAAGTATGTGATAGTTATAGGAATTGGTGACTATGGTATGTGTGGTGTGTCGTGATTATAGCTATAGGACTATATATGAAGTGATAATATGGTGAAATGTGTGCATGCATTTGAATGACTATAAATTGTGAAATTATAATGATGGTGAATGTATATTAGATATAGTGAACTTGTTTTAATAATGGTATGGTGTGATTACACATATTGATTGTTTGGTATTGGATGTGCACTAGGAGATATAGGGAGTAGTGTATCCTTATTATTTGGTTCATAGGTAGTTATCTACATGTGGGGTGAACTATTTGGTTGTTTGTGAATATGTGCACCATGGTATGTGATAAGTATTTAATAGTTCTATAAGGATGTTGTGACTATATGAATGATTGAAATACGTGTATGAAATTGTCTGGCTATGATAGGTATAGGAGTATAATGTGCGTGAATAAATACATGATTGTAGAATAAATGATTGACTACCTAGTGCATATGTATAAGCGTTTGAAATGACTATACGTG
This sequence comes from Scilla litardierei, assembly GCA_030789695.1. NCBI lineage: Eukaryota > Viridiplantae > Streptophyta > Magnoliopsida > Asparagales > Asparagaceae > Scilla > Scilla litardierei. The sequence goes on from CM061134.1 coordinate 92,842,631, forward strand.
GTTGAATGATAATGTGATATCGATTGAGGGTAGTTACTAGAGCGACTAGATATGTTAGAAAGTCCGAGGACGGACTTTATTTTAAGTTGGGGAGGATGTAACGACTGGTTTTTCATGTGTTTGGGTTTTCGATGTGATATATGAGTATTATATGAGTCTTGGTGGATTTTCTCTTTTCGTGTGATTTTCCATCTCCGTAGCTTTCGATTTCGTTCGTATCGTCATGACTTTCTAGCTTCCTTCCTTAGATCGTCGAGCTTGAGGTGAGTCACTCATGAAGAGCTTCTTATCGCTCATATCTTAGATTATAAATCGATCCTAGAAGCCATAGAAATCTTCCCGAAGCTTCGCGCTTCGAATCGACACTTTTCGCGCACGTTAGTTGGTTCAAGAAGGAGAACCAACCGACTAGATCTCAATTTAGTCGGTCGGCAATCTTTAATGGACCGACTAGTGGGCTTTGATTATAATTCAAGAGTTACTGTTTATCTTTAGTCGGTCTAAGAACATCTTTCGACCGACTAGATTACAAACTAGTCGGTCAGCCATTGTTCTTCAACCGACTAGTTCATTGATCATTTTCCCAGCCGAGTTACTGTTTACTCTTAGTCGGTCTATGAACACTCACCGACCGACTAGTTCTCAAACTAGTCGGTTGATAAGCCTTCACAGACCGACTAATTCAAATTTCATTTTTCCATCAGGAGTTACTGTTTTCTCTTAGTCGGTTACAGTTGAACGACCGACCGACTAGTTCCCAAACTAGTCGGTCAGCCACCCTTCTTTGACCGACTAATTCACCCAGAAACCCTAGGTTTGCCCTAACCGCCACACGATTTTCTATATAAACCCCCAATCGTTTTCTTCTCTTCCCTCTCTTCTCCTGAACCTCCTCCTTCCCCAAATCATCCCCCTTCATCCCCAAACCCTTCCTCCTTCATCCCAAGCCATTCCTTCCACCCTTGGAGCTTCCCTCTCGCCATTTAGGCCGGCCACCTCCTCTAGGTCGCCGGAAAATCCCCAAATCCCATTTCTCCACAATTCTCCATCCATTTCCAGATCTGGACCGTAGGTTCCCCGGATCGTTTCTTCCGTTGCCGTGCTTGCTCGGCGTCGTTCTTCCAATACGCTATCGGGTAGTATTCTTCCTTTAATATTCTCATAACCCCCCATTATGATTTGTGAAACCCTAATAATAATGGATGTTGTTTGATGATTGTTTCTCCATGACAGCGATTCCCTTCCCCGTAGATTAGCGTTCGTGAGACGAACCTTCGTGATCGTCTTCCTCGGTGCTAGGCAAGTGAAACTTGCCACTTAGGGTTTTAGGCCATGCCTTAGGCCAAATTCTTGTAGTAGCGTAAAAGAGACTAGACAGTGAAATGATAGCTGCCTAGACGCCTATTTGATCTAGTTTGACAACGAAACTAGATCCGTCACCTCAAATGATCTAGCTTGACAACGAAGCGAGATCCAACCCTGTTAACTTGTTGTTCATGCAAATTAAACTGCCGTGTGTGATTCTTTAACTGTACGCCTTACTACATGCCATGTCATCCATGCATCTTTAACTGCCATGTTTAATTCAATTAACGGTACGCGAATAGCTGTTCAAGTCATTGCATTTTGCCTGTCACGTTTAATTCAATTAACGGTACGCGAATATCTGTTCATGTCATTGCATTTTGCCTGTCACGTTTAATTCAATTAACGGTCCGCGAATATCTGTTCATGTCATTGCATTTCGCCTGCCATGTCTAAATTCAATTAACGGTACGTGAATATCTGCTCATGTCATTGCATGTTGAACACTCATCGTGATTGCGTAGCATCGCTACATATTAGTGTTACTTCTTACCGGCTAGGCACCCACCTTGCGTGGGCACAATCCTATGCCAAATACACTTTTTGGCTCGTGTTCCAGAAGACGAGCTCAACACAGCCTGCGGGCAATAGGGCACTCGTTGAGTGATCCCTTGTACTTGATGCGTGAACACAGCCTGCGGGCAATAGGGCACTCGTTGAGTGATCCCTTGTACTTGTTACTTGACATTACATGTCACAACTACCACTTGTTACTTGCTACTTGTACTTCACTTGTTACTTCCATACGATACTTGCCATGCTATGCATCATACTATAACTGCTAGGATGTTAGTTACCTTTCTTTCAGTTTCCTTGCACAAGTCTTTTTAGACTTGCTGACATGTGCCCCTCTCTCTTTTGGGTGTCACATGTTAGACTCAGAGCCAGAGCTTGTTGCAGAGGACGTTGTGTTTGCTGTGGAGGAGTCTTGTGGACACCGGTGACTTTGTTGAGTTTCCTTTATGTTTTAGGATTCCTGTTAGTTGTCGGTGCGTGGCACCTTTGTTTTGTATGTTATATTTTGTAGGCCATATTGGGCCTTAGACTCTTTTTCCTTTAGCCTGGTGGCTTCTCTGTGATATTGTGATTCATTCAATGGATATTCAGAGATTTCTCTTTTGTCTCTTTCCTTTATTATTATTATTGTTGTTGTTTCGTTTGCGTTGCAAGGACCTGCCATATTATAATTTATACGCTTATCAGACTTGGAGTTTCACAGCTTCAAGTCTGAGCGGACCTTCTCACGTCTCGCCTCCACATTTTTGGGAAGCGGGGCGTGACACCCACCCTCTGACACAGTGCAAAAGTCGACTGTGTTTTATTCAACAGTCGACTGTCGACTGTGTAAATTCTATCCAGTGGATTTTTCTCTACGGATTTCAAAGTGGTTTTTGGGGATTCTATTTGGGGGTTTTTGGGAACATATAAAGTGAGCTCCTACTGTTCCATTAAGGGGTTAACTCAACTACTCAAGCATTTCATTTTCTTGATCAAAGCTCTCAAATCCAAAAGCCCCAGAATTCCAATCTTTTCCTATCTTGCTCTCCAACCTAGACTCAAAGTGATATCTTCTAGGTAATTGGTAGCGACAAGAGAAAGGGCTTTTCTCTCTTTCAAAAGAGACCTTAACTCTCAACACACTTGCTCCTTTATGTTCCATTTCAAGGCATAAGTGATTATAAGTGTTGCTATTTCAATATTTCATATCTTTCGATATTAGATTAACTCTCGGTTTGTGAGAGTGGTTTGCTTGCTCCCAAGTTGTGGGAGTCAAGGACATCGAGTGTATTTCGATTTCACTTGTAGGGTTTCTACAAGTGGGGTTCTAACTTGAGTATCCAGTGTATCCGGGTGGAAGGGACGTATGATTACCTGGAACAAGTCGGGAGTTGACTTGGGTAATCCGAACCATTGAAACATCCTTGTGTTTCTATTGTTTCTATTTAGGATTTATTTACATTCTGCATTAATTGTTGGTTAGAAATTTAATTTGGTATAACTATCATTTTAAATTGTATAAACACTATTCAACCACCCCTTCTAGTGTTTTCCTCATAGCCAGGTCCTTACAATTGGTATCAGCACGTTGGTTTATCGAACAACAACAACGTTCCTACACCGACTTCGTACAACAATCACGACCGTGATGGTGCGTCTACCGTCTTCGAAGGACAATTAACAGTTCGTCCTCCACATTTCAATGGCATGAATTTCGGCTATTGAAAATACCGAATGGAGATGTTTCTTAGAAGTTCTTCTCTATGGAGAATCCTCCACAAGGAATACGTTGAACCCTCCGAAGAAAATTTTGACAAATTGACTCCCTCCGAGAAGTCCATCGAAGTGAACAACACCAAGGCATTGAACTCTCTTCATTGTGCATTGGATCTGAATGAGTTTAATAAGATATGCACATATAAGAGTGTATATCAAATTTGGAACCATCTGGTCGTTACCCACGAGGAAACGAACAAGGTAAAGTTGTCTAAATTATATGTTGCAATACAAAACTTCGATATGTTTCATATGCAGGATAATAAGAGCAATGCAACGATGTACGGACGTTTCACCGACATCACCAATGAACTTGAAGCTCTTGGACAAGTCTACACCCATGAAGGCAAGGTGAGAAAAATAATCATAGGAATGACCTCGAAATGGAAAAGTAGAGTAATCGCCATTGAGGAGGTCAATGACATGAAGAACCACACCGTGGTAAATATCATCGGTACTCTTATGTCTAACGAAGTAAGAAGGGAGAACCGATTGAAGATTAGAGCAATGATGAACCCAACGGAGGCCAAGAAGAAAGCGTTAGCATTCAAGGCTACTTCTTCATCCTCCGATAGTGAAGAATCAGTGAATGAAATGGATTTGGATGAAATGGCACAAATGGCGAAGAAGTTCCAACGCTTCGTTCGCATAGGTAAATTTCCTTCCAAAAATAAATTTGATTCCACTAACAATACTTCAACTCTTTCTTTTAAGTGTAACAAGCGGGGGCACATCAAGAAGGATTGCCCAATGCTTAGAAACAAAGAAAAGTGGAAAGCTCCAAAATACCACAAGCCCGACAAATACAAGAAAGATAAGAAGAAAGGACTTGTTGGGACGTTCGATGATTCAAGCGGAGATTCCTCAAGTGAATCCGAGGATGAAAAGGGTGAGAGTGCCCATATGTGTTTTATGGCCCGAGAAGATCCACTCTTCGATGAGAGTGATAGTGACGTCGATGAACCCGAGGTAACCATGGATGAACTTCGTATTGTTAACGAAGAATTATTTTCTAAGTATCAATCTCTTATGCTTAGATATACTAGTTTAAAGAAATCAAATGTTAGCAAATCATCCATGCTATGCATTATCAATAATGACACCATTGTTGATACACTTACACTTGAGAAAGCCACTTTGGTTTCTCAAAATGACATCTTGAGAAATGTGGTGAATTCCCTTATATCTAAACTAGATCAAGCTTATCCTAAGGATAGTATTGAGAATGATTCTCTTAAAACCCAAGTGCACGAGCTCAAAACACGTGTGTCCACCTTGGATACCAATATTTCTTCTCTTAAGGAGAAATATGAGCTCATGTCCTCCCAAGTTAAGAGATTTAATAAAAGGGAAAGGACAATTGGATGAATTACTTGCAAACTAATTTCTGGCCATACATCATGTTGGATTTGGTTATGTGGAAGCAAATGCATCCAAATCTCGCACCTCCTATAGTGATGTAACTATAGATTTTGTGAGGCCATCCTCCGGTGCACCCACAAGTCGTGTCAAAAACACTATTGGTAGCAAACCTACCAAGAAGGTCACCACTTCACAATCTCTTCCTTTTGAAAAGAAACCCACTAAGGGTGGAAACCAAAAAAGAGGTCATGCATATTTGTACACTAACTTTCATCCACGTAGGAAATCTCCTACTTCACAAGTGGACACTAACGACACTTTTTATGCTCCACACCCACGGACATGTGTAAACCCACATATGAGAAATACTCATGAACATGCCCCTACACGTTCATATGCTCATACGCATCATTCTTCCATGTATGCTCATCCACCTCATGTTATGATGCTCCATTTGTTGCATATAACATGCATGCTCCATATGTTGCATATAACATGCATGCTTCTAAGTTTGCATACAACCTATATATGTCCAATGCTTATCACCTCCATCTTCATATGCTAGAACTCATGCTCCTAGGATGCATGCGCCACATAGAACTCAACCAAATGTGTATGCAACTAGGAAAAGGACACCCAAAACATAGGGGTCCTAAGAACACTAGCATAATTGATATGAATGCTTATGTTGACTCCTATTTTAATGATGTATTAAAAAGTGGTAATTATGTTGGAAAGCGAAAGTTCACTTGGACTTGGCTTCCAAAAGGCTAATCCCCTTGGACCCAACAAAGCTTGGGTATCATCAACATTTCTTAGTTTACCTCTTTGACAAGAATCACAAAAGTTTTTCTTACTAAAAACAATTTTCGGAAAACCTTTTGCTAGATCATGCTTAGCTAACTTATATAAGTGCTTAAAATGAACATGACCAAAATAGCGATACCTTAACAGTTGTTCATTTGTATTAGCAACTAAGCAATGTTCTATGGGTACTAGTGGCACTTGCCATTTTCTAGGAATTCCCTAGTTTCTTGGTTTTCCAAGAAACAGAACTCGATACATTGTCCACGACTGAAGCAGATATATTGTCGTGGGTCTTGCATGTGCACAAGTTCTTTGGATAAGACACGCACTTAAAGACTATGGTGTCAATTGTGATAGTTGTCTTATCATGGTTGATAACCAAAGTGCAATTTGTCTTTCCAAGAATCCGGTACATTACTCACGTACCAAACACATAGATGTGAGACACCACTTTATTAATGATCATGTAGCTAAGAAGGACATCATCTTTGAGTACATTGAAACCCAAAAACAAATCGCCAACATCTTCACTAAACCTCTTAAAGAAGATTCATTTGTGAGGTTGCATGGAGAATTAGGGATTATGGGTGAATCTGAATTATAAGAGTTCATACTTTCATGTTATATCATGTTTGAACTCATATCATCAGTTTACTTCTCTTGTTTTGATAAACTATATATTTCTCATATATTTTTTAAGAGATGTATTTGAGATTTTGATGATTTCGATTGTTTGGATTAGTTTACGTGATTTGTACGTTAATCTATAATATTTTGATATTTATTTCTTGATTACATTTGTGTTAGAGTATAGGTCCTAGGGTGAGTTGTCTCAATCCTCTGGATTTTAACCTCACTGTGCATTTTTTGGATCAGGACAGACGACTGTCATTCCTTCGACAGTTGGCTGCCCAACTCAATCTCTCTTACCGCAGATTGAATTTTTTGCACATGCTACTGATGAACATTTTCCAGGTGACTGTCTTTGCGACAGGCAGTCGCAAGTTGGTCATCAGGCACCTGTCCAAATCTTGAGATGTCTCTGTTTTATCAACACATTTTTTGATTCACTGTCAGACAACTGTTATGTAAGTTACAGTCGACTGTCTCTTCGACAGGCGACTGTTAGTTACTCAACATGTGACTGTCTGTCAACCCAAGCCAATCTCTATCCTATCTACCAGTCGACTGACGGTTTTACATCAGTCAACTGTCATCTTCTGTGGCGGTTCGTTAACTCGATCTGAGCCATCAATCTGTCGATCTAACGGCCTAGATTCATCTTAACCCCTTCTTATAATCTCGAGGGCCGTCGATTTGGTCGGTAATTTCTCTCTCATCCGACTCGACTTCCCTTGTCTCCTCCCTTCAAATTTCCAACCGTTTAAGTCGATTCGAAGCTCCATCCACCGATCTCACTTCCCAATCATTCGATTGCAAGTTCGGTTCTCTCCTTTACCATCGATCGCCGTGGATAAGGTATCTTTCTCCGTTGTCGTTCATGCTTGTGTTACTTTCGTTTCTTTTGATTCGTGCAATGGCTCCCAAGAACAAAGGGAAGGCCGTTGTTTCTAGACGACCTAGGAACCCTAAGCCTAGTACTGTCAAAACCGAGAAACCATTTAAAGCCCGCACCAAGCATCTTGATCCTCCCACCAATGTTTCGGCCTTCGACTACACTTCTTCTTCCACCGAGGAAGAAGACTTCATTGAGCCTCTCCTGAAGCTTCTGCATAGACCCATTGGTGTTAGCATCAATGAGCCTATCGCTGAGGCTGAACATACTCGGGTGGCTGCTGACACCCACCCCGAGTCTATTCCCACTTCAACCCAAGGCCAAAATCCTACCACGCCTCCTCTTGCGGATCCCCTTGTTCCCATTTGACGAGACGATGCTTGTTTGGCAAAATTTCATGCCATACTAGGGATCAAGCTCCTCCGTGAGCGATTCATTGTGTTTCAGGCCTTTACAGCTAAGAGACTTTCAGAGATTCTCACGTCGACCCATTTGGGTGATCTTTTTTGTTTCTCTTATGTGGACTCCCCTCGTGCATATCCCTTCCTTGTCAAACTATTTTATACCAACAGCATTCGCGGTGAGTATGTTGACACGGGTGAGATTGCCACATTTGTTCAGGAGACCCATATCATACTTGACCCTACTCTCATAGGAACCATTCTTTGGATTCCCTCTAGTGGCTACTGACGAGCATTTATATTCTATATATTCACGCACATCTTCTTTGTGATTTCCGTTGATTTCCATCGTTTAATACCCGTTCTTTCGAGTTTTTTGTATCTTTTCACTTTCTTCATGTTTTTGTGCGAATGCAGGAGATTTCCAGCGTTGGGGACGTAAAAAAAAGATATAATGAGTCCCCAGAGCAACCGGAGGAGTCACGCACGATCCAGAGGGCCAAACGACGAATAAATCCATATTTCAGCCCTCAACCGATCGGGTGGACACAGCCACCCGATCGGTTGATGCACGCGTATCCTACCCGGACGACAACTAAAGAAGAGTAGCAGCTCACCCGATCGGTTCCGCGATCGGGTGAATCAACAAACTCTCTGTCTGAATGTGCTAAATTCCAACCGATCGGGTGACATCTCACCCGATCGGTTCATCTGTAGCCAATTCTCCCAAAAGACGACCTGAAGAGCTCAACCGACAACCCGCTCTCTCCAACTGCTTGGGCAGTGCGCCCGGTTGAAGATCTTCAAAGCTCTCACTCGATCGGTTGACTCATCAACCGATCGGGTGGCGATTTTTCTGCGGGTTTGGACCCGAACCATTAGGGTTTCGAGGTGGGGCTCTACATACACGAGGTTGGCCGACTGAAAGGGGATCTTCTTCAGTTTTTAGGGCTTTTTCAGCCCCTTTGCTGGGGGGCTTATGTTAGTTTAGATTAGGTCTTTTGATCAATATATCTTGTATTGGATTGAAGATTCAAACTCAAGATAAGTATTTCTTTCTCTTATTTTCCATTGTTTTGTATTGTTTTCATTTTGCTCAATGGTGAATGTGTGTTTGTCATTTTTATTGCTTTCTTTTATGTTCTTCACCATTGAGTAGCTCTTGATGAACCCTAATACGGGTTAGGGTAGGATTGATGCTTGGAAAACTAGGTTTGACTTGATTGCATGGCATGTGTTTGATGAATTGTGTCAATGGGGATTTCTAGCAATCTGGATCCAATTCGTACGGCAACACACTAGTTGTGTTGGGGATTGGGTTCCTGTGTCTTGTCCAGTCAAGATCCGCTTTGATGTATTGCTAGAAATCACATTCGACCTATTTGGCCATTAGGGTTACGCGGAGGTGTTTCATTGTCATTGGCGGAAAAAAGACCGCCTCTGACCGTCGGGCCATGGGGGAATAAACTTGGCGGTTGACTCCCTAGCCACAGCTCACACCCCTAGTGTTGACATTGAATCCTCGCGTGTGGGAACGGCTTGGACGAAGTGTTGGGAGTTTTCATTGTGGCCTTAATGCTCCCGGTTGTGGAAGGTGTTAATGGACATGGGAATGCCCACCGTCCAGAACCGGGTAGGCCTAGCGTACTAGGCACCGACCGGAATATCGGGCCATGGACGCTATGTACCACCTTTTGGGGCAATGTCTCACCCTGGGTCAAGTCAAATGCCAAGTTTCATGAATACTCTAGCCCGTGTTAGCGGGGATTCATTTCGTGTCTTTTTATTTCTTTCTTTTATTTCTACACTTCCACCCATATTGTCTGCGTAGCTAGCACACAACCTAGGCGAGGCTAGTAGCCATTCAAGCCATCCACCTCCCTGAGTTCGATAAACCCGCACCCTACACTAACCGTGCACTTGCGGTAAAACGACACCGTGCCCAAACCGTAAACAGGGCGCTGGTCAGCTACTTACCTGCTGATTTCTCCCTCTCAGACGTTGGAGACAATGTTCAAACTGTCCTTCAGGAAAAGTTCACTGTGATCCCTTCCTACCTCTCTTCTTGCATCAGGACTTCCACGTTCTCTGTTAGAGGTTGGGCTGTTCACCTTGTGGTGAAGTCCAACTTCTTGCTGAAATATGGCTCCTCTGATCATCCTTCTCATGAGATCCTCCGTTCTACGTATGGTATTTTCTCTTGTATGTCTGTGAACTGGGTCGGAGTCCTCCTTGATTGGATGGACAAGGTCGAGTTCACTACTGTCTCCTCTCACATTCCTTATGGTGGAATCGTCACTTTAGTCTTGCGTCATTTCGGGATCGATGTGACTCCATATGAGCCCATGCCCCTTAGCCCTCTTCTCGATGATTCTGCAAAGTCGAAGTCCTCTTCGGCTCTGCAGACGGTAAAAAAGAAGATGTAGTCTTCTTCTGCTCTGTCTTCATCCACCATTCCACCATCTGATCAGCCCTCTTCCTCTGATGCACCCTCTCGCGACTTATTGGCCGAGAAGGTATCTGGTATCTATGAGTTGTTTCATTTTCTGTTCCAGAATCAGGGCATTCCTTTCCCTGATCATCTCAGATCTTTTGTAGCATTTCCTCAGCCTTCTAAGCCTCCTCCTCCGGTCGTCACTGAGATTTTAGAATATTCTGTTTTCATTGCTCCTGAGCCTGTTGCTTCTACGGCTTCTCAGGATGTTTCCTCTACTATTACTACTGCTCCTCTTCCCGAGGTTTCTTCGGTTGATCCAGGGGCCCAGGAGTTCCAAGTTATGTTGGCTACTCCGGTTCAATCCTCAACTGCTGATGTGAATTGACACTCCACGGAGACTACTCACCCTTAGGCCTAGATTTATTTTGTTAGGGTTGAGAGTTTGAGTGTCAGTTTGTATCTTGATTTGTTTTAAGTTCTGAATTATGGTGTTGAATGTATGACGATCATGTTATTGGATGTACATGTAGTTGGAGTTGTATTTTGTACTCCATGTATCTAGTGACTGTGTGTGTGTGTGTGGGGTTGGGGGGGGGGGGGGGACTGATAGGCTGCGCACATTGCGCATCATGAATCCCGTGCGAAATCCTCCGCGAGCCGTCGATTCTCATCCTACGGCGCTCGTCGTTTCAGCCCGCGTTTGCTGAAAAAAACCGGTTCGTTCGATGAGAAAAAAAACCCAGCACCGTGGAGAGTATATCTTCGAAACAGGACACCAATCACAATGAACTAAACAAGAAAACCCCAGCACTCAATCCCTTCGTGCGATCATCCCTTCGTACGATCGACAACCGAAACTCCCTTTGTCGAACGAGAAACCCACCGGCCCTTGCAGCTCCTCCCTTCGATCGATCGAGGCTCCTCGCTTCATGTGCTCGAGAGACCCCAAAGCCCTTGCGCCTCCCTTCGTCGATCGAGAAACACCCTTGTCATAGCATCTCCCCCCTTCGATCGACCAGGCTCCTCGATTCGTGCGTTCTAGAAACCCCAAAGCCCTAGCGCCTCCCTTCGTCGATCGTGAAACGGCCCCGCCATAGCAGTGCCTCCCTTCGTCGATCGGGAAACACCCCCGCCATAGCAGCTCCTCCCTACGATCGACCAGGCTCCTCGCTTCGTGCGCTCGAGAAACCCCAAAGCCCTAGCACCTCCATTCGTTCAAACGAGGCTTCTTCCCTTCGATACTTCATCTTGGCCGTCACCTCAGCCGTCTTCTTGTTGCTTATACTAATCTGGTAGCCTCTGCAAGGTGGGAACTTTAATCGATGATTTCCACTTTTTTGGTCTTTTACAGATCATTAATGAATATTGCAGTTTCAAATCACTGCCATAAACCAATACATTGTGTAAAAACTATTGAAGTCCCTAACAATATGTATTGCAATCTGCTGTTACTTTTGCAAAATAACTAGAATGAATATGGTGAACATCGACATTCCTTGGAGGTTCTATACATAAATCCAAAGAACCATAGATCTAATCAAAAAAGTATGATCTATTTTAAGGGCTTAAATTTAACAAAGAAAGTAATCAGTAAGCCAAAAATTTTCATTCTACTTGTAGTTTAGAAAGTAAAAATAGAGAAATTTGTTGGAGTCAAAATAGAGATATTTGAAGAGAATTCTAATCAAAAAAGTATGATCTATTTTAAGGGCTTAAATTTAACGAAAAAACTAATCTATTAATCAGTAAGCCAAAAATTTTCAAATAGAGAAATTTGTTAGAGAAAATTTTCAAATAGAGAAAATAGACTAATCACTAATCTGTTAATCTAGTTGGAGTTTAGAAAGTAAAAATAGAGAAATTTGTTGGAGTAAAAATATAGATATTTGAAGATAATTCTAATCAAAAAAGTATGATCTATTTTAAGGGCTTAAATTTAACGAAGAAACTAATCTATTAATCAGTAAGCCAAAATTTTTCATTCTAGTTGGAGTTTAGAAAGTAAAAATAGAGAAATTTGTTGGAGTAAAAATAGAGCTATTTAAAGAGAATTCTAATCAAAAATGGATGTTCTAATTTAAGGGATTAAATTTAACGAAGAAAGTAATCTATTAATCAGCAAGCCAAAAAATTTCATTCTAGTTGGAGTTTAGAAAGTAAAAATAGACAAATTTGTTGGAGTTATAATAGAGATACTTAAAGAGAAGCAGTGAGGTCTTGTTTTACCTTTTATGTGATACTGTTCAAGAAGACATTTGTGGGTGATTTATGTGCATGTGTAGTTTTATAACACAATTAATGTTGAGTCTTTTTTATAAGGTTTTGTACTGTTATATACTTACTTTGACTATTGTGGCCAACATTGCATGCTCATTACGGCATTTTGCATGCAACATATGTATCTTTCACCATTTTGTGTGATATTCTTTTTTTGGATAAAGTCTATGCTTTATTACTTATTACATGTTTTTCTCTTGTATGTATATGTGCACATTGATAGTTGGCACTTAATACTTTGTTATGTTATTTTATTACAGCTTATTTTTTTCTGTAAGTGTCACGCCCCGCTTCCCAAAATGGACGGAAGCGAAACGTGACGAGGCCTGCTTAGGCCAGAGCTTCAGAAGCTCGGACCCAATAAGCGTCTGTAGAGGTACCATTTTAAAAGATTTTCAGGTTCTTGCATTAATATAGTTCGAAACAACAGAAAGTACGGAAAGGAAGATGCATTCATTACATAGAGATATAATATCCAACTGGTACAAGGTCTAAAAGAAGCCTAGGCATGGCAACAAAAGATTTAAAGACAAACCTAAAAGTAGTACCCTCGGAAAGTGGCGACAAAAAGACCTCAAGGTCTGGTCCTTGTCAGGTACGCACTCTGGTGACGATGTCCTCGGCTCCACGTACTCTAGTAAGTCTGCCTCGTCGACGTACTCTGGCTCAACACCTGACGTACATCACCAAAAGAAGGAACTGTACGTCAGGTCATGTCTACAAAAAGGGGTTAGACCAAACTGCAAGTGTACCGAACTTTAAACAACGGTTTACTGGTTGATTAGCATGCTGTGGTTATAACAGAGTAACACAACAGGAAGTAACGCAGCAGGAAAGTAAAACGGGACAAGTAGTAGTCGTAGCGTGTGCTACCAAGTACGGGACTAACCTAAAGGTGTCAGGACAAGACGGAACTAGACAAGACAAGACAGGACACGACACGACTGACAGGACTAGTAAAACACGAAGGGTTCACGCCTTACGGTTCGAGGGGGATCAGACCCTCTAACCGTGCGCACGCTCAACCCTACCCCAAAACCCCAGAACTCAGGACAGGAAGCACGTAGATCACTTTCGCAAGGAAAGCACCTGAAACGCCCGTAGGCTTTTTGTATCACGGAGATCACTTCCGCTCGGGAAGCATCTGAAACGCCTGCAGGCTTTTTGTATCACGGAGATCACTCCCGCAAGGAGAGCATCTGAAACGCTCGCAGGCTTTTTGTAACACGGAGATCACTCCCGCAAGGAGAGCATCTGAAACGCCCGAAGGCTTTTTGTAACACAGTGACAAGACACGACCAGTGTGTATAACAGTGACAAGACACGACCATTGTACGGGAGAGTTATTCTAGGGTGTCCATACGCACGCACACACATGTTAGCCCTATGATGTCAAAAATTGTTGTTGTCAGGCTCAGACTTCGTCGTCAAGTCTAAGTCGTCAGGGTGACCCAGACGCTATCATTTCACGTCTGGAATCTAAACACTCACAGTCTAACAGTTCTAACAATCTAAGACCAAAGCACGGTCAAAAACGCAAGTGGGTTCACTTGCCTGAAACGGCGAGTGTGACGTCCTCTCGAAGCGTCTCGTCCAAGTGTCTCGTCCGCAGAAGTCCGTCTGAAATATCGCCACGGCGACGTGTCAGGTCTCAAATTCATCAAATCCTATTAGGTTTCGTTTCTAGGTTTTCGGGACTATCCTATTCGTCAATAGTCACTTTTTGATGTTTCAGCCTAATCGACGATCTATCCTATGTGCACAGTTAACAAAGTCCATTCGTCAATTTTCTAAGTTCGTACAACGTTTTACAGGTGCTGGAAAATAAATTTAGTTCAAGTTGACGGTTTTTAGTTTAGGGTTCAGTCAGCTATTGTGGGGGTTTCTACGAGTTTCGGGGAACCAACCTGAACCGGAGTTTGTCGAAGATAGGAAGTCGGGTCTGATCGGAGAACTCCTCAGCTTCAGATCTGGTCCTCGCACGATTCTCCAAAAGTTTGAACTTGCGACGAAGGCCTACGACGTGTCGTAACGTCGTAGACGGCAAATCCGCGAAGTAGCACGTCCAAGTGGGGCCCACAGCAGTGCTAGGGGTCAATGGGGGACCCACAACACCTCTGGAGAACTTGGGGGCCCACCACAAGAGTTGGTGTGGGAGAAACCAACTTGCGACGAAGTTCTGTCGGTCGGGCACGGTCGGTGCGGGGGTTCCTCTCGGTCAGACCGAGAGATGGCTTCGGTCGGGCGCTGATGCAGCGCAGCGGGGGCGTTGCAAGGCGGGCGCTTCGGTCGCAGCGGGTCGGTGCGGAGATTCTCGTCGGTCGGGCGCTTGGGCGAAGCTTGCAGCGGAGCGGGGTGCGGAGCGCTGGCGGGTGCGGAGCGGCCTTCGGTCAGACCGACGGGGCGGGTCGGTCGGCGCTTGGCGATGCGGAGCGGTGCAGAGCGGTGCCGATGCGGGGGGAGCTCTGCACCTCGGTCGGAGCGGGGCGACAGCGGGGGGGGGGCGATGCAGCGGTGCGCTGCAAGCGGCGATGCGGGGAGCGGCTCCGGTCGTACACTAGGATTTGCGGGGGTGAGCTCCGGCGTGCACTGGGCGATCGTCGCAACGTTGCGACGAACGTCGGGAAGGTGTTTTTGACGGCTAGGGTTTGTGTAATGCGAAAATAACCTATCCTAGGGCTAATATAAATAGGTTAGAGCTAGGGTTAGGGTTTGAGTTAAGAAAAACGTAATTAAAATAATAAAAACAATTAATATAATTTAAAATTACTCTCCTCTCCCTCACGCAAGATGGGGGCGGCCAAAAATTCTGAGATTTGGTCTAAAAATTCTATAATACGTTATTATGATATAGAAATTTTATTGTAATTAAAACTCTTATAAAAATAGGTTTTAAAATTATTTAAAACTTTCAAATAAATGGAAAATAGGTCAAATTAAGTCCAAAAATTGTAAAATAATTTTAGGGTGTTCGGGACGACTAAAGAAAGAGAGTGGAGAAGACGGATCTAAATTTCGACGTCGAGAGACGAAACTAAAAATAAAAACGTCTCGCGTCAAAACAGAAAGTCGCGACGTTACATCAAATAAGTTAGTATCGCGGAAGAACGACTCGAGATATATCGTTCCCAAGTTGTTCCACAATCTAATACTTTCAGAGACGATCACGACGACATATCACACAAAACGTTCAAAAACAACTAAAGTCTAAAATAAACACGTGCACGATCAAAAGCACGTGCACGAAGAAGGTACGATATAAACAGGCCGTTACAGTAAGATGGAAAATGAAAGTGAATGTTCCCAGAATGTTGATCATGCCTTGCCATTGGATGGGTTGATTGTGCCAATTGTAGATGATCATCTAAAACCACGGATTGGCATGACTTTCGACACCCTATACGATGTAGAGAAATTTTATAAAAATTATGGATTGGCCGGCGGATTTGATGTCCGTAATAGCTTAACAAATTATGGAGTGGACAAAGTTTTAAAGGGAAAGAGTTATGTATGCTCGAAAGAGGGAAAATCAACTTGCAAATCATTGGATGTTCGACAATGTGGTACAAGTAGAACATATAGTAAGGCTTTGCTAAGAGTAAAATTGGATAAAGAATGTGACAAGTGGCAAGTATTTAAGTTCTGTGAAGAACATAATCATAGTTTCACGTCACCAAGTAGGAAGCATTTGTTGATGGGAAACCGTGAGGTAAGTAGTGCAAAGTAAACTTTGATACGTCAGGTTGGAGAGGTGAACATCCCAACCAACAAGACAATAGCTTTATTTGAAAAAACAAGTGGAGGATTTGATAAAATTGGATGTACCGAGAGAGATGTGAGAAACTATGAAAGAGACTTAAGAGAAGAAAGACGTGGTCACGATGCACAAATGATGCTTGATTATTTCAAGTGGCAACAAGAGCTAAATCCTGCATTTTATTATGCATATGAAGTTGATAATGAGAAGAAATTGACGCATTGTTTTTGGGTGGACAGTATTGCAAGAATGAATTATAAACACTTCGGTGATGTGGTTTCATTTGATGCAACACACAATACAAATTAATATAGATTGGTTTGGGTAGCCTTCGTAGGCCTAAATAATCATTGGAAATCAATTTTATTAAGGTGTGGATTGATTCCAAACGAAGAGGCAATGTCTTTCGTATGGGTATTTACTAAATTGGTAGAAGCAATGGGCCATCCACCTCAAGCCATGGTGACGGAACAAGATCTTGGTATTTGCAAGGCAATTAATACAGTTTTTCCACAAATTCAACATAGGTATTGTCTCTGGCATATTTTGGACAAACTTCCCGAGAAGTTGGGTGCACAGGGATATCAAAAGGAATCCATGGTTCATTTCAAAGAAAATATTTATGAGGCCGATACACCCAATTCATTTGAAAAAAAAGGGAGGAGATTCTTAAAACAAATGGATTGGAAAATCATGAATGGCTAATGGAGATGTATAGAATTCATGAAAAATGGGTTCCTGTATATCATAAACAACACTTTTGGGCAAGAATGTCTACTAGCAAAAGAAGTGAATCGGCTAATTCAATGCTCAAGGGGCATATATCAAGAAAAAATTCGTTGCATGACTTTGTTAACATCTTCCAAAGGGTCTTGGCACGGCAAAGAGAAGGAGAGCTTGAAGAAGATCAACGAACATTAGAGAAGCAACCAAGGTTGAAGACAATGTGATCAATGGAAAAGCAAATGTCTGAAATCTACACAAGTTACATCTTTCGTATTTTTCAAAATGATATCCAACCTAGCTTACTATATAATATTGACATGGTAAAAGATGATGAAATGGAGACTACATACCAATTAAATTTTTATGCTACAGATAACATGAAATTTGTTATATACTCCAAATCAAATAAAATAGCAAGCTGTTCATGTTGCATGTTCGAATTTCAGGATGTGCCATGTAGACATATTTTGGCATATCTTAGAACGACTAATCATGGTGAGCTCCCAGAACAATATATTTTAAAAAGATGGCGTCTGGATGTCAAAAGAAGTGGAGTTGTTTTGAGAGATGAAAATACTAGTGGAGGTGATGCCACATTAAACTTTTTTTCACGATATAGTGAACTAACAAGTTTAGCCCGCGAGATTACTGAAGATGGGGCGTCTTCTAATAAAGTTTATGAGTTTACACGTGATAAGTTGGTTGAGCTGAAGCAAGGTATACAACAGTTGAAACTCATGGATGATGAAGAAAATGGAGAAGATGTGGAAGAAAATGATACACACAAGGCGTCATCTTCAAATATTGTATTTGATCCAAGTCAAGCAAGAACAAAAGGAAGGCCTAAAGAAAAGAGATTGAATCCGATGAGAGAGGTTTGAAAATGTCGACCACGACAATGCAAATCTTGCGGAAAGTGAGGACAGAATCATGATAGCAGAAATTGTCCTCTAAAGTTGACAAGGTAGTGTAGCATTTCTTATATGGTTAAAACTGTTTTTTTTCACTTTGTTTACTTTTGTCGAAAGCTCCTAATAAATATTCATCTTATAAATTTGTGTAGTTCTTCAATGGAACACGATAATATTGATGAAGAAACTTAAGATTCAGACGAAGGTAATGCTATCTCTAATTTAAAGTATTATCTAATTCGAAGTATTGTAATTAACTTCACAAATTGTAATTGTTTTTTAAGATAATATCATCTCTATTTCATGAGGAGCGACGACTCTTTTGTCCAATGTATATGCATGAGGAGCGACGACTGTAATTGTTTTTTCAGATATTTTTAAGCTGGATTTTTTTGCAGTACGATATATATGTGTGACAACATTTTGGCAATGTCTACAGGTAGGAAAGATGAGAGGGGAGTATGGCAAGCTGAACAAAGTAGAGATGAGCATCTGGGAATGCTGCGAGCTGCTGAACGATTTTGTTGATGAAAATGATCCTAATCTTGACGAGCCGCGGATTGAGCATTTGTTGCAGAGCGCCGAAGCAATTTGTCGATGACAGTGATCCTGATCTTGATGAGCTGCAGATCGAGCATTTGTTCTATGCAGCTGCAGATCTACCATAACTTGAGTTAACATGAATATAGTAGTTGTTAACTCTACCAAAACTTTCTGTCCTTGAACTGACATTAATGAAACTTCTGAATTACTTTAGATCTAATTCATACGCATTTTAATGCAAGGAACTTCATATTCACTAAATTTTGGGAGTTCAAATGTTCACTTAATCCACTTAATCATGGTAGTTGTTCACGGTAACCGATCATGGATGCAATTTCATATTAGTAAATGTATTATTCCTTTAACATATCATGCACTCCTTAATTGATTACAAAAACCTCATCTCTTTGTGAATATGATTCAGAACTGCTTGTAGTTGAAATATACATTTTTATCACTGCAATTATCTGCATTGATACCCATCTGCAGCGTGATCAAGATGACATGGTTGAATTTGTGAGGAACACACCACCAGAGTTCAAGGAGTACTATATACAAATGCAGGCAGCAAAGAGAAGCCAGGCTCCTCTTCCTTCACAAGTAAATATTATTTCTATTGCCTTTTGTTTTCTTGACTTATTTTTAATCACTCTTAGGATAAACGTATAGACCAATACTTGAGAAGCAATATTGAGTATCTCCATTTTCAAACACTTATTTTTTGGGTCTCATTTCCATTTTTATTCATTTGCCTCTGCTCATATCTTATTTTAAGTTCTGAAGGTCAGCGATGATCGAGTAATACTTGACAAAACAGCCGGTGATCAAGTTTCTAGTTGGAAAAGAAACAGGGGCTTCACAGAGGAGGCAGTGATAGATCATGTTTGCTCTGGACATACCTGTTCTTACACCAAAATTAGAGATGTTTTATCTGTGAGAAGGCTGGTCAAGTGCATGTTAGGAATAATTCTTTCGTCATGATATTGTTAGCATAAAATATCCATGTTTGATTTTTGCGTATATGCATTTGCAGTCTGTGATGATACATGTCAGGAACTTGTATTGGACCAATCCAGTGGGCTTATGCTTTGCACAGTTTCTGGTCAGTGTTTTGATAGATGGCTAGCTAAAAAGAGGAATCAGATACGGTTGGTATTAATTGCGTTAACATAGAGTTCTTCCGTCTTTCTTTCCAAAACAATGTTGTGGACCTTTTTAATAGCTATTGACTATTTCCATTCATGAATCTTCACGTTCCTAATGATGCATTTCTTAAATATTCAGGAGCAACAACAAGCTGAAAGCGGTGCTCCTGATGAAGCATCAGAGCCTTTCATAGGATCTGGTAATAGCTTTTAGTTTCCATGAAAATTGCATCGGCTGAAATTTATCAGGGGGATTATAAAAAATTTAAATTATACCATTTAGATGTTTTACTTCTCACATTTGACAGGCTTGATTCTTCTTTTTATTCCCAAACAGGGAGCACTTGATGGTGGTCTTGACATCCCTCACAGTTTGAAGAGATTTGATGGTGGTCTTGACATCCGACCGAGAAAATGAACTTCCGTTGCAAACAATATCCGAAGAACCGCATGAAAGAGCTAATTCAGATGGCACCAGCGGGGAGTTGGCTCCGGGCATAGAATTGAAGAGCAAAAGAAGGCAGGAGGGAAGGCAACGCGGTGTTGCATACCGATCTTGAGCTTGAGCTTCAGAGAAAGGACACAGAAGACTGGGAGGAGCTGTTTTGTTTAAAGAGTTTGTTTAGGCAGTTGTGTTTTTGGTCCTAGAAATGAGATTGTTTTTGACATACTAAAGGTCATTTTGAATTTTGACTGCAGCTGTTTTAATATGTGGCGTGATTAGCAAGTATGCTTTGTTCTATGCTGATGATTTCTCCCATGCCGACTATCTTGCCATGAATTGCATGGTTGTTTTCGTTGATCCAGTCTCTTTTGGAATGTTTAATTGTTGCTTCATGTTTAATTGTTGATCTTACTGAAGACAAACAAAGACTGCATTATACACAGTCGCCAAACCCTGCTGACCCTGACACCCACCCTGTTGCTGCTTCTAGTCCATGAAACTCAATGTTGACAAACAAAGACTTCCTTACCTACGGAAGACAAACAAAGATCAAAGACGGCATTCTGAACCTTGGTACTTAAGCTGATAAGCAATTATTATACATACAAACAGAATGTTACAAGCATACAAGTTCATTCAGGAGTCTCCTAAAACAGAAAGAAGTCCAATATATATTGATCAATGCACATCCAACATGTAACATCAAATCAACGGTGGATATGGTGATATATAATGACTTATGCAACAGCCGTAATCATTTCACAATATAGAATTCAAAGAACAATTCTCACAAAATCCTGGAACTCTGATTTCCAATCAACAAGTTCTGTTTTAAGGCCCTAATACCTTGGATAAAGACTAATCAAACGATAATATATTATTTCTGTCAAAAAGTACACCAAAATTAAAACCTGAATGATCCATTGAAAATACAGTACTCTGCCTCCATATGCTCACTATCATCAATTCGTTTATACAAAAGAAAAGTTAAAACCAAAAAAGGAATCAGTAGTTGCTAGTCCACCAGAAGTTGCAGAGTGTTTGAGGGTCTGCCAGTTGTCTTGAAAGCAAATAGCGGAACGCAAAGATATTAGGCACCCACTCGATGATTCCGTGAGATCTCCCTTGATCACGTCGAGAGTTACCTGAGAACTCAAGTTTATATCTTTTGAATATGAGTATATGATCCCTGAGAACTCAAGTTTATATCTTTCGAATACGAGTATATAACTTTGGCAGGATTATCTTCTCTTCATTCTTTATACCAACGGTTGACGGAATGTACTCTTCTTTTGCTGCTTGCAGCTGTTGGAACACTCTCTTACAAGAATACAAACGAACCTGAATCGAAAGAAGAACAGTATCTCGGTATGAGACTTACTAACTATTAACTAGGTGGTTTAAAATATTGCATTTAAGTGCAGTTTATGAAACTATGAATTTTGGCCAACACAGCTTTCATTATTTGGTACCCGAGTTGGTAAGCATTTGAATTCATGAACATACATGTCCTTGTTGCTTTGGTTAGCAGAATTGTTCCACCTTCACTGGTTACTCGAGAGCGTTTGCTTTGCTGCAGATATGCAGGCACAATGCCAGTTCTCAAAGCATATGAGTTGCTAATTTCAATAATATGGAATATTGATGCATTCAAGCAAAGAAATAAATTTCAGAATGTTATGAACTCACAAAAACAAAAAAGGTACTGTACAGAATATTAAATAAACTCCACTAAACAAAAATTTTGTAAATTCGTTACCAAGATAAAATCATGAAGTTGAAAGCAATTAAAACCAGCATATTGCTTCAGGCACATATGGAAATGTTAATTGATCCCCTTTGAATTGAAGATCGAACACTGCCCATTATGTTGCGTATCAACACATAAATAGAATCACCATACGCTTTGATGTAAGAATTAGTTGGTTTAATTACCTTCCTACATTCATTAAATTTATAAAAAGGCAGGAAACACAAGTAAAACCCTAACTCCGCTAGTCTAATTGTAATATTAATTATGAAACTAATGTAACACAAAAATTTCCTATTTATTCATGACCACATAGTTAATAGTTATTTAAGCAAAATTTTGCTAATACAATAGTTAAATGCAAAATTGAAATTGAAAATATAGCATTACCTCCCCATTGCATCACAAGTTCCTGCCAGACTACTGCATACTCCGAGCGTGTCAGGCAGATACGGCCCACGGTCATCTTCAAGAACACTCCTGGCTTCCTAGAAAGAAAAAAGTGTCTCCGATGAACAAAAAAACAAATACATAATAAAATGAACTCAAGGTTTGAGCAACCAACCAAATGAAACACAGTATATTATAGTCTATGAAACACATGTATAAACAAAATGATATGATTACAAAGCTTATGGTACTTGCGTTGACTGTGATAACCGGGGGAAATATGATGAGACAAAATGCCAGACCAATTGTGGGGAGGCCTCTCAAAGATGGTATCACGTCACACGCCCATGGCTATACCCAACTGGCAACCGGGGGATTTCTATGGTAAAAAGATCGATGGGGAGTGCACGTGCTGATATTTCCGAGTGGCAGCCATCGATGAAAAACTGGCATACAAAAGACTATGAAAGATCAAGGGTCCATCTATCTTGTGGTACTGTGCAGAATATGACAGCGGTAAAATTTGCTAGCTTTGGTACTCCAGATGGAGTTTGTGGCAGCTTCTCAGAAGGCAGCTGCCATACCCACGAGTCATATGATCCCTTTGAAAAGAAATATATTGGCAAGGAATCATGTGCGGTAACAATAGTTCCTGAAGTTTTCGTAGGAGACCCATGCCCTGGAACAATGAAGAGGATCGCCGTTGAAGATGTTTGTGAATAATGGCATTAATCGATTCGAAGATTAACAATCAATTGGTTTAAATTTATAAGTAACGAGAGAGAGGATGGGGGGATTTGTGTATGAATTTGATAAGTAAATGGTTTGAATTTAAGATTATTCAATTAATTCAAAGTATCCAAACTAAAAACAGTGGAATTTGTGTGATCCTGTTTTCTGTTGACTTCCATATAAATACTCAAGAGATCAATCTTGGTGACCTCCTCGTGTGGCAAAATGATTTGATCATCTCACAAGCCTCTGATAACATGGTATCCGGAGCTCCGAAAAATACACTCACCCAATTCTTCAAACCAATCACAGTGCATATATATAAAAAAGAAACCCACATATAATTCAAAACATCTAACGCAAGGTGAAGAACGCTCACCAGATGACAAGGAAAAATCGAGGAGTCAAAAACTCTAACGTGCTACCGATGGAGGAGGACGGGCTGAAGCGAGGGAATGAATGAGAAAATGAAAGACAATGATGAAGAACAAAGTCGATAAGAACTCACCTGTTGCCGAAGGAGGAGGAAGATCGGGTTGGGGATTTCAAAAGCTTGGAACAAAGAAACGAGAGGTTGGGGTTTTCGCACGAAGAGAGGCGGAAGGGTGATCGCACGAAGGGGAGGCGTTGGGGGCTGAGGAAGTCCTCGATCGGCACACGTAGGGGGAGGCGACGGCCAAGAGGAAGTCTCCATCGGACGAAGTGATGCACTAGGGCATTGGGGTTTCTCGAGCGCACGAAGAGAAGAAGCCTCGTTCGCACAAATGGAGGCGCTAGGGCGTTGGGATTTCACGAGCGCACGAAGAGAGGAGCCTCGATCGCTCGAATGGAGGCACAGGCGTTGGGGTTTCTCGTGCTCACGACGAGAGGAGCCTCGATCGCTCGAAGGGAGGCACAAGCATTGGGGTTTCTCGAGCTCGTGAAGTGAGGGTCTGCGGCTATTTTTTTGGGTTCAGAGCGACGGAACGAAGGGGTGACAACTGAGCCGGGTTTTTTCAGCGAGAGCTGCTTCAAAGACGCGAGCCGTTGGATCAGATCTGATGGCTAATGTTACATTTCGCACGGAATCGCGTTTGCGCACTGTGCGCAGCTGATCACTCCCATATATATATACTAGCTGTGCCCTCGGTTCATTTAAAATATCATCCCTCAAAATCTTGACTCCCCTAATTTAAAACAAAAATCAATAATTAAAGCACTATACTTGTTATATAATTTCCCCTAAAAATTTTAGTTCCATTCAAAATTTAGTTCTCCCATAAAATTTAGTCCACCTACAATTTTAATCTTCTAGATTTAACTCGTGTCCTAAATGCACTATTCATTTAAAATACCCCCCTCAAAATCTTTGATCACTTAATTCTAAATGAACATTGTTACGTCTATTTGACCGAGACCCATAAAGCACGAGCCCAAGAGCCCGACTACTGGTCAAAAGCCCATCGGCGTCCTCAAAGCCCATTCGACAAAGGCCCTACAAGGGACCTTCTCGAACGTCGATCTGACCCGGCCCCAATAACCCGTTGGTCGCTCGCCCACTCCTGCGAAAACCACTCCCCCGGACGCGCGACCACTAAATAGCGATAATGGGGAGGTGCTGGCATGGCGGAGAGAGCGGCGGCGAGGGGGGACTGATGGGGCACGATCAATGGCGGGCGTGGGACGTGGGCCGGAGGCAATCAAGCGGGAGCTCTATAAAAGGGCCAGGAAGACGACGAAGAAAGGGACCGCATCTCAGGTAACTAAACCTAAGGTACTCCATCAACGACCTCGTTCCCCCAATTCATCTCCTTCCTCCCCCGCTCGCGCCGAGAGACGCCGTCACGATCTCCTCACGAGTCGGACCGTCTCCGCCGGGCCTCCTTTCTCAGATCTCTATCTGACTTAGGCATCGGAGGGGATTTGGCCGGAACCAAGGTCCGGCCCCCTGACGAGCGTTCTCGTCTGCGCAGGTGGACAGCAGATCAACGGGCCGAGGCTACCCCTCGCCCCTCTCCGACCACTCGATCAACCGGACAGTGAGGCTTCCCCTCACCGTCAGCCTGCCGTGGCCGAGCACGCCCTACCGAGGCCGAGCGTCCTAATCGGGTCCGAGACTCTCCCTCGCCACCCGTCGGCCGTGCATCTACCCGGGCGACTGAGGCTACCCCTCGTCCCCCTACCAGCCGAGGCCGAGCACACCCGTCCGAGGCCGAGCGTCTCAACCAGGGCCGAGGCTTCCCCTCGCCCCTTCTGCACCGATTCGAAGCCCCCGAGGGACCCAAAGCGGGCCCCTTGACCACGTTGACCGGGCTCTCCACGGTCAACGCATTGTAGTGAGAAAACACTCTGAAACATCTGGCGCCGTCTGTGGGAACCGAAGATCATCCCACGAAGCAGAAAACCACACCAACAATGGCACGAGCCAGCAATGGAAGGAAGCGCATGACCCCCATCCCGGAGGAGGAGAATTGCGCATCCAATGGCAACCCCGAGGACACGCACGTCGACGGCCACCCCGCCCACTCAATCAAAGAGACCGGCGGCTCAGAACTAGCCACACAGGGACAGCTCCGTGCCCTGGCTCAGGAGACCAACGCGAGCCTCCAGACGTTGGTCGCGACAGTACAGCAGCTTGTCGGCCCCGCGCCGTCCGACGGGGGCGCGTTGAACGATAGACACCGATGGGCGGGGGGTCCCCCGCACTTACGGTCCGCGGTGGTCGACGACCACGGGACCCGGAAACCGAACACAGAGCGTCGGTTCACGCGGTCCGGCTCCCGTCAGGCGAGGTCACGTGCCTCCTCGCCCTATCGTGAAAGGAGCCGGAGAGAGACTGAAGGGACGAACGGCGAATCGATGACGGCATCGTCTCGTCGATCACGGTCGTCCCACCGCAGGAGAAGCGAACGACACCACTCAAGAGACCGATCACGGCGGAGCAGGAGCTCCCGCAGGAGGAGTCGGGAGCGTCGGGTCAGCCCGACCCCCAGCGTGGCGAAGGCTGCGGAGCCGGCCCCACCGGCGCCGGTGCTACCTCCACCCCCGCTCGAGCCGGAAACATGCGAATACCGCATCCCTGGAGGCATCCACGGGGACCGGTGTCCCTTATCGCGGAGAATAACCGACGCCCGGGTCCCCTCCCGATTCAGGATCCCGGTGCTGGGAAAGTACGACGGAATAGGAGACCCGGCACACCACGTGATGGATTACGAGGGGGACATGGCCTTCCAGGGAGCTGACGATGACCTGCTCTGCCGGGGCTTCTATTCAACCCTCAGGGGAGCGGCGAGGATCTGGTACCACAGCCTGCCCGGCCGCTCCATTGACAGTTTCGAGCAACTCGCCCAGTTGTTCTGCAAACAGTTCATGGCGGGGAGGCTGATCAAACCTGGTCCTGAACATCTGTTCAACATAGTGCAAGGCCCGGCCGAGCCACTCCGACAGTTCATGCGCCGCTTCAATGCGGAAAGGCTGAATGTGAACAACCCACCCGACCTGGTGGTCCAGACGGCTCTTAAGAAAGGGCTTCGCCACAGGGGCCTTAAGAAGTCCCTACACACCGACCCCCCAAAGGACCTCCCCGGGATCATGGCGAGGGCCGAACGCTTCATGCTGACCGAGGAGGCCTTGGCCGAGGATGCGGGAAAAACCGCTTGAGGGACCAAGCGTGGCGACGGCGGACGAGCTAGCCCCGAAGGGTACCGGACCGAGAAGAGGCAGAGGAACAGGCAGCGGGGAGAAAGCGCGAGGGACACCACCCCAGACGCCATTCTCGCCCAAGTACAGAAGGAAGAGCGAGCTGATCGCCCCCCACCGAAGGCTAAAAGAGGCGGGAAGAACCGGGAGAAGTACTGTAAGTACCATAAGGACGATGGCCATGACACGGAAGATTGTTGGCATCTGAAGAAGGACATTGAGAAGCTGATGAGCCGAGGGCACGCCAGGAATCAGGCCGACGAGCCGGCCTACGGAGAAGAGACCTCCGCACAGCCAGACAAGGGGAAGAAGATCAACACCCTCCAAGGCCCCCTCCGCATCATAGAGTAAGCAGGTGACGTCTCCCCCCCCGGTGGCAGCCTAGTATGAGGGAGTTATCTAGTTTTACATCCCTCTGTTTAAGCTTCATTTCCTTTTTTCCGTTTCCTCCAAATGTACCGGTCTGACAGGACTCATGAGAGTACAAACACATTCTTTTTATTGTCTTTACTTAAAATCCCGACGGAGTTGACATGTCGCCAATAACGCAAAAGGCCGGGGACCACCGCCTCACTGGAGGAGGAAGAGGAGCTTTGCCCTCGCCGACCGACTCCAGCACTCATAAGTCTGGGGGCAATTCCCCCAGTAGACGCGGATGCTGACCAGCCCTAAGCCGAGGAGCTCTGCCCTCGCCGACCGACTCCAGTGCTCATAAGTCTGGGGGCAATTCACCCAGCGGACGCGGATGCTGACCGGTCCTAAGCCGAGAAGCTTTGCCCTCGCCGACCGACTCCAACACTCATAAGTCTGGGGGCAATTCCCCCAGCAGGCGTAGATGCTGATCGGTCCTAAGCCGAGGAGCTTTGCCCTCGCCGACCGACTCCAGAGCTCATAAGTCTGGGGGTGATTCCCCCAGCAGACGCGGATGCTGACCGGTCCTAAGCCGAGGAGCTTTGCCCTCGCCGACCGACTCCAGAGCTCATAAGTCTGGGGGCGATTCCCCCAGCAGACGCGGATGCTGACCGGTCCTAAGCCGAGGAGCTTTGCCCTCGCCGACCGACTCCAGTGCTCATAAGTCTGGGAGCGATTCCCCCAGCAGGCATGGACGCCGACCGGTCCTAAGCCGAGGAGCTTTGCCCTCGCCGACCGACTCCAGAGCTCATAAGTCTGGGGGCGATTCCCCCAGCAGGCACGAACGCCGACCGGTCCTAAGCCGAGGAGCTTTGCCTTCGCTGACCGAATCTAGCGCTCATAAGTCTGGGGGCAATTCCCCCAGCAGGCACGGACGCCGACCGGTCCTAAGCCGAGGAGCTCTACCCTCGCTGACCGACCCCTGCGCTCATAAGTCGGGGGAGAATCCCCAACGCCGGTTTCGTCCATTCCCAAGCCAAGAACAAGGCGACAACACAAAGCACACAAGAAATCCAAGTAAGTCGATTTCGTTTATAATAGTTAACCCGAGTACAAAAATGCGTCTTATTTACAGGGGATGAAGGCGAAGGGAACACCCTACAAACAATCTACTCGCGACAAATGACCAAACAAACGCTAGATCGACACCGACAAAGCAAAATTGGTTAACAAAAGACCCGGAGTAGGTGACCCAAGCTAACGGCCATGCAACCAGCAATTGTTGGCCGCGGGGCTGAAGGAGATGGCCAGGGATCCATTTCAAGTAGACTGGCCCAAAGCGAAGCGGATGCTTAAAAATTTTGAGGATAAGGCCAGGAGGGACGGCTTAGGGGGCCCGGGCTCGAGAGGACACATCCTCGGGCACTTCGCCCTGCTCGGAGCGAGGGGACTCGATTGGCGGAGGGGCTTCCCGAACGCGCTCCGCACAGTCCCGGAAGGAAGACTGGACGACTTCGACGATCCGGGGGGCGATGATGTCTACATACTTACCGAAGGCCTCCCGGAGAACCTCGAAGATCTTCTTCCCCAGGGTCTCGACGACGCCTTTCTCCACCTCCTCCACGAGCCGCGCCACCTGGCGTCGATCAGACAACTCCCTCTGAAGTTCCTCCCTCTCCAGGCGGAACGACTCCGCCGCTTCCTCAGCCGACTGATGAGCATCCCCCAGCTTTCCCTCGAGGTCACCCACTTGTCCCTCCAACGCAGCCACACGGAGAGTGAGGCGCCGAGACTCCATCTGGGCCTCCATCATGGCCACCTCGGTCGCCCCGGCCCGCTCCTGAGCCCTCATGGAGGACTCCTCCAGCTCCCTCAAGCGGACGGCTCGACATTGCAACTCCACAGCGAGCGCTGAACCCTGAAAAGACGAGACATGGGCTAAGAAGAGGATAAAGAGAAAGAGAGGATAGCAAGATAACCGAACCTGTTGAAGGATCCAGACCAAGGAATCCGACATCTTGTCGGCCGGGATCTTCTTGAGGAGGCTGCGGTCCCGGGGAGGGACGGAGACCTCGGCAACCTGCTGGGCCAGGGCTCGGTCAACAAACATCGAACTCCCAGGGACGACAATCGAAGCCAAGTCGCTCGCCAACAAGGCCCCGACCCCTGGTGATACGGGCGAAGACGCTGCGAGGGGGGTGGCTGGCAAAGCTATCGAAGGATCCCCGGCGGTCGCCACGGGAAGCGCCGAACCTGCCGGAGCGGAGGGATCCACGTCCTCCTTCCTCTTCTTTCCACTGTGGGGCTCCGAAGGCGCCGGAGGGGAACGCTTCCGCCTCGCACCGTCCTCGCCCCCCGGAAGGGGATCTCCAGAAGAAGAGGCGGGAGGCGCGGCCACCACCTTACCCACGGAAGGCTCGGCTGGGTGCACTTCCTCCTCGACGGTCCTCCGAGGCGCCCTTCCCGAGGTACTACCTCGGCTCCGAGCGGCTCCACGACGGATCAGCTCGTCGACGTCACGGACGAATTCGCGGCCGGCCATCCCTGCAAAGGAGACCGAAATCAGGATGAGTCACAGGGCGATCCGGGGATGAAAAAGCGACCTACCCGGAGACCACAAGACGGCCTTCAGGAGTAGATCGTCCAGCAAAGACCAGATGGACTTCATTTCCAAAGGAAGAGCCAACAGAAGCGCAGCGGCTGCCCGGTCGGCATCTGAGAGAACTAACGACGGGCGAGGATGGACAGAACTGCCCCAGCTTGTTAGAATCTGGGCCTCACCCAAGAAGACCACGAAAACATAATCCAAGTTCCAATCCCCTGACCAGCGGGGTAACCCGATCAGTCATTCCCTCCTCGAACGAGCTCGGAGTAGCAGCCATGACCCTGGACCGACCGTCTGGACCTGGTAAAAGTGGAAGAGAAGGGGAAGAGTCGGCTCCAGACCACGGGTACAACAGAGCGTTACGAAGCCCGTCAGTACCGCGATCGAACACGGGGCGAACTGACACAGGGACACTGTGAAATGTTCCATGACCTGGATGAAGAAGGGATGGAGCGGGAAGCGAAGACCCAGGCGGAACATCTCGACGTAGACGCCGACCTCATTGCCCCTCGGAAGGCAAACCTGCTCGTCGACAAATGGAACCCGAACCTCATATGGGAAGCAGAGATATCTTTCCCGGATCTCCGCGGCCACCGAAGGAGGGGTCCTCGACGGCGTACGGAGGACAACCGGGGGCACATTAAGCCGTACGGCAGCCGACGCCACGTCATCACGGGCGAAGTCTGGAAAAAGTTTCTCCTTCCCCTTATCCTGAAGAGAACGACTCCCGGCGGGGGAACCTGATCCCCCTAGCCGGAGCTCACCCCGCCTGGACTCCGAAGGATCCCTTGCCCTTTGACCAGAACCGCCTATCCTAAGGGCAGCCATAAGGTGAAAGCGAGAGAGGAATTACCTTTTTTCGACTGGTCTGGAGAAGGCAAGGAAGCGAAGGCGACAGGAAACTCCGAGTTGTGGAAAGCTTTGAATACCGGGAGAAGCAAGAGAGAAATGGAGATCAACGCGGCTGAGGATTTTATATACCGGGCGCAAGGGTGAATTCGAAGCGGCTGACAAGAACGCGTGGCGGGCTTCGAATAACTGGCGGCGTTTCGAAACCAGCGCCAGTCGAAGTCCAATCGATCCGCCTCATCATGACCCGCATTTATGGCCTCGCCTCGATTGAAGCGCCGCTCGGAATCCCAGGAGACACAACGGGCGATCTGAGCGAGCCGGGGCTGATCGACCCCACCAATGGCGGCTCACGAACCCTTCGGCTTCTCGAACTTAAGGCGACTCCGCGAACGGCGGGATAGGCTTGCCGCTACACGTGGCAGCATCCGAAGGCCGACGGCGCTTCGGGACCCGCGCCTTAAAAGTATCGAACGGGCCAACTCATGATGAAGACTAATAAATGAGTCGGCATCGACTGGCGAGCTCGTCAAAAACGGCAGAGGTCACATCGGTCGAGCCGAACCGGCCGAGGCCGATCAACCCGACTGATGGGGGCAATTGTTACGCCTATTTGACCGAGACCCATAAAGCACGAGCCCAAGAGCCCGACTACTGGTCAAAAGCCCATCGGCGTCCTCAAAGCCCATTCGACAAAGGCCCTACAAGGGACCTTCTCGAACGTCGATCTGACCCGGCCCCAATAACCCGTTGGTCGCTCGCCCACTCCTGCGAAAACCACTCCCCCGGACGCGCGACCACTAAATAGCGATAATGGGGAGGTGCTGGCATGGCGGAGAGAGCGGCGGCGAGGGGGGACTGATGGGGCACGATCAATGGCGGGCGTGGGACGTGGGCCGGAGGCAATCAAGCGGGAGCTCTATAAAAGGGCCAGGAAGACGACGAAGAAAGGGACCGCATCTCAGGTAACTAAACCTAAGGTACTCCATCAACGACCTCGTTCCCCCAATTCATCTCCTTCCTCCCCCGCTCGCGCCGAGAGACGCCGTCACGATCTCCTCACGAGTCGGACCGTCTCCGCCGGGCCTCCTTTCTCAGATCTCTATCTGACTTAGGCATCGGAGGGGATTTGGCCGGAACCAAGGTCCGGCCCCCTGACGAGCGTTCTCGTCTGCGCAGGTGGACAGCAGATCAACGGGCCGAGGCTACCCCTCGCCCCTCTCCGACCACTCGATCAACCGGACAGTGAGGCTTCCCCTCACCGTCAGCCTGCCGTGGCCGAGCACGCCCTACCGAGGCCGAGCGTCCTAATCGGGTCCGAGACTCTCCCTCGCCACCCGTCGGCCGTGCATCTACCCGGGCGACTGAGGCTATCCCTCGTCCCCCTACCAGCCGAGGCCGAGCACACCCGTCCGAGGCCGAGCGTCTCAACCAGGGCCGAGGCTTCCCCTCGCCCCTTCTGCACCGATTCGAAGCCCCCGAGGGACCCAAAGCGGGCCCCTTGACCACGTTGACCGGGCTCTCCACGGTCAACGCATTGTAGTGAGAAAACACTCTGAAACAAACATGAATAATTAAACTGCAACTATTCATTTAAAATACCCCCCTCAAAATCTTTGACCACTTAATTCTAAATGAACATGAATAATTAAACTGCAACAATTTTTATTTAATCCCCCCAAAATTTAGTTTCCCCAAAGAATTTGCTTCTGTCCAAAAATTTACACGATTGATCCAATTTTAAACTGCTACACTCATGAAATGTCATCATCAATTTCTAGATATTTGGATTAATTAATAGCCTCCATTTTGTGCAAGGAACTTTCCTAATCATTGAATAATCATTGACTATATGAATGCATCGAATATATGAATGCATCATAACACGTAATGTAATATCATAACAGCATCTTTCAAGGATCATCAAAACCACGGTTCACATAAGATGTGTCTGATTCTTTAGAAGTCTCGCAATAAAATTAAACCTATAATTAAAATCAAAAACAACAACAAATGGATATTGTCATGGGAATCAATCCGGGTTGATCATATGACATTCACACCTATTTTTCTTGTATGTTCTCTTTCCAATTAAAACAATGTTCAATATAAACCGCAATCATTCTGAAAGTCCAAGAAACTGAGCAATGTTAGCATATTTTAGCTTCAAACCGACTTCAGCCCTTGTCTTTGAGTTTTTCATCCTCTTGCCCAAAAAATCATCGGTTCCTGCAGATAGAAGCTGCTTGAAAGAAACTCTATCAAATAATTGAGGAAGATGGTAGGGAATCATACCTTTAAACCCTTGGAATTCCTTGCTAATTTTTCTGCTTCGTTTCACGCAGTCCATTAGTTCTTGCTTGCATATTAAAAAGAAAGTACTGATAATAGAATTAGTAACTAAAGAAATTCGTTCCCATTATTTTTGGCCACAACATGTAGTTCCGTCCCCTACTGGTATTGATAATTTTTTTGACAGCAGGAATCTTGGAAATACACATAATTTCCAAAACCACATGAGAAAATAGACCTAGAGAGGATGGTTGTCACAACTTAGAAATGTTTGACCATGGTACATCTTCATGATTGCAATTGCAAGACATGCAGAGTATTCCTTATTTACAGTATAATCCAATAAATAGATGTACAATGGACATGAACATACAACATACACTAATATTAAAGTTTTTCTAGAATTGCTAGGATGGAAAGAATATAGTTTTCAAAAACATAAACAAAATGAAAGCTGAAAGAACCACGGTTAATAAAATTCCATCTATTTGTGAACAAAAAATACATTTATACACATTCCTCAAGAATAACCTTATCACCGAAAAATATATCACCGAAAGACAACCAAGTGGCAATATAACAATTGAAGAAAATGCTAAACACATGGATATATTGCAATAGAAACTTATGACGAAATTATGTCTTCTAATAGAGAAATGGATATACACACACATGCAAAAATAGAAGAGAGATGTATAAATACACATTTATGTATTTATGTGCATAAATGATTTGATTATTCAGATAGGGCATGTACCCTTCTTCATGAGCTGCCATCAAAACTACAAGTCAACATCATTTGGCATAATCTTATAATGCCAATTGGAAAAAGAGAAGGAAGATTCATTACCGATACTTAAGGCTTCCAAGAGAAGGTAACATGATCTCATTCATGCTGAGTTAAATTGGCAACTTCCAGATTCAACAGCACTATTTCCAAAACCAAGTAGATAATAAAATAACCTGGTTAAACTCAAAATTGATTGGATGAACTAAGTTTGTAAAATCAAGGGGCAGTGCATCCTTCTAATTAAAAAATTTCTCACCTTGTCGTTAAGTTTTAACTTCTAAACACATTACTAAAAAAATCACTTCAATCTAGAAATAATACTCGAAGGACTTCAATTAGCAGATAAACATTGAACACCATGTGTCTCTATCAACCATATTCCAGAAAGATCCATACACTGCTCTATGATTGGACCCACATCTGAGATATTCATTACTTATCTCATTACAAAGTTCTACCAAGCATTCATTAGTTATTAAGATGAACTCACTATAGCCATGCATGTAACTCTCTTATATGAAAAAATAGCATATTATTAACAGTCTTAAAAGAAACTATAAAAGATCATGATTAAAAAGTTTCAAGGACGAAGAAAAGTTTTAATCTCTTAGATTAAAAAGTCCAGTCTTTTTTCTGACATATTATGCAATGCAATGCTACCATTATACACATCCATTAAAGAAAGTGGGATTCCTCGAATTTGCTGAATGCATGCAACCGATCGAAGATCTGGCCCATAGGAGCAGAGATCAACTACACACACAATCAACAACAAAAACCTTAAGAAAAATGTAAATGAAAGTCAAATGAAAGGAAACTTACGACTCACAATCAAAATGACATGTGAGTTGGAATGGATGAACATGAAAAAAAGCAACATGCGATCTTAATCCATCCTTCTTATCAGAAAAAAATAAAGAAGCAATATGAGAAAGATTTTCTGCATGGGAGAAGCAAGATTCGTCGCCTTAATTAAATCCGCTGCTTTAATTGAACCTGTTGAAGTGTTCTGATTCATGCGCTATTTCGTCTGCAAACTCATGGGGCTTCTTCATGCCCTGTAATATTTCGAATCATTAAAAGCAAAGACGACAAAATATCAAGACTATGAAATTATTAGATCTCATTGACATCATATTTTGGAGATTTCTTTAAAGACTAAAAGAATCATCAATAACTCCAACAATGGAAGTTCCCAACTAAAACAAACTAAAATTTCTCGCTAATATTGATCAAAAGAAATTCATAACCAAGAAGTGAAATCAAGACCAACTCAAAACAAAAAAGCGAAAACATTGCAAAGCTCAAAGACCATCTCTAAGAATCCGAATGGCAAAGCTCCCCTAGTCCTTACATTAGGAAGGGGATGAGGATCGCTGAAATTAGTGAGAAAGAGCAAGCATGCCATGTTTTATGCAGCCTAGCTCTGATTTTGGGTTGGGAAGTTATGTAGGTCGGTCAAAACTCCAACTAAACTCTCCCATCAACCGATTCTAACATGTAAGCACTGCCTTTTAGTTTGAATGATAAGTAATATATACTTTGCAATCTGATATGGAAACTATTGAATCACCCTTAGTGTTTCATCCTCAATGAATATCGGTCAACAGTAATCTTATATATGGAATGCAGTCAAGATTTCGATGTCAGCAAGTTCAGTTGATAACAAACTATTCTCAATTACCTCCATCCATGCTCCTTAAAAAGTTCCAGCTCTCGACAGATGATTTACAAAGCAATCGACCATCAACAACAACAAAGAGTACATCACAAAGCATAATGTCATTATAAGTTGAAACTGTCTCATTCATCAAATTCTTGATCTCACATACATTGTTCTTGATTGGTCCAAGAATTCCAGGAGGACTGTGCTCTCTCTTCAACCAAGTAATGCCACCATCTGAGCATTTCAGCAAACATGTAATGTGCAATGACAAACATTTCCCTCGCATTTGACCATCCTATCCAATTCTATAGAACACAAACAGCTCCTTTGAGGGACCTTGAACATCACGATGCTAGAAAGATAGCGCACTTCCACATCTCCGGAACCCGCATGGGTATCTTCTTCCATTTCCACTGGCAATACTTTGGTTAGCTTTAACTGAAAAATAGAAGAAACGCAAAGGTTATACTTATTATGTGAATGACTGATGAATGATAATGGCAAAAGAAATAAATTATGCAAAGGACACATTGCATGACGTGTGCTTAAAAAAATTTAAAATTTTTATATGAATATTTAAAAAATGAAAAACCTCAGTCATAGGTGGGATCCACTGTTCAAATAAGAAGGCTTCAAGGTTTTCATTTAGCGTGGCCATGATCCAATAAATTAATTTTTCTTGAAAATAATGATATTAAATTTTGAAACGAAAATGGAACAGCTGAATGGATCAGATCTTCTTAAAACAAAATCAAAAAAGCAAAAAGAAATAGCTGAACAGAATATAGAATTAAGGTTTTTTTTCAGAAATGAATCAAATGATCAATAATTCAGGTTGTGATTCAATTCACATCATAGAATGAATGAATTTGCTTGATCGTCACAAAATTCAGGTTTTTTCAGAAAAGAAAAACAGAATATTAAAGCAAATTTTTTAAAAAATTTGCTTGATCGTCTCAAAAAAACTTAAAAACAGCAAATCAGAACAGCAAGATAAAAAATCTAACGCTCAGCAGCAGAACACCAAAAACTAAAAAGGAAAGACACACAACGTCGAATTTAGAACATGAGAAATCCAAATTTTTTTAAAAGAAATCTAGAACAACTAAAAAGAATGATCAATCCAGAACAGAATCTTGAACAATTAGCATCATATGAAAAACTAAACGCAAAAAATCGGTAATAATACTTGGTCTTCTCAAAAAACAGCAAGATCGCATCAGAAAGACACGCAACCTCAAATCGACGCTACAAATTGATGCGAGAATTTAAGAGAATGAGTAATGCTCACCGTGAGAATTGACCCAAACCCATCAACAAACATTAACAACATTCACGTATGAGAACATGGATCTTTTTACAGAGTTTGCGATGCACAATATACCACTCCAACAAAATCATCTCATTGTGCTGACATAGAGTTCCCAACGCACAATATACCGCTCCAGCACACAACAATATATTGTGCATGATAATTGTGCTGAGAATATGATTACTACGTGTGCATAATAATGATTGAATATTGAGAGGCTGGAGGAATTCGAATCAAATTATGATTGAATTAAAAAGAATCAACTAAATTAGAAGAAGACTAATGAAAGTGAACCATAATAATGGTTTCAAAAGAAAATTTTATAACACAGATTTTGGTCATGTATAATTCATAATAAATGGGTCTAAGGTGAACTCTTTCTCCATGTATAACCATGGTTTTCTCAAGTTCCCTGCGGAGAGAATTTAGCCATATTAAAAAACTAAACTTTTAGATTAGAGTTTATATTAATCTTAAAATATAAACATGGAATTGGGCATGAATCCCAATATATGTTGCCAACATATCTAAATTTAGATTTTGATTTCACATGAATCCAATCAGTTCACAGCCCTCATCCACTCCTGACATCAAACAATAGAGACAAACCAGTTACCTGATGATCAATGACCTGAGGATTGGGAGATGATTGGCCTAATGATAATGCCGGAGATATCGAAGGTTTTGGTTGATTTGAAACACTGTCATGTACCATTAGACTCTGTCAATAACAATATACTATGCATGATAATTGTGCTGAGAATATGATTACTACATGTGCACACAACAAAATCATCTCATTATGCATGATAATTGTGCTGGCAGAGAGTTCGCAACGCACAATTATCATGCAAGTTTTAAACACAAACTACACAAATGTACCATGTAACACAATTTCTTTACCTGACAAACTCCACAACCGCCAACTGCTCTTGCAACCGCATGGATGCCGGCAGCATGGTGTCGCCTCTGGAATCAAGTAATTTAAGCTGACATCTTTGTCCAGCTACATGATTGTAATATAGAAAGGAGGAAACATGAAATGATTAAAAAAACCCAGCAGATAATGTGAATCACGTATCATTTTCTATCTGATGGGTCTACATGCAATAAAGAATATGTAGCAAATGCCTTCAGACATGTCTCTTACATGTTGAAAATTTGAGAATAATAAAAACATGCACATGTTAAGTAACATGGGCTTTTCTATTGAAATTAGTTTGGGCAATGTGACAGCTGCCTTCATTATGATGTTGGGCTTATTCATTACATGACCTCATATGAAGGCATTGGCTAATAATAGCATAATTAAGGTATGATTAAGCTTAATTTTGCTAAACATTTAGTTCAGTATAGATTACATGAGCAAGGTTGTAAAGGTCAACAGATCTTGAGTTCTGATTGGCTGACAGATTATAAAATTAAAAAAATTCTCAACTACCCCAATTAGTTTTACCAATGGTTTCTTTTTGAGCTACCTGATCCGAATCCGCCAATCGAAGCTAACATTTGATGCGTAGAGACAACCATAATTTAAAAACTAAGATCCGATCTAATCTGTAATTTAAAAACCAAGGATGCTATTTGGCTTAAATTAGGATTCTTTCAAATAAAACTCAGCTGAATCATCATTAGAAACCTAATAGACAAAATCTCCATCATAAAGAAACAGAAGTCCTAACGAATTCAAGAATTTCATTGCTGGTAGAAGGGCTGTTGATTACCTTGAATTGGGTAATTGGTGGTCGGAGCACGTTGATCATCACATTCCAGCTCCAATTCTCCTCTCAGAATTTTCATCAAACACCTTCATTCCTACTGCTCTTTCATCGACTATGAAGTTCAGTCGATCTCACTGTGATATGAGAGAAAATTAGATCAAAATCGACATCAAATTCAGTCCCAACATAAAATTCCACAGGATGAGCTCAACTGCACTCAGATTCAGTCCCAACAAATTCGTTGACCTTAAGGAGATATCGTTGCTCTCGAAGCTGTCCTGGATCACCATTGATGGTGTATAATACATGGCCTACACATGACACCAAGTAGAATGAGCAAAGCAAGATGGTCCAAGATTCCTATTTCTATTTCTATGCAAACTATCAATATATAATTGTGGTATCCATACCATATCTTATGTTTTCTGAGATTTATTGTAGCTAAGCATTTGTATTGTATTTTTTTGCATTTGTGTTTACTTTATCCATGCCAATGCTACACAGACTGAAGATGTATCAAATTTCACTTTTGTCTACATAATATTCCTAGTCAGCTTATCAAGATGATACGACCTTTGGTTCACCTGTTCATGGCTAATAAGAGAGCAAGTTGATGGTGGTTGAGAGAACCCACTCAAATGGGCCAATGCAGCAGCAAGAGCGTCCGTCCCAAACTATTCTATCATTTACTATGCTGTTGGGAGGAAAAATTATATTTCCTCAGGATGAACACCCCGTAGTGTAGCAACAACTTGCTGAGCTGATGATACCAGCACCACTTCAATCTATGGAGAAGCGATCTAGCATTCTCATATCAACATAGCAGTGCCTTCTTTGACAACACATCATGTATGACCAGAGTGGTGGACAAAAGTTTCTGGATCATTTGGCAGTTTATAATGAATAATCTACAACAAACGAAAGAAAGCAAACTTATTAACAAAATTGGATAATATTTAGGTAGTAGCAAAGAAGCCTGCAACTATAACACATCCTTAAATGATACTCATTGATCTGAGTGGTTCTATAATACAAAATCAACAACAAATAAGATGTATGACCGATGATTCTTAGGCATATCTATATTATAAAATCAACAGAAAAATAAGATTTATGACATGTAATTCTGAGACATATCCAAAAGTGAATACCAGATCAAATGTTTGTTTCAAACATGGATTCATGATTAATATCAACATATGGATTCATGATTAACCACCATCAAATTTCTACGTTTTAAGAGCTTAATCGTACTTAAAATTGGAAAAAATTGGCTAGTGAGGGCATCGTGGACGACCACAAAATCAAACCCAAAAACGAAATGGGTCAACCAAAATTGCTCAAAAAATAAAGTTTGCAAGAACTACATCGATATAATTTTCAATTTAGTTTGTGCAAATTCAACAAAGGCTGCCCTTTTATATACACTACCATGTTTAGATCCTTGCACATATTAAACTTTAAATTTCACAAATAATCAAATTTTGCAAGCACTCCACAGGGCTCTAAAGTTAGCATTGTATGCACTACTTCAAAGGCCATAAGAGATTCCAAGAAAGCCACGCAGTTCTCTGTGGTTTACCAACTTCCAAAAAATCATTAGGATTCATTCATATTTCACAACCCTGTCAAATGAAACAAAAAGACTTAAACCCATATTCAAAACCCCACATTAAAAACAAAAAAATCAAACCCAAAAATTGTATAAGTGCTCGTTCTTCTCATTTCTTGAGAAGGCATTTGATCATTCATCCATTTTATGAAGTTGTGGAAGTTTTCTAAAATTTTAAGACCCAATTATGCTCGTTGTGTTGCTCTAAGTGTTGGGGTTCACTACTGAAGTATAACCTTTTTTAAAATCAGAGTTTGAGAATTCTTCTACATAGTAGCAGCATGTTATAATAAAACTGATGCAGGATTGGCATTCATCAAGTTTCGTTTACTTCTCATTTCTTATTTTCATTCTTACATTAAAAAAATTTGAATCTCTGTTTACTGACTTATGAGGTCTTTCTATATGGATATGCAGCGGCTTTTTTCAGGTTGCTAGGTGAAAGATGGGCTTGCAACAGAACAATATTGATATGAAATGGACAATGGAGATTGGCATGGGTATGTTGAAGCTCAGATTTTGCATTTTATCTCTTTTAGCATGTTTCAATGGTATCCAGTCCTCCAGATAAAAATAACACAACTAAATAGAATTTTCTCATATGATCATACATCGGAACATAGTGATCAACCATGTTTAAAGCAAAAACAAAAAAAAAACCAAAACAAAATTAAATTATGTATTCCATCCCCATAGGAATCCAACCCTATGGAAATTTCCAGTGAAGAATATTTGAGGCTTTGAAATATTCTTTGAGGAATATAAGCAAACATCTCATGTGCACTCGTGTACCAAAGCTAAATTCAACCATCTTAACAAAAAATTATACCAATCAAGCAGATAAAATGGAACATACCAAAGAGTTGACATTGTGTCGTTGTTTTAGAACCCCCCCCACCGTACAAACTCTCCAAATTCTGAGATTTAGCTTGATCCATTCCAAAAAATCCTTCAAAAACTGTTGGCAACATGATATAACCTTCAGGTGTCCATTTTTTCAATGCGAGAAGAATGACAGAACAATTCTCACAAGTACTTCATTTCTTTAAGGTGTAACCCTAATTACTTCACATATGCTCCGGCAATCCAACTATCCTATGGCCCACTTCACATATGATCAACATTGTGGCAATATCATTCTTTTTCACCAGTTCATCATCACTAAGACAAAAGTAACAAACACCATATTGTCACTAC
The DNA here is from genome assembly GCA_030789695.1 of Scilla litardierei. Taxonomy (NCBI): domain Eukaryota; kingdom Viridiplantae; phylum Streptophyta; class Magnoliopsida; order Asparagales; family Asparagaceae; genus Scilla; species Scilla litardierei. Next base: position 92,883,542 of record CM061134.1, read on the forward strand.
CAACCTGCAATCGTTCTTCGTCTTGATGAGTTTCTTCAAGGAGACGATGCATTCCTGTGAAGGGGCGATGAAATCGTTAAGATTAGTGAGTCGCAGAGCTCTTTGAGGAAGGGGATAGACATCATGTACTTAAATTGCAAGTGAGTTCAACCCCTATAGTCAGAGAAGTTATGAAATGAAAAATTACAGCTTTCTTACAGCTTTGAAGAAACATATGCTTAACCGACTCATGTCTCTCCACCATAGAGTTCGAATAGATGGAGAGATCCTTCTGCTGGTCTTCTTCTTGTACTTCTCCGAAGCTGCTCCGAGTAGATGGAGAGATCCTTCTGCTGCTCCAAGCACAGACCTCTCATCTCCGTTTGAATTTTGTTATAGTAAGTTATGTTCTTAGTTGTGTTTTATATTTTGGTGGGTTTTTTGAAACCGAGACTGAAAATGAATTTCCCCCCAAAATTTTGTATTTTGGTGCGGTTCTGTTCTTGGTTTCCCCCCAACCAATTGATTTTTTTAAAAAAGTAGAAGTTTCCCCCTAAAATTCAAAATTCCCCCCAAAGTTCTAACAACAACTCATTTTAATCCTAGTCACCAACTTTATCCTAGTCATCTTGTCTTTGTCCTAGTCAGCTTGTCCTACTGGGACAAAATTCAAAAACTTCATGCTTTATAGAATAGATATACTAGTCATAAAACGTGCCAGCGGGCACGGTTCATTTAAGATATTCTCCCGCGAAATCTTTGTTTCCAAAAAAATTATTTTCACAGCCAAAATTGTGCGGAGCAACAAATTAGCGTAAAAAAATTTAGCGGCATTGACACATTCGGCGCGGAACAACAAATTAGAGTTAAAAAATTTAGCGGGCGCCTTCGGCGCGGGAGATTATTCTCATCTTGTTGCATCATGCGTCGAAGAGACGGTGGGCCCGCGTTGAGGGAGAGATCATTCAATGTGCGACAGCATTTGATCTGCAGCATTAAGTGCAAGTTAAAGTTTTTTCTCAAATGCATTAATTGCGTGCACTCTAATACTCCCCAGAAACTTTCATTCCCCAGAAAGTTTCATTTTCCCAGAAAGTTTTATTTCCCTAGAAATTTTTTCCCTCCAAAACGTTCCATAAAATCACATCTCAACCATTCATTCCTCAAGATTAAATCCAAACCGTATTTCTATCAACCATGTTTGCCATAGCTCATAGAGCTTAGACGAAGCTACACTCTAAGAATAAACATTATGGAGCAAACTGACAACAACAACAATCAAACCCAAATCAAATTGAAAATGTTGTGTAAGATGTGCATAATAAATATGTCCAAATAATATGTAAACATATTTTCTTCTGTAACATGCAGGTAAAATGTCTAAACGTTAAATAAGTTAAAGTATTCCTAATGTTTGGTTTTGGTTTTTGCTAACCATGTCATTTAACATCAATTGCAGAAGGATGTCCATTAATCCATAATATGCAACAGTAAACTTACTTTGAAGCAAAAGAGGAATCGATATATAAGACTCTGTAAATACTTTGCAATATTTTGTGTTCTGAACTTATGCATAGGTATTTAACTTATGTGTTCTGAAATAATTGATTGAGAAGTTCTCCAATTCAGAATTTGCATAAATTTTGCACTTACACGTATATTTGAGTAATTACACTTAAAAATACACGATGCGAACAAAGAATACAGAATACAAACAAAAAATTACAGAACTTGTGCAAAAAATTCATTTCCTTCCAGGTTGATTCTCCAGCTTTCGGCACAAACATATTTGAGTAGTTATCCTCATGTTCTCTAAGTTCCAAGTTTTTTCGGTGTTCTCCAGCTTGATTTGCTTCAAGTTCTTTTGCTTGATTAGCAATTTTCAGGTTTCTCTTTTAGGAGTGCATATGCTAGTGCACATAATTTTCCAGAGCAGTGTTTTAACTTCCAGGAGTGCACATAAGCTTCCATGAGGGCATATGCTTCATGGTTTCAAGTTCTACACCTTCAGTGATACCTGAGCAACTAAAAGTTTGAAGAATTATAATATTTTGAAGAAATTTGAAGCATAAAATCCCAGTTTGAAGCTCATTACCTGGATCTCTCAGTACGTAGATGGTTCAACACATGAATGTCCAAGTAAATAATTCCAGTTTGAAGCATACAAATTTGAGACATATAGCGGGAACAACCTGTAATTATAAGTTTTGAAGCATTCCACTTTAAGACATATAGAGGGAACACAAATTCCAGTTTGAAGCATAATTCTAGTTTGAAGCAAAATTTCAGATTAAATCATAATCTTCTTATAATCTGTAGCATATGTTCAGAACACACAAATATGTAGCTGTCAAAACACATATTATGAAATAATCGGTATATGAGCAGACTCTGCAAAGATTAATCCATGGTATTCACCACATGTACTTGGCAACTAATAATGATCAGCATTAGGAGAATGTTTGTAGCATTCATGTTTGGAAAGTGATTTGGCCTATTAGACCAATATAATTATTTCAAAAAGTAATTAATGATCATATCTGAGTGTGAATGGGAGGAATTTTAATTTTTCGTATCAAAACCAAGTACATCACAAAAAAGTTAGTACAAATTGCCTGAAAATATCTGAATGCTTTTGTCCAACTGCTTGTGTCCCATATAATCCCACAGATTCTAAAAGGAATAGGGTGTATGGTGACATGCTAACATTAATCTCAAGACTTTTGACGGGAAAAGTTCTAATCCCATAATAATCCAATGCTTTTCAGAATCGCTCTTATGTTTCTCAGTAAAGATGACATTAGAACTCCTTTTTTACCCAATAAATTAATGCATTCACTTGACCAAGTGTTAAAATTCATTTCTTTTATAAAATACCGTACAAAGCCAACGGAATAACCAATTAAATTTCACAGGGGCAATACATCAAACATCTGGCCAGCAGCACAGCTAGCAGCACCTGCAAAACCACAAACATGAAGATTTCAGTAACCTTTCATGAGATATGTATTCAGAACACACAGTAGCCTCACACAATCAAGATATGTAGTTACATGTACGATAAAGCTTAAGAACACAAATTGGCTTGAAATTATTTGTTGAGTGCTGAATTCACATTAAGTTCTTTGTAACATTAAGTTCTTCGGTCTTATGTGTAATGCCCTACGAAGCTACTGCACATGTACTAGAGGGGGGGGGGTGAATAGTACTTTAAAATAATCAAGATAGTTATTCCTAATTATTATGCAAGAAACAAATGACAATGCGAAATAAACAACAATCAACAAGAATGGACAAACGCAAACAATAGCATGTAACGGGTTCGGATCCACCCAAGTCTCCCCGACTTGTTCCCGGTGATCCTACATCCCAACCACCCGGATCCCCTCCGGATACTTGAGTTAGAAACCCTAACTCAATATTTAGCACTATGAAATTCTTGTGAAAACCCTTCACAAGACCAAATCATACAAAAGACATGTGACTCCCACAAACCGGGATCACACCCTTCTCTCACAACCGAGAGAGCAATTCAAATAACGATTGAAATGAAATAAAGAACACTTACCACAAAATCCTATGCCTTGAGTATAACTTACCAAATTATGGCAAGAAGGATTTTGAGGAGAGAATGTCACCAAACCGAAGCTCCACCAATAAGATCAGCGATCGAAGGCTAGGATGGAGGATGGTGACTTTGGATCAATCTCTTTGCTTGGAAGGCTCACAATGGAGGGAATCTCTCTTGAGGAATATGGCTCAAAGAGTTGAGGGAGAGATTCTTGTGAGGAAGAGAAAGATTTGGAATGGAGTTGAATAGCTTCTCTTTGATTTCTCTAAACCTCTAAAATGGCAGCCTTGAATATTAGGAAAGAACACCTCCAAGTATATATAGGATAGAGGAAAGAGAGAGAGAGAGAGAGAGAAAAACGTTTCAATCAAAGCTCCAACGGCTCTATTCTGAACCAGTCTAGTCGGTCAAAGAAGGATCACTGACCGACTAGTTCATCAACTAGTCGGTCGGTGATTCAACGTAGACCGACTAACGGTTGAACAGCCAAAAGGTCGAAGTACAGGAGATGACAACTAGTCGGTCTAAGAAGACTTGCCGACCGACTAGTTGTGGGTCGGTGAATGCTCTTTGACCGACTAATAGTCGAAATAGAATAAGCTGACTTCAAGTTGACTTAGTCGGTTTAAGAAAAAATGCTGACCGACTAGTTTATCAACTAGTCGGTCGACAAACGTTCTTTGACCGACTAACTCGAAACAGTAGCTCAGGCTGTACAGAGGCAATGATAACTAGTCGATCTAAAAAGGATTCCTAATCGACTATATCGTCATCTAGTCGGTCGGTGACTCTTCTTTGACCGACTAATTGATCAACAAAGTCTAGGCTGAATTGAGCAAGGCATCTAGTCGGTTCAAGAGGAATTGTCGACCGACTAGATCGTCATCTAGTCGGTTGGTTCTTCTACTTGAACCAACTAACATGCACAAGAAGCCGAGGGAAGAAGCGATAGGCTTCGGAAAAGTTTCTAATGGCTTCTATGATAATCCTAGCTCTAAGATATGAGCGAAATGAAGATTATAAAGTAAGTCCTACTCAAGGCTTAACATTCTAATCTATGAAGCTAAAAGACAATAAATAATACAAGACGAACCGTCTTCAAAGCTAGCTTCAATCTTCGCTCTTGACCTCAATAAAACTCCTTGAGCTTCAACGAAGCCTCAAGCACACGATCACATGTATTGAGAAGTCTTGAGACGTCGCTTTTGATGTACGTATTCTTTTGGCGACGATCTCCATAACTGTAACGACCACTTTTCGTTGTACGTTGTTCGTGCACGTGCTCTTGACCGTGCACGTGTCTATTCTAGACTTTGTTTGTTTGTGAACGCTTTGTTGTAATATGCCGTTGTGAACATATCTGAGAGTATTAAATAGTGGCACTAATTTGAAATGACATTTCTCGAGTCGTTTTCCCACAATTTAATCTTATTCGAAGAAACGTTGTGATTCTCACTTTTGACGGGTGACATTTCTATTTTTAGTTTCGTCGTCAGACATCAAAATTGAGATCTGTCTCCTTAGATAGCTCACTTTCGTCATCACGATCACCCCGATATTTATTTTATAATTTTTGGAGTTCATTTGACCACTTTTATATTTTTAGCAAGGTTTATAATATTTTTAATAATTAAGTTTTAAATTATATTTCGGCCAAATAAAATTTATTTGAGTTTTAAACGTTTTAAATAATTTTTGAGCCAAATCTTAGCCCCTATCTTGGCCGCACCCAATCCCTATGTGATTAAGAAGAGTAGATTTGAATTTTAAATTATTTTAAACTCATAATCCCATTAGGATTAGCCCTAGACCTCGTCAACCCATCTACACTATATAAACAACATCTAGGAAGACCTATTTTCGCAAGAAAATAACCCTAGCCGCTTCCAAAACCCAAATTTGACGTTGCGACGAATCGTCGCAACGTTGCGACGAACTTTCCCCGCACCGACCGATGAAACAGGCCCAAAACCCCCGCACCGACCGGCAGCTGCCCCGCACCAAGCCCCGCCCCGCTCCGCACAGCCGTCACCCCGCTTCACCGTGCCCGAACGAGAGGAGCTCTCGGTTAGACCGGTCGCCCGCTCCGCACCGAACATCGCTCCGCACCCGCATCGCTAGCCGCTCCGTCGCCCCGCATCGCACCGTGCCCGACCGACAGAATCCCCCGCTCACGCCCGCTCCCCGCTTCGTTGCAACGTTGCAACGTTGCAAAGCACCCGCCAAGCGCCCGACCGACGCTGTCTCCCGCTCCGACCGAAGCAAAGCCCCGCACCAAGCTTCCGCCCACACCATTGTAGCCCGCTGTGCTGCATCCCTCGCACCCATAGTGCCCGACCGACGGATCTCCCCGCACCAAGCGTGTCCGACCGAGAGCCACTCGTCGCAACCCCGCACCCGTCGCACCACTTGCCACCGTGGGCCCCCCAAGTTCTCCAGAGGTATTGTGGGTCCCCTATTGGTCCCTAGGACTACTGTGGGCCCCACCTAGGTGCTTGCTCTTCGAGGAATTGCCGCGTACGACGTTGCGACACGTCGTAGCCCGTCGTCGCACATGCTAGCTTTGGAATCTGGAATCGTTGCTCCGGTTGATTGCTCTGAACTTTCCAGCAAGGAATCTAATTGGAATCTGGACTTGGAGCGCGATCTTTTATTCCAACCCCTGGCGTCGCTACCCGACGCCAGTGTAGCTTTCGCGTCGTGTTGAGGTAACGCTTTGCACCCTTAGGACCCCCAACCCATTGCATGTTAATCATGACAAAAATTGATGTTTTAAAGTATTTTAAATGTTTTAAATTCACTAATCAAGATTAATAATATGGACTTTAGGCCGGTGGACTTGTGCACGTAGGTTATTTGTGACTTGGACTCTCTTGGACGGTGTCTCTCAGACGTTGTACTTGCAGGCAAGTGAAACTTGCCAACTCTTGTGTAGGGCCATGTTTTTAGGCCACTTCCTTGCTTTTAGCGTAAAAGAGACTAGTCAGTGAAATGATAGCTGGCTAGACGCCTACTTGATCTAGTTTGACAACGAAACTAGATCCGTCACCTAAATTGGTCTAGCTTGACAATGAAGCTAGATCCAACTCTTTAAACCTGTTGATCATGCATACTAAACTGTCACATTTACTTTCCTTACCTGTACGCTTTACTACTTGCCATGACATCCATGCATTAAATGTCGCATTCGTAGCACACGCTACAATACTTGTACTTGTACTTCCTTGTCCGGCTAGGTGCACCCCTATGCCATACTTTTTAAAAACACTTCCTGGCTCGTGATCCAGAAGCGAGCATTCCGTGTTCGGGGGTAAGGCCCTGGCTCGATACACGTGGAGGGGTAGGGATAAACGGTCACTTGAGCATATGAGTTGGCCCGATCAGCCACTCTAGCCAAAAGGCGGAATCTCTGTGCACGAGGTGCTTACTTTACTTGTCTTGTACTAGTGAGTGTTACTTGTATAACTTGTCATCCATGCCATGTTTAAATGCCATGCCCGTACTTTACTTTACTTTACCTTACTTGTTGCACTCATACTTTAACTGCCATGTCATTGCATTCATGCTAGAACTGCTAGGTTGCTTACTTCCACTTTCAGTTTCCTTGCACAAGTCTCTTGTAGACTTGCTGACATGTGCCCCTTGCTCTTTTGGGTGTCACATGTTAGACCCTGAGCCAGAGACCGTAGCTGTGTACGTGGTTGTTGCTGATGCTGAGCCTGAGTCCATGTCCGCACAGGAGGAGTTTTGTGGGCACCTGTGACCATTCTTTGAGTCTTTGCTGAGCTTCCTTTTGCTTTAGGCCATCTGTTAGTTGTCGGTGCGTGGCACCTTTGTTTCATACGTTGTACTTTTGTTGGCCATGTTTGGGCCCTTAGATTCTTTCTTTCAGCCTGGTGGCTTTTTCTGTGATGTTGCACCTTATTTTATGGATATTCTGAGATATCTCTTTTGTCTCATTTTCTTTATTATTATCTTTGTTTCGTTCGCGTTGCAAGGACCTGCAGTTTTAAAGTTGATTGACGCTTATCGGACTTGCAGCCTTGTAGCTTCAAGTCTGAGCGGACCTTCTCACGTCTCGCCTCCATATTTTTGGGAAGCGGGGCGTGACAATAACTGCGCTCACAAACGGTTAGTACTTATTATTTATGTTTGCTCATCATCCAAAACCAAATCCGGGGAATCAATACTCAACATTCTCCCCCTTTTTGGTGATGACAAACCAACATAAATAATGATCAATAATAATGATTCAAAAGAAATTTACTTACTCCCCCTGCATTGATGACACGTTAGTTCCGTATTCAATAATATTCATACGCATCAAGCAGACGAGGGAAATATAAAATATGAATCCTATTATCGCAATTTAGGATCTAAATCCATTTTATATCTTAACACCCCCTGAATCTAACATATCAACTTAGATTCATGGTAAATTGCTTTGAATTATCAATTAGCACATCGTCATTATTAATTCTCTCCCCCTTTGGCATTAGCAAAAAGAGCGGGAGGAGATCAACGACAAGATTACAATGGCTAAGAAATTAAAGCAAGAGAGTCTAAGAATACGACCACGGTCCAAATGGCTAAAAATAAAATACCGAAGTAAAATACCAAAGTAAATCAAAGTGTGCTAATCATGACCATAGTCTAAAATCGAAAACCGAAATCATTAAACCATAGGCGAAAATCGAAAAATGAAATCATCAAGCCATAGGCGAAAATCGAAATATGAAATCATCAAACCAAAGGTAAAAATCGAAAAACGAAATCACCAAGCCATAGGCGAAAATCGAAAAACGAAATCATCAAAACTCAAATCAATTTCACTTGTTGAGTTAAGGAACATGCTCTCCAATATCAACATTCTTAGTTAAATAGAGTGCAAGGAAAACAATTCTATGTTTCCATAGAAAGAATTTCTATTTAACCAAGTTAATCGTCGAGCGACGAAATCAACATCAGAGACAAAAATCCAATGAATACCAAAAGTAACATGCATAAGTGTTATGCCAAACATAGATAAAACATCATAAATCTATGGCATACACAATTCTAGCATACTAATTGAAAATGATACCAATGTAGATATTCTACCAATGGATGCATTAAACACCATGGATACCAATGTAAATCAAAAGTAAGAATATACTTACAATATTAAGCACCCCATACTTTGGTGCATCACTTAAGCACCATCAACTCTATTTGAATGAAAAATCCCTTGCAAATCAATGAGTTGGTAGGGTTGGTATCCTATGGTGGATTTAACCTAGAGAATATCATTTTGGTATCCAAAAATCCTTTTGGATCCTATGGGTTATGCAATAAATTTAGCGAACTAAATTCAAATTAACATGCACATCCATGATTAATATGCAAATAAAAATAAACCAATTCTTACCACGATTGCGTTGGTACCCATAAAATGAAATTAAACTTATGGTACCAAGCAATGAAGGGTCAAAGGAAACTAACCCTTCGGAAACCAAGTCCACGAGGACCGTGATTTTCCAACATAATCATCATTCAAAATAATATCATTAATAAATGATTGCACATACATATTCTTATCATGTATGCTTGTGTTCTTCGGACCCCAAATAGTGTATGTCTTGGGAGTCCTAATCCTATTGGGAACATGCATACGTTGTTGATTTCTATGTGATGCATGTTGTGAATAAGCATATGGCATATGATGCAAAGGTGCCTGATGATAATTATGAGAATGTGAATGAACATATGCATGTGGTGGAACACGTGCATGAGAGTGTCTCACATGGTGTGCACGTGCTCGTGGATGCGGAGCATAAAAATCATCATTCGTGCGAACATGTGGGGTAGGATGTGTGTTCCTACGTGGCATGGTATACATGAAAGCATGACCCCTCTTTGGAGGTCCACCCAAAGTGGGTTTCTTTCTAAATGAGGGTGTGTACGAGGTGGAAGCACCATTGGTAGTTGAACTATCAATAGAGTGTTTGCTACCACTCGTCGAAGCATCGAAAGTTGGCCTAACAAAGGTAGTGGCCGATTTGGATGAACTTCCCATCTTATACCCCAAGCCAATGTGGTGATTGGCCGGAAGTAAGTCATTTAGGATATTATCCAAATGGTCCTTACCCTTATTGAATTTAGTAATTCGGCCTAAAGTGCACTCATACTTCTCGGTGAGAGAATGCATCGAAGCATCCAAAGTGGATACTTGCGATGTGAGTGCATAAACACGAGATTTAAGATTATCATTCTCGCTACTCAAAGTTGAGTTCCGAGAAGTCAAATCCGCTATCTCATGTTCATCCGATTTCTCAACATGAACATGTTCAAGTTGAGATTTGAGATTTATAATCTCATTTCTCAACTCTTCAACAACGGTGTCGTTGTTGGTGATGATATTTTTAGGCGAGGTTTGGATGCTAGCTAAATCATCTTTTACCTTAGTGTATCTATTTACTAATTTAGTGTATTTAGACCATATTTGCTCATTAGCATGTCTAAGGTCATCCATGGTTACCTCATCGCCTTCATTGTCGCTATCATCGGAAGAGGAATATCCTTGATCATGCTCATCTCTTGCCATGAAGCACATGCGTGCTTGCTCCACTTGCTCATCGTCCGACTCTCCACTTGATGAATTCTCGGAGTCGGTGAAAGTCCCGACAAGTCCCTTCTTGTATCCTTTCTTGTACTTCTTGGCTTGTCGAATTTTGGCGCCTTCCACTTTCCCTTTTGCTTGTTTTGAGGACACTCCGCTTTCATGTGTCCTGGCTTGTTGCATTTAAAGCACAAAGAAGAGGAGGCGTTAGTAGAACTAAACTTAGGTTTGTTCTTAAAGTTACCTTTCCGGAAGAACCGGTTGAACTTCTTTGCCATGAGCGCCATGGACTCCAAGTCCAACTCGTCTTCCGAGTCTTCATCATCGGTTAATGTAGATGTTGATGGAGCGGCCTTGAAAGCAATAGCCTTTTCTTTGGCTCGTCTTGCTTCAAGTAGGACTTCATCTTGTCCTGCAACTTTAGCTTGCTATCCTTGCGTACCTCATACGAAATTAAGGTACCCATTAGTTGCACAACCGTATAAGTTTTCATATCATTACCTTCCTCGATGGCGAAGGTACGTTTCTCCCAACAAGAAGGAAGTCCATCGATAATCTTCGAGACTTTCTCCTTTTGGGTGTAGGTCTTACCGAGAGCCTCCAACTCGTTTGTGATGTCGACGAAGCGAGCATAGTACTCCTTCATCTTCTCACCCTGTAGCATATGAAAGAGCTCGTAATCTTTATTAACTACTACAAGTTTAGAGTCTCTTACCCTACTCGTCCCTTCATGCAAGATGAGGAGGGAGTTCCATATTTGATATGCACTCTTACATGTGCATATCTTATTGAAGTCCTCGGGCTCCAAGGCACATTGCAAGGCGTTCATTGCCTTGGCATTGCTTACCTCCGCGGCGACCTCCGTGGTAGTCCACTTCTTGAAATCTTCTTCGGCGGGCTCGACATACTCCTTCATCGTGGCCCTCCATAGTGAAGCACTCCGGAGGAAAGTCTCCATCCAACATTTCCAGTACCCATAGTTGGTACCGTTGAAGAAAGGAGGCCTCGTCGAGGAGTGTCCTTCCATCACCGAAGACGCTCCTTCACGGTTCCTGAAGGTGTTGTAGTCGGAAGGTGGACGAACGGCTTTGTTGGCGTTGGCAGACATAGCTAGGTACTTGGCTCTGATACCAAATGTAATGCCCTACGAAGCTACTGCACATGTACTAGAGGGGGGGGGGGTGAATAGTACTTTAAAATAATCAAGATAGTTATTCCTAATTATTGTGCAAGAAACAAACGACAATGCGGAATAAACAACAATCAACAAGAATGGACAAACACAAACAATAGCATGTAACGGGTTCGGATCCACCCAAGTCTCCCCGACTTGTTCCCGGTGATCCTACGTCCCAACCACCCGGATCCCCTCCGGATACTTGAGTTAGAAACCCTAACTCAAGATTTAGCACTATGAAATTCTTGTGAAAAACCTTCACAAGACCAAATCATACAAAAGACATGTGACTCCCACAAACCGGGATCACACCCTTCTTTCACAACCGAGAGAACAATTCAAATAATGATTGAAATGAAATAAAGAACACTTACCACAAAATCCTATGCCTTGAGTATAACTTACTAAATTAGGGCAAGAAGGATTTTGAGGAGAGAATGTCACCAAACCGAAGCTCCACCAATAAGATCAGCGATCGAAGGCTAGGATGGAGGATGGTGACTTTGGATCAAGCTCTTTGCTTGGAAGGCTCACAATGGAGAGAATCTCTCTTGAGGAATATGGCTCAAAGAGTTGAGGGAGAGATTCTTTTGAGGAAGAGAAAGCTTTGGAATGGAGTTGAATAGCTTCTCTTTGATTTCTCTAAACCTCTAAAATGGCAGCCTTGAATACTAGGAAAGAACACCTCCAAGTATATATAGGATAGAGGAAAGAGAGAGAGAGAAAAACGTTTCAATCAAAGCTCCAACAGATCTATTCTGAACCAGACTAGTCGGTCAAAGAAGGATCACTGACCGACTAGTTCATCAACTAGTCGGTCGGTGATTCAACGTAGACCGACTAACGGTTGAACAGCCAAAAGGTCGAAGTACATGAGATGACAACTAGTCGGTCTAAGAAGACTTGTCGACCGATTAGTTTCACAACTAGTCGGTCGGTGAATGCTCTTTGACCGACTAATAGTCGAAATAGAATAGGCTGACTTCAAGTTGACTTAGTCGGTTTAAGATGCTGACCGACTAGTATATCAACTAGTCGGTCGACAAACGTTCTTTGACCGACTAACTCGAAACAGTAGCTCAGGCTGTACAGAGGCAATGATAACTAGTCGGTCTAAGAAGGATTCCTAATCGATTAGATCGTCATCTAGTCGGTCGGTGACTCTTCTTTGACCGACTAATTGATCAACAAAGTCTAGGCTGAATTGAGCAAGGCATCTAGTCGGTTCAAGAGGAATTGCCGACCGACTAGATCGTCATCTAGTCGGTTGTTTCTTTTACTTGAACCAACTAACATGCACAAGAAGCCGAGGGAAGAAGCGATAGGCTTTGGGAAAGTTTCTAATGGCTTCTATGATAATCCTAGCTCTAAGATATGAGCGAAATGAGGATTATAAAGTAAGTCCTACTCAAGGCTTAACATTCTAATCTATGAAGCTAGAAGACAATAAATAATACAAGACGAACCGTCTTCAAAGCTAGCTTCAATCTTCGCTCTTGACCTCAATAAAACTCCTTGAGCTTCAACGAAGCCTCAAGCACACGATCACATGTATTGAGAAGTCTTGAGACGTCGCTTTTGATGTACGTATTCTTTTGGCGACGATCTCCATAACTGCGCTCACAAACGGTTAGTACTTATTATTTATGTTTGCTCATCATCCAAAACCAAATCCCGGGAATCAATACTCAACACTATGTCTACAATGGACATGGAAAATGAAACATTAAGAAACTTCACCCTACGTTAAGATACTTCACCATGCATTAAAAAAATCTAAAACTTCATTCAACTTCTTTGTAAACAATCTGAAACATTATGGATGCTTGCTGCAACACCAAAACAAACCAAACCAGCACAGAAATTGCAAATTACATATATAATAGCTTAATTGCCATTTGCCATCACCATATCAAACCTGAGACACCATTTCAAATGAGGAATGTATGACATATATATCCATATTCTGATATACTTGTAACTCCTGTCAAATGAATACATATAGTATATTAATGGGAAGGTCATAATCAAATTGCCTACCCTTCTATCAAATGCATGCCCTTCTATCATTTGTGGTTTTAGGTGACTGGACTATAGAGAAATCACATAATTATGTTGGTATTTGAATTTTATTTCGAATTAAACATGACGAATACTATATCGTATCTTCCATCATCTTTTTCTTGAATAGCAAACTACATATGCAACTTATTATGTTCAAATCACCAGACATCAAAACAAACATGTGAAGTAGCATTAACATTAAGCTATTTTACTTGCTATGATAAAAATTTTTGGTCTGCTAGTACTAGATAACCAAAATTGGCTACCGAGTATATATGAAAACTGTGAATAAAATAGGAGAGATAAGGCAACCATAATATGTTAGAAACCAAATCCATGCTGACACTAATTCATTGCCGTCCCCCCCAGATTCCTGAATTCGAAGCTTTTGAATCAGCAAAACTCTCAAGTGCTCATGGTAAACTTGCGGTGCTAAATATTACTAAATTTGACAGAGAACATGATTAACATGATCGGCACATTCAAAAACAGATCTGGGCTAGCATCAGAACCAGAAAGAGTATTTTTTTCAAGTGATATCACACATCACAAAGAATTCATTTATTTATATCAATAATAATTATAGCATCATTCAACATACTAATTACATCCCGCAACTGAAAATTTGAATGGGTTTATAGAGAATAAGAGCATAAGAGAGACTAATCCACCTTTTTGGAGTAATTATTCTCTGGTGGATTTGAGAGTTGGTTTCTGAGTGGTTTCTAGGTAACATACAAGCTCATTTTACAATTAACACTTGAGTTTTTAGGTTATTTGGCAAGTGCTAACATTTAACAATTGTCACCTAACAGGACCTATCTATAAATGCCATTCGTCATTGAATAATGAAGCGGTACTGAGCCTGTGCTTGCCTGAGCATGTTCAGATTGTAGGAAGAACTAAGAGAACTTTTGGAAGGTTAAGAAAAAAGAATAATCATGAGACAGATCGAGATACATAGTTAAAGATGCACAGTTTCTACTTCAATAGCTATCTTTAGAAAGACTGAGGTACGCGACCTCAGGGGCTAGAGATTTGCAACTTGCTATTAAGGACATCGTTGGATATGAATATTTCGCATATTGATAGCAAAGCCATCAATCTGAGTGAAGCGACCGATGATGGTATTCTATTGTCTCACTTGTTTTGTTTGAGTGCTCCTTTAGCTCTACTGAATGTGCAAGTTTATGGTGTTGCATCCATCCAGATCAAAAGTATGACCCATAACAGAGTCAAAGAAGTTGAAGGCCAACTTAGCTAAACTAAAGAATAGAAATTGACTCAATAAGCCAAAGCAAAGAGTATAACACGGGGCGGACTGGAAAACATAACCAGATCCAATAAAAGCACCAAGATTCACATGCCCAACCTATTTACTCCTATAAACAACTGAATATATCTTCAACTTGGGAGTCACACAATTATGGAATAAACTCTTCCCAGAGATCAAACATATGTACTACTGTTTATAAAGGATCACACAAATTAGATGCATACCATTTATAAATGTACAGAAGATGATTTAAGGTTTTAGACAATACTTTGAATTGATATTGAGACCCTGAATGTATGCAAAAGGAACTCAAAAATTAGATAATAGGGGAAAAATATGATATCTTAAGACACAAAGAAAACACATCATTTAAATTTTTTGGATGATAATCCGCAAGAGGGCTAGGATAAAAATGCCAAAAAGAAAGCCACATCAAATATTCCAAAGAAATATGCAATGTCACCTTTTTCATGGCCAGAACAGACATATATTTGCTGATACTTTGATATTGCAATGATGGATAAGCGCCATCTCCAATTCTTGGTAAGATTTAAGCAAATTATATTTAGTGGTGTAATTCATATGTTCACATCATGAAGCAGCTAAGACAAATGGGCATATCTACATTGTGTTGTTTAGGATATGTGCATTACTGCTAGTTATGCATTTGATACAACACTGTACAGAACATAAATATAAAACCATTTCTAGGACTTTTCTAACTACATATAACTATGTTGAGTAGCGAAGTAAATTCAAGCCTCAACTTAGCCTACCAGCTTCAAGATGTTGCTTCTTTCTAATAAGTGGCAGTACAGATAAACCCTCTTGTGATCTGCCAAATTATTCAATAAGGATCCAACGAATTGATGTAAATATTATTTGACCATTCAACAAAAATGAAGAAAGCCTTTAAAATTTAAGAGTATTGAAATTAAACTGTCTTTAATCATAATGAAAACAATGAAATTATGCACGGAAATGATTTTCAATGAGATACAACATTAGCGAACCAGGACACACTCAGAATATTAGGGAAAGCATGAACATGTGTACGTGTTTGGGAGTGAATCGAAGTTCAAAAGTTCAAATAAAGTGCCTTTGCTTGTTCCTAAAAGATATGGACAACTATCTATCTTTATTAAAAAAAATTACATGTTTATCATTCAATTTTGGCACAGGAAAAAAACTGCCAGAACATAGCACAGAAAAATCTGCCAAGATACGAAGCAAATTTAGAGCGATACCTTTAAAATGGATGTCAGCGGTAGCTCACCTGAAAACTCCACTGATAATGTCGGTCACTTACAGGGTCTCGTTGATTACCTGAACAATTAAACACACAAAGACTTGAATAGTTGATACCCATTTATGAGCTGTCCCATTGCCACCTAGACAATCACATATACAGGAAAGTAATCCTTAGATCAAAGCATCAAAATCACATTCATATTTTAAGCTCCATGTAGATATTTTAGCAATTGAATGATGTGATCAACTACCTTTAACAGCCTAGATAGCTCATTTGCATGGTGTTTGTTCGCTAGTTTGGAGCGACAGTAAGTGCCATAAGCTTTGTATCTGCCAGAAAAGGGAATTTGTGATTCCTTCTTGTACAAAAAGAGTTACTGTAATATAACGTGCAAGTAAAGAAGTTTCAAGGTACCGATATTTGTCATTTATCTTATCCAAATCAACACATGATCCATCGTCTATCATGTGGGCTGAAGAGGAAACATTGACTATTCTTCCTTGTATTCCTGTCTCTTTGGATGTGACTTTTATCTTCTCCATGAGGAAGTTTGTCCGTAGAAAATGTCCTGCATTTTTATAGAATCTATGATTCATCGATGTAATAAAATTTCCTCTAGATTGTGTATGTAAATGGGGATATTAGAAGTTTTGATATTTTGCATCATGAAAATTCAGAGACGAAATATTGTTTCAATGAAACTTACTAAATTATGTGGCAAGCATTAAAGAGGTAGATAATCATGTACCAATATGATTTGTATGAAATTGCAACTCTATTCCATCCTTTGATAAGTGGAAGGGGCACTATATTATTTCTGCATTATTACTGTTAAAAGCCCAAATCATGTGAAGGCTTTGTAAAGATAGTCAAATGTAAATCCAAGTTTTATAGATATAATTCGTTTAAGTTTTTTATAATAGTTGATATCCGGGAAATTTTACTTGTTGCGGAGAGGATTATTCCTTTCTTCACTTAGAATTTAGGTTTGCTAACTGTAGCTTACATGAATTGAAGGAGCGTACAAAGGATTCAACTGAGTCAATGGAGCTGAGGTCAATCTCCAAGACTTGGATCTTTGCATCAGGATCATGTAAGCTCCTCCCTCAATCAACGATGTGATACCCTTCAGATCTGCACTCGGATCAGGCAAAATCACTGCAAAGATTAGTCCTTTGGTAAACAAAGAATCCACCCTTTTCTTAAAAATAAAAAAAAATCAAATATCCCTAGAATAATGAAAATCTTTATTCAGACAGTGATGCTCAGCTTAGATGACTAAAAATGTGACATAGAATCTATAAATGATCAAGAAAAGAGGCGAAATGAACAAAAAATTGGTTCAAAAGAAGTTTACAGCCTAGTAACCGAGAGTAATTGGGTCAAAAAATTGGAGCCACCGAGGGTTATCTCTGTCCCATGCGAACCGATGAGAAGAAGGAAAAAGAAGTTGAAATTTTCTGAATTTATGGTCAGATGAGAAGATGAGTTTTCCCCCCAAATTTTCGAGCCCCCCTCCCCAAAATTTCGCTTTAGTTGTGAGTTCAAATTTTCGAGATGGGTTTCTGCTCCCAATGTGCATGGAAAAGCGTGCGTGCAGTTTAAATTTTTGATGACTGGGACGTTCTTGATGATTGGGATAAACAAACTTATGACTGGACTTATGAATAGGACAAAATTATACAAATGCTCTCTTTTATAGAATAGATATATGTATGTATGTATGTATGTATGTATGTATGTATTGACAATGTTTTTACTTTATATGCTTCTTCACATTGTGTCTCATTTTTTATTTTAATTGTGTGAACATTGTGAAATTGTCTCTCTTTGTATGCTATATCATATACATGATGTGATGTGAGATGTTTTTCTCATTTGGTTTGAAATGTTGATATTGGATTCTCGTTCCTTTATTCAAATAAGATTTCTTGTGTTTTATGAGTTTTTGGTGTATATATATCAATGAGATGCACCATCGTGATTAGTTTTTCTCCGATTATATGTTGGCATCGCATTTGATATACATCATATCTTTAGACTCTCATGATGGTTTTAGTACTTATTTAGCATTATTGTTGTTGTTATTCTACTCCTACTTTTTGGATAATGCCATAGGGGGAGAGAAATAAACATAGCATAATTATGTGCTAAGTAAATTCTAATTCTAAACTTCAATCTAAGATTGAAGTTTCCTTAGATTCAGGGAGAGTAAGATATAATGAAGTTGGATTATAAAATCCTAGATTTCAAGATTTCAATAAAAATCATTTCATTCATTCATATCTTACATACTCGCTTCAATTGATCGATATATGCCCTTATATACATTGACTAACTTGATTGGCATCTATGTAGGGGGAGTAAAATTTCATTAAGCACAATTATTTATCTTTTTTATTATGTTTTTTGTCATCATCAAAAAGGGGGAGAATGTTGAGTATTGGACTTCTCCCTACTTGGTGTTAATGATGAGCAAACATAAATACTTGCGACTTATCCCCTGTTTGTAGTTAATCCATTGCCTAAGCATATCATGAAGATCAATTAGCAATGGATGTCACTAAAAGATCAATGAAAGAATGAAAAGTGGATTGGATGATTAAAGATGGTGATTGAAGCTCCTAAAAAACTGCAAACTCATACTTTGGATAGAAGAGAGACTTCTACAAAATGTAATCTTTTTATTCTCTTCTAGTATGTAACTTAGAAGTAGAACTATTTTGGAGCGCACACACATCTTCATTTATGTCCTAGGAAATCATTAGATCACATTTCCTAGACTCCAATTCTCATTTCTTAAGGATGTGCATGTTGTGATTTCAACAGGCGACTGCTGAACGATTTATAGTCGCCGGTCTCAAAACAGTGGAATGTGATTTGTTCTACAGTCGCCTGTTATGCACATACTTAATCAATTGATTTTTGAGCCTTTTAAGCTTTAACTCCTTCAGGTGATTGCTGTAAAAAATACAGGCACCTGTCCAAGCTACAGTCGTATGTGATTTGATAAACAATCGCATGTCTATCTTCTGCCCAAAGATCACTTTCATTATCATCTGGCCAGTCGACTGATGTTGTATTGACAGTCGCATGTCCAAGGCACAGTCGACTGTCAATGCTTCAAATGTCGCATGTCTATGATTTCTCTGCAGAATCTGCTCTCTAGAATGTTTCAAGTTTTAGTTCCAGTCGACTGATATTGTATTGACAGTCGCCTGTCCAAGGCACAGTCGACTGTCAATGCTTCAACAGTCGCATGTCTATGATTTCGCTGCAAACTCTGCTCTCTAGAAAGTTTCAAGTTTTTGTGAAAGTCGACTGATGTTAGTTTCAGAGTCGCCTGCCCATGGCACAAGCGCCTGCGTGTTCCACATCAGTCGCCTGTCGTGTCTTCCCAAAAATTTCTGATATTTTCTCAGCTTACCCATAACACAACCAGTTGCATGTAGAAGGATTTACAGTCGCCTATTAGTTTTACAGGCGCATGTCTTCTCTTCATCAGTCGACTGTCCTATGTGGTAAGTTACCGTTTGAATTCTCACCTACCCTCTAACACAGTGCAGCAGTCGACTGTGTTTTGTTCAACTGTCGACTGTCGACTGTGTAAATTCTATCCGTTGGCTTTTTATCCACAGATTTCAAAGGGGTTTTTGGGGATGCTATTTGGGGGTTTTGGGGAACCTATAAAGAGAGGTCCTATTGTTCCATTGAGGGGTTAACTCAACTACTCAAGCATTTCATTTTTTGATCAAAGCTCTCAAATCCAAAAGCCCTAGAATTCCAATCTTTTCCTCTATTGCTCTCCAACCTAGAATCAAAGTGATAACTCTAGGCAATTGGTAGTGACAAGAGAAAGGGCTTTTCTCTTTTTCAAAAGAGACCTCAACACACAACACAGTTTCTCCTTTACGTTCTACTTCAAGGCATATGTGATTGTAAGTGTTGCTATTTCAATATTTCATATCTTTCGATATTAGATTAACTCTTGGTTTGTGAGAGTGGTTTTCTTGCTCCCAAGTTGTGGGAGTCAAGGACATTGACGTGTGTGTATATTTTATATATTCACATACGTCTTCTTCGTGTTTTTCTGTTATTTTCCGCCGTCCCGTATCCATTTTCTCGTGTTTTCTAGTTTTCTTTCCCTTATCCGTGTTTTGGTGTGTTGGTAGGAGATTGCCAGCGTAGGAGACACATAACGAAGATATTATAAGTCCCCAGAGCAATGAGAGGAGTCACGCGCGATCCAGGGGGTCAAACGACCAAGATTGCCATCTTTCAGCACCCACCCGATCGGTTGGACACAGCCAACCGATCGGGTGATGCACGTGTATCTGACCAGAACAGCAGCTGAAGGAAAGTGAGGATCAACCGACCGGTTCGACGACTGGTTCAACCCAACAGACTTCTCGGGAAATTGGAGCTGAATTCCAACCGATCGGGTGACCTTCGCCCGATCGGTTCATCTGTAGCCGATTCTTCCAACAGACAACCCGGAGAGCTCACCCGACGGCCAGCTGACCGTGCCAAGTCGACTTAAGTCTCTATTCTTTTGGGCGATATTTCCAACCGATTGGTTGATTGTTCATCCGATCGGTTCACCTGACGACTGCAAGATCCAAACGACGAGTCGCTTGTGCCAACCGATCGGGTCACGTGAGCGGGTGAAGTCTCTGAAAACTGCAGCTGAAGAACGTAGCAGCTCACCCGATCGGTTGATACTTCAACCAATCGGGTGAAGTCGTTTTCTATATATAACTGCCATAGGTTTTCCGAAATGGGAGCTGTGTATTTTTCTGTCTTTTTTCCCTATTGTGACGGCTGGAATTTTATTGTTATTTGTAAGTGTTCTACTCTTTATGAAACTTTGATATTATCTTAATTGCATTGCTACTACTTCAGTTCAATTGCCTGATTATGATTTTAATGGTCGATTTTCATTTAGATTGCTTTTTAGCTAAAATGTGTGAGTAGTTCTCAAATCTGGGATTTTGGTGGAAATCCCTTCGTGGGTTCTCCCTGATACGTCCATAGGAATAGGATTTCGATAGGGAGTAGGAATCTATTGGTTACGTGTGGGTTTTTATTGTCATCGGTGGGAAAAAGACCGCCTTTGACCGTTGGGCCAAGGGGGAATAAACTTGGCGGTTGACTACCTAGCCATAGCTCACGCCCTTAGCATAGACATCGAATCCTAGCGCGCGGGAGAGGGAGGATGAGATGTTGGGAGTTATCGATGCAAGCTTAGTGCTCCTGGAGTCAGTCAGTGTTAATGGACATGGGAATACCCATTGACCGAACCCGGGTAGTCCGGCATATCATCCTGGGCACCGACTGGAATATCGGGCCCATGGGACGCTGGTATCACTCTTAGAGGCAACGTCTCACCATTAAACCCTAATTCCGATCGTACTCCTATCCGCCAGTCGTAATAGCAAGAACACATGATAGGGTGGAAACCGAAGTCCCAGGTTTCCCTTTATATTGTTTAATCTCCATATTTACATTACGTGACAAACCATCTATCGATTCGGGCTAGCTCACCCGTAGGGTGAATTGGTTCCTCTGAGAAACAAGCACAACCACACCTCCCTGTGTTCGACCTCCCAAGCCACACTACAACACCGTGCGCTTGCGGTACAAATATTTTAAATTTGGTATCCACCAATCCAATTGCACACTTGCATGATCACAAACCGGGGGGACGTCAAGCTTTATGGCACCGTTGTCGGGGAGGCAACGTATTTGTTTATTTTAGGACCTTCGAACACTTGAGTCTAGCTCATATCCCTATCTCGCAATAATTTTTGCATTCAACTTTTTCATTTTTATTTTCTAATTTTTATTCTGTTCATATCCCATACTTGCTTCACGGGTATTTCTTGTTTTTCATGCGCATGAATACAAGGAGTCTAGACGACTTGATTCCTATCGACCCGGAAATTAACGCCACCCTTTGGCGTCTGGCCGCAGAGAAGAGAAGAAGAGAAGAGTCTGAAGCCATGGGGGAGAATACCCCACCGCATAAGTCCCTGCTGGAGTATTCGATGCCATCCATCGGGTCCACCTCCTCCATTCGACCTCCGGCTATTTTAGCCCAGAGCTTCGAGCTTAAGCCGTCACTAGTGACGTGGATCCAACAGGATCAATTCTCTGGGGTACCCATGGAGAGCCATATTGAACATCTAGACTCCTTCCTCGAGAAGTGTGACACATTCAGGATTAATGGTGTCACCACTGAAGCAATCCGTCTGAAGCTATTCCCATTCTCTCTGCGGGATAAAGCCAAGCAATGGCTTTGGGGAAAGGACCCGAACACCTTCAACACCTGGGAGAAGCTCTCGAATGTGTTCTTGACTAAGTTCTTCCCTCCGGAAAAAACGATAAAGCTGAGGAGTGAGATCTCCTCCTTCTCCCAGGCCAGCCACAAGTCCCTACATGAAGCTTGGACGAGATACAAAGAGATGCAACAGAGATGCCCTCATCACGAGCTTCCAAAGTGGCAGATTATTAATCTGTTCTATAACGGGCTGAGGGATGACTTGAAATCTTCGATGGACGCCGCGGCTGGGGGGTCCTTCATGTCTAGAAGTGAAGAAGATGCCGGCAATATCTTGGAAAACATGGCATCAACCAATAAGCGGTGGTGTGACGAGCATGCAACATCTAGATCTGGAGGCATTCATAGAGTCAATGATGTCGACAAGTTGTCTAGCAAATTTGATTTGCTATCGACCTAGATCTCAGTGCTCATGGTAGGAGCTGGTGGTGCCGGCACCCAACAAGTATCATTGGTGGAAACGAAAGTCCTGGGAGACTTCGAGGGTGGTGACATTTCACCAACGGTGGATCAAGCTAGCGCACTTTCTTCAACCCTACTGGTAATGCGCTGTATCCACCCCAGATTAGCTCCAACCCGGTTAATTCTCCAAATAACCGTAACCGCCCCAATCTTAGCTATCGGGCACCCTATCCGCAGCCGCCTCAGCAGCAGCAGTAGCTAGTATATGAGCCGCCTAGGCAACAACAGCAGCAACAGTATAAGCAATAGCAGCAGCCTCCACAGGTGTACCAGCAGTATCCACCAAGGAACCATCAGCCCATGAAGCAACCGCAGCAATATGGCCAGCAACGTGCTATCTCCTCGGTTGAGTCCCTCTTGACTCAGTACATTTCGAACCAGGAGAAGATTAATTTGAAGTTGGAATGGGGCAGAGGGCCCTCACTGACCAAGTAACCCAGCTGGGGTTGCAGGTGGCGAACCTTCAAAGGTCGCAAATTCAATTGCCGCCACAACCGGAAGTGAATCCGAGGGGGGCAAATCAAACTTTGGCACTAACGCATGAACATGTGAATGTGTCCGCTATCATCTTGAGAAGCGGGACACAAATTTCCACAAGAGTGCCCGCTAAGGAACCGGAAGCTCCATTGGTCATTGGGAGGCCAATTGAAAAATCGAAGGATGGCGGAGCTCCATCACCAAAGAATACGACTCCGGAGGGAGTCCCTGAAGAAGAGAAGAAGAAGGAAGAGGAGGAGAACCTTAGAGTATTCAATCCCGTTGTGCCTGTTCCACAACGACTTGCCACGGCTAAAATTGATGAAAAATACGTCACGTTCTTCGCTATGGTCAAGGATTTGAGCTTGCAGATCCCGTTCCTCGAAGCCATAGAGACGATTCCCTCCTACGCAAAATTTTTAAAGGACTTGGTGACGAGGGGTTCGAGAAAGGAAAAGGTCGTTCTCACGTCGGAATGTAGTGCCCTCATCCAGCGAGCGAATCCACCCAAGTTAAAAGACCCGTGAAGCTTCTCCATTCCTTGTTCGATTGGGGAAGTAAGGATCCATCGGGCGCTCGTGGACTTAGGAGCGAGCGTCGGTTTAATGCCCCTGTCGCTATACTGGAGGATAGGGATGGGAGACCTGGAGCCCACGGGTATGACACTTCAGTTGGCCGATAGATCGGTCAAATACCCGGTGGGAATAGTAGACGACCGCCTGTTAACGTCAGTGGAGTGCAAGTGCCAGTAGACTTCGTGGTGATGGACATGCCCGAAGACACCCATACACCCATCATCCTTGGACGGCCCTTCATGGCCACCGCTGGCGTACTGATAGACGTGAAGAAAGGAAAGCTATCCCTTAATGTTGGCGACGAAAAGGTCGAGTTCGACTTGGGCTTATCTATGAAGCACCCCCGGATGAAGCTGGTTGCAATATGCTGGACATAGAAGAAGAAAGAGCTGTGGAAGCCGGGGCCTGGGAAATTCTCTCAAGGAATCCACTCGACAACTTGGGGGACCTGGAAGAACATGTCAGTCTGAAGAGAGAAGATGTTGCTGGGGAAGCGGTGTCACATACGATCCCTCCCAGATTCCAAAAGTCTCCTCCGACGAGGAGGAAAGGGAAAGAGCCCATGTGGCTTACCGGTGATGAGATCCAGATCTTGAAAAGAGTGGCGGTAGACGCCAATATAAGGGAGAAGCCCCCTGGCACCATCAACAGAGGGAGGATTGTCGAGCAAGTCTACTTGTCACCACCAATGATACCAAGGGCCACTAATTCAGAATCTGAAGGGATGCCAAACTTAGGGCATCACCGCCGTCCACCTTGAAAATCATCTACGGGAATCGAGCAAACGACGTTAAACAAAAGCGCTTCATGGGAGGTAACCCATGCTCTAAACTTTCATCTTTGTTTTTAGGATTATTTTTAGCTTTATTTTTCCTATTTTGATAAATAAATCCAGCCACGGGAACTTTCGTCGAGAGACTTAGGCCATTTGTGAAATTTTGTAGGAAACAAGCCCTCAACCGATTGGTTGACCCCTTAACCGATCGGGTGAGACGTATCAAAAAGTGGCCTATATCTGTTCATCCACGAACCGGTCGGGTGAAGCAAACTGAGACCTGGTGGCTGACCGTGTGGGAATGACTGAATTCTCGGGAAATTTGAGGATTTAATCAACCGATTGGTTGATAGAAGCATGGTCGTGTGATTGACCGGGTGAGCTGTACAGAAGTCTCGGGAAAAATTGTGAAGCGGCCAACCGATCGGTTGAATACTCAACCGATCGGTTCGCCTGTAGCCTCTTTTCAACAAGAATTTTCGACATAATAACCAACCGATCGGGTGAAAACTCACCAGATCGGTTCGACTTAAACCCTATAAATACCCCCCACCCTCACCCGTTCATTTTCCCTCATCTGATTTCGATCTCCTTCGCCGTTTCGACTTCTCCAAGCTCCAATCGGCCAGATTCTTCCCCCAACCGACCTCCAACCTCTCTCAATCGATTTCTCCACTTCCTATCTCCTTCTCCCAATTGATCTCTCTCTCTCCCTCTTCCATTTAGCCCTAGAAAAAACCCCTAATTTCCGCCCGACCCCCCCCCCCCCCCCAATTTTCGAAAATTTGCTGAAAAGAAGTGCCGTGGCTTCACATTCCCACTCATTGCACGGCGTTGGGTGATCTACGAGCAAGGATCGTCATCTCTACTGGGTAACATCGCTCCTTAGCTTCATTTTCAATTTTGCAGTAGTATCACTATTTTGCTTGATTGCCAGTGTTTATGTGCATTCATCACATCTTGCATACACTAGCATCACACACTCACATGGCCCAGGATCAAGATAAGGGTAAGGGTATTATGCGTGAGGAGGGTTCGTCTCGCAAGAGAAGAAAGACCACACATCCACCACACTCACACCCTCCTCCTACACAACCTACACAGCCCCAACCCCTACCTATCATCCCTCCTGAGGACCCAATGTTGGGCCCACGTGGCTACCGTTTTTTGAGACAAGAACAAAAAGATTTTTTATCATAGACTCGATGCACGGGGACACCTATCCACCAAATTTGCACACGCACAAACACTTATCGATCTCGGAGTTTTCTCCGAAGTCGAGACCCTCTTTGCCAACTTAGGATGGTTAGCTTTCCTGAATGCCCACGCACCCTCCTACCCCGCACTCACACTAGAATTCTTATCTTCCCTTAAGTGTGAGTCGGGATCGATCGTCGTTTTTAGGGTCCGAAACAAAACCGTCCGCACCCGCCTAGATACTATCAATCACATTTTTGGATTCCCCATTCCTGGGGACGACGCTATCCGTCACTCCGGATCCCACCCTGATTTTGACGTCGATCAATTTTGGTTTTGCCTCACCCTACACGCTCACTATCCTTGAGGCAAGGCCAAGGCCTCCTCCATCATTCAGCCCGTTTTCCATCTGGCCCACCGAATCATATCCTGCACATTCTTCCCCAGGGATGAGTCCGGGATGATGACTATCCCTGATCTTTTCATTTTATGGGCCATGACGTTTGATTTCATTTGTGCTGACGACGGGATCGCCTTCAAGGCCCCCCCGCATTCCCATTCACGTTGGCAATTGGCTTATCCACAAATTGCTTGGCATTAGCCGCGCCGGCAAGGGCAAACTTTGTTGCGGGGGCCTCATTACTATCATAACCTCATATCCCCAATATAGTGTTGTCATCCCCCGTGATTTCCCTTCTACACCAGGACCCTCATGCATAGATCTCGATGTCCTTCGGCATATTCACATGATTAAGCCCCGCCCCGATGGTCGTTTCACTTTGCACTACGGACACCCCCCGCTCCCTATACCATTCTGCCCAACCCAGCTCGCATGACTATCGTTATAGTGGCAGATTGGACATTCCCTCCCGATCCAGAGTTTATGGGGGGGGGGGGGGTTATGTCTTCCATTCCTTCCCCAGGGCGCACCCAGAGCACCTTCCCCTGCCGCCCACTTAGGCGAGCAGGATATCACTGTGTCCCTGGGAGACTCCGGGGCTGGCCCCAGTCACACTATCCCGACTTCTGGCACTATCACTTCTGAGGCTCTGAGTGAGGCCCTTTTAGGCCTAGCCTCTGGTGTCAGCATGACCACTGCCGATGGCACCACTTCCACCTCCCGTCCAGCCTCTACTTCTTTCGTCTGCCGTGCTGCCTCCCCTCGCCTCGCTCTCGAGGCTGAGCTAGCTTCACTGCGCACTCGCGCTTCATCCTCCGCCCCCTCGGACCCATCCTATTCGATCTTCTCTCACCCATGCTTCCTTGCACTTGAGAGGAACGTGGCCACCATCCTCCGCATTCTCACTCACGTACACGACCTCCTACACCCCCTCCACCCACCTCACCACCCCCCTCACCTCCACCATCACACTCTTCACCTCCCCCATCACATTCATCACCACACTAATCACCCCCTAGGTGACCATCCCCTCACACCACCACTATTTCCATTCCTACCACTTCACCTCCACTCATGACCACCACCGTCGACCCCACAGATTCACCACCCTCCACTTCCGTCACCCCACATGTGCGCCGCAAGAAATTGCAGGTGTGATCGCGATCACTTCCCCCACCATCCTCTTCCGTCGACTTATCTACCCCATCTACCGCCGTTTCTACCCCATCTACCACCGCATTGGTCGCCATTCCATTGAGGGGTTAACTCAACTACTCAAGCATGTCATTTTTTTTATCAAAGCTTTCAAATCCAAAAGCCCTAGAATTCCAATCTTTTCCTCTCTTGCTCTCCAACCTAGAATCAAAGTGATATCTTCTAGGCAATTGGTAGTCACAATAGAAAGGGCTTTTCTCTCTTTCAAAAGAGACCTCAACACACAACACAGTTGCTCCTTTAAGTTCTACTTCAAGGCATAGGTGATTGTAAGTGTTACTATTTGAATATTTCATATCTTTCAATATTAGATTAACTCTTGGTTTGTGAGAGTGGTTTTCTTACTCCCAAGTTGTGGGAGTCAAGGACATGACATGTGTGTATATTTTATATATTCACGCACGTCTTCTTCGTGTTTTTCCGTTTTTTTCCGCCGTCCCGTATCCATTTTCTCGTGTTTTCTAGTTTTCTTTCACTTCTCCGTGTTTTTATGTGTTTGTAGGAGATTTCCAGCGTAGGAGACACATAACGAAGATATCATAAGTCTCCGGAGCAACGGGAGGAGTCACACGCGGTCCAGGGGGTCAAACGACCAAGATTGCCATCTTTCAGCACCCACCCGATCGGTTGGACACAGCCAACAGATCGGGTGATGCAGGCGTATCCGACCCGGACAGCAGATGAAGCAAAGTGAGGATCAACCGACCGGTTTGATGACCAGTTCATCCCAATAGACTTCTCGGGAAATTGGAGCTGAATTCCAACCGATCGGGTGACCTTCACCCGATCGGCTCATCTGTAGCCGATTCTTCCAACAGACAACCCGGAGAGCTCACCTGACGGCCCGCTGACCGTGCCAAGTCGACTGAAGTCTCTGTTCTTTTTGGAGATATTTCCAACTGATCGGTTGATTGTTCAACAGATCGGTTCACCTGACGATCGCAAGATCGAAACGACGAGCCGCTTGCGCCAACCGACCGGGTCACATGAGCGGGTGAAGTCTCTGAAAACCGCAGCAGAAGAACATAGCAGCTCACCCGATCGGTTGATACTTCAACCGATCGGGTGAAGTCGTTTTCTATATATAACTGCCCTAGGTTTTCAGAAACGGGAGCTGTGTATTTTTCTGTTTTTTTCCCTATTGTGACGGCTGGAATTTTATTGTTTTTTGTAAGTGTTCTGATCTTTATGAAACTTTGATATTATCTTAATTGCATTGCTACTACTTCATTTCAATTACCTGATTATGATTTTAACGGTCGATTTTCATTTAGATTGCTTTTTAGCTAAAATGTGTGAGTAGTTCCCAAATCTGGGATTTTGGTGGAAACCCCTTCGTGGCTTCTCCCTGATGCGTCCATAGGACTAGTATTTCGATAGGGAATAGGAATCTATTGTTTACGCGGGGTGTTTTATTGTCATCGGTGGGAAAAAGACTGCATTTGACCGTTGGGCCAAGGGGGAATAAACTTGGCGGTTGACTCCCTAGCCATAGCTCACGCCCTTAGCGTAGACATCGAATCCTAGCGTGCGGGAGTGGCAGAATGAGATGTTGGGATTAATGGTTGCGAGCTTAGTGCTCCCGGAGTCGGTCAGTGTTAATAGACATGGAAATGCCCACTGACCGAACCCGGGTAGTCCGGCGTATCATCCTGGGCACCGACCGGAATATCGGGCCGATGGGATGCTGGTATCACTCTTAGAGGCAACGTCTCACCATTAAATCCTAATTCCGATCGTTCTCCTATCCGCCGGTCGTAATAGCGAGAACACATGATAGGGTGGTAACCGAAGTCCCAGGTTTCCCTTTATATTGTTTAACCTCCGTATTTACATTCCGTGACAAACTATTTATCGATTCGGGCTAGCCCACCCGTATGTGTGAATTGGTTCCTCTTAGAAACACGCATAACCACGCCTCCCTGTGTTCGACCCCCCAAGCCACACTACAACACCGTGCGCTTGCGGTACAAATATTTTAAATCTGGTAACCCCCAATCCAACTGCACACTTGCATGATCACAAACCGGGGGGGGGGGGGGACGTCAGACATCGAATGTATTTCGATTTCACTTGTAGGTTGCTACAAGTGGGTTTAACGGAAACCTCAAGTTAGGGTTCTAACTTGAGTATTTGGTGGTATCCGGGTGGAAGGGACATAGGATTACCGGGAACTGGTCGAGAGTTGACTTGGGTAATCCGAACCCTTGAAACATCCTTGTGTTTGCATTGTTTCTATTTTAGGGTTTATTTACATTCTGTAGTAATTGTTGATTAGGAATTTAATATGGTATAACTATCGTTTTAAATTGTATAAACGCTATTCAACTCCCCTTCTAGTGTTTTCCTCGTAGCCAGATCCTTACACTCTCTATTTATGCAGGATCTTTGCATCCAATGGCGTGTGAGTTTTTTCCCTCAACACTTTTCATATTTAGATTCCCTACACCCCCAAGATTCCAAAAATCACTTTAAACAAAACTAACATCCCTTAAATTAAATACGTCAGAACTCTTTTTGAGCGTAGTTTAAGCTTATTGTACTATAATTTTTTAAAGTCCCACTTGGTGCATGATGATTTAATTAATTTTCCCTTAAATTTGACGTCCATTTTACGATCATTTGTGTTTCAGGGTGTTTTCTCACCATGGGTTGGTAGTACGGAGGTCTGAAGGTCGTCACTGACGTGGAAGATGAGGAAGACCTTCGAAGCCGGTCGGCCGAGCAGACCGTGTTGCAGGGATGCTTTTAGCAGAGTGGTGAAATGCCAAAGTGGGGCTTCGGATGGATGATGACCTCCAGGATTGGTCGGCCGAGTGGACTCTGGTGCGAGGATGCTCGGAGCCAAGCGATCGGGTGCCGAAGTTGAGCTTCGATGGGGTGATGTCTCCTTCGACATGCAAAACGAGAAACTCGTCAGGAGGGTCACACCTTGGCTCCGACCAAGTCCCCTTGGATGCTTAAGTCAGATCTTGACAGAAGAGTGCTAGGTGGAATCGAGTACAGCTCACTGAGAGGCCGTGCACGAGTTCTCGGGCGGAGCTATGAAGGAAGAAATATGATGTGGGAGAAGGTGTAAGGAGAGTGTATACCTGGGTGTCAGGTATCCAGAAATCGTCCCCCTTGGCCTTTAGCCTGTAGGTTATTTATATGAGAGCATCATGTCAACACCTCCTTTTGATACGTCCTTGTGTTCATGGCATTCATGGCTCCTCTCGTCATGCTTGCCTGCATTAATGGTGGCTTGAATGCCGATCAATGCGGGGCTCAGTTTAGGGAGGGATTTCCTCAATCGCGGGGAGCCCATGGTCCATTGGGCTTTGTCTTGGGCCGAGAGGTCTCGATTTGTTCTTGAGGCATTCGGCCCAGAGCCTGGGGAACGTTGGGCCGAGAGGTTGGTTCACTTCTCTCTGGCCCATTTGGGGAGTTGTATCAATGGCCCCCATCACTTGAGCTAATCTATTGTGGTAGTTTGGGTCAGGGGATGTGATACGTAGGGATTTGACTGGTGCAACAATTGAGACGGTGCATTTATTGAAAGCCATCATGGCATAAGGCGACATGAGAATTCTCCGGCTCATTGGGCACGAGATTTAGAGAGTCGCTCGTCTTATGATGATGGCACATGTCCCCTGTTGAAGGGCATGGATTTGATGCCGCCTCCCATATAAGATGGCAGATTTTTGGGAGGAGTCTTCTTTGCGCCCCGTAATTCCATGCTTATCTCGTCTCGTCTTTGGAGAATCCTTTGTCCGGTCTACCTTTGGTGCTTCTTCTTCTTCGTCTTTGTAAGATAATTTACTTCCCTGGTTAGCGTTTCAATTCTAATGGATGGAGAGAGTGTTGAGGATCGGGGGCACTCCCGAACATGACGATCCCGATGCGACATTGGGAGTTCCTGCACTTCCCGAGCCTGAAGAGGCTCCTGTGAAAGGAAAAGGCGTGCTGATTGATGCTTTGATCCAACGAAGGGCCCCTCTTGAGAAGGGGGTCTTACGTTACTTCAGAGGTTCGAGATGTACCTTCCTTGTTTTCTTAATCCGTGGTTGAAAAGATCAGGGCTGATTATCTCTCTCATCCGTACATGGTTCGGGCCCCCTTTTATGATGAACAGATTTATTTCCTGGGGAGTTCAGAAATTGGGGTGTATCCTGAGATGTTTTGGCTTGGGCTACACTTTCACCGGCATCCTTTTCTTCTCAAGGTTTTGGCTTTCTTGTAGCTATCCCTCTATTAGTTGACCCCTCACTCAATCCCCTCTTTGGTTGGCTTTGTCATGATCTGTCAGTTGCATAGGGCAGCCCAACCTTACCACTCTTCTTTTACTTTTACCAGGTGTGGCTCTCCTCTTTCAGGACGTGGCTCCATATTTATACCAGGAGGGGAAAGGGCCTCCTGTTGGAGTTGCCACATAGGATCGGCGAATGGAGGAATAGCTTTGTTTACGTCACCTTCACTAGAGATGCTAGAATTCTAACCTGCTGGGGCAGCTCAGGCACCACGGATCTCGAGTTGACTCTTTCTGAGATTGATTCCATGGTTATCAATTTTTTAATGGCCCTGCCCAAAGAGGAGAGGTCGATTCGTGCCTTGCTGGACGATTTTCTCCTCAAGAACATGTTGTGGTCTCCTCGTAAAGGCGATCTTTAGATTTCTTTCTACCTCTTGGCTCACCCTAATTTTCCTCTTTTTTTCAGAGATGGCAGGTCAGGAGTTCAACCAGCCTTTCGAAATCTACCAGCTCATTCATCGCGGTTCTAAGAGGTCCAGGGGTGGGCTTTCGTGTCAGTCACCTTATCGCTTTGTAGATGAGTTGATCATGGTGAATGAGCCACCGATCGAAACATTGAGATCGACCAACGTCCGTCCAGCTTCGACCCCAACCGTAGAGAGCTCTCTCTCGGTGACAGAGGGCCTGAGTAATCTCTTTGACGATATAGTCTCCAACATGGAAGGCCCGACTGGCCCCAAGGAGGGCCTTCCTAAAGCAGCCAAGGGTTTGAGAAAGAGGAAAGAGCACTCTTCCCTAGGTTCGAAAACCCCGGAAAATAGGGTG
This sequence comes from Scilla litardierei, assembly GCA_030789695.1. Taxonomy (NCBI): domain Eukaryota; kingdom Viridiplantae; phylum Streptophyta; class Magnoliopsida; order Asparagales; family Asparagaceae; genus Scilla; species Scilla litardierei. The sequence continues at coordinate 92,915,956 of CM061134.1, forward strand.
AAGGAAGGTGAGGCTGATCCTGCAGCTTGGGCCTCGTCGGCTGACTTTGGAGGGAGTTCTCCAGCATATGGAGAGGCTTCCCGGCTTGGTAAGGTTGAGGGTACCCCATCCGACCTGGCTCGGATACTGCCGGTCCATCTCGGTTGGCCGTGTCCCCAAGGCTCCATCGGGGGAGTCGGTCTTTGTGGATTACAGAGTGGTGGTTTGCTTGGCAGAGAATTCTGTCCTTCCAAAGGACTGTTCCCTCTTGGAAAAGGTTGGCCCCGAGAGCATGGTGGATTACCTGGTATGGCAAAGCCAACAGGTTGGTTTCCCCCTCTTGTTTGCTTCCCCTCAGTTCTGAACATATTTAACTCTCTCGCATATTGCATATGTCCTCTATGGCCGTCGAGATGTGACGACACTCGACGAGAACGGCCGAGGCCGAGACGGCCCTCGAACGAGAGTGTCGGTGGGAAAAGATGATCGACAAAGCTGCTGAGGATATTCGCGGGGAACTACGGTCTGCACTTCTCAAGGTTGTCAAACTTTTTTCAGTGGTTGAGAAGTTAACAGGAGTGTTGGGAGATGTATGCCCTCGAGGCAATTTATCTATGTGTAATTGTACAAACATCTTGTTCAAAATTACAGTAAGCTGTATGGTAAGAATTTATCTAAGTTAAACCATAATGTAGTTATCATTAGAAACTTAGGTAAAGTCCTGAGACTTAATGAAAGGTCAAACATGTATCGAGATGAGGATCTCGATCATGTAGAAGTGCTTGACCATCTGTAGCATAAGTCTAGAAATGTTCGTGGTCGTAGATGTTTCGAGAAAAGTATATCGAAACATCGGATAGACCATTGTGTCTTTGTCTTCACCTGTAGCAGTGACGATGATCTCATGGTTGTTCGACTTGGCGAAGTCGGAGACGAGACACATGTGCTCATTGGAGAGTGAGTTTACTGAACGACCCAACAAGAGTTATCATATGGTTATGATTGACCAATCTGTCAATGATAACTCTTAGTGATGATATACGAGTTGGTCTTTTAACTTGAGGTCATTGTACAAAGCTGTACATGAACGGTGTTACTTAGATCTCTGACCTAACTTCGAGACATGGCCTGTCGAAAGGTTTTTGGTTAGGTGACATTTGAAACGTGCAAGGAGAGTAATGACCAAGATAGGATTCGTCTCTCCCGGTCAATGGGAGTTAGTGTCGTAGTGTTAGTTCGGTCTTTAGTGAAAACTCTGGCCAGAGTATGTTGGAAGATGATCAACATTATTTGACTAAAGATCGATGGAGACTAACCATTTTCAAGCTATTGGGGTTGACAGTTTAACCATACCCTAGGCTTGAATTAAACGACATAGCTTAGACGAAGAGACTAAAACTACGGTATTCATCACAGACATAGTCAGGGTGGTCCCGACAACACTCATGTCAATGAGTTAACCACATAAGTATGATACTGAAACAGGGACGGCACCTGCTGCTCGTGGTCACTGCCGTCAGGGGTTCGAGCCCCACCTGTAGTAGGGTCAGGCTGTAGGGTCTCACACAGAGTCGACCCTCATCTAGTAATAAGTAGAAATTAGGGAGAATATGCATTTGATGCAAGGGATAGAAAACTACAAAGAGTTTGCAGTTAGCCTCTGCATTCAGGATAAATGATCCTCAGTGCAAGTGGGAGATTTTAAGCTTAGATATGGACTATTTTGCATATGATGCAAACAGAGTTAAATGTGTCGGAAATTATTTACCACCATTTTAAAATTAAATAAACGCGAGAAAAAGGTTACCAAAATGACGGGATCATCCCGCTCTAAATGCATGTTCAAACCGTGTCAAAAACGGAGTCCAAACGAGCACAATAAGTCTATTTAAAAGTGTTTTAAATAGAAGCCCAAAAGATATTAACTAGGCCCAAGTTTTTTGTTTGAGAAACAAATAAAAAATATCAAAAGGGGGGCAGCTTGGGCTTGCCCAGGTGCTTGCCTGGGCTTGCCCGGGCACCTGGCGCCTGGGCTTGGTCCCAGGCAGGCCCGGGCGCCCAGGCGCCTGGGCATCGGCCCATGCGCTGGGCGCCTGGCCCAGGCCTGGGCCCAGGTGCCTAGCCTGGGTGTGCCTGTAGGATCCTGTCCAAAACAGAGTTAGGATCGATAACTAAAGTGGAGACTTACGCTTGCGTATGCGGAACGGTAGTCTCGGAACTTTGCCTTCGGATTCGCCACGACGGATCGAGTCTTCTCACGAACGGAGTAAGGCTACTAATCCACAATCTAAATCTCTATTTTAGATTAAGAACTTGGAAAGAGGAAGAGAAAGGATTTCTGCAGAGCTTCGCTATGAAGAAGATGCATGCATGAATTTCATGCAAATGGTGTAAGGAAAATGGCTACCCTTGGGTCTTATTTATAGCCCCCAAGGTAGTTATTTTAGGGTAAGTTGTTCCTTTGGAACAACTTAATTAAGGTGTACCATGATACATGGCACATTATAAGCTTAAGTTGTACCATATGCATGGTACAACATAAGCTTAAGATATTCCCCCTTTATTAGCCATATGTCGCATGCACTTATGCATATATAATGCGACTTTCCCGCTCATCCAGAGATCCTCTCCGCAAGGGAACAGATTCCCTTTGCACACGACTTCGTGTACGCGACGTTCGAGGTCCGTAATCCCTCGTACATCCCCCACAAGGGTGTACAAACGTCTTCCATATCCAACATCTCCCACTCACACTTGAGGGGATTGTAAGAGAACGCCTTTCCCTTAGTTCTTTCATCTATCATACCGAGAAATAGACCGTGCGACCGTCATGCGCGTAGAGTCTGTTGTTGTGCACTTGTTAGAGATACACAACGACCTCGAAGGTGCAAAGTTGAGTAGTTCAACGCATGCTTTACCCTAGATTATTTCTTCACATTTCTTGTACTTTATATTCAACAATTGAATCCCATCTGGATTACAATTGGCTGGCCAGCTTTGAATCATTAAAGTCCAAATGTGAATATGAAATCAATCTTCCTCTTCTTGCGAACCTTCTGATCTTGACTTGATTCGCTTTTCTAACGTGCCCCGCCGAGCCGAATTACCATAGCCCATTAGCAACACGCTAAGATAGCGATCATCTCGTCAAATCTAAAGGAACCAATTGGAGTCCTTGAGGGTAAGAGTTAAGACCCGTATGGCCTTTAAGTCTCACATAATAGCAAACACTATTGCTACTAACTCAGTGGTCGAAAATGCATACGTGGTATGAGCACGTATTACAACATCACTCCTTTCCCAAGGAGAGTATGTCTTAATGATGTTGTACGGATGAAAGATCAGACACCACAGTGCCTATCTTTTGAGTCCCCTTACTACTCAGGAAATATTCCCGGACTCTCATCCTGCATAAGACAGATAGGATTAAAAAATCCAATGAGATCTTTATATCCTTGTGATACAGATCTCAGATCTTTTGTAAGCATCCATATGATGCAGATCTTTCATTCGACTATCTTGTTAAAGTCATGACTCTAAATCATTCGTCTAATGATTTTGACTTTAAACTAGTCCCATCTCTATCTTATCCATCTGATAAGATAAGGCGGTTGCTCATGTGAGAGAGCCAACCTTAATCTGTCCGACATACACACAATTCAGCTGAGATTTCAAAAAATGTACACAAACATTTCTTAAGAAATTCATATGCAATGTTGGAAAAAGAACTTATTCTTTTATTAATTTTGATCATTTCTTAGACATGTGAATATATATTTGGTACAACTCAGCCCATACGCAATCCTTGAGATGATAAGTGTTTATAAAACACATTTCTGGGGATCGCTTTCGTAAGCTGATCCTCTATCATCTCATGCGTAGATATGTACCTTATGTCTACCTTCTTGGTTTTATCATAGTCTTTTGCAAATCTGCAGTTCCCTTAAGATACTGCATTATCCTCTTAACCGCTTTCCAGTGTTCTTGCCCTGGGTTGGATTGGTAACAGCTTACCATTTCCAACGGCAAAACAGATGTCCGGTCTCGTACACACCATAGTGTACATAAGACTATCAACTGCACTGGAATATGGAACTTTTTCCATAATTTCCTTTTCCTTTTGGTTCTTTGGACACGATTCCAGATATAAATTATCGCATATGCTTATATGAATATCAATGGACTTGCAGTCCTACATATTAAATCGTTCTAGAACCTTCTTTATATAAGTCTCCTGTGAAAGAGAAAGAAGTTTCTTCAAACGATTCCTTGAAATCTTAACTCCAAGGATATATGCGGCTTTTCCTATGCCTTTCATCTAAAATACTGATGAAAGCCAAGCCTTGATACTCATCACAAAGCCCTTGTCATTTCCGGCTATTAAAATGTCATCTACATATAGAGACATAAGAACATGCTTGCTTTTAATCCTCTTGATATATACGTAGTTATCTTTATCAAGTATGGAAAATCCATTTGATAAGACAACCTCTTGAAATCGTATATACCATTGCCTCGAGGATTGTTTAAGACCATATATGGATTTACGAAGTTTACAAACCTTATGTTCGTTTCCATCTTTTACAAACCCTGTTGGTTGTTCCATATAGATCTCCTCGTCCAATTCTCCATTGAGAAAGGCAGTCTTTACATCCATCTGATGTAATATGAGGTATAAGCAAGCTACCATTGCCAGAATCATGCGAATCAAGGTAAAACGCACAACAGGTGAGAAGTTTTCTTCTTAGTCTATCCCTTCCTGTTGCGTAAAACCTTTCGCGACAAGGCGAGCTTTATATCTATCTATAGAGCCATCAGCCTTATGCTTGATCTCGAGAACCCATTTGTTCCCAATTGCTCTATGTCCTCTGGGTGAGTTAACTAAGTCCCAGACTTGGTTAACTTTCATGGATTTCAATTCCTCCTTCATCGCTTCCATCCATTTGTCTTTTGCAGGGCATGATTCGGCATATTTGAGATTCTTCAAGTCCTTGTTGACTCGAATTTAGATCAATTCTAATATCACTCCCACTTGAAATGTTGTTAGAATTGCTCCCACTTGGATCATTATTCCCGTATGGAATAGGATAATCGTCATTCGTATAATCCATTGGTGAAGGTTAAAAAGAATTTTCGTTTTCACCAAGAATTTCTCCCACTCGAATGAGGTAATCCTTCTTCATCATAAATCTAAAATAAAGATAAGTCCTGACTTATCTCGCCCTGTCTTGGAAACTTATTTTCCAAGAAAGTTACATCCCTCAACTCAAACTCAATTAACCCACCATTGTCTTCCTGACTAACAAAAAATATAACCTTTTGAGTTTTCTGCGTATCGTATAAAGATACGTTTCCTTCCCCTTGGCCCAAGTTTGCCATACTTATGGGAGGAAATATGTGCGTAGAATGCACAACCCCAAGGTTTCAAAATGTTTAAGTCAGGAGACCTTTGGTTCCACAACTCATAAGGAGTGGAGCTAACTGATTTCGAGGGTACGCGGTTCAAAATGAAAGCGGCCGTCAATAATGCATCACCCCAAAAGGTGATTGGCAAGTTAGCTTGCTCCATCATTGAACGGACCATTTTTCATTAAAGTCCTATACCTCCTTTCTGCAACACCAATTTGTTGAGGAGTATAAGGCATAGTTACCTGATGTACTATGCCTTTTTCATCACAAAGTTCCTTTAAACTTGTTGACTGATATTCACCGCCCCTATCGGTTCGCATGACCTTAATCTTGCGATCTAATTGATTCTCCACTAAACTCATATAGTTTTTAAAGCAGGTTTAGTGCTTTCACTTTGTGGGATATCAAATAGAGATGACCGAATCGGGTGAAATCATCAATAAAAATGATAAAAAATAGGACCTCCCGTGTCTTGTCTTGACATTCATCGGACCACATATGTCCGAATGGATAAGTTGTAATGGAAACTCGGCCCTTCTGCCGGTTCCAAACGGCTTGCGACAAGATTTCCTCACAAGGTAATGTTCGCAGGTCAACATTTCAACCTTTGAAACATTTGATAGAAGGCCACGTTTGGCAAGTCTATCCATACGCTTTGGTCCAATATGACCAAGCCTTGTGTGCCAACAAATTATGTTAGACTCATTAGTCAAAGAATTTGTCACAAGGAAATTTTCATTACATGAGGAATTTATACATTGTACTTATTACAATAAATCCTTTGAAAAAACAAACCCAGTATCAATAAAGGAATTATTACAAAAATAGGTCCATATTACAATCATGAAGGAACCAACTATAACCAAGACCCATTAAATTGACCACAGTATTAATATTCCTTTGAATATATGGAATGAAGAGAACATCATAAAGTAGGAGAGTGTGGCCGTTGTCCAAGTCTAGCTTGCAATTCCCAACACCTTTCTCTACAACACGTGTGTTGTTTCCTACATTGATCCACTTCATTCCTTGAGTATCCGGTGATACTCCACGAAGGACCGTCTGTCCTTTGCTATGTGGTCGGTGGCACCTGAATCAATTATCCTAAAATGGATTAGATTCCACAAGAAATAGTGAACTAGAAACACATATGTAACTAGTATTACAAGTTACCTCGTCACTTCCACTCGTACACGAACGAGCATAGTGACCGAGCTTGTTACACTTGAAGCACTTTATCCTTTTCAAGTCTTTCTTCTTGTGCCATTTCTTGTGCCCACCCTTATGTTTGGGTTCCTTGGTAGACTCAGGTTGCTTATTACGTTCATTAGAAGACTTCGAACGATCTTTACGTTTCTTTCCCCCGTGTGAGGAACTAGCAACCATGTGCACTTCTGCACTTGGCTTGGCAGCCGCAAGCCGCTCTTCCTCTAATTCGAGGTGCTTGGAAACATCGTTGAAGGTCTTTATGCTCTCATTATGAGTGAGATGCATCTTCATCTGATCCCACCCATTTGGTAGGGAACGTATGACTGCTTGGATTTGTTGCTCATCTGTGAGCACATGACCTGCGTCCTTTAACTCCGAGATAAGGTTCGCCATATGTCGCAGATGTTTCCCTATGGAATGATCTGGACGTTTCTTATATGTATCGAACCTTATAGTTAAGGCGCGAAGTTTGGACACCGATGTGCCACCGAACTTCTCCTCTAGCTTGGACCATATGTCCATGGCTAGGTCATGTTCCCGGAAGATGCGCATTATGTCATCAGCCATACTGCTTAATAACGTAATGCGCGCTATCTTATTCTTCCGAGACCAAGCATCAAAAGCTTCCTTGTCTCGTCGGTGTTGGGCCGTAGTGCCCAACTCGGGTTCAATCATAACGTTCTTTAGAGTTTCGAGCACTTCTTGCTCCTCTAGAACGTATTGTATCTTTATGGACCAAAGTTTGTAATTATCGCCGTTGAGTTTTTCACCTCTGTTTAACTCAGCGACGATATTCTTTGAAGCGGAAGACATTTTACTTTTAAAATGCTGCAAAAGACACAAAACCGAAGGTTCGATCAAAAACATTGCATAAAAAATTCTTAAAATATAACTCCCACTTGAAATGATAATAGAGTATCCCATTTGGATAGTTCTAAAAATTCAAATCCCACTTGGAATTATATTATATTTGATAAGTTACTTTCGAAAAATATTGAAGATGTTGTTCTAGAATCGAAAAGGTCTCTATGATTCCAATCACCATCTAGAACAACTTTCAATATTCCCCCATCACTTATCAAACAATAGTACTCTTATAGTACTAGCAGCGGAAAACGAGTATTTTATAAGTTACTTTCGAAAAATATTGAAGATGTTACTCTAGAATCGGAAAGGTCACTATGTTTCCAATCACCATCTAGAGTAACTTTCAATATTTCTCCCTCACTTTATCAAATGTTAGTACTCTTATAGTACTTTGCAGCGGAAAAGCGTTTTTGAAAACGTATTTTTCAAAATGAATTTAAAATACATTGGCTAATCTCCGTAGAGTAGAGCACAATGTCATAAGTTCATTGGCTAATCTCCGTGGAGTAGAGCACAATGACATGGCTAATCTCGCATGAAGTAGAGCATTACGGCTAATCTTCAAGGAGTAGAGCACAATTTCATAAGTACATTGGCTAATCTCCGTAGAGTAGAGCACAATGACTTGGCTAATCTCGCATGAAGTAGAGCACTATGGCTAGTCTTCAAGGAGTAGAGCCCAAGTTAAAAAAAACTTCATTAAAATGTTAGTTCCGTATGAACTAGTCGGCACTGTGGTTAGCCCCGTATGGGCTAATCGACACATTCGAGTTTGACCAATGCCCTTTGTCACCCCGTATGGGTCAGTTGACAAATTTGCAGTCGACCCTCACCTTTTGCCAGATTGGTCGACCAAAAACACAAAACTGGTCGACCAATTTTCGAAATGCAAATTCTCCCGGCCAGGGCCTCTGCCCTGGCCGGGGCTTGGCCAAGGGCCGGCCAGGGGCCCTGGCCCCCTCGGCCAGGGCTCCTGCCCTGGCCTCTGCCAGGCCCTGGCCTGAGGCCAGGGCGCTGCCCTGGCCTCTGCCAGGGCGGCCTGGCCGCTGGCCGGGGCCAGGGCTCCTGCCCTGGCCTCGGCCAGGCCCTGGCCTGAGGCCAGGGCGCCGGCCCTGGCCTCTGCCAGGGCTCCTACCCTGGCCTCGGCCAGGCCCTGGCCTGAGGCCAGGGCACCGGCCCTGGCCTCTGCCAGGGCCGGCCTGGCCGGCAGGGCTTGGCCAAGGCCGGCCACTGCCGGCCTGGCCAAGGCCGGCCACTGCCGGCCTGGCCAAGGCCGGCCACTGCCGGCCTGGCCATGGCCGGCCACTGCCGGCCTGGCCATGGCCGGCCATGGCTTGGCCATGGCCGGTCATGGCCAAGGCCATTCGGCGTTGGCCGGCCATGGCCCCTTTGGCCATGGCCGGCCACCCCCTTTAAATGGGGTTGCCGCACTCATTCATCCCCCTTGATGGGGTGGTCGCCGGTGGTTATTGGCCGTAGCCAACCCCCTCCGCATGGGGAGAGGGGGTGCATGGCCTTCATAGCCCATTTGGCCATGGTGCACATGCACCAAATTTTCCTCTTACCCGATGGAAATAACTTCCATCATCTTCCTCGATGAGCACCCGTTCGTCGATGAAGCACCCGTTCGTCGAGAAATTAGTTATTTCCTAATGGCCGTGTGCCAAAAATGAATAACGTACTACTTGAACGGTCGGTTCTTCCCGTCACGGAGAGTTCCTACCATATCCGTAATGATAGGAGACCCTAACGTGAAAAGAACAACCGCTGCGTTCTCTCCGTCACGAAGCGTTCCTACTATATCCGTAATAGTAGGAGACCCATTCGTGAAAAAGACAACGACTCGTTCGTAGTTTCGACGGGGCGGTGGATTGACCGGGGCGAACCCATATGGCTCCGATACCAATGTAGGATCCTGTCCAAAACAGAGTTAGGATCGATAACTAAAGTGGAGACTTACGCTTGCGTATGCGGAACGGTAGTCTCGGAACTTTGCCTTCGGATTCGCCACGACGGATCGAGTCTTCTCACGAACGGAGTAAGGCTACTAATCCACAATCTAAATCTCTATTTTAGATTAAGAACTTGGAAAGAGGAAGAGAAAGGATTTCTGCAGAGCTTCGCTATGAAGAAGATGCATGCATGAATTTCATGCAAATGGTGTAAGGAAAATGGCTACCCTTGGGTCTTATTTATAGCCCCCAAGGTAGTTATTTTAGGGTAAGTTGTTCCTTTGGAACAACTTAATTAAGGTGTACCATGATACATGGCACATTATAAGCTTAAGTTGTACCGTATGCATGGTACAACATAAGCTTAAGATATTCCCCCTTTATTAGCCATATGTCGCATGCACTTATGCATATATAATGCGACTTTCCCGCTCATCCAGAGATCCTCTCCGCAAGGGAACAGATTCCCTTTGCACACGACTTCGTGTACGCGACGTTCGAGGTCCGTAATCCCTCGTACATCCCCCACAAGGGTGTACAAACGTCTTCCATATCCAACAGTGCCTAGGCCTGGGCCAGGCATCCAGCCTGGCCTGGGTCTCGCCCAGGCTGGCATAGGTGGGCCCCATATCTGGGTGCAGAAACCCTAGACTTGTGCGAATTTTTGACGGCTTAGTATTTCTCGGAAAAACTAGCTTTGAGCTGATCTTTGGACGATCAATTGAGGGGTCAAACGGACTCAGATTGACTCGTCGTTTTTTCCTACGTGTTCACCGTTCAGCGCTCTTTGATTTGATAGCTTGTATCAAATGTGAAGCTCAACGGTGAGGGAGTTAAATTGAAGTTTGGCCTTTATGAAAGGCAAACTAACTTGAATTATTTAACTCCAAATATTTAGTCCCACATCGGAACTGGAGTAAAGGGGAGGGGTCGGCCACCTTTATAAATAGGGGTATCCCCCTTCCTCTAAACTCGCCCCAAGCTATAGATCTAAGCGGATACCAAAAGTTTGGAGCACGCTCGGATCTAAGCCTAAAATAAATATTTTTTTCCTCTCCCTAAATTTCTGCCTTCCTCCTGAAGGGCTTTAGAAAAGCCACGAAGGTGCTCAGATCGGATCCGAAGTCTTAATGTAGGATCCATTCAAGTGAAACTTTCTTCGGCGTGTGGTTGCCTCAGCGATAAGGGGGTTGCTCGCCTCGGGATGCAGTGCGGTTCGGAAGCGATTTGGCTCGGGACCAAGAGCGGTTCGAGAAGCGGTTCAGCTCAGGACGGGGAGCGGCTTGGGACGCGGTTCGGTACACATTGTCGGTGCAAGAAAGGTTTCGGATATGTAGTTTAATTAAGTATAGTATTTTTAATATTGCAGTAGGTAGATCTATCTTGGGGTGGTCAGATCCACCTCAAGATAGTAGAGATCCTGGCTAGGGTTTTGATATCCTTAGGGTTGCATGTTAAATAGTTTAACATTTTTCCTATGCATGATTTTCTTTTGCCTCTATCTCCTTCCGACGTAGGATGGGCGTATAAATGTGCCCTAAGGGTCCCTCAAAATCCATCAGTGGTATCGGAGACTAGGTCTGCATCTGATCTTAGGACTGTAATTATTATAAATACATGTATGCTTTTAAATACATAAAAGATCTGTTTTTAATTTTATATGATAATTTTAAAAATGTTACTAATAAGATTTTAGATGCTTTAAATTTTATGTGATAAAAATTTTCTAGCATGCTAATTTTAATTTGACAACATATGTTCATATAATAAGATTATTTGATAATTTTTGAACATGAAGCTATAAATTTTATTAGATAAAATATTTGTGTTTTAAAATTGTGATTTAAATTTATGTGATAAATTTGCTTATTATGTTTGTTAGAAACATAAAATTAATTATGTGATAATTATGAACTTATTCATGTGATGTTATTAAGTTGTAATTTTAATGGCTATGTTTTTTTCTTGCTTATTTGATAACACAAGAAAAGCCTTGTTAGGTGATCGAGCTGGAACTAGCTTCGAAATAATGTCGTCTAACCGCAAGCGCACTGTATAGTGGCGAGTGGGTATCGAACACGGGCAAGCGGTGCTATACTACTTATCTACTCATAGGTTGAGTTACACTTGTAGATTTATTGATGGATGTGGATTGTGGAGTGTCGTAATGGTGATGGATGCGAAAGTCGTGTCACTCGATGTCGCAAACAAGGGGTTCCACACGAAGAAAGAAAGAAATAAAATGTAAAATACTAGGGCTTTAGGACTCGCCACTAGGACCGTCGGATGTCGACGCTAGGCTAGAATTCTTACTTTGCATTGGATTTATGGGGATATCTCTCATTGACGCAATGGCTGTAGCCGTCAATGTAGTGATATAGTTTGTTGGTGGATCCCCTCGAGGCACGAGCCGGGCATGGTCACGAGCCTCGGTTGAATCCACTAACTCCCTAATTAAATCCATATGATACTCATTAAGCTAATTGATTCCACCGACCGTGGGCACGATCTCAGTACGAGTTCTCCTAGGGGTTTTGTTGGATCAACCAAAATATAACCCGTTTTATATCCAACGCATCATAAAAATCCTATCTTTGCATCTAAATCCTAAAATCCAAGGGCTAATCCATTAGCCCTAGAAAAGATTATTCAAGCATAGTAAATATTATGGAAACAATAGAGATCATTGCTAGCATCATATAAGAACAATAATAAGAACTAAAATAAAATTAAAGAGATAAAATGCATAGCTTGATACAAGAGGAGGGGCCTATGGCGTAGCCTAACTCCCAAAAGATCGTCTCCCAAAACTCGATAGATCTAACTAAAAACCCCTCCAAAAGTTCCCCCCAAAAATGACGGCTACAAAACAATATATATCCCTATCTAAACCCTAGAAAATAACCCAAAAAACCCTCTCTAATTCGGCTCAAATCTGTTTTTGGCCTCAACTTATTGGTGGGCCCCATCAGCACTCGGAATGAGTAGAAACAGCACTCGGTCGAGTGCAGATTTCAGCACTGCAGTATCACGTTGCAGAAATTTTCTAGAGCTCATCCGGCCTCTGATTGGCATGTTCTTGGTGGCGTTGGAACCGTATTGAAGTCTACTATATAGAAAAAATATCAAAAAATAATGAAAAATCCCATATGCCAGCAAATTTGAAAAGAGTGCACGACTGTCTGAAAATCTGGGCTTTCTCCTTACTCGACCGAGTAGCCTTCGTGCTCGATCGAGTCTCCCCCCTACTCGGTCAAGTCACCACCCTACTCGATCGAGTCTATCATTGGATCGGGCTGCTTCAAAAGTGTCGCTCTGCCTATTCGGCCCGAGTAGGCCTTGCTCGGTCGAGTCGCCTGTTGGCTCGGTCGAGTAAGTCTTGCTCGGTCGAGCAGGATGTTAAACTGGATGGAACTTCAAAAAAATAGAAATGACTCGACCGAGTCACCAAGCTGCTTGGTCAAATAGGATGCACATTCTCTTTTCTGCTGGGCTCGTGTATCAGCTCGACCGAGCAGCTTGTGCTACTCGGTCGAATCACCTGGGAAAGTGAAGCTGATTGCTTCCTGACTTCTTCTTTCTCTTTCTCTTCCTCTAGTCTTCTTATTTGGCACCTCAAGCATGTCATCATGAGTATTCTTCGTGCTCTCACGTCGTCGATCGTCTTATTGACTCCAAATTTCTCCACTATCGCTCGAAATCCCTGAAATGGACATAAACGCTCCGAAAGTCATATTGTTCCAAATAATAGTGTAAAAGCGTATGAAATATGTAAATGAGCAATCATTTTGACGTGTAATCATATATATATATATATATATATATATATATATATATATAATGTGGAATATAATGACACATCCAAATTCCCCAAGCTTACCTCTTACTCGTCCTCGAGGAAGACTAGTAAGACGCGAACACGGGAGAGGGATACAAAGGAGATGCGAGGCGGTGGTGTGTAATGGAGACAAGGGGTTCGATCTTAAATTCATAAAATATAAGAACCCAAGGTATGCAAGATCTCGTGAAAACACGTCATTTTGAAATTAGAACACATATACACAACAAATAATTAAATCTCGCTCAAATTAAAATAACATAGATTTCAATAAATGTGATGAACTCGATAAGTAATAAAATGAGAGTAGAGTTATATCATTTCATATTTTATCATGCAATATACTAAGTTCATAGAAATGATCAAACGTTTTCAAGCATGCGTGGTATTTTGTTATACTTCATGGAATGAATTTAGCAAATTCAATCAAGGTAAGGAATCACCACACTACGACCATTTCAAGACTCCTAGAACCCATCAACTTTGTCATGTCTTTGTTCTATATAGAAATGGAGATAATGATATAGGATTTTTGTACTTTTATATTGTTTTTGGCTATATGAATATTTCATATACATTTTTCTTTTTTTATATACACGAGATAACTCGATATATACAAAAGGCGGCATATGCATCCCAGACCAGACGGTCTTAGGGCATTGGGTTACAAAGAACCCCTAGGGCCTTTTATTTAGGATATTTGTTTGATTTTTGCTTTTTTTTGGGATTTTTGCAAACTCACGTAAATGCGATGGAATGCAAAACATGATCAACGATCATTTATTGGCTATTCACAAAAGAAAAAGAAAAAGCATAGAATCTAGACATGGCTTGGTTTCAGAAATTCTAATCATCACTACTTTGGTTGTCGTGGGGTTATCCTATCTCTTTTGAATCACTAAACATCCATGAAGCAATAGAATTATCAATCAAATCACGCAGGAGTCAAATAATTTTCAGATTTGATTCATTCATTTTTAGCTTAAATGTTTCGAGAATATGGTTGTGAAACTATGGATTCTACTATGAAAAAACATATTAACAAAATGATCGTAGCCCCGGGAGTACACACACCCGGGACAAATGATGCTGTAGTCTTACCGCAAGTGCACGGTCAAGTGGCGAGCAGGTATCGAACTCAGGGAGGACAAATGATAGTGTCTCCTTCCAATCACCTAGCTATCAAGGGGATCGAGAATTGTTTGGGGCGAACAATCACAATCGTGCGAATGTCAAGAGGAAATATCAAATTAATGAAACGTCTAGGGGTGGGGAATCCCCGCTACGGACCGCCTCTCATTATTGTGACTCATAAGTTACATCATTGCTAAACTTGACTGTGGGTGAGCTAGTCGCAACTAAATGTAGAACTAGGCTCACGCTCTCGTGATATTGTCGGTCTATAGAAAACCTAGGATAGGGCCCAATCTCTTGCAAACCCTAGCCTAAGCCGCTAGCGTGAAGAACGACATCATCGCTCAATCGTGTCTCGAGCCCACTCTCGTGCAAACTCGAGCTACGACCTAGGTTGCGATAGTTCCTATCCGTCCAATCTCTTGCAAACGGATATGGGTATAGATTCATAATTGAAAATCCTAGCTTTGGCCTAATCTCTTGCAAACCAAGTCTAGAGAGATCCAATTGTCAATCTAAATCGAATATCTAGGCCTTCCTATCAATTGGGACCCAATCTCTTGCAAATCCCAACCGATATGAATCCCTAGCTATTCGTAATTAATCAATCCCAACCTAACCCTAATCAATTCTAGCAATAATTTCACAAATTCATCACAATTTGGAAATAGGGTCCATAGGGTTCATCCCTACGCCCTAGAACGAAGTCACTACTCACTTTTCATCATGAAATTCTCAGAAAAATCAATAATAATATCACAAGAATTCATTGCAATAGAGAAATAACAAATAAAAATTGAGTTTTTGATAGGAAATAGACAAACCAATGAAGATCCAATGTTATCCAATGAGAATCCAAATAGAGTAGCCTTTTTATCTCCAAAAGAAAGCCTAAATCTAATTAATCTAAAAAGTTCTGAAAAGTGCTCAAAAAGGCTGCAAAAAGCTCTCTTAACTAGGGCAAAAACTGGGTTTAAATACCCCCCAAAATCGCCCAAACAATCGTGACAAAATTGCCCCTGCGCAGCCCAGAAATCGCAACTTACGCAGCAGGCGGAGCGGCTCACTCGGCCCTTGTCACTCGGCCGAGTGACTTTGTCACTCGGCCGAGTGACTGACCCTGTAAGAAAACAGTAGGTCAGGGGGGTCTCAGGGTCTGCCTTCGGAGGTGACTCGGCCGAGTATACTTCTTCGTTCGGCCGAGTGGCTATATCGCTCGGCCGAGTGACTTTCGACTGGATCTTCGAAAAATACAGTAACTTCGGCCTTTTTCTGGGCAATTTCTCTGTACCACTCGGTCGAGTGAGATTTCTCATTCGGTCGAGTGGTATTTCTTTGTTCGGCCAAGTACATGATGAATTTAGCTCTGTGTGCGTATCCGTTCTGGTCCGCCGAGTGGGGCTTCTGGTTCGGCCGAGTGACTGATCCACTCGGCCGAGTGGCATGCTGTAAATGCCCAATCTTCTCTGTTTCTCCTCCTCGTCGCTCCTATAAAGTTCCTTCTTCTTTCACTCATCTTCCATCGTTGAATGGCCCTCAAATGAGCCGCGGGTGACACTCCTTAGCGCTTGCGAACAAATTGATCTCAAAATCGCTCCGAATCGCTCCATATTTTCTGAAATATGACAAAAACAAGAAATAGTGAAAAGCATCGCAATTTTGTCAAATAATCATGAAAAACGCGATATGAGCGATCAAAACGGCATGCAAACATGCGGAAAAAAGGTGTAAAATATGGTGTGATCAAAATCCCCCAAGCTTACCTCTTACTCGTCCTCGAGGAAGATAAGTAAGAGGCGAGCTCGATGGAAAAACTAATAAAAAGAAAAGATGGAAGAGATACAAAACAAAGAAAGCAAGCGAAGAGAGGGGTGCTAGATCATTTTCGCAGGACGCGGGTTTTGCTTACTCATGTAGCACACGGCGCATGTAAAACTCACGCCAAAGATTTTTATCTCGATACCATAGTATGTGGATGCATTCAAAATAGAAAACCCGAGAATAGCAAAATAATATGAGATACGGAATCATTCTAGAATTAACATCATCTGAAGCATCTAAAGCGGTATACATAATCATAGACCACACACTTTTCAATTGAATGCTTTCTATCTGGAGTATAAGAGATATCACACAATATTGAGTAATAAGAATAGAAAAGTGCGGTTTTCATGAAATGTATGCCAAGTGTCAATTCCTAGATTTCGCAGAACTTTTAGTGATCTCACCAAGTACAGAAAATTACCTAGCTTAGGTTGTCATGCACAGTCAGGTAGTCACTATCTCACACATCATTGGTTCCTCTCCCCCAAGCTTATCTATAAGCGTGGTGGCATAAGATAAATCAATAAACATATTCCCCATTTTTGAAGCTCCATGATAAAATAGAAACAAAAGAGGGAAGAAAGAGAGAAAGAATGTGAGATGGGATCATGTATAAACTTCTTCTCTTCTCTTTTCTTTTTCTTTTCATTTTTTTGATATCTATATACAACTGTGATCCCAAATCAAAAGATAGAAAGATATACATGTATATATATATTTTTTCTTTTTGATTTTGGGGATAGTGGAGCATGAACTTTATAAAGCGGGGGAATTGCCAATATAGGATCCGCTAAAGGGAGATTCACCAATGAATAAAAGTAGAGAATTAATGCTCAAGATATGTGGAGAAAGAAATAAATGTAACACTTGGTTCACTCTATAAGACGTGCACAACAACTTCAGCAGAGTAATGTAATCTACTCAGTTTGATCTCAGAAAGTAAACTAGTCCAGTTATATCACCCTAACATTCATTCATTCAACCTGAAAGTGAGGTGTACATTTTTCATGCAATAAGAAGTGATATAAGAGAGGAAAGCAGTACTCCAGATATAAGCAATCAATGCGTGAAGCTTGGTGTGTTTTCTACGAAGAGCATACATATGAATTATCAGACTTTAGCTAATAACAGAATTTCATCCATATTCATATACAAAAAGGTGGGTTACTATCTCAAATGCATAGCATGACAAAGTATATGATATCTGAAATAAAAACTATGGCGTGACAAAATAGCATGCATACAGAGATAAGCTAATCACCACGTCATCATCATCACAGAAAAGTCATCTCTAGCAAAAGATGAAAGAAATAAGGATAAAAGAAAATAGAAACTACTATGAAATGCAACACACTCAAAAGGGTAAGAAAACGTGATGCATGATAAAAACGAAAAAGTGGGTGAAAATGAGTGCAAAAAGCGGAAAATGTGAGAAAAGCAAAAATAAAAGGGTGATAAAAAGCAAAAGCATGAGAACTCACTCCCCCAAGCTAAAGTGCACAGTGTCCTCAATGTGCGAAGTGTGGCACACTGAGAGACGTGAAATGGGTGGGGTGGGTGAGGATGCATGCATGATGAAAATAAAAGAAAAGGAAATGATATTGTAATGCAGGTGATGCATGCAGAGGTCAAAATGGTGCAAAATATCAGTGTCCCCAAAAAGAACAACGAGATATAAACAGATATGATCAAAAAGGTACCAAAACGGTGCATGGAGGAGGGGCACAAAAATCACCAGGCTAAAAAACAACCAGCAAAACAACAAAAATATATAAGGCATCCAGAGTGTGCCTAGGCTGGTGGAGGTGCACCAGCACCGTCCTGTGGTGGAGGTGGTGGTGGAGGTGGTGGGCGTGGTAGCTGCTTGGTGGGTGTCGGTGGTGGAGGCAGACGCGCCAGAATCTAGTTCAGGCAAGCCTGAATACTGGGAAGAAGGGCGACACGGGACTGCACAGAACTAACTGTGGCGGAGAGAGCCCGGAAATCCCCTCTCAATCCACTAACAGCCCCCTCAAGAGCACGAATGCTCTGAACTAGAGTGTTGGGGGGGGGGGGGTGGAGCAGAGGGACGCACATGTCTAACAGGTGAAGTGCGGGGCTGTCTCACGCGGGCAGTGTAGAGGACGGGTCCAGCAGGGAAGTGGGGTAGTGGTGCTGTGCTCACTAAGTGAGGCCCAGCCTTTGTGAGAGGCTGGGACGCAGGAAAGGTCGAAGTGAAAGCAGCAGCAGAAGTGGAAGTTAAAACAGACGACGAGGTGGCGTGAGAGGTCAGTGACGCAGACGTGGGGACAGATGTCACGACACTCTCAGAAAAGACAACAGCAGTGGAAAACGAGAAGTCGACGGCTGGGGAGGCCGTGAAGGGCACAAAAGATGACTCCCCAGGAGTCAAGAACAACAATTGGGATAGGGTCTCTACTGTGGCGGTGAAAGAGGACTCGCCGCTCTCTAAAATGGTAGTGGGACGCTCGGGGCTCAGAGAGGTAATGGGCTCGGCAGACAGAGGCACATTGGTGGTGGTGGAGGATGGCTCAGCTAGAGGCTCCCGACACTAACAGACGTGTGGACAGAGGTGTCGGGAGGTGCAGACAGGGCAGGAGCAGGCTGATGGATCACGGGGTCGACGGGTGGAACGAGGGGCTCCTGCTGAGCACCCTCGGGCTCAAGCACGTAGGCGGCGGGGATAAGGAGATCCATGGCTGGAAGCCAGTCTCCACCGTCTGGTCCAATATGTGTCCGAGCAGGGCTCGGGAGAACCATGTAATCCGCGCTGAAGGGACCATGCAGCCACACCCAGTGCTGACGACCATGGGGACGAAGCATCTTCATCCGGGCCATAACATCTATAGAAAGCGTAGTGGGGCCCGGAGCTCGACGCAGGTCATCAGGGAGGTCCACGCCGGTCATAAGGGCCAAGAGGGTGATCTGACCGCCGCAACAGATAGGCGTACGAGCATCGACAGAAATAATAATGCGGTCCAAAAACCAACTGGCAATGTCGATCTCGATGGCAGGGACCAAATCGTCACTACCCCTATCTAGAACCCTAGGGCGTGTCATCGCATAGAGCATGTAGAGCTCTGGCGTAGACAGCGTCCCGGGCTCGTACCTAGCAAGAAAAGTAGTCGCCATAAGGCGTTGTACAATGCGGAGGCAGGGGTGGACAATAGCAGATGCCTTGGCCCTACTAGGGTCAAAGGCGAGTGGGGATCCGGTGATCCGTGTCTAGAAGGTGTGGGTGTCGAATGACTGAGGTGGGATGTGCGTGGGAGCGTAGGCGCGGTCTGGGACCGGGACGGCGGGCCACTGGAAAAATGCTCTAAGCATGTCGAGAGTGACCTCGCACTCTCGATCCATCAAACAGAAGGAGCATCCTCCAGGGGTCCAGTCAATGGAACTAAGGACCTCTAGTGTCGGACAGATGTAAGTATCCGCCGACACCGACAGAAAATCACGCCATCCCACGTCGTCGTACAACGTGAGAAGCACCTCAAGTACCCCTAGGCGATCTAGGTCGACTAGGTGTGCAAACTTAGAGGGTACTATCGAGCGATGGCAGATATGATCGAATCTGGCGCGGTGTGCGTCATTTCAAAACGTAATCCCCATCGGCCCGACGACGGGAGCGGGTGGTGGAACGGGATCAGCAGGAAGCGACTGTGTAGGTGGTGGTGGGCTAGGTGGAGGGGAGTTTGCCCTAGCAAAAGAGGAGCCAGGATCACCTGACTTCTTTCGCTTCGAAGCGGGCTCCCGCGTGCGTGAACTATGGCATGGCGGCATGTGTGTTGCGTAATAAGCCCACCCAAAACAAAATACGGCGTGCTAAATAATGAAACGAATATACCTGAGCACGCCGCGAGAGCAATCAACTATGGGTGTGAAGATACGCATCCTCCGCAAAGCTCCGTATGTGACAAAAAGCTCCCCAAAGCTCCCCCAAGCTAACCTGAAAAGAAAACGGTAAAATCAGCAAATAATACTCAATATTCATGGGGGAGATAGGGGATAATAGATATAAAGAAAATTTGATTTGAATTTTGGGAGTAACGGGCATACAAAATAGGAGAAATGGGAGAAAATAGGCGTTTTTGGCGAAATGGGGCGAGCGGCGGTGGCGTAGGGCAGGGCCGGAGGTGTACTGCGGCGGGGCGGGGTCGACGTCGACTGGAGATCGACGTCGCCAGTGGTCGGGGTCGGATCGGGCGAAGGAGCGCGGTTGCGGTCGAGAGCAGCTGAAGTGGCTCGGGTGAAGGCGAGTAAATTTGGGGAAATTTTGATTTTTTTGGAATTCGCGCAGCGCCCGTAGCATATATAGGGATGATACGACTTGGTCGAGTAACACTTTCACTCGGCCGAGCGGGTTACATAATAAAATTTCGAAAATATCTCCCAAAAGTTACGACTCGGCCGAGTGACTTTTCTCATTCGGCCGAATGGAAAAGTTCCACTCGGCCGAGTGGCTCAGCCACTCAGCAATTTTTTTAGAGCGTGCAGGGTATCTGTTTCACTCGGCCGAGTGACAAGTCACTCGCCCAAGTGGCCAATTATACTGTAAATCGAAAAATTAACAGAGAGTTGAGTAGTAGAAACTTCCCCGATTGGTACTCCACTCGGCTGAATGGAGTCTTTGCTCGGCCGAGTGACATATGTTACTCAGCCGAGTGGCCTCCTGTTTTCTGCAACGGCTCTCTGTTTTTGCTCCATTCTCTGTTTTTCTTCCTCCAGTCGGCTCCTTCTTCATCCTGGGGCCTGAACACGTTCCTGAAGCGCTCTCCCTTGCCTTGGCCATCCTCCATTTGAATGATATCTCTTTCTCCATCTCCTGTCATGAAAATTAGGACCCGTTGTCACGATTTTCAGAGACAGTAGACTCTAAACACTAAGAAAAATTTAAAATAAAGATGAAAATCAACTAAAAATGATATAAAACCGTCGGGTTGCCTCCCGACAAGCACTCGTTTAAGGTCATGATTTTCGTTTAGCGTATGATGTTGGGCGCATATGAGATACGCCCGTCAAATTTGCTGGGAAGGCCACTCGGATTTGGTTGTTGGTGGTCGTCGGCCTTACTTGGCGTCCCCTCATTATGGGTAGAGTTTGGGGATAAGTCCCCTAAGCTTGAGCTAGCACCAATCTTCCTTCTCATTGGTGATGCCGATGTTCGGTCCGACGGAGCTTTCTTTGACTTGTTGGTCGTCGAGAGCTTGCAAAGCTCCCTTATCCTTGCGACATCAGCGTCGTCTTCATCATCGGCCATAGAGCTATCCGGAGGGTCCTCCAACTTTTCTTCACCACTAGAAATATGGCCTTCTTCAAGGCCATCTTCATGGAGAGCGCCGATCGAGTGCGGGATGGCTTCTTCAATCACCTCGTCAAGGAGGTCCACATAATCCAATTCCTCTTGATACGGCATATGCTTCATGGCTTTCGGAATATGGAACTCAACCTCGACGTTCCGGACATTCAAGGATAATGTGCCTTCTCTCACGTCGATTATAACGCCGGCGGTGGCTAAGAACGGGCGTCCAAGAATAAGTGAAGTGTCGCCCTCTTCCTTGATGTCCATGACGACGAAATCGCAAGGTAAGCATATCCCTCCCGGAACTTGTAGCGGGATGTCCTCCGTAATCCCTACCGGCCTAGTGACCCGACCATCCGCTAGTTGTATCCTCATGTCGGTTGGCTTCAAGTCGGTCACCGTATTCAATTTTCAAAACATGCTAAGGGGCATTAGGCTCACACTTGCTCCCAAGTCAACTAAAGCCTTTTGCAATGGGGCTCCTCCAAGTGTGCACGGGATGCAGAAGCTGCCGGGATCCTTGAATTTAGCGGGCGCCTTTTCCTTCCAGTTGAACCAAGTCCCTTGTTCGGCGAGCATTATTTTCTCCTTCATCTTCTTTCCCGATATTAAGTCCTTCAAGAATTTTGCATACGACGGGATCTCCACTATAGCATCTAGGAAGGGTCTGTTGAGACTAACGCCCCTCAAATATTCAAGGAACTTAGCGAGCCTCTTCTCAATTTTTGCTCTTGCCAACCGTTGTGGAAATGGCACCGGCGGCATGTAGGTGCGCTCCTCGTTGGGCTCCTTTGGGCTCTCCTCCTCAATCACCGACTTCTTGTCATCCAAGATTTCTTCCACGGGCTCCTTAGTTTGACCATGACGGGATTAGTGTCCTTCCCGTCCCTAGTTGTGACCGCCACTACCGCATTTATGTGGCCGGTATTATTCCGTGGATTAGGCTCCGGTTGAGCCGGAAATTGTTGAATGTGCTTGTTTAGCAATGCGAGTTGCTCTCCAAGTTGCGCAACGACGGTATTTAGTGAATCATGTTGCGCCGTCAACCTAGCATTGATTTTCCTTTGCTCCACCATGAATTCCTCCACCCTAACTTCATGATCCGATCATGGTTGAACTTGTGGTGGGTTGGGAGCTCTCCATCCTTGGTTATAACCGGGCGGCCTATATGGTCCCGCTTGTTGCCTAGGCGGGTAATTTTGTTGCAGTGGTGCCCTTGGTTGGTATTGATGTTGAGGAGGTGGATGCCTATCTTGGGGTTGTTGCGGCGGCGGTGGGTTTAGGGCTCCTTCATTGTTTGCATACGAAAATCCCGGATGGTTCCTTGCGGCCGGGTTGGCCCAATAACCGGAGTTCCCCGCAACATATTGTGCTTGCTCCAAGGCTCCCTCTCTTTGCTCTCCTCCTATGAACATGACTTGAGATGGATCTTGCCAATCGTTCATATTGCTTACTGGCGTGGATGTAGAGGGAGCTCCATGTGGCTCGGTGATATACTTCTCCAATCTCTCCACTACCTTGTGGAGAGAATTAAATTTGTTCGAAAGCTCCGCTACGACCTTGGCTTCATATATGCTAGTGGGCTTCAAAGAGTTAGAAGAATGTCCTCGCTCATTCCCCCATTGTTGATTATTGATCGTGCCCCGGATACAAACCCGTGACGAAACTCGCTAGTCTTACCGCAAGCGCACGGTGTAGCGGCGAGCGGGTATCGAACACGAGGAGGGCAAATGACGGTGTCTTCTTCAACTCACCTGGCTATAAGAACAGTCGAGAAATATTCGCAATAAAGCGGTCACAGTCGTTCAATTGTATAAAGAAAATATAAAATTAATAAAAACGCCTAGGGATAGGGAATCCCCGCTACAAACCATATCTCGTCATTGTGATTCGTAGGTTTCACAATTGCTAGACTTGAAATTCAGGTGAACTAGTTGCAACTAAATGTAGAACCAAGCTCACGCTCTCGCGCTATTGCCGGTCTATAGCAAACCTAGGGTAGGGTCCAATCTCTTGCAAACCCTAACCTAGGCAAGCTAGCATGAAGAACAACATCATCGTTCAATCGTATCTCGAGCCCACTCTCGTGCAAACTCGAGCTACGACCTAGGTTGGGATAGTTCCTACCCGTCCAATCTCTTGCAAACGTGTATTGGTATAGAATTGAAATCGAAAACCCTAGTTTCGGTCCAATCTCTTGCAAACCGATTCCAGAGAAACCCAATTGTAACCCAATTCGAATTTCTCGGGCTTCCTATCGAGTTGGGATCCAATCTCTTGCAAATCCCAATCGGTATGAATCCCTAGCTATTCGTATTAAATCAATCCCAAACTAACCCTAATCAATTCTAGCAAGAATTTCACCAATTCATCACAGATTTGAAATAGGGTTCGTAGGGTTCATCCCTATGCCCTAAGACGATAAATCTACTCACGATTCATAATGCAAATCATTAGAAATTCAATAATAAAAACAATAGAATTCATTGCAATAGACAATATATCAATAAAAATGAGGTTTTTGATAGAAAGAGAGACAAACCAATGAAGATTCAATAGCATCCAACAAAATAGAACTTTTTATCTCTCTCCAAAGAACTAAATCTAATCTCCTAAAAACGTAATCAAAAAGGGCTGCCAAAAATATGAGAAAAAGCTCTCCAAATCAGGTTAAAAACTGGGGTTAAATACCCCCCAAAATCACCCAAAAAACTGTGATAAAATTGCCCCTGCGCAGCTTGAAAATCGTATTTTATGCTACAGGCAGCGCGGCTTACTCGGCCAAGTGACAAATGTCACTCGGCCGAGTGACGGACCCTAACGGATTCCAGTAAGTCTGGACTTTTGGGGGTCGTCTCCTCGGGAGTCACTCGGCCGAGTGACTTTCTTCACTCGGCCGATGGGATTTCTTCACTCGGCCGAGTCGGAACTCGGGGCTGACTAACGGATTACAGTAACTTGGGAATTTTGGTTGCCGTCGTCTTGATGCCACTCGGGCGAGTGGTGTATCCGTGCTCGGCCGAGTGGTCTGGCGATGCTCGGTCGAGTACACATTGATATGGAGTTTGTTGCGTGTCCGATCTGGCCGACCGAGCGGGCTGTCGATGCTCGGCCGAGTGACTCCTTCACTCGGCCGAGTGGCATGCTAAAAATGCCCAATCTTCGTATTTTTGCTTCCTCGTCGCTCCTACGACGTTCTTTATTCTTCCACTCCTCTCCAATCGCAGAATTCCCCTCAAAAGAGTCACAGGTGACACTCCGGAGTGGGTGCATCTCAGAATCACTCCAAATCGCTCCAAATCTCCTGAAATATGACAAAAACAAGAAATCGTGAAAAGCATCGCAATATTGTCGAATAATCGTGAAAAACGCGATATGGGCGATCTAAATGGCATGCAAACAAGCAGAAAAAAGGTGTAAAATATGGAGTGATCAAAATCCCCCAAGCTTACCTCTTACTCGTCCTCGAGGAAGATGAGTAAAAAGCGAACCCGGTGGATAAAGATAATGGAAACGATGGAAAAATGGAAAATGAAAAATGAAAAACAAAATAGAAAACGAAGAAGGAAGTTGCTAGATTATTTTTCTCAGGACGTAGGTTTTGCTTACTCATATAGCACGCATCGAATATAAAACACATGTCAAAGACTTTTATCTCGATATCATAATATAATGGTGCATTTGAAATAGAAAACCCAAGAATATCAATATAGCATGAAAAATGGAATAATTCCAGAATTAACATCGTCTGAAGCATCTAAAGCGGTATACAAAATCGTAGATCACACACTTTTCAATTGAATGCTTTCTATAAGGAGTATAAGAGATATCACATAATAGAGTAGTAAGAATAGAAAAGTGTGGTTTTCATGATATGAATGCTAAGCGCAGATTTCTGGATTTCGTGAAACTTTTAGCAATCTCACCGAGTATAAAATATTACTTACCCTAGGTTGTCATGCACCGTCATGTAGTCACTCTCTCACACATCATTGGATCCCCTCCCCCAAGCTCATCCATAACCGTGGTGGCATAAACAAAACAATATTTACATTCCCCGTTTCTTTTGAAGCTCCAAAAGTAAAAGAAATAAAAATAAAAGCAAAAAGAGGGAAGAATGAGAGAAAGAGTATGAGATGGGATCGTTATGAACTTCTTTTCTCTTTTCTTTTCTTTTCTTTTTTCTCGATTTTTTTTCATTGGAAATATATACATAAGTGATCCCAAATCAAAAGAGAGAAGGATATACAAGTATATTATATATATATTTTTTCTTTTTTTTTCTTTTTGATTTTGGGGGTTTGGAGCATGGAAATTAATAGTGGGGGGAATGCCAATAATAGAATTACTAAGGGGAGATTCACCAATGAATTTAAAATAGAGAAATAATGTTCAAGATATGTGGAGAAAGAAATAAATGTATCTCTCGGTTCACTCTATAGGACGTGCATGACAACTTCAGCGGGGTAATTTAATCTACTCAGTTTAATCTCAAAAAGCAAACTAGTCCAGATTTATCAATGCTAGCAAACATTCAATCAACCTAAAGTGAAGCGTATAAATCATGCAATAAGAAGTGATATGAGAAAAGAAAGCAGTACTCCAGATATAAGCAATCAATGCGTGAATCTTGGTGTGTTTTCTACGATAGCATACATATGAATTATCAGACATCAGCTAATTATAGAATTTCATCCATTTTCATACGGAAAAAGAAGTGGGTTACTATTTCTAAATGCAAAGCAGAACATAGCATATGATATCAAAAACAAAAGCTATGACATGACAAAATTAGCGTGCATATTGAGAAAAGCTAACACCACGTCATCGTCATCACAGAAAAATCATCTCTAGCAAAAGATGAAAGAAATAAAGATAAAAGAAAACAGAACTATTTACAATGCAGTACACAAAGAAAATAAGAAAAACGTGATGCATGGTAAAAAAATGAAAAAGTGATGAAAAATGAGTGCAAAAGCGGAAAAAACGTGAAAAAAATAAAAATAAAGGCGATAAAAGCAAAAAGTGTGAGAACTCACTCTCCCAAGCTAAAGTGCACAGTGTCCTCAATGTGCAAAGTGTGGCACACCGAGAGACGTGAAATGGGTGGGGTGGGTGAGGATGCATGCATGATAAAAAAAGAAAAATAAACAGAAAATATGATGCAGATGTGATGCATGCAAAGATCAGAGTGATGCAGATATGTGTCACCAAAAATACACTCCCTCTCTCCCAAAAAGATATAAAATGATGTGATCAGAACAGGGACCAAAATAGTGAGGGTAGGAGGTGGGGGCAAAAACGCCAGGACCAGTGAAAATGGGCAACATAATTGACAAAAAATATCAATGGCATCAAGGGTGTGCCTAAGCTGGTGGTGCTGCACCATCTCCGTCCTGTGGCGGAGGTGGAGGTGGGGGTGGGGGTGGTGGGTGTGG
The DNA here is from genome assembly GCA_030789695.1 of Scilla litardierei. Lineage (NCBI taxonomy): Eukaryota > Viridiplantae > Streptophyta > Magnoliopsida > Asparagales > Asparagaceae > Scilla > Scilla litardierei. Next base: position 92,942,905 of record CM061134.1, read on the forward strand.
AAGCTGCTGGGTGGGTGGGTGGTGGTGGTGGCAGTCGCGTGAGAATCTGAGTCAGGCAAGCCTGAATACTGGGTTGTAGCTCAACGCGGTGCTGCACGGCGGAGACTGTGGCAGACAGAGTCCTAAGGTCGCCTCTGAGTCCACTCACCACCCCCTCAAGAGCACGAATGCTCTGAAGTATAGTGTCGGGGGGGAGGTGGTGCAGGGGGACACGCGTGTCTAGGCTGTGAAGGATGGGGCTGTCTGACACAGGCGGTGTAAATAATCGGGCCAGCATGTATGTGTGGAAAGGGAGCTGTGCTCACTAGTGGATGCCCAGCCTCAGTGTGAGGCTGGGACGCAAGCTAGTATGAGGTGGAAGCAGCAGCAGCAGTGGTGGTGGACAAAATCGACGACGAGGCAGCAAGAGAGGTCTGTGACGCAGACGTGGGAATAGATGTCACGACACTCTCGGAAAGGACAGCTGTGGTGGAGACAGAAGGGTCGACCACTGGGGAGGAAGTGTAGGTCCCAAAAGGTGACACCCCAACGGAGATCAAACTGGATAGGGTCTCCACGACGACAGCGAATGAAGACTCGCCGCTCTCTAGTATGGTGGGTGGACGCTCGGGAAGAAGTGAGGAAATAGGCTCAACCGAGATAGGCACAGCAGTGGTGGGGGTGGTGGTAGACATGGTGGACGTGGTGGACGAGGTGGACGACACAGCTAGGGTACTCCCGACACCGACAGAAGTGTGGACAGAGGTGCCGGGAGGTGCAGACAGTGCAGGCTCAGGCTGAGGGATCACGGGGTCGATGGGTGCAGGTGGTGCCTGCTCAGCTCTCTCGGCCTCTAGCACGTAGGCGACGGGGATCAGGAGATCCATTTTCGGAAGCCAGTCTCCATGTGCCGGTCCTATATGTGTCCGAGCGGGGCTCGGGAGGATCATGTAATCGGCACTAAAGGGACCGTGCAACCATACCCAGTGCCACTGGCTGTGGGGACGAAGCATCTTCATCCGGGCCATAACATCTATCGAGAGTGAAGTGGGGCCCGAAGGTCGACGCAAGTCGTCAGGAAGGTCCACGCCGGTCATCAGGGCTAGCAGGGTGATCAGGCCGCCGCAATAGATCGGTGAGCGAGCGCTCACCGATACTATGATGCGGTCCAAAAACCAGCTAGCAATATCAATCTCAACGGCGGGGACCATCGCATCACCACCCCTATCCTGAACTCTGGGGCGAGTCATTGCGTAGAGCATATAGAGCTCAGGCGTAGACATCGTCCCAGGCTCGTACCTCGCAAGGAAAGTGGTTGCCATAAGGCGCTATGCTATGCGGAGGCAGGGGTGGACTATAGTTGAGGCCTTGGCCCTACTAGGGTCAAAGGCAAGTGGTGAACCCGTGATCCGGGTCCAAAAAGCGTGTGGGTCGAACGACGGCGGTGGGATGTGTGTGGGGGCGTAGGCGCGGTCAGGGACAGGGACAGCGGGCCAATGGAAGAATGCACGAAGCATGTCGAGAGTGATCTCACACTCTCGATCCATCAGGCGGAATGTGCATCCTCTAGGGGTCCGGTCAATCGAGCTCAGGACCTCAAGTGTCGGACGGATATAAGTGTCCGCCGACACCACAAGAAAATCACGCCATCCCACGTTGTCGTACAACGTGAGAATCCCCTCTAGTACCCCTAGGCGGTCAAGGTCTGCTAAATGTGCGAACCTAGAGGGCACTATCGAGCGCTAGGCGATACGCTCAAATCAGACGCGCTGTGCGTTATTTCTGAACGTGATCCCCAGCGGCCCGACGGCGGGAGCTGGTGGTGGCTGTGCGTGGATGGGATCGGCAGGAAGCGACTGTGTGGGTGGTGGTGAAGGTGGAGGAGACTCCTCCCTAGCGTCAGAGGGGCTGGGATCATCAGTCCTCTTCCGCTTGGAAGAGGCTCCCCGCGTGCGTGGCCTAGTGCGGGGCGGCATGTGTGCCGCGAGTGCTCACCCAACTAAGATATAATGCGGCGTGCAAAAAAATGGAATGAGAGTACCTGAACATGCCGCGAGAGCAAATCAGCAAGTACGTGCGAAGACTGCCGCCTCTACGAAGCCAAAAGCACGTCCAGAAGCTCCCCAAAGCTCCCCCAAGATAGCCTGCAAATCAAACAACGATATCAGCGGATAAAATTCGAAATTCATGGGGGAGATGGGGTATAATAGATAGATAAAGAAATTAATTTGAGTTAGGGGCTAAATGGGTGTACGGATCAAGAAAAATGGGAGAAAATGGACTTTTGGGGCAAAACGAGGATCGCCGGCGGTCGGCCGGCGGTGAGGGTTGTCGCCGGAGTTCGGCGATGAGGAGGGGAGTCGTCGTCGGCGGTGGTGTGTCTGTTGGGCCAGCGGCGAGCTCGAATCGGGCAAGGGGAGACGCGGCTGCGGGTGAGGGGAGACGAACAGACACAGCTCGGGCGAGAATTGAGATTTTTTCGCGTTGAAAATCGCGCCGAGCCCACTGCCGTATATATAAGTGAAGTTACGACTCGGCCGAGTGATGATGTCACTCGGCCGAGTGACGTAAATGGAAAAGTTTTAAAATTTCTCCCCGCCACTTACGACTCGGTCGAGTGGCTTTGCTTCACTCGGCCGAATGGATAAAATCCTCTCGGCCGAGTGGCACAAGCTACTCGTCAGTTCTCGCCCTAGGAGGGTATCTATTTCACTCGGCCGAGTGACTAAATGTACTCGGCCGAGTGGCAGTTAATACTGAAATGCACAAAAAGATAGAGAGTTGGTTCCGCAGACTTCCCTGGTTGGTGCCCCACTCGGCCGAGTGGGGTCCTTTGCTCGGCCGAGTGGCATATGATACTCGGCCGAGTGGCGTGCTGTTTTCTGCTTCGGGGCTCCATTTTCTCTCTACTCTCTGTTTTTCTTCCTCCAGTTGGTTTCTTCCTCTTCATAAGCCTCGAGCGCATTCCTGGAGTGCTCTTCTTTGCCTCGGTCATCCTCCATATGAGAGATCTCCTTTTCTCCTCTCATGTCATAAGAATTAAAACCCGTTGTCAAGATTTTTAGGCAATTGAATCAAAACACTAGCAAAGTCTAAAACAAAAATAAAAACCAAAATAAAAATAATGCAAAAACCATCGGGTTGCCTCCCGATAAGCACTCGTTTAAGGTCTTGAGCTCGACCCCTTTGGATCTTCAAATTAGCGTAGGGATGTTGGGTGCGTATGAGATGCACCCGTCGAATTTGCCGGGAAGACCGCTCGGATTTGGATCGTGGTGGTGCGTGGCCTTCCTCAGTGCCCCTTCATCATGGACAATGTTGGGGGATGGCTCCCCCAAGCTTGAGCTTGTTTCGGTCTTTGACTTCGCCGGTGACACCGATCTTCGAATCGGTGGAGCTTTCTTCGGATTCTTCAATGTCGAGAGCTTGCAAAGCTCTCGTATTATTGCGACTTCAGTGTCGCCATCATCATTCGCCGTGGAGCTATTGGCAGAGTCCTCCAATGTCTCTTCTTCGATCAAATCTTGGCTTTCTTCAAAGCCATTATCGTGGAGTGCACCGATGGAGTGGGGGATAGCTTCTTCAATAACTTCGTCAAGGAGGTCCACATAATCTAGCCCTCATAATACGGCATGTGCTTCATAGCCTTTGGTATATGGAGCTCTACTTCAATGTTGCCGACGTTCAATGTAAGAGTCCCCTCCTGCACATCGACGATTACACCCGCGGTGGCGAGGAATGGGCGTCCAAGTATGAGAGATGTGTCACCCTCTTCCTTGATATCCATTATCACAAAATCACAAGGCAAGCATATGCCTCCTGGAACTTGGAGTGGGATGTTCTCCGTGATCCCAACCGGCCTTGTAATCCGACCGTCTGCGAGTTGAATCCTCATGTCGGTTGGCTTTAAATCCGTGCCGGTATTCAACTTCCGGAACATGGTGAGAGGCATGAGGCTCACACTAGCGCCCAAATCAACCAATGCTTTTTGTAAGGGGACGCCCCCTAGAGTGCAAGGAATCCGGAAGCTCCCGGGATCTTTAAATTTAGCGGGCTCCTTTTCCTTCCTAGTGAACCAAGTTCCTTGTTCCGTGAGCATGATCTTCTCTTTCCTTTTCCTTCCCGTAATCAAGTCCTTTAAGAACTTCGCGTAGGATGGGATTTCCACTATGGCATCAAGGAAAGGGATATTGAGGCTCACCCCTCTCAAGTATTCGAGGAACTTGGCTAGCCTCTTCTCGATCTTGGCTCTAGCTAGCCGTTGAGGGAAAGGCACCGGTGGCATGAATCGGCGCTCATCAATATGTTCCTCCACTCTAGATTTTGCTCCTTCTTGTGGCTCCTTCTCTTTTTCCACCTCAATTGCCGGCTCGCTCTCTTCTAGAATCTCCACCACGGGTTCCTTGACTTGAGTCATGACGGGAGTGGTATCCTTCCCACCCCTTGTCGTAACCGCAACAACCGCGTTGATATGGCTGGTGTTGCCCCGTGGATTTGGCTCGGGTTGACCCGGCAATTGTTGGTTGTTTCTATTAAGCAACACAAGTTGCTCCCCAATTTGAGCGACGACGGTGGTAAGAGAATCTTGTCCCGCCTTCAACGTGGCGTTAATCTTTCTCTACTCCATCATAAACTCCTCCACCTTAGCTTCAAAATCCGAACGTGGTTGAGCTTGCGAAGGGTTGGGATTTCTCCAACCTTGATTATACCAGGGTGGCCTATAAGGTCCCACTTGTTGCCTAGGTGGGAAGTTTTGTTGCGGTGGCCCCCTTGGTTGATAATTCGGTTGTGGTGGTGGAGCCCGAGCTTGAGGAGGTTGTTGTGGCGGGTGGTTCAAGGCACCATCATTATTAGCATATGAAAAACCCGGATGGTTTCTAGCGGCCGGGTTGGCCCAATATCCGGAATTCCCCGCAACATACTGAATTTGCTCCAAAGCTCCTTTTCCATGCTCTCCTCCTACATACTGGCTTGGGATTGGTCTTGCCAATCACTCATATGGTTTGTCAGTGCGGATGTAGAAGGAGCTCCATGCAGCTCGGTAATGTATTTCTCCAATCTCTCCACTACCTTGTGGAGAGAGTCAAATTTGCTAGCAAGCTCTGCCACGGCCTTGGCCTCATAAATACTCGTGGGCTTCAAGGAGGACGAAGAATGTCCTCGCTCGTCGCCCCACTGTTGGTTGTTGGAGGTCATCTCCTCTAGCAAGGCCGTAGCTTCATCGGGGGTCTTTGACAAAATGGCTCTGTTGGCGGTAGCATCAATAATCTGTTTTGTGCCCGGTTGGAGTCCATTGTAGAAACTGTGGACAATCTCCCAATCCTCTATGCTATGATGGGGGCATTGATGCTGCAAGTCCTTGAAGCGCTCCCACGCCTCATAGAGAGTCTCCTGCAGTCCTTGCTTGAAGGACATGAGAGCACTTCTTATCTTCACTGTCTTGGAGGGCGGGTAAAATTTGTCGACGAAGGCACTCGCCAATTCATCCCACGTGGTGAAGATTCCTTCAGCCTGCGTCCTCAACCAATATAAGGCTTTGTCCTTGAGTGTGAAGGGGAAGAGGCGCAGTCTGATAGCATCTATGGAGATGCCCGGCATTTGAAAGGTAGCACATTTTGATAAAAAGAGCTGGATGTGGTAATGAGGGTTTTCATGAGAATTCCCATGAAAAGGGTCTTGCTGCATCAGAACTACCAATCCAGGCTTCAACTCGAAATTTTTGTCGGCCGCCAACTCCGGCATAGCAATGGACGAGGTCGTGGAGGAAGTCTTAGGCCGAAGCCTATCTCTAATGGAAATGATCCTCGCCATTCGCGCCGCCAATTCTTCGGCTGTCTCAGGATGGGTCATACAATTCCCTTCCGTATCGAGTCTCCTCTCCGCTCTGATCATCCTCAATGTACGTTCGATCTCCGGATCGTATTGTATTTCTTCGGGGTCTGCTGTGGATCTCGTGTACATGCAAGGAAAAACAGAGTTTCAAAGAAATAGTTAGCACAAAGGAAGGGTAAAATAAAAATAGAAATAATAAAACAAAAAGAAAAATAGCTAGGTAGGTAGAATCAAACACTATCACCTCCCCGGCAACAGCGCCAAAAACTTGGTCGCTTCGGAATGCAACCCAAGAGCACAACCGACTACGGCGCAAATGCACGGAGATAAATCCCCGGCAACGGCGCCAAAAACTTAATCGTGCCCCGGATACACACCCGGGACGAGACTCGCTAGTCTTACCGCAAGCGCACGGTGTAGCGGCGAGCGGGTATCGAACACGAGGAGGGTAAATGACGGTGTCTTCTTCAACTCACCTGGCTGTAAGAACAGTCGAGAAATATTCGCAATAAAGCGGTCACAATCGTTCAATTGTATAAAGAAAATATCAAATTAATAGAAACGCCTAGGGATAGGGAATCCCCGTTACAAACCGTATCTCGTCATTGTGATTCGTAGGTTTCACAATTGCTAGACTTGAAATTCAGGTGAACTAGTTGCAACTAAATGTAGAACCAAGCTTACGCTCTCGCACTATTGCCAGTCTATAGAAAACCTAGGGTAGGGTCCAATCTCTTGCAAACCCTAACCTAGGCAAGCTAGCGTGAAGAACAACATCATCGTTCAATCGTATCTCGAGCCCACTCTCGTGCAAACTCGAGCTACGACCTAGGTTGGGATAGTTCCTATCCGTCCAATCTCTTGCAAATGGGTATTGGTATAGAATTGAAATCGAAAACCCTAGTTTTGGTCCAATCTCTTGCAAACCGATTCCAGAGAAATCCAATTGTAACCCAATTCGAATTTCTCGGGCTTCCTATCGAGTTGGGATCCAATCTCTTACAAATCCCAATCGGTATGAATCCCTAGCTATTCGTATTAAATCAATCCCAAACTAACCCTAATCAATTCTAGCAAGAATTTCACCAATTCATCACAAATTTGAAATAGGGTTCGTAGGGTTCATCCCTACGCCCTAAGACGATAAATCTACTCACGATTCATAATGCAAATCATTAGAAATTCAATAATAAAAACAATAGAATTCATTGCAATAGACAATATATCAATAAAAATGAGGTTTTTGATAGAAAGAGAGACAAACCAATGAAGATTCAATAGCATCCAACAAAATAGAACTTTTTATCTCTCTCCAAAGAACTAAATCTAATCTCCTAAAAAGTAATCAAAAAGGGCTCCCAAAATATGAGAAAAAGCTCTCCAAACTAGGTTAAAAACTGGGGTTAAATACCCCCCAAAATCACCCAAAAAACTGTGATAAAATTGCCCCTGCGCAGCTTGAAAATCGCACTTTACGCTACAGGCAGCACGGCTCACTCTGCCGAGTGAAAAATGTCACTCGGCCGAGTGACGGACCCTGACGGATTCCAGTAAGTCTGGACTTTTGGGGGTCGTCTCCTCGAGAGTCACTCGGCCGAGTGACTTTCTTCACTCGATCGATGGGATTTCTTCACTCGGCCGAGTCGGAACTCGGGGCTGACTGACGGATTACAGTAACTTGGGAATTTTGGTTGCCGTCGTCTTGATGCCACTCGGGCGAGTGGTGTATCCGTGCTCGGCCGAGTGGTCTGGCGATGCTCGGCCGAGTACACACTGATATGGAGTCTGTTGCGTGTCTGATCTGGCCGACCGAGCGGGCTGTCGATGCTCGGCCGAGTGACTCCTTCACTCGGCCGAGTGGCATGCTGAAAATGCCCAATCTTCGTATTTTTGCTTCCTCGTCGCTCCTACGACGTTCTTTCTTCTTCCACTCCTCTCCAATCGTAGAATTCCCCTCAAAAGAGTCACGGGTGACACTCCAGAGTGGGTGCATCTCAGAATCACTCCAAATCGCTCCAAATCTCCGGAAATACGACAAAAACAAGAAATCGTGAAAAGCATCGCAATATTGTCGAATAATCGTGAAAAACGCGATATGGGCGATCTAAATGGCATGCAAACAAGCAGAAAAAAGGTGTAAAATATGGAGTGATCAATTATTAGTAGCCATCTCCTCTAATAGGGCCGTAGCTTCATCAACCGTTTTGGAAAGAATGGCTCCGTTGGTAGTCACATCTATGATCCGCTTTGTGCCCGGTTGGAGTCCATTATAAAAACTGTGAACTAGCTCCCATTCCTCTATACTGTGATAGGGACATTGATGCTGTAAATCCTTGAAGCACTCCCATGCTTCGTATAGGGTCTCTTGCGGTCCTTGCTTGAAGGACATGAGTGCACTTTTAATCTTCACTGTCTTAGATGGCGGGTAGAATTTGTCAACAAAAGCACTAGCCAACTCATCCCAAGTAGTGAATACCCCTTTCGCCTGCGTCCTCAACCAATATAAAGCTTTGTCTCTGAGGGTGAAGGGAAAGAGTCTCAAGCGGATAGCATCAACGGAAACTACCGGCATTTGAAAGCTGGCGTACTTGGACAAGAATAACTGGATGTGATAATGTGGATTCTTATGGGAGTTCCCATGGAATGGGTCTTGTTGCATTAAGACCACTAATCCCGTCTTGAGCTCAAAATTCTTATCTGCCGCCAACTCCGGCATATCGATGGAAGAGGAAGTGGTCGAAGTCTTAGGCCTAAGCCTATCTATGATGGATATGATCCTCGCCATACGTGCCGCTAGTTCCTCCGGTGTCTCCGTGTGGTTCATATAATTATCCTCCGTAGCGTGCCTTCTCTCGGCTCTGATCCTCCTCTCGGTACGTTCGATCTCCGGATCAAATAAAATATCCTCTGGATCCGCCGTCGATCACGTGTTCATGCAAAGAGAAACAAAATTTCAAAGGAATTGTTAGCACGAAAAAGGAGTAAAAATATAAGAATAATAAAACAAAAAAAGAAGATACTACGTAAAGAGAATAAAGCATTGTCGCCTCCCCGGCAACGGTGCCAAAAACTTGATCGTAGCCTGGGGAGTACACACACCCGGGACAAACGATGCTGTAGTCTTACCGCAAGCGCACGGTCAAGTGGCGAGTGGGTATCGAACTCAGGGAGGGAAAATGATAGTGTCTCCTTCCAATCACCTAGCTATCAAGGGGATCGAGAATTTTTTGGGGCGAACAATCAAAATCGTGCGAATGTCAAGAGGAAATATCAAATTAATGAAACGTCTAGGGGTGGGGAATCCCCGCTATGGACCGCCTCTCATTATTGTGACTCATAAGTTACATCATTGCTAAACTTGACTGTGGGTGAGCTAGTCGCAACTAAATGTAGAACCAGGCTCACGCTCTCGTGATATTGTCGGTCTATAGCAAACCTAGGATAGGGCCCAATCTCTTGCAAACCCTAGCTTAAGCCGCTCGTGTGAAGAACGACATCATCGCTCAATCGTGTCTCGAGCCCACTCTCGTGCAAACTCGAGCTACGACCTAGGTTGCGATAGTTCCTATCCGTCCAATCTCTTGCAAACGGATATGGGTATAGATTCATAATTGAAAATCCTAGCTTTGGCCCAATCTCTTGCAAACCAAGTCTAGAGAGATCCAATTGTCAATCTAAATCGAATATCTAGGCCTTCCTATCAATTGAGACCCAATATCTTGCAAATCCCAACCGATATGAATCCCTAGCTATTCGTAATTAATCAATCCCAACCTAACCCTAATCAATTCTAGCAATAATTTCACAAATTCATCACAATTTGGAAATAGGGTCCATATGGTTCATCCCTACGCCCTAGAACGAAGTCACTACTCACTATTCATCATGAAATTCTCAGAAAAATCAATAATAATATCAAGAGAATTCATTGCAATAGAGAAATAACAAACAAAAATTGAGTTTTTGATAGGAAATAGACAAACCAATGAAGATCCAATGTTATCCAATGAGAATCCAAATAGAGTAGCCTTTTTATCTCCAAAAGAAAGCCTAAATCTAATTAATCTAAAAAGTTCTGAAAAGTGCTCAAAAAGGCTGCAAAAAGCTCTCTTAACTAGGGCAAAAACTAGGTTTAAATACTCCCTAAAATCACCCAAAAAATCGTGACAAAACTGCCCCTGCGCAGCCCAGAAATCGCAACGTACGCAGCAGGCGGAGCGGCTCACTCGGCCGAGTGACAGACCCTGTAAGAAAACTATAAGTCAGGGGGGTCTCAGGGTCTGCCTTCGGAGGTGACTCGGTCGAGTATACTTCTTCGTTCGGCCGAGTGGCTATATCGCTCGGCCGAGTGACTTTCGACTGGATTTTCGAAAAATACAGTAACTTCGGCCTTTTTCTGGGCAATTTCTCTGTACCACTCAGGCGAGTGAGATTTCTCATTCGGCCGAGTGGTATTTCTTCGTTCGGCTGAGTACATGCTGAATTTAGCTCTGTGTGCGTATCCGTTCTGGTCGGCCGAGTGTGGCTTCTGGTTCGGCCGAGTGACTGATCCACTCGGCTGAGTGGCGTGCTGTAAATGCCCAATCTTCTCCGTTTCTCCTCCTCGTCGCTCCTACAAATTCCTTCTTCTTCCACTCATCTTCCATCGCTGAATGGCCCTCAAATGAGCCGCAGGTGACACTCCTTAGCGCTTGCGAACCAATTGATCTCAAAATCGCTCCGAATCGCTCCATATTTCCTGAAATATGACAAAAACAAGAAATAGTGAAAAACATCGCAATATTATCTAATAATCGTGAAAAACACAATATGAGCGATCAAAACGGCATGCAAACATGTAGAAAAAGGGTGTAAAATAAGGAGTGATCACAAAGATACACTAATCAATGAATCGAACTCTAATCTAACAGATATCAGAGTTCATAAAAAATCCACGATATTTCATAGAAAATGAAGCATATGAGACATAAATATAGAGGTGAACATGGTTCATATGGAAATTTCGAAGTGTGTTTCACAATAAAGCAAAGTGCGTGCACTATGCACTCCCCCAAGCTTAAACATCACATTGTCCTCAATATGTGTATGATATAAGTAGAGGACAATGACAAGATAGGGGGACCACTCAACAAAATAGTTTCTCTCCACCAAGCTTAAACATCACATAAAAATTGGAGAGAGAGGCAAAATAAGCACCAAATACAAGGGTGGGCATGGATGATAAATAATGGGTTGGGTGCAAAAGATAATTGAGCAATCATATGGTGTGAATTTATTAAACTAAAAAACATATAAAATCATATACGGTCCACTTGTTACCGAGAGGATTCAAGATTATTTAAATCATAAAATACTACACTACTAGATTGGTACCACCTGTAGCAAAAGGCAGGTCCAATATCCTTGCTGGTGCATGCAGCTGCTCTATTTGCACTTTCCATGGATCCATCGGGTGCGTATCTCCACGGGCTCCATCAGATTCCAGTAATGCGGCTCCCAGCATCTCTCTAAGGACTCCACCTGTACCCTGCAAGAGACAAGCCACATCAATCTGATGTGGAATATCTTTCCCAAAGATAAAAATTTTCCAAAGAAGATCGTCAAATGAAATATGTAAAGTAAAAAATAGGTAGACGGTTATTCCCTAAAAATACATCTCCGCTCTCATGTACCACAACAGGTAGTTCCTTGTCTTCGTCTCAGGATTTTCTGGCGGCTCTGGCATATTAGTATGGTTCTCATCAAGCAAATCCTTATCGTTGTCAATGGAAGGATGAGGTGGCTGCGGAAGCTCAACTGAAGGTGGGAAACACTCAGGATCCTTATGAATATCGGTGTCCTTATCCCAATACATGACCTCCTCGGTGACAAGCTCTGGCTCCGTGGGTATGGAAGTGAATGGGCTCCCTTGGATACATCGTGTATGTCAGCCGCTGTCTCCTCAGATGTGGAAGTATCAATGTCCTCAGTCTCTCCCTCAAGCTCATAATATGAAAGGCACTTGTTGATTTCAACCATATCTTTCTGCCAACGATCATGTGACTCATTTAGCATAGCGCTGATAGCTGTGCTCTCCTCTACCGATGCCATGAATGCATTGAGTGTCAAATTGAAGGGATGGTCAGGACTCAAGAGACAGACGCGGCTTTCGTAGTGCATGTGTCCATCCATGTCACAAGATTTGCAATAAGCATAGAACTCTGGGTAGTGGTCATATCCTTCCATCCGATAGTACCGGTCCTGTGGATGATATTCGTTGTCATCCATAGGAATCTCATACTGCTCTGCAAAATCATTGCCTGAATAATCCCAAGATTGCTCCATTGTACCTGAATAGTCAAAAACAACAACCTGGAAAAGATATCAATGGTACAAGAAGATAGAGATAAAGATAAAGCATGTGGGGGGAAAATTTCTCTCTCTGTTTTTTTGTTTTGTTTTGTTTTGTTTAAGTTTTTGTTTTTTTTTGTTTTTTTGTTTTTTAAACGCAATCTAATCAACCTAATTGTGGTAAATAGATAATATGGCAGAACGCCTCCCCGGCAACGATGCCATAAACTTGATCGAGCCGAAACTAACTCCGAAACGATGTCGTCTAACCGCAAGTGCACGGTATAGTGGCGAGCGGGTATCGAACACGGGGAAGCGTACTATACTACCTATCTACTCCTAGGTTGAGTTAGACTTGCGGATTTATTGATGGATGTGGATTGTGGAGTGTCGTAATGGTGATGGATGCGAAAGTCATGTCACTCGATGTCGCAAACAAGGGGTTCCACAAGAAGAAAGAAATAAATAAAATATAAAATACTATGGCTTTAGGACTCGCCGCTAGGACCGTCGGATGTCGACGCTAGGCTAGAATTCTTACTTTGCATTGGATTTATGGGGATGATCTCTCATTGACGCAATGGCAGTAGCCGTCAATGTAGTGATATAGTTCGTTTGTGGATCCCCTCGAGGCACGAGCCGGGCATGGTCACGAGCCTCGGTTGAATCCACTAACTCCCTAATTAAATCCGTAGGATACTCCTTAAGCTAATCGATTTCACCGACCGTGGGCACGATCTCAGTACGAGTTCTTCTAGGGGTTTTGTTGGATCAACCAAAATATAACCCGTTTTTAATCCAACGCATCATAAAAATCCTATCTTTGCATCTAGATCCTAAAATCCTGGCTAATCCATTAGCCCTAGAAAAGATTATTCAAGCATAGCAAATATTATGGAAACAATAGAGATCATTGCTAGCATCATATAAGAACAATAATAAGAACTAAAATAAAATTAAAGAGATAAAATGCATAGCTTGATACAAGAGGAGGGGCCTACGGCGTAGCCTAACTCCCTAAAGATCGTCTCCCAAAACTCGATAGATCTAACTAAAAAACCCTCCAAATGTTCCACCCAAAAATGATGGCTACAAAATAATATATATCCCTCTCTAAACCCTAGAAAATAACCCAAAAAACCATCTCTAATTCGGCTCCAATATGTTTTTGGCTGCAACTTATTGGTGGACTCCATCAGCACTCGGAACGAGTAGAAACAACACTCGGTCGAGTTCAGATTTCAACACTGCTGCACCATCTTACTGAAATTTCCCAGAGCTTATCCGACCTCTGATTGGAACGTTCTTAGTGGCATTGGAACTGTATTGAAGTCTACTATCTGGAAAAAATATCAGAAAAATACTAAAAAATCTTAGATGATAGCAGATTTGAAAAGAGTGCACGGCTGTCTGAAAATCTGGGCTTTTGCCTTACTCGACCGAGTAGCCTTCGTGCTCGGTCGAGTCGCCCCCTGCTCAGTCAAGTCACCTCCCTACTCGGTCGAGTCTATCATTGGATCGGGCTCCTTCAAAAGTGTCGCTCTGCCTACTCAGCCCGAGTAGGCCTTGCTCGGTCGAGTAAGTCTTGCTCGATCGAGCAGGATGTTGAACTGAATGGAACTTCGAAAAAATAGAAATGACTCGACCGAGTCACCAAGCAGCTCGGTCGAGTAGGATGCACATTCTTTTTTCCGTTGGGCTCGTGTATCAGCTCGACCGAGCAGCTTGTGCTGCACGGTCGAGTCACCTGGGACAGTGAAGCTGATTGCTTCCTGGATTCTCCTTTCTCTTTCTCTTCCTCTAGTGTTCTTCTTTGGCACCTCAATCATATCATCATGAGTATTCTTGGTGCTCTCACGTTACCGATCGTCGTATTGACTCCAAATTGCTCCAATATCGATCGAAATCCCTGAAATGAACATAAACGTTCCGAAAGTCATATTGTTCCTAATAATAGCGTAAAAGCGTATGAAATATGTAAATGAGCAATCATTTTGATGTGTAATCATATATATGAAATGTAGAATATAATGACACATCATTAGGTTAGCCATTAAAAGCCGTCTAATAATTATAAGATAATTTTTAGATTGCTTCTGGTATGATTTAAAATTGTTTTAAATGCCTAATACAAGATTAGGATAGCACCATAAAAATCATTCCTTATAGTTGATAAGGACTTAATAAAAGTTATTAAAAAATCCTAATTAATTTTGAATTTTGGGATTCACTAGTTGATAGGATTAACTAGTTCTAATAAAAACCTTTTAGGCTATGGCACACATATAAAAGTGATAAGTTTCATTCAATGGACCATGATCCGGTCAATGTGCTTGGCTTAGTTTGTTGGATCACCCTAGCTAGACTGTGGATAAGTGATCCTGGCTTAGTCAATTTCCTGGATGTGTTCTGCTGGACCGCAATGACGTGAATCATGATTAAATGACACCCTGGATTATATCTAAGTCAATTACGTTAAAAATCTTTTTCAAGATTAGCCGTAGCCCTCCTTGTTTTAGAGGTTGGCAAATATAGGTTCTTTTGATCTAGTTGTTGAGCACACTCAAGCTATGTCATAGACACTTTATTGTAACTAACTTCTCAATACATGAGATGTAGTCTAGACTTGACCCCCGTCGTGTCATGAATACACCGAGCGCTGGCGTAAGTTAAGCTAGACACGAAAACAAGGGTGTGATTAGACTAGTCATTGTGATTTGGATGAGCACACTCATAATTATAAATGGTTCGGGGTAGAAACCAATAAGAGAGTCATATATGATATGATTGAAGAAGAGTCATCTACCAATCGCAAAGTCAAGCAATTTGTTGAGCACACTCAAGGTTGTAAAACTTAGGGTGGTTGGATCTCTTACACATTAATTTCATTTAATTAAATCGTTCATTATTAAGGCTTAAAATGATCGCAAAAATAGTGGGAGGATATAGTTAGATAAAAGTCATTCTATCTATATTTAATATTGAACATATGCTAAACTAGGGTAGTTCTATATTTATCAATGGAATCAAAACATAATATTCTAAGAGAATAAGTTAACTGGTCAAAATAATTGGTTAATGGAATATCAACTCAAATTCTAACTAAAATATGTTCTCATTGACCTTAAAATGACATTCTTAATCACAGGCTTAAGGACAATGATTTCCTTAAGCTCTGGATCCAACAAATAAATGCACGATACATGTCACTCGCCTCTTTAGGGGGCAGCTCGAACATACTGATTTTCAAAAGCATGTTTCTCCATACAATTTATTGAGTCAACTCAAGGTTGTATGGAAAATGGTTTTGATCTGCAAGGTTTGAAAATTCGATCAAATTGTTTAAATCGAATATGAGTGCATGAGCGGTACAAGACCATGTATCTAAATCAGATCTTGAGTCAAGCAACTTGTTAAGTCAACTCAAGGTTGTGAAGCTCAAGTGTTTGGATACGTTAGGTGCTTGTACAACTAATAATTTGTTGAGACACGTAATATCTACATGCGATTTAGAAAAAAGAAGAAGGCACTAAGGAAAGTCAATTGAGAAATATAGTTTTATTTATCATTAGTAAATGCATAAGTAGGAGGAACTAAAAATATGACATATTTGATGTCACGGTTTCAGGATAACCATTATACAAAAGAAATAGATTGTCTACGTGTTGAAAAAAGGAACAATTGTTGTTTCTTGGACCCATGTAGGACGTCAAACACATTTTTGACGAATGTCGTCACCTTGCTTCTGAAGCAATGTTTTATGTGAGTAATTTGTATAACGATAATGAATTAAATGTTAATATATGAATACACATGATAATAACCAAACTTATATGACAAAATAGACTAGGCCGTACCAAAGAGACTAAGCTTCACAAGTCACATAAAGAGGGGGCTGACCTCTCGTATTATGAAGTCTACTGACACTTGTGAATCTTGTCTCAAAGGTATGATGGCCGAAACTCCTTCTGTAAGACAGTGGGAGAATGAGTCGTTGAACTCGTAGTCTGGTACATACGGATGTACCTGGACGCAAGTCTAAGTTAGCCATGATAAAGTATACTTATTTTATTACGACATGTGTTCTTGATGAAACACAAGTCTGATAAAATAAAGAACAAAATGACAGAAAAATTTGAACTGCTTCGATCAGATCATAGAGTCAAATACTTAGCTGTATAAATTTTGTGTAAATTAAAAAATAAATTAAAAAGAAAATGTGATTTTCTCTCAGGTCAAGTCTCTTAACACATCGGTGTGTTAGAGATCATGAATCACACTTTGTTAGACATGGTGTGATGCATGGCAAGTGACTCTGAGTTATAATGCTCCCTCTGTGTTAAGTCCCAGATAGGGATGAGAATGGGCATGCCCAAAGCCCAATTGGGCTTTCATTTGGGCATGCCACATCACCATTCCTACTCACCCCTTCACTAATTCTTCTAGAATTAGTGAAGGGGGGTAGGAATGGTGATGTGGCATGCCCAAATGAAAGCCCAATTGGGCTTTGGGCATGCCCATTCTCATCCCTAGTCCCAGATAATAATGCCTATGTTTTGATAAGGTTCTATGAGGACCTTATCAATAAGATATTCATTAAATCAATCATTAGGAAGTTAAAGGATTACTCGAGTCTCATGAGACGAAGAGTCGAGTTAGACATCATAGTCGATGATGGCCTAGACAACTTCCAGGATGCAATTCAGAGTAGGGACTCTGATTAATAACTTAATGCAATCAGAAATGGTCTTAATGCAATCAGAAATGGTCTGTACACGTAAATAAAGTATGGACTTTAGTTTATGTGTCCAAAAGAAAATGTTTCTTATTGACTGCAAGTAAATCTTCAAGATAGAAGATTGGTGCAAAGACAATGTAGTGAAGTACAACTTGTGTTGGCTGAGAACAGTTTTCATCCTAACTCCTATAAACGGATTATGTTGAAACTGTCTCGCCAACAGATTTGTACAGATCTACTCAGACCGAACTCGATGTAAATGCTCATGATGACCATGAAAACTGGAGCATTCATTTATAGTTCGTTTTCTAAATATGATTTAGAAGAACAAATTTATATGAATTGGCCAGAGAGTTTTCAAGGTCAGTGGGAGCGAATAAAATACATGTGAGGCATCAATAGGCTGGACATATGTTTTGACAAAGTAGTCAAAGAGGTTGACACTTATCAGAAATAAATATGAACCATCTAAAATGACCAGTAACTTATTTTAAATCGTTGTCATAAGATACGATGAGCTGGATGAGATCCAGGAAAATTAAATATTATGGATTCCGAGGGACCAAGAGAATTATTTGGATGAGATTCAAATGTATGGTCTAAGATAAACATAGCAAACCCTTTAAGTCTATACAGTAGACATTTTAGCAGATCCACTCACAAAGGCTCTACCATGTGAAGTCTGGAAAGACTTATGTGTAAATGCGGTATGAGATACCGGGATAAATGTGCCTGAGTGCAAGTAGGAGATGTTGGGAGATGTATGCCCTCCAGGCAATTTATCTCTGTGTAATTGTACAAACATCTTGTTCAAATTTACAGTAAGCTGTATGGTAAAAATTTATCTAAGTTAAATCATAATGTGGTTATCATTAGAAACTTAGGTAAAGTCTTGAGACTTAATAAAAGGTCAAACATGTATCGAGATGAGGATCTCGATCATATAGAAGTGTTTGACCGTCTGCAGCATAAGTCTAGAAACGTTCGTGGTCGTAGATATTTCGAGAAAAGGATATCGAAACATCGGATAAACCATTGTGTCTTTGTCTTCACCGTGTAGCAGTGACGATGATCTCATAGTCGTTCGACTTGACGAAGTCGGAGACGAGACACATGTGCTCATTGGAGAGTGAGTTCACTGAACGACCCAACAAGAGTTATCATATGGTTATGATTGACCAATCTATGAATGATAACTCTTAGTGATGATATGCGAGTTGGTCTTTTAACTTGAGGTCATTATACGAACCTGTACGTGAACGGTGTCACTTAGATCTCTGACCTAGCTTCGAGGAAAGGCCTGTCGAATGGTTTTTGGTTGGGTGACATTTGAAACGTGCGAGGAGAGTAATGACCAAGATAGGATTCGTCTCTCCTGGTCGACAGGAGTTAGTGTCGTAGTGTTAGTTCGGTCTTTAGTGAAAACTCTGCCAGAGTATGTTGGAAGATGTCCAACATTATTTGACTAAAGTTCGATGGAGACTAACCGTTTTCAAGCTATTGGGATTGACAGTTTGATCGTATGACGTCCCCTAGTTTTTGAGCATGAAAGTGCAATAGGATTGGGGATACCAGATTTAAATATTTATACCGCAAGTGCACGGTGTTGTAGTGTGGCATGTGGGTCGAACACAGGGAGGTGTGGTTGTGCTTGTGTCAAAGAGGAACCGGTCACCCTATGGGTGAGCTAGCCCGAACGATCGATGGTTGTTACGGAAAATAGATGCAAGGGATAAACAATATAAAAGGAAACCTAGGACTTTGGTTTCCACCCTATCAAGTGTTCTCACTATTACGACCGACGGATAGGAATACGATCGGATTTAGGGTTTAGTAGTGAGACGTTGCCTCTAAGAGTGATACCAGCGTCCCATGGGCCCGATATTCCGGTTGATGCCCATGATGATACGCTGGACTACCCGGGTTAGGTCGGTGGGCATTCCCATGTCCACTAACACCGACCGACTCCAGGAGCACTAAGCTCGCAACGAATACTCCCAACATCTCATCCCGTCGTTCCCACGCGCTAGGATACAATGTCTACCGGGTTGGCATCTCCGGGTCATCGTTTGGATATTGCGGCATCAGGTGAACCGATCGGTTGAGTATTCAACCGATCGGTTGGATATTTCTCCAAAATGGCCGAGAGTTCTGTCAATTTCATATGGTCAGCGAACCGTCGGTTGAGCTCTCTGGGTCATCGTTTGGAAAATTCACTTCAGATGAACCGATCGGGTGAGATGTCACCCGATCGGTTGGAATTCAGCTCCAAATAGCCGAGAGCTCTGTTGGATTGAACCGGTCGATGAACCGGTCGGTTGAGCTGCTCCTCACTCCAGCCCCCATCCGGGTCGGACACGCGTGCATCACCCGATCGGTTGGCTATGTCCAACCGATCGGTTGAGGGCTGAAAAATAGCGATCTTCGTCGTTTGACCCTCTGGATCGCACGTGACTCCTCCAGTTACTCCGGGGACTCATGATATCTTCGTTATATGTCCCCTACGCTGGCAATCTCCTGCAAATACACAAAAACACCAAGAAGTGAAAGAAAACTAAAAATCCCAAGAAAATGGGCACTCGAGGACGGAAAACAACGGAAAAACACAAAGAAGACGTGGGTGGATATATAAAATATAAACACATGTCAAATTCCCCTAAGCTGAACCCTTCCTCGTCCTCAAGGAAGACGAGTGAGAGTAGGAGCTCGGAGAAAAAATAGAGAGAGAGAGAGAGAGAAAACAAAATCCTAAATCGCCCGTCAAAGCCAACAAAATCAGACACGCCACACTAAACAAGCATACGACAAACCACATCACTAAACCAAGGAAATATGAGTCCAAACAAGTGTCGTGGGCCCATGCGGTGAAGCGCGAGTGAGTGCGGTCGCGTGCTAGCAGACGGTGTCACTATCTACATTGTGCAATAAAGCTCTATATACACATATCCAAGGAAAGACACAAATATCGATTCGATTTGAAATAAGCAGTGAATAAATAGCTCAAGCATGCATGAGAACAGAGTAAGAATCGAAGCGTATCATGTGTCAGGGACTCCACATCTAGGGACTAGGAAATCACCACACTATCGCCTAGATAATAGCTAGAAAGTTCCTATTCCGAGTGTTTTCGAAAACGAAGGAGGTTGAGAAGGTGTGGAGTAGAACACTTGGTGCAAATTCTCGCCTTCCCTTTATTCTCGGTAGGTAGGAAAATATTCACACATGAATTTTTTTTGGGTTTTGGATATATGTATCTTTTTGGATTTTTGGCTATACATATATATATATATATATTTCGTTTTCTTTTCCCCTTTTTTGGGTTTTTCTTTTCTCTCTTTTTGGATTTTTGAGATATATATATGTGTACTCTCCCAAGTGGGAGAACGGTACAAGACGAGGGGATTTGCACCAAGTAAAATAAAAAAGAAATCGGATTCTAAACACTTGGGCAAGGGAGATTTTCTTCGCTAATCGGAGCATATGCTAAATGGGTTATCTTAGTCCTAATTGTGGAATCCCGACACATGCGAATTGAAGTATACGATATAAATATATTCATGCATATAGAAGCAGACATGAGAAGCAAATACCGCATATTCAAAATCGAAGCATGATAATCTAGGGGTCATCCCATGACAGGTATATAAATAAAAATCACACAGTAGAAGCACACTGTGAGCTAGTCACGACACACGACTCACATAAAAGCTAAGTGGATCCACGATGCATGAAATGCAAGAGGACTCGGCTTCCTAGGGTTAGTGAATGTGATTATCGAGGCCATGCTAGGTGTGTAAGTGATTCTGTGGAAATTCATCATATGAGGTCATCTCTAGGAGAGAGAGAGAACAAAGTGCAACGACTGGTTTTCTTGTAATCGGATTATCTATATTATATGTATGTTTTGGTGGATTTTCTCCTCATGTGTGGTTTTCGTCTCCGTAGCTTTCATTTTGATCGTTTTGTCGTGTTTTCTTAGCTTCTTCCTAAGAATCATCGATTTCGGAGTAAGTCATTCGTGAAGGGCTTCATATCGGTCATATCTTACTGTTAGATCAATCTTAGGAGTCTTAGGAATCGATCCCGGAGCTTCGCGCTCTATTTCAGAACTTTTGGTGCACGTTAGCCGGTGTAAGAAGGGGCACCGACCGACTAGATGACGATCCAGTCGGTCGGAAAACCTTCTTGAACCGACTAATGGGCTTTGTTAAAATGTTCAGAAGCTACTGTTTATCGTTAGTCGGTCTAAGAACATTTGTCGACCGACTAGGTTGCAAACTAGTCGATCAGCAATGCTTCTTTAACCGACTAACTCATAAACTATTTTTGATACCAGTTATTGTTCACTTTTAGTCGGTCTAAGAACGTTCATCGACCGACTAGATCTCAAACTAGTCGGTCAGTAGTTGCGCTTTGACCGACTAACTCTTAGTTCGGGTTTTCGTCAGGAGCTACTGTTTACACTTAGTCGGTCTGCGTTGGTCAATCGACCGACTAGTTCTTAAACTAGTCGGTCAGCAGTTGTTCCTTGACCGACTAAACAGCGCAGTAAACCCTAATTTTGCCATAGCTGCCACCAAACTCTATAAATACCCCTCCAAACGTTTTCTTCTTCTTCCTCATGACCTAAAACCCTAATTTCTCCCCCATTGAGCCCTCATCTTCCTCAAACCCTTATTCCTTCATCCCAAGCCCAAAATCCATCATCCAAACCCTCACTTAACACATTCCACCTCTCATCTTCCCCAAACCTTCATCAAACCCCCAAAATCCACATCAAACCCCATTTCTCCAGATTTTCCCTATTCTTTCCAGATCTGAACCTTAGGTTCCCCGGAGCGTTTCTTTCGTGTCGTACTTGCTCGGCATCATTCTTCCGCTTCCGATACGGTAATAACTCAATCTCTTAATATCCTCCTAGCCCATTTGTGTTTTTGTGAAACCCTAATAAACCTAGGTTGGATGTTGTTCTAAAGTTGTTTTGCCATGGCAGCGATCTCTTTTCCGTAGCTAGCATTTGTGTGACGGTCTCGTTGATCGTCATCATCGATGCTAGGCAAGTGAAACTTGCCACTTAGGGTTTTGGGCCATGTCTTAGGTCATTTGCTTGTTGTAGGCGTAAAAGAGACTAGGCGACGAAATGATACTCGCCTAGGCGCAAATTTAGGACTAGCTTGACAACGAAGCTAGATCCGACATTCATCATGTTGCACAACTACCATGCCATGTTTAATTTTAATTACCGATACACGAATTAATTATCAAGTCATTGCATTTTTTAGATGTTCCCATGATTGCGTAGCACACGCTACAATACTTGTACTTCCTGGCTCGTGACCAGAAGCGAGCATAATGAGTTGCTAACCCCAACGCTCGATGTTGAATCGTGAACTAGGAAAACAAGCTCCCGTGCGGGGCAACCCTGGCTCATTTACTGGGCTCATGTATAGGGACCCTGGCTTATTTACGTATGGGATGGGGTAAGAGTTAAGCGGTCATTCAACTGGGAGTCAGCCCGATCAGCAACTGCAGTTGTAAGGCGTAAACTCTGGGTTCTGGGGTAGTGTTAAGCGGCCAATCAGCGTGAATACCAAACCGTTTAGCTGTAAGGCGTAAACATCTACAAACAACTTGAAACGTGACTAGTGAAATGATTGAGATTGTTAGTAGCTTGGCTACTCTTGACTTGTCCCGATAATTGTTCTCTTGTACTTATTGTTGCACCACGTCTTGCTTGTGCACTCATGTTATAACTGCCATGTCATGCATACTATAACTGTTAGGTTGTTAGTTTGCCTTACTTTCAGTTTCCTTGCCCAAGTCTTTTAGACTTGCTGACATGTGCCCCTTTACTCTTTTGGGTGACACATGTTAGACCATGAGCCTGAGTACATTGTTGAGGACGAGGTGTTTGCTGACGCCGAGCCCGAGCCTGTGTTTGGCGAGGAGTACGTGGACACTGGGGACCAGTCCTAGTGTCTTCGTTGAGCTTTTCTCTTTTGTTTTAGACTGCTATTTTGTTGTCGGTGCGTGGCACCTATACTATGTTACGTTGTTCCTTTTGTTGGCCTTGTTCTGGGCCTTTAGACTCTTTCTTTTAGCCGGGTGGCTTTTCTGGATGTTGAACTAAATTTTCATGTTGGACAAATTATGAGATATGAGATTTATTTCTGTCTCTCCTTGTGTTATTATTGTTGATTCGTTTGTGGTTACAGGGACCTGCTTATGTTTTATTGACGCTTATCGGGTTTGGGGCTTCACAGCTCCACTCTCGTGCGGACCTTCTCACGTCTCGCCACCATTTTAGGGAAGCGGGGCGTGACAGGTTTTGTTGGTGGCCCATGCAGGTCCTTCTGTAACTGCGATTATCGGACTGACGATAATAATATTAGAATGTCCAATAAACTAAGTTCGACATCCGAGTCATAAGTATGAGTCTAATTGTTTCGTTTTCTGTGTCATTAGATGGCAGGAAGGCGAATCACCCGTGGTGGTGGTGGTGGTGGTGCGCCCCCTCATGACGAGGAGCCTGAGCGGGAACCCACCAATGGGGAGATGATGCAGATGATGCTTCAGATAATGCAGGTGCAGCAAGGCGTGCTCCTGCAAGTCCAGAATGCTCCGGCTGGTCGAGCTGTTCGGGCAACTCCGGATGCCCCTCACTCCGAGCCGGGAGCGAAGCAATTTCGGGAGCTGGGTCCCGCATATTTTGATGGGTCTGAGGGTCCTCTGGCTACCGATGAGTGGATTCAGAACATTGAGGATAACTTGAAGATGGCCATGATCACCCCAGCTGGATGGGTTGATTTGGCGAAGAGGCAACTCAAGGATAATGCTCGGAACTGGTGGGATGCGGAAGAGAACATGTTGGTGGAGCCGATAGCTTGGGCTACCTTTAAGTCCAGGTTTGATGAGGAGTTCTTTCCGAAGGCTGCTAGGAAGGAGATGCTGCAGCGCTTCATTGATCTGAAGCAAGGGATCTTGACGGTGGACCTGTACCACCAAGAGTTCACGAGGCTGAGTCGGTTCACACCAAAGATGGTGCAGGATGCTGATGAGAGGGCTCAGAGGTTCCTGCAGGGACTTGCTTTGGAGCTCCAGAGTTTTGTGTCTTCCTCTGATATGGACTCTTATCAGAAGGTTCTGGTCGCTGCAAGGAGGCATGAGCTGAACCTGAGTCAGAGGAGAGGACATGTTTCTGGTGCTGGGAAGAGGCCTATGGAGCAGGCCAGGGTGGTGGTTAGGCCTGGTTTCAAGCATAATCACCCGGTTCAGTTCAAGAGGCCAGGAGGGCCTATTCTGAAGACTTGCCATTTCTGTGGCAAGCCTGGCCACATCAAGGATCAGTGTAGGAAGTTTCTGGGCCAGTGTTTGGTTTGTGGTGACGCTTCTCATGTCGCGAAGGATTGTCGGCATGCGAATCCGCTGCGGAAGGCGCCTGTTGCAGCACAGCCATTGCAGCAGAGAGCGACTGTTCCTGCCGGTCGTGGGGCAGCTCTTGTCCCTCAGAGGTAGGCTTTTCAGCAGGCTATTCCACCGAGGCGGCAGGCTTTTCTGATGACCGCTGTGGAGAATGGAGCTGTGGATGAGGTTATCTCAGGTAATCCTCAATCTAGCCGTTACTTTCCTAGCTAGTTTTGATTGCTAGATTATGTTGGTTGCTTGAATATGATTGTGTGCTAGACTAGGGTTTGATTGTTAGACTGTTTGTAGGTGTGATTCTGGTTTACACATTTCCTGCACGAGTCCTCTTTGACTCTGGTGCATCGATGTGCATTGTTTCTCGGAGCTTCGTGGAGAAGCATTCCTTGTCGACGTCCCCTCTTCCGAAGAGTTGGAATATCGTCACGGGGAATGGCGTGGTCTCGGTGCATCTTGGTTGCAATTCTTGCCCGTTGGTGGTTTGTGGACATGAGCTTTATGCTGATTTCATTGTCCACGACATCATCAACTATGATGCGGTCCTTGGGATGGATTGGCTTGCGAGCTTCTATGCTACGATCGACTGTCGAAAGAAGAAGGTGGTGTTCGAGATTCCCGGACACCCAGTATTTGAGTTCTGCCGGGATAGTAGTTCACTTGGTCCTGTCAGATTTCGGGCCAGGCCAGTGGAGGTTGTGGCTATGCAGATGGAGCTGGAGAGGCCAGCGGTTGTGCGGGATTTTGATGATGTCTTCCCCGAGGAGATGTCTGGGTTGCCACCTGACCGAGCTTTAGGATTTTCTATTGATCTTGCTCCGGGAGTGCAACCGATTTCGAAGGCGCCGTATCGTATGGCACCCGCCGAGTTGGAGGAATTACGGAAGCAGCTGGATGAGCTTTTTCAGAAGGGTTATATCAATCCTAGTGTGTCTCCGTGGGGAGCACCGGTGCTGTTGGTGAAGAAGAAGGATGGTTCACGTCGTATGTGCGTGGACTATCGGGAGTTGAATGCGGTAACCATTAAGAATAAATACCCATTGCCTCGCATCGATGATATCTTTGATCAGCTTGGAGGTTCGAGGGTGTTTTCGAAGTTGGATCTGAGGAGTGGTTACCATCAGTTGAAGGTGAAGAAGGATGATGTTCCGAAGACAGCATTCAGGACGAAGTATGGACACTATGAGTTTGTAGTTATGCCTTTCGGTGTAACCAATGCACCCGCAGTTTTCATGAATCTGATGAATCTGATTTTCTACGACTTTTTGGATAAGTTCGTCGTTATATTTATTGACGACATTCTGATCTATTCAAAGTCAGAGGAGGAACATGCGTCGCATTTGAGGACAGTGTTGGAGATTTTGAGGAAGCACCGTTTGTATGCTAAGTTTTCGAAGTGCGAGTTTTGGCTGGACCGAGTTGCTTTTCTGGGGCATGTGGTGACGGGGGATGGTATTTCAGTGGATCCCGAGAAGATTAGGGCCATTCGGGAGTGGCCTGTTCCGCATTCAGCATCTGAGATTCGGAGTTTCCTTGGGCTTGCCGGTTACTATCGGCGCTTCATTAAGGACTTTTCCCGTATTGCTGAGCCGATGACCAGGTTGACGCAGAAGGATGTACCTTATGTTTGGTCGGGTGATTGTGAACATGTCTTTGGTGTTCTGAGAGAGCGTTTGACGACTGCCCCTATTCTTGTTGTGCCTGATCGCAGCGGTGGATTTGAGATCTTTTGCGATGCTTCTGGCAAGGGTCTCGGTTGTGTGTTGCATCAGCACGGGCATGTTGTGGCTTATGCTTCGTGTCAGCTCAAGGTTCATGAGAAGAATTACCCGACGCACGATTTAGAGTTGGCTGCTGTTGTGTTTGCGCTCAAGATTTGGAGGCACTTCCTGCTGTGTGAGAAAGTGAAGATTTTCACCGATCACAAAAGCTTGAAGTATATTTTTACTCAGAAGGAGCTCAACATGCGACAGCGTCGATGGTTGGAGCTTATGGCGGATTATGAGATTGAGTTGCAGTTTCACCCTGGCAAGGTGAATGTGGTTTCGGATGCGCTGAGTAGGCTTCCAGCGGTGATGTTGTTGACCTCACAGTGGAGATTGCAGCAGGATTTTTGCGAGTCTGGGATTGAGGTTGTTCTTCCTGGGGAGGTTTCTTCGTTGATGTGTATGCATATACAGTCGACGATCGTGGATCGGATTAAGGTTGGCCAGGTTGGAGATCCGAAGTTGGTAAAGATTCGGGAGCAGGTGGAAGCCAGTCTGCGGACAGACTTTTTGATTCATGAGGATGGCTCGCTGAGGTTTGGAGCCAGGTTGTGTGTGCCAGCTGGGGATATTAGAGAGGAGTTGATGGTGGAGGCACACAGTTCGCCGTATTCTGTGCATCCTGGTGGCACCAAGATGTACCAGGATCTTCGTCTGAACTATTGGTGGCATGGCATGAAGAGGAGTGTGGCTCGGAGTGTAGCCAAGTGTTTGGTTTGCCAGCAAGTGAAGGCGGAGCATCAGCGTACGGCCGGGTTACTACAACCGCTTCCGATTCCGGAGTGGAAGTGGCAACACATCACTATGGATTTCGTGACTGGACTACCTCGGAGTCCGAAGCAGAATGACGCGATTTGGGTGATCGTGGATCGATTGACCAAATCTGCGCACTTTATTCCTTTTCGAGTAGGACAGTCCACTGAGGCGCTAGCGAGGAGATATATGGAGGTAAATTCTTTTACCCTCCGTTTTTATTTCCTTTTTCCTAGTATAGATGGTGATGTAACATGAATCGTGCAGGAGATCGTACGACTTCACGGAGTCCCCGTGAGTATCGTATCAGACAGAGACACGAGGTTCACATCTCAGTTCTGGCAGAGTTTGCAGAAGAGTTTAGGTATGCGTCTGAGTTTCAGCACGGCATACCATCCGCAGACGGATGGCCAGTCCGAGAGGACGATTCAGATCTTGGAGGACATGCTGAGGGCGTGCATGTTGGATTTCAAGGGTTCGTGGGAGGACCATCTACATCTGGTAGAGTTTTCCTACAACAACAGCTTCCAGGCGAGTATTGGCATGGTGCCTTTCGCCGCTCTTTATGGGAGGAAATGTCGATCGCTATTGAGTTGGGATGACATTGGTGATCGGGAGCTGTTGGGACCTGAGATGATTGTGGAGGCTGTGGATGTTGTCAGGAACATTCGGGAGAGGTTGAGGATTGCTCAGGACCGTTATAAGCATTGGGCGGATGCTAAACGCCGTCTTTTGGAGTTTCAGCCGGGCGACCATGTGTTCTTGAAGATTTCCCCGAATCTTGGTGTGATTCGCTTCGGGAAACGAGGGAAGTTGAGCCTGCGATACATTGGACCGTTTGACATTCTGGATAGAGTTGGCGAGGTAGCTTACTGCTTAGCCTTGCCGCCATCTTTGGAAGGAGTTCACAATGTTTTCCATGTGTCGCAGCTTCGTCGATACATTAGCGATCCATCTCATGCTGTGGATTTCTCGGAGATTACCGTTCGCCCTGATATGACGTATGACCAGCAGCCAATGCAGATTCTGGACAGGCGTCAGAAGTCACTTCAGAACAAGGTTGTCAATCTTGTGAGGGTGATGTGGCGACATGGCTCGCCTGGAGAGTCTACTTGGGAGAATGAGGATGAAATGCGAGAGCGCTACCCACTTTTGTTCCCGGACACGTGAGTGTTGGGAAATTCCGAGGACGGAATTTTTCTTAAGTTGGGGAGGATGTAACGACTGGTTTTCATGTAACCGGATTATCTATATTATATGTATGTTTTTGAGGATTTTCTCCTCATGTGTGGTTTTCGTCTCCGTAGCTTTCATTTTGATCGTTTCGTCGTGTTTTCTTAGCTTCTTCCTAAGAATCGTCGATTTCGGAGTAAGTCATTCGTGACGGGCTTCATATCGGTCATATCTTACTGTTAGATCAAGCCTAGGAGTCTTAGGAATCGATCCCGGAGCTTTGCGCTCCATTTCGGAACTTTTGGTGCACGTTAGCCGGTGTAAGAAGGGGCACCGACCGACTAGATGACGATCCAGTCGGTCGGAAAACCTTCTTGAACCGACTAGTGGGCTTTGTTAAAATGTTCAGAAGCTACTGTTTATCGTTAGTCGGTCTAAGAACATTTGTCGACCGACTAGGTTGCAAACTAGTCGATCAGCAATGCTTCTTTAACCGACTAACTCATTAACTATTTTTGATACTAGTTATTGTTCACTTTTAGTTGGTCTAAGAACGTTCATCGACCGACTAGATCTCAAACTAGTCGGTCAGTAGTTGCGCTTTGACCGACTAACTCTTAGTTCAGGTTTTCGTCAGGAGCTACTGATCGCGCCCCGGATACACACCCGGGACGACGACTTGTAGTTTTACCGCAAGCGCACGGCAAAGTGGCGAGCGGGTATCGAACACGAGGAGGTGGTGTTGGCTCCAATCTATCCTAGGTTGGCTCGACTACGAATGTTTTATTGGTGGAGATGGCTATGGTATGATGTAATGGCAATGGTGGTGGATGTCGGTGTCGGTGATAAAAATGTTGGTCAAATATCGATTTAAATACAATATAATAAAAGAGGGAATTTGCCTTGCGACGATCCTGTCACAATCGTCGGGCAAAGTATGGGGATTTTAAGATAATAAAAAGTGTCTAGGGCTAGGGAATTCCCACTACGGATCGTCATACATCATCGTAAATAGTGAATCTCAATATTACTAGACTTGTGTTGAGGTGAACTAGTCGCAACTTAATGTAGAACCAAGCTCACGCTCTCGCGCTATTGCCGGTCTATAGCAAACCTAGGTTAGGGCCCAATCTCTTGCAAACCCTAACCTAAGCCACTAGCGTGAGGATCGACATCATCGTTCAATCGCCCCTCGAGCCCACTCTCGTGCAAACTCGAGTTACGATCTAGGTTGTGATAGTTCGTATTCGTCCAATCTCTTGCAAACGAATATGTGTATAGATTTACAATTAAAAATCCTAGCTTTGGTCCAATCTCTTGCAAACCAAATCTAGAGAAACCCAATTGTAAACCTAAATCGAATATCTAGGCCTTCCCATCGATTAGAATCCAATCTCTTGCAAACCCTAGATCGATGGAAATCCCTAGCTATCCGTAATAAATCAATCACAACCTAACCTCCTAGCAATTCTAACAATTTAGAAATTCATTCATCACAAATATGAAATTAGATCCATAGGGTTCATCCCCAAACCCTAGAACAACAAATCTACTCTAGCATAGCAACAAGGATATATGAATCAATAAAAATCATTGATTGCATACAAAAAGATAGAAAAAACAAAGATTCAAATAAAAGAAGAAAATACTTAGCTTGATGAAGATCTTCAATCCAAAATACAAGCTTTTAGATCCAAGAGGGGGCCTAGGGCATGGCCTAACCTCTAAAATAATCCTAAGAGAAACATATGGGGGCTAAGAAAACATTATGAGGATCCCCTCTAATGGTGGCTACAAACCCCTTAAATACTCCCCCAAAACCCTAGCAAGAAACCCTAGAAAAACCCTCAAATTCGTGCCCAAAAACAGCCCAAACCGCAACTTAAAATCTGGGCCCAGGCCGCACTCGGCCGAGTGGAATATGTGACCCGGCCGAGTGACACTGACATGCAAATTCCAGCACTGCAGCATCAACTTGCAGAAATTCCCCAGATTTCATCCGACCTCCGATTTGCATGTTCTTGGCGGCGTTGGAACCGTCATGAAGTCTACTATCCATAAAAAATATGAGAAAAATACTTTGATTGCTGGAATGATAGCAGATTTCAAAAGAGTGAGAGGCTGTCTGAAAATCTGGGCGCTGCATGTCCTCGGCATCACTCGGTCGAGTGGCAAATGTCACTCGGCTGAGGGGCATTTGGTACTCGGGCGGACGGCTTTCGTCACTCGGCCGAGTCGGGCTTCTGGGGCAGACTGACGGATTACAGTAAGTTGGACATTTTGGTTTGCCGTCGTCTGGGTGCCACTCGGGCGGATGGAGTCTCCGCACTCGGCCGAGTCGGCGTGCGATGCTCGGCCGAGTGCACGCTGATACATCTCTGTTGCATGTCCGATCTGGCCGGCCGATCGGGGTCTCAATGCTCGGCCGAGTGACTCCTTCACTCGGCCGAGTGGCATGCTGAAAATGCCCAATCTTCATCTTTTCGCTCCCCCGTCGCTCCTACGGCGTTCTTTCTTCTTCCACTCCTCTTCCATTGCAGAATAACCCTCAAAAGGGCCATGGTTGACTCTCCGGAGTGGGCGCAAATCCTCTTGATCTCACAATCGATCAAAATCGCTCCATATATCCTGAAATACGACAAAAACAAGAAATAGTGAAAAGTATCGCAATATTGTCGAATAATCGTGAAAAGCGTGATATGGGCGATCAAAACGGTATGCAAATATGCAGAAAAAAGGTGTAAAATATGGAGTGATCAAAATCCCCCAAGCTTACCTCTTACTCGTCCTCGAGGAAGATAAGTAAAAAGACGAACTCGGGAGATGAAAAATAAGGGAGATGAAATAAAAGAATACGAAGTGGAAGGGGTCGCTAGATTATACTCTCAGATCTCAAGCCATAAGCTACACATCACGATGACTTGGAAAATACAAATCACATGCTACAAGGATTTCATATCTTTCATAAACATGGTACTTGCAAGCTTTTAAGAACAATAAGAGGGACTCTCTAAATTCATACAATCAATTCATATCCACATCACGCATTTCATAGAATTTAATATACAAATGTTGGCGATGCACTTT
The DNA here is from genome assembly GCA_030789695.1 of Scilla litardierei. NCBI lineage: Eukaryota > Viridiplantae > Streptophyta > Magnoliopsida > Asparagales > Asparagaceae > Scilla > Scilla litardierei. The sequence continues at coordinate 92,973,982 of CM061134.1, forward strand.
TCAATCAAAAGTTATAAATGAAGCATATAAGATACACACCAAGCATGCAATAGAGAATAGAATAAAAGTCATGGCATTCACATATTTATTTCAAATCATGAAAAATCTCCATATCTAATATATTTTGCTAAGTCTAAGCATTATCGAATATTCCCATTCATGCACGTCTCCACTCTAATGTCATACTCACTCATATGGTCAAATGAATTCACCCCCCCCCCCCAAGCTTAGCTTGAGGCGTCGCATCCAAAGGAATATAATAGTGGAAAATGGGATTTTTGCCTTGGTTTTCCCAAGTATTTTGTGGCTCCAATAATGAGATAGAGAAATATTTTTTTTTCTTTTGGACTTTATTTCTCATTTTTCTTTTTTGGATTTTTGTAGGAGCTATATGATTTGTATTTTTTTTTGGATTTTGGCTCCTCTTTGGCTTTTTGGACTTTTTGGAGCTAACTTTTTCTTTTGTGGGGATTTTTGGGAAATAGATGCGATATAAGTAGCTTTATAAGGTGAACTCAAGTGACATGTAGAGAATAAAAAGATATATGTGGAGAAAGAAACAATGTAGCACTCGGTTCACTCTAAGATGTGCACGAACGGTTCAATAAGATAATACATCAACTAAAACTCATATGTAAGCATGGATATTCTCAATCATTTCAATAAAGAGTGAGGTCAAGCGGTAAAGCGCACAATCATATCAAGCATGCAACAGAAGGTGAATAAGACAATAAAACTGATGCTTCAGATATACTAATGATGCGTGAATCTTGGTGCATTTCCAACAAAAGCATACCATACACTAATCCATACATTCAGCTTCAATTAATATCATGCATTCATGTAGATGAATCATCAAAAGAAATAGATTTGCAAGCACATGTGAATAGAAAGACTATGAAATATTCTAAGTAGCATGGCAAGGAATAATAAGCATCGTGATGGCTACTTAAGCAATAAGAGATATCATCATAAGGAACGCATCTAGCAAAAGAAGAGAAAGGAAAATAAAGAAATAAGAAAAAATAAAAGAGAGGGAAGAAAAGAAAAACAAGCACACAACATGATGCATGAACACACATAAAAGGAAAATAAGATGGAAAATTCAAAAAGATGATGCAAAAAATTTTGAAAAATTTTAAAAACCCTAAAATAAAGTAAAAATGCAACTAATGCATCTAAATGGCATGGAAATGCACTCCCCCAAGCTTAAACTTCACATTGTCCTCAATGTGATCATAATGAAAGAATATGAGGAACAACGATAATAATAAGGGGGTGAATGAAAAATGATGAAATGAATGACATGAAATCCTAATGCAACTACATGCACATACAATGATGCATGAGAGCGCTTTCCCCCAAGCTTATACCAAACAATCCTATTCAAGTGACTCAATCAAAAATGGCATGGCTTTGCAAAGCGTGATCAAGTCAAATGAATAAGAAAGTGAGTATTCGCTTGAAAGAAATGCTCGATGGTGGTGAGCAAAAGGATGTGGCGTATCAAAATATGGAGAGGGAAATTAATATATATATATGGGTTTGGGGTCTAAAAATTTTTGTAGCCGTCATAAGAGGTGATATTTATTCAAGCAAATCTATACGGTCCTCTCGCTATCGAGAGAATTCGTGTTTATTCAAAGCATAAAAATTTCTACACTACTGGATTGATATCACCTATAGCAAAAGGCGGATCCAGTATCTTTGCTGGTGCAGGCAATTGCTCCAACTGCTCCTTCCGTGGCTCTGCCAGGCGCACATGTCCACGGACACCAACGAACTCTAGCAATGCATCCTCCAGCATTCCCACAAGGACTCCACCTGTACCCTGCAGAGAATAGGATGCATCAGTTCGCTGCAAAAATTTCACCCTCCTAATAAAAGTATTCCAAAGAGGATCGTCAATAGAAATATATGAAATAAATAGTGGTGGACGATACTTCCCTGGAAATAATTCAACATCCTCTTGTGCTTTGATAGCTATCTCCGTGGTGTGCTCTCTCAGCTGCTCAGGTAAATCTGGATCATAGGTGTGGACCTCATCAAGATGCTCCTCATCATCGTCGGACTCATCCCAGTGCACCCCTTGATCATATTCATATGTGTCCATGGGTGCTAACTCCTCGCTCTCCTCCACATATACGTCCCATCGTACCTCTTGATCGTATGTACATGAATCCTGCAAAAGGCACGATGAATCATAAAAAACATCATACACTGGAGGGAAATCAAAGATAAAGGGCGAGGGAGTAAAGAGATCTCCCTGAAGGGGAGCCATAAGCTCTGTGGGGTAGTCCTCTGCGTCAGTGGGAGGATGAGGTGGCTGCGGAAGCTCTAATGGAGGAGGATAGTGCTCGGGATCCTCACGAATGGCTGTGTCCTCGTCCCGATGCATGACCTCCTCGGTGATAAGCTCTGGCTCTGTGTGTAAGGCCTCCTCAAAAGCATGCTCTGGCTCGATAGTGTGCTCATTTGCCTTCTCATCAACTATCAATGTAGGCTCTCCCTGGGATGGTGATGCTGGCTGCTCATGTGTGTCAGCTTATGGGGATGTATCATGTGGACGGGAATGCCCGCAAGCAATCCGAAAATATAGTCTATCCCCCTCAAGACTGACATGGATTTCCTCCTCAATTGTTCCTGCAGCTGAAACACGATTCATAACAAAATCTGTAAATCGTAGCTCAAATGCATCACCTGCCGTAATGCTCTCTGAACCGGTGAACCTCACTGACTCCAAGAGACCCTCCAATAATCTCTGAAATGCGTCCTCCTCTGGCTGCGCATATGACTCAGTTTCTGCTTCCTTCACTGCCTCTTCGTCCATCCACTCTTCATATGCAATAGATGTATCGTAGGAAGTGGGATCGACGACGGCACATTCTGGCTCTGGTAGTAAGTCTGGCGATGCTTCTTGCCCATAAAATGAAGAAGCAGAACTGATATCTTTGGAAATCCCTTCAACCTTAAGCATGAGCATATTCATTTCAAGTTGCCTCTTCACCCGTTCCAATAGAAGGTTACCCTTTTCAAGCCCGGCTTGCACTTCAACCTGGTGTGCATGCATCTCATCAAAAAAAATCCTTTGTCTCTCATCAAGCTCGGGCCAGTGCATCTCCTCAAAAAGGTATTCGCCCATCTGAGCACTCTGATCAAAATAGTATTCTCCCATCTGAGCATTCTGATCATAATAGTATTCTCCCATCTGAGCATTCTGATCAAAATCTGTGGTCCACGTAGTATAATCCATAGCACCTGATCAACAAAGATAAATACCTGGAGAAAAGATATCAGTGGCACAAAAGAATATAGAAATGATAATAATGGTGGCAGGGGTGAAAATTTCCTTTTTATTTATTTATTTTTTTTCGTAGTCTAATCAACCTAATTGTGACAAATTGGCACCAACGGAAACACCTCCCCGGCAACGGCGCCAAAAACTTGATCGCGCCCCGGATACACACCCGGGACGACGACTTGTAGTTTTACCGCAAGCGCACGGCAAAGTGGCGAGCGGGTATCGAACACGAGGAGGTGGTGTTGGCTCCAATCTATCCTAGGTTGGCTCGACTACGAATGTTTTATTGGTGGAGATGGCTATGGTATGATGTAATGGCAATGGTGGTGGATGTCGGTGTCGGTGATAAAAATGTTGGTCAAATATCGATTTAAATACAATATAATAAAAGAGGGAATTTGCCTTGCGACGATCCTGTCACAATCGTCGGGCAAAGTATGGGGATTTTAAGATAATAAAAAGTGTCTAGGGCTAGGGAATTCCCACTACGGATCGTCATACATCATCGTAAATAGTGAATCTCAATATTACTAGACTTGTGTTGAGGTGAACTAGTCGCAACTTAATGTAGAACCAAGCTCACGCTCTCGCGCTATTGCCGGTCTATAGCAAACCTAGGTTAGGGCCCAATCTCTTGCAAACCCTAACCTAAGCCACTAGCGTGAGGATCGACATCATCGTTCAATCGCCCCTCGAGCCCACTCTCGTGCAAACTCGAGTTACGATCTAGGTTGTGATAGTTCGTATTCGTCCAATCTCTTGCAAACGAATATGTGTATAGATTTACAATTAAAAATCCTAGCTTTGGTCCAATCTCTTGCAAACCAAATCTAGAGAAACCCAATTGTAAACCTAAATCGAATATCTAGGTCTTCCCATCGATTAGAATCCAATCTCTTGCAAACCCTAGATCGATGGAAATCCCTAGCTATCCGTAATAAATCAATCACAACCTAACCTCCTAGCAATTCTAACAATTTAGAAATTCATTCATCACAAATATGAAATTAGATCCATAGGGTTCATCCCCAAACCCTAGAACAACAAATCTACTCTAGCATAGCAACAAGGATATATGAATCAATAAAAATCATTGCTTGCATACAAAAAGATAGAAAAAACAAAGATTCAAATAAAAGAAGAAAATACTTAGCTTGATGAAGATCTTCAATCCAAAATACAAGCTTTTAGATCCAAGAGGGGGCCTAGGGCATGGCCTAACCTCTAAAATAATCCTAAGAGAAACATATGGGGGCTAAGAAAACATTATGAGGATCCCCTCTAATGGTGGCTACAAACCCCTTAAATACTCCCCCAAAACCCTAGCAAGAAACCCTAGAAAACCCCTCAAATTTGTGCCCAAAAATAGCCCAAACCGCAACTTAAAATCTGGGCCCAGGCCGCACTCGGCCGAGTGGAATATGTGACCCGGCCGAGTGACACTGACATGCAAATTCCAGCACTGCAGCATCAACTTACAGAAATTCCCCAGATTTCATCCGACCTCCGATTTGCGCGTTCTTGGCGGCGTTGGAACCGTCATGAAGTCTACTATCCATAAAAAATATGAGAAAAATACTTTGATTGCTGGAATGATAGCAGATTTCAAAAGAGTGAGAGGCTATCTAAAAATCTGGGCGCTGCATGTCCTCGGCATCACTCGGTCGAGTGGCAAATGTCACTCGGCCGAGGGGCATTTGGTACTCGGGCGGACGGCTTTCGTCACTCGGCCGAGTCGGGCTTCTGGGGCAGACTGACGGATTACAGTAAGTTGGACATTTTGGTTTGCCGTCGTCTGGGTGCCACTCGGGCGGATGGAGTCTCCGCACTCGGCCGAGTCGGCGTGCGATGCTCGGCCGAGTGCACGCTGATACATCTCTATTGCATGTCCGATCTGGCCGGCCGAGCGGGGTCTCAATGCTCGGCCGAGTGACTCCTTCACTCGGCCGAGTGGCATGCTGAAAATGCCCAATCTTCATCTTTTCGCTCCCCCGTCGCTCCTACGGCGTTCTTTCTTCTTCCACTCCTCTTCCATTGCAGAATAACCCTCAAAAGGGCCATGGTTGACTCTCCGGAGTGGGTGCAAATCCTCTTGATCTCACAATCGATCAAAATCGCTCCATATATCCTGAAATACGACAAAAACAAGAAATAGTGAAAAGTATCGCAATATTGTCGAATAATCGTGAAAAGCGTGATATGGGCGATCAAAACGGTATGCAAATATGCAGAAAAAAGGTGTAAAATATGGAGTGATCAGCTACTGTTTACACTTAGTCGGTCTGCGTTGGTCAACCGACCGACTAGTTCTCAAACTAGTCGGTCAGCAGTTGTTCCTTGACCGACTAAACAACGCAGTAAACCCTAATTTTGCCCTAGCCACCACCAAACTCTATAAATACCCCTCCAAACGTTTTCTTCTTCTTCCTCATGACCTAAAACCCTAATTTCTCCCCCATTGAGCCCCCATCTTCCTCAAACCCTTATTCCTTCATCCCAAGCCCAAAATCCATCATCCAAACCCTCACTTAACACATTCCACCTCTCATCTTCCCCAAACCTTCATCAAACCCCCAAAATCCACATTAAAACCCATTTCTCTAGATTTTCCCCATTCTTTCCAGATCTGAACCCTAGGTTCCCCGGAGCGTTTCTTTCGTGCCGTGCTTGCTTGGCATCATTCTTCCGCTTCCGATACGGTAATAACTGGATCTCTTAATATCCTCCTAGCCCATTTGTGTTTTTGTGAAACCCTAATAAACCTAGGTTGGATGTTGTTCTAATGTTGTTTTGCCATGGCAGCGATCTCTTTTCCGTAGCTAGCATTTGTGTGACGGCCTCGTTGATCGTCATCCTCGGTGCTAGGCAAGTGAAACTTGCCACTTAGGGTTTTGGGCCATGTCTTAGGCCATTTGCTTGTTGTAGGCGTAAAAGAGACTAGGCGACGAAATGATACTCGCCTAGGCGCAAATTTAGGACTAGCTTGACAACGAAGCTAGATCCGACATTCATCATGTTGCACAACTACCATGCCATGTTTAATTTTAATTACCGGTACGCGAATTAATTGTCATGTCATTGCATTTTTTAGATGTTCCCGTGATTGCGTAGCACACGCTACAATACTTGTACTTCCTGGCTCGTAACCAGAAGCGAGCATAATGAGTTGCTAACCCCAACGCTCGATGTTGAATCGTGAACTAGGAAAACAAGCTCCCGTGCGGGGTAACCCTGGCTCATTTACTGGGCTCATGTACAGGGACCCTGGCTTGTTTACGTGTGGGATGGGGTAAGAGTTAAGCGGTCATTCAACTGGGAGTCTGCCCGATCAGCAACTGCAGTTGTAAGGCGTAAACTCTGGGTTCTGGGGTAGTGTTAAGCGGCCAATCAGCGTGAATACCAAACCGTTCAGCTGTAAGGCGTAAACATCTACAAACAACTTGAAACGTGACTAGTGAAATGATTGAGATTGTTAGTAGCTTGGCTACTCTTGACTTGTCCCGATAATTGTTCTCTTGTACTTATTGTTGCACCACGTCTTGCTTGTGCACTCATGTTATAACTGCCATGTCATGCATACTATAACTGTTAGGTTGTTAGTTTGCCTTACTTTCAGTTTCCTTGCCCAAGTCTTTTAGACTTGCTGACATGTGCCCCTTTACTCTTTTGGGTAACACATGTTAGACCATGAGCCTGAGTACATTGTTGAGGACGAGGTGTTTACTGACGCCGAGCCCGAGCCTGTGTTTGGCGAGGAGTACGTGGACACTGGGGACCAGTCCTAGTGTCTTCGTTGAGCTTTTCTCTTTTGTTTTAGACTGCTATTTTGTTGTCGGTGCGTGGCACCTATACTATGTTACGTTGTTCCTTTTGTTGGCCTTGTTCTGGGCCTTTAGACTCTTTCTTTTAGCCTGGTGGCTTTTCTGGATGTTGAACTAAATTTTCATGTTGGACAAATTATGAGATATGAGATTTATTTCTGTCTCTCCTTATGTTATTATTATTGTTCCGTTTGTGGTTACAGGGACATGCTTATGTTTTATTGACGCTTATCGGGTTTGGGGCTTCACAGCTCCACTCTCGTGCGGACCTTCTCACGTCTCGCCACCATTTTAGGGAAGCGGGGCGTGACAAAAAGATGAGAAGAAAAAAGAAAAACACGATGAAAACAACTCAAAAACGAAGAAAAAGACGTGACTGACGCACGAAGTGCGACTCCCCTAAGCTGAAACTTGCATTGCACTCAATGCAATAAAAGTAAATACGGGAGGGCAATGAAAATGGGGGGGATACGCACCAACACAAAGAGAATGAAAAACAAGAAAAACACACAAACGAAACTGAAAAATAAAGATAAAGAAGGAAAAAGAAACACAGAAAATAAAAGATAGAAAATCACACCACATAACATATATAAACATGCACACCACGACGAAGAAAAACCACCACACACACAAAATTCGATTTCCCCCAAGCTGGAAATGACAATGCTAGCAATATGATATGATCATGATGATGCAGAAATATGCTAGTGGGAAGATCGAAGAAGAAAAAGAAATCAAAATGCAGGAGAGGAACTGTTCTTGTCCTCCTCGGTAGAAGATGGCGGGGTGTGGATGGGAGAGGTGGGGGGTGTGCGGAGAAGTGGGGAGAGGGGTGGAGGATGTGTGTAAATGGGTGCGGAGGTGTGAACAATGGGTGGTGTGGTGGTGATGATGGTGAGTGGTAGGGATATAGCGTCCAATGCAGTGGTAGATGGGGTAGATATGGCGATGGGAGAGGATGGTGGGGGAAGTGATCTCGAACGCACCGGCAATTTCTTGCGGCGCGTGTAAGCGGTGATGGAAGTGGAGGGTGGTGGATCTGTTGCGTCGACGGCAGTGGTTGCGAGTGGAGGTGTAGTGGTAGGAATGGAAACAGTAGTGGCGTGAGGTGAAGAATGTGATGGTGGAGTTGAAGGGGGTGGCGAGGTAGGAGGGGTGGGTGGAGGAGGACCGAAAATGTGAGTGAGGTGGCAGAGTATGGTGGACACGCTCCTCCCTAGTGCGAGGAAACGTGGGTGCGAGAAGATAGATGAGGATGGGTCCGAGGGGGCAGATGACGAAGCACCAGTGCGCAGTGAACTAGCTCAGCCTCGAGAGCGAGACGAGCGGAGGTGGCTCGGCGAACGGAAGAAGTAGTGGCTAGACGGGAAGTGGAAGTGATGCCAGCGGCACTGGTCATACCGGCACCGGAAGCTAGGCCTAAGAGGGCCTCAGCCAGAGCCTCAGAAGTGATAGGGCCAGAAGCCGGGGTGGCACTACTAGGGCCAGCCCCGGGGTCTCCTCGGGACGTAGGTATGTCCTGCTCGCCTAAGTGGGCGACAGGGGAAGGTGATCAGGGTGCGCCCGGGATAAGGAACGGAAGACGTAACCCCCCTAGAAACCCAGGGTCAGGAGAGAATGTCCAATCTGCCACAAGCTAGATAGACATACGAGTAAGGTTGGGCAGAATGGTGTAAGGAGCAGGGGTGACCGTAGTAAAAGGTGAAACGACTGTCGGGTCGAGGCCTGATCATATGAGTGTGCCGCAGAACATCAAGATCTAGACGTGTAGGTCCTATAGTAGAAGGCAAATCTCGTGGGATGATGACATTGTACTGGTGATATGAAGCTATGATGGTAATGAGGCCCCCGCAACAATACTTGCCCTTGCCGACGCGGCTAATCTCAAGTAACTTGTGAATAAGCCAAGCACCAGCTGAATGGGAATGCAAGGGGCCTCGAAGGCGATCCCATCGTCACCGCGAATAAAATCAAATGTCATGGCCCACAAAATAAAAAGGTCAGGGATAGTCACGGTCCCGGACTCATCCCTGGGGAAGAATGTGCTAGATATGATTTGGTGGGCCAAACGAAATACGGAGTGAATGATGGAGGAGGCCTTGGCCTTACCTCGAGGATAATGATCATGGAGGGTGAGGCGAAACCAAAATTGATCGACGTCGAAGTTGCGGTGATATCCGTAGTGACGGATAGCGTCGCCCCCTAGAATGGGGAAACCGAAAATGTTATTGATAGTATTCAGGTGGGTGCAGATAGATCGGTTTCAGACGCAGAAAACGACGATCGATCCTGACTCACATTTGAGGGAAGATAGAAATTCTAGTGTGAGGGCGGGGTAAGACGCCGCGTGGGCGTTCCAGAAAGCTATCCATCCTAAGTTAGCGAAGAGAGTCTCGACTTCGGAGAAAACTCTGAGATCGATAAGAGTTTGGGCATGTGCAAATTTGGTGGAAAGGTATGAACGTGTGTCGAGTCTATTATAAAAATCTTTCTATTCAAGACTCAGAAAACGGTAACCACGTGGTCCCAACATTGGGTCCTCAGGAGGGATAATAGGTTGGGGTGGGGGTTGTGTAGGCAGTGTAGGAGGAGGACGTGAAATAGGTGGACGTGTGGACTTCCGTCTCTTACGAGACGGCTCCTCCTCATGCATGATAGCTTTACCCTTATCTTTTTCCCTGGCTATGATAGTGTGTGATGCAAGTGAATGCAGTTCTGTATGGGTGCACACGACCAAAAGACAATTGAGCAAAAATATAGTACTAGGGCAATATTAAAAATGGAGCTAAGGAGAGAAGTTACCCAGAAGCAAAGTTAATCCTTGCTCGCAAATCACCCAACGCAGCGCACTTGGGAGATGTGTGAAGCCGCGGCACGCCATTCCAACAAATTTTCGAAATGGGGGAGAACAGCTAGGGTTAGGGCGAAGATTAGGGTTGGACGTGAGAGAATGAGGTGGGATTGATGGAGAGAAGGGAGGAGGAAGTGGGGAGATCAGTTGAGAGGCAGTGGGGATCTTTTTGGGGGAAGAAGGTGGCCGGTTGAGGAGTGGAGAGACGAAACGATGGAGGAGAGATCGAAGTCGGGTGTGAGAAATGTATTGGGTGAAGGCGGGGGGGGGGGGGTATTTATAGGGTTTTAGACGAACCGATCGGGTGAGATTTCACCCGATCGGTTGGGTAAATTTTCGAAAATTTTGTTGAAAAGTAGCTACAGGCGAACCGATCGGTTGAGATTTCAACCGATCGATTGGCTGCTTCACAATTTTCCCGAGAGCATCCCCGACTTCACCCGGACAGCCACCCGGTCAGAGCTCCAGATTAACCGATCAGTTGAATTAATCCCCAAATTTCCCGAGAGCTTTGCTCTTCTCACACGATCTGCCACCTGGTCTCAGCTTGTTCCACCTGAGCGGTTCGCTGATGAACAAATATATGCCATTGTCAGATACGTCCCGCCTGATCGGTTGAGGGCTCAACCGATCGGTTGGGGGCTTGTTTCTTGCAAACCATCAAAAATTGTCTAAGTCTCTCAACGAAAGCTGCTGTTGCTGAATTTATTCAATAAAATAAGAAAAATAATCCTAAAATAATCCTGAAAACAAAGACGAGGGTTTAGAACATGGGTTGCCTCCCATGAAGCGCTGTTGTTTAACGTCGTTTGCTCGACGCCCGGTAGATGATTTTCAAGGAGGACAGGGGTGATGCCCAGTGTTTGGCATCCCTTCAGATGTTGGAGTGGTGGCCTTTGGTGTTGACAACGGTGATAATAGATTTCCTCGACGATCCCTCCGCTGGTGGTATCCGGAGGCTTCTCCCTCACATTGGCATCGACCGCCACTTTTCGTAAGATCCGGTTCTTATCAGCGTTAAGCCCCATGGTCTCTTTTCCTTTTCTCCTCGTCGGAGAAGCTTTTTGGAATCCGGGAGAGGTCGTATGTGAGACACCCGCTTCCCGAGCAACTTCTTCCTTCTTCAAACTGACATGCTCTTCAATGTCCCCCGAGCTGTCGGGGGGGGGGGGGGGGTTCCTTGAGAGAATTTCCCCGGCCCCAGCTTCTACGGCTCTTTCCTCCTTAACGTCCAGCATATTGCAACCAGGTTCATCCGGAGGGTGCTTCATAGACAACCCCAAGTCAAATTCGACCTTCTGGTCGCCAACATTAAGGGATAGCTTCTGTTTCTTCACATCTATCAGCACGCCAGCGGTGGCCATGAAGGGCCTCCCGAGGATGATGGGTGTATGAGTGTCTTCGGGCATGTCCATCACCACGAAGTCTACCGGCACATGCACTCAGCTGACATTTACTGGCAGGTCGTCTACAATTCCCACATGATATTTGACGGATCTATCAGCTAGTTGAATGGTCATACCCGTGGGCTCCAGGTCTCCCATCCATATCCTCCTGTATAGTGACAGGGGCATTAGACTGATGCTCGCTCCCAAATCCACGAGTGCCCGATTGATCTTCACTTCCCCAATCGAACAAGGAATAGAGAAGCTTCCCGGGTCCTTAAGCTTGGGCGGATTCGCTCGCTGAATGAGAGCGCTACATTCCGCTGTGAGAACGACCTTTTCCTTTCTGCAAACCCTTGTAACGACCGGTTTTGTAATGACTATTTTATATGAATAATATTGGATGTTTCCCCTCTTTGTGTGTTTTCTCGATAGAAGTTCCTACGATTAGCTTCATAGCGTCTTAATCTTAGAGCTAGAGTGATCCTAGAGGCCATAGGAATCTTCCCGAAGCTTCGCACTTCGATTCGGCACTTTTGGTGCATCTTAGTTGGTTCACGAAGGAGAACCAACCGACTAGATTGCAATCTAGTCGGTCGGCCATCCTTCAGGAACCGACTAGTTCAACGAATTAATTTCAGCAAAGTTACTGTTTACGTTTAGTCGGTCTAAGCTCATTCTTCGACCGACTAGTTCCTAAACTAGTCGGTCAGGACTTGTACTCAGACCGACTAATTCTGAGTCCTTCTGTACTGTTGAAGTTACTGTTTATGGTTAGTCGGTCAAAGAACATCTACCGACCGACTAGTTCCCAAACTAGTCGGTTAGGATTCCTTCTCTGACCGACTAACTCTCAGTGCTTAATATCAATCTAATTCTACCCTTAGTCGGTCTATGAACGATCACCGACCGATTAGATCCTAGACTAGTCGGTCGACGTGCCTTCGCAGACCGACTAAATCTGCCTACCCTGTACCGACCCTGTTCACTGTTTGATTTTAGTCGGTCTAAGTTAGACGACCGACCGACAAGATTGTAAACTAGTCGGTCGACCACCCTTCTCCGACCGACTAAATTGCCCAGTAAACCTAGGTTAAGTCGTAGCCGCCGCACCTTTTCTTTATTTAAACCCCCGATCATTTCTATTCTTCCTTCATTTTTCTTAGCGCATCTTCTTCCCCAATCATTCCCCAATCATCCTCTTACCTTCCTTCATCCTCCCGAGCTTCCCCTCACCCTCTTTTGCGCCGGCACCACCCCCGTTGGCCGCCGACCGACCCCAAAACCCTAAAATCTCCTTTTGCTATAGGTTTTCCCGACGAACTCCAAACTCTAGATCCATAGCATTCGGCCGTGAGGAACTCTTTTCAACCATAGTTCTTCTAGATCGCTCTTTCCGTTGCCGTGCTAGATCCGATTTGGCGACGGCAATCCGGAATCCGGCGAGATCTTCTCCTACCGCAGATCCGTAGGCGTCTCGATCTTCGCTTCGTAAACGGTTAGTGATCTATCTTTAATTCTCCGTAAACCACACTGTAAATTAGAAAACCCTAATTAAAAATGGATTACTAGACGTTATAGGATTCCAATGCAAACCGGCTTAGAACTCTCAATCTAATTTTCTATTTTGCCATAACAGCGAACCCAATTACCGTAGGATACCGATCTCGTGACTCTCATCGAACAACAACTTCGGTGCCAGGCAAGTGAAACTTGCCAACCTTGCTTTAGGCCATGTTTTTTAGGCCAATACTTTGTTTTAGCATGAAAGAGACTAAACCGTGAAATGATAGCGGTCTAGGCGCATATTCGAATTCTAGCTTGACAACGAAGTTAGAATTTCCCTTGTCATGCCATATCATACATTTGCCTGTCATGTTTAATTTTCTTTAACGGTACGTAGATTTCATTTCAAATAATTGTCATGTGCATCCATTTTATATATCATGTTGCATGTTGCACCGTAGCACACGCTACAAATCCTTGTACAAATCCGTGTTTCCGTGTTACCGGCTAGGCACCCGTTATGCGGGCATAACCCTACGCCATACGTGTTAAAAACACTTCTGGCTCGTGATCCAGAAGCGAGCATTACGTGTTCGGGGGTAATGCCCTGGCTCGACACACGTGGAGGGGTAGGGATAAACGGTCACTTGAGCGTAAGAGTTGGCCCGTACAGCCACTCTAGCCAAAGGGCGGAATCTCTGTGCACGACGTGCTTATAATTCTTGTACTTGTCATGTATTTGTTTACTTGCCATGCCATGTTACTTGCCATGCTATAATCATGCCATAACATAAACTGCTGTTGTTTTCATTGCATAAAATGCCATGTCATAATATACTCTAGAACTGCTAGGTTGTTACCACTTGGCTTTAGTTTCCTTGCACAAGTTTTGTAGACTTGCTGACATGTGCCCCTTCTCTTTGGGTGACGCATGTTAGTTGCTGAGCCAGAGATTGCTGTGGAGGGTGACGAGTTCGCGGAGTTCGTGCCCGATCCTGTCATTGACGTGGAGTTCGAGGACACCGGTGACCAGTCCTAGTGTTCCCTCGTTGCTCCTTCTTTGTTAGTTGTGTTGTT